>JASKON010000023.1:25368333-26705000 GCA_036010255.1 Myotis pilosus
GGGCCCCACACAGCCCCACCCCCGCCCTCACCCTGCCATCCTCAGGCACAGGGACCCACCCAGGGCCCAGGGAGGGATCAAACCAGGGGGTCTCATTTGCATGAATGGGCCCTCCCTCCCGCAGACTATGAAGAGGGGAAGGGAGAGGTGTGGGGAGCTCTGCTTCAGCTGTGGGGCCTCAGGAGGCAGGACTCAGGGATGACCTCCACCATGGCCTGGGCCCCTCTCCTGCTCACCCTCCTGGCTCACTGCACAGGTGACTGGATCAGGGGACGGGGAAGGGGCCTTGGGGAGACACATGGGTCCTGCTTCCTCCTCTGGTCTCTAGACCCAGACTCACCATCTCTGTGTCTCCCTCTCTTGCAGGATCCTGGGCCCAGTCTGTGGTGACTCAGCCATCCTCAGTGTCGGGGACCCCGGGCCAGAGGGTCACCATCTCCTGCACTGGAAGCAGCTCCAACATTGGGGGTTACTATGTGCACTGGTACCAACAGCTCCCAGGAAAGGCCCCCAAACTCCTCATCTATGACAATAGCAAACGACCCTCAGGGGTCCCGGACCGATTCTCTGGCTCTAAGTCTGGCAGCTCAGCCTCCATGACCATCACGGGGCTGCAGACTGAGGACGAGGCCGACTATTACTGCCAGTCCTATGACAGCAGTCTCAGTGCTCGCACAGTGCTGCAGTCCTGTGGGGAAGTGAGACAAAAACCTGCTGTCCTGCTGCAGTGGGGCCAGTGGAAACTCCATCCTCTGATGAGAAAGCTGTGCCTTTGTTTGGTGGCGCAAAACCGGGCTCAGAGGCCCCACTCCCCCACCGGGGTCCATGTCTGCAAAACCTGTCCTCACCCTTTGAACCTGCCCATCAAGCCAGCCTGTGGCAGCAGCACACGGTGTGCGTGTCTCAGCCTGAGCAGACCTTCCTGGGCGACAGGGGGCAGCTGCCCTCGGAAGCCAGGACAGGGCAGGGCAGACCCAGGGCCCTGACTTCAGCTGTGCCTGCGTCAGAGCCCCTCATAGAGGCACCGTGTCTGTGCTGTGACCTGGGGCCCCCAAACCGCCTGGGACCCCCATCCAGCCGGAGAGCAGGCCCCTGTGTGGTCCCTTACCTGCTCTCTGGGGGAAGTCTGGCAACTCAGGCTAAGTGAACCCTGCACTGAGGCCAGGGCAGAATGTCCCGGCCCCTCCAGTGCCCGCAGCCCCAGTGCCCACCCAGAGCCCATCCTGTGGGACTGAGGCCACAGGGAGCCCTGCTCACCTGCCAGGAGGTGGCGCCCCCAGCACCTGCCACTCAGGCTCAGCCTGTGGCCTCTGCTTCTATTCTGTCCCCCCAACAAGGTCAGGTCCCAGGGCAGCCCCCGGAGCATGAATCAGCCTCCTCCCTCTCCGCTCTGAGGCCCTCACAGCAGCCTCCTCCTGGACACAAGGCCTGACACCAAACAGGAGGCCCATCCCCATCAGCGGGGACACTGAGCCCCTTGGCCCTGCAGCCCCAGGTCTGAGCTGGGGACCATCTGTGGTCACTTCAGACCTGAACCCCGACGAGGGCCCCTGCGTCTCTCTCAGGGTCAGTGACTGTGTCTTGGGCCTTCCCAGCCGGGCCCTTCTCCCTGATGCTCAGTGGGAACGGCTGAGGCCTTTGTGCACAGAGAGGCCCCCTGTCCCTGCTGCCCCGGCCCCGGGGTCTCAGGCCCCCACGCCCACCGGGGTCCTGGGAACAACTGCTGTCCCCCCCTCAGTGCTGAGCTCTGACGCTCACTCCTCCTGTGAGTCACTGGCGGCTCCTCTCGGGGACCCTGAGCCCTGAGAAGTGAGGGCCACAGTGTCGCTCCTGGTCTTTGGGGCAATGCCCTCTCCCCTCAGGAGCTCCCATGCTGATGTGGGACGCATCGTACGTGTGGGGAGAGTGTCAGTCACCACGTCTGCCAGCTCCTCCCCGTTAGCTAGTGCCTAAAATGAGGAAACATGCACGAAAGGACAGGCAGCGAATTTAAAATATAAGCACATTGTAGGACACAACTCAACGTTGGTCACAGAAAAACAGAACATACAAGTGTTGGAATACAAAGGCATTTCCTAAAATATAAAACCCCACGTGCTACAGGCTCTCCTGGTAAATGTAAAGCCTACAAAGCCTTTGATATTTTTCTAATGAATCACTAACTCATATCAGACGTGTATGAAAACAGTACATACCTTACATGATTCCAATTGTTAGCTGAATGGTCCTTCTTTAAATGTGACCCTGAGGGTTTTTCTGGAAAGTTCCTCTCTCCTTCATTGACCTGAACAGCCCCCAGGAGCTCATCACACCTGAGCAGCTCCCTCACCTGTGACGTTGGACACGAGGCTCACTGTGCAGTAATCTTGCAACTTTATTTACTGAAGAGAGAAATAATATTCATTTGTCATTTGTGAATGTTTGAGCTCATCACACAGACGCAGGCCTGAGAGTGAAACGCTGCGGGGATCAGCACAGAGAATCCCATCGCAGTGTCTGGGCTCAGACCGTGGGTGTGGGAACAGGACAAGGGACCTGGGAGCCCACAGCCAGCTGGGCTGTCAGGGCTTTGGGGCAGAGGAAGGTGTGTCCCCCCACCAGCAGGGGGCGCTGTGGGACGGCCAGGTGATCAGCACACAACTGTTCAGTGAGACCTGCACACACAGGCCCCTGCACTGTGGGCTCCCTGCTGTCCTTGGGGGCCTGGCAGTGCCCCCTGAGCAGGGACCTGTGTGTGGTCTCAGCAGGTGCTTCCTCCCAGGGCCCCCAAGGGGTGAACTCACCTCCTTGCTCCTCAGTCTGGGGTGTGAGCTGAGCTCCAGCCCCAGGGCCCAGGGAGGGGCTGGGCAGTCCCTGGAGGGGCTCTCATTTGCATGGCAGCCCCTCCCCTGGCAGAGGGTGGGGGAGAAAAGGAGGCCTGGGCAGCCCAGAGCCTCTGTGGGCTCAGGGCTGTGAGCACCATGGCCTGGACTCCTCTGCTCCTCGTGCTCCTCTCTCACTGCACAGGTAGGGACAGGCCTGGGACCAGGCTTCTTCCCTTCCTGCACAGGCTGCTGGGAAACGTCCCCTGGTCCCTGCCCGTCACTGACAAGTGTCTGTGTCTGCAGGGTTCCTCTCCCAGCCTGTGCTGACTCAGCTGCCCTCCCTCTCTGCATCTCCGGGAGCCACAGCCAGACTCACCTGCACCCTGAGCAGTGGCTTCAGTGTTGGCAACTACTGGATACACTGGCACCAGCAGAAGCCAGGGAGCCCTCCCCGGTACCTCCTGTACTACTACTCAGACTCAAATAAGCACCAGGGTTCCGGGGTCCCCAGCCGCTTCTCTGGATCCACAGATGCCTCGGCCAATGCGGGGCTCCTGACCATCTCGGGGCTGCAGCCCGAGGACGAGGCCGACTATTACTGTAACACATGGGACGGCAGCTCTAACACTCACACAGTGGTGCAGACCCACAGGGACGTGAGACAAAAACCTCCTCTCTGCCCTCATGGCCTGACTTTGGCCACTGCTGGCGGCTCTGCCCAGTCCTGGGTGATGCTGGGACCCGGGGTTCGGACAGGGTCACAGCTTTGACGTCAGGTCAGTGTTTCCATTGATTTGTTGCTCATGGAATGTGTGCCAGGCTCACGTTCTCACAGATAACATTCCTCAGGGATGAAGGTTCCCATGGAGACATCGGAGGAGGTTGAATCAGATTCATTCAGGACTCTCCTGTGCACACGGGTTCCTGCAGCTCCCCTGCTCTTCCAGCTCCTCCAGGGCCCGGGACCCCGACCCCGAGAGACAGCCCATGCCTAGTGCCCCGGCCCAAGCAGCCGCACTGGGGAGAAAGGAGTCATTTTGTTCCCTCAGCACCGGTGACATCTCAGCAACACTCTGCCCAATGACACAGCCACATCCTCAGGACACAGGGTCCTCAGCCCGGCCGGCGGGGCCCAGTGGTTGAGCGTCGACCTGTGAACCAGGACGTCAGGGTTGTACCCCGGGTCAGGGCACATGCCCAGGCTGCAGACACCATCCCCAGTGGGGAGCGTGCAGGAGGCAGCCAGTCCATGATCCTCTGTCATCACTGATGTTTCTCTCTTCTCTCTCTCTCTCTCTCTATCTGCCTCTTACTTCTTTTCTGAAATCAATAAAAATATATTTTAAAAAAAGAAAGAAATGTTGGCTCTCATTTTGGTCCCCATGTCAGCTACCGCAGAGGCCCCTGGTCACAGCTTGAGGATGAGGCTGAGCATCACTGACCAGCCCACCCCAGGCCCCGCCCTCCTCCCAGCACAGCCCGGGGGTGTGAGTCCCCTTCCTGGGCTCCCAGTCTCCCCGGGAGGTGCTGACTCCAGGTTGGATTATCATCATCATCATCGTTACATTTCAGAGGATTCTGTTCAGTGAGCACAAGAGAAATGAGTTGGTAGCTCATCTCCTTGCCATCTCCCACCCACACCCCCGGGGCAGCAGGAGGTCACAGGTTCTGGCAGCTTCCCTGGGGTCAGGACAGACAGAGGAGAGCACAGCTGAGCCTCTGGAGGAGGAGGGTCACTGTCCTCACCCCCAGGTCAGGAGCGCCCTCTGCAGACTTGGGCGGGGAGGCCTGTGGGACACTATGGTGCCTCCAGGCCCTGCTCTGAGGGGACGGTCCATCCTGGAACCAGAAGGAAGATCTTCTGGGGCTTCCCCCGCATTTCTCCAGGGGCCTGGACAGGAAGGCTGGCCTCTAAGGTCTCACCAACATCCTATGGCTGTGTTCTTAAAGGGCCAGACCGATTATCATACAAAATGCCCCCAAACAGGTATTAATGGTTTCCTGTGGCTTTTCCCCTCCATCGATCTGCCAGTGTCCCCCTCCACACACACATTCAATGTCTTCAGCTCTTTGTGTGGCCATTGCATGGGGAAGACGAAGAGATTGCTCCCCCTAAACCCACACCTAGCTCATCACCAAGGGCCCAGCGCAGAAGGCACTGCATCATCAGCCAACACCCCCCATTCCCTGGACGGATGAGCGAGTCCACAGAGACAGACTGAGTGAGTGACATGCGTGTCAGGAGCCCCCTCCCATCTGTGAAGAGGGAGGAGCCCAGGGCTGTGTCCCAAGCTCATGTCCCTTCTCAGTCCCCCAGTGCCCTCAGGACCCTCAGCACCATAACCTCCCCTGAAGGCTGGGGTACAGCTGAGTGTTTATGAATGTGTGAGGCCGCATTTCTAACTGCCTCCCAGACAGCACCTCTGAGTCACGTCCCTGCTGGCACCTCCCAGGCTGGCCCAGGAGTGAGAGGCTGCAGTGAGCGCCAGCCTCTGTGCCAGTCAGACCAGGAAGTGGGAACAGAGACAGTGGCCTGGGAGCTGCAGACACCAGCTGGGCCCAGGGCTTAGGACCAGGGCGACGTAGTGTGTCCTGCGACCAGCAGGAGGCGCCGTAGGATCGCCCTGTGCCCCCCACATAGCTGCTCACTAAGGACTTTCCACTCACAGGAGCCTGGTCCTGAGGGCTGGGTCCTGTGCGCCCTGATGGGGAGCAGCTGTGTCTGTGCTGGCAGTGCCCCCTGAGCAGGGACCCTTGTGTGGTCTCAGAAGGTGCTTCCTCACAGGGCCCTGAAGGGGTAAGCCCACCTCCAAGCTCCTCAGTCTGGGGTGTGAGCTGAGCCCCAGCCCCAGGGCCCAGGGAGGGGCTGGGCAGGCCCTGGAGGGACTCTCATTTGCATGGCAGCCCCTCCCCTGGCAGAGGGTGGGGGAGAAAAGGAGGCCTGGGCAGCCCAGCCCCACTGTGGGCTCAGGGCTGTGAGCACCATGGCCTGGACTCCTCTGCTCCTTGTGCTCCTCTCTCACTGCACAGGTAGGGACAGGCCTGGGACCCTGCTTACCCCCCAGGATCACTTTTCTCTTGCTCAGTGCCTTGAAAAACTTTTTTGGGTCCCTGAGTCCTCACCCATGATTATCTGTGTTCACAGGTTCCCTTTCCCAGTTTGTGGTGACTCAGCCGTCCTCCCTGTCTGCATCTCTGGGAGCCACAGCCAGACTCACCTGCACCCTGAGCAGTGATGTCAGTATTGGTAACAAGTATATATACTGGTTCCAGCAGAAGCCCGGGAGTCCTCCCCGGTACCTCCTGAGATATAACTCAGACTCAGATAAGCACCAGGGCTCCGGGGTCCCCAGCCGCTTCTCTGGATCCAAAGACACTTCGGCCAATGCGGGGTACCTGCTCATCTCGGGGCTGCAGCCTGAGGATGAGACGGACTATTACTGTCTGATCGGGCACAATAACATTTGTCACAGTGACACACACAGATGGGGAAGTGGGACAAAAACCTCCCCCTCCGCCCTAGCAGGTTTAGATCAGTGGATAGAGCCTTGGCCTGCAGACTGAAGGGTCCTGGGTTTGATTCGTGTCAAGGGCACGTACCTTGGTTGCAGGCTTCTACCCAACCCAGGTCCTGGTCGGGGCTCATCCAGGAGGCAGCCCATCGATGTGTTTCTCTCACATCCATGTTTCTCTCCATCTTTCCCTCTCTCTTCCACTCTCTCTAAAAATCAATGGAAAAACACCCTCAGGTGAGGATTAAAAAAATAAACAATAAAACCAAAAAAACCTAGGTCTCCCAGAGTTTGGGTTATGACAACTGAACATTTTAAAATAACTTGTGTATATGCAACTCTTTCCTGGAAGTCTCTTTCATCCATGATGGGTCTACTCTCAGTGTTCTCTCCTGTGCTGTTCAAGGGCCAGGAGAACAGAAACACAACCAAAACCATCATAGTTAGGATGGCACGGAAATGCGGCCTGTTTTCTGTGAGGAGTAAAACTAGAGACTGAGGGCCAACCTTTCCCCCTTGAAATAAGGAACATTCGCTCTTTTCCCACCAAACCCCCGTTCCCATCCCCACCACGGGCCTGGAGTCCTGTTGGGTCTTCAGACTGAAAGCAGCAAGAAGCCCCCCTAATTGTCTCACTGCCTTTGTCAGCCAATCAAAAGCCCGGAATTTATACCATCTCCTCCGTGCTCAGAGACCCCCTGGAATCACAGGGGAGGACGCCGTGAGGGCCAGAGAAGCGGGTGGACAGTTTGTGTCACAGGGAGTACAGGCTCCATAAAGCCCTGACTCACCATGCAAAGGAATTAGAATAAAACGCACTAAGGAACTATGGAAGGAACTCACAGCCGGACAGCTTCCTTACGTACACGTCACAGGCATCAGCGGGGCAAGTTCCTGCTTGGACAAGAAACCGCCCTGACCTGGACTTCAGTTGACACAGATCACCTGCTAAAAAAAAAATTTCCGTGAGAAAAATAATGTAGTTATCGGGGTATGAAAATAGAAAGGAATTTTATTTTATTATTTTTTCAAAAATATTTTTTTATTGATTTCAGAGAGAAAGGGGGTGGGAGAGAGATGAAAACATCAGTGATGAGAGAATCATTGATTGGCTGCTTTCTGCAAGCTCTCTACTGGGGATCCCACTGGGCGTGAGAATACACATGAGTGCAGATCCTTAAGAAAGAGCACTGAGCATGGCCAGTGTAGCTCAGTGGTGGGGCATCAACCTATGAACCAGGAGGTCACCTTTAGATTCCCGATTCCTGGTCAGGGCACATGCCCAGGTTGCTGGCTCCAACCCCGGTAGGGGGTGTGCAGGAGGCAGCCAATTGGTGATCCTCTCTCATTATTGATGTATCTGTTTCTCCCTCTTTCTTCCTCTCTGAAACCAATAAAAAATATATTTAAAAAACAAAACAAAACAACAACAAAAAAATAGCTGCAAAACCCAGAGCCCTCCCAGGAGGCCTGGGTGGGGGAAATGGGCTGGAGGACAGGTGCTCTGGGACCAGCAGGCGGCGCTGGTGCACTGGGACTGAGAGCTCAGGGCTCTGGGCCAGGCAGCTGGGAACACCCTCCACTGGCCCCTGCACACTTGGGCAGGCAGGTCCTCACTCAAGTGTGACTTCCCTGCACCGGGGGCCCAGGAGCCACATGAGCCCTCAGCTCTGACACCCACACTTGTCTCCTATCCCAGCCCTCCCTCATGGATCCAATAGTCCGACCTGATTAACAAAGCAGATGGACACACGACACAAATAAATTTGCTAGAAAAAACTCGATCTCCGCTGCTCCATGCACAGGGCAGAGGAGGCCCCTCAGAGGGGCTTTCTCAACGTCAGCAATGAGGCCTCGGCACAGAGTCCCGGGGGCTCCCCAGCACGGTCACATGTCCTCCCCACCTCCTCACCCCTGAACCCCGAGTTTCCTGCGGGGAGATGAGAGAGTGAAAGGCGCCGGCGGTCGCCCTGTCTTCCGCTCCCGTCGCCTGGCACAGGTGGTCCTCGCCCATCCCTTCTGCCACCTTCTGACCTGCCATCCAGGGTCCTAAGTCAGAAGCTGCTGGCTCTGCCCTTGGTGTCTAAGCCTTTATTTACATAAGTTGAAATATGGTGCTTGCCCTCTCTCCCTCCCTCCTGCCTCCCTCCTTCCCTCTCTCCCTCCCACCTCCCTCCCTCCCTTCCTCACTCCCTCCCTCTCTCCGCCCCTGGGCCACTCCATCCCAGAACCCCAGTTCCAGAAGGAGGTCCCTAGAACCACGATGAAGCTGAGGAGGAGGCAGACAGTCTGTGTGAGGGCCCAGCATTTGCCTCTTTCAATCCCCCTCCCCGCTGGCGAGGGGACAACAGGGTGCCCCTGGGGCAGGACTAGAGCAGAAGCTGATTTGCATGAGGCACCTTCTCCCCTAATGGGTGAGGGAGGCATGAAAAGGCCCAGGACTCCCCACTGCAGCCCAGGAGCCTGAGGAGCCACATCCTGTGAGTGTCCCCACCATGGTCTGGACGGTGCTTCTGCTCCAGCTCCTGGCGCACAGCTCAGGTCAGAGGAAGGGCCTCTGCATCCTTGGGGGACACGGAACAGCAGGGCCTCAGGGTGACCTTCGTCCCTCATAACACCTGTCTCTCTCCTCTTGGTTTCAGGGGTGGATTCTCAGACTGTGGTGACCCAGGAGCCGTCAATGTCAGTATCTGCAGGAGGGACAGTCACACTCACCTGTGGCCTCAGCTCTGGGGCCGTCTCTACGGGTAACTACCCTGGCTGGTTCCAGCAGACCCCAGGCAAGCCTCCCCGCACGCTCATCTACAACACAAACAACCGCCCCTCTGGGGTCCCTGATCGCTTCTCTGGCTCCATCTCTGGGAACAAGGCCGCCCTCACCATCTCGGGGGCCCAGCCTGAGGAGGAGGCCAAGTACTACTGTTCTCTGCATTTGGATGGTGCTACTTATTCACACAGTGATGCAGGCGCACGGGGAAGTGCAACCAGAACCCCTCACAGGCTCAGGCGGCAGCGTGTGAGCAGAAGGGAAGGAGGATGTTGCAAATGTCACCCTCATCCTAAGGAGGGGGCTCCGTGGCCCCGTTTTCCTGCCACTGGCCACCCCCATGTGCCCCTGTGGTCTCTGCCAGGGGTGCCCATCTCCCCCCTGTGACTCCGCCAGCCTGGGGCTCCTGTCTCCCTGCCTGTGATCAGGGAGGGGCTCAGCTCCAAAACATGTCAGCCCACACTGGGCTCAGGGACCCGCTGCCACTCCCCGCTGGATGGCCCCAGAAGCACGCAGACACTGTCCCTCATGAGTCCACACGCAGAGTCAACGCCTCACGGGACGGGACCCTGAGGCGCGGGGAGTGTCAGGGTCCCAGTGGTCTGGGCTCAGCTTCACCTCAACCCAGAGACCAGCTCGCAGTTCGGACTTTGGAATGTTACCCAATGCACATACACATCTCCCCTGCCCCTCAATGCACATACACATCTGCCCCCCCCATGCACATACACATCTGCCCCCCATGCACATACACATCTGCACCCCCATGCACTTACTCATCTGCCCCCTGATGCACATACACATCTGCCCCCCCAATGCACATACACATCTGCCCCCCATGCACATACACATCTGCACCCCCATGCACTTACTCATCTGCCCCCCCGATGCACATACACATCTGCCCCCCATGCACATACACATCTGCACCCCCATGCACATACACATCTGCCCCCCATGCACGTACACATCTGCCCCCATGCACGTACACATCTGCCCCCCATGCACATACACATCTGCACCCCCATGCACATACACATCTGCCCCCCCATGCACATACACATCTGCCCCCCCATGCACATACACATCTGCCCCCCTCCATGCACATACACATCTGCACCCCCCATGCACATACACATCTGCCCCCATGCACATACACATCTGTCCCCCCCCATGTACATACACATCTGCCCCCACCCCCTATTATTCTTAGGGAGGCTTCTCAAGCAGGAGGAACAGGCTTGTCTGAGTCAGGCAGGGTTTCTCAGGACCCACAGGGGGCACTGCTCGGTCTCCTTCCTGCATGTGAGGGGCGCTGGGGCCCTGTGTGTGTGTCTCCCAAATCCAGACTTTTAAGAGCTCCTAGTTCCATGGGATTAGTTCCCCTCCATTCCCCGCCCAGATCCGCCCACAGGAAGTAGGAATGACCCGCAGGCCCTGGAGGGTGCCCGGGTCCCTCTGTGGGTGTCACACCGGAGGGACCCCACCGCCCGTGCTCCCACTGACGTGTTCCCACTGTGACACGGTGGAAGGTGTGATGGGCACCTCGGTCCTTTATCTGCCATCATGACCACTGCTTTCTGTCTGTCGCTCCGGTATTTCTCATTTCTCACGATTTCACAGTGGAAATCGGTATCGTTTGCGTTTTGAGCTTTTGAATTCTTTTTTTCTTGGATGTTAGTACTTCTCCTTGACTCAAAATTCGGTACATATAACATAACCCAAATTTCTCCACCAGAAGAGACCCATTTGTATGCTAGTAAAGTCATTAGGATGCGTATCTGTCCGTAACGGAATGGGGTTCTCCCATAGGAAGAGAAAGGGACAGAGTCGTGCACATGTCATTACACAGGAAATGTACCTGCAATTCCAAAACGGACACCAAACCCCATCTTCATTGTACGCAACGATGAACACCCATCGCGTGTGCTGTCATCCTCAGGCACTGGAGGCTTTTATCTCCCTGTTCACCCCCACTCCCCACACCCCCAGCCCAGCCCCCCGATTTCTACTGCTCCACAGCAGACATGGAGGGAAAGGAGATTTAAAATATCCCCTCATGTTCACCCCAGCTTGTCCCCCTCCGTGCTGCTGATATTTCCGACTGTGAGAGACGGCTTTGCTTATTGTACTGGAGCTGAGGTTGTCCTGGGCCTTTCCCTTCTCCAAACCTGTGCTGATGTCGGAGATGCACATAGTGATGGCTGCTTAGAGCAAAGGGGACCTGCCAACCCAAGGCCAGCAGCGCCGTGGTGAGGGGCACCCCGCGCCCGGGTCCTCCCGATGCTGCTGGAGACAGCTGCTCAGACTCTGTCATCGGGGGAACCCTGTCCCTTCACACGCCAGACATTGGCTTTGTCACTGTCCAGGGATCTCGCTTCTGAGGGGAGGGGTGACCACTAGGTGTCTCCTCCAAAGAGGACAGAGCAGGATTCCACTGAGGAAGGGAGGGAACGTCCCCTGGGTGGGGTTAGCCCTGGGATGAGCTTGACGGCTGGGCCAAGAGGGGAACAGACTCATGTCATCGCCCAGGCCTCAGCCACTCCATCCCAGAACCCCAGTTCCAGGAGGAGGTCACTGAACATGATGAGGCTGAGGAGGAGGAAGACAGTCTGTGTGAGGGCCCTGCTTCTGCCTCTTTCAATAACCCCCCCACCCCCGCCCCTGGGGCAGGACTAGAGGGGAAGCTGATTTGCATGAGACACCTTCTCCCCTAATGGGTGTGGGGGGCATGAAAAGGCCCAGGACTCCCCACTGCAGCCCAGGAGCCTGAGGAGTCACATCCTGTGAGTGTCCCCACCATGGTCTGGACGGTGCTTCTGCTCCAGCTCCTGGCACACAGCTCAGGTCAGAGGAAGGGCCTATGCATCCTTGGGGGACACGGAACAGCAGGGTCTCAAGGTGACCTTCGTCCCTCATAACACCTGTCTCTCTCCTGTTGGTTTCAGGGGTGGATTCTCAGACTGTGGTGACCCAGGAGCCGTCAGTATCAGTATCTGCAGGAGGGACAGTCACACTCACCTGTGGCCTCAGCTCTGGGGCCGTCTCTAGTGGTAACCACCCTGGCTGGTTCCAGCAGACCCCAGGCAAGCCTCCCCGCACGCTCATCTACAGCACAAACAGCCGCCCCTCTGGGGTCCCTGATCGCTTCTCTGGCTCCATCTCTGGGAACAAAGCCGCCCTCACCATCTCGGGGGCCCAGCCGGAGGACGAGGCCGACTATCACTGTCTCACGCACTTGGGCAGCACTTTACATTCACACGGCGATGCAGACGCACGGGGAAGTGCAACCAGAACCTCCTTCTAGGCCAGTGAGGGCGCACCTTCTGAGCTCGGCGTGTCCGCATTTTGAAAAACCCTAACTTAACTCTGGTGCCATGTCACATATAGGAATGTTTTGATATTTGCAACCATAGTAAAACAAAGATTTATATTTTTGATATTTATTTTATATATTTAAATGCCATTTAACAAAGAAAATTCAACCAAAAAAATGAGTTCTTGTGTCACCTCTGACACGCGTGTCATAGGTTCGCCATCAGGTAGGCATTGAATGGCTCGGTTTTAGCTGCGGGGCGTCAGGACCAAGACATCCCTGTGCTCCTGCCTCCCTCCCCTGGGACGCTCTCCCTAAGCCCGGGTCTGAGGTCCCTTCTGTCTCCTGCAGGGGGAGCAGCAGACCTGTTGGCCCTGAGGGCTCCTGGGCTGACCTCTCACCTGGTGAGCATGGACAGAGGTGACTGACCCTCAGGGGTTCAGCCCAGTTTCCTGGCTCCTGGCTGGTGCCCATAGCTGCCCTGACCTCCTCTGGGCTGGGCCACCCCCAGTCCAATGAGGAGACTGATGGTCACAGTCACTTATCACAACCTGGGGAGTGCGGTGGCCATCCATCCGGCCCTCCCCTGGGGCTCAGCGCTCTATAGTGGCGCTCCCTCAGGACAGTGTGAGACCCAGATGGGAAACCAGGTGCCACACCTTTGCTTCAGGGTGAGGTGGACAAATGTGATCACGTGATGCGGGGTCACATGACCAGAGACCCCTATAATCCAGCCCAGTCTCGATGCTGAGGCCTCAGAGAGAGAATGTGAAGAAAAGGGTCGGATACGATCTCCTCTCTCTTCAGAAAAATCCGCGAAGAACTTGGGAGAAATTTGCTCAGGAAAGAAAAATCCCAGTATCTTAGGCTACAGAGGAGCCGAAGGGCGGACTTAGAAGGGAGAGCTGAAGGCAAACCCATTTCTTCCGGGAGGACCACGTCCTGCGGTGCCGCATCTCCGAGAGGCAAGGGAAGAAACCCTGTTTTATGTTCGTCAGGTCCATTGTGTCAGAGGCATTTCAGTGCCACGTGACTGCGTGGATTTGGCTCAGCGGATAGAGTGTAGGCAAAGGGCCCCGGGTCCCATTCCTGTTGAGGACACGTGCCCCAGGGTGTGCAGGAGGCAGCGATCAGTGATTCTCTCTCCTCATCGATGTTTCTCCCTCTCTCCCTCTCTCTTCCTCTGTGAAACCAATAAAAACATATTTTAAAAATAAATCAGTAACAGGGCCTCCTCCTCCGCTGCCTGGGGCTCCCCCGCATCCCCTTGCCCCCCGGAAGCACCAACGTGCCGCTCCTCCCTTCCCGGACTCTGGCCGCTGCTGTGCTCGCCCCGCGCAGGCCTCCTGGGAAGTAGGTGACGAGGCTTCTAGAAGGTCAATTGATACCTTAGGAATTTTATTTTTTATTAAAAAATAAAGAAGAGAGAAGGTGATCCTGCCGAACCCCGCTGGTCCTGCTCAGGCCGTTCCCTGGGGAGCAGGCACGTGCTCCCCGCAGACGGGACGCCTTCGTCCATGTGTATCTGGGGGCAGTGCCTCTGAATGGGCACCATTAGATCACAACTCACTTCATACCTCAGCTAAGGATTCTGAATTCTAGAAACAGACTAACAATCCCATTCCCATTTCAGAGGAAAAGAGGGAGAGGGACAGGGAGACCGAGGGGCAGGGGAGAGGGAGGTATGAAAGTAAATGCTTTTTAAAATAAGCATTTTGTTCTTGATTTCAGAGGCGAAGGGAGAGGGAGAGACAGAAACATCAATGATGAGAGAATCATGGGCTGGCTGCCTCCTGCGCGCCCCCTCCTGGGGATCGATGCCATCAACCTGGGCATGTGTCCTGACCAGGGATCGAACTGTGACCTCCTGGTTCATAGGTCAACGCTCAACCACTGAGCCACGCTGGCGGGGCTGGTTTTTCCTGACACATCTCCACATGTAGACCAGGGTCTCGGTGTGACAAATGCACCACAAACCCCACACCCAGCCGCACACCTGCTCCTCCTCCTGACCTCACCGGTGTCGGGGGCACCCCCGCCTCTCAGAGCTGCTGTCCTCCACCTGACACCCGGGCCATTGCTTCCACCCTCCCGGCCTGGGGTTCAGCGGGTCGCCTCCCTGCATCCTGACTCGGGACACGTGCCACCCCACCCCTCCCTAGTTTGCTCTGCTGTCATTTCCTCCAGCTGCCCCAGAATGTCCCCTTCAAGGTCTTCCTGTCCCGTCATCCTAGAACAGCGGTTCTCAACCTGTGGGTCGCAACCCCTTTGGGGGTCAAACAACCCTTTCATAGGAGTCGCCTAAGACCATCGGAAAACACATCTATAATTACATATTGTTTTTGTGATTAATCACTATGCTTTCATTATGTTCAATTTGTAACAATGAAATTGGGGGTCACCACAACATCTGGAACTGTATTAAAGGGTCCCGGCATTAGGAAGGTTGAGAACCACTGTCCTAGAACTTTCCGCAGAGCTAAGTCTCTAACGTGCAGCACTGGCGCAGGCGCAGCCGGATTAAAACGTCCCAGCACACAGGGCGCGGTCTCAGTGTAGCCGGACAAGCCATGGGCCGCGCTGCCTGTCCCTCCTGGAGCCAATTCAGCGGAGACGGGGAGGAGTCATATGAGCGTTGATTCCCTTCCTGCCGGCAGCCTGGGGGAGCAGTAGGTCACCCACAGAAACCTGCTCTGCCCCCCATAAGCCCGCTGCTTGTATTGGGGAGAAGGACAAGGATTACAGGGGACGTAGGCAATGGGGCTGGAGATTTGCAAAGGCCTGTGGGTGTGCAAAGGCTGGGGGTCTTCAAAGGGCTGGCAGCTCTGGGTTCTGCAAACAGGTTGGTCATCCTTCCATGATCACAGGCAGTTCCCTGGTGGGGAGGATGGGCCGCACTCCCGGGTGAACTCCCAGGTCCCACCTGCCTTCTCTAATCTGAACAAAATCACAGCGAACAGAGCAGCATCCATCTCTCCCCCGTGCTCTGTTCCTGCCCGTCCCCTGCTCTGGCAGAGCGAGCATCCCTCCCCCTCCATCTGCTCCCGGGAAGGTCTGTGTCCCCTTCATGAGCGTCCCTTCACGCCCAGCACCCAGAGCGAGGCCCTCCTCTGAGCCGCCCGCAGGGACCGAGCCTCTTTGCTCTCTGTTCCCCTCGCTGAGTCCTTAGCTGCACAGCAGCCCCAGGCTCTCCTGGGTCAGGGTTCCTGTGCACCCGAATCAGGGACGGTCACACCAAGGCCGCACCTGAGGGATGAGTCTCAGGTGCTGGAAGCACAGGAGTCAAGGACAGGGATGAAGCAGGTTTTGGAGCAGGTTGAGGGTAAAGGGGCTCGTCTGGGACCAGCAGAGGGCGCCGCGAGACTGTGTATGAGGGTTTCTGCAAAACAGGGGCTCCCAGGTGGGCGGCCCTCTAGGGACCCCAGGCCCCAGGGCTGGGCCCTTTGATTCTTATGGGAACTGGGCAGGCGTGTCGTCTCTGGGCCTGACCGAGTCCCCTGCACGTGGCTGTGTGTGGCCCCAGCAGCTGCTTCCTTCCGGCCCACCCGTGGGAACACTAGTGCACCAGGCTGGCCTCCCTGGGCAAGGGCCCCAGACCCACCTGTGCCCCTGGGAGAAGGGCAGGGGGTGGGGTACATTTGCATGAGCAGCCCCTCCTCTGCGAAGCCAGCTGGGCGGGGATAAGAGGAGCCTGGAGCCTGGAGCAGCTCAGCCTCTGCTCTGAGGACCCAGGATCAGCTGTGAGCACCATGGCCAGGACTCCTGTGCTCCTAGTGCTCCTCGCTCATTGCACAGGTAGGCACAGGCCTCAGGGACCCGCAGAAGCTGCCCCCCGACCCTTCTATTCACTTCCATGTGTCTGTGTCCGCAGGGTCCCTCTCCCAGCCTGTGCTGACTCAGCCGCCCTCCCTCTCTGCATCTCCGGGAGCCACAGCCAGACTCACCTGCACCCTGAGCAGTGGCTTCAATGTTGGAGGCTATAACATGTACTGGTACCAGCAGAAGCCAGGGAGCCCTCCCCGGTTTTTTTTGTACTACTACTCAGACTCAGACAAGGAGCTGGGACCTGGGGTCCCCAGTCGAGTCTCTGGGTCCAAAGACGCCTCGACCAACACAGCGCATCTGCTCATCTCGGGGCTGCAGCCTGAGGACGAGGCCGACTATTACTGTCAGGTGTATGAAAGTAGTACTAAGCACAGTGACACACACAGACGGGGAAGTGCGACAAAAACCTCGGCCTCCTTGCTGCAAGCTCCTGACACATCTACTGAGGCAGGAAATGCCTGACTGGTTACCACAGGCCTAAGCCCCGGGGTTTGTGGCTGATGAGATGCTGGGAGCGTAGGTACTAAATATCCACAAAGGAAGAGAGGGAAGGGGACAGACACTGTTAAGCACAGTACACGCGGGAGCAGAGCCGCTGGCTTCCCTAGGAAGGTACCGCCTCACACCCTCCAAGGAAGCCCTGGTCCGTTTCTGCAGATCAGGGGGAGGGGAGAGGACAACAAAGGGGGCGGCAAGCACATGCGCAGTAGGAGCCAGGATGGCACAGGGAGGCCAGTCAGGACACCTGGGAAAGGATCAGATGGGAAGGGACGCGATCCCAGAAGATCCAAGAAATAGGTTGGTTCCGGTGGACCCTTCAGCAGCCCAGGGAGCTTAGGAAACGGACCGGTTAGTTGGCCAAGGGCCCCTGGTCCTTCCCAAGCCTGAGATACGATATGATGCAAACAGCTTAGCCAAGAAGTGCCCTCCCCGCTCTGTAACAGCCCTTGCCCTGTGCACTCACTCACACATTCTCTCTGAAGCAGGGGTGTTGGTCTAGCAGCCGCCTGGGGCCCACGGACACCGGGCTCCAAGGGCTGAGCTTTCATAAGGCGTAGGGTCCCTGGGCCTTGGCCCCATTCTGGCCCCGATGAGGACAGATTGGACTTTCCCACAGGGAACGGACAGAAGTGGGACGCTGGGAGCCTGGGGCAGCCAGCTGTCGCTCACCACGCCACGGCCCCCGGCCCTGGGTCCTGGGATGCTTTCCCTGAGACTCTGTGAAAGAACAGTTTCCACTGGCAGGGATTCCGCACTGTGACTCTTTCTCCTTTTAGTGTGAAAGGCGCATGATGACTCTTAAACGTTAAGATGAACTAAAATGTATGCCGGTATAACAACAACAATGCCCGTCAAACACAGGCTGAACTGAACATATTTTCCATAGTAGCGAACGAATGGGACAGAAGGTGAGTCCACCCGCATGACAATCAGAGGCCCCGATATTTCTTAGGAAAGATCAGGCTTCACCACCCTCGTGTGTGTGTCTGTGTACCTGTGTGTGTGTGTGTGTATGTCTGTGTACCTCTGTGTGTGTGTGTGTGTGTGTGTCTGTGTCTGTGTACCTGTGTGTGTGTGTCTGCGTCTGTGTACCTGTGTGTGTGTCTGTGTCTGTGTACCTGTGTGTGTGTACGTGTGTGTGTGTGTGTGTGTGTGTGTGTGTGTGTGGCAGAGAGTAACCAGGGGATTCTATGATCCTGTGATTACAGCCTCCAGGTCTTGGCTTGTTTCTCCAAAGGACAAAGCTAACCACAGAGAGAACCTACCTTCTGGCCTGTCGCTCCTGCAAGAATAAGATTTCATGGAGCCCGGCCACCATGGTTCAGTGGTTGAGCGTCGACCTATGAACTAGGGCAGTGATGGCGAACCTATGACACACGTGTCAGAGGTGACACACGAACTCATTTTTTTGGTTGATTTTTCTTTGTTAAATGGCATTTAAATATATAAAATAAATATCAAAAATATAAATCTTTGTTGTACTATGGTTGCAAAAATCAAAAAATGTCTATATGTGACACGGCACCAGAGTTAAGTTAGGGTTTTTCAAAATGCTGACATGCAGAGCTCAAAAGGTTCGCCATCACTGAGCTAGGAGGTCACAGTTCATTCCCAGTCAGGGCACATTCCTGGGCTGCAGGCTCCATCCCTAGTGTGGAGCATGTAGGAGGCCCAGGGAAGGCCCCAGCAGCTGCCTCCTCCCTTGTGTCTCCCAGGGGGACACTCTGAGACTCACCCTAGAGCTCTAGTCTGTCTAACAGCCCAGCTCAGGCTTGGTGGTGGTGGTGGTGGTTGGGGGGGATGGGAGGGTGGGGAGGGGGCGGCCAGTGTGGCGCAGGTTCTCCAGGAAGGAAACAAATTTGTGTGCGCGGCCCCTCCCCTTGGAGGCCCGTGAAGATAAGAGAGGCCCGGACCAGGGGCTGCAGCTCAGGTCACAGCCGGGCTGCTGGCACCATGGCCTGGACTCCTCTCCTCCTGCTCCTCGCTCACTGCACAGGTAGGCACAGGCCTGGGGACCAGGGGCATCCCTGCTGCACTCCCGCCTCACTCAGAGCCTGGGAAATGTCCTCGTTTCTCGCCTTATCACCCACGAGTGTCTGTGTCTGCAGGGTCCCTGTCCCAGCCTGTGCTGACTCAGCTGCCCTCCCTCTCTGCATCTCCGGGAGCCACGGCCAGACTCCCCTGCACCCTGAGCAGCGACCTCAGTGTTGGTGGTAAAAACATATACTGGTACCAGCAGAAGCCAGGGAGCCCTCCCCGGTACCTGCTGTACTTCTCCTCAAGTACAAATTTGGGCTCCGGGGTCCCCAGCCGCTTCTCTGGGTCCAAGGACACCTCGACCAACACAGCGCATCTGCTCATCTCGGGGCTGCAGCCTGAGGACGAGGCCGACTATTACTGTCAGGTGTATGAAAGTAGTACTAAGCACAGTGACACACACAGACGGGGAAGTGCGACAAAAACCTCGGCCTCCTTGCTGCAAGCTCCTGACACATCTACTGAGGCAGGAAATGCCTGACTGGTTACCACAGGCCTAAGCCCCGGGGTTTGTGGCTGATGAGATGCTGGGAGCGTAGGTACTGAATATCCACAAAGGAAGAGAGGGAAGGGGACAGACACTGTTAAGCACAGTACAAGCGGGAGCAGAGCCGCTGGCTTCCCTAGGAAGGTACCGCCTCACACCCTCCAGGGAAGCCCTGGTCCGTTTCTGCAAATCAGGGGGAGGGGAGAGGACAACAAAGGGGGCGGCAAGCACATGCGCAGTAGGAGCCAGGATGGCACAGGGAGGCCAGTCAGGACACCTGGGAAAGGATCAGATGGGAAGGGACGCGATCCCAGAAGATCCAAGAAATAGGTTGGTTCCGGTGGACCCTTCAGCAGCCCAGGGAGCTTAGGAAACGGACCGGTTAGTTGGCCAAGGGCCCCTGGTCCTTCCCAAGCCTGAGATACTACATGATGCAGTCAGCTTAGCAAACAGGTGCCCTCCCCGCTCTGTAACAGCCCCTTGCCCTGTGCACTCACTCACACATTCTCTCTGAAGCAGGGGTGTTGGTCTAGCAGCCGCCTGGGGCCCACGGACACCGGGCTCCAAGGGCTGAGCTTTCATAAGGCGCAGGGTCCCTGGGCCTTGGCCCCATTTCTGGCCCCGATGAGGACAGATTGGACTTTCTATGGGGGAGTGGACAGAGACAGGACGCTGGGAGCCTGGGGCAGCCAGCTGACGCTCACCACGCCACAGCCCCCCCCATTCCTGGGTCCCTGGAATGTTTTCCATGAGACCCCGTGAAAGAACACAGTTTCCACTGGCAAGGATTCCGCACTGTGACTCTTCCCCCTTTTAGTGTGAAAGGCTCATGATGACTCTTTAAAGTTAAGACGAACTAAAATTAATGCCAATATGACAGTGACAGTCAAATACAGGCAGAATGGTGTTTCCTTTTCAACAGTGACACCCCAATAGGACAGAAGGTGAAGTCCATGCACACGACAATCCAGAGGCCCTGATATTTCTTAGGCGAGATCAGCCTTCTCCACCGTGTGTGTGTGTGTGTGTGTGTGTGTGTGTGTGCGCGCGCGCGCGCATCTGTGTACCTCTGTGTGTGTGTACCTGTGTGTGTGTGTGTGTGTGTGTGTGTGTGTGTGTGTGTGTCTGTATACCTGTGTGAGTGTGCCATTGTGTGTGTGTGTGTTTGCTGATGGGGGCTCAGGGGTTGTGTGCTGTGGGCTGGGGAGAGTCCTGCTCACAGGCCCGGGGAAGGCCCCAGCAGCTGCCTCCTCCCTCGTGTCTCCCAGGGGGACACTCTGAGACTCACCCTAGAGCTCTAGTCCATCTAACAGCCCAGCTCAGGCTTGGTGGTGGTGGTTGGGGGTTGTGGGGGATGGGAGGGTGGGGAGGGGGCGGCCAGTGTGGTGCAGGTTCTCCAGGAAGGAAACAAATTTGTGTGCGCGGCCCCTCCCCTTGGAGGCCCGTGAAGATAAGAGAGGCCTGGACCAGGGGCTGCAGCTCAGGTCACAGCCGGGCTGCTGGCACCATGGCCTGGACTCCTCTCCTCCTGCTCCTCGCTCACTGCACAGGTAGGCACAGGCCAGGGGACCAGGGGCATCCCTGCTGCACTCCCGCCTCGCTCAGAGCCTGGGAAATGTCCTCGTTTCTCGCCTTATCACCCACGCGTGTCTGTGTCTGCAGGGTCCCTGTCCCAGCCGGTGCTGACTCAGCCGCCCTCCCTCTCTGCATCTCCGGGAGCCTCAGCCAGACTCTCCTGCACCCTGAGCAGTGGCGCTATCGTTGCGGGCTACCATATCTCCTGGTACCAGCAGAAGCCAGGGAGCCCTCCCCGGTTTCTCCTGAGATATAAATCAGACTCAGATAAAGGCCAGGGCTCCGGGGTCCCCAGCTACTTCTCTGGAACCAAAGACGCCTCGGCCAATGCGGGGCTCCTGCTCATCTCGGGGCTGCAGCCTGAGGACGAGGCTGAGTATTACTGTGCGACTTACCACAGCAACAGTAACACTTACACGGTGCCCCAGGGCCATGGGGAAGTGAGCCTCAAACCCTCAAGGTGCCCTTCCTGCCCGGGGCTGTCACCCCTGACCTGCCTGGAGCCCCATCTAACTCAGGGTGACATCCCTTGTCACTCACTCAGGGGCCATCTCTTTTCCTGGGACCCAGGGCTGAGCAATGTTTTCCTTATCGTCCTCCGTGGACAATGTTGTTTACCCACTCAGTATCTTCCCAGCCTGATCATGTCGATATGGATGTACATCAGGTCATAGGACTACCTGGCCCTCCTGGGGGCTGATGGGTAAGGAAGGAGGTGGCTGAACCTGACGGGGGCAGAAATGGAATGTTGGGGAGCAGCTGGAATTGTAAGAAAGGTTCGCTCAGTTAACCATGACTGCTTTGTTCTGATTAAAGGAGGCACCTTCTCACCAGGCTGGGAGTTACACACGGGACCTGGGAGCTCACCTGGGATTGCGGCCCATCCTCCCCACCAGGGAGCTGCCTGTGATCATGGGAAGATGACCCGCCTGGTTGCTAAACCCAGAGCCGCCAGCCCTTTGAAGACCCCAGGCTTTGCACACCCACAGGCCTTTTCAAATCTCTAGCCCCCATTACCTGTGAACTGCCATTTGGCACACCCATTGCCTATGTCCCCTGTACTCCTTGTCCTTCTCCCCAATACAAGCAGCGGGCTTGTGGGGGGCAGAGCAGGTTTCTGTGGGTGACCCGCTGCTCTCCCAGGCTGCGGCAGGAAGGGAATCAACGCTCATATGACTCCTCCCTGTCTCCGCTGAATTGGCTCCAGAAGGTACCGGCAGCGCGGCCCAGTCAGGCGCGAATCCGAGGGTGGGTGGTCTGAGTGCTTCTGTTGGGCCGCTGGGTCCGGGAGGCCCCAAGCCCACCTCCCAGGAAACTGCGCCAAGAAAGAGTTTGCATTCCCTCTGTGTGAACTGAGTGCGGCCTGTTTCCCGCAACTGTTGCCGCCTCCTGAGGCCCCCGGGAAGCAGGTGTCTGTGGCTCCCGGGAGGCTGAGCGAACAGAATCCTCTCCCCGTTGAAAGGTGACTGGCGAGCTCTCTGTGTCCCAGGTGCCCCCAAAGGCTCCCTCAGCACCGAGGCAGGATCGGCCATCACCACCTTCGACTTCATGCCCGGGCCACGCCGAGATGTCCATGAGGCCGGGACTCTCAGTGACTGGGCCACTCCAGGGATGTGGCAAACAGGAATTTTTATCTGAAGGACTTACAAGTCTCTTCTGAATCACAAGCAAATCCAAAGCAATGCCATCTGCGCTGGCCGGTTTGGCTCAGTGGATAGACCGTCGGCCTGTGGACTGAAGGGTCCCAGGTTCGATTCTGGTCCAGGGCACATGCCCGGGTTGCGGGCTTGGTCCCCGGTAGGGGGCGAGCAGGAGGCAGCTGATCAATGAATCTCTCTCATCATTGATGTTTCTACCTCTCTCTCCCTCTCCCTTCCTCTCTGAAACCAATAAAAATATATTTAAAAAAGAAATCATAAAAGCTCTGTATCTGCTCGTTACCAGCCACTGAAGCTGTGCTATGAGAGAAAAACTAAAGCGGCACAAGGAGCCCCCTGGTGGACGGTGCTGCGGGGGGTGGGGGGGGTGGACTGATGGGGGTGGGAGTTGGGCCAAAGAGGCCGATCAATAGGAGGAATGATATCCAATTTGGGGGATTTCCAAAATAAGCAGGAGTGAGATGGATGTAGGTGAGGCCCCAATACGGATGCTCAGAGGTTCTCGGCCCCCGGGGATCCCAGGTCGCTTTGCTGGCTCCGAGTTGGGGAACACCACCTGTCTGACCATCACGGCCCCCCGCCTGAGGACGAGGCTCATGGCTGCCGTGCAGCTTTGGGGGGCAGCATGGAGGCTGGCCACGAAGGGGCGAAGCTGCGAGGAGGGGGCTCAGGAGGAGGACACTGCAGTCCCAGGGGCCCCGGCTGAGCCCTTCCTTCGCCGTCCTCAGTGCCTGTGTTTCCTGACTCAACAGCTCCCTCTCTAGAGCGTCCCATGTGTCAGACCCAGTTGCTCATGTCACAGTATCAACTCCAGGATTTCCTTAGAGCTGTAACCTGGTCAATTTCTGTGGGAATAAGGCCGTTACCTGAATTGTATATATTTTAATATGTAATATATGAAAAGCAACTTTTTAAAAATATAGTTTTAAATTAATTTCAGAGAGGAAGGGAGAGGGGGAGAGAGAGAGAAACATCCATGATGAGAGAGAATCAGTGATTGGCTGCTCCTGCTGGGGATTAAGCACAAAACCTGGGAACCAAACAGGCCAGGACGAGGCCATGTCTTTAAATTAAGAAATGAGACCGAGGGACACCTGCAGTACAATCAGGGACCCCTGGGGGCGGGGGGGGGGGGGAGTCCCTGTCCTGAGAGGGAGGGGGTGGGAAAGGCAGGGCTGAATTCCAGAGCCTCAGTCTCCCTGCTCAGCTCCAGGTTACCCACCTGGTCATTAGTGAATCTGGACCCTGGACCAGCAGGGGGCGCTGTGGGTCTGTCGCTGGGTCAGTGAGGGCCCTCAGCTGGGAAGCCAGGGTAGGGAGCCCTGCTTGGTGCCTCTGCTCTGTGCTCACTGGGGACCAGCAGCTGTGATCTCCCAGGGCCCCGCCAGAGGCCCCCCCTCCCCAGCCACACAGCTTTCACCACATTTATCCCCGGGGACGCCAGGAGGAGGGAACATTTGCATGAAGGACTCCCCTGGGCCCTCCCAGGAGGGGACAGGATAAGAGAGACAGAGCGGGCCTCTCGGGTCTGAGGCTCAGAAGCTGAGTGTGGGCGTCTCCACCATGGCCTGGGCCCCTCTCCTCCTCACCCTCCTTGCTCACAGCTCAGGTGACTGACTGGGGGGAGCGGGACAAGGGAGGATGGGGGACCTGGGGAGACACTGTTCCCTTCTCCTGAGCGCCCGCCCTGAGAAATGACCTCAGCCCCACTGTGTGTCTGTGTCCTTTGTTCCAGGGTCCGGGGTGCGGGCCAGGCTGACGCAGGAAGCCTCGCTGTCGGGGTCTCTGGGCCAGAAGGTCACCCTGTCCTGCACGGGGAACAGCAACAATGTTGGAGCACGTACTGTGGGCTGGTACCAGCAGGTCACGGGCGCCACCCCCAAACCGGTGATGCTCGGCACCTCCCGGCCCTCGGGGATCCCGGATCGGTTCTCTGGCTCCAAGTCCGGCAACACGGCTTCGCTGGTCATCACGGGCCTGCAGCCCGAGGACGAGGCTGATTATTACTGTTCAACGTGGGACTATGGCATCAGCAATCACACACTGCTCCACACCCACGGGGAACTGAGACAAAAACCCGCCTGTTCCCCCTGATCGCCCCTCAATGCCGTGACACAGAAGCGGTGGCTGTGGCAGACCCTACAGGGTCCGACTCGAGAGTCGTTCTGAGCACAGCCTTGCTTTATGATTTTATTAATTTCTTAATCCACACCCGACGATATTTTCCCACCAATTTTTAGAGAGAGTGGGAGAGAGAGGAAGACAGAGAGAAACATCGATGTGAGAGAAGCACATTGATTGGTTGCCTCCTGCAGGAGCCCTGACCAGAGCCTGGTCCATAGAGGAGCCTGCAACTGAGGTACATGCCCTTGACCAGGATTGAACCCAGGACTCTTTGGTCTGCAGGCCGACGTTCTATCCATTGAGCCACACCGACTAGAGCACACAAGCCCACTTTCAATACAAGGTGAGAGGTGATCTCTCTCAAAATGTTTTTTTATCCCAACTTCATTGTGATATGGTTTGCATGCCCTAAATGTCACAGGTTTAATGTGCACAATAGACCAGCATTTAGTATATGTGCAGAGTGCTGTAACCATCCCATAGTCTAGTTGTAACATTTTCCTTAGTCCTCAGAGCAGGTCCCACACGTACTAATCATGCCCATCACACCCCTGCCAGTCCCAGGTAACTGCTGACCTACTTCCTGGATTTACATATTTCCTATGGGGGCATTTCACATGATGGAACTGGATAATAGGTAGTGCTTTGTGGCTATTGCTTCTTTTAATTCTTTTTTTTAAAAAAAATCTTTTTGATTTCAGAGCAGAAGGGAGAGGGAGAGAGAGATAGAAACACCAATGATGAGAGAGAATCATTGATTGTCTGCCTCCAGCATGGTCTCCACTGGGGTTGGAGCCCGCAACCAGGGCATGTGCCCTTGAACCTGTGACCCTTCGGTCCACAGGCTATCGCTATATCCACTGAGCCAAACAGTCTGAATAACGTACTCGAGGCCCATCCATGCTGGGACAGGGTAAAGGGTCCAATTATTTATGATCCAAGAATATGGCAATGTCTGAGCACACAGCGTTTGTTGGCGCTGCTGTGATGGGCATTGGAGGCGTTTTCTCTGTGGCGGCTATGCATTGCGCTGCGGGGACCTGTGCTCCGGGCATGGCTTGTTTTGCTTTTAGACGCTGTATGTTTGCATTTCTCCTGGGAGACACTTAGGAGTGGGATTACGGAGGCATAGGATGACGTGACGGGACAGCTTTGGAGTCACTGGTGGACGTTTCCCAATATGGCTGCGTTGCTTGTCGTTTGTCCCCGCAATGACCAGGGTTCTGATGTCTCCAAGGCTTCACCCACCGTGGTCACTACGTCTCACGTTCACACGGCCCTGCAGGCCCGGGGAGGTGACGTCTCACTGCAGTACTCACTGGTCCTTCTCCAAGGACCAACGACGTGGAGCATCCTTCCATGTGCTACATGGTCTTCTCCAAGGATCTGCGGTGGTTTAACTGAGTTCTTGCTGAAATCACACACTCAGGCTGTGCTCCTGTCTGCACGGCAGGAGGTCTCGAATTCCTCAGAGAATATGGAGTGGGCAGCAGGAGGCCTGCCATCCACCATGAGGCCCAGGCGAGGGGAAGGTCTACAGGATCGGCCTTGATGGGTCCTGCAGCCTGAGGAGTCACAGGAGCCCCCTGAGCGCTCCCCCTGCCTCACACACTCGCCTTGTATTTTATCACCCCACACCCCCTTCCTAGAGTTGTTGTTCTCGCCTGAAGTCCAGGCAGAGACAGATGGACAGTCACACCCCGGGACACATGTGCATGAAGAAACATGGCCTATGCGTGCCTTGGACACAGGATCACAGACACTTGGGGATGGGAGACCCAGTTCCAACAATGAGGCCTGAGCCCGCAGAGCTCTGGGGCTTCCTCATGGGGACCCCGATCCCTCTGCTCTTCCCCCTCCTCCCTCGCTGGACAAGCCGTTTCATTAGAGGGGCGGGAAGGATGTCAGTTTGGGACACATGCACTGCTCACCCCCCGTACATCCCAATCCCTTGCTCACCCTCCCATTCTTCCTGCCCCACAGCAGAAGGGAAAGGGACAGGGTCCAGGACTGAGTCGGGGAGACTCCAGTTCCATCACAGCCCAGACCAGAGATCTGACCTCCTCCTGGTCTCACCGTCGCAGAGAGTGTGACTGCTAAGATCCTCCAATGAAGACAAAAAGGGGTTTCACTGAGGAAGAATCAGTGTTCCCAGGGGTGGTTTGGATTTGAGGTGAACTACATTGCTGTGGCCACAGGGGCAGTGGAGACTCCCACCTCATCTTTCAGCCTCACCCTCCAGGGAAGAAAGTTAGGGCTGAGGTCACCAGGACACAAGGGCATTGACTTGGTGACATAATCAACCCCCTCCCTCAGCGTCTCAGTCCCCATGCAGCCTGGACTATGTGAGGTCCCCGCATCTGCCTCTTTTGAGTCTTTCCCCAGGCTACAGCATGGTGCCCCTGGGGCAGGACTAGAGGGGAAGCTGATTTGCATGAGGCACCTCGTCCCCTAATGGGTGAGGGAGGCATGAAAAGGCCCAGGACTCCCCACTGCAGCCCAGGAGCCTGAGGAGCCACATCCTGTGAGTGTCCCCACCATGGTCTGGACGGTGCTTCTGCTCCAGCTCCTGGCGCACAGCTCAGGTCAGAGGAAGGGCCTCTGCACCCTTGGGGGACACAGAACAGCAGGGTCTCAGGGTGACCTTCGTCCCTCATAACACCTGTCTCTCTCCTGTTGGTTTCAGGGGTGGATTCTCAGACTGTGGTGACCCAGGAGCCATCCAAGTCCGTATCTCCAGGAGGGACAGTCACAGTCACCTGTGGCCTCAGCTCTGGGCCCGTCTCTAGTAGTAACTACCCCAGCTGGTTCCAGCAGACCCCAGGCAAGCCTCCCCGCACGCTCATCTACAGCACAAACAGCCGCCCCTCTGGGGTCCCTGATCGCTTCTCTGGCTCCATCTCTGGGAACAAAGCTGCCCTCACCATCTCGGGGGCCCAGCCGGAGGACGAGGCCGACTATTACTGTGCTCTGGACATAGGTGGTAGTAGTAGTTACTATTTACACAGTGATGTAAACCCACGGGGAAGTGCAACCAAAACCTCCTCATGGGCTCAGACTGGCTCAGCCTTTGATGCAGAAAACTCCTGAAGGTGGATATGACCAACACACCATGGGAAGGACGCTCCCTGGCCCCATTCTCCTCTCTAGTTATTCCTGGTCATGTGCCTCCTCCATCACTCCCAACGCGGGTCCCTCTTGTCATATGATTCCTGAAAGAATGGGCTTTCCCTCTTCCTCTCCGCCCATAGTTTCAGGGATGGGCTCAGCTTCCAGCTGTATAAACCTACAGTGAGTCTCAGAGACCCCCACTATGAGACTGTAACTGTCGTCTGATTCAAAGAGCATTGGCAACACAGCCCCAGTCAGGAATTCCCTGTGGGGACAACCTCAATGCTTATTTTGGCCTTGAAATGGAGCATTCCCTCGGGTGTTAGAAATGCGATTCCATGATTCCCATGGTAGATCCACTGAGTCAGCGACTCTGTTCCTGTCCCAGAAACTCGATGCCCATAAGCTCACCAGTTGGAGGTTCAACATGAATGCTGGAGAAGCACCTCTCCTCCTATTGCTACCTTCCTTCCTCCACACCAAAGAATCAACTCAAAATGGATTAAAGACTGAAACGTAAGACTCAAAACCATAAAACCCGAAAAGAATGTAGTCATTCAAATCTCTGACATTAATCTTACCAACATTTTCTCTAATACATCCTCTCAGACACGGAAAGCAAAAGGAAGAATAAACCAAAGGGACTACATATCAGTAAAGCGTTTTTGGACAGCGAAGGAAACCACCAACAAAACAAAAAGACAGCCTCCAGTGATATCATGGAAGTGGGTATTCACCAAGGATCATCCCATGAAGGGGTCCATGTCCCACATTTATAAAGAGCTCACACAACTCAACACCAAGAAGAGAAAGCAAACCCACAATACAATCCAATTAAAACATGGGCAGAGGACCTGAACAGACTTCTCCAAACAGAACACACAGAGGCCAACAGACAGAGGAAAAGATACTCAACACCACTGACCATCCCTGAAATGTAAATTAAACCCACAATGCAATGCCCCCTCACATCCTCAAAATGGCTGTCATCACATCCACAAACAGCAAGTGTTGGCAAAGATGTGAAGAAAAGCAAACCCTCATGCACTGTTGGTGGGAGTGCAGATGGTGCGGTCACTCTAGAAAGCTGTATGGAGGGGCCTTAAAAAACTACAGGCCAACCTGCCTCATTACCCAGCGATGCCACATCCGGTATTTATGTGAAGAAACCCAAACGCTGACGTGAAGAACTGCACCCACCCTGTGCTCCCTGCAGCGTCACTGACAATGGCCGCGCTGTGGAAGCTCCCAGGTGCCCAGGGGGCCCTAGAAGGGATGGTGCTGAGTAAAGTAGGTCAGACCGAGAAACACAAACACCATAACATTTCACTCAAATGAGGAATGTCAAGGACACAATAAACAGACAAAGTAAATTGAGTCCAAACTGATGGTTTCCAGAGGGCAGGGGACAGGAGACTGAGTGAAAAGGTCGGAGGGATAAAGTATTAAGTGCTGCTTCCCAAACAGTGATGGGAAAGTGAACGCACAGCACAGGGAAGCCAGACAATAGCCTTGTGACAACCCTGTGCGGTGCCAGGAGGGCCCAGGTACCAGGGACACTTTGTAAAGCACAGGATTGTGCAACCACCATGCTGTGCACATGAAACCGATACAACATAATATTAAATGTAAATTAAAATTAAAAAATAAAGAGGTTTTATTTTTTTCAAAGCAGAGGTCCAGCTTATGTGGCCTGGGAGACTGAGGTCACCTCACCCAGGCCCTGTGTGTCCCCTGCTCCCTGCCTTGGCCTGGATGTTCCTTCTCTGACCCCTGACACCTGAGGAAGCTGGGTGTTTCTTCTTGGAAATCACACTGTGAGGAGCGTGAGGTCTCCAGGCTCCGGGCGCCTCCCCAGGAAAGACACGGCTCTCAGGGGAGGCGCACTTCCTCCAGGTGATCCCGAGGCCTCTCCCTCTTTCCTCTCTGCGATCTGCTGTTGTTGGGATGATTGTGATCAGGGTTAGCTGATTTGGCCCTAAACCTTAGACACCCAATTCCCATTCCATCCATAGATATCCTCACACATATACTTAAGGCCAAAACGATTGGAGAACAGAAAGCGAGGACTTCTACATCCCATGAGGGAGAAGAGAACTCCACAGCGGGGAAGAGTTTCATGCATATGAACACACTTTTATGTCAAACCGTGTCTGAACATAACGACAAAACTAGAGAATCACATCTTAAATAGCTCAAGAGCCGAAAGCAGGTATCGCCAGTGTACCGTTCCAGAGTAAATGAGAACCTGCAGAAGTCACCAAAGAACACAAGACACTTGTTCCCCAACATCGTCATATTCTCCTGGCAAAGGCAGAGGGAAAAGCCAAGAAAAGTCCCCTGGGGGCTCGGACTCTGACAGGAGCCGCTCACAACAGACAAAGAGACAACAATAAAGACAACAAGCACATATGTCACCCTAAAGGATCACCAAGGGGAATCAAGACCAGGTAGGAACTGACGGGCTTTCTGGGGAACATTAAGCCTCAAACTTTGCTCCAAATGCTCATGCACCAGAAATTAACCCAGCGGCCAGGCAGACAGATGGAAAGCCAACAAGCAGGTTCCTTTAAGGTCTGGGTCCCTAGCGTGTCATTTACTTTAGTGCGGGTCCCGAGGAACCTGAGGAAATAGCGGGTCAACCCCAGCATCAAAGGTGGGACCTGCTCATCCTCCTGCCTGGGGAGTGGCCTCAGGGAGATCACAGAGCCCTCCCAGGAGGCCTGGGTGGAGGAAATGGGCTGGAGGACAGGTGCTCTGGGACCAGCAGGGGGCGCTGGTGCACTGGGACTGAGAGCTCAGGGCTCTGGGCCAGGCAGCTAGGAACACACTCTATTGGCCCCTGCACACTTGGGCAGGCAGGTCCTCACTCAAGTGTGACTTCCCTGCACCTGGAGCCCAGGAGCCACATGAGTCCTCAGCTCTGACACCCACACTTGTCTCCTATCCCACCCCTCCCTCATGGAGTCATCGTCCAGGCCTCATTCACAGGCAAAGAGAGAGAAGCAATCACACAACAAAAAATATTTTACTTGAAGAAACATGACCTATGAGAAAATTGAATTGACCATGCCAGTTTAATGTGTAGATGATTGGCTACTGATTCCAACATAAACACCATAAATCACAGTGTCATTTCCCTTCTGATGGATGCCAGTGTGTGCATCACCTTCCCCAATGACTGGAGACATGTTGTCCCCTGCTCATCCCCTTACATTTCTCCATGCCTCCCATTCTTCCTGCCCCTCAGGGAAACGGACTGTAAACTGTTCTGTGATGTTCACACCGACTCGCTCACACTCAGTGTTGATCTCATGTTTCATAATGACACACATGCTCCTATTTTGTTTTATCAGATGTTAATCAGTTTCTCACAATATCATGGTGACACTGTGACATTTTCTCCTCAAACGCTATGTAATTGGAAGGTCCATCAAAACTGGTGGCTTCCTAGGGTAAAAGAGGGCAGCCACCCCTGTCTGGCAGTGCAGCTGTCTGCGTTACGACCCTCAACCCTGGTCCCCGGATCTTTTTTCCTGGTTCAGGTACGAACATGGTTGGAGAGAAGAGCCACTGCTGGAGGAAGGACTGACTGTTAAGATCCTCCAAAGACAAGGAGGGGTTTCCTGAGGAAGGAAGCAGCGATCCTCAAAATGGGGTCAGTTTTGAGAAGAACTAGATTGCTGGGGCCAGGAGGGGGCGGACACTCCCTCCTCATCCTTCAGCCTCACACCCTCCAGGGAAGGAAGAGAGGACTCAGGTCACCGGGACACCAGGGCACTGACTTGTTGACAGAATCAACCCCCTCCCTCAGTGTCTCAGTTACTGTGGAGTCTATTGGTCTGTGTGAGGGCCCAGCATCTGCCTCTTTTAATACCCCTCACCCCCCAGGGGACAGCAGGGTGCCCCTGGGGCAGGACTAGAGGGGAAGCTGATTTGCATGAGGCCCTTCTCCCCTAATGGGTGAGGGAGGCATGAAAAGGCCCAGGACTCCCCACTGCAGCCCAGGAGCCTGAGGAGCCACATCCTGTGAGTGTCCCCACCATGGTCTGGACGGTGCTTCTGCTCCAGCTCCTGGTGCACAGCTCAGGTCAGAGGAAGGGTCTCTGCATCCTTGGGGGACACGGAACAGCAGGGCCTCAGGGTGACCTTCGTCCCTCATAACACCTGTCTCTCTCCTGTTGGTTTCAGGGGTGGATTCTCAGGCTGTGGTGACCCAGGAGCCGTCAATGTCAGTATCTCCAGGAGGGACAGTCACACTCACCTGTGGCCTTAGCTCTGGGGCAGTTTCTACTAGTAATTACCCTGGCTGGTTCCAGCAGACTCCAGGCAAGCCTCCCCGCCAGCTAATCTACAGCACAAGCAGCCGCCCCTCTGGGGTCCCTGATCGCTTCTCTGGCTCCATCTCTGGGAACAAAGCCGCCCTCACCATCTCAGGAGCCCAGCCTGAGGACGAGGCCGACTATTACTGTGCTCTGCACACAGGTGGTAGTAGTAGTTACTATTGACACGGTGATGTAAATCCATGGGGAAGTGCAACCAGAACCTCCTCATGGGCTCAGACTGGCTCAGCCTTTGATGCAGAAAAAGCCTGAAGGTGGAAATGGCCAACACAGCATCGAAAGGGGGCTCCCAGGACCCTTCTCCTGTCTAGGGATTCATGGTCATGTGCCTCTCAGTCTCTCCCAGGGCATATCCATCCTGTCATGAGACTCCTGCAAGAATGGGGTTTCCCTCTTCCACTCTGCCCATAGTTACAGGGACGGGCTCAGCTCCCAACTGGATCAACCTACAGTGAGACTCAGACACCCCACTGTGAGGTGTAAGTCTCCTCTGACTCCAAGAGCATTGACGACACAGCCCCAGATTTGGAAAGCTATTCCCTGAGTCCGCTGGCATAATTAAACAGTGTCCCTCCATTTCTTTCAAGCATCGCTTGGTTTTTCTTGGGTCTTCTGTAACAGAAGCACGTGCTTTCTCAAGGACAGTTCCCTGCTGATTGTACCTAGAGGGTAATTTGAGTTCAAGCTGTTGTTACACTAAAATGTCAACGAGGCAGGTGAACAGGACTGCTTTTATTACTGAAGTAAAAGAGTCCCTTAGCCTCTCTTTCACAGAAACCCGAGTCAGAGCGATCTGTTCCCCGTGGCTCAGGGTCAGCGGGTCAGCCCGGCACTGGAGCAGCACCTCTCCTTCTCTTGTCGCCTTCCTTTCTCCACACCAAGCAATACATTCAAAATGCATTGAAGACTGAAATGTAACCTTGAAATCATAAAACTCCCCCCCCCCCCAAAAGTAAGCAGGAGAATCTCTGACATTAATGTTACCAACATTTTTTCTAATACATCTCCTCAGGCAAGGAAAGCTAAAGGAAAAATTAACCAATGGGATACATCAAACTAAAGGGTTTTTTCACAGTAAAGGAAATCATCAACCAAACAAAAAGACAGCCTCCAGTGATAGAATGGAAGTAGATATTCACCAATGATCAGCTCATAAAGGGTTCATGTCCAACAAATATAAGAGCTCACACAACTCAACACCAAGGGAAGAAAGCAAACCCACAACACAATCCAATTAAAAATGGCAGCGGACCTGAATAGACTTCTCCAAAAAGAACACACAGAGGCCAACAGACATAGGAAAACAGTAAGAACTTTGACCCTGTACCTCACACAATACACAAAATTTACTCCAAATGGATACTTGGTCCAAATGTGAAAATCAAAGGAATAATGCTTCTAAGAAACCACATAAGACTATTTTCATAATCTTGGCAAAGAGAAGGCACAAAGGTCCCAAGGATGAAAAAAAAGGGGATAAATTGAACTTCATGAAAAGCAAAAGCAGCTGCTTATCAAAACGCACCGAGAAGAAAGTGAAAGGCAAGCTACAGGGTGTAGAAAGAAAAAATCAAAGAAATGGAAACAATGAACGACCATTCACTCTTCCTATTTCCCATCATCCTCCTCTCCAGGAAACCTCCAGGAGGTGCATCCCTTCTCTCAGATGGGAGCAGAGTGTGACAAGCTCAGAGCTTCAGCCTGAAGGGGCTCCGGACTCTCAAGCTCCTGGAAAGGTTGCTTCACCAGGAAACTTGTTCCCGGTTAGGGGAGCTGCTTTCTGAGCACAGGACCCAGTGGGAGGAGCAGGAAAGAGCAGATTCCCACAATGCACCGCACAGCCCTGCCCTGAGAGGGAGCAGGTGGGAAAGGCAGGGCTGAATTCCAGAGCCTCAGTCTCTCCCTGCTCAGCTCCAGGTTACCCACCTGGTCATTAGTGAATCTGGACCCGGGACCAGCAGGGGGCGCTGTGGGTCTGTCGCTGGGTCCTTGAGGGCCCTCAGCTGGGAAGCCAGGGTGGGGAACCCTGCTTGGTGCCTCTGCTCTGTGCTCACTGGGGACCAGCAGCTGTGACCTCTCAGGGCCCCGGGAGAGGCCCCCCGCCCCAGCCACACAGCTTTCACCACATTTATCCCCAGGGATGCCAGGAGGAGGGAACATTTGCATGAAGGGCTCCCCTGGGCCCTCCCAGGAGGGGACAGGATAAGAGAGACAGAGCGGGCCTCTCGGGTCTGAGGCTCAGAAGCAGACTGTGGGCGTCTCCACCATGGCCTGGGCCCCTCTCCTCCTCGCCCTCCTTGCTCACAGCTCAGGTGACTGACTGGGGGGAGCGGGACAAGAGGATGGGGCACCTGGGGAGACACTGTTCCCTTCTCCTGAGCGCCCGCCCTGAGAAATGACCTCAGCCCCACTGTGTGTCTGTGTCCTTTGTTCCAGGGTCCGGGGTGCGGGCCGGGCTGACGCAGGAAGCCTCGCTGTCGGGGTCTCTGGGCCAGAAGGTCACCCTGTCCTGCACGGGGAACAGCAACAATGTTGGAGCACGTACTGTGGGCTGGTACCAGCAGGTCATGGGCGCCACCCCCAAACCGGTGATGCTGGGCACCTCCCGGCCCTCGGGGATCCCGGATCGGTTCTCTGGCTCCAAGTCCGGCAACACGGCTTCGCTGGTCATCACGGGCCTGCAGCCCGAGGATGAGGCTGATTATTACTGTTCAACATGGGACACCAGCATCAGTAATCACACACTGCTCCACACCCATGGGGAACTGAGACAAAAACCCGCCCTGTTCCCCCTGATTGCCCCTCAATGCCGTGAGACAGAAGCGGTGGCTGTGGCAGACCCTACAGGGTCCGACTCGAGAGTCGTTCTAAGCACAGACTCACTTTCTTATTTTATTAATTTCTTAATCCTCACCTGAGGATATTTTCCCATGAATTTTTAGAAAGAGTGGAAGGAGAGCGAGAGACAGAGAGAGACATCGATTTGAGAGAAGCACATTGATTGGTTGCCTCCTGCAGGAGCCCCGACCAGGGCCCGGGCTACATAGGAGCCTGCAACTGAGGTACATGCCCTTGACCATGACTGAACTCGTGACTCTTTGGTCTGCAGGCCAACGCTCTATCCATAGAGCCACACCAGCCAAGGCACACAGGCCCACTTCAAATAGGTAGTGAGAGGTGATCTCTCTCAAAATGTTTTTTTATCCCAACTTCATTGTGATATAGTTTGCATGCTTAAATGTCACAGGTTTAATGTGCACAATAGACCAGCATTTAGTATATGTGCAGAGTGCTGTAACCATCCCATATTCTAGTTGTAACGTTTTCGTTAGTCCTCAGAGCGGGTCCCACACGTACTAATCATGCCCATCACACCCCTGCCAGTCCCGGGTAACTGCTGACTCACTCTCTGGATTTACATTTTTCCTATGAGGGGCATTTCACATGATGGAACTGGAAAACAGGTAGCCCTTTGTGGCTATTGTTTCTTTGAATTCTTTTTTAAAATATATTTTTATTGATTTCAGAGAGGAAGAAAGAAATAGAAACAACAATGATGAGCGAGAATCATTGATTGGCTGCCTCCTGCATGTCCCCCATTGGAGAGGGAGCCCACAACCCAGGCATCTGCCCCGACAAGGAATCAAACTTGAGACCTTTAGTCCATCCGCTGACACCCTATCCACTGAGCCAAACTGCCTAGGACAGCTTCTATTAATTCTTCTGAATAACGTACTCGAGGCCCATCCATGCTGGGACAGGGTAAAGGGTCCAATTATTTATGATCCAAGAATATGGCAATGTCTGAGCACACAGCGTTTGTTGGCGCTGCTGTGATGGGCATTGGAGGCGTTTTCTCTGTGGCGGCTATGCATAGCGCTGCGGGGACCTGTGCTCCGGGCATGGCTTGTTTTGCTTTTAGACGCTGTATGTTTGCATTTCTCCTGGGAGACACTTAGGAGTGGGATTACGGAGACATAGGATGACGTGACGGGACAGCTTTGGAGTCACTGGTGGACGTTTCCCAATATGGCTGCGTTGCTTGTCATTTGTCCCCGCAATGACCAGGGTTCTGATGTCTCCAAGGCTTCACCCACCGTGGTCACTACGTCTCACGTTCACACGGCCCGGCAGGCCCGGGGAGGTGACGTCTCACTGTAGTTCTCACTGGTCCTTCTCCAAGGACCAACGACGATGAGCATCCTTCCATGTGCTACATGGTCTTCTCCAAGGATCTGCGGTGGTTTAACTGAGTTCGTGCTGAAATCACACACTCAGGCTGTGCTCCTGTCTGCACAGCAGGAGTTCTCGAATTCCTCAGAGACAATGGGGTGGGCAGCTGGAGGCCTGTCATCTCCCGTGAGGCCCAGGCGAGGGGAAGGTCTCCGGGATCGGCCTTGATGGGTCCTGCAGCCTGAGAATTCACAGGAGCCCCCTGAGCGCTCCCCCTGCCTCACACTCGCCTTGTATTTTATCACCCCACACCCCCTTCCTAGAGTTGTTGTTCTCGCCTGACGTCCAGGTAGCGACAGATGGACAGTCACACCCCGGGACACATGTGCATGAAGAAACATGGCCTATGCGTGCCTTGGGCACAGGATCACAGACACTTGGGGATGGGAGACCCAGTTCCAACAATGAGGCCTGAGCCCGCAGAGCTCTGGGGCTTCCCCATGGGGACCCCAATCCCTCTGCTCTTCCCCCTCCTCCCTTGCTGGACAAGCAGTTTCATTAGAGGGACGGGAAGGATGTCAGTTTGGGACACATGCACTGCTCACCCCCCGTACATCCCAATCCCTTGCTCACCCTCCATTCATCCTGCCCCACAGCAGAAGGGAAAGGGAAAGGGGCCGTTACAATGTCCTATGTGATGTTCACGCCAACGTGTTCGCACACAACGTTGTTCAAATTTCTGAGAAAGCTCCTATGTTGTTACATCAGATGTGCGTAGGTATCCCATAATTCCATGGAGACACTTACATTTTCTGCTATAGGTCCCATTTAATGTAAACCTACCCCATATACCCGATGGCCTCCTACAACCGTGGTCAGCAAACTGCAGCTCGCGAGCCACATGCGGCTCTTTGGCCCCTTGAGAGTGGCTCTTCCACAAAAGACCACAAATTACCACGTGCAGGCTACCACATACAGTGTGACTGAAACTTCGTGGCCCATGCGCAGACGTCGGTATTTTGTAGAAGAGCCACACTCAAGGGGCCAAAGAGCCGCATGTGGCTCTCAAGCCTCAGTTTTCTGAACCGCAGTTTTCCGACCACTGTCCTAGAACAAGGGAGAGGGGCCATCCCTGCCTGGAGGTGCAACTGTCTGTGTGAGCACCCCCAGCCCCGTCTCCAAACAGTGTTAGTGGGACAGGGTCCAGGACTGAGTCGGGGAGACCCCAGGCCCTTCACAGCCCAGACCTGAGATCTGTGACCTTCTCCTGGCTCACCACTGCAGGGAGTGTGACTGCTAAGATCCTCCAAAGAAGACAAAAAGGGGTTTCACTGAGGAAGGATTAGTGTTCCCAGGGGTGGGGTTGGATTTGGGTTGAACAAGATTGATGGGTGTGGGGAGGCGCAGACACTCCCACCTCATCCTTCAGCCTCACACCCTCCAGGGAAGGAAGTTAGGACTGAGGTCACTGGGACATCAGGGCAGTGACTTGGTGACAGAGTCAACCCCCTCCCTCAGCGTCTCAGCCGCCATGCAGCCTGGACTGGAAGACACTCTGTGTGAGGGCCCTGCATCTGCCTCTTTCGATACCCCCCAACCCCCAGGGGACAGCAGGGTGACCCTGGGGCAGGACTAGAGGGGGAGCTGATTTGCATGAGGCCCTTCTCCCCTAATGGGTGAGGGAGGCATGAAAAGGCCCCGGACTCCCCACTGCAGCCCAGGAGCCTGAGGAGCCACATCCTGTGAGTGTCCCCACCATGGTCTGGACGGTGCTTCTGCTCCAGCTCCTGGCGCACAGCTCAGGTCAGAGGAAGGGCCTCTGTATCCTTGGGGGACACAGAACAGCAGGGCCTCAGGGTGACCTTCGTCCCTCATAACACCTGTCTCTCTCCTGTTGGTTTCAGGGGTGGATTCTCAGACTGTGGTGACCCAGGAGCCTTCAATGTCAGTATCTGCAGGAGGGACAGTCACACTTACCTGTGGACGAAGCTCTGGGGCCGTCTCTAGTAGTAACTACCCCAGCTGGTACCAGCAGACCCCAGGAAAGCCTCCACGCATGCTCATCTACAGCACAAACAGCCGCCCCTCTGGGGTCCCTGATCGCTTCTCTGGCTCCATCTCTGGGAACAAGGCCACCCTCACCATCTCGGGGGCCCAGCCCGAGGACGAGGCCGACTATTACTGTGCTCTGTACTTCGGTGGTAGTACTGATACTCACACGGTGATGTAAACCCACAGAGAAGTGCAACCAAAACCTGCTCATGGGCTCAGACTGGCTCAGCCTGAGATGCAGAAGGAAAGAGCGAGGGTGGAAATGGCTGTTCCTCCCTTCCCGTCTCTCTGAAAATCAGGAGAACAAATACCCTCAGGTGAGGATTAGCAACAACAACTGAATTACAAGGAAGACTGCCCATGACCTAGTGACTCCACATCTGGGCGTATTTCCGAAGAAACCGGAAGCACTGATGGGAAGGAGTACATGCACCCCATGCTCCCTGCAGCCTTCTTTCCAATGGCCGAGCTATGGGAGCGACTCAGTGCCCGTCAGGAGAAAGGTGGATGGAAAGAGCTGGTACCTCTATAGAGTGGAACTTTACCCGGTTATAGAAAACAACAATGAAAGCCTATGACACCATGGATGGACCTGAGGGTATTATGCAAAGTAAAGTAAGTCAGACAGAGAAAAACTAACACCAGATGATTCCACCCACATGTGGAACCTAAAGAACAAAAGAAATAAATGAACGAAATAAACAGACTCATCGATTCAGAGACAGAGTGATGGCTGTCAGAGGAAAGGGGGGATGGAGCAGTGAGTGAAGAGGTTGAAGGGAGTAAGAGGTATAAATTGGTTATAAAATAACCCAGGCGTGTAGGTACAGTATAGAGCAGTGACGGCAAACCATTTGAGCTCGGCGTGTCAGCATTTTGAAAATCCCTAACTTAACCCTGGTGCCATGTCACATATAGAAATTTTTTGATATTTGCAACCATACTAAGATTTATATATATATTTTTAAAGTATTTCTTTCCTTTTTTCAAGAGATCATTCTTTTTTTTTTTTATAAAACATATTTTATTGATATTTTACAGAGAGGAAGGGAGAGGGATAGAGAGTTAGAAACACTGATGAGAGAGAAACATCGATCAGCTGCCTCCTGCACACTCCCCACTGGGGATGTGCCCACAACCAAGGTACATGCCCTTGACCGGAATCGAACCTGGGACCCTTGAGTCTGCAGGCCGACGCTCTATCCACTGAGCCAAACCGGCTAGGCCAAGATTTATATTTTTGATATTTATTTTATATATTTAAATGCCATTTAAAAAAGAAAAATCAACCAAAAAAATGAGTTCGCGTGTCTCCTCTGACATGCGTGTCACAGGTTCACCATCACAATTCTAGGTCCATCCATAGTATCATAAGATTCAATGTTGTTGTTTTTATAACTGAGTCATATTCCATTTTACGTCAACCCTTGCACTTTAAAAACAGTACGACACTAGACAAATGTATTTTAAATCCTCAAGAGCCAAAAGAATGTATTGTCAGTGTAACGTTCAAGGATAAAGGAGAGGCTACCGGACTAATCTGGAACACAGACATGTCTCCCTTCACGTCATTATAGTCGCCAGGCAAAGGCAGAGGCAAAAAGCCCAGACATGCCCACGGGGCCCGGAATGTCACAACCAACACAGAGACAACAACAACAACAAACATGAATGTCGCCCTAAAGGATCCCCCAGTGGAATCATGACCAGGGAGGAACTGACGGGCTTTCTGGGGAACCTTAAGCCTCACACTTTGCTCCAAATGCTCATGCACCAGAAATTAACCCAGTGGCCAGGCAGACAGAGGGAAAGCCAACAAGCAGGTTCCTTTAAGGTCTGGGTCCGTAGCAAGTCATTTACGTTAGTGCAGGCCCCAAGGAACCTGAGGAAATAACGGGTCAACCCCAGCAGCAGAGGTGGGACCTGCTCATCCTCCTGCCTGGGGAGTGGCCTCAGGGAGATCACAGAGCCCTCCCAGGAGGCCTGGGTGGAGGAAATGGGCTGGAGGACAGGTGCTCTGGGACCAGCAGGGGGCGCTGGTGCACTGGGACTGAGAGCTCAGGGCTCTGGGCCAGGCAGCTGGGAACACACTCTACTGGCCCCTACACACTTGGGCAGGACTCTCACCCCTCCCTCATGGAGTCATTGTCCAGGCCTCATTCACAGGCAAAGAGAGAGAAGCAATCACACAAAAAAGGTAAGTTTGGTGGAAGAATTGTGACCTATGAGAAAATTAAATTGACCGTGCCAGTTTAATACATAGATGATTGGCTAGTTATTCCAACATAAACACCATAAATCACAGTGTCATTTCCCCTCTGATAGACGCCAGTGTGTGCATCACCTTCCCCAACGACTGGAGACATGTGGTCCCTGCTCATCCCCTTACATTTCTCCATCCCTCCCATTCTTCCTGCCCCTCAGGGAAAGGGATTGTAAACTGTTCTGTGATGTTCACACCGACTCACTCACACTTACTGTTGATCTCATTTCTGATCATGACACACATGCTCCTATTTTGTTATGTCAGAAGTTAATCGGTTTCTCACAATATCATGGTGACACTGTGACATTTTCTCCCCAAATCCCTATTTAATTGGAAGGTTAATCATATAACTGATGGCTTCCTGGGACAAAAGAGAGTGGCCAGCCCTGCCGGGAGGCGCAGCTCTCTGCGTCACAGCCCCCAACTCTGGTCCCCAGATCTTTTTTCTAGTTCAGGTGCTAACTTGGCTGGAGAGAGGACTCACTGCTGAAGGACTAGCTGCTAAGATCCTCCAAAGAAAAGGAGGGGTTTCATTGAGAAAGGAAGCAGTGTTCCCAGGGATGGTGTTGGATTTGGGAGAACTAGATTGCTGGGGCCAGGAGGGCGCGGACACTCCCACCTCACTCTTCAGCCTCAGACCCTCCAGGGAAGGAAGTGAGGACTCAGGTCACCAGGACTCCAGGGCACTGACTTGGTGAAACACATCAACCCCCTGCCTCAGCGTCTCAGTTAATGTGGAGTTTAATGTGGAGACTATTGGTCTGTGTGGGGGCCCAACATCTGCCTCTTTCAAGATCCCCCAGGGGACAGCAGGGTGACCCTGGGGCAGGACTAGAGGGGAAGCTGATTTGCATGAGGCCCTTCTCCCCCTAATGGAAGAGAGAGGCATGAAAAAGCCCAGGACTCCCCACTGCAGAACAGGAGCCTGAGGAGCCACATCCTGTGAGTGTCCCCACCATGGTCTGGACGGTGCTTCTGCTCCAGCTCCTGGCGCACAGCTCAGGTCAGAGGAAGGGCCTCTGCAACCTTGGGGGACACAGAACAGCAGGGTCTCAGGGTGACCTTGGTCCCTCATAACACCTGTCTCTCTCCTGTTGGTTTCAGGGGTGGATTCTCAGACTGTCGTGACCCAGGAGCCATCCAAGTCAGTATCTCCAGGAGGGACAGTCACACTCACCTGTGGCCTCAGCACTGGGGCCGTCTCTAGTAGTAACCTCCCCAGCTGGTACCAGCAGACCCCAGGCAAGCCTCCTCGCCTGCTTATCTACAGCACAAACAGCCGCCCCTCTGGGGTCTCTGATCGCTTCTCTGGCTCCATCTCTGGGAACAAAGCCGCCCTCACCATTACGGGAGCCCAGCCTGAGGACGAGGCCGATTATTACTGTAATTTGTACATGGATAGTGGTACTTACACGGTGATGCAAACCCACAGGGAAGTGCAACCAAAACCTCCTCATGGGCTCAGACTGGCTCAGCCTGAGATGCAGATGGAAAGAGCTAGGGTGTAAATGGCTGTTACTCCCTTTTTGTCTCCATGAAAATCTGTAGAACAAATACCCTCAGGTGAGGATTAGCAACAACAACTGAATTACAAGGAAGACTGCCCATGACCCAGTGACTCCACATCTGGGTGTATTTCCAAAGAAACCGGAAGCACTGATTGGAAGGAGTACGTGCACCCCATGGTCCCTGCAGCCTTCTTTCCAATGGCCAAGCTATGGGAGCGACTCAGTGCCCGTCAGGAGAAAGGTGGATGGAAAGAGCTGGTACCTCTATATAGTGGAACTTTACCCGGTTATAGAAAAACAACAATGAAAGCCTATGACACCATGGATGGACCTGAGGGTATTATGCAAAGTAAAGTAAGTCAGACAGAGAAAAGCAAACACCAGATGATTCCACCCCCATGTGGAACCTAAAGAACAAAAGAAATAAATAAACAAAATAAACAGACCCATAGATTCAGAGACAGAGTGATGGCTGCCAGAGGACAGGGGGGATGGAGCAGTGAGTGAAGACGCTGAAGGGAGTAAGAGGTATAAGTTGGTGGTTATAAAACAGTCACAGGCATCTAAGTACAGCACAGAGAATACAGTGACTAACATTGTAGGAACTGCCTGTGGTTCCATGTGGGTTTGGAAATATCAAGGGGTCACTTTGTAAAGCATATGATTATCCATCCACCATGTTACACCCATGAAATGGACACAAAGGACCATTGAGTGTACCTGTCACTCAGAAATAAATTTAAATAGAAAAGCAAAGCAGAAGTGTAGCTTCTGTGACCTGGGAGCCCATGGCAGCCTCTGCCACACCCTGCCCATGCCCAGCTCCTGGCCTTGGCGGGTTGTGTGTTTTCTGGATCCCGGCCCCTCAGGGAGCTGGGTATGGGTTTCCCTGGAAATTACACTGTGAGGACCGTGAGGTCTCCAGGCTCTGGGACCCTCCCCAGGAAGGACATGGCTCTCAGAGGAGGCCCCCGTCCTCCAGTTTATCCCGTGGCCTCTCCTTTCCTCTGCACTGTTCTTGTTGTTGGGATGATATGTGATTGATGTTAACTGACATGGGCCTGGACTTTAGAACCCAATTCCCATGGCATCCATGGGGCCCCTCACAAATATACAGCGAGTCCCAAAATTCACTCAAGATTTTCAATTCAATTCAATTGCAAATCTTGGGTGAATTTGGGACACCCTATACTTGACGAGGCCAATGAGGATTGGAGAACAGGAAATGAGGACTTCTAACTCCCATGAGAGAGAAAAGTTCTATAAGGGGCGGAGTTTCATTCATAATAGTATTCATTTTTATCAACCCTTGCACTAAAAAAATGTATTTTAACACCTCAGAGCCAAAAGAAGGTGTTGTCAGTGTAATGTTCAAGGATAAACAAGAAGCTACCGGACTAATCTGGAACACAGACATGCCTCCCTTCACGTCATTATAGTCGCCAGACAAAGGCAGAGGCAAAAAGCCCAGACATGCCCACGGGGGGCCGGAATGTCACAACCAACACAGAGACAACAACAACAACAAACATGAATGTCACCCTAAAGGATCCCCCAGTGGAATCATGACCAGGGAGGAACTGACGGGCTTTCTGTGGAACCTTAAGCCTCACACTTTGCTCCAAATGCTCATGCACCAGAAATTAACCCAGTGGCCAGGCAGACAGAGGGAAAGCCAACAAGCAGGTTACATTAAGGTCTGGGTCTGTATCGTGTCATTTCCTTTTGTGCGGGTGCCAAGGAACCTGAGGAAATAACGGGTCAACCCCAGCAGCAGAGGTGGCACCTGCTCATCCTCCTGCCTGGGGAGTGGCCTCAGGGAGATCACAGAGCCCTCCCAGGAGGCCTGGGTGGAGGAAATGGGCTGGAGGACATGTGCTCTGGGACCAGCAGGGGGCGCTGGTGCACTGGGACTGAGAGCTCAGGGCTCTGGGCCAGGCAGCTGGGAACACCCTCTACTGGCCCCTGTACACTTGGGCAGGCAGGTCCTCACTCAAGTGTGACTTCCCTGCACCTGGGGCCCAGGAGCCACATGTGCCCTCAGCTCTGACATCCACACTTGTCTCCTGTCCCACCCCTACTCCATGGAGTCGTTGTCCAGGCCTCATTCACAGGCAAAGAGAGAGAAGCAATCACACAAAAAAGGTAAGTTTGGTGGAAGAATTGTGACCTATGAAAAATTAAATTGACCATGCCAGTTTAATGCGTAGATGATTGGCTAGTGATTCCAACATAAACACCATGAATCACAGTGTCATTTCCCCTCTGATGGACGCCAGTGTGTGCATCACCTTCCCCAACGACTGGAGACATGTGGTCCCTGCTCATCCCCTTACATTTCTCCATCCCTCCCATTCTTCCTGCCCCTCAGGGAAAGGGACTGGAAACTGTTCTGGGATGTTCACACCGACTCGCTCACACTTACTGTTGATCTCATTTCTGATCATGACACACATGCTCCTATTTTGTTATGTCAGATGTTAATAAGTTTCTCACAATATCATGGTGACACTGTGACAATTTATCCTCAAAACGCTATTTAATTGGAGAGTCCACCACATAACTGATGGCTTCCTGGGACAGAAGAGAGTGGCCACACCTGCCTGGCAGGGCAACTGTCTGCATCCGGACCCCCAACCCTGGTCCCCAGATCTTTGTTCCTGGGACAGGGACTGACATGGCTGCACAGAGGACTCTCCGCTGGAGGGAGGACTGACTGCTAAGATCCTCCAAAGAAGACAAGGAGGGGTTTCACTGAGGAAGGAAACAATGCTCCTGGAAATGGGGTTGGATTTGGGAAGAACTAAAGTGCTGGGGGAGAAGGGGGCGGACACTCCCACCTCATCCTTCAGCCTCAGACCCTCCAGGGAAGGAAGTGAGGACTCAGGTCACCAGGACTCCAGGGCACTGACTTAATGAAAGACCTCAACCCCCTCCCTCAGCGTCTCAGTTACTGTGGAGTCTATTGGTCTGTGTGAGGTCCCAGCATCTGCCTCTTTGAAGATCCCCCAGGGGAGAGCAGGGTGTCCCTGGGGCAGGACTAGAGGGGAAGCTGATTTGCATGAGGCCCTTCTCCCCTAATGGGAGAGGGAGGCATGAAAAGGCCCAGGACTCCCCACTGCAGCCCAGGAGCCTGAGGAGTCACATCCTGTGAGTGTCCCCACCATGGTCTGGACGGTGCTTCTGCTCCAGCTCCTGGCGCACAGCTCAGGTCAGAGGAAGGGCCTCTGCAACCTTGGGGGACACAGAACAGCAGGGTCTCAGGGTTACCTTGGTCCCTCATAACACCTGTCTCTCTCCTGTTGATTTCAGGGGTGTATTCTCAGGCTGTGGTGACCCAGGAGCCTTCAATGTCAGTATCTCCAGGAGGGACAGTCACACTCACCTGTGGCCTCAGCTCTGGGTCAGTCTCTAGTGGTAACAACCCTAGCTGGTTACAGCAGACCCCAGGCAGGCCTCCTCGCCAGCTCATCTACTATACAAACAACCGCCCCTCTGGGGTCCCTGATCGCTTCTCTGGCTCCATCTCTGGGAACAAAGCCGCCCTCACCATCTCGGGGGCCCAGGCTGAGGACGAGGCCGATTACTACTGTTCTCTGTACTTCGGTGGTAGTACTGATACTTACACGGTGATGTAAACCCACAGAGAAGTGCAACCAAAACCTGCTCATGGGCTCAGACTGACTCAGCCTGAGATGCAGAAGGAAAGAGCGAGGGTGGAAATGGCTGTTCCTCCCTTCCCGTCTCTCTGAAAATCAGTAGAAATAATACCCTCAGGTGAGGATTAGCAACAACAACTGAATTACAAGGAAGACTGCCCATGACCTAGTGACTCCACATCTGGGTGTATTTCCGAAGAAACCGGAAGCACTTATGGGAAGGAGTACATGCACCCCATGGTCCCTGCAGCCTTCTTTCCAATGGCCGAGCTATGGGAGCGACTCAGTGCCCGTCAGGAGAAAAGTGGATGGAAAGAGCTGGTACCTCTATAGAGTGGAACTTTACCCGGTTATAGAAAACAACAATGAAAGCCTATGACACCATGGATGGACCTAGAGGATATTACGCAAAGTAAAGTAAGTCAGACAGAGAAAAACAAACAGCATTCAATTCCACCCCCAAGTGGAACCTAAAGAACAAAAGAAATAAATGAACAAAATAAACAGACTCATTGATTCAGAGACAGAGTGATGGCTGCCAGAGGACAGGGGGGATGGAGCAGTGAGTGAAGACGCTGAAGGGAGTAAGAGGTATAAGTTGGTGGTTATAAAATAGTCACAGGCATCTAAGTACAGCACAGAGAATACAGTGACTAACATTGTAGGAACTGCCTGTGGTTCCATGTGAATTTGGAAATATCAAGGGGTCACTTTGTAAAGCACATGATTATCCATCCACCATGTTACACCCATGAAACGAACAGAAAGGATCATTGACTGTAACTGTCACTCAGAAATAAATTTAAATAGAAAAGCAAAGCAGAAGTGTAGCTTCTGTGACCTGGGAGCCCCGGGCAGCCTCTGCCACACCCTGGCCGTGCCCAGCTCCTGGCCTTGGCGGGTTGTGTGTGTTCTGGATCCCGGCCCCTCAGGCAGCTGGGTATGGGTTTCCCTGGAAATTACACTGTGAGGACCGTGAGGACCCCAGGCTCTGGGACCCTCCCCAGGAAGGACATGGCTCTCAGGGGAGGCCCCCGTCCTCCAGTTTATCCCGTGGCCTCTCCTTTCCTCTGCACTGTTCTTGTTGTTGGGATGATGTGTGATCGATGGTAACTCATGTGGGCCTGGACCTTAGAACCCAATTCCCATGGCATCCATGTGAAGCACAGTAACCTCCATCCTGCGAAAAAAAAACTGCTGTTTGAAATTTTAACCCGCTATTCTGACTTCTGTAAATGTTCGCTTGCATAAGTAATACGGAAAATAAGACTACTCCTACTCCAGAGAGACTAGAAGCTATGCCCCAGACAGAGCTCAGTGCTGGCGCCAGGCCAGGCCTTGAGATGTGGTCTCAGGCCCCTTCCCAGCACACAGGACCTCTTTCTCAGAAGGTCCAGAAGGCTCATTCCAAATGTGGAAAACAAAGAAGTGAAAGAAGTCAAAATAGGAAAGACTTCCATCATGTTGGGCCCCAGAATTTGAGACGCAATATTTCCTCTAGGCCGCCTAGTGCTAGTGGACAAAAAAGACTCCAAATTAATTTGGCTGATTGATTAAGGCATCTTATGATTTACAATATCACACATGGAGCTCTTTAAAAATATACTTGATGAGGCCAATGAAGATTAGAGAACAGAAAATGAGGACTTCTAAGTTCCACGAGGGAGAAGTGTTCAAAAAGGGGTAGTTTCATTCATAATAGTATTCATTTTATATCAATCCTCGCACTGAAAAAACATTACAACACTAGACAAATACATTTTAACACCTCAAGAGCCAAAAGAAGGTATTGTCAGTATAACGTTCAAGGAGAAACGAGAAGCTACCGGACTAATCTGGAACACAGACATGTCGCCCTTCACGTCATTATAGTCGCCAGGCAAAAGCAGAGGCAAAAAGCCAGACATGCCCACGGGGGCCTGGAATGTCACAACCACTACAGAGACAACAACAACAACAAACATGAATGTCACCCTAAAGGATCACCAAGGGGAATCACGACCAGGTAGGAACTGACGGGCTTTCTGGGGAACCTTAAGCCTCACACTTTGCTCCAAAGGCTCATGCACCAGAAATTAACCCAATGGCCAGGCAGACAGAGGGAAAGCCAACAAGCAGGTTCCTTTAAGGTCTGGGTCCATAGCGTGTCATTCACTTTAGTGCAGGCCCCGAGGAACCTGAGGAAAGAACGGGTCAACCCCAGCAGCAGAGGTGGGACCTGCTCATCCTCCTGCCTGGGGAGTGGCCTCAGGGAGATCACAGAGCCCTCCCAGGAGGCCTGGGTGGAGGAAATGGGCTGGAGGACATGTGCTCTGGGACCAGCAGGGGGCGCTGCTGCACTGGGACTGAGAGCTCAGGGCTCTGGGCCAGGCAGCTGGGAACACACTCTACTGGCCCCTGTACACTTGGGCAGGCAGGTCCTCACTCAAGTGTGACTTCCCTGCACCGGGGGCCTAGGAGCCACATGAGCCCTCAGCTCTGACACCCACACTTGTCTCCTATCCCACCCCTCCCTCATAGAGTCATTGTCAAGGCCTCATTCACAGGCAAAGAGAGAGAAGCAATCACACAACGAAAAGTATTTTACTTGAAGAAACATGACCTATGAGAATATTGAATTGATCATGCAGGTTTAATACATTGATGATTGGCTAGTGATTCCAAAATGATTACCATCAATCACAGTGTCTTCTCACCCTCTGATGGACGCCAGTGTGTGTATCATCTTCCGCAACGACTGGAGACATGTTGTCCCCTGCTCATCCCCTTACATTTCTCCATCCCTCCCATTCTTCCTGCCCCTCAGGGAAAGGGACTGGAAACTGTTCTGTGATGTTCACACCGACACGCTCACACTCAGTGCTGATCTCATTTCTGATCATGACACACATGCTCTATTCTGTTTTATCAGATGGTAATCGGTTTCTCACAATAACCTGGTGACACTGTGACGTTTTCTCCTCAAATCCCTATTTAATTGGAAGGTACATCATATAACTGATGGCTTCCTGGGACAAAAGAGAGTGGCCACCCCTGCCTGGAGGTGCAGCTCTTTACATGAGGACCCCCAACCCTGGTCCCCTGACCATTACTCCTGGTTCAGGACTAGTAAGGATGGACAGAGGACTCACTGCTAGAGCGAGGACTGACTACTAAGATCCTCCTAGGAAGACAAGGAGGGGTTTCCTGAGGAAGGAAGCAGTGTTCCCAGGAGTGGGGTTGGATTTGGAATAACTAGATTGCTGGGCCAGGAGGGGGCAGACACTCCCACCTCATCCTTCAGCCTCAGACCCTCTGGGGAAGGAAGTTAGGACTCAGGTCACCAGGACACCAGGTCACTGACTTGGTGACAGAATCAACCCCCTCTCTCAGCGTCTCAGTCGCCATGCAGCCTGGACTGTGTGAGGTCCCGGCATCTATCTCTTTGGGGACTTTCCCGAGGGGACAGCAGGGTGCCCCTGGGGCAGGACTAGAGGGGAAGCTGATTTGCATGAGGCACCTTCTCCCCTAATGGGTGAGGGAGGCATGAAAAGGCCCAGGACTCCCCACTGCAGCCCAGGAGCCTGAGGAGCCACATCCTGTGAGTGTCCCCACCATGGTCTGGACGGTGCTTCTGCTCCAGCTCCTGGCGCACAGCTCAGGTCAGAGGAAGGGCCTCAGCATCCTTGGGGGACACGGAACAGCAGGGTCTCAGGGTGACCTTCGTCCCTCATAACACCTGTCTCTCTCCTGTTGGTTTCAGGGGTGGATTCTCAGGCTGTGGTGACCCAGGAGCCATCAATGTCAGTATCTCCAGGAGGGACAGTCACACTCACCTGTGGCCTCAGCTCTGGGGCCGTCTCTAGTGGTAACTACCCTGGCTGGCACCAGCAGACCCCAGGCAAGCCTCCACGCACGCTCATCTACAGCACAAACAGCCGCCCCTCTGGGGTCCATGATCGCTTCTCTGGCTCCATCTCTGGGAACAAAGCTGCCCTCACCATCACGGGAGTCCAGCCTGAGGATGAAGCTGACTATCACTGTAATTTGTACGTGGGTAGTAATGTTTACACGGTGATGTAAACCCACAGGGAAGTGCAACCAAAACCTCCTCATGGGCTCAGACTGACTCAGCCTGAGATGCAGACAGAAGAGTGAGGGTGGAAATGGCTGACACACCATGGGAGGAGGGCATGTTTCATGGCCCCATCTCCTGTCCAGGAATTTGTGGTCATGTGCCTCCCAAGAATCTCCTAGGGTGGGTCCATCTTGTCATGTGACTCCTGGAAGAATGGGCTTTCCCTCTTCCTTTCTGCCCATAGTTACAGGGATGAGGTCAGCTCCCATGTGGATCAGCCTACAGTGAGACTCAGAAGTCTTAGCAGTACCTATATGACTCCCCTAACTTAAAGAGCAATAACAAGATATTCTCATTTATGAATTAGACCGTGGAGACAAAGTAAATGTTTATTTGGGCCTTGAAATGGCGCATTACCTGGCGCTTGTTAGAAATGCCAATTCCCATGATAGACCCACTGAGTCAGATACGTGTTGTCGTCCCAGAATCTCTCTGTCCACACGCTCTCCAGGAGGAGGTTCCACATGAATGCTGGAGAAGCTCCTCTCCTTCCATTGTTACCTTCCTTCCTCCACACCAAAGAATCAACTCAAAATGCATGAAAGACTGACATGTAAGACTCAAAACCATAAAACTCCAAAAAAACGTAGGCACAATAATCTCTGACATTAATCTCACCAACATTTTCTCTAATGCATCTCCTCAGACACGGAAAGCAAAAGGAAGAATAAACCAAAGGGAATACATCAAAGGAAAGCGTTTTTGCACAGCAAAGGAAACCACCAACAAAACAAAAAGACAGCCTCCAGTGATGTAATGGAAGTGGGTATTCACCAATGATCATCCCATGAAGGGGTCCATGTCCCACATTTATAAAGAGCTCACACAACTCCACACCAAGAAGAGAAAGCAAACCCACAAAACAATCCAATTAAAACATGGGCAGAGGACCTGAACAGACTTCTCCAAACAGAACACACAGAGGCCAACAGACAGAGGAAAAGATACTGAACATCACTGACCATCACTGAAATGTAAATTAAACCCACAATGCAATGCCCGCCCCCCCTCATCCTCAGAATGGCTGCCATCACATCCACAAACAACAAGTGTTGGCAAAGATGTGAAGAAGAGTGAACCATCATGCACTGTTGTTGGGAATGGAGATGGTGCGGTCACTCTAGAAAGCTCTATGGAGGGGTCTTAAAAAACTACACGCCAACCTGCCTCATTACCCAGAGATTCCACATCTGGGTTTTCATCTGAAGAAACCCCAAAACACTATATTGAATAAATGAGCCCCTATGTTAACTGCAGCATTATTTACAATGGCGAAGCTATAGAACAACCCAGGTGCCCACCAACAGAGGAGTGGATAAAAAGTGGTGGTACAGGTAAACAATGGAATATTGCTCAGTTATAAAAACAACATTGAAATCTTATGAACTATGGATGGACCTGGGGAGTATTATGCTGAGTAAAGTAAGTCAGACAGAGAAACACAAACACCAGATGATTTCAGTCATATGTGGAATGTAGAGACCAAAATAAATAAACAAAAAAAAATGGATGTGGACTCAGGGTCCAAACAGATGATTTCTTGCCGGCAGGGGGGCAGGAGACTGAGTGAAAAGGTCGGAGGGATAAAGTACTAAGTGCTGCTTCCCAAACAGTGACGGGAAAGTGAACGCACAGCACAGGGAAGCCAGACAATAGCCTTGTGACAACCCTGTGCGGTGCCAGGGGGGCCCAGGTACCAGGGACACTTTGTAAAGCACAGGATTGTGCACCGACCATGCTGTGCACGTGAAAGCGATACAACATAATATTAAACGTAAACTAAAGTTGAAAAATAAAAGTGTGTGTGTTTTTAAAGCAGAGGTCCCGCTTATGTGGCTGAGAGACCCAGGTGACCTCACCCAGGCCCTGTGTGTCCCCTGCTCCCTGCCTTGGCCTGGATGTTTATTCTTGAACCCTGACACCTGAGGAAGCTGGGTGTTTCTTCCTGGAAATCACACTGTGAGGAGCGTGTGATCTCCAGGCTCCGGGCGCCTCCCCAGGAAGGACACGGCTCTCAGGGGAGGCGCACTTCCTCCAGGTGATCCCGAGGCCTCTCCCTCTTTCCTCTCTGCGATCTGCTGTTGTTGGGATGATTGTGATCAGGGTTAGCTGATTTGGCCCTAAACCTTAGAAACCCAATTCCCATTCCATCCATGGATATCCTCACACATATACTTAAGGCCAAAACGATTGGAGAACAGAAAGTGAGGAATTCTACATCCCATGAGGGAGAAGAGAACTCCACAACAGGGTAGAGTTCATGAATATGAACACAGTTTTATGTCAAACCTTGTCCTGAACATAACGACAAAACGAGAGAATCACATCTTAAATAGCTCGAGAGCCGAAAGCAGGTATGGCCAGTGTAACGATCCAGAGTAAATGAGAACCTGCAGAAGTCACCAAAGAGCACAAGACACTTGTTCCCCAACATCGTCATATTCTCCTGGCAAAGGCAGAGGGAAAAAGCCAAGACAAGTCCCCTGGGGGCTGGGACTCTGACAGGAGCCGCTCACAATGGCCACAGAGACAACAACAACAACCATGAATTTCACCTAAAGCAGCGGTTCTCAACCTGTGGGTCGTGACCCCTTTCGTGGTTGAACGACCCTTTCACAGGCGTCGTCTAAGATCATCCTGCATATCAGATATTTACATTATGATTCATAACAGTAGCAACATGACAGTTATGAAGTAGCAACGAAAATAATTTCATGGTTGGGTCACAACATGAGGAGCTGTATTTAAAGGGCCAGAAGGTTGAGAACCACTGTGTTACAAGGAACCTACTGCATGTAACTGTTGGCTTCCTAGCACACAGGCGAGTTGCCATCATGTGGGCAGTGCAGCCCTGTGTGTCGCACACTAGGCCTTGGTCTACGCCCCGCTGTTACTCGGTCGGGACTGTGTCAGGGGGAGACCCTGTGCCTTCACTCCCCGGACACCAGCGCTATGATTTCCCCGGGGACTGACTCCCTGTAGGAGAGAGACCTGCCTGCTAAGCTCCTTCACATAACACAGGCGGGGGAGTCACTGAAGAAGAGCATTTTCCCAGAAATGGGGTCAGATTTGGGATGAACTAGATTGCTGGGCCCCGGAGGAGAACACAGTTATCCGGTCATGTCACCAGCAGCCATTTACAGAAAACAAATTTAGGATTGAGGTGACCAGGGTCGTGGGGCACTGATTTGGTGACAGAAGTCAGCTTTCCTCCTTCAGTGTCTGAGTCACCTTGTAGTCACTGGTGAGGTCCCAGCATCTGCCCCTTTCACTAAACCCCCAGGGAACAGCAGGGTGACCCTGGGGCAGGACTAGAGGGGAAGCTGATTTGCATGAGGCCCTTCTCCCCTAATGGGTGAGGGAGGCATGAAAAGGCCCAGGACTCCCCACTGCAGCCCAGGAGCCTGAGGAGCCACATCCTGTGAATGTCCCCACCATGGTCTGGACGGTGCTTCTGCTACAGCTCCTGGCCCACAGCTCAGGTCAGAGGAAGAGCCTCTGCATCCTTGGGGGACACAGAACAGCAGGGCCTCAGGGTGACCTTCGTCCCTCATAACACCTGTCTCTCTTCTGTTGGTTTCAGGGGTGGATTCTCAGACTGTGGTGACCCAGGAGCCGTCAATGTCAGTATCTCCAGGAGGGACAGTCACACTCACCTGTGGCCTCAGCTCTGGGGCCGTCTCTAGTGGTAACTACCCCGGCTGGTACCAGCAGACCCCAGGCAAGCCTCCTCGCATGCTCATCTACCAAACAAACAACCGCCCCTCTGGGGTCCCTGATCGCTTCTCTGGCTCCATCTCTGGGAACAAGGCTGCGCTGACCATCTCGGGGGCCCAGCCTGAGGACGAGGCCGACTATCACTGTGGTCTGTACATGAGTAGTGACACTACACGGTGATGTAAACCCACAGGAAAGTGCAACCAAAACCTGCTCATGCGCTCAGACTGGCTCAGCCTGAGATGCAGAAGGAAAGAGCGAGGGTGGAAATGGCTGTTCCTCACTTCCCTTCTCTGTGAAAATCAGTAGAAAAAATACCCTCCTGTGAGGATCAGCAACAACAACCGAATTACAAGGAAGACTGCCCAGTGACTCCACATCTGGGTGTATTTCGGAAGCAACCGGAAGCACTGATTGGAAGGAGTACATGCACCCCATGGCTGAGCTATGGGAGTGACTCCGTGCCCCTCAGGAGAAAGGTGGATGGAAAGTGCTGGTACCTCGATATCAGCGGTCCTCCAACTACGGTCCGCGGGCCACATGCGGCCCGCCGAAAACATTTATCTGGCCGTCGGGTGTTTTTGCTGCCGCTGTGTGCATAGGAATTGGTTCATAGTTTTTTTTTTTTAAAACTATAGTCCGGCCCCTCAACGGTCTGAAGGACAGTGAACTGGCCCCCTGTTTATAAACTTTGAGGACCCCTGCGTAGTGGAACATTACCCGGTTATAGAAAAACAGCAATGAAAGCCTATGACACCAGTGATGGACCTGAGGGTATTACGCAAAGTAAAGTAAGTCAGACAGAGAAAAACAAACACCAGATGCTTCCACCCACATGTAGAACCTAAAGAACAAAAGAAATAAATGAACAAATAAACAGACACATAGATTCAGAGGCAGAGTGATGGCTTCCAGAGGAAAGGGGAGATGGAGCAGTGAGTGAAGAGGTTGAAGGGAGTAAGAGGTATGAATTGGCTATAAACTAGCCCAGGCATGTAGGTCCAGCATAGAGCAGGGGTCCTCATACTTTTTAAACAGGGGGCCAGTTCACTGTCCCTCAGACTGTTGGAGGACCAAACTATAGTTTAAAAAAAAAACCTATGAACAAATTCCTATGCACACTGCACATATCTTATTTTGAAGTAAAAAAACAAAATGGGAACAAATACAATATTTGTATTTGCATGTGGCCCGCGGGCTGTAGTTTGAGGACCCCTGGCATAGAGAATACAGTGACTAACATTGTAGGAACTGCCTGTGGTTCCCTTGGGGTTTGGAATTATCCAGGGGACACTCTATAAAGTATCTGATTATCTATCCACTATGTTCCACCCATGAAACGAATACAAGAGAACATTGAATATAACTGTCATTCAGAACTAAAATTCAATAGAAAGCAAAGCGGAAGTGTAGCTTCTGTGACCTGGGAGCCTGGGAAGCCTCTGCCACACCCTGCGCATACCCTGCTCCTGGCCTGGGTGGGATGGGATGTGTGTTCTCTGGATCCCGACCCCTCAGGGAGCTGGGTATGGGTTTCCCTGGAAGTTACACTGTGAGGAGCGTGTGATCTCCAGGCTCTGGGACCCTCCCCAGGAAGGACACGGCTCTCAGAGGAGGCCCCCGTCCTCCAGTTTATCCCGTGGCCTCTCCTTCTTTCCTCTGCACTGTTCTAGTTGTTGGGATGATGTGTGATTGATGTTAACTGAGGTCGGCCTGGACCTTAGCACCCAATTCCCATGGCACCCATGGGGCTCCTCACCAAAATCCTCAATGAGGCCAATGGAGACGGGAGAACAGGAAATGAGGACTTCTAACTCCCATGAGGGATAAAAGTTCTAGAGGGGCAGCGTTTCATTCATGATAGTATTCATTATATAGCAACCAGCGCACTGAAAATACATTATAACACTAGACAAACACATTGTAAACACCTGGAGAGCAAAAAGAAGGCATTGTCAGTGTAACATTCAAAAATAAAGAAAAAGCTACAGGACTAAAATGGAAGCTAGATATTTCTCCCTTGATATCATCACAGTCTCCTGGGAAAGACAGAGGCTAAAAGCCAAGACATGCCCACGGGGGCCCTGAATGTCACAACCACTACAGAGACAACAACAACAACAAAACAACCAAGTATTTTATCCTAAAGGATCACCAAATGGAATCATGACCAGGTAGGAACTGAGGGGCTTTCATGTGAACATTAAGCGTCAATCTTTGCTCCAAATACTCATGCACCAGAAATTAACCCAGTGGGCAGGCAGACAGCGGGAAAACCAACAACCAGGTTCCTTTAAGATCTGGGTCCGTAGCGTGTCATTTACTTTAGTGCGGGTCCCTAGGAACCTGAGGAAATAACGGGTCAACCCCAGCATCAGAGGTGGGACCTGCTCATCCTCCTGCCTGGGGAGTGGCCTCAGGGAGATCACAGAGCCCTCCCAGGAAGCCTGGGTTGGGGAAATGGGCTGGAGGACATGTGCTCTGGGACCAGCAGGGGGCGCTGGTGCACTGGGACTGGGAGCTCAGGGCTCTGGGCCAGGCAGCTGGGAACACCCTCTACTGGCCCCTGCACACTTGGGCAGGCAGGTCCTCACTCAAGTGTGACTTCCCTGCACCTGGGGCCCAGGAGCCACATGAGCCCTCAGCTCTGACACCCACACTTGTCTCCTATCCCACCCCTCCCTCATGGAGTCGTTGTCCAGGCCTCATTCACAGGCAAAGAGAGAGAAGCAATCACACAAAAAAGGTAAATTTGGTGGAAGAATTGTGACCTATGAAAAATTGAATTGACCATGCCAGTTTAATGCGTAGATGATTGGCTAGTGATTCCAACATAAATACCATAAATCACAGTGTCATTTCCCCTCTGATGGACGCCAGTGTGTGCATCACCTTCCCCAATGACTGGAGACATGTTGTCCCTGCTCATCCCCTTACATTTCTCCATCCCTCCCATTCTTCCTGCCACTCAGGGAAAGGGACTGGAAACTGTTCTGGGATGTTCACACCGACTCGCTCACACTTACTGTTGATCTCATTTCTGATCATGACACACATGCTCCTATTTTGTTATGTCAGATGTTAATAGGTTTCTCACAATATCATGGTGACACTGTGACATTTTATCATCAAACCCTATTTAATTGGAGAGTCCACCACATAGCTGATGGCTTCCTGGGTCAGAAGAGAGTGGCCACCCCTGCCTGGCAGGGCAACGGTCTGTGTCAGGATCCCCAACCCTGGTCCCCAGATCTTTGTTCCTGGTACAGGGACTGACATGGATGCACAGAGGACTCACCGCTGAGGGAGGACTAACTACTAAGATCCTCCAAAGAAGACAAGGAGGGGTTTCACTGAGGAAGGAAACAATGTTCCTGGAAATGGGGTTTGATTTGGGGAGAACTAAAGTGCTGGGGGAGGAGGGGGTGGACACTCCCTCCTCACCCTTCAGCCTCAGACCCTCCAGTGAAGGAAGTGAGGACTCAGGTCACCAGGACTCCAGGGCACTGATTAATGAAAGACCTCAACCCCCTGCCTCAGCTTCTCAGTTACTGTGGAGTCTATTGGTCTGTGTGAGGGCCCAGCATCTCCCTCTTTGAAGATCCCCCAGCGGACAGCAGGGTGCCCCTGGGGCAGGACTAGAGGGGAAGCTGATTTGCATGAGGCACTTCTCCCCTAATGGGTGAGGGAGGCATGAAAAGGCCCAGGACTCCCCACTGCAGCCCAGGAGCCTGAGGAGCCACATCCTGTGAGTGTCCCCACCATGGTCTGGACGGTGCTTCTGCTCCAGCTCCTGGCGCACAGCTCAGGTCAGAGGAAGGGCCTCAGCATCCTTGGGGGACACAGAACAGCAGGGCCTCAGGGTGACCTTCGTCCCTCATAACACCTGTCTCTCTCCTGTTGGTTTCAGGGGTGGATTCTCAGACTGTGGTGACCCAGGAGCCATCCAAGTCCGTATCTCCAGGAGGGACAGTCACACTCACCTGTGGCCGAAGCTCTGGGGCCGTCTCTAGTGGTAACTACCCTGGCTGGTACCAGCAGACCCCAGGAAAGCCTCCACGCCTGCTCATCTACAGCACAAACAGCCGCCCCTCTGGGGTCCCTGATCGCTTCTCTGGCTCCATCTCTGGGAACAAAGCCGCCCTCACCATCTCGGGGGCCCAGCCTGAGGACGAGGCGGATTATTACTGTGCTCTGTACAATGTTGGTGCTCTTTACACAGTGATGCAAACCCACTGGGAAGTGCAACCAAAACCTCCTCATGGGCTCAGACTGACTCGACCTTTGATGCAGAAAAAGACTGAGGTTGGAAATGGTCAACACACCATGGGAAGGGGGCTCCCTGGCCCCATTCTTGTGTCCAGGGATCGTAGTCATGTGCCTCCTCAGTCTCTCCCAGGGCATATCCATCCTGTCATGAGACTCCAGCAAGAATGGGCTTTCGCTCTTCCTCTCTGCCCATAGTTACAGGCAAGGGCTCAGCTCCCAACTGGATCAACCTACAGTGAGACTCAGAGACCCCACTGTGAGGCTGTAAGTCTCCTCTGACTCAAAGAGCATTGACGACACAGGCTCAGTCATGAATTTGACTGTGGGGACAACGTTGATATTCATTTTGGCCTTGAAATGGAGCATTCCCTCGAGTGTTTAGAAAGGCAATTCCCATGGTAGACCCACTGAGTCAGGGACTCTGTTCTTGTCCCAGAAACTCGATGCCCATAAGCTTCCAGGAGGAGGTTCAACATGAATGCTGGAGAAGCATCTCTCCTCCTATTGTTACCTTCCTCCTCCATATCAAATAATAATTTCAAAATGGATTAAAGACTGAAATGTAAGACTCAAAACCATTAAACTCCCAAAACAATGTAGGCACGAAAATCTCTGACATTAATCTTACCAACATTTTCTCTAATGTATCTCCTCAGACATGGAAAGCAAAAGGAATAATAAACCAAAGGGACTACATCAAAGTAAAGAGCTTTTTGCAAAATAAAGGAAACCATCAACAAAACAAAAAGACAACCTACTGAGTGGAAGTAGATATTCACCAATGATCATTCCATGAAGGGGTCCAGGTCCCAAATTTATAAAGAGCTCACGCAACTCAACCAAGAAGAGAAAGCAAACCCTCAAAACAATCCAATTAAAACATGGGCAGAGGACCTGGACAGACTTCTCCAAACAGAACACACAGAGGCCAACAGACAGAGGAAAAGATACTCAACATCAATGACCATCCCTGAAATGTAAATTAAACCCACAATGCGATGGCACCTCACATCCTCAGAATGGCTGTCATCAAATCCACAAACAGCAAGTGTTGGCAAAGATGTGAAGAAAAGCGAACCCTCATGCACGGTTGGTGGGAGTGCAGATGGTGCGGTCACTCTAGGAAGCTATACAGAGAGGCCTTAAAAAACTACAGGCCAACCTGCCTCATTACCCAGCGATGCCACATCTGGTATTTATGTGAAGAAACCCAAACGCTGACGTGAAGAACTGCACGCACCCTGTGCTCCCTGCAGCGTCACTGACAATGGCCGCGCTGTGGAAGCGCCCAGGTGCCCTGAGGGACCTAGAGGGGATGGTGCTGAGTAAAGTAGGTCAGACAGAGAAACACAAACACCATAACATTTCACTCAAATGAGGAATGTCAAGGACAAATAAATAAACAAAGTAACTTGAGTCCAAACAGATAGTTACCAGAGGGCGGGGGACAGGAGACTGAGTGAAAAGGTCGGAGGGATAAAGTACTAAGTGCTGCTTCCCAAACAGTGACGGGAAAGTGAACACACAGCACAGGGAAGCCAGACAATAGCCTTGTGACAACCCTGTGCGGTGCCAGGGGGGCCCAGGTACCAGGGACACTTTGTAAAGCACAGGATTGTGCACTCCCTATGCTGTGCACGTGAAACCGATACAACATAATATTAAATGTAAACTAAAGTTGAAAAACAAAAAGATTTTTTTGTTTTTAAAGCAGAGGTCCTGCTTATGTGGCCTGGGAGACCGAGGTGACCTCTCCCAGGCCCTGTGTGTCCCCTGCTCCCTGCCTTGGATTCGATGTTTATGCTCTGAACCCTGACACCTGAGGAAGCTGGGTGTTTCTTCCTGGAAATTACACTGTGAGGAGCGTGTGATCTCCAGGCTCCGGGCCCCTCTCCAGGAAGGACACTGCTCTCAGGGGAGGCGCACTTCCTCCAGGTTATCCCAAGGCCTCTCCCTCTTTCCTCTCTGCGATCTGCTGTTGTTGGGATGATTGTGATCAGGGTTAGCTGATTTGGCCCTAAACCTTAGAAACCCAATTCCCATTCCATCCATGGATATCCTCACACATACACTTACGGCCAAAACGATTGGAGAACAGAAAGTGAGGACTTCTACATTCCATGAGGGAGAAGAGAACTCCACGACGTGGTAGAGTTTCATGCATATTAACACAGTTTTATGTCAAACCTTGTCCTGAACATAATGACAAAACTAGAGAATCACATCTTAAATAGCTCAAGAGCCGAAAGCAGGTATGGCCAGTGTAACGTTCCAGAGTAAATGAGAACCTGCAGAAGTCACCAAAGAGCACAAGACACTTGTTCCCCAACATCGTCATATTCTCCTGGCAAAGGCAGAGGGAAAAAGCCAAGACAAGTCCCCTGGGGGCTGGGACTCTGACAGGAGCCGCTCACAATGGCCACAGAGACAACAACAACAACCATGAATTTCACCCTAAAGCAGCGGTTCTCAACCTGTGGGTCGTGACCCCTTTCGTGGTTGAAGGACCCTTTCACAGGCGTCGTCTAAGACCATCCTGCATATCAGATATTTACATTACGATTCATAACAGTAGCAACATGACAGTTATGAAGTAGCAACGAAAATAATTTCATGGTTGGGTCACAACATGAGGAGCTGTATTTAAAGGGCCAGAAGGTTGAGAACCACTGTGTTACAATGAACCTACTGCATGTAACTGTTGGCTTCCTAGCACACAGGCGAGTTGCCATCATGTGGGCAGTGCAGCCCTGTGTGTCGCACACTAGGCCTTGGTCTACGCCCCGCTGTTACTCGGTCGGGACTGTGTCAGGGGGAGACCCTGTGCCTTCACTCCCCGGACACCAGCGCTATGATTTCCCCGGGGACTGACTCCCTGTAGGAGAGAGACCTGCCTGCTAAGCTCCTTCACATAACACAGGCGGGGGAGTCACTGAAGAAGGAAGAGCATTTTCCCAGAAATGGGGTCAGATTTGGGATGAACTAGATTGCTGGGCCCCGGAGGAGAACACAGTTATCCGGTCATGTCGCCCACAGCCATTTCCAGAAAACAAATTTAGGATTGAGGTGACCAGGGTCGTGGGGCACTGATTTGGTGACAGAAGTCAGCTTTCCTCCTTCAGTGTCTGAGTCACCTTGTAGTCACTGGTGAGGTCCCAGCATCTGCCCCTTTCACTAAACCTCCAGGGGACAGCAGGGTGCCCCTGGGGCAGGACTAGAGGGGAAGCTGATTTGCATGAGGCACTTCTCCCCTAATGGGTGAGGGAGGCATGAAAAGGCCCAGGACTCCCCACTGCAGCCCAGGAGCCTGAGGAGCCACATCCTGTGAGTGTCCCCACCATGGTCTGGACGGTGCTTCTGCTCCAGCTCCTGGCGCACAGCTCAGGTCAGAGGAAGGGCCTCTGCATCCTTGGGGGACACAGAACAGCCGGGTCTCAGGGTGACTTTCGTCCCTCATAACACCTGTCTCTCTCCTGTTGGTTTCAGGGGTGGATTCTCAGACTGTGGTAACCCAGGAGCCGTCAGTATCAGTATCTGCAGGAGGGACAGTCACACTCACCTGTGGCCTCAGCTCTGGGTCAGTCTCTGGTAACTACCCCAGCTGGTACCAGCAGACCCCAGGCAAGCCTCCACGCATGCTCATCTACAACACAAACAGCCGCCCCTCTGGGGTCCCTGATCGCTTCTCTGGCTCCATCTCTGGGAACAAAGCCGCCCTCACCATCTCGGGGGCCCAGCCTGAGGATGAGGCCGACTATCACTGTGCTCTGGACATGGGTAGTTACGTTTGCACAGTGATGCAAACCCACTGGGAAGTGCAACCAAAACCTCCTCATGGGCTCAGACTGACTCGGCCTTTGATGCAGAAAAAGACTGAGGTTGGAAATGGCCAACACACCATGGGAAGGGGGGTCCCTGGCCCCATTGTTGTGTCCAGGGATTGTGCTCATGTTCCTCCTCAGTCTCTCCCAGGGCGGGTCCATCTCGTCATGAGACTCCTGCAAGAATGGGCTTTCACTTTTCCTCTCTGCCCATAGTTACAGGGACGGGCTCAGCTCCCAACTGGATCAACCTAAAGTGAGACTCAGAGACCCCACTGTGAGGCTGTAAGTCTCTTCTGACTCAAAGAGCATTGACAACACAGATTGGAAATCAGAAAGTAAGGACTTATAAATCCCATCAGGGCGAAAAAAACTCCACAATATGGTAGAGTTTCATGCAAATGAACACACTTTTATGTCAAACTGTGTCTGAAAGTAATCACAAAACGAGAGAATCACATCTTAAATAGCTCAAGAGCCGGAAGTAGGTATCGCCAGTGTAACGTTCCAGAGTAAATGAGAACCTGCAGAAGTCACCAAAGAGCACAAGACATGGTCATATTCTCCTGGCAAAGGCAGAGGGAAAAAGCCAAGCCAAGTCCCCTGGGGGCTGGGACTCTGACAGGAGCCCCTCACAACAGCCACAGAAACAACAACAAAGACAACAACCAAGTAAAAGGGTGTCCCAAAATTCACGCAAGATTTGAATTTTATGCCATTTGTGCCGTAAAGTCTTGCCAAAGAAAAAGGAAGATACCATGATAGCTAACAGTTCAGGGTTATTAAAAATGGAGCTCTACACGAAAGAACAATGCATTTTCATTGTTGAGCAATATTTTAAAAATAATGAAGGTTTGGCAGCTACAGTTCGCAGTTTTCATGCAAAATATGGTCGGAATAGTGATTTAACTTCATCAACTGTGAAGACATTAATTAAAAAATTTAGGGACACTGGATCAATTAGTGATCTTACACACTCTGGCCGTTCTTCAACAAGTTATTCAACACAAAATATCGAAGCAGTTTGTGTGAGTGTTGCTGAGAGTCCAGGGACATCAATGCGGCACCATGGTCAAGAACTGGACATTTCGAGAAGCTCTCTACAGCGTATTCTCACGAAAGATTTGCATCTTCATGCTTACAAAGTTCAACCGACTCAAGAACTGAAGCCTACTGACCACGCACAGCGAAAGGAGTTCGTTGAGTGGATTATGGAACAAGTGGATGCTGATTTTTCGAACAAAATCATCTTCAGCGATGAGGCTCATTTTCATCTTGATGGATTGGTTAATCAACAAAATTGTCGCATTTGGGATTCTGAAAATCCACGAGTGATTGTTGAGAAACAAATGTATCCACAACGTGTCACTGTTTGGTGCGGGTTTTGGGCCGGAGGCATCAACGGACCATTCTTCTTTGAAAATGTGGCTGCTCAGACAGTAACAGTTAATGGTGCTTGCTATCGCAACATGATAATCCATTTACCCAAAATGCTATTCCATACATAACCCTATACTCAATACTTTATGAACCAATAAAAAATTTACAATTTTTAATTATAAACCTGTGTTTTTTATCAAAATTACTTCTTGCGTGAGTTTTGGGACAGCCTTTATTTCACCCTAAAGGATCACCAAGTGGAATCAAGACCAGGTAGGAATAGACGGGCTTTCTGGGGAACATTAAACCCCTTCCCCGGCAGAAACGTGTATACACGTTTTCACAAAATGTTCTTTTTCAGTCATCGACGAGTATACTAAGAAAATATGGTAAAAAATATGGTTTATAGGAAGACGAGTTACAAACTGTTTTCATAACCAGCATCAAAAATACTATATAGAACCAAAATAAAAAAATTAGTCTGAAAAAGAAACGTTTTTAACAAAAAAAATTGTTGGGGAAGGGATTCAGTGTCAATCTTTGCTCCAAATGCTCATGCACCAGAAATTACCCAGCAGCCAGGCAGACAGAGGGAAAGACAACTATCATGGATACTTTAAGGTCTGGGACCCTAGCGTGTCATTTACTGTAGTGCAGGTCCAGGGTAACCTGAGATAATAACGGATCAACCCCAGCATCAGAGGTGGCACCTGCTCATTCTCCTGCCTGGGGAGTGGCCTCAGGGAGATCACAGAGCCCTTCCAGGAGGCCTGGGTGGGGGAAATGGGCTGGAGGACATGTGCTCTGGGACCAGCAGGGGGCGCTGGTGCACTGGGACTGAGAGCTCAGGTCTCTGGGCCAGGCAGGTCCTCACTCAAGTGTGACTTGCCTGCACCTGGGGCCCTAGGAGCCACATGAGCCCTCAGCTCTGACACCCACACTTGTCTCCTATCTCATCCCCCGTCATGGAGTCATTGTCCAGGCCTCATTCATAGACAAAGAGAGAGAACCAATCACACAACAAAAAGTAATAGTTTTAATATGTCAATGATTGGCTACTGACTCCAACATAAATACTATAAATCACAGTGTCATTTCCCTTCTCATGGACGCCACTGTGTATATTAACCATCCCGAAACAACTGGAGACATGTGGTGCCCTGCTCATCCCCTTACATTTCTCCATCCCTCCCATTCTTCCTGCCCCTCAGGGAAAGGGACTTTTAAACTGTTCTGTGATGTTCACACCAACTCATCACACTGTGTTGATCTCAATCAGTTCTGATCACAACATACATGCTTCTCTTTCGTCATGTCAGATGGTAATCGGTTTCTCACAATATCATGGTGACACTGACATTTCCTCCTCAAAGCTGTATTGCATTGAGAGCTATCCCATATAATGGATGGGTTCCTAGAACAAAAGAGAGAGGCCATCCCTACCTGGCAGGGCAACTGTCTGAGTCAGGAGCCCCAGCACTGGTCCCTGGATCTCTTTTCCTGGGACAGGAACTAACATGGCTGGACAGAGGACTGACCGCTGGAGGGAGGACTGACTGCTAAGATCCTTCAAAGAAGACAAGGAGGGGTTTCCTGAGGAAGGAAGCAATGATCCTAAGGGTGGGTTTGGATTGGGATGAACTACATTGCTGGGCCAGGAGGGGGCGGACACTCCCGCCTCACCCTTCAGCCTCAGACCCTCCAGTGAAGGAAGTGAGGACTCAGGTCACCAGGACTCCAGGGCACTGACTTGGTGAAAGACATCAACCCCCTCCCTCAGCGTCTCAGTTACTGTGGAGTCTATTGGTCTGTGTGGGGGCCCAGCATCTGCCTCTTTCAAGATCCCCCAGGGGATATCAGGGTGCCCCTGGGGCAAGACTAGCAGGGAAGCTGATTTGCATGAGGCCCTTCTCCCCTAATGGGTGAGGGAGGCATGAAAAGGCCCAGGACTCCCCACTACAGCCCAGGAGCCTGAGGAGCCACATCCTATGAGTGTCCCCACCATGGTCTGGACGGTGCTTCTGCTCCAGCTCCTGGCGCACAGCTCAGGTCAGAGGAAGGGCCTCTGCATCCTTGGGGGACACAGAACAGCAGGGTGTCAGGGTGACTTTGGTCCCTCATAACACCTGTCTCTCTCCTGTTGGTTTCAGGGGTGGATTCTCAGACTGTGGTGACCCAGGAGCCGTCAATGTCAGTATCTGCAGGAGGGACAGTCACACTCACCTGTGGCCTCAGCTCTGGAGCCGTCTCTAGTAGTAACTACCCCAGCTGGTTACAGCAGACCCCAGGCAAGCCTCCTCGCCAGCTCATCTACTATACAAACACTCGCCCCTCTGGGGTCCCTGATCGCTACTCTGGCTCCATCTCTGGGAACAAAGCCGCCCTCACCATCTCGGGGGCCCAGCCTGAGGACGAGGCCGACTATTACTGTGCTCTGTACCTTGGTAGTGGCATTCACACAGTGATGTAAACCCACGGGGAAGTGCAACCAAAACCTCCTCATGGGCTCAGACTGGCTCAGCCTCTGATGCAGAAAATGCCTGAATGTGGAAATGGCCACACACCATGGGAAGGGAGCTCCCTGACTCCATTTCCTGTCCGAGGATTCGTGGTCATGTGCCTCCTCAGTTTTTCCCAGGGTGGGTCCATCTCGTCATGTGACTCCTGCAAGAATGGGCTTTCCCTCCTCCTCTCTGCCCATAGTTACAGGGACGGGCTCAGCTCCCAACTATATAAATCTACAGTGAGACTCAGAAATATAAGCAATACTTATATGTCTCCCCTAATTTAAAGAGCAATAACAAGATATCATCATTCATGAGTCTGACTGTGGAGACAAAGTTAATGCTTATTGTGGCCTTGAAATGTAGCATTACATGTAGTGGTCAGAAACACAATTCCCATGTTAGACCCACTGAGTCAGATACGTGTTGTCGTCCCAGAATCTCTCTGTCCACACGCTCTCCAGGAGGAGGTTCCACATGAATGCTGGAGAAGCTCCTCTCCTTCCATTGTTACCTTCCTTCCTCCACTTCAAAGAATCAACTCAAAATGCATGAAAGACTGACATGTAAGCCTCCAAACCATAAATCTCTGGAAAAAATATAGGTTCTAAAATCTCTGACATTAATCTTACCAACATTTTCTCTAATGCATCTCCTCAGACACGGAAAGCAAAAGGAATAATAAACCAAAAGGACTACATCAAAGGAAAGAGTTTTTGCACAGCAAAGGAAACCACCAACAAAACAAAAAGACAACCTCCTGAGTGAAGTAGGTATTCACCAAGGATCATCCCATGAAGGGGTCCATGTCCCACATTTATAAAGAGCTCACACAACTCCACACAAAGAAGAGAAAGCAAACCCACAAAACAATCCAATTAAAACATGGGCAGAGGACCTGAACAGACTTCTCCAAACAGAACACACAGAGGCCAACAGACAGAGGAAAAGATACTCAACATCACTGACCATCACAGAAATGTAAATTAAACCCACAATGCAATGCCCCCTCATCCTCAGAATGGCTGTCATCAAATCCACAAACAGCAAGTGTTGGCAAAGATGTGAAGAAAAGCGAACCCTCATGCACGGTTGGTGGGAGTGCAGATGGTGCGGTCACTCTAGGAAGCTGTACAGAGAGGCCTTAAAAATCTACAGGCCAACCTGCCTCATTACCCAGCGATGCCACATCCGGTATTTATGTGAAGAAACCCAAACGCTGATGTGAGGAACTGCACGCACCCTGTGCTCCCTGCAGCGTCACTGACAATGGCCGCGCTGTGGAAGCGCCCAGGTGCCCAGGGGGACCTAGAGGGGATGGTGCTGATAAAGTAGGTCAGACAGAGAAACACAAACACCATAACATTTCACTCAAATGTGGAATGTCAAGGACAAATAAATAAGCAAAGTAACTTGAGTCCAAACAGATAGTTTCCAGAGGGCGGGGGACAGGAGACTGAGTGAAAAGGTCGGAGGGATAAAGTACTAAGTGCTGCTTCCCAAACAGTGACGGGAAAGTGAACACACAGCACAGGGAAGCCAGACAATAGCCTTGTGACAACCCTGTGCGGTGCCAGGGGGGCCCAGGTACCAGGGACACTTTGTAAAGCACAGGATTGTGCACCCACCATGCTGTGCACGTGAAACCGATACAACATAATATTAAATGTAAACTAAAGTTGAAAAATAAAAAGATTTTTGTTGTTGTTTTTTGTTTTTTTTTAAAGCAGAGGTCCAGCTTCTGTGGCCTGGACCCAGGTGACCTCACCGAGGCCCTGTGTGTCCCCTGCTCCCTGCCTTGGCCTGGATGTTTATTCTTGAACCCTGACACCTGAGGAAGCTGGTGTTTCTTCCTGGAAATCACACTGTGAGGAGCGTGAGGTCTCCAGGCTCGGGGCGCCTCCCCAGGAAGGACACGGCTCTCAGGGGAGGCGCACTTCCTCCAGGTGATCCCGAGGCCTCTCCCTCTTTCCTCTCTGCGATCTGCTGTTGTTGGGATGATTGTGATCAGGGTTAGCTGGTTTGGCCCTAAACCTTAGAAACCCAATTCCCATTCCATCCATGGATATCCTCACACATATACTTAAGGCCAAAAAGTTTGGAGAACAGAAAGTGAGGACTTCTACATCCCATGGGGGAGAAAAAAACTCCATGACGTGGTAGAGTTTCATGAATATTAACGCACTTTTTATGTCAAAACTTGTCTGAAAATAATGACAAAACTATAGAAACACATCTTAAATAGCTCAAGAGCCGAATGGAAGTATTGTCTATATATCATTCCAGAGTAAATGAGAACCTGCAGAAGTCACCAAAGAACAGAGGACACTTGTTCCCCAACATCGTCATATTCTCTTGGCAAAGGCAGAGGGAAAAGCCAAGACAAGTCCCCTGAGGGCTGGGACTCTGACAGGAGCCCCTCACAACAGACAAAGAGACAACAACAACAACGACCACATATGTCACCCTAAAGGATCTCCCAGTGGAATCATGACCAGGTAGGAACTGACGGGCTTTCTGGGGAACATTAAGCGTCAATCTTTGCTCCAAATGCTCATGCACCAGAAATTAACCCAGCGGCCAGGCTGAGAGAAGGAAAGCCAACAAGCAGGTTCCTTTAAGGTCTGGGACCGTAGCGTGTCATTTACTTTAGTGCGGGTCCTGAGGAACCTGAGGAAATAACGGGTCAACCCCAGCAGCAGAGGTGGCACCTGCTCATCCTCCTGCCTGGGGAGTGGCCTCAGGGAGATCACAGAGCCCTCCCAGGAGGCCTGGATGGGGGAAATGGGCTGGAGGACATGTGCTCTGGGACCAGCAGGGGGCGCTGGTGCAATGGGACTGAGAGCTCAGGGCTCTGGGCCAGGCAGCTGGGAACACCCTCCACTGGCCCCTTCACACTTGGGCAGTCAGGTCCTCACTCAAGTGTGACTTCCCTGCACCTGGGGCCCAGGAGCCACATGAGCCCTCAGCTCTGACACCCACACTTGGCTCCTATCCCACCCCTCCCTCAGGAGTCGTTGTCCAGGCCTCATTCACAGGCAAAGAGAGAGAAGCAATCACACAACAAAGGTAAGTTTGGTGGAAGAATTGTGAACTATGATAAAATTGAATTGACCATGCCAGTTTAATGCGTAGATGATTGGCTAGTGATTCCAACATAAACACCATAAATCACAGTGTCATTTCCCTCTGATGGACGCCAGTGTGTGCATCACCTTCCCCAACGACTGGAGACATGTGGTCCCTGCTCATCCCCTTACATTTCTCCATCCCTCCCATTCTTCCTGCCCCTCAGGGAAAGGGACTGGAAACTGTTCTGTGATGTTCACACCGACTCGCTCACACTTACTGTTGATCTTATGTCTGATCATGAGCTACATGCTCTATTTTGTTATGTCAGATGTTAATCAGTTTCTCACAGTAACCTGGTGACACTATGACCTGTTTTCCTCAAACCTATTTAATTGGAAGGTACATCATATGACTGATGGTTTCCTAGGGCAAAAGAAGGTGGCCACCCCTGCCTGGAGTTGCAGCTCTCTACGCCAGGACCCTCAAACCTGGTCCCCTGACCATTTCTCCTGGTTCAGGGACTAGTACGGATGGACAGAGGACTCACCGCTGGTGGGAGGACTGACTGCTAAGATCCCCCAAGGAAGACAAGGAGGGGTTTCCTGAGGAAGGAAGCAGCGTTCCCAGGGGTGGGGTTGGATTTTGGGTGAACTAGATTGCTGGATCCAGGAGGGGCCGGACACTCCCACCTCATCCTTCAGCCTCAGACCCTCCAGGGAAGGAAGTGAGGACTCAGGTCACCAGGACTCCAGGGCACTGACTTGTTGAAAGACATCAACCCCCTCCCTCAGCGTCTCAGTTACTGTGGAGTCTATTGGTCTGTGTGAGGGTCCAGAATCTGCCTCTTTCAAGATCCCTCAGGCGACAGCAGGGTGCCCCTGGGGCAGGACTAGAGGGGAAGCTGATTTGCATGAGGCCCTTCTCCCCTAATGGGTGAGGGAGGCATGAAAAGGCCCAGGACTCCCCACTGCAGGCAAGGAGCCTGAGGAGCCACATGCTGTGAGTGTCCCCACCATGGTCTGGACGGTGCTTCTGCTCCAGCTCCTGGCGCACAGCTCAGGTCAGAGGAAGGGGCTCTGCATCATTGGGGGACACAGAACAGCAGGGTCTCAGGGTGACCTTGGTCCCTCATAACACCTGTCTCTCTCCTGTTGGTTTCAGGGGCATTTTCTCAGACTGATGTGACCCAGGAGCCATCAATGTCAGTATCTCCAGGAGGGAAAGTCACACTCACCTGTGGCCTTAGCTATGCACCAATCTCTACTACTTATTTCCCAAGCTGGTACCAGCAGACCCCAGGCAAGCCTCCACGCCTGCTCATCTACAGCACAAACAGCCGCCCCTCTGGGGTCCCTGATCGCTTCTCTGGTTCCATCATTAGCAACAAAGCCGCCCTCACTATCACAGAGGTCAAGCCCGAGGATGAGGCTGACTATCACTGTAATTTGTACATGGGTAGTGATGTTTACACGGTGATGTAAACCCATGGGGAAGTGCAACCAGGACCTCCTCATGGGCTCAGACTGGCTCAATCTTAGATGCAGAAAGAAGACCGAGGGTGTAAATGGCCAACACACCATGGGAAGAGGGTTCCCGAGTCCCATTCTGTCCAGTGATTCATGGTCATGTGCCTCCTCATTTTCTCCCAGGGTGGGTCCATCTCATCATGTGACTCCTGCATTAATGGGCTTTCCCCCTTCCTCTCCGCCCATAGGTACAGGGACGGGCTCAGCTCCCAACTGTATAAACCTACATTGAGACTCAGAAATCTAAGCAGTACTTATAGTCTCCCCTAATTTAAAGAGCAATAACAAGGTGTCTTCATTTATGAATTAGACCGTGGAGACAAAGTTAATATTTATTTTGGCCTTGAAATGGCGCATTACCTGGCGCTTGTTAGAAATGCAATTCCCATGTTAGACCCACTGAGTCAGAAACGTTTGTTGTCCCAGAATCTCTCTGTCCACACGCTCTCCAGGAGGAGGTTCCACATGAATGCTGGAGAAGCTCCTCTCCTTCCATTGTAACCTTCTTTCCTCCACACCAAAGAATCAACTCAAAATGCATGAAAGACTGACATGTAAGCCTCCAAACCATAAAACTCTGGAAAAAATATAGGTTCTAAAATCTCTGACATTAATCTTACCAACATTTTCTCTAATGCATCTCCTCAGACACGGAAAGCAAAAGGAATAATAAACCAAAGGGACTACATCAAAGTAAAGAGTTTTTGCAAAGGAAACCACCAACAAAACAAAAAGACAACCCCCTGAGTGAAGTAGGTATTCACCAAGGATCATCTCATGAAGGGGTCCATGTCCCACATTTATAAAGAGCTCACACAACTCCACACCAAGAAGAGAAAGCAAACCCACAAAACAATCCAATTAAAACATGGGCAGAGGACCTGAACAGACTTCTCCAAACAGAACACACAGAGGCCAGCAGACATCGGAAAAGATACTGAACATCCCTGGCCATCACAGAAATGTAAATTAAACCCACAATGGAATGCTACCTGACATCCTCAGAATGGCTGTCATCAAACCCACAAACAACAAGTGTTGGCAAAAATGTGAAGAAGAGTGAACCCTCATGCACTGTTGCTGGGAATGGAGATGGTGCAGTCTCTCTAGAAAGCTGCAGGGAGGGGCCTTAAAAATCTCCAGGCCAACCTGCCTCATTAACCACTGAAACCCCAAAACACTGATGTGAGGAACTGCACGCACCCTGTGCACCCTGCAGCGTCACTGACAGTGGCCGCGCAGTGGAAGCTCCCAGGTGCCCAGAGGGACCTAGAGGGGATGGTACTGAGTAAAGTAGGTCAGACAGAGAAACACAAACACCATAACATTTCACTCCAATGTGGAATGTAAAGGACAGAAGAAATAAGCAAACAAAATTGATAGGAACTCAGAGTACAAACTGATGGTTTCCTGAGGGCAGGGGGTCAGGAGACTGAGTGAAAACGTCGGAGGGATAAAGTACTAAGTGCTGCTTCCCAAACAGTGACGGGAAAGTGAACGCACAGCACAGGGAAGCCAGACAATAGCCTTGTGACAACCCTGTGCGGTGCCCGATGGGCCCAGGTACCAGGGACACTTTGTAAAGCACAGGATTGTGCACTCCCTATGCTGTGCACGTGAAACCGATACAACATAATATTAAATGTAAACTAAAGTTGAAAAACAAAAAGATTTTTTTTTAATATATTTTATTGATTTTTTACAGAGAGGAAGGGAGAGAGATAGAGAGTTGGAAACATCGATGAGAGAGAAACATCGATCAGCTGCCTCCTGCACATCTCCTACTGGGGATGTGCCCGCAACCCAGGTACATGCCCTTGACCGGAATCGAACCCGGGACCTTTCAGTCCGCAGGCCGACGCTCTATCCACTGAGCCAAACCGGTTTTGGCAAAATAAAAAGATTTTTTTGTTTTTAAAGCAGAGGTCACGCTTATGTGGCCCGGGAGACCGAGGTGACCTCTCCAAGGCCCTGTGTGTCCCCTGCTCCCTGCCTTGGCCTGGATGTTTATTCTTGAACCCTGACACCTGAGGAAGCTGGGTGTTTCTTCCTGGAAATTACACTGTGAGGAGTGTGAGGTCCCCAGGCTCTGGGACCCTCCCCAGGAAGGACACAGCTCTCAGAGGAGGCGCACTTCCTCCAGGTGATCCCGAGGCCTCTCCCTCTTTCCTCTCTGCGATCTGCTGTTGTTGGGATGATTGTGATCAGGGTTAGCTGATTTGGCCCTAAACCTTAGAAACCCAATTCCCATTCCATCCATGGATATCCTCACACATACACTTACGGCCAAAAAGTTTGGAGAACAGAAAGTGAGGACTTCTACAACCAATGAGGGAGAAAACAATTCCACAATGTGGTAGAGTTTCATGTATATGAACACACTTTTATGTCAAACCGTGCCTGAAAGTAATCACAAAACGAGAGAATCACATCTTAAATAGCTCAAGAGCCAGAAGCAGGCATTGCCAGTGTACCGTTCCAGAGTAAATGAGAACCTGCAGAAGTCACCAAAGAACAGAAGACACGTGTTCCCCTACATCGTAATAGTATCCTGGCAAAAGCAGAGGGAAAAAGGCAAGACAAGTCCCCTGGGGGCTGGGACTCTGACAGGGGCCCCTCACAACAGCCACAGAGACAACAACAAAGACAACAACCAAGTAAAAGGGTGTCCCAAAATTCACGCAAGATTTGAATTTTATGCCATTTGTGCCGTAAAGTCTTGCCAAAGAAAAAGGAAGATACCATGATAGCTAACAGTTCAGGGTTATTAAAAATGGAGCTCTACACAAAAGAACAATGCATTTTCATTTTTGAGCAATATTTTAAAAATAATGAAGGTTTGGCAGCTACAGTTCGCAGCTTTCATGCAAAATATGGTCGGAATAGTGATTTAACTTCATCAACTGTGAAGACATTAATTAAAAAATTTAGGGACACTGGATCAATTAGTGATCTTACACACTCTGGCCGTCCTTCAACAAGTTATTCAACACAAAATATCGAAGCAGTTTGTGTGAGTGTTGCTGAGAGTCCAGGGACATCAATGCGGCACCGTGGTCAAGAACTGGACATTTCGAGAAGCTCTCTACAGCGTATTCTCACGAAAGATTTGCATCTTCATGCTTACAAAGTTCAACCAACTCAAGAACTGAAGCCTACTGACCACGCACAGCGAAAGGAGTTTGTTGAGTGGATTATGGAACAAGTGGATGCTGATTTTTCGAACAAAATCATCTTCAGCGATGAGGCTCATTTTCATCTTGATGGATTGGTTAATCAACAAAATTGTCGCATTTGGGATTCTGAAAATCCACGAGTGATTGTTGAGAAACAAATGTATCCACAACGTGTCACTGTTTGGTGCGGGTTTTGGGCCGGAGGCATCAACGGACCATTCTTCTTTGAAAATGTGGCTGCTCAGACAGTAACAGTTAATGGTGCTTGCTATCGCAACATGATAATCCATTTACCCAAAATGCTATTCCATACATAACCCTATACTCAATACTTTATGAACCAATAAAAATTTACAATTTTTAATTATAAACCTGTGTTTTCTATCAAAATTACTTCTTGCGTGAGTTTTGGGACAGCCTTTATTTCACCCTAAAGGATCACCAAGTGGAATCAAGACCAGGTAGGAACTGACGGGCTTTCTGGGGAACATTAAGCCTCAAACTTTGCTCCAAATGCTCATGCACCAGAAATTAACCAGCGGCCAGACAGTCAGAGGGAAAGCCAACTATCACGGATACTCTAAGGTCTGGGACCCTAGCGTGTCATTTACTTTAGTGCAGGTCCACGGTAAACTGAGATAATAACGGGTCACCCCAGCAGCAGAGGTGGGACCTGCTCATCCTCCTGCCTGGGGAGTGGCCTCAGGAAGATCACAGAGCCCTCCCAGTAGGGCTGGGTGGAGGAAATGGGCTGGAGGACAGGTGCTCTGGGACCAGCAGGGGGCGCTGGTGCACTGGGACTGAGAGCTCAGGGCTCTGGGCCAGGCAGTTCCTCACTCAAGCGTGACTTCCCTGCACCTGGGGCCCAGGAGCCACATGAGCCCTCAGCTCTGACACCCACACTTGTCTCCTATCCCACCCCTCCGCTCATGGAGTCATTGTCCAGGCCTCATTCATAGACAGAGAGAGATAAGCAATCACACAACAAAAAGTAATAGTTTTAATATGTAAATGATTGGCTACTGACTCCAACATAAACACCATAAATCACAGTGTCATTTCCCCTCTGATGGACGCCAGTGTGTGCATTACCTTCCCCAACGACTGGAGACATGTTGTCCCCTGCTCATCCCCTTACATTTCTCCATCCCTCCCATTCTTCCTGCCCCTCAGGGAAAGGGACTGTAAACTGTTCTGTGATGTTCACACCGACTCGTCACACTGTGTTTATCTCATTTCTGATCACAACATACATGCTTCTATTTCGTCATATCAGATGGTAATCGGTTTCTCACAATATCATGGTGACACTGTGACATTTCCTCCTCAAAGCTGTATTTCATTGAAAGCTATCCCATATAATGGATGGCTTCCTAGAACAAAAGAGAGAGGCCATCCTGCCTGGCAGGGCAACTGTCTGAGTCAGGAGCCCCAGCACTGGTCCCTGGATCTCTTTTCCTGGGACAGGAACTAACATGGCTGGACAGAGGACTGACCGCTGGAGGGAGGACTGACTGCTAAGATCCTTCAAAGAAGACAAGGAGGGGTTTCCTGAGGAAGGAAGCAATGATCCTAAGGGTGGGTTTGGATTGGGATGAACTAGATTGCTGGGCCAGGAGGGGGCGGACACTCCCGCCTCACCCTTCAGCCTTAGACCCTCCAGTGAAGGAAGTGAGGACTCAGGTCACCAGGACTCCAGGGCACTGACTTGGTGAAAGACATCAACCCCCTCCCTCAGCGTCTCAGTTACTGTGGAGTCTATTGGTCTGTGTGGGGGCCCAGCATCTGCCTCTTTGAAGATCCCCCAGGGGATATCAGGGTGCCCTTGGGGCAGGACTAGAGGGGAAGCTGATTTGCATGAAGCCCTTCTCCCCCTAATGGGTGAGGGAGGCATGAAAAGGCCCAGGACTCCCCACTGCAGCCCAGGAGCCTGAGGAGCCACATCCTGTGAGTGTCCCCACCATGGTCTGGACGGTGCTTCTGCTCCAGCTCCTGGCGCACAGCTCAGGTCAGAGGAAGGGCCTCTGCGTCCTTGGGGGACACAGAACAGCAGGGCCTCAGGGTGACCTTGGTCCCTCATAACACCTGTCTCTCTCCTGTTGGTTTCAGGGGTGGATTCTCAGACTGTGGTGACCCAGGAGCCGTCAATGTCAGTATCTCCAGGAGGGACAGTCACACTCACCTGTGGCCTCAGCTCTGGAGCCGTCTCTAGTAGTAACTACCCCAGCTGGTTACAGCAGACCCCAGGCAAGCCTCCACGTATGCTCATCTACGAAACAAACAAGCGCCCCTCTGGGGTCCCTGATCGCTTCTCTGGCTCCATCTCTGGGAACAAAGCCGCCCTCACCATCTCGGGGGCCCAGCCTGAGGACGAGGCCGACTATCACTGTGCTCTGTACCTTGGTAGTGGCATTCACACAGTGATGTAAACCCACAGGGAAGTGCAACCAAAACCTCCTCATGGGCTCAGACTGGCTCAGCCTTTGATGCAGAAAAAGTCTGAATGTGGAAATGGCCACACACCATGGGAAGGGAGCTCCCTGACTCCATTCTCCTGTCCGAGGATTCGTGGTCATGTGCCTCCTCAGTTTTTCCCAGGATGGGTCCATCTCGTCATGTGACTCCTGCAAGAATGGGCTTTCCCTCTTCCTCTCTGCCCATAGTTACAGGGACGGACTCAGCTCCCAACTGCATAAACCTACATTGAGACTCAGAAATATAAGCAATACTTATATGTCTCCCCTAATTTAAAGAGCAATAACAAGATATCATCATTCATGAATCTGACTGTGGAGACAAAGTTAATGCTTATTGTGGCCTTGAAATGTAGCATTACATGTAGTGGTCAGAAACGCAATTCCCATGTTAGACCCACTGAGTCAGATACGTGTTGTCGTCCCAGAATCTCTCTGTCCACACGCTCTCCAGGAGGAGGTTCCACATGAATGCTGGAGAAGCTCCTCTCCTTCCATTGTTACCTTCTTTCCTCCACTTCAAAGAATCAACTCAAAATGCATGAAAGACTGACATGTAAGCCTCCAAACCATAAAACTCTGGAAAAAATATAGGTTCTAAAATCTCTGACATTAATCTTACCAACATTTTCTCTAATGCATCTCCTCAGACACGGAAAGCAAAAGGAAAAATAAACCAAAAGGACTACATCAAAGGAAAGAGTTTTTGCACAGCAAAGGAAACCACCAACAAAACTAAAAGACAGCCTCCTTGGTGAAGTAGGTATTCACCAAGGATCATCCCATGAAGGGGTCCATGTCCCACATTTATAAAGAGCTCACACAACTCCACACCAAGAAGAGAAAGCAAACCCACAAAACAATCCAATTAAAACATGGGCAGAGGACCTGAACAGACTTCTCCAAACAGAACACACAGAGGCCAACAGACAGAGGAAAAGATACTGAACATCACTGACCATCCCTGAAATGTAAATTAAACCCACAATGCAATGCCCCCTCACATCCTCACAATGGCTGTCATCACATCCACAAACAGCAAGTGTTGGCAAAGATGTGAAGAAAAGCGAACCCTCATGCACGGTTGGTGGGAGTGCAGATGGTGCAGTCACTCCAGAAAGCTGTATGGAGGGGCCTTAAAAATCTACAGGCCAACCTGCCTCATTACCCAGCGATGCCACATCCGGTATTTATGTGAAGAAACCCAAACGCTGACGTGAAGAACTGCAAGCACCCTGTGCTCCCTGCAGCGTCACTGACAATGGCCGCGCTATGGAAGCGCCCAGGTGCCCAGGGGGACCTAGAGGGGATGGTGCTGATAAAGTAGGTCAGACAGAGAAACACAAACACCATAACATTTCACTCAAATGAGGAATGTCACACCCATGACCTCTCCTTCTCCCCTCTTCGTGTTTTGTTCTTATTGTTGGGATGATACATGATAAATATTAATTGATTTGGATCTAAACCTTATAAACCCAATTCCCATTAAATCCAGGGAGCTCTTAACAAATATACTTGATAAGACCAGCAAAGATTAGAGAATAGAAAATGTGGACTTTTAAACTGCATAATGGAGAAAAACTCTAAAAATGGGTAGAGTTTCATTCATATTAATATTCTTATGTCAACCCTTGTATTGCCAATGTAATATTCAAGAATACATGAGACCCAGCCACCCTGGCTCAGTGGTTGAGCATCGACCTATGAACCAGGAGGTCATGGTTCGATTCCCTGTTAGGGCACATGCCTGGGTTTAGGGCTCGGCCCCCAGTGTGGGGTGTGCAGGAGGCAGCCAATGAATGCGTTTCTCTCATCATTGATGTTTCTATCTCTCTCTCTCCCTCTCCTTTCCTCTCTGAAATCAATAAAAATATAATTAAATTTTAAAAAATGAGAACATACAGAAGTAATCAAAGAACACAAGACACTTGTTCCCTGACATTGTTATAATCTCCTGGCAAAGGCAGAGGGAAAGAGCTAGGATGTCCCCTGGGGGCTGGGACTCTGACGGGGGCCCCTCACAACAGCCACAGAGACAACAACAACCACCAGGAATTTCACCAAGTGGAATCACGACCAGGTAGGAACTGATGGGCTTTCTGGGGAACTTTAAGCCTCAAACTTTGCTCCAAATGCTCATGCACCAGAAATTAACCCAGCAGCCAGGCAGACAGAGGGAAAGCCAACAAGCAGGTTCCTTTAAGGTCTGGGACCGTAGCGTGTCATTTACTTTAGTGCGGGTCCCGAGGAACCTGAGGAAACAACGGGTCAACCCCAGCATCAGAGATGGCACCTGCTCATTCTCCTACCCTGGGGAGTGGCCTCAGGAAGATCACAGAGCTCTTGATTGTTGAAAGGAAAAAGGGTTATTACCATTCCTGCTGCAGAGTTGCAAGCACCATGTGTAATTTCTACAGGACGTCACCAGGGGGCGCTGTGGATCTTCTCAGAGCTGCAAGGCCTGAAGCCAACTCACATGGTTCCAACTGAGTGGGCCCTGTGCCCATGCCCATGGCCTGGGGGAGAGGTGATAGCAGGTGCTTCCCCTCCAGGGACAGACTCAGAGCCCACAGCCTCCCCAGCCTCCTCCTCACAGTGAAGCGTCAAACGGGGCCCAGGACCCAGCACAGGAGGGTCCTGTGGGCTCACATTTGCATAATGACCAGCAAACACCCCCTGTGCCCAGGAGGCCGGGAGGAGATAAAGGGACACCGAGACCAGCACCTGCAAGAGACCAAGGCACCTTGGAAAGTCTCCACCATGAGCTGGACTCCCCTCCTCCTCCTCCTCCTCCTCGCTCTCTGCCCAGGTTCAGGGCCATTTCAGAGACCAGCCCATGGAGGGGCCCCTTGGCTTCTGTTCCTTATCCCTGACATGTGTCTGCTTCTATTTCAGGGTCCAGGTCTCAGGCTGTGGTCACTCAGGAGCCCTCAATGACTGTGTCCCCCGGAGGGACAGTCACTCTCACCTGTGGCTCCAGCACAGGGGCCGTCACCGATGGTCTCTACCCGTACTGGATCCAGCAGAAGCCTGGCCAGGTCCCCAAGGCACTGATTTATGACACAGACAAGAAACACTCCTGGACGCCGGCCCGGTTCTCAGGCGCCATCCGAGGGGGCAAAGCTGCCCTGACCCTCTCGGCGGCCCAGCCTGAGGACGAGGCCGAGTACTACTGCTGGCTATACTTCAGTGGTGCTCACCACAGTGAGCGACCCTGATGGGGAACCAGGACATGAACCTGAGCTTGGCTGAGTGTGGGTACAAACATGGTCCTGTGATACTGGCATCACGTAACAGACATCTGAGCTCTCAGGGGAGCTTAAACATTGACCATCCATAGAGAGAAGGTGAGGGGAAGGGTCTGAATTGATTCCATTCCTGTTTTAACCCTAAAGCGGAGGGAATAGAGATGAGCAACTAAGGCACAAAAAGCAGAATTCATTTATTTTATTTTATAGAAGAAATAATATCCGCTGGATCAGAACTAAGGACTAAGGTCAAACACATTTCTTCCAGATAAAAGCATCTCCAATGTTCACTGCCAGCTATGAGCAAAGGAAAGAAACCCTCCTCTCATATGTTACTGAAGTTGTTTTATTGTAATATAATGCACTTAATAACTATATTGCATATATTTAAAATATATTGAAAAGTATACATCCGTAGCCGGTTTGGCTCAGTGGATAGTCGGCCTGTGGACCAAAGGGTCCAGGTTTGATTCCGGTCAAGGGCACGTACCTGGGTTGCAGGCTCCTCCCCGGCCTGGACCCTGGTCGGGGCGTATGCAGGAGTCAACCAATCAATGTGTTTCTCTCACATCAATAGTTCTCTCGGTCTTTCTCTCTCTCTTCCACTCTCTCTGAAAATCAATGGAAAAATATCCTCAGGCGAATGTAAAATAAAGTAAATAAAATAAAATAAAATGTATAAACAGTTTTAAATAATTCTTCTTCCCTAATGTTCTTGGTTAAATTGTGTCTTCCACCCCCCAAAAAAGATATGTTAAAGTTATACTCCTCAGGACCTAAGAATGTCACCTTATTTGAAAACAGGGTCAGGGAAAAAAAAAGATAAGAACACAGGGTCGATGCCAATGTAACTAGTGAAGATGAGGCCATGCTGGAGTGGGGTGGCCTCCTAATGCCATGTGGCTCGAGTCCTGATAGCAAGAAGCCCCAGGAAGACACGGGGAGCACTCTGAGGAGATGGAGGCGGAGACTGGGTGATGCACCTCCAAGCCAAGGAAGGCCCAAATTGCTGGTGTGGCTCAGTGGTTGAACCTCGAACTATGAACCAGGAGGTCATGGTTCAATTCCTGGTCAAGGCACATGCCCGGGTTTCAGGCTCAATCCCTAATGTGGGGCGCGCAGGAGGCAGCCGATCAATGATTCTCTCTCATCATTGATATTTCTCTCCCTCTCTCTCTCTCCCTATCTCTTCCTCCCTGAAACAAATATATATATTTTAAATAAAAGTTTGGTAGAATTCAGAAATAAAATAAGCTTAGCATGAAGTTTTCATTTCTGGACGGCGTTTTACCTACCAACTAAGTTTCCTTAATAACCATAGGACTATTATTTGGGTTATCAATTGTAAGTGAGTTTTGATCATCTTAATATTTACCGTGGTTATGTAAGTTGTTAACATCAGGGGAGATTTGGTGAAGGATATGTGTACTATCTTTGCAACATTTCTGTGCACCTAAAATCACTCCAAAATAAAAAGCTGAAGTAAGCCCATCTCATTTCCTTCTCCCGAATTTACTCACTAACACCTGTTGAACTAGATCCCAGGTCTGGCTGTAAAACCTTCCACATTCAATCTTGGAGCGTTTGTATTTTCCAGGCAGTCATCTCTAAATAAAAATATAAAAAATAATGCTCACCTTATGCCTACTTTTCATGGGTACAATGAACCTCCGCTGAAGCTTGACATTTAACCCCTTCCCCGGCAGAAACGTGTATACACGTTTTCACAAAATGTTCTTTTTCAGTCGTTGACGAGTATACTAAGAAAATATGGTAAAAAAATATGGTTTATAGGAAGACGAGTTACAAACTGTTTTCATAACCAGCATCAAAAATACTATATAGAACCAAAATAAAAAAATTAGTCTGAAAAAGAAACGTTTTTAACAAAAAAATTGTTGGGGAAGGGGTTAAAATACAGACCTTCAGATGGAAACCGGGCAAAGAAAGAGGCCGTGAGGAGGGCCCGGAAGGATTCCAAGTGCCAGCGTCCCCTGCCTCCTCCCAGTGGGGTAGGTCACGGACAATGCGAACGCCTCCTGGCATCCACGTGCCACACTCTGCACGGAGTACTGCCCACCAGGAGAGTTCACCCAAGCTCGGCGTCCAGAGTTTTTTGGGGGGGACTTGGTCATGTTGACCATTCACACAGATGACTTTAGTCTCCACCCATTTGGCCGTAAAACATTTAACCCTCGGTCTTTGGTCTTTTTCTTTTAATTCTCTAAAGCAGTGGTCGGCAAACTGCGGCTCACGAGCCACACGCGGCTCTTTGGCCCCTTGAGTGTGGCTCTTCCATAAAATACCGACTTCTGCGCGTGGGCCACGAAGTTTCAATCGCACTGTACGTGCGCACCCACACGTGGTATTTTGTGGAAGAGCCACACTCAAGGGGCCAAAGAGCCACATGTGGCTCGTGAGCTGCAGTTTGCCGACCACGGCTCTAAAGTAAATAATTCTGATGAAAACCAGCTGTCTATTCCATGTAAGGCTCAAAATAAATAATGTCAACAGAGTCAGTTGGCCATGAAATCATTCCCTGAGTCATGCAAAACACTCAGATAAGAAATGAAGGCCTTGTAACACTGACACTGACCCTGGGGTAGGATTTCAACAACAACCAGAGGACGATGTACCAACAGGAATGAGCCAAGAAGAGAAGAGCAATGGATGCGGGATGGCCTGGGAAACAACAGCTGCGATGTTAACAAGTAAGTCAACAGTTATGTTCATAACTGAGAGGACACCACACACTCTCAGCCCAAGAAGGCCACCAGGGGGCGCTATGGATCTTCTCAGTGGCCTTGAACTTCAAGTGGCTCCAATTCAATGGACCATGAAGGGTTGCTCACTGGCCTGTATAATAGCTTAGAGCAGCTGTTTCCTCCCACAGGGTAGACGCACAACCTCCACCCACCCCTGGCTCACCCGCTGGCTGTGTAGCTGCTCCCAGGGCTGAGGACCTGGGTGGTGGATGACACAGGTGACAGATTTGCATAAGGCGAGCCTCCAACACACCCCTTCACACAGCAGCTCAGTAGGAGATAAAGAGTCAGCAGAGAGGCCAGCCCCAGCTCAGAGCCAGGGGGCCCTTCTAACGTCTACACCATGGCCTGCACCCCTCTCCTCCTCCTCCTCTTCCTCGCTCACTGCCCAGGTGAATACAGACTCCCATACCAGCCACTGGAGGGGTCCCTCTGCCTTTGTTCCTTATCCCTGACAGGTGTCTGCTTTTGGTTTCAGAGTCCAGGTCTCAGGCTGTGGTCACCCAGGAGCCCTCAGCGACCATGTCCCCTGGAGGGACAGTCACCCTCACCTGTGGCTCCAGCACAGGGGCCGTCACCGATGGCCACTATCCGTACTGGTTCCAGCAGAAGCCTGGCCAGGCTCCCAGGACACTGATTTATAACACGAACAACAGACTCTCCTGGACCCCGGCCCGGTTCTCAGGCTCCATCCGAGGGGGCAAAGCTGCCCTGACCCTCGCAGGGGCACAGCCTGAGGACGAGGCCGTGTACCACTGCTGGCTGGTGTACAGTGGTGCTCGGCACAGTGAGAGATGCAGATGGGGAACCAGGACATAAACCTCCGCTGGGGCCTGTGACAGGGGATCACGTGATCAGACACACCTGCTCTCAAGTAGCCTAAATGTGGATCATCCATTGAAAAGTAAAGGAAAGGGTACCCAGCTGGCTCAGTGGTTGAGCATTGACCTAGAAACCAGGAGGTCAGGGTTCGAGGCCCTGTCAGGGCACATGCCCGGGTTGCGGGCTCGATCCCCAGTGTGGTGTGTGCAGGAGGCAGCCGATGAATGATTCTCTCTCATCACTGATGTTTCTATTTCTTTCCCCTTCTCCCATCCTATCTGAAATAAATAAATAAATAAATAAATAAATAAATAAATAAATAAATATTTTTAAAAGAAATGATGTTATATAATAAATCTAGCTTTTATTTCTTTTTAATTTTTAAAGTCCTCACCCAATGAGTGAGAAAATTTTTTCCATTGATTTTTAGAGAGAGCGGAAAGGATGGGGCAGGGAGAGAGAGACAAACATCGACGTGTCAGAGACATCAATTGGTTGCCTCCTATCCGCACTCCAACCGGGGCTGGAGGATTGAACCTGCAACCAAGGTACAAGCCCTTGACTGGGAATCGAACCCAAGACCCGTTGGTCCATGGGCCAGTGCTCTAACCGCTGAGCCAAACTGGCCAGGCCTAATTAATCTTGTTTTTAATGAAATATCCCTGTTCCGTGGTGTGGCTTTTGTGAAGTCAGGGGGAGATGCCTGCTATTTTCATTAGGAAACTTCTGTTTACATGTGGCCAGTGTGACCCCTGCTCAGGGCCTAGGACTCAACTCAGGACAGCTGCCTAAAGAATGCAGCCTCGCCCTCCCGAAGTTGTCCCTCAAAGGGTGCCCTTGTCAAATGAAGTTCACGACCCCAGCGGCAGCCTGCCCTGGAGAGAGAGTCTGTAATGAGCCAGGTCAGAACAGGGACCGAGTCCAGCTGGGTCCCACTCAGGGGACACCACAGATGCGGAGGTCTGTGCGTCCTTACGTTTTCCTGAACATGCGCTCTGTGCCAGGCTCGGGTTAGAGCTCAGAGCACAGCACTGACCAGACAGACGGGTCCCATCCTCCCGGGCTGACCCTACAGGGAAGTGAGGGACAACCGGCCATGAGAAGAAGGCATATGGTGGGTGTGACAAGAGGTGACACTGACAAGAAAGGGGTACACACCAGAAAGCCCTCAGAGGTAGTTAAGCAAGGAGGAGATAGAATCTGAGTTCCGCTTCTCCAAAAGATGGAATGGGGGGAGCAGCGTAAAGGCACAGCCACAGAGAGAACTAAAAACTCCAGACCAGAGCGAAGAGGGCTTGCAAACAGGAACCACCCAGCAGGAACCCATCTGCCCTTTGGTGATACTCTCACTGTGGACACTAGAGGGGGCTGTGGGCCAGCGCCTGGGAGGCAGGCTTAGCTGTGAAATGGTCCTGTATGCCGAGTCCAACTGTCACTGATGTGGAGCAGCTCAGGGGCTGCACTGCTCAGCGCCCGGGAGGGGAGTTTATTTGCATGAAATGCCCACCCCCGAGGGTGGAAGGAGCTAAAATGAGAGCAGTGCAGGCTGACTCTGTGCGGAGGGGGCTCAGGAAGCACAGCACGGGGGCGTCACCACCATGGCCTGGGCTTCGCTCCTGCTCGCACTTGTGGCTCACTGCACAGGTCAGGGGGGCCTCTCTGGGCTGCGGGGGGAGGGCGGGAGTGAGAGAGACCACAATGCTCCTTCCGGACCCCTGTCCCCGTTCCTGACCTTTGGTCTCTCACCTGTTTTCAGGGGCCACTTCCCAGTCTGTGATTCAGCAATCCTCACTGACCACGAACCCTGGGGGGACGGTCATACTCACCTGTGGTGCCAGCACGGGGGCCGCCATCACCACTGGTAACTATGCTAGCTGGATCCAACAGAAGCCCTACCAGGTACCCAAGGGTATAATAGGTGGTACCACCAACCGGGTTCCGGGGGTTCCGGTCCGATTCTCCGGCGCCCTGGCTGGAGGCAAGGCCACGCTCACCATCACGGGGGCCCAGCCCGAGGACGAGGCGGAGTATTACTGTGCTCTGTGGTTCAGCAACCATTTGCACAGTGACAGATGCAGGCGGGGAAGTGAGACATAAACCCCGCTCAGTGCCCTCTGCGCCTGCACTTCCTTTCTGTGTGTGCACAGCTGAACCACAGGCCTACGCAGTGTGTCTGCCATGGGGAGGGATGTGAGTCTCCAAGGGCCGGAGGGCAGACTGTGGGTAACAACCACTAAGACCGCCCCCACTGACCCCCACCTCCCGGGGTTCATGCTCTTGGTGATCCCTCTCCAGGGTGTGGGCTGTCCTGGTGAGGTGGCGGTGAGTGTGAGGACTTCAGGATGGTGGAGGAGAAGGGCAAAAGGACTGTTAGGAGACGCGGTAACAGAGAGAGCTCTGTTTGGGGGGCACTTAGGAAGGTGAGATGTGAGGGGAACCCCCTTCGCAAACAGGCGCAGGCCAGGGACCGGAAGAGAGCAAAGGACTCCCAAAGCAGGAAACGCACCTAATTAACGGAGTCCCTTCAAAGCGAAACATAACCACCTTTCCCTTAATGTGTGCGCTGAGCGGAGTGCCTCCCTTCTAATGAATGGAACAGCGTGAAAATGAGAGTAAAACTGCTGAGACAGGCCGCAAAGGCACTGCAGAGCCCTCGCTCACTCCCTCCTCCCTCCCTCGCTCACTCCCCTCTCCTTCCCTCGCTCACTCTCCTCCCTCCCTCACTCTGGAAGCCAGGTAGTGGCTTCTTGAGAACTCTCAGGTCGCCAGTGGAGAGGCTCCCCTGGAGGACCTCAGGCTTTCTCCCAATAGCCAGAAAGGAACAATGTCCTCTCACTGGCCAGGGGAGTGAGCCATCTTGGAAGCATGTCCTCCAGCCCCAGGCAAGCCTTCAGGTGACTAAGACCTCAAGAAGCCCTGAAGTGGAACAACCCAGCTAAGTTGCTCCTCAGTTCCTGGCTCTGAGGAACAGTGTAAGGCCAGCATGTCAAACTCAAAGGCTAACACGGGCCAAATAAACAAGGTTTAATTATGTGGGCTGCAAAAAAACAAAAGCTTCCATTTTCATAGAAACATAGGTTTGTTTTGATAGAGACATGCTGAATACAAAGAGCTGAAATAAATGAGTCATGTTAATGAGTATTTATGCGGCCCGCGGGCCACAAGTTTGACATGCTTGGTGTAAGGTACCAAGTGTTTTGTGTGTGTGTGTTTTTTTAAAGCTGTTAGTTCTGTACTTTGTTATACATCAATAGACGACTAATAAACTCCCAACTGTGAACTGTCTTTAATCCGGTGGCTCTTCCTCTTTAGTCCAGTTTTTAGCAAGATTCCTGCTGGGTCAGTAAAAGGAAAAGCCCTCCCTTTGGTATCTGATCGAATTCCTATCCCTTACCCTATCACCCTTGCCTGTCCTTGGCAATAATCCTGTCAAGTTGGTTTAGCCAAAACCGACCTTATCCTTGAAGTTTCCTCTTAGAAATTTCCTATCCACTGACACCCATCCTGTTCCTTGGCAGTAAATCCCCACTTTGCTCTTGATGGAGTCAGAGGTTAGCTCAATCTCTTTCCTGTAGTACAAAACCGCATTGTAGTTGTCCCCCCTTGAATAAAGTTTTCCTTACTGTCTTTAAGTGTCAAGAATAATTTTTCTTTAACATTTCCAAATTTTGTTACTAGTAATTATTCTCAAATGAATATTTTCATACCTTTACCTATGACACTAGATTCATTTTGAGAGATCTATTTTCAGATTAAAACATTTCATATCTTTACTACAGAAACAAAAAAGTATCATTTTTTAGTAACTCATTTGTAATTTGAAAAGGATATATTTATATACATGGACATGTCAGTGTATAATAAACACACCCTCTCAAAGCTCTCAGGAAAATTTTAATTCTCAGTAAAACTACACATTCAGACTAAAACAGCCTGCAAATTTTTAAATCTTATAATTAAGTTACCAAAAAAGTATGGAGAATTAAAACTTTAATAAAAATAAAAATATGCATCAAAATATTTGGGATTCAGACAAAGCTATAAACAAAGTCAGGCAGTCTTAAATCCTTTAATACAGAAAAATTAACTTTTAAAAGAAAAAGCCATAATAAAGAACAATCCTTTAAAAGTAGGTGTATAGAAGCCCTGGCCAGGTAACTCAGTTGGTTAGAGCATCATCCCAATATGCCAAGGGTGTGAGTTCAATGCCTGGTCAGGCATATGTAAGACTCAACCAATGGGTAAGTGGAACAATAAGTAGATGTGTTGGGGTGTTTCTCTCTCTCTCTCTCTCTCTTCCTTCTCTCTCTCTAAAATCAATACATTTTTTTAAAAGACAGAAAAAGTAGGTATATAATGAATCAAGACAAAAATAGAGAATAAAAATAAAACTACTTGGGATAATATATCAAGAATTGCTTCTTGGAACAAGTAAATCCGAAGCATTGACAAAACTGTGGCAAACTAATGAGGGGAAAAGAAAATGCATTTCAATATTAGAAATAAGAAGGAAATGATATTCTGAGTACAGAGGATAATATTCACCCTCAAGTAGAACTATTTTTTGCTTCAAGAAAGTTTCTAATAGAAAAGTTGTAAATCCAGCCAAGTACAACGTTGGATCAGTAATGAAAAGGTGAGTGATTATCTCAATACATGGCATAAACTATCCAATAAAACTAGATAACAATTCTCTTTAAGTATTCTAAAGATAGAAATTCATTAAGCTGTATACTCATTACCTGTCATGGTAAAGCATTTCTCATTGAAACCAAGAATAAGAAATCCCATTTTCACATCTTTTTGAAGTTCTGGACAATGCAGTAAGATTAGAAATAAACACGATTGCCCTAGCCGGTTTAGCTCAGTGGATAGAGTGTTGACCTTCAGACTGAAGGGTTCCGGGTTCCATTCCAGTCAAGGGCACATGCCCAGGTTGCGGGTTCGATTCCCAGTTCGGGGCATGCAGGAGGCAGCCAGTCAATGATTGATTCTCTCTCATCACTGATGTTTCTATGTCTCTCTCACACTCCCTTCCTCTTTGAAATCAATAAAAAATATGCTTTAAAAAAATAAACACAATTGGAGGAAAGGCAAAGAGTTTACATAGTAGTGCTAAAGAAATTAAACTATAAATATGCCATGTTACGAATAAAAAGACAAATAACAAAAATGTGTTTTCAAAATAACTTTTTATTATTATAACTGCTATTTTATTTAGAATTTTTGGCAACAATAATAAAATAAAATTTATCTGAAAGAACAAGCAAGCCAAATAGACATGGACATTCATGAGGGGTAATAACAAAATAGGAATCTTGACAGCTATTCAATGTATTTGTAAACAAAACAAAGTGGCATTGCTTTAAAAAATATAGAGATATCAATAGAAAAACAGAGAAAGCTCCTGAAGGAACTCAACTCACTATATTAATTTTCTTTTGGTTGCAGGCACAGAAATGGACTTGAGCGAGCTCCATTCTAAGAGAGGAGCAAAGTCCTTAATAATTATCCCTTCCTAGTTTTTTTGTGAAAACCTAGGAAATTTAACTAGATGAGAGAGGGAAGAAAGTAGGAAAGAGATATAAAGTGTCTCTTTGGAGAAGAAAAGGGGTGGGGCCGAATTTCATTGTCAGTGTCATTTTAAGAACTTTAATGAAACTCAACGAATAAAAGGAAATGTCCAACAAATAATTGAGGTAGAAAGCCATGCAGGTCTAGGGGAAGAGAATTCTAAGACAAAGAACAGCAAAGTCTTTGGATTAGGAAGAAATGTGATTTGCTTGAGGAAAAGCAAGGCCAGTGCATCAAAAATAGTGCACCAGTGGGGAAAACAGTAGAGAAGCATGGTAAAGAATGAAAAACAGAGAGGAGGTAAGCAGGGGCTATATCACTGAAACCTTGGTAATAAGTAACAATTTGTACTCCTTACGGGCATATTTTAGTGAAATAGCAAACAACAGTAACAGTTGATAAAACCAAGTAGCCACAAACACATAGAATAAAAACATTTCATATTTTTACCATCGAAACAGAATAAGGGAGCTAAGTATGCAAAGTCTAAAGATCTAGTTATACCCAGAAATTTCCACCTGATACCAACACACACACACACACACATACACACACACACTTTTCTACCCCTAAAGAAAGGAGTTCAGGCTAAAATTTCAGCAAAGTGCCTTGGCCCAAGCAAACAAACTGAAAAGGCCTAGTAAAATGTTCAAAGTGCAAATCCATCAATCAGTCAAGCATTGAGCAAATACAACAAGAATCCACACAAAGGATATTATCTAAAACATGGACAATATACTCACAGCTACTTTACTGTAGTGCCTCCTCCCCAACTCTTAAGAGGGATGTTAAACCCTTGATGATTATCACTTCTCAGGTTTTTGTGAAAGTTTACGGAATTTGAATAGATTGAGGAGGGAAGAAAGGTGCCTTGAAGAAGAGAAAGCAAAGGGAAAAAAAGATTTTCCTGGCTTAGATCTCTAGCCAGGATCCCAGATTCCTTGAGTGGAGCACAGAGGCTGCTGGGTACCTGGGCCGGGGGGTAGAAGAAGGGATGGCACTAGAATATACTGAGGGAAACTCAACCCTGGGAACCCACAGAAGCAGCCAAGGCCGCCAATGTTCAGAAATCAAACTCAGGGAGTATTCCACAGTTCTGTGAAAGGACCCTTGGAAATAGCAGGGGAAGGTCTCCTTATAGTATATTCACATAATAGATAGGTGGACAGATTAGATGAAGGGCAATAACTCTACGACCTAATACTTATTAAAATAAAAGGAACATTACTTGCACATTGGAATGTGTCAAGACCCAAAAGGTATTAATCATGAAATGGGAAATTACACACACAAGACAATAATAACTCTTAACTGTAATACATTCATGCCCAACAAGGCAAGATACAAAACTGCAAACTTCACATGTTCAATTAGGGAAAGATACACGAACATAAAAAATACATGGAAAAGCCCTATAACAAGCTTATTTTAGTAAGTCACCTGGGCTATTTGTAGCCACTGTACCTACTGTTCTTGGACAATGCCCATTCCAGCTTAACCGTTAGAGAACTAAACTGAGCTCAGTCCATGAACTGGACAGATACAATTTGGCCCTTTTCAGTTAAAATTATGGGTCCAGTACAGTTCAAACTATGGATGTCAGTGCTTCTTTGTCATGGGAAACTTGACTTCTTTACTGCTGTGGCTGTAAGGGACATAGCTCATTCTGACTAAAGGCCAGCCAGAAAGGAGGGGAGGGAACAAATTGAATCTCCCTGTGGGTCACTCAACAAGAGGCCCACTGGCACCAGGCCCCATTCTATTCGCTCCCTCTGCTTAAGCCAATGATACACTGGTTGGCTGATGTCTGCAGGAGCCTTTCACCAAACATAGGGATTTTATTGTAATGACTTTGCCTCTTTGGATGTACTTGGGCGGGATAACGACACTGACACAGTATTCCTTCTGTCTTGGCTCTAAGACAAGTGAGTGTGTGCCGCTCTCTTCACTGGGAAAAAGCGCCTCAGCTCTCCATTGACTAACCTCCCACTTCCTGGTCCCATTCATGCCACAGCTTCTCCCTCAACTTCTCCACACCCAGATGTTCAGAGGCAGGTTACTTTAGGCCTGCAAAACAGAGGCACTTCTGGGACTTCAGCAGTAAACAGGACCATGCCACACCAAAGCCAGTCCAGTCTGACTAGAGTTAATATTATAATCTTCAAGGCATGTAACTCTACAGATTCTATATACAGAAAAAAGAGATTTCACACCCACAAGTAACATGAAATAGAAAAATAATAAATAGGTTTCTGGCTTTTCTTTCACATACACATACATACACAAGCACCTTTTGTGTTAAGCCAGATACAGTCACATAAAAAGCAGTTAATACATTTTTTAAACAGCCTCTCAAAACTCGTATCAAATAATACTGAATTTCATGAATTTTATAAAAAAAACTCATAAATGACCCATTGGTTTCACTATTTTTAAGCTACTAACGTTTTGTATTTTTTTATTTATGAGGTTTCTCACTTTCATTAAAGTACTTGCTTTAGATTTCCTGAAAATGGGATTAACGGTTGTTGTTGTTTTAATTCTACTTTTAGGTCTAAGGTGATGGTTCAGAATCAGATGTGCTCACAATAATGGATGCTACTTCCACTGACCCTGGTTGAAGAGGCTCCAGTGATACCTGAATAACAACTTTAGTTTCAGGAGGCAATCCTTCCAGTTGCTCAGGCTTCTTAAACATTTGATGACACCGGGTCTTGTGCTCCATTTTCTCCTTGAAAGTTAGAAACTGTAGCCGGCATTTGGAACACTGATGAATAAACTTTTCCCAGTGTCCTCTATAATGATACATGTAGGGTGCTGCCAGTTTGAAAATTTTGAGACAAAATGGACAAAGCAGGTTCTTAGTGTTTGCATGCCAGGTTCTGAAATGTGTTTCCACATCAGCAAAGGCCGACGATCTATAATTGCAAACCTGGCACACGTAGGGCATTTCGCCAGGCTTATGATTGTCCTTCATGTGCTGTAAGAGAACCTGATCTGTTTCAAATGACAATTCACAAATTCTACAGACAGCGGAGAGCTCCTGGGCTGTGTGCACACTTTCAATGTGACACTGCAGCTGGAAGGGAGTGGGAAACTGCCGGTGGCAATGCTGGCAGGTGGTGTGGTTTTTCCAGTTGTCATCTCCCTGCTTCTCAAGTTCCAAATGGTGCTTCACGTGATTCATAAACTTGACATTTTTTAGAACTTTCCTGCAGCTGAAGCATTTAAAGGTTGTGTGAGTCTTCTGTTCTGGCTGCCTATCTCCTGGATGTTGTCCATAGTAAAAGTCATGAAGTAACACAATCAGATTTCCTTTCTTGAGATCGTCAGTTTTGTTTTGACTTGCTAGGCTCAAAAGATCTGTTTTTGTCCGTCTATTTTCTCCAACAGGATTTATAGTCTTGAAATGGACTTTGTCCTTTGGAAAAGCTGTTGGGAAAAGTGCTCCGTTCTGAATAGGGCTTAATGAGGTATGAACACCATTTGAGGGTGTGCTTTGCTGAGGAATCATTGTATGAAAGATTCCTGAAGAGGACACAACTGAAGACTGTCCCCCTGTGATTTTGTCACTGAGTTTAGGCCTTTTTGGATTTATGCTGTTTACTTCAGAAGTGCAAAGTCGCTTTGATGCACCAGGACTTTTACTCAGACCTCCTACACAAAGTGCTGATCCCACTGGATGCTGCAATGAACTTGTGAATGTAATCAAAGGAGAACATAACTCTGAAGAGCTATTAGGCACAACTTGTGGTGAATTACTCCTATAATCAGGTTCAGACAAAGGCTCAATAATAATAGGACTATCTGTTAATCTTGATTCAGGCTCAGGAACTGGCAAGACAGTCACTGCTTCGGATGTACGGGTCACATGACTTACAGGCTGCAATTTGTGAGCAGTATCTTTTCTGAGCTTACCATACTTTTTTCTCCTTGAACACGAACCCGGGGTGACTCTGTTCAAGATGTGGGAAACGACTGGTTTTGCATGTGAAGTCACCCCAACGAAGATCAACTCAGCATCTTCATTTACATGTTCCACCCCAACAAAGATCAGCTCAGCATCTTCATCTACTTGTTTGTTTTCTTCTATGCTCTTCTGTGGTCCTGGCTCTTGTTTTTCCTCACATACCACATATGGTGGTCCCATTTTCTAACTTTTTTTATTCTTGAAGGATGTCGCCACAAGTCCTAATGTTTCCTTTATGTGAACTGCCACCTAAGTGCAAACAACACTACACATCAGTAAGTACAGAAAAAAAATGTATCTCATTTAATTTTCTCCAAAACTCAAGCTAGTTATAAACATCCATTATTTTACAGATAAGGACACTGAGACTCAAAGAGAATAAATGACAGCTTAAAACTATGATTACAAGCCTGTGAGACTCTAGAACAGCCATGGGCAAACTACGGCCCGCGGGCCGGATCCGGCCCGTTCAGCTGTTCTATCCGGCCCGCGGAGCCAAAAGAGCGGAGGGTTCTCTTGCTCTCCCCTCCGCTCGTTCACCAGCAGCAGTGTTAACATGGCAACGTTGGGAAACACGGCCGCAGCTCCTTCTTCTGAGTCCAGTTTAAGAACCCATTGTGGCCCTCGAGTCAAAAAGTTTGCCCACCCCTGCTCTACAATCATAATCATAGATTTGCCCTATGCTGATTATGATCTCTTCTGTTGCCTCTACCGGCAAATGCCAATGGCAATCCCCTAGCGGTGGCAATCAAAAATGTTCTATGGGAGAACTTCTTCCTTGATCTAACCTTCTTCGCAGGATCACTTCCACATTCCTAGTAACTACCTTCTAGGTAATTCTACATTTATGCTCTAACATCCCCTCTATTAAAAAAAATCTAAATCAAAAGTATTAATTTCTTCATAATACCATAAAACTCAAAGATAATGTGACAAGTAATATGACCATCAGAATTATCTCAGGATGAACTTCTAAAGGCTAGAAGAGTTTATGATTCAGCTAAAGTTATATGTAGGGTTTGGAAACAGAGCTAGCACTAAACTGTGTGATTCCTGAATTCTGGTTCTGTGTTCTTCCCAACAGAACTCTGATCTAGTGCATGTCTATTTCTGATGATGGTGCTATTAATTACTTAGTCTCTAAGGATCAAAGAGCCTCACTGGATTCATTTTTATTCTCCTTCTACTTTATAAAACCTGTTCTAACCTCCCCTAGCTCCCATCAATTTAATCACAGAAATGTATAAGTAACTTTTCAGAGCACTGGTCAGGTCATTCTAACTACATTTCATTTCCATTCTTATTAAAGCACCTACTCCGAACTTCTAGGTTTAGGTCCACTGGTTACTTCATGTCTGTACATCTGTAATAAGCTTCAAATTGTTCTGTCTTATCTCTCTAGCCTTCAAATTATATAGCACATTGCCACCATCTGAATCTTAAAATACCACTGTAATTATATTATTCCTTTATTCCTAAATGGTTGGGTGTGGTTTTTTTAATCCACGCCTGACAATTTTTAAATGTGACATATACATACAATGGAATATTATTCAGTCATAAAAAGGAAACTGTCACATGCTACAACATGCATGATCATTGAAGACATGTGGTAAATGAAATAGGCCAGCCACAAAAAAGACAAATACTGTATGATTCTACTGATATGAAGTATGTAAACTAATCAAAGAAACAGAAAAGATACAAATCGTAGAATAGTAGGATGAATACCAGGATCTAGGGAGAGAGTGAAAAGGGGAGTTTATTGTTTAATGAGTAGAGTTTCAATTTTGCAACATGAAAAAGTTCCAGAGAGCTGTTTCAAAAGACTGTGAATATACTTAACATTTAAAAATGGTTAAGGTGGTAAAATTTATGTTATAGGGTTTTTAGCACATTAAAAAATAATTAAACAATGGGCAAAGGATGTCAACAGACATTTCTTCAAAGAGATATATATACATAGCCAATACCCCCCAAAAATACTGCTCAACATGTTTAGTCATTAGGAAAATGTAAATCACAATTAGATCTGCTTCACACCCACTATTGGCTACAATAAAAAAGAGGAACAATAATAAGTGTTGCAGAAGATGCAGGGAATTTGGAATCCTCATATATTGCTGGTGCAATTACTGGAAAATGGCGCAGCCACTTTGGAAAACAGTTGGCAGTATCTTAATAATTAAATATAGTTACTTTTTTTTTTTTTTAATTCAGAGAGAGGAAGGGAGAGAGAGAAAAAAAATTCAATGACAAGAGGGACTCATGGATTGGCTGCCTCATGCGTACCCACTACCAGGGATGGAGCCCACAACCCAGGCAAGTGCCCTGACCAGGAATAGAACTGTGACCTCCTGTTGCATAGGTCAATGCTCAATCACTTAGCCACACCAGCCAGGCAAAATACAGAGTTATCATACGATCCAGGAATTTTACTCCTAGGTCTATACTGCAAAGAATTGAAAACACAAATCCACACAAAAACTTGCACAACAATGTTCAAACATCATTATTCATAATAGCCACAAAGTGCTAACAATTCAAATGTTCACTAATTGATGGGTTCACATACAAACTGTGGTAATACAATGGAATATTATTCAGCCATTAAAACTAATAAAGTACCACGATACATATATGATATGAATGAACCCTGTAAACATGCTAAGTGAATAAAACCAGACACAAAAGTCCATATAGTTTATGATTCCACTTACAATACATAAAACATCTAGAAAAGGCAAATCCATACAGACAGAAATAAACTAGTGGTTATCATAGATGGGGGAGGAGGGGAGAAATAAGGAAGGAAAGTAAGTTGAACTAAAAGAAAAGTAAAATATCAGGTCCCAATCCCTGAAACATGTATATGTTACGTGATTTGGAAAAAGGATCTTTGCAGATGTGATTAAATTATGGGTTCTGAGATGGAGAGAATATCCTGGATTACACAAATGGCCCGCAATGCCATATATGTATGTCCTTCAATTTTAAACCCTAAAGAGTGAATTTTACCATATGTGAATTATAACTCAATTAAAGAAAAAAATGCCTATTACCTCTCCCCCCGACATCCTAGCAACTGGTACTGAGACAGGCTAGGAAGCCAGGACAAGTGGACATGGAAACTGAAACAAACTGGCCCAGCAATTTACAGCCAGATACAGAAGCTCACCTCCTTAGAGTTAACATCTAGGCCTCAGTTGTATTTCAGCTCCAGGCCCAGAGAAGCAGCAAAACCAGGTGGGGGATGCCAGGACCAACTACAATGACTAAGGACCCCCTACCCTGAACTAACTAATCAGTAGAGACCATGACCCTGAAAGAACACACTTGGAAAACTGATGAATATTCTGCTGAAAACCTTCCCTGACACCTCCCCTAAGATTCCTGCTTGCAAGACATAAAAGCCTCAAGGCAAAGGACTTAGTGTTGGCTCTCCCCTGCAGAGTACTCCCTTGTCTTTCTCTTCCCCTATAGGCATGCATCCCTAAACTGTAAGGGACCCCACAAGGCTTGCAACCAGGGAGCAATGGGCAGTGGCAGCTTGTCCTGAGCTAACCCCCTGACCCTGTCCCCAAGGCTCTGTTTTCTCTGACTACTTAGTGAGCCAAAGCAGCCCAGCCTAGGCTCATTTCCCCACCTAGTCCCTCTCCTTCTATCCTAGGCCTTTCCTTGTTTCACTGTCCCCAGCTTTAACAACCGTCCTCTAAAAATCACCTGGACTTGTATTGTGAAATCTTTTCTGCATAAAGTCAAGAACCCACACACTACCAGTCGGCCCTAGGCAGACCCACTCAGGGCCAGGTCCCCTTTCCAGTAACGATACCAAATTCAAAGTCCCTTTATTTGGAAAATCAGGGGTAGAAGAAGAAATTCATAAAAGAAATGGGCTTAGAAAATAAGTTATAGAGATAAAGGAAGGGCCCTTGGAGCTTGGGAGCTAGGAAGGTAATGGTAACGTACTTTGTGGGTGGGGCGAGGGCAGAAGGGGAAGGGAAAGGCGTGGGCATGCTCTGGGAACGGAGACTGTGCTGGGTCTTCCATCCCAGGAGAAAAGGTTGGAACAGTATACAAATAGGAGTGGTAGCCAGCCTCCAAGATGGGCCCACATGAATCCCACCTCCTGGCATTCACTCTCTTGTGTAGCCCTCTCCCACACTATCACAGGGTTTGCCTGCGGGACTAAGCAAATACGGTGCACCGAACTTTTGAAAAAGAGTCTGCACTTCTCTTGGGTGAAAGCTCACTCTTGAATCACTCACTCTAGGGAAGCCAGCTGTCATGACATGAGCAGCCTCACAGAGAGGCCCACAGAGTGAGCAACTGAAGCTCCTTGCCTACAGCCCAGTGAGTGAGCTTAGACGAAAACAGAGACAAAAACTTGACTAACAACCTCATGAGAGACCCTGAGCTAGAACCACCCTGCTAAGGCACTCTGGATTCCAGACCTTCAGAAACTATGATAAAATTTATTTTACGCTAGCAAATGCTGAGATACACAGTGTTACACAGCAACAGATAACTCATTAAAAAATGGATAACTTACCTGTAAACGTGACTACTGGCATAAAATAAATTTAGACGGCCTCCCCTATCCAGCCACATTCAAATACAAAAATAAAGCCCTTATGGAAAAGGGTATAGAATTAAACAAACTAACCCATTGTAATCATTTTAACCAATATATAGTCACCTTAAATGAACCACTTATTACTTTAATATATTAGCTGAAATCTTACAGTATGTGTTATCAGTCCATTTTAGACATATACCACACTAAAAGAAAATAGATTTACATAGCTTAAGATCTATGGTACTCCTACTTTTCTTTTTCCTTTCAAGGGATCCCCTCCCCCCCACCCCCCGCCTTCCCCTTGTTTAAGGAAGCAGTTTAGAAGATTCCAAAATTACCTAAATCAATGATCGACCTGGAAACACTGTCTAAATAATGTTTTTAGCACAAAAGGGAATAAGAGAAAAACTGAAGGAAAAAAAGATACCGTCTTGGTCCTCGTGATGAAGACGTCCCTCCTCTTGCCTTGGATGTGCACTGAAACTTCTAAGAACTTGCGATATTCCAGGCAGGAGAAGGTCTCATCCTTGAGGCAACCAGAGAAAGGGATTAAGGTTATTTACATGTTACAGACATATTTTCTACCGGCTGTCCACCTGATACTCTCATTTAGCTGTTCCTCAAGCATCTCCCCTTTAACCAGAAAAGAGACTTCCTTTCTTCAAACCTTTTCCTCCAAATTAATTAATTAATTAATTAATTAAATTTTGAATTGTGTGTAGGCTTCCTATCATTATAGTGTTTCTTTTTCCACACTAGTTATTTTAACCTACATTTTAAATGTTTGTAAAAGGTTAACTGGCCTACATCCAACTTCTATAAAATAATTCTATCCACTGATGAAGGAGAAGGACATAGAAGTAGTAGCACCTGGGCACTTGCTCACATGCCTGAGTCGATAAAGATGGAAATAACGCCCCATGTGGAGTCGTTATCTTGAAACAGGATAAAAATCACCACGGAGGTGAAAGGACTCTGTTAACTGGGTGATCACGGGCGACACCCATCATACTTTTCGGGGCAGGCCGTTTTCACTGGGGGCACACAGGTAAAATGATGGGGTGTGGAAACTGCATTGAGATTCCTGAGGAAAGAATCTGCAGAGAAATCTACGCAAAATATAGATCTGGGGGAAGAAGTTTTTACCTGGGGTTGGAGAAGCGCTGAAATACCCCCAAAGCCACTGACCCACCACCTGGAGGTCCTGCACAAAAGTGAACCAGTGGGAACGCTGGTGGGTGGGGTGGGGAAAGCCGAGTTTTTTGGAGGGAATAACTTTAACGAGACATAAATGGCTATGTGGGCTCGGTGCGGTTCAGAATAAACTTGATGTTCACACTGCTGTCACCTCTGAAATAAACTGAGGTGATGTTCCGGTAAAAAAAAATAATAATAATAAAATAAAATAAAAATAAAGGGGGAAAAAAACACAGAAAAAACCCTGGGAACTGCCCGAAACAAAAGCCTCAACACCCACCCCCGGCCCGGCGCTCAGGGGCGCCTCACTAGGGCCCGGGCGGCTTTAGAGACTCGGCAGCGAGGAGGGGGCGCCCCGCTGGGGGAGGGGCAGAGACCCTCAGAAATGGGTGAGGTGCGTCCAGGCCCAGCGGCTCTGGGCCCACAGCTGTTCCTCAGGGGGCGACGCGGGGTGCAAGAGCGGTGTCGGGTTTTCGCCCTGAGAGGGAGCTCCCCCGGAGACCCCGCGGGGCAGAGGGGGGCGGGGGCTCAGGCGCCCGGACAGGCCCCTTCGCAGCTCCGGGGGGTGGGGACCCCGCCGGGGTGGGAAACGGGGGGCGGAAAGCGGCGCCTGAGGAGCCGGGCGGCGAGTGTGTGGGAACCGGGTCCTGAGAGGCGCGGGCGGCGGCCGCGGGGCGACGCGGGGCCTGGGACAGGCCGCCGGCAGCCGTGCGGCCGCGGGAGCCCGCTCCTCTCCCCTGGGGCGCTCGGCCGCGCCACGCCCCGGCTTACCAGTCCCCGAGCCGCCCGCCGCGCTCCGGGCGAAGCGGAGGCGCCGCCGTTCCTCAGGCCCCAGCGCCGGCCGCCGCCTCCGCGAGCGCCGCGACCACTGACTGGCAACCAGGTGCGGGCGTGAGGCCGCGGCGCCGGCGCTGCGCGCTGATTGGCCGCGCGGATGGGCCCGGCGCATGCGCGCTCCGCTCCGAGTGGGACCCGCTGAGGCCTTGGGCCTGGGGCGAGGGTGCGGGACGCGGAGCATCCGGGCCTGGCAGGGTCTCGGCGGCCAAGGTTGCCCCGAGGACCAGGGTTTGGGCCGGAGAACAGGCGGCCGGTCCTCCAGGGACTATGCCGCCCCCCTGCCCCCCATCTCCTAGCCCCTGACCCCCATCTCCTGGCCCCTGACCCCCATCTCCTGGCCCCTGACCCCCATCTCCTAGCCCCTGACCCCCATCTCCTGGCCTACAAGTGTCCTGCCCACGAGGCGCCGTGGCCCGCCCTCTGCTCAAGGCGCTTGGCCGTCCCGCTGCTCTGGCCGCCCGTCCTCTCGTTGCATCTGCGGCCAAGCCAGTCTCCCCTGCAACCTGGTTTTGTACAACTCACAGCAGGCTGAGAACGAGCTTCACCTTTTTAAGAGGATTTTTAGAGTGAGGAAGAGAGAGAGACATCAATGATGAGAATCATCGACCGGCTGCCTCCTGCACGCCCCACTGGCTCAGTGGGGAGTAGGGCCTGGGCAGTGAGGGCCCCGAGAACTTGTACTTCAGTGGATCTCACTATAGGTCACTTAGTATGTTCCAGACCCTGTGGCCGCACCTTGTGTGCGCTGACTGAATGGGCAGAGGTAGTGAGGAGACACCGGATGCAACAGAAAAAATAACCGACCAGGAAATGATAAAGGGTGATGTGGACTCCTGGACCCAACCTCAGCCAGCCTAGAGTCTGGGCATCATGGATGCTCATTTGACCAGTAACTGCAGATGGGAGAATCGGGTTAACATTGAGGTTCCTTTTATTACTGACATTTCTTCACAACCATTCAAAAAAAGGTAATTCCCACATCTACTTCCCAAATCTGAATCCCTCCTTGCTAGAGATACAGATTCATATTTCTAACACATCTCCCCAAAGAAACCATTAACTCCCCATGTCAACATTTCCCCCCAACACTGAGTAGTTGTCAAACTGTGGCTGCTGTGTTCCTTTAAGATATACTTATGTCTGGGCTTCAGTGTCCAAGTGCCCAGAATAAAGCCTATGATACGTGCACCCAGCTAGATAGACACGTAACAGGGACACAGAATGGGGTTTGGGTCATAGAAGGTTCTATCGCCACAGCGAGGACAGGGGCTAGCACAGAGCCAGACCATGTCGGGCCGCCCCAGCTTCTGCAGCATTTGCTTCAGCACAGCATGCACTTGGGCAAGCTTGCCCAGGTGGAGGGTGCCACTGGTCTCCTCGTAACTCTCCAGGGGGGCAGCATACAGCACGCGGGTCAGCTTGCTCAGCCCGACGGTGTGGCGCAGCAGGTCCTCCAGGACCGTCATAGAGATGGGGTTTTCACAGAAGCTTAAGGTCATGAGCTGGGAGCAGTGGCTCAGGGCAGGCAGGATGTCCATGAACTGGGGGTCCATGATCCCACACTCATCCAAGTCCAGGTTCTGGAGGGTGGGCGAGGCTTTTTCTATCAGAAGTTGGAGTGGCCCTGAAGTGATATTGGTCAGGTTGAGGCCGCTGAAACTCAGGCCTTTCAGCTGACTGACGTTCAGGTGCCGGGACAGATGTCTCAAGTCTCTTTCTAAAAACAGGCAGTTAGTGATGGACAGGGTCTTCAAGGGGCTCTTCAGGGACCTGGGAAGGCACAGAGCAGTTAGTTCTGGGGGATGGAGCTGGTGGGCAGAGGGAGGTGAGGATGACAATGGCCTTAAGGGAAAAGAGGCCCATCTCCCCAAAACCTAAAGTTTTCCAGATGATGACCAACCCCAGGATGTTGCGTGGTGTAAAGAGTCATTCAAGTCAGTGCAAATTTGAGTCGAATCCTTTCTCCATCACTAATTTGCCATGTGACTGAATCAAGTGAATGAAACCTCACACACGCCCTCTGCTCATCTGCCAAGTAGAGTGCATCATAACCCTCTGACCCCCTGCCCCCCGCCAAATTTGTGAGGATGAATGACAAGACGGGAGGTGCTCAGAAAGGAACCTGACCCAATGCCTCAAGCAGGAGGGAACCAGTAAGTTTTAGTATTGGGAGACAGGATCCTAAATGCCTTCAGCTCTGGCTTCCTTCCAGCCACAGCTTGGACCCCCACCACCCTTATCTCTGAGCCCAGTGAGGCTACTGGCAGACGTGCAGAAAGGTCTAACCTGGGCAAGGTCTGCCAACACTAGTGGGGGCTGCCAGCCTGCAGGAACTTAGATCACTGCATCATCCACAAACCACCTATCCCTTGTGATAGTTCCTTACTCCAGCCTTCTGCACTGCCCACGTGTTCCCTTAGCTGGAGCCCAAGGCAACTCTTGGCAGACGGGCAATTCGAGCAGGTTTGGAGTGAAAGGCTCCTATTGACAAATTGCTGAGCTAAGCACTGAAACCTCACCTCTGATGGGCTTTCCCTCCATCACTGCCATCCTCACTGGGTTCTTTTCCATCATCTTCACCTAGACAGCACTTCCTAAGGCAAGAATTCTCCAAGCTACCTCACCCGGCCTCAAGTCCATTACATCGATTCCTAGCAAGGGGTCTCTTTACTACCATCTGTCCTAGTTCATGCCTCCAACCTTTGTCTGGGGGGTTAGGTGACCACATGCAAGGGGACAGAGCAGTGAATGCAACACTGGCTGTGTGGACCGATGAGTGACGCAGGCACTCTGGCACTGCTGACGGCGGCACGTAGGAGAGCCCGTCACTGTGGACTGAGATGAAGGGGCTCGCTCTGGTCTGCAGAGGAAGCTCGTCCCTCACCTGAGGATCTGGTCCAGGCGGCCTTTGAGGAAGGAGACGGAGTCCAAACAGAGCTCCTGGAGGCAGGGCAGGCTGAGGAACTGAGAGGTGACCTGGCCCACGCACAGCTCCTCCTGCTCCATGGTGGTGCGAGAGGACGTGAGGATGTGGGAGAGGAGGAACCGGCGCAGGCTGCCCATCTGGCCCAGGTACGGCACGAACTTCTTCAGAGTTGACAGCTTCCAGGTGCAGTTCAGTTCCAAATCCTGGACGGAGTCGAGCTGCACCATGTTGAGGATGTTCATGTTCTGCTTTGACACCGCAAGAACCTTCAGCTTTGTACAGCACAGGTGCAGCGAGCCTCTGCTCTCGGTGACTTTCTTAATGAGGTAGCTGAGGGACTCGTCAGGGATTCCTTCCTTGAGGCAAAGGTCTACGAACACCTGCACGGGGGCCAAGGGTGGATGTGGCCCTGCCCTTGACCTGTCCGCTTTCCCCCTCTTCCTCAGGGGCTGGGCGGCCTCAGGCTCCAACAGTGAGCACGCATCAGTTCTGGTTCCGGACCACACGGCCCAGAACTCCTGATGAACTTTCTTCTGTAAGTTCAGCAGCTGCAGTTTCCATCTCCTGCGGGGAAACCGGAGATAGACGGCGGTGCGGGAAGATAACAGGGAATAAGACCATGACCGTGAGTCTAGGAATCTGAGCACCTGGGCCGGACACCTGAGCGGACTTTTACTCCATACCCCAGGTATCAGGTTCTCCTTGTGCTACTGGGCTCCTTCCTGGTCCCCATTCCTGGTACCTTCAGGTGCCACCCCAGGGGGTGGGCTCCTGTCCCTTCGGTCACCCTCTGCATCCTACCCAGCCCTATACACCCAAAGCCTCTTCCCAGAATGACCGCAGCAATGGCTCCAAGGCTCCCCTGAGCTCCCCCTTAGGCCAGCACGCCCCCTGATCCCAGCTCTATCTGCTCAGATCCCCAGGGTCCATCCAGGCTACTGAGCCCCTTCACCTGGGGCGAGTCGCCTGGGCAAGCAGGGCATCGAGCCCATCGAGTGCAGCCTGGAAAATCTCGTGGTCGGGCTGCTGATCCTTCATCAGGGCCCCCAGAGGGAGGCAGGGGAAGGGCCAGGCCTGCACCATCATCTTCAGGACCTTGGTGTGCTTCCCGGTAAAGGCCGCCACGAACAGCGGTGGGAAAAGCTCCACGGGCAGCGACTCCAGAGCAGCGATGGCCGAGGCCTCATCCTTCAGCAGGCCCTGACAGGCCAGTTCCAGGAGTCTGCGTGGGGCCTGGAGGCTCATCCTGATGAAGCTGCCCTGATAGTGATCCTGGGAGACATCAGGGAGCAAGGCATCCTTGTCAGGCTGAGCATGAGCAACCCTGGTCCCTCCACCCTTCAGGGGCCAGCTGCGGTCCAAAGGCACTGCTCTGGCAATAGTGGGAGCGTCCTCAATTAACCCTGATTCCATTTCCTGCGTGGGGGCCACAAGACCACGGCTCTGCCTCTGTCGGTGGCAGGACAAGCATCTTGCCAGGCACCCAAGGGGGGGTAAGAACCACTGGCACCCTCCCACTGCTACCCACTGGCAACATTTCATTCTGCTGAACAGAAAGCACAACCTTATTCCTGGATCTCCATCCAGTTAGCCCTGATCGGGTCTTACACTCTCCATGCAACCAACCGAATCACATGTCCATTCACAAAGGAAGAAGAAAATGAAACCAACCGGGGAGGAGGCTTGGTTGGGGCGTTTGCGCCACATCAAAACTCCCAAATGTCCAAGGTCAGGCAGCTTCAGGCAGACAAGGGTGTCATCCCCAAAGAAAAAGAAATAAAAAGCAAAATGATTGGATATCAAATCATGTCTTACACTTTGTTACCTGAAACTGCAAATCGGGTGCTCATTCACGGAGGAACAGAGATACAACTAGGGACCGTTGGTCCAAATTTTGAGGGTCAAGGCTTCCCCAAGGCAGGTCAGGCCAAAATCACAACCAGGAGTTGGCCCGGGGAAGGGAGGGGCTGCCAGTTTGTAATGGGACAAGGGAATTACCCAAGACAAGGGAAAATATGTTTAAAAAACTCAAAGATTTTGACCTGGAGAAGCCTGGAAACTAAAAGGGTAGCGGTTAAGGAGGAAACCAGGGGGTCTTTAGAATGATGTTTCCCCTCCCCTGGTCTGTGATGACTTGGGAGCCCTCTCTCTGCATCCCTGGATGTCAGTCAACTTATGAGCCCGAGGTGCGGCCCCGATGCTGGGGGACACCCACTGATGACAGAAATCAGGAATTCATGCTCCTGGTGATTTTTGACAGCCCAGGGCCGACCCTTCTCTCTGCCGCAAACTACTCTGGAGTCATGGCCTTGACCTCTCCTCTCAGGGTCCTGGGCCCAATCTGCCCTGACATAGCCATTCTCAGTGCAGCTGAGTCAGAAGTAACACCGGTGTGTGTGGCGGGTGTGTGTGTGTGTGTGTGTCTGTGTGTGGGGGTGTGTGTGTGGCGGGTGTGTGTGTGTGTGTGTGTCTGTGTGTGTGGGTGTGTGTGTGTGGGTGTATGTCTATGTGTGTGTCTGTGTGTGTGTGTCTCTGTGTGTGGGGGTGTGTGTGTGTGTGTGTGTCTGTGTGTGTGTGTCGGGGGGGGGGTATAACCAGGTGTCCTAGTACCAACAGCATCTGTGTGCAGCCCGATGCTCCCAGTGCAGGAGGTCGTCCTCTCTCCAGCCCCATCTCCAGCTCCAAGGCCTCCCTGACCTCCGTGGGCTGCAGCCGGAGGACACGCTGTGCACTGTTGCTGCTTTCTGTCCAGCGGCCTCCCTTTCCCCCAGTGGTCCAAGGGCACGGGAAGTGAGACCAAAACCTACTTGACACCAAACGTGAGCCAAGTCTGGGGTGTGATGGCAGCCCTGCTCCTGCACTCCGAGCAGAGTTTCCAGCCGTAACCGTGGCTTGGGAATGGGGCCCCTAACACACTCCAGCGTCTGCTCTTCTCTTGCTTCTTGTAAAAAGGCAGCAGGACAAACGCTTTCGTGGGGAAATGACTGGGGAATACAACAGCTGCTCCTGCTTCTCCTCCCGACCAGGGACCTCAGGATGCAGATTCCACCCACGTCCCCCATGATGAGAAGGGAGGGGGGTCCCCCAGACGGCTCACTGAACGGGCTCACCTGAAGACGTCTCCCCCCTTCCACTCGGTCCAGCTCAGACTGGCCTCGGGTCCTCCAAGGGTCTCCGATGTCTCTCTGGTCTCCTGTGGCCCGGGTCACCGTGTCCACCCGAGTCTGAGAGTGAGAACCAAACGGCTCCAAAGACAAGGAGAGAGCAGGTTAACCGAGCATTTAGGAAGCCGTGGGCCACGGGCAATGGAGGCAGCCCTGGCCGGATGGGCATCGCCCGAGCGCCGTCGGGCGTGGACAGCCGTCAATCAATGTTTCTCTCTCACATCGATGTCTCTGCCTCTCTCTCACATCGATTAAAAATATATATTTAATCATATAGTCAATGGTTAAACAGGAAACACAAAAACCCTGGAGGCACGACCCCCGCTTTCGGTGGGCATCGCCTCTTACCTCCAACCCGACCACCGACCGCTCAGCGGGACCAGAGGCCGCCTGAGGGACAGGCCGTGTGGCCCGTGAGGGGCGGCCTTTCCCGCCCCCCGCCCGCCCCCCAGGCCCCGGCCCGTCCAGAGGGGCCTCCCGGGGGGCACAGGCCAGCGGCTGGCACCGAGGAGCGGACGGGGCGGCGTGGAGGTTTGCGGCGCCTCAGGCCTCCCGCCCCCCGAGGGGGAGCCCATTTTCACGTGGAAAATACGCGGGGGAGGGCGGTCGAGGGCCACGCGTGACCAGCGCCAGGTCGCCCACCGAGTCGAGAAGGCCAAGGGGCAGCGCTTGAACCTACGTTTCCCTCAGGCCGCTCCTCGCCTCGTGGCCTCGTGGTCCGGGCGCTGGGGCGGAGGGAAGGAGCAATGGCCGCCGGGAGGCTCCCTGCAGCTCCGCCGGAAGCGGCAGGATCCGGCCAAATCCGGGCTTCTGGGGCCTTCTCCCGGAAGTCTCGTGAGATCCTGAGCGGGGTCTCCGGGGGAGCCCAGGAGGGGTTAACGGTCCGAGAGAGGGGGAGGGGCGGTGGCTGTGGCCACGCCCACCAGGCCGCCCGGGTGGGAGGGGGTGGGGGGCTGCTTGGGGTCCCGGTGGGTAGGGGGGTGGGGTGGGCTGGGATGTGGAGGGAGAAAAGGAGGCCCCCGGACACCCCCAACTTACCTCCCACTCTCACCGGGTCTGCTCCCGGGCCCTTCCCCTGGGCGGCGGGTGCCAGTGTCACCGCCCGGGGCCCTGCGTGAGGGTCGCCGCCCCCCTCCACCCCCGTGTCTAGGAAAGAGCTCCCGCCCTGGGGGGCCCACGTCCCCACCCTGCACGGGCCCTGCTGCCGCCCTGGGCGGGGGGAGCCCGGCCCCACGCAACGTCCTCCCGCGGAGGGGCCGGCGGCCAGCTCCTTCCGACGCCCTGATCCGTCTCCCCACTCACCTCCCCCGGCCTCCCGGCGGTGGCGGCGTCCGCCCCCAGCCAAGGGCTTCTCTCTCCCCAGCGCCCCCTTTGGGCCAAGTCGCAGCTGGGCCTCAAAACAAGATGGGGCGGGAGCTCCCCGGGGAGCCGCCAACCAAGCGGAGGAGGGGAGCCCCAGCCCCAGCCCCAGCCCCAGCCGGTGCACTGCTTCCTGCCCCGGCTCTCCGGGCCGCCGCCAGGGGGCGCTGGGGCCTGGCGTCCTGGGGGGGGCAGTTTGGGCGCCCCCTTTTGGAAAGTATCTAGGAGAGAAAAGTGGGGGGATCCTTTCCGGGTGAGGAGGGGGGAGACTGTGGTTAAGAGCAGAGCCGAGGCCCCAGCCTGTCACTCACGCGGGCCCGGGATCTCCGTGGGGACTTTTGAAATCGCGTCCTCACGTGACCCTGACTCTCTAGGAAGGTCGTGGTGGCTGAGAGCAACAGGCAGGGTGGTGAGGCTGGCCGTGTGTGTGCATGTGTGCGCATGTGTGCGCACGTGTGTGCATGTGCACGCGCGTGTGTGCATGTGTGCACGTGTGTGCGTGTGTGCGCGCGTGTGTGCATGTGTGTGCGTGTGTGTGCGTGTGTGTGCATGAGTGTGCATGTGTGTGCGTGTGTGTGCGTGTGTGTGCATGTGTGTGCATGTGTGTGCGTGTGTGTGTCTACCCTGCCCTTCCTCCAGGCACCCCCCATGCCTATGCGCCAGCAGAGTGTAAGGTTTCCAGCCACATGGATGGATGAATGAGTGCACATGAGGCCACTGCACATGAGGCCACCGCACATGAGGCCACCGCATTGACCCCCAGTGGGTCTGGGATTGTCACCTAGAACAGAGCTGATGAAAAACCTCTTTTTCCCCCCCACTTGGAACTGGAGGTGCAGCCCACCCCTCCCTCCCTCTCCTCTCCACTCATTCAGCAAATGTTTGTCCTTGAGTGGCTGCTCATGCCATGCTCGGAGATATACACAGTATCTCCCCACGAGGTTTAGGATGAAAAGAGAAAAAAACAGCCACCCACAGACAAGAAGACCGTTGTCTTCAAGGGGCGAGTTGTAACGAATTCTCTGAAGAAAACAAAGGGGCTGGTGTGGAAAGTTACCAAGGCGGGCGGCCTCCTGTCCGAGTCCTGAGCAAGGAGGAGCCATTGGGGCTGGAGAGGATCCTGCGAAAATTCTGAGACAACCAAGAGCTTGGCCGGTTTGAGAACGTGAAGGAGAGGGGGGCAGAGGGCAGGATGATAAGCGACAGAAAGGATAGCGGATGCATCTGTGCAACGTGAAATTAAAAGGGAATCCATGAAGCTCAGGGGGAAGGCAGGGGAGGGTGGGTGGGAAGAGATCAACCAATGAACTTGGGTGTACATGTGCATCAGCCGTGGACAATGGGGTGGTGAGGGGTTGTGGGGGGGAAAGAGGATGGGAGCAGCTGGAAGAGGTGAATGGGGACAAAAGGAGGACCTGTGTAATACTTTCAACAATAAAGATTTATTTAAAACAGTAAAAATAAAATGAAAGGGAGTCTATTTGAAGATCACTCACCCTTATTTTCATGATCCCGTTGCTTGTCATTCTCGCTGAGATTGCTAACGAAAAGGATGAGGGCTGTACAATTTAAAAGCAAAAATGCAAGTCCCCCGGCTGATTATAGAACGCAACCCTATTCGTGTAACAGTAAATGTGAACATAACATCCACTCATTCCATTGCTTCAAGTCATGCCTCGCAATGTTTACCAAATTCCTGGGCTGCACTAGGCCTGGATGTGGAAGAGGGACTGAGAGTTTCAGGGCCCCACCCGCCTGGGAGAAGTGTAATTTATCTTTGCGGGGATCTTAAAAAGCAGGGCCACGTGTCCAGAACGTGGTCACTAAAATGATAAGGCTGGTTTTCGTAAAACCCTTTTCTGCATTTTTTAAATGTTTTCTGTCCTAATTGTTTTTCCTTGATTAGCGATGAAAATAGAGCTCTTTTCATTTTGGAAATATGGAAAAATACAGTCAACCTGCACTGCATTGTGATGGTCACCATGGAGACTTTAAAACCCTTCAGTGAGGGAAGAGAGGAGGGGGGATGCTTTTGTAGGAGCTGTTTTGTGTGGGTGCAGCTGATAGAGGTTGGGTCTTGGCTGATCTGTGAGGGGATGAGAAAGCAATGAACTGAAAGAGGAAAATACTTGTTAATAGACATATTTTAAAATTGATTTCAGAGAGAAAGGGAAAGGAGACATCAGTGATGAGAGAGAATCATTGATCAGCTGCCTCCTGCACGCCCCACACTGAGGATCGAGCCCACAATCCAGCCATATGCCCTTGACCAGAATTGAACCCAGGACCCTTCAGCCTGCAGGCCAACACACTATCCACTGAGCCACACCAGCAAGGGCAGACTATGTTTTTCTCTATGATCACCTACAGTAAGCCTGAAGGACAAAGAACCTGCATTCTCGACCTAACCATGCTTCACTCGGGATAAAAGCCATAGAGCGCTTACCAACGAATGGAAACTTCGTCCTTTGATTTTCTCGCCAGATGCATGCAGGGTGCTGGGAACTTTAATGAGGTCTTAGTGATTCTCAGGTGAACACTCTGAGATCAGGAAGGACAAGCCGCTCGTCTCAAGCAGAGTGGCCACATCAAGAAGGAATTCGGGGCTGTGGAGTCCTGTGGGGGGCGGGGAGTCCTGGCCCCCAGAGTGGGGTTGCTCTGAGTCATGCTTCCATGACACCCAATACACACTCGGCTCCTGATTTGGTAACACACACCTGAAATGGCCTCTCCACCCCCACCTGCTGCAGGGTTAAGCTGATGTGAAAGGTCTTGGAGAGACTTGCATTCCCTAGGCTGTGTGTTGTGATTTGGGTGAACCACATTTAAAATATACATATTTTTTTATTGACTGCAGAGAGGAAGGGAGAGGGAGAGAGAGAGACAGAAACATCTATGATGAGAGAGAATCATTGATCAGCTGCCTCCTGCACAGCCCGCACTGGGGACTGAGCCCACAACCCCGGGCATGTGCAATGACCAGGAATTGAACCATGACCTTCTGGTTCATAGGTCGACGCTCAACCACTGAGGCACGCTGGCACGGCTGTATAAGGCATTTTTGAACAAAGGAGAAAAGGGGGGAAATGGGATATTAGATTTCAGAAGTGAGAACAGGCGGTTGGTTCACAGGTAGTTGAGGAAGAACAGAACACACATGTCAGGAAAATTCAGAAACAATGAGACACAGGTTAACTAGCTCACAGATAACCTCTAGACTAACTTTGTCCATTCAGGAGTAAGCAGATGGACAAAGGGAAATGGCTTAGAGAGAAACAGAAGGGCCCGGGGCCTGGTACTGAGCGGAATGGGACAGGACAGAGATGGGAAGGAGGTAAACAGGGATTTCCAGTGCCCACTCAGCTGCCTCCCCAGTGTGTGGGATGCACCCTCTTCAGCCACCAGGGGGCAGCAAGAGCCTGGGTTGTGGGGAAGGTACTTGCTGTGTGGTTCACGCTCTCTCTGGATGGAGTTTGAAGAGCTGCTTCCCCCTGAGGCCCTTGTGTCACAAAACAGCTGTGCCCCATAGATCACCTCTTACATGTTAGGGCTCATACATCCAGGGCTCAGCTTCAGTCTCAAGCCACTGCAGAGACAGAGGATGGAGCCATGCGGAGCAGCCATGCTGACTAAGGGGAAGGAGAGGGAGTTGAAGGCGATATGCAGCCCCCAGCTCTGCCATGGGCCCTGGGAAATGGAGCAACTGGATCTTACTCAGCCAACCTGTGCTCACCTTTGCGCACACGGTGCAGAGGGGAAGTCCTGGGATTTCTCACCAGGAACCACCATGACTCCCACCACAGAACAGGTAGGTATCCGCCTGACTGGCTGCATTTCTGCACGCTGTCCTGAGCCCAGTCTGATCTTACTTAGAATATATTAAAGAATCTGGTTCTTTAAATTTTTCCTAATTTATTTGAAAAAGAGATAGAGATCTATTTGTTGTTCTATGTATCAGTGCATTCATTGGTTGTGCCCTGACTGGGGATGGAACCTGAAACCATGGCACACTGGGACGATGTGCTAACCAATGGAGCTACCGGCTGGGACAAGAGTTTAGTTCCTGCTAAAGCTCTTCTTTCCAGGGAAGCAGGTGTATCGAGACTCCAGGTCAAGTCAGAGTGGACTGAGAAGAGGCAGGTGCAGGAAGTGGATTTGCATGGACGCCCCTCCCTCCTCTGAGCCAGGGGGAGGGGATAAGAGAGGTCTGGGGGAGCCAGGCTCAGGCTGGGGTCTCAGAAGGCAGCGCTCTCAGGGCACCTCCACCATGGCCTGGGCTCTGCTCCTCCTCAGCCTCCTCTCTCAGGGCACAGGTGAGGCCTCCGGGGAGGGACACGGACACCTGGCTGACTCTGCCCCCTCCAGGCCCCCGGGCCCCGCACTGAGCTCACCAGAGTGTGTTTTTGCTCTTTTCAGGGTCCTGGGCCCAGGCTCCCCTCACTCAGCCGCCCTCACTGTCTGGGACTCCAGGGACGACGGTCACCATCTCCTGTGCTGGAAGCAGCAGTGACATTGGGAGTACTAGTTATATCTCCTGGTTCCAACAGCGCCCGGGCACAACCCCTAAAGTCTTGATTTATAGGGTCAGCAGTCGGCCCTCGGGGATCCCTGAGCGCTTCTCTGGCTCCAAGTCTGGCAACACGGCCACCCTGACCATCTCTGGGCTGCAGGCCGAGGACGAGGCCGATTATTACTGTTGCTCATTTACAAGCAGTAGCACTCACCACAGTGGTGCAGGTTCATGAGGAAGTGAGACCAAAACCTCCTTTGAACTCCCTCAAGTCCCTTCACTCCTCAACTCAGGCTTTCATTTGTTTATCCTTTGCTATTAATTTTATTTTGAAATAATCGCAAACTTAAACACCAATTTAAAGATAATATAAAGAAATCCTCTGTAATCATTTCCCTGATTCACCACTTTTTAAGTTTGCCATATTTGCTTTTCATTTTAATTTCTTATTTTCATCTTTCTTAGCATATATGATTATGGTATGCATGTATATGAGTATAGGTATATACACATACACGCATATACATACTCAACACAGACACCATGACATTCATTTTCTGAATCATCTGAGAGTGATTTGGATCCACTAGCACCTACTTTTAATATCTTTTCCCCCAGATTCACATTCAATGACATACATCATTTCAAGGTGTAAATTCAGTGGCTTGTATCCTATTCATGAGTATGTGCGTCCATTACGCTCTACAATTCCCGAGCGTCTTTATTCCCCGGAAGCAATGCCTCACTCATTGGCAGTCACCCCAGTTTCCCTCTTCTTTCAACGAACTCCCTCCCAACGGTGGACATTGCCCACAGAGGAACCATACGCTGCACGGGCTCTTGTGTTTGATTTTTCTCCTTCATCCAAGTGTTTTCAGGGTTCACTCCTGCTGAAGCCAATGTCGGGACTCCATCCCTTAGCGCGGCCCAATGATACTGCATCGCATGGAAAGACCTCATTGTATGTATCCGAGAATCAACTGACGGCTCCTATGGACTGATCTGCCTCTTCTACCCCAGCCCAGGGGCAGAGAGAAGCTTCTGGGCCGTTGGGCATGAACAGGGTCCACACCACTTCACAGGAGGAAACCAAACAGAATCCTCACTCTCAGGGCCATCGAGGGCGGAGCCAGGGCTTCATCTCTCCCTCTGAGAGCCGCTCATTGTTCGAGTCCATGGGGGAGGCCCCAGAGGGTGTCCTGTTGAGCAGCATCTTCCCTCCTCGGGACCTGGTGCTGGAACGTTTCCTGGAGGAACTGGAGAGGCGGGGAGGGGCCTGGGCCGCAGCTTCATCCCCTGGGCCAGGGGGCTTCCTCCTGCTCTGGCGCTGTCTCTGTCTTTGCCGGCCTCTGTCAGATGTTCTGGGAGCCTTTCCTCCGCCTCCAAAGGCTGAACGGACCGGGTTCACCTTCCCCTTGTGGTTTGTCATGTAATGTCCTCCGTGGCTGCATTTGTTCTGGGTTCTCGTCTGTGGAGCTAAGGGAAGGAAAAGAAATCATGTGCATTTCCGTTTATTTTTCTAAATTCCTTCTGTTATGAAATGCATCATCCCCAAAGAAGCATGTGAGAGGTGAGCACTCACAGTGCAGGGAGGAGTCGTACATAGAAACCACATCTGCCTCTGGCTGCATCTCCTCACCCAACGCATGTCCATCCTGCCCACTCCCCAAAGAGCCACAGCGCTGGCTTTGGGGGTAATCCCCCTATTATTTGCTTTTCATTCCTTCCCTGTACCTCCCACAACTGCATCCTCAAACCACATAGTTTTGAAACAATGAGAATAAGCTAGCTTAGCCAGTTTGGCTCAGTGGATAGAGTGTTGGCCTGCAGACTGAAGGGTCCCGGATTGGATTCCGGACAAGGGCACGTGCACAGATTGCAAGTTTGATCCCCAGTAGGGAGCATTCAGGAGGGAGCTAATCCATGATTGTCTCTCATCATTGATGTTTCTATCTCTCCCTCCCTCTCCCCTTTCCCTGAAATCAATAAATGAAATATATAATTTTTTAAAAAGAAGGAAATGTGGCCACCACGTAGAAACGGGGGTCGTGTGGCTGCAGCCATGGGATGCTGGTGGCCTGGCAGCTGCAAGAGCCAGAAAACAGATTCTCCCTGGAAACTCCAGAAGGAACCACCCCCCTGACACCCTGATTTCTGCTACTCTAAGCCCCTGGGGCTTCTCCATTCGACAGAGTTTGTTCTTTGCGCAGTATATTGTCTCCGAACCTGTGGAGACGTCAGTGTGTCTCCTCCGGGTCCCAGGCTCTCCTCCAGCCCTCCTGCTGGGGTTTTAGTGAGTGTTTCCTCCACCTTGAGCCAGGAGCTGCTTCACAAGCCATAACCTTGAGCCAAGTCCATGGTGGGACGTGCTAAATAGGCCTGAGATGAGCATCTGGGCCACCTGGTGTGGCAGGCGACACATCCCATTCTAGAGGAAGCTGATGGACAAAGGGAAATGGCTTAGGGGGAAACAGAAGGGCCAGGGGGGCCTGGTACTGAGCCTAATGGGAAAGGACAGAGATGGGAAGGAGGTAAACAGGGATTTCCGGTGCCCACTCAGCTGCCTCCCCAGTGCGTGGGATCACCCTCTTGGGCCACCAGGGGGCAGCAAGAGCCCGGGTTGTGGGGAAGGTACTGCTGTGGTTCTTGCTGTCCATCTGAGGCCCTTGTGTCCCAAAACAGCTGTGCCCCATAGATCACCTCTTACATGTTAGGGCTCATACATCCAGGGCTCAGCTTCAGTCTCAAGCCACCGCAGAGACAGAGGATGGAGCCACGCGGAGCAGCCATGCTGACTAAGGGAAGGGGAGGGAGTTGAAGGCAATATGCAGCCCCCAGCTCTGCCATGGGCCCTGGGAAATGGAGCAACTGGATCTTAGTCAGCCAACCTGTGCTCTCCTTTGCGCACACAGTGCAGAGGGGAAGTCCTGGGATTTCTCACCGGGAACCACCATGACTCCCACCACCGAACAGGTAGGTATCCGCTTGGCTGGCTGCATTTCTGCACGCTGTCCTGAGCCCAGTCTGATCTTACTTAGAATATATTAAAGAGTTTGGTTCTTTCTTAAAAATTTTATTAATTTATTTGAAGAAGAGATAGAGATCTATTTGTTGTTCTATGTATCAGTGCATTCATTGGCTGAATCCTGTATGGGCCCTGACTGGGTTGGAACCTCAAACCATGACACATTGGGACGATGTGCTGATCAATTGAGCTACTGGCCAGGGGAAGAGTTTAGTTCCTGCCGAAGCCGGTTTGGCCCAGTGGATGGAGCATCGGCCTGCGGACTGAAGGGTCCCGGGTCCGGTTCCGGTCAAGGGCATGTACCTGGGTTGCGGCACATCCCCAGTGGGAGATGTGTAGGGGGCAGCTGACCGATGTTTCTCTCTCATCGATGTTTCTAACTCTCTCCCTTCCTCTCTGTAAAAAATCAATAAAATATATTTTAAAAAAAAGAGTTTAGTTCCTGCTAAAGCTCTTCTTTCCAGGGAAGCAGGTGTATCGAGACTCCAGGTCAAGTCAGAGTGGACTGAGAAGAGGCAGGTGCAGGAAGTGGATTTGCATGGACACCCCTCCCCCCTCTGAGCCAGGGGGAGGGGATAAGAGAGGTCTGGGGGAGCCAGGCTCAGGCTGGGGTCTCAGAAGGCAGCACTCTCAGGGCACCTCCACCATGGCCTGGGCTCTGCTCCTCCTCAGCCTCCTCTCTCAGGGCACAGGTGAGGCCTCCGGGGAGGGACACGGACACCTGGGCTGACTCTGCCCCCTCCAGGCCCCCGGGCCCCGCACTGAGCTCACCAGAGTGTGTTTTTGCTCTTTTCAGGGTCCTGGGCCCAGGCTCCCCTCACTCAGCCGCCCTCAGTGTCTGGGACTCCAGGGACGTCAGTCACCATCTCCTGTGCTGGGAGCAGCAATGACATTGGGAGTTATAATTATGTCTCCTGGTTCCAACAGCGCCCAGGCACAGCCCCTAAACTCCTGATTTATAGGGTCAGCAGTCGGCCTTCGGGGATCCCTGAGCGCTTCTCTGGCTCCAAGTCTGGCAACACAGCCACCCTGACCATCGCTGGGCTGCAGGCCGAGGACGAGGCTGATTATTACTGTTGCTCATATACAACCAGTGCCACTCTCCACAGTGGTGCAAGTTCATGGGGAAGTGAGACCAAAACCTCCTTTGAACTCCCGCAAGTCCCTTCACTCCTCAACTCAGGCTTCCATTTGTTTATCCTTTGCTATGATTTTTTTAAAAAATAACTGAAAACTTATACACAAATTTAAAGGTAATATGCAGAAATCCTCTATAATCTTTTCCTTGATTCACCACTTTTTAACATTTTACCAGATTTGCTTTTCATTTTAATTTCTTATTTTCATCTTTCTCAGCATATATGATTATGGTATGCATGTATATGAGCATAGGTATATACACATACACGCATATACATACTCAACACAGACTCCATGACATTCATTTTCTGAATCATCTGAGAGTGATTTGGATCCACTAGCACCTACTTTTAATATCTTTTCCCCCAGATTCACATTCAATAACGTACATCATTTCAAGGTGTAAATTCAGTGGCTTGTATCCTATTCACGAGTATGTGCGTCCATTACGCTCTACAATTCCCGAGCGTCTTTATTCCCCGGAAGCAATGCCTCACTCTTTGGCAGTCACCCCAGTTTCCCTCTTCTTTCAACGAACTCCCTCCCAACGGTGGACATTGCCCACAGAGGAACCATACGCTGCACGGGCTCTTGTGTTTGATTTTTCTCCTTCATCCAAGTGTTTTCAGGGTTCACTCCTGCTGAAGCCAATGTCGGGACTCCATCCCTTAGCGCGGCCCAATGATACTGCATCGCATGGAAAGACCTCATTGTATGTATCCGGGAATCAACTGACGGCTCCTATGGACTGACCTGCCTCTTCTATCCCAGCCCAGGGGCAGGGAGAAGCTTTTGGGGCCTTGGGCATGAACAGGGTCCACACCACTTCACACGAGGAAATCTAACAGAATCCTCACTCTCGGGGCCGCCGAGGGCGGAGCCAGGGCTTCATCTCTCTCCCTCTGAGAGCTGCTCATTGTTCGAGTCCATGGGGGAGGCCCCGGAGGGTGTCCTGTTGAGCAGCATCTTCCCTCCTCAGGACCTCATGCTGGAACGTTTCCTGGAGGAACTGGAGAGGCGGGGAGGGGCCTGGGCCGCAGCTTCATCCCCTGGGCAGGGGGCTTCCTCCTGCTCTGGGTCTGTCCCTCTCTCTGCCGGCCTCTCTCAGATGATCTGGGAGCCTTTCCTCCGCCTCCAAAGGCTGAACGGACCGGGTTCACCCCCTCCTTGTGGTTTGTCATAAAATGTCCTCCGTGGCTGCATTTGTTCTGGGTTCTCCTCTATGGAGCTAAGGGAAGGAAAAGAAATAAGATGCATTTGTTTATGTTTCTAAATTCCTTCTGTTATGAAATGCATCATCCCCAAAGAAGCGTGTGAGAGGTGAACACTCACAGTGTAGGGAGGAGTAGTACATAGAAACCACATCTGCCTCTGGCTGCATCTCCTCACCCAACGCATATCCATCCTGCCCCCTCCCCAAAGAGCCACAGCGCTGGCTTTGGGCTTAACCCCTATTATTTGCTTTTCATTCCTTCCTTGTACCTCCCACAACTGCATCCTCAAACCACATAGTTTTGAAACAATGAGTATAAGCTAGCCTAGCCGGTTTGGCTCATTGGAGAGAGTGTTGGCCTGCAGACTGAAGGGTCCCGAATTGGATTCCGGTCAAGGGCACGTGCAGATTGCAGGATTGATCCCCAGTAGGGAGCGTTCCGGAGGGAGCTAATCCATGATTGTCTCTCATCATTGATGTTTCTATCTCTCCCTCCCTCTCCCCTTTCCCTGATATCAGTAAATGAAATATGTATTTTTTTAAAAGAACGAGACGTGGCCACCACGCAGAAATGGGGGTCATGTGGCTGCAGCCATGGGATGCTGGCGGCCTGGCAGCTGCAAGAGCCAGAAAACAGATTCTCCCTGGAAACTCCAGAAGGAACCACCCCCCTGACACCCTGATTTCTGCTACTCTAAGCCCCTGGGGCTTCTCCATTCGACAGAGTTTGTTCTTTGCGCAGTATATTGTCTCTGAACCTGTGGAGACATCAGTGTGTCTTCTCCGGGTCCCAGCCTCTCCTCCAGCCCTCCTGCTGGGGTTTTAGTGAATGCTTCCTCAGCCTTGAGCCAGGAGCTGCTTCACAAGCCATAACCTTGAGCCAAGTCCATGGTGGGACGTGCTAACGAGGCCTGAGATGAGCATCTGGGCCACCTGGTGTGACAGGCGACACATTCCATTCTAGAGGAAGCGGATGGACACAGGGAAATGGCTTGGAGGGAAACAGAAGGGCCCGGGGGCCTGGTACTGAGCTGAAAGGGAAAGGACAGAGATGGGAAGGAGGTAAACAGGGATTTCCAGTGCCCACTCAGCTGCCTCCCCAGTGCGTGGGATGCACCCTCTTGGGCCACCAGGGGGCAGCAAGAGCCCGGGTTGTGGGGAAGGTACTGCTGTGGTTCTTGCTGTCTCTCTGGGGCCCTTGTGTCCCAAAACAGCTGTGCCCAACAGACCACCTCTTACATGTTAGGGCTCATACATCCAGGGCTCAGCTTCAGTCTCAAGCCACTGAAGAGACAGAGGATGGAGCCACGCGGAGCAGCCATGCTGACTAAGGGAAGGAGAGGGAGTTGAAGGCAATATGCAGCCCCCAGCTCTGCCATGGGCCCTGGGAAATGGAGCAACTGGATCTTACTCAGCCAACCTGTGCTCACCTTTGCGCACACAGTGCAGAGGGGAAGTCCTGGGATTTCTCACCAGGAACCACCATGACTCCCACCACAGAACAGGTAGGTATCCGCCTGACTGGCTCCATTTCTGCACGCTGTCCTGAGCCCAGTCTGATCTTACTTAGAATATATTAAAGAGTTTGGTTCTTTCTTAAAAATTTTATTAATTTATTTGAAAAAGAGATAGAGATCTATTTGTTGTTCTATGTATCAGTGCATTCATTGGCTGAATCCTGTATGGGCCCTGACTGGGTTGGAACCTCAAACCATGACACATTGGGACGATGCGCTGATCAATTGAGCTACTGGCCAGGGCAAGAGTTTAGTTCCTGCCGAAGCCGGTTTGGCTCAGTGGATGGAGCGTCGGCCTGCGGACTGAAGGGTCCCGGGTCCGGTTCCGGTCAAGGGCATGTACCTGGGTTGCGGCACATCCCCAGTGGGAGATGTGTAGGGGGCAGCTGATCGATGTTTCTCTCTCATCGATGTTTCTAACTCTCTCTCTCCCTTCCTCTCTGTAAAAAATCAATAAAATATATTTTTAAAAAAAAAGAGTTTAGTTCCTGCTAAAGCTCTTCTTTCCAGGGAAGCAGGTGTATTGAGACTCCAGGTCAAGTCAGAGTGGAGTGAGAAGAGGCAGGAGCAGGAAGTGGATTTGCATGGACGCCCCTCCCTCCTCTGAGCCAGGGGGAGGGGATAAGAGAGGTCTGGGGGAGCCAGGCTCAGGCTGGGGTCTCAGAAGGCAGCGCTCTCAGGGCACCTCCACCATGGCCTGGGCTCTGCTCCTCCTCAGCCTCCTCTCTCAGGGCACAGGTGAGGCCTCCGGGGAGGGACACGGACACCTGGGCTGACTCTGGCTCCTCCAGGCCCCCGGGCCCCGCACTGAGCTCACCAGAGTGTGTGTTTGCTCTTTTCAGGGTCCTGGGCCCAGGCTCCCCTCACTCAGCCGCCCTCAGTGTCTGGGACTCCAGGGACGACGGTCACCATCTCCTGTGCTGGAAGCAGCAGTGATGTTGGTTGGTATATTTATGTCTACTGGTACCAACAGCGCCCGGGCACGGCCCCTAAACTCCTGATTTATGAAGTCAGCCGTCGGCCTTCGGGGATCCCTGAGCGCTTCTCTGGCTCCAAGTCTGGCAACACGGCCACCCTGACCATCGCTGGGCTGCAGGCCGAGGACGAGGCCGATTATTACTGTTCCTCATTTACAAGCAGTTACACTCTCCACAGTGGTGCAGGTTCATGGGGAAGTGAGACCAAAACCTCCTTCGAACTCCCTCAAGTCCTTTCACTCCTCCACTCAGGCTTTCACTTTTTTATCCTTTGCTATGATTTTTTAAAAAAAAAAAATAACTGAAAACAAATAGACAAATTTAAAGGTAATATACAGAAATCCTCTATAATCTTTTCCTTGAGTCACCACTTTTTAACAGTTTGCCATATTTTCTTTTCATTTTAATTTCTTATTTTCATCTTTCTCAGCATATGTTTATGGTATGCATATATATGAGTATAGGTATATACACATACACGTATATACATACTCAACACAGACACCATGACATTCATTTTCTGAATCATCTGAGAGTAATTTGGATCCACCACCACCTACTTTTAATATCTTTTCCCCCAGATTCACATTCAATGACATACATCATTTCAAGGTGTAAATTCAGTGGCTTGTATCCTATTCATGAGTATGTGCGTCCATTACGCTCTACAATTCCCGAGCGTCTTTATTCCCCGGAAGCAATGCCTCACTCATTGGCAGTTACCCCAGTTTCCCTCTTCTTTCAACGAACTCCCTCCCAACGGTGGACATTGCCCACAGAGGAACCATACGCTGCACGGGCTCTTGTGTTTGATTTTTCTCCTTCATCCAAGTGTTTTCAGGGTTCACTCCTGCTGAAGCCAATGTCGGGACTCCATCCCTTAGCGCGGCCCAATGATACTGCATCGCATGGAAAGACCTCATTGTATGTATCCGAGAATCAACTGACGGCTCCTATGGACTGATCTGCCTCTTCTATCCCAGCCCAGGGGCAGAGAGAAGCTTCTGGGCCCTTGGGCATGAACAGGGTCCACACCACTTCACAGGAGGAAATCAAACAGAATCCTCACTCTCAGGGCCATCGAGGGCAGAGCCAGGGCTTCATCTCTCCCTTTGAGAGCCGCCCATTGTTCTAGTCCATCGGGGTGGCGGGGTGGGGGCGGAGGGTGTCCTGTTGAGCAGCATCTTCCCTCCTCAGGACCTGGTGCTGGACCATTTCCTGGAGGAACTGGAGAGGCGGGGAGGGGCCTGGGCTGCAACTTCATCCCCTGGGCAGGGGGCTTCCTCCTGCTCTGGGTCTGTCCCTCTCTCTGCCGGCCTCTGTCAGATGTTCTGGGAGCCTTTCCTCCAAAGGCTGAACGGACCGGGTTCACCTTCTCCTTGTGGTTTGTCATGTAATGTCCTCCGAGGCTGCATTTGTTCTGGGTTCTCGTCTGTGGAGCTAAGGGAAGGAAAAGAAATCATGTGCATTTCTGTTTATTTTTCTAAATTCCTTCTGTTATGAGATGCATCATCCCCAAAGAAGCGTGTGAGAGGTGAGCACTCACAGTGTAGGGAGGAGTAGTACATAGAAACCACATCTGCCTCTGGCTGCATCTCCTCACCCAACGCATGTCCATCCTGCCCACTCCCCAAAGAGCCACAGCGCTGGCTTTGGGGTTAACCCCCCTATTATTTGCTTTTCATTCCTTCCCTGTACCTCCCACAACTGCATCCTCAAACCAGGTAGTTTTGAAACAATGAGTATAAGCTAGCCCTAGCCGGTTTGGCTCAGTGGATAGAGTATTGGCCTGCGGACTGATTCTGGTCAGGGCACAGGCCCAGGTTGTAGGCTCGATCCTCAGTAGGGGATGTGCAGGAGGCAGCCGATCCATAAAATATATTTTTAAAAAAAGAGGATAAGCTACTGACCAGCGGAGTGAGGATAGAACACTGTGTCCATCAGGGAGGCCCCAGGCGACCTCCACCCTGACAGAGGCTCAGACTCAGTCTTGGACAGAGCTCCCCGCAGATTTACTGCCCCCCTTCCACCCCCCTAGAATACAGACATGGCCCAGGGGAAAGAGATGGGATCCCAGAGGTGGGTCTGATCTTGCCAGACGTGGGCCAGGTCCTGGATCTCCGGCAGGAATCCTGACGGGGGCAGAGGGGCTGTATATTCCCTGTTGCCTAGGTGAGCCTGGACTCCAGGGGAGTCTGAGCGCACTCACTGGGGGGACAGACAGACTCATCTTGGCTGGTGTGGACACTGGCGGTGGCTCCTGTCAAGACAACTTGAGCACAGACAGGAAATCCAGGCCCCAAGCTCCCAAACATCACTTGGGGGGAGGGGACGGGGCAGAGCTGCTTGCACCTGGGTTTCCCCAGCTTCCTCACAGAGGCCTCGTTCCATCCGTTGCCCATCAGTGGGGGGTGACCATTAGGGCATGGGGGGCAGAGGGAACTATACTCATGGGCACCCCGGGTTCTTCTCCTGGTACCCTCAGACCCAACTCTGCCCGGGTCCCCTCACCCAGAGGTGTGTGTCCCACCTGCCGAGACAAACCTGTGCAGGGAGGGGCTGAGGTGCTGAGGCTCGGGCAGGCAGGGCTCTCCCAACCGCACCAGGAGGAGGGAGACAGGATCAGAACACCCCTCCCCTCCTCCCCGCCCCCCCCCCACCCCCGCTTCCAGAACAGCTCCCACTTCTAACATGTCGTTCATCTCAGCTCATCACTGCACACCCATCACTGGTTGGGAGGAAAATCTGATGATTTCGGTGGGAACCTTTTGCAGACTCGGGACTGGGCTCTGTCAGGCCTCAGCCAGTTACTGCTTGTCAACATGCACCCTGGCTTTCAAGTGTGCGTTGTCTTTTTTAAAAAAATATATTCTATTGATTCTTCACAGAGAGGAAGGGAGAGGGACAGAGAGCTAGAAACATCAATCCGTTGCCTCCCACACACTCCCTACTGGGGATGTGTCTGCATCCAAGGTACATGCCCTTGAGCGGAACCGAACCTGGGACCCTTGAGTCCGCAGGCCGACGCTCTATCCACTGAGCCAAACCGGTCAGGGCATGTGGGTTGTCTTTTTTGCCCTGTTCCTTGGTCTCTCACATGCAACTCTGACCATGGCGATAATGCTCAGTCTGATTTTAGTGAATTTAGGAAACGAACACACACAGTGGTACAGTCACTCGGCCGCAGCCGCATTCATTGCACTCAGTGGGTGCTTCTTGCAGGGCCCTGACTGGAGATTGAACCTGGAACCTCGGCCTGTTGGGCCGACACTCTAACCGGTGGACCTCCCCGGCCAGGGCTTCCAATAAGTTCATTACACAACGTCCAATCAACGCACCCCAGGCTCAGCCTCAGGACCCAGGCGCAGGCCCATGCATGGGCAGGGCGCGGGTCAGCCCATCCTATGGGAAGAAGCAGGGAGGTTTGAAGGGTGAGAGGTACCCAACGCTGCCTGTTGTCCCTGGAAACTGAGCGATGGGCTCTCTCCAGCCTGCCTTGGACCCTGTCCTCACCTTCACCCCTCAGACAAGAAGTGGAAGTCCCAAGATTCCTCAGGAGCCACAGTGGCCCTTGCACTGCCATCGGCTCAGCCTCTCTTGACTCGGAAAATTCAGCTCAAAGACTTTTAACCCCTCAGGGAGCTCTCTGCCCAGAGTGCAGAGGATCTAGGCTCCAGGGCCAAGTCAATGGGGGGTGGAGAGAGGCAGGTGCAGGAGGCATATTTGCATGGAGGCCCCTCCCTCCCCTGAGGCAGGGGGAGGGGATAAGAGAGGTCTGGGGGAGCCAGGCTTGGGGTCTCAGAAGGCAGAACTTTTGGGGTGTCTCTGCCATGGCCTGGGCTCTGCTCCTCCTCACTCTCCTCTCTCAGGGGACAGGTGAGGGCGCCGGGGAAGGGACCACAGGGCCATCCGGCCTGATAGAGGCCTCTGTCTCCTCTTTCAGGCTCACCTGAGCCAGCACTGAACTCACCACAGTGTGTTTTTGCTCTTTCTAGGGTCCTGGACCCAGGCTGCCCTCACTCAGCTGCCATCCGTGTCCGGGAACATGGGACAGTCGGTCACCATCTCCTGTGTCGGAAGCAGCAATGACATCGGGCGTTATAATTACGTCTCCTGGTACCAACAGCGCCCGGGCACGGCCCCCAAACTCCTGATTTCCTACGTGAATGCTCGGCACTCGGGGGTCCCCGAGCGCTTCTCTGGCTTCAAGTCCAGCAACACGGCCTTCCTCCTCATCTCCGGGCTGCAGGCCGAGGACGAGGCCGATTATCACTGTTTCTCCTATGTGGGCAGCAACACTCTCCACGGTGCTGCGGGCTCATGGGGAAGTGAGACCAAAACCCGCCCCGGGCTCCCAGGTGCCCTCCTTGCTCTGAAGACCCGTCCCCTCCCTGGGCAGGGCCTCAGGCGGCGTGGCCTGGAGTGCACGTCCCCCTCATGGCTTCTCTCCTTCTACTGTGAAGTTCAACAGAAAAACACTGTCATGAAGTTTCTGGGTATCATGTCAGCTTCCGCTTGCCTGTGTCAAGTGTCCCCTGAGGCTAGTCTATCCTGGATTCCCAGGGGCAGACATAGCACACGCCTGCTTTTCCCTGCTGTCATCTGGGAAATCTGACATTAAATTCCTCTGCTGCACACAGCTCCTCGCCGCCCTGGATTCAGGTCTCCAGGAGCGACTGTCCTATTCAACTCCGTGGCCACTGTATCTAGTCAGGGTAGTTCCTGTGGTGGGTTATTTATTTATTTACTTATTTATTTTTGTTCATTCTCACCTGAGGATATTTTTCCATTGATTTTTAGGGAGAGTGGAAGAGAGAGGGGAAAATAGGGAGAAACATCAATGTGAGAGATCACATTGATTGGTTGCCTCTTTCATGAGCCCCAACCAGGGCCCTGGACCGGGGAAGAGCCTGCAACCCAGGCAAGTGCCCTTGACCGGAATTGAACCCAGGACCCTTTAATCCACAGGCTGATGCTCCATCCACTGAGCCAAACTAGCGGCCAGGGCCCCATGATGGGTTCTTGCTCTGCACGTCTATTCTGAAAGCAAGAGCACCTGAGAGAATATCTGATGACATTGCTGAACAAACAGCCTGTAGTTTTCTCTTTATTGTCCCTCATCTTTGACCCATACTCTTAGGGGCTGAGGCTGGAGAATTTAAAGTACAGACTCTGGTCTATGATTCCCACCCCATCCCCCCGCCGCCCCGCCCCCCAAATCCCTGAACCACTGTCCTGGATGCTGCCCTGGATGTACCTGGACTGTCTCTCCATTAGAATGGGCTCCTTTTAAAAATATATACATTTTTTTATTGATTTCAGAGAGGAAGGGGGAAAGAGAGAGAAATCAATGATGAGAGAGAATCATGGATCAGCTGCCTCCTGCACAACCCCACTAGGGATCAAGCCTGAAATCTGGTCACCTGCCTTTGACCGGGAATCCAACCGCGGCTTCCTGATTCATAGGTCGATGCTCAACCACGGAGCCACACCGGCCGGGTGGGGCCTATCTTACATGTTGTTGTGAAACAGTGGGTCCTGTTTGACTGTCATACGGACTTTGTTACTGTAGAAGGTGATCTTCCCGCTGGGGTTGGCCAGGTTCCATCCCGCCGTCCGTCCATGGACAGGATGTGAATGTCAGTTCAGTTTGAGGTCTTGGCAGCATCTGTGGACCTACAGCCCGTGTGCAGCACCAAGTGGTCCCCGTGGTGTGGGCAGTGGGCTGCCTTCTGGTTCTGTTCTGAAATCTGCCCTGGCTCTTTGGGCTCCAATCCACGCAAGCGCCCTTCAGAGGTGGGCCCAGCAGCTCAAAGGCTGTTTTCTCAAAGTTTTTCTGCCGCTTTCTCCGCAACCCTGTGGGGAGCCGATATAGGGTTAAGCCTCGGACTGACCTGTGGGCAAAGTCACAAACAATTCCCAGCTTAAAGGGCACAGTCCTCTTAGCATAATTAGGCTTGACCTTAGGAGGCTCCCTAGATCATATCTGGGAAGCAAATGGGGGAGGAAGTGCAGGAAGTATAACCATGGTGTAAACAAGTGAAACTCACAAGAACTGTGTAACTATGGTAACCACTACCTTGTTTACCTCTCACTATAAAATAAAGGCTTAGCTTGCCTTGGGATCTCTCTCTGTGGCCTCAGCCAGGCACAGGGAAGATCCACGGAGACTAAGGAGAGCTAGAGAGTTCTGAACGCTGTCTCCGTGTAAAACATTCTTCGCCGACTCCGTCCACACCTTTGGGAACCCCTGGACCAGCTGGGGCAGGCCCCCAGCACAACCCTAGATCCCGCTCTTAGTTCATCCTCCTTGCGAACTGGAGGGTCCCGGGTTCGATTCCCGGTCAAGAGCACATACCTCGGCTGTAGGTTTGATCCCCTGGTCAGGGCACGTGCAGGAGGCAACCCATCGATGTGTCTCTCTCACATCGATGTTTACCTCTGTCTCTCCCCTCCCTTCCACTATCTCTAAAAATCAATGGAAAAATATCCTTGGGTGAGAATTAACAACAAAACACCAACCCCCCACCCCAACCCAAATAAAAGGGTTTTAGAGGCAGGAAAAGGGTGGGACTAGGAAGTTAAAAGAGCAGATTATTTCGGACAAGGACGCCTTCCCCAGGGGAAGGCAGGGTCTCCTCTCCCAGTTACCTCACTGGCACCGACCAGGAAACCTGCCCTCCTGGGGCCACTGAAACTGCAGTGAGCTTAGGTATTACGTTCGGTTTGGTGGATTAGCAGAAGTGACTCCATTCTGACCAGTTGTTTATCTTTAACAGAAAGAATCAGGGGGCCTGGTGCTGAGCTGGGATGAGACAGAGGGAGGCTGGAGGGGAGCAGAACAGGGCTCTCCAGCTCTGAGCCAGCTCCTTCCTGCTGGTCCAACTCAGGCCCGTCATGGCAACCTTGGCCGCCAGGTGGCAGCAAGGGCCTGGATTCGGGGCAGCTCATTGCTCTGCTTTCCTGGGGCCTGAATGAGGTCCCAAGTCCTGGTTTCCACTGAGCTCCTCCCAGGGAGAATGTGGGGGTAGAGGGTCCCCAATCTGTACGGCCACAAAACCCTTTGCCAGGCAGGACATACATGTCCCAGGTCTCAGCCTCAGAGCAGGGCAGAGGCAGGGGCACTGAGGAGGTGGGAAGGGGGGAGGGATAGGGACAGCTCTGTCTTGATGCCTGGGAGGGACAATAAATTAGATTTCTACCCACCCGAGCCCTCTGAGCCCTGCCCTCACCCTCTGCCATGCACAGCAAAGAGCAATCACTGGGCCCGGCAAGCATGGCTCAGGGGCTGAGCGTCAACCTATGAACCAGGAGGTGATGGTTTGATTCCCGGTCAGGGCACATACCCGGGTTGCAGGCTCGATCCGCAGTGTGAGGCGGGCAATAGGCCGCAGATCCATGATTCTCTCTCATCATTGATGTTTCTATCACTCTCTCTCCCTTCCCCTCTGACATCACTACAAATAAAAAATACATGTAAACACGAGAAAGTACTGGGATGATTTAGCCTTCAGACCAGACCATAGCCTGACACCCATAGCTGGAGGGCTGGGTGCATTTCCAAGGCACTGACAGGGGCTCAGTCTTAGAACACCCATGTCAAAGAGACTGAATCCCTCCAATTAGCCCTGCCCTCTAGGGAGGCAGAGAGGAAGCCAGGACCAGCTCAGAGGGGTGAGCAGAGAGATAACAGAAGCAGATTTGCATGGACGCCCCTCCCTCCTCTGAGGCAGGGGGAGGGGATAAGAGAGGTCTGGGGGAGCCAGGCTCAGGCTGGGGTCTCAGAAGGCAGCGCTCTCAGGGCACCTCCACCATGGCCTGGGCTCTGCTCCTCCTCAGCCTCCTCTCTCAGGGCACAGGTGAGGCCTCCGGGGAGGGACACAGACACCTGGGCTGACTCTGGCTCCTCCAGGCCCCCCGGGCCCTGCACTGAGCTCACCAGAGTGTGTTGTTGCTCTTTTCAGGGTCCTGGGCACAGGCTCCCCTCACTCAGCCGCCCTCAGTGTCTGGGACTCCAGGGACGTCGGTCACCATCTCCTGTGCTGGGAGCAGCAATGACATTGGGAGGTATAGTGATGTCTCCTGGTACCAACAGCGCCCGGGCACAGCCCCTAAACTCCTGATTTATAGTGTCAGCAATCGGCCGTCGGGGATCCCTGAACGCTTCTCTGGCTCCAAGTCCGGCAACACGGCCACCCTGACCATCGCTGGGCTGCAGGCCGAGGACGAGGCCGATTATTACTGTTGCTCATATGCAGGCAGTAGCACTCTCCACAGTGGTGCAAGTTCATGGGGAAGTGAGACCAAAACCCGCCCGGGGCTCCCAGCGCCCTCCTTGCTCTGAAGATGGTCCCCTCCCTGGGCAGGGGCCTCAGGCGGCCTAGCCTGGAGGATTCCTCCTCTACCCCTTCCTCTCGCCTCTCCCAGAGCCTTGAGAGAGCAGCATGTTTTTTCAGCTCTTCTACCCTCTCCCACGAAATCCACAGGAGCCCAGCTCTCAGATTACTGCCTGTGCTGTGTTTTGTGCATCCAGCATCCCCTCATTCCAAAGCCATCATTGGAACAGCCACAGGGAAGCTGTGCTCTGCATGCTGGGTAGATGTCCCACAATCCTCTGGGAAATCCTCACTTCAAATACCTGGGCCTCCCACACCTGTGCAGACCAACCTCGATCCAGTTCTCCACTAATGAAGTGGGACAGACAATAAAGAAAAAGTTATAATTTTCTTTCCTTCCTTCCTTCCTTCCTTCCTTCCTTCCTTCCTTCCTTCCTTCCTTCTTTTCTTCCTTTCCGGGCTCCCATTACTTTCCATGACCAAGGAAGGTGTGAGGTGGGGATCTGAGGGAAAGGCTGTGTCCTCTCAGAACTGCCCTCTGCCCAGGTCCCTGGATGGTTCTTCTGGGGCAGCCTGCACGTGCAGGGCCATCCAATTCAATGGATCTGTCGAGTCGGCTGCTTGGTTCTTCAACATGTCTGTTGGGGTGGCCCCATTCCTCAGGGATCCCCAAAGGTCTTCATGACGATCCACCTCCTTTCCAGCCACAATCCCAGTTACAATGAATCAACAAGTAAAATACCTCTAATTTAGAAGAAGTGAAGTCTCCACTATCATTTTCTCCATCTAAGTTATTCGTTGAAATGAGTCACTCCCCATGCAATCAGCATGGATCTGGGATTAAATATTAGTGTCTCTAAATTATATGCTGGGCTTCACTGCTCATTAGTCACAGTTGCAAGTGGTCACTTTGCCTCCTGTGGTGGCTGTCATGCTTAGCATTTCTATGATGCGTGTTCTCACGAGGGCACGCGTGTGCAGAATGACTGTAATGACATGGAGGACCCCTGCAGCCCGGGCTCTGAGTCCTCGTGGTACTAAAGGGAAGAGGAACAGGACAAGGTGGGACCCAGTGAAGGTCAGAGGTCTGCTTCCCGCAGGAAGGATGAGGACAACTGGCCTGTGCCTGGGGCGCCCCATGGTTTCCCAGGAGACAAGGATCCAGTCCGCGTGGTCCACAGACCCAGCTGATGGGCTTCTGAGCAGACCAGTGACTACTGCCATCTCACTGTCACCTCACACTGAGGCCAGGATGGTCTAAGCTGCCTTCCCTGGGGCTTGGCTGGCATCATCTGAGGCCACCAGGGGGCAGTGTTGTCTGCATTTGGGAAGGTGCTCCCTGGGGTTCAGCCCTGACCCTTAGGAAGTCTCCTGGGTGCTCACCAGGCCCTTCTCCTGAGCGGGTGGGCGGTGGAGGAGGATGTCCTGTGTCCGTTCCATCCCAATGTTTCCCTCCTGGGAGAGGCAGCAAATGTCCCGGAGCCTCAGCCACTGTGGAGATTGGGACACGGGACACGTAAGGACTCATTTCAACTGAGGAGCCTCAGGGGAGGTGGAGAAAGACTGGGAGATACCAGCTTTGCCCCTGGTTCTTGGGCAACAGGGGGACTGGAGCTCTAAAAGCCAACCTAGAGCCTGTCCTCCCTCCTCCCATGTCTCAGAGGGGAGTCCCCGTATTCCTCAGCCAAGAACCGCCTGGAAGCGCAAAATGGAGAGACAGGACCTCCAAGGTGGCCTTCAGTCCCTCGACTGTGGTCTCAGGGGGCCCTGGGTGAGGAAACACTGTCCAACATAATCTCTCAGGTTCGCTCTGCTATCCGTTGAGCGGAAGCATCTAGGCCAGTGATGGCGAACCTTTTGAGCTGCGCGTGTCAGCGTTTTGGAAAACCCTAACTTAACTCTGGTGCCGTGTCACATATAGAAATTTTTTGATATTTGCAACCATAGTAAAACAAAGACTTATATTTTTGATATTTATTTTATATATTTAAATGCCATTGAACAAAGAAAAATCAACCAAAAAATGAGTTCGCGTGTCACCTCTGACACGCGTGTCATAGGTTCGCCATCAATGATCTAGATCAAGGGTCAGCTCAGAGTAGGGAGAAGACAGGCAGGTGCAGGAAGTAGATTTGCATGGACGCCCCTCCCTCCTCTGAGCCAGGGGGAGGGGATAAGAGAGGTCTGGGGGAGCCAGGCTCAGGCTGTGGTCTCAGAAGGCAGCGCTCTCAGGGCACCTCCACCATGGCCTGGGCTCTGCTCCTCCTCAGCCTCCTCTCTCAGGGCACAGGTGAGGCCTCCGGGGAGGGACACGGACACCTGGGCTGACTCTGGCTCCTCCAGGCCCCCGCGCCCCGCATTGAGCTCACCAGAGTGTGTTGTTGCTCTTTTCAGGGTTCTGGGCCCAGGCTCCCCTCACTCAGCCGCCCTCAGTGTCTGGGACTCCAGGGACTTCAGTCACCATCTCCTGTGCTGGGAGCAGCAATGACATTGGGAGGTATGATCTTGTCTCCTGGTTCCAACAGCGCCCGGGCACCGCCCCTAAACTCCTGATTTATGCTGTTAGCTATCGGCCCTCGGGGATCCCTGAGCGCTTCTCTGGCTCCAAGTCTGGCAACACGGCCACCCTGACCATCGCGGGGCTGCAGGCCGAGGACGAGGCCGATTATTACTGTTGCGCCTATCACTATACAGGCAGTGACACTCTCCACAGTGGTGCGGGTTCATGGGGAAGTGAGACCAAAACCCGCCCTGGGCTCCCAGGCGCCCTCCTCTCTGTGAAGACACTTCTCCTCTCTTCATATACAAGGGCCCAGAGAATCATATTCTAATCGCCTCCCTCCTCAGTCACCGTAACATGCAATCTCTCTCTCTCTCTCTCTCTCTCTCTCTCTCTCTCTCTCTGTTATTGTTTTGGGACAATGACAGTTTCCTCTTTATCTGTGTATCAAAAGTCCCAGAATATGCAACTCTTTCCAACCCCCAGAATATGCAACTCTTTCCAACCCCGCCCACGCAACTGCAGTGATAGAGAGAAGAGGCAATGCATGCTGGGGCAGGTTTACAGTTCTCAGGCGAATCTTCACGTTAAATGCCTTGGTCTCACCCAGTGACCAGTGTGGCTCAGTGGTTGAGCATCGACCCATGAAGTAGGAGGTCTCAGTTGGATTCCTGTTCAAGGCACCTGCCTGAGTTTCAGGCTTGATCCCCAGTAGGGGGCATGCAGGAGGCAGGATTCTCTCTCATCGTTGATGTTGCTGTCTCTCTCCCTCTCCCTTCCTCTCTGAAATCAACAAAAATCTATTAAATGCTTTGGTCTCTAAACCAGAGCAGAACATCTTGGATTTACTTCTCCAGAAAGAACATTGTGGCATTCATTTCCGTGTCCCCCATGCTCTGGGCCAGGATGGCCCTCTTGGGTGGGCTGTTCCTCTCCACGCCTGTTGCTGAAAGAAGAGCCACTGGGAAACGGTGACCGTGTTGCTGAGGGACTGAGGACAAAGCGTGAGATGCTCCTTTACTTTTGTGCTTCCTCATTTACACACCGTGAACCTTTGACGGGGGAGAAATAGAATGTTCGGGACCAGCTGGAATTGTGAGAAATAGGAATCCTGCCCTGTTCACCGAGACTGTTTCGTTCTGATAAAAAAAAAAAAAAGGCACCTTCTCACCTGGCTGGGAGTTGCACCTGGGCTGGGACCTGGGAGCTCACCTGGGAATGAGGCCCATCCTCCCCACCAGGGAGCTGCCTGTGATCATGGAAAGAAGACTAGCCTCATTGCAGAACCCAGAGCCGCCAGCCGTTTGCACACCCACAGGCCTTTGCAAATCTCCAGCGCTCATTACCTGTGAACTGCCCATTTGACACACCCATTGCCTACTTCCCCTGTAATCCTTGTCCTTCTCCCCCATACAAGCAGCTGGCTTCTGGGGGGCAGAGCAGGTTTCTCTGGGTGACCTGCTGCTGCCCGCAGGATGGGAATAAACGCTCATGTGATATCAACCTTTCTCTGCTGAATTGGCTCCAGTAGCGACAGGCAGCGCTGATGCATGTATTGCCCGGTTACATATTGGGGTGCTGCTCCGTTTCATGTAGACTTTCACTCCCTTAAGGGAATGAATTCCTCATATCGAGGCAGTTCTGCACGATGCCTGTCTCCCCTCCGCCTGGGCTCTTTCCAAAATGGCTGCTTGTCTCCCACAAGGAAAGAGACACCTGGTCGGTGTGTCCCCCTCTTTACAAGAATCCTCATCGTATCTGTGCTCTGTGACAAGCCAGTGCAATGCCCCCCTGGCACACACATGTGCCTGGTGGGCGTCGACAATGCCAGGAACGGCTTGGCACCCCAGTGCACCTGGGCTTCAGCACCGCAAACACCGGACTGGACCAACTCTTCCCACTTTCCAGAATTTTCCTGGTTTTAGCACTAAAAATGCCATATCTCAGCCAGAGCCTCATTCTCAAGCCCATTAGCATAGATGTTCGCTGTGAGGACCAATTTCATGGTTACATGAGGGGGGCTGCGGGGTGCCCAGATTTAACATGATTTGGGGATGTGTCTGTGAGGGTGTGTCCTGGGGGAGATTGGCATTAGAACCGGCCACTCAGGAGACAGATGGCCCTCCCATGAGATGGGGCTCACACAACCCACTGAGGGTCCCAGTAGAACAACTGGCCAAGGAGGAAGGAATGCACCCCCACTTCTGCCTCAGGGGTTGATGGGGACAGTGCGTCTCCCCTTCGCCTGCCCTGGGACTGAAACTTACGTGATCAGCTCCCCTGGCTCCCAGGCCTCGGTGCTGACATGAAATGGCAGCACCAGCCTCACTGGCTCTCTAGCTTGCAGATGGCAAGCAGCACAGGGGAGTTTCCTGCCTCTAGAATCCATATCGTGTGAGAGGCAATGCCTCCCAAAGGCTCCTTCCTCCCAACATACATCCAGGGCGGGCAAAAGTACGTTTACCGTTGTTCATGTGGAAAAGAATGCACTAATCCTACATAATGAAAGCGGAGTATGCAAACTGCCCCCTGGACCTGAGGTGGTCCTGGAGTTCAACCAGGGGCCGGGGCCTGCCAGGGGAAGGTGGGCAGTACCTGGCCTGCAGCTGCTGGGGCCTCTAGTGAATGAATAATAACACAAGAATAAACTCCATGTTCCACACACTCACAGCTGTAACCCTGCTTTCTCCCGCCCCGTGGATTTTCTGGGTCAGGAACAACGGAGCCCGTGACAGATCCGAGGGAACCCAGCCTGCCGTGGGGTGGCCCTACCTTCCTATTGGGGAGGCCACAGTGCGGATGGCAGGGGATCCTAGGGCGTCCACCCATGGCCGCGTGGGACACCGGCGAGGACAACATCCAGGCCGGCTGGGATGAGGGGATCCAGTTACTGCTCTTCTCGGGGACCACAGGCAGCGCTGCAGGTTTGTCATTCTCCCTCAACCCGTTCCTTTAAAAAATGAATTTTTATTGATGTCAGAGAGGAAGGGAGAGGGAGTAAGAAATAGAAACATTAAAGATGAGAGAGAATCACTGATCGGCTACCTCCTGCAACCCCCTACTAGGGATCCAGCCTGAACCCTGGGCATGTGTCCTGACGAGGAATTGAACTGTGGCCTCCCAGTTCATTTGTCAACACTCAACTACTGAGCCATGCTGGCCGGACTAAATGCAGATTTTTAAATATTTTTATATCTATTACACAGACACACACAGGGTGGGGGCAAATGTAGGTTTACAGTTGTTTGCATGAAAACAATACAATTAAGAAATAGTAATAATACAAGAATAAACTTTGTGTTTTGTATACTCACATCTGTAAACCTACGTTTGGTCCCACCCGGGATATGTCAGAGTTTAATGCCTCAGCTAAGTTCTGTCCAGGATACAGAAGCATCTAGAGTCCAGGACCAGGTCAGAGTGGAGTGAGAAGAGGCAGGTGCAGGAAGTGGATTTGCATGGACGCCCCTCCCTCCTCTGAGCTAGGGGGAGGGGATAAGAGAGGTCTGGGGGAGCCAGGCTCAGGCTGGGGTCTCAGAAGGCAGCGCTCTCAGGGCACCTCCACCATGGCCTGGGCTCTGCTCCTCCTCAGCCTCCTCTCTCAGGGCACAGGTGAGGCCTCCGGGGAGGGACACGGACACCTGGGCTGACTCTGCCTCCTCCAGGCCCCCGGGCCCCGCATTGAGCTCACCAGTGTGTGTTTTTGCTCTTTTCAGGGTCCTGGGCCCAGGCTCCCCTCACTCAGCCGCCCTCAGTGTCTGGGACTCCAGGGACGTCGGTCACCATCTCCTGTGCTGGGAGCAACAATGACATTGGGGGCTATAATGGTGTCTCCTGGTACCAACATCGCCCGGGCACGGCCCCTAAACTCCTGATTTATTATGACAGCAATCGGCCCTCGGGGATCCCTGAGCGCTTTTCTGGCTCCAAGTCTGGCAACACGGCCACCCTGACCATCTCTGGGCTGCAGGCCGAGGACGAGGCCGATTATCACTGTTGCTCATATGCAGGCAGTAACACTCTCCACAGTGGTGCAGGTTCATGGGGAAGTGAGACCGAAACCCGCCCGGGCTCCCAGGCCCGCTCCTTGCTCTGAAGATGCTCCCCTCCCTGGGCTGATGGCTCAGGTGGCCTGGCCTGGAGGATTCCTCCTCTACCCCTTCCTCTGGCCTCTCCCAGAGCCTTGAGAGCCAGCGTGTTTTTTCAGCTCTTCTACCCTCTCCCATGAAATCCACAGGAGCCCAGCTCTCTGGTTACTGCCCTTGCTGTGTTTTGTGCATCCAGAGGCCCGTCATTCCAAAGTTTTCATTGTAACAGCCACTGGGAGGCTGTGCTCTGCATGCTGGGTAGATGTCCCACAATCCTCTGGGAAATCCTCACTTCAAAACCCTGGGCCTCCCACACCTGTGAAGACCAACCTGCATCCACTTCTCCACTAATGAAGTGGTACAGACAATAAAGAAAAAGTTATAATTCCCCTTCCTTTGTTCCTTCCTTCTTTCCTTCCTTCCTTCCTCCCTTCCTTCCTTCCTTCCTTCCTTCCTTCCTTCCTTCCTTCCTTCCTTCCTTCCTTTTCGGGCTCCCAATACTTCCCAGGAAGGTGTGAGGTGGGGATCTGAGGGAAAGGCTGTGTCCTCTCAGAACTGCCCTCTGCCCAGGTCCCTGGATGGTTCTCCTCGGAAAGGCATCCCATTTGATGTGCAGGGCCATCCCATTGGACGGATCTTTCCAGTCAGCTGCTTGGTTCTTCAACATGTCTGTTGGCGGTGGCCCCCATTCCTTAGGGGTTCCCAACGTCTTTCATGACGATCCAACTCCTTTCCAGCCAAAATCCCAGTTACAATGAACCAACAAGTACAAATACATCTACTTAACAGGAAGCGAAGCTTTTCTCTGTTTAAGTTATTGGCTGACATGAATTACTCCCCATGCAATCAGCATGGATCTGGGATTAAATATTAGTGTCTCTAAATTATATGCTGGGCTTCACTGCTCATTAGTCACAGTTGCAAGTGGTCTCTTTGCCTCCTGTGCTGGCTGTCATGCTTAGCATTTCTATGACACGTGTTCTCACGTGGGCACGCGTGTGCAGAATGACTGTAATGAGAACGGGGATCCCTGCAGCCCGGGCTCTGAGTCATCTGATCCTAATGGGACAAGGAACAGGACAAGGTGGGACCCAGTGAAGGTCAGAAGTCTGCTTCCCGCAGGAAGGATGAGGACAACAGGCCTGTGCCCGGGGCGCCCCATGGTTTCCCAGGAGACAGGGATCCAGTCCGCTTGGTCCACAGGCCCAACTGATGGGCTTCTGAGCAGACCAGTGACTACTGCCATCTCACTGTCACCTAAAAACTGAGGCCAGGATGGTCTGAGCTGCCTTCCCTGGGGCTTGGCTGGCATCATGAGGCCACCAGGGGGCAGCGTTGTCTGCATTTGGGAAGGTGCTCTCTGTGGTTCAGCCCTGACCTGCATGAAGTCTCCTGGGTGCTCACCAGGACCTTCTCCTGAGTAGGTGGCCAGTGGAGGGGGGTGTCCTGTATCCATTGTGCCCCAATGTTTCCCCTCCTGGGAGAAGCAGCAAATGTCCCGGAGCACTCGACTCTAGTAGTAGTCACTGGTCTGCTCAGAAGCCCATCAGCTGGGCGTATGGACCCAGCAGTTCTCAACCTGTGGGTCTCGACCCCTTTGGGGTTGGAATGACCCTTTCTCAGGGGTCGCCTAAGACCATCAGAAAACACATATAAATTACATATTGTTTTGTGATTAATTATTCTGCTTTAATTATGTTCAATTTGTAACAATGAAATTGGGGGTCACCACAACATGAGAAACTGTATTAAGGGTCCCGGCATTAGGAAGGTTGAGAACCACTGGTCTAATCTGCCATTTCTGGGGCTTGGCTTGAATCATCTGAGGCCACCAGGGGGCAGCGTTGCCTGCATTTGGGACTAGCACTGACCTGTAGGAAGTCTCCTGGGTGCTCCAGTCCAGGGCACTCCATTGGGGCCCCCTGTGAGGGAAAACTATCCAACATAATCTCTCAGGTTCATGCTCTGTCTGGTGAGCAGAAGCATCCCCTAGGCTCAGAGGAGGGAGAAGACAGGCGGGAAGTGGATTTGCATGGAGGCCCCTCCCTCCTCTGAGCCAGGGGGAGGGGATAAGAGAGGTCTGGGGGAGCCAGGCTCAGGCTGGGGTCTCAGAAGGCAGCGCTCTCAGGGCACCTCCACCATGGCCTGGGCTCTGCTCCTCCTCAGCCTCCTCTCTCAAGGCACAGGTGAGGCCTCCGGGGAGGGACACGGACACCTGGGCTGACTCTGGCTCCTCCAGGCCCCGCACTGAGCTCACCAGAGTGTGTTTTTGCTCTTTTCAGGGTCCTGGGCCCAGGCTCCCCTCACTCAGCCACCCTCAGTGTCTGGGACTCCAGGGACGTCGGTCACCATCTCCTGTGCTGGGAGCAGCAATGACATTGGGAGGTATAATTATGTCTCCTGGTACCAACATCGCCCGGGCACGGCCCCTAAAGTCCTGATTCATAGTGTCAGCAGTCGGCCCTCGGGGATCCCTGAGCGCTTCTCTGGCTCCAAGTCTGGCAACACGGCCACCCTGACCACCTCTGGGCTGCAGGCCGAGGACGAGGCCGATTATTACTGTTGCGCCTATCACTATACAGACAGTAACACTCTCCACAGTGGTGCAGGTTCATGGGGAAGTGAGACCAAAACCCGCCCTGTGCTCCCAGGTGCCCTCCTTGCTGTGAAGACACTTCCCCTCCCTTCATACACAAGGGCCCAGAGAATCATATTCTAATCGCCTCCCTCCTCAGTCACCTTAACATGCAATCAATCTCTCTCTCTCTCTCTCCTCTCTCTCATTGTTTTGGGACAATCACAATTTTCTCTTTATCTGTGTGTCATAAGTTCTGTAATATGCAGCTCTTTCCACCCCCCTTCCTCCCAACCAAAATGATAGAGAGAAGAGGCAATGCATGCTGGGGCAGGTTTACAGTTCTCAGGCGAATCTTCACGTTAAATGCCTTGGTCTCACCCAGTGACCGGTGTGGCTCAGTGGTTGAGCATCGACCCATGAAGCAGGAGGTCTCAGTTGGATTCCTGTTCAAGGCACCTGCCTGAGTTTCAGGCTTGATCCCCAGTAGGGGGCATGCAGGAGGCAGGATTCTCTCTCATCGTTGATGTTGCTGTCTCTCTCCCTCTCCCTTCCTCTCTGAAATCAACAAAAATCTATTAAATGCTTTGGTCTCTACACCAGAGCAGAACATCTTGGATTTACTTCTCCAGAAAGGACATTGTGGCATTCATTTCCGTGTCCCCCATGCTCTGGGCCAGGATGGCCCTCCTGGGTGGGCTGTTCCTCTCCACGCCTGTTACTGAAAGAAGAGCCACTGGGAAACGGTGACCGTGTTGCTGAGGGACCGAGGACAAAGAGTGAGATGCTCTTTTCCTTTCCGGCTTCCTCAGTTACACACCGTAGGCGCTTAAGCTGAGCAGGGAAGGTTTTGATAGGGGAGAAATAGAATGTAGGGGACCATCTGGAATTGTAAGAAATATGAATCCTGCTCTGTTCACTGTGAATGTCTTGTTCTGTTTAAAGGAGGCACATTCTCACCTTGCTGGGAGTTACACACGGTTCCTGGGAGCTCACCCTGGATTTCGACGCATCCTCCCCACCAGGGAGCTGCCTGTGATCATGGAAAGATGATCAACCTTCTTGCAGAACCCAGAGCCGCCAGCCCTTTGAAGACCCCCAGCCTTTGCACACCCACAGGCCTTTGTGAATCTCCAGCCCCCATTACCTGTGAACTGCCATTTGGCACACCTTTCATCCCTTGTAATCCTTGTCCTTCTCCCTAATACAAGCAGCGGGCTTATGGGGGGTAGAGCATATTTCTGTGGGTGAACCGCTGCTCTCCCAGGCTGTGGCAGGATGGGAATAAACACTCATATGATTCCTCCCTGTCTCTGCTGAATTGGCTCCAGGAGGGACAGGCAGCGTGGCCCATGGCTTGTCTGGTTACATTTTGGGGTGCAGCTCGGTTTCATGTAGACTTTCCACTCCCTTAGATGAGTGAACTCCTCACCTGGAGGCAGCTCTGCCCGATGCCAGTCTCCCCTCCGCCTGGGCTCTATCCAACATGGCTGCTTGTCTCCCACAAGGAAAGAGACACCTGGTCGGTGTGTCCCCCTCTTTACAAGAATCCTCATCGTATCTGTGCTCTGTGACAAGCCAGTGCAATGCCCCTCTGGCACACACATGTGACTGGTGTGCATTGACAATGCCAGGAACGGCTTGGCACCCCAGTGCACCTGGGCTTCAGCACGGGAACCACCACACTGGACCAACTCTTCCCACTTTCCAGAATTTTCCTGGTTTTAGCACTAAAAATGCCATATCTCAGCCAGAGCCTCACTCTCAGGCACATTAGCATAGATGTTCGCTGTGAAGACCAATTTCATGGTTACCTTGGGTGGGCTGCGGGGTGCCCAGATCAACATGATTTGGGGATGTGTCTGTGAGGGTGTGTCCTGGGGGAGATTGGCATTTGAACCGGCCACTCAGGAGACAGATGGCCCTCCCATGAGATGGGGCTCACACAACCCACTGAGGGTCCCAGTAGAACAACAGGCCAAGAAGGAAGGAATGCACCCCCACTTCTGCCTCAGGGGGTGATGGGGACAGCGCGTCTCCCCTTCGCCTGCCTTGGGACTGAAACTTACGTGATCAGCTCCCCTGGCTCCCAGGCCTCGGTGCTGACACGGAATGGCAGCACCAGCCTCACTGGCTCTCTAGCTTGCAGATGGCAAGCAGCGCAGGGGCCTTCCCTGCCTCTAGAATCCATATCGTGTGAGAGGCAATGCCTCCCAAAGGCTCCTTCCTCCCAACATACATCCAGGGCGGGCAAAAGTACGTTTACCATTGTTCATGTGGAAAAGAATGCACTAATCCTACATAATGAAAGCAGAGTATGCAAACTGCCCCCTGGACCAGGAGGTGGTCCTGGAGTTTGACCAGGTGCTGGGGCCTGCCAGGGGAAGGTGGGAAGTACCTGGCCTGCAGCTGCTGGGGCCTCTAGTGAATGAATAATAACACAAGAATAAACTCCATGTTCAACACAATCACAGCTGTAAACCTGCTTTCTCCCGCCCCATGGATTTTCTGGGTCAGGAACAACGGAGCCCGTGACAGAGCCGAGGGAACCCAGCCCGCCGTGGGGTGGCCCTACCTTCCTATTGGGGAGGTCACAGTGCGGATGGCAGGGGATCCTAGGGCGTCCACCCATGGCCGCGTGGGACACCGGCGAGGACAACATCCAGGCCGACTGGGATGAGGGGATCCAGTTACTCTTCTCGGGGACCACGGGCAGTGCTGCAGGTTTGTCATTCTCCCTCAACCCCTTCTCTTTTAAATAAATTTTTATTGATCTAAGAGAGGAAGAGGGACAGAGAGACAGAAACATCAACATTGAGAGAGACTTACTTATCGGCTAACTCCTGCACCCCGCTACTAGGGATCCAGCCAGAAACCTGGGCATGTTCCTGACCAGGAATGGAACTGTGGCTTCCCGGTTCATTTGTCAACGCTCAACTACTTAGCCATGCTGGCCGGACTATATGCAGATTTTCAAACATTTTCATATCTATTACACACACACACAGAGGGTGGGGGCAAACGTAGGTTTACAGTTGTTTGCATGAAAAATAATACAACAATTAACTAATAATAATACAAGAATAATCTTCATGTTTCAAATACTCACAACTGTAAACCTAACTTGCCTACCCTTATATGTCAGAGTTTTAACGCCTCAGCTAAGTTCTGCCCAGAATACAGAAGCATCTAGAGTCCAGGACCAGGTCAGAGGGTGTGAGAAGAGGCAGGTGCAGGAAGTGGATTTGCATGGACGCCCCTCCCTCCTCTGAGCCAGGGGGAGGGGATAAGAGAGGTCTGGGGGAGCCAGGCTCAGGCTGGGGTCTCAGAAGGCAGCGCTCTCAGGGCACCTCCACCATGGCCTGGGCTCTGCTCCTCCTCAGCCTCCTCTCTCAGGGCACAGGTGAGGCCTCCGGGGAGGGACACGGACACCTGGGCTGACTCTGGCTCCTCCAGGCCCCCGGGCCCCGCACTGAGCTCACCAGAGTGTGTGTTTGCTCTTTTCAGGGTCCTGGGCACAGGCTCCCCTCACTCAGCCGCCCTCAGTGTCTGGGACTCCAGGGACGTCAGTCACCATCTCTTGTGCTGGGAGCAGCAATGATGTCGGTGGTTATAATGAGGTCTCCTGGTACCAACATCGCCCAGGCACGGCCCCTAAACTCTTGATTTATGAAGTCACGAAACGGCCCTCAGGGATCCCTGAGTGCTTCTCTGGCTCCAAGTCTGGCAACACAGCCACCCTGACCATCGCTGGGCTGCAGGCTGAGGATGAGGCCGATTATCACTGTTGCTCATATGCAGGCAGTAACACTCTCCACAGTGGTGCAGGTTCACGGGGAAGTGAGACCAAAACCCGCCCTGGGCTCCCAGGCCCCCTCCTTGCTCTGAAGATGCTCCCCTCCCTGGGCAGGGCGATAGGGGGCCTGGCCTGGAGGATTCCTCCTCTACCCCTTCCTCCTGCCTCTCCCAGAGCCTTGAGGGCCAGCTTGTTTTTTCAGCTCTTCTCCCCTGCCCCCACGAAATCCACAGGAGCCCAGCTCTGGGGTTTATGGCCTTTGCTCGAATTTTGCGCATCCAGAGGCCCCTCATTCCAAAGCACTCATTGGAACAGCCACAAGGAGGCCTTGCCGGGCATGCTGGGTAGATGTCCCACAATCCTCTGGGAAATCCTCACTTCAAATACCTGGGCCTCCTGCACCTGGGAAGACCAACCTGCATCCAGTTCTCCACTAATGAAGGGGAAAGACAATAAAGAAAAAATTTTAATTTCCCTCAGTCTTCCTCCTTTCTTCCTTCTTTCCTTACTCCCTCCCTCTCTTCCTTCCTCCCTTTTTTCCTTCCTTTTCGGGCTCCCAATACTTCCCATGACCCAGGAAGGTGTGAGGTGGGGATCTGAGGGAAAGGCTGTGTCCTCTCAGAACTGCCCTCTGCCCAGGTCCCTGGATGGTTCTCCTGGGGCAGCCTGCACGTGCAGGGCCATCCAATTCAATGGATCTGTCGAGTCGGCTGCTTGGTTCTTCAACATGTCTGTTGGGGTGGCCCCATTCCTCAGGGATCCCCAAAGGTCTTCATGACGACCCACCTCCTTTCCAGCCACAATCCCAGTTACAATGAATCAACAAGTAAAATACCTCTAATTTAGAAGAAGTGAAGTCTCCACTATCATTTTCTCCGTCTAAGTTATTCGTTGAAATGAGTCACTCCCCATGCAATCAGCGTGGATCTGGGATTAAATATTAGTGTCTCTAAATTATATGCTGGGCTTCAGTGCTCATTAGTCACAGTTGCAAGAGGTCACTTTGCCTCCTGTGCTGGCTGTCATGCTTAGCATTTCTATGATGCGTGTTCTCACGAGGGCACGCGTGTGCAGAATGACTGTAATGGGAACGGGGATACCTGCAGCCCGGTCTCTGAGTCCTCCTGATCCTAACGGGAAGAGGAACAGGACAAGGTGGGGACCCAGTGAAGGTCTTGGTCTGCTTCCCGCAGGAAGGATGAGGACAACTGGCCTGTGCCCGGGGTGCCCCATGGTTTCCCAGGAGACAAGGATCCAGTCCGCTTGGTCCACAGGCCCAGCTGATGGGCTTCTGAGCAGACCAGTGACAACTGCCATCTCACTGTCACCTAAAAACTGAGGCCAGGATGGTCTGAGCTGCCTTCCCTGGAGCTTTGCTGACGTCATCTGAGGCCACCAGGGGGCAGTGTTGTCTGCATTTGGGAAGGTGCTCCCTGGGGTTCAGCCCTGACCTGCAGGAAGTCCCCTGGGTGCTCACCAGGCTCTTCTCCTGAGCGGGTGGGCGGTGGAGGGGGGTGTCCTGTGTCCGTTCCGTCCCAATGTTTCCCCTCCTGGGAGACACAGCAAATGTCCCGGAGCCTCAGACACTGTGGAAATTGGGACAGGGGACACGTGAGGACTCATTTCAACTGAGGAGCCTCAGGGATGGTGGAGAAAGACTGAGAGATACCAGCTTTGGCCCTGGTTCTTGGGCAACAGGGGGACTGGAGATCTAAAAGCCAACCTAGAGCCTGTCCTCCCTCCTCCCTCCCATGTCTCTGAGGTGAGTCCCCGTATTTCTCAGCCAAGAACCACATGGATGCCCAAAGTGGAGAAACAAGACCACCCAGGTGGCCTCCAGTTCCATTCCTGTGGTCTCAGGGGGCCCCCAGTGAGGAAAAACTCTCCACCATAATCTCTCAGGTTCGCTCTGCTGTCTGCTGAGCAGAAACATCTAGATGAAGGGTAGGCTCAGAGGAGGGAGAAGACAGGCAGGAGCAGGAAGTGGATTTGCATGGACGCCCCTCCCCCTCTGAGCCAGGGGGAGGGGATAAGAGAGGTCTGGGGGAGCCAGGCTCAGGCTGGGGTCTCAGAAGGCAGCGCTCTCAGGGCACCTCCACCATGGCCTGGGCTCTGCTCCTCCTCAGCCTCCTCTCTCAGGGCACAGGTGAGGCCTCCGGGGAGGGACACGGACACCTGGGCTGACTCTGGCTCCTCCAGGCCCCCGGGCCCTGCACTGAGCTCACCAGAGTGTGTTTTTGCTCTTTTCAGGGTCCTGGGCCCAGGCTCCCCTCACTCAGCCGCCCTCAGTGTCTGGGACTCCAGGGACATCAGTCACCATCTCCTGTGCTGGGAGCAGCAGTGATGTTGGTGGTTATAATTATGTCTCCTGGTATCAACATTGCCCGGGCACGGCCCCTAAACTCCTGATTTATAGTGTCAGCAGTCGGCCCTCGGGGATCCCTGAACGCTTCTCTGGCTCCAAGTCTGGCAACACGGCCACCCTGACCATCGCTGGGCTGCAGGCCGAGGACGAGGCCGATTATTACTGTTGCTCATATGCAGGCAGTAGCCTTCGACACAGTGGTGCAGGTTCATGGGGAAGTGAGACCAAAACCCACCCGGGGCTCCCAGGTGCCCTCCTTGCTCTGAAGATGCTCCCCTCCCTGGGCAGGGGCCTCAGGCGGCCTGGCCTGGAGGATTCCTCCTCTACCCCTTGCTCCCTCCTCTCCCAGAGCCTTTGAGAGCCAGTTTGTTTTTTCAGCTCTTCTACCCTCTCCCATGAAATCCACAGGAGCCCAGCTCTCAGATTACTGCCTGTGCTGTGTTTTGTGCATCCAGAGGCCCCTCATTCCAAAGCATTCATTGTAACAGCCACAGGGAGGCGTGCTCGGCATGCTGGGTAGATGTCCCACAATCCTCTGGGAAATCCTCACCTCAAATCCCTGGGCCTCCCACACCTGTGCAGACCAACCTGCATCCAGTTCTCCACTAATGAAGTGGGAAAGACAATAACGAAAATGTTTTAATTTCCCGCCTCCCTCCCTCTCCCTCCTTCCTTCCTTCCTTCCTTCCTTCCTTCCTTCCTTCCTTCCTTCCTTCCTCCCTTCCTCCCTCCCTTTCTTCCTTCCTTCCTTCCTTCCTTCCTTCCTTCCTTCCTTCCTTCCTTCCTTCCTTCCTTCCTTCCTTTTTGGGCTATCAACATTTCCCATGACCAAGGAAGGTGTGAGGTAGGGATCTAAGGGAAAGGCTGTGTCCTCTCAGAACTGCCCTCAGCCCAGGGGGCGGGGCCTGCCAGGGTAAGGTGGGCAGTACCTGGCCAGCTGCTGGCAGTTGCTGGGGCTTCTAGTGAATAAATAATAACAGAAGAATAAACTCTATGTTCCACACATTCACAGCTGTAAACCTGCTTTCTCCCACCCCATGGATTTTGTGATTCAGGTCAGAGGGAGCCCGTGACAGAGCCGAGGGATGAAGCCCGCCGTGGGGTGTCCCTACCTTCCTATTGGGGAAGTCACTGTGCGGATGGCAGGGGATCCTAGGGCATCCATGGGCGAGTGGGACACAGGGGGAGACAACATCCAGGCTGGCTTGGATGAAGGACATTCAGTTACTGCTTTTCTGGAGAGGAAGGGGGACGGAGAGAGAAACATCATTGATGAGAAACATTGATTGGCTGCCTCTTGTGTCCCAAAACAGCTGTGCTCAATAGATCAAGGTCACCTGGGAAGTACATCAGTAATTTCTCTGCCTCTGGCCATGGGATCCTGGCCTCTCCCACCCCAGCATGACCACTGTCCCCACAGGCTCCTCCCAGTCCCCGCCCCGCCCTGTGGGTGAGTCCTCACCAGAAAGCAGGCCTGAGGGTTGTCCATATGCCCAGAGAGGAGGCCAGGGTGAGGGGTCAGGGGTCAGAAATATCTCTTTTTCTTAAAAATATGTTGTTATTGATTTCAGAGAAAGTAGGGAAAGGGAGCAAGAGATAGAAACATCAAAGATGAGAGAATCACTGATTGACAACCTCCTGCACCCCTCCTACTGGAGATCAGCCCCCAACAGGGCATGGGCGCTGACCTGGAATCGAACCAGGACCCCCTGGTTCATGGTCGATGCTCCAACTTCGGGCCGCAACAACCCAACTGAACAAACTGGACAGCACAGGGCGCTCTGGGAACCTGGCTCGGGCCCCTGCATGGAGCCATGGCACAGCCTCCTCCACTGAGCCCTGTGCTGCTCAGCAGGGAGACACCCCTGAGGCCCAGGAGGAAGGAAGTGGATTTGCATGAGGCCCCGCCCACCCAGGGGTGAGGAGCCTTGAAGACCACAGCCCAGCTGAGGGCTCAGAGCAGAGCCTGGAGCCTCACCATGGCCTGGACCCTCCTGCTCCCCCTCCTCACACTCTGCACAGGTGCTGCCCCAGGCTCAGGCCCCGAAACCAGGGAGCAGCCTGGCCATGACCTTCAGCTCAGCACAGGGGATGTTGCTGGGTTTGTGCCTCTGGGACTGAGACCCTCATGCCCACACTCACCTCTCCTCTCCTCTCCTCCCCTCTCCTCTCCTCTCTTACAGGTTCTGTGGCCTCTTCAGGAGTGACTCAGCCCCCAGCAGTGTCTGTGGCCCCAGGACAGACGGCCAGGATCACCTGCCAGGGAGAACTCATAGAAAAAGCTTATCCTGTATGGCTCCAGCAGAAGCCCGGCCAGGCCCCGGTGGTGATCATGTATGGTAACAACGAGCGGCCCTCAGGGATCCCTGAGCGATTCTCTGCCTCTGACTCAGGAGACACGAGCACCCTGACCATCAGCGGGGCCCAGGCCCAGGACGAGGCCGACTATTACTGTTCGGTGTGGGACAACAGTGCTAAAGCTCACAGTGACACAGGCGGATGGGGAAGTGGGACAAAAACCTCCCTGTGTCACCCTCTCCTCCAGCCCCGAGGGATGCAGACTAAGCCCTGAGCAGGTTCAGCCCAGATCCCACTTCCGATGTCCCCAGCTGCCCCCTCCTCAGCCTGGGGAGCCCTGCAGAGGGAGGGGCAGGGGAGGCTCCAGGCAGGCGGGACCCGGCTCCCTGGTGTGTCTGAGCCACAGAGTAATTCCTGAAGGAGGCCTGAGCCAGGTCATACTGACAGAACCCTGTGTCCAGAACCACGGCCTTGAATGTGTACCAGGGGTGTGCAAACTTTTTGACTCGAGGGCCACAGTGGGTTCTTAAACTGGACTCAGAAGAAGGAGCTGCGGCCGTGTTTCCCAACGTTGCCATGGTAACACTGCTGCTGGTGAACGAGCGGAGGGGAGAGCAAGAGAACCCTCCGCTCTTTCAGCTCTGCGGGCCGGATAGAACAGCCGAACGGGCCGGATCCGGCCCGCGGGCTGTAGTTTGCCCACGGCTGGTACACAGTGGGACTGGGCCACCTTCTGGATGAATCCCCAGACCCTACCCGCTCAGCTGAGCTCCTAGAGCCGAGCTCCCTGGCAGCCCAGGACTCTGAATGGAGCCCCCTAGGGAGTGACACACCGCCCACCACTGCTGGGCGCCCTGGGGTCACAGCTGGGCTCTCACTGGGAGGCACTGAGGGGAGCCGGCATGGCCATGGCATACTCAGCCCCAGGGCACCTTATGTGCCAAGCCGGCTCAGCCTGGTTCAGTGACCCTGAGTGGGGAGGTGAAAGGATTGAGAAAAGACAGACAAGAGAATGAAAGCTGGGTCTCGGTGGGACGCTGCTCCCTGATGAGGAGACAGCGCCAGCGCCCACAAGCTGTGTCTTTATTTTATACCAGCTGCCACTAGGCACAGTAGGGGCGTGACCACGTTGTTTACAGCATTCTCGTGAGTTCCAACCTCACTCAACTACATGCACCCGAACTCTCTCCCAAGGCACGTGGGGCCACGTGTTCGGACCATAGGTTCAAGCTCACAACCACAGCCATTGGCTATGATTGTGCTGGGAGGGCCCTGCCCTCCAGCTGGGACTTGCACGTGGCAATGAGAGGACCCTGTCCATTCATTAGTCCGAGGCTTGAACTTGTCCGAACACTGTACCCGCGCCCCACAAGGCACCCAAGGGGCGGGGAAGGGCCTCCCCCGGGGTTATGGACTCTCCTGAATGTGACTCAGGCCCAGCACCCGCCTGACACCAAGGCCCCAAGGCCCCGCCTCAGTTTGAAGGCCCTGCAGCCTCCAGTGCGGCCTCCATGCCACCACCTGGCAGGCACCAATCTGGGCTCCACACTCCCCCCAGAGGGACCCCTGGAGGAGGGTCTCCCTTCAGAGCGCTTCCCGGGCCCCAGAGAGCAAACCAGCGTCCAGCAGGCGGAGCACTGAGAGGACAGAGCTGCAGGGGCCTCTGGGGGCAGCAGATGCTCCTCACAGCACAGATGACAGAGGGGCCCGTGTGGGGGGAGCTGCCTGAGGCCGGGAAGGCGCCTCCAGCACCTCAGAGGGCACATCCCGCAGAGCCAGCCCCCAACCCCATAGCACAGGCGCCCCTGGCAGAGGGAGAAGCTCTGAGGGAGGCACAGGCGGGGTCCCCAGAGGAGCGCTGGCTCCTCAGGGGCAAAATGGGCCCCAGACCCCAGTCTGCTCTGGTGGCATCTGGGCAAGTGTGAGGACCCGCAGCCCAGAGAGCAGTGAGCTGTGTCCCAGGAATCGCCCGCCTCCCCCATGAGGACCAGCAGCTCAGAGAGGAGGACAGGATCCCTCCTCCCCCAGGACAGGCTCAGGCCTCTGCACGCAGCTGCTCCTCCTGCCGCCCTGACAGAGCTGAGGCCCCATCCAGATGCCACCCCCCTACCCCTGTCCCCCGCGGTGAGCTCAGCCCTCCCCCCCTCCACGGGCACCCCTCCTGGCTGGGGAGCTCCACAGCAGCCTCAGGGTCCTGAGTGGAAGCCCCGCCGCCGGGGGCCATCCTGAGGCCACAGCCTGTGCGATGCTGACTGAACAGCCTCTCAGGCCCTCGTGCTCCTGCCGCGGCCGCTCCCAGCGCAGGTCACGGCTCCTTTGTCCCTTCGTCTCCACGGGACTCAGTCCTGCGAGGGAGACACGGGGACAGGGTCCCGCCCAGCAATGACTCTGGCCACAGGCCCTCAGGAGGTGATCACATGGGAAACCCCAGAACGTTCTTGGGGGACAGAGCAGCCTCTGCAGACCCCGGGCATCGCCCCCACTGTGACCCCAGGAGGAGGCCTGGAGGGGGAGCGACTGGTCTTGTCCCCCCAGAGGCCCTGGTCGCCCCCACAGCCCCGTGGCCTCTCCGCGTTCACAGCTGTGACGCCGCCTCCTGGGACGGTGCCAGACACGATTCTCTCCTGTTTCTTTTCTTTAAAAAAAAAATTTATTTTTAATGATTTCAGAGAAGAAGGGAGAGGGAGAGAGAGAGAAACATCAGTGATGAGAGAGAATCATGGATCGGCGGCCACCTGCACGCCCCCCACTGGGGATTCAACCTGCAACCCGGGCCTGTGCCCTGACCGGGAATGGAACCGTGACCTCCGGGTTCATAGGTCGACACTCAACCACTGAACCACACCAGCTGGGCTCTCTCCTCTTTCAAAAGAAAGTGACAGATACACCAAAGGTGGAGAGCAGTGTGGTCCAATGGATATAACACTTTAAACGAGTATGTCATTCAAAAAGTTCCGGCGTCCTGATTTTAATGAGAAGTCACAAGTGCTATCCGTTTTCATACTAGATTTTGTGAAACTGACTTTCTTGAAATTATCACTTCAATGTGAATTAAATAAAAAATATTGATACTTTTACCTGATTCTTGTACTGAGTTTTTAAAAACTGGAAAATATTTCAGAGGCCCCACCTCTGTGCACAGACGGGTCCAAATTTCAAGAGAAATGCAGGTTCCACCGCGGTGCAGATGTGAGCGCTCTTTAGTCCCCATTCAAGGAGGACGGACCCCTGAATAGAGAAGAGAGGGTGGGGACAGGAGGGCTCAGGAGGCCTGGGGGAAGGAGGTGGTATGGGGCCTGGTGGGGGCAGGGCAGGGAGAGGGTGAAAGGTCAGGCTCTGAGGTGAGTCTCCTGCATTGGAGTCTTGACCCATCATCTCTGTCTGGGGAATTCTGGGAAAATCATTCACCTCCCAGGACGCTCCCTCCTCATTGGCTGGAGGAGAGGCTGGGCCCCAGCAGAGGATGGTGTGGCCTCCTGTGATGCTGAGTGAGGGGCCCAGGGACACACCCCCCACCTGTCAGCCTCCAGGAAGCTCTCAGAAGCAGTCATGGTGATGCACCAGCTGCACAGGGAGGTGACATGCACCCTGGGGACACCAGGGGGCGCTGTGGGTCCGGGTTGGGGGCCTTTAGAGGTCAGAGTCCCCTGGGCTGTGTCAAGTGCAAAGAGCAGGACTGAGCTCCTGTGAAGACCCTTCTGTTGGGCCAACCAGCTCTTAGCAATGAAACCCACAGCTGCCCTCTGCCCCAGGGGAGTCCCCGCAGGAGGCCCGGGGCTCAGGGCTGGGCCAGCAGCTGAGACAGACCCTGGCTGGGCCCAGACAACAGATTTGCATCCCTGCTCCTCCCTCCTGAGCTGTGGGCAGAGAGGATAAGACAGGAGCTGGCAGGGCCAGTGCCAGCTGGGCAGCCGCAGGCAGCGCTCAGGACCCTCCACCATGGCCTGGCTTCCCTTCTACCTCCTGCCCCTCGTCGTCTCCACAGGTCAGAGCGGCCACAGCACCTGGGGTCCTGCCCCCGATTCTCCCTCCCAGCTCAGTCCCAGGGGCGCCTGCTCATCGGGGCGCAGTGGGCATCGCTCTTGTGTTTTCTGTCCGCAGGTCTCTGTGCTGATCCTGTGCTCACCCAGCCCCCGTCTGCCTCTGCCGCCCCGGGGGCCTCGGCCAAGCTCACCTGCACCCTCAGCACTGAGCACAGGGGCTACGACTATGTTAGGTGGTTTCAACAGAGAGCAGGACAGGCCCCTCGGTTCCTCATGTACATTCTCAGCAACGGAAGCCACACCAAGGGGGACGGGATCCCTGATCGCTTCTCGGGCTCCAGCTCAGGGGCCGACCGCTACTTAACCATCTCCAACCTCCAGTCTGAGGACGAGGCTGAGTACATCTGTGGAGTGGGCTATAACACTGGTGGCAAATTCGCGGGGTTCCACAGTGACACAGACAAAGGGGAAGTGGGGCTGAAACCTCCCTCCCTCTGTCTGCTCCTCCTGGGGACTCGGGGCACCTGCCGCCTGTCCCCCTCCTGGGTTCTGAGATGCTGACTCTTTCCTGTTAAAACCCATCACTCACCTCCTGCTCCCCAAGGCGCCACAGGGAGATGCAAACAGGGCCCATGATTGGGGTCCTTGTGCCGACACTTACATTCTGATCCCCCCTCACCTGTGGGCAGGAGCTGGGACAGACCACACCAGGCCGTGCAGACCATACCCTGAGGGTGGGGCTGGGCTGACCATGTCCCCAGGAGCCACCGGGCCTGGGTTCTCGTCCAGGGCTCTGCACAGGGAAGGAACAGAGGTCTTAAGGCTGCAGGGGTGACCTTGGACGTCCTCTGTTGCCTCCGCTGCTCTGTGGAGGGAAGCAGGGCCCTGGCAGGACGGGGCTGAGCAGGAAGCGCCCGGTCCTCTGGATGCAGGATGGAGCCCTGACCCCGTGGGGGGCGCAGCCTGGGGCCCAGGAGGGAGGCGGGGCCTGTGAGGAGGTCTGAGCAGGACCAGCCTGGAGCAGGGCCTGGCTCCTCCCACTGTGTCAGGGCCTCTTCTTGTGGGGCCAGGACAGGCTCCCCCTCTGCCCAGGCCTTTGAGAGACGGGCGGGACCCCGGCCACTTAGGAGAGAGAGGGAGCAGGAGGAGCAGGAGGGGATGGATCAGGGCTTACCCAAGAGTGACCTCTGTTAGCCCGGAGGCTGGAGCCAGAGGGTCCAAAAGCCACTCCCACCCTCTCCCTGTGAAGGGCTGTTCTCTAAAGGGCTTCAGTGACTTTGTCCCTAACAAGGCCCCGCGGGTCCCTCTGTAGGGCGGGTGTGGGGAGAAAGGTCCGGGTACAATGCGAACCCCAGTGCGGACCACACTCACCCAGGGCCTCCTGGAGCCTGGATGCCCATAACGTGGGAGAGTCAGCAGTGGCCTCGATGGACAGACAGAGGGACGCCCTGTGCGAGTGAGGACGGCGAGGGAAGGGGCAGAGGCAGATGTCCCTGCTGTGCTGAGACATGCACCAGCCCATGCGGGCGCCGCCTGCACACGTCCCGGGTCACAGGGTGACAAGGGGCCCCGGAGAGGCCGTGGGAACCCTCTGCTGTGGCCATGGGGTGACAGGGTCATGGTCTCAGGGGCATCATGCCAGCCCAGGTGAGAAAGGGATGGTTGATCCCTGTGAAGAACTGACCCTTTCTTTGTCTGTGTCTTACCTGTGGCTTTGGCTTCAGAGGGGCCCGGTGAGTCTGAGCCCAGAAAGTCAAGTTTGCATCAAAAGTTCCAGTGTGGCACCAATTACACTCAATAAAGCTGTTTCACAAAAGAAAAATAGTCAAACAGGCGTGGCTCAGTGGTTGAGCATTGACCTATAAACCAGGAGGTCAGGGTTGGATACCCACCAAGGGCACATGCCCAGGTTGTGGGCTTGAACCCTGGTAGGGGGCATGCAGGAGGCAGCTGATCAATGATTCTCTCTCACCATTGATGTTTCTATATTTCTCCCAGTGCCTTCTTCTCTGAAAACCATAAAAATATATATTAAATAAATAAACAAAGAAACAAAATGAACGCTTGAGTGGCAGGTGGCCTTCGGACAGTCTCTAGAAGCAGCAAATGAAGCGGGTGACAACCTGCCCAGGAGGTGACATGGAGCTGATGTGGCTGAGAGTGACAGGGAGGCGGGGCCAGAGAAGAGCGAGCTGAGGAGGGCCCTCCCCTTATTCATAATCTCTCTCTCTCTCTCTCTCTCTCTCTCTCTCTGCTTTCCATTTAATTCTTCTGTTTGTCTCTACCTTATGCTCTTTGCTGTTGCTTGTTATTAACTCTTCCTTTCATTTCCCCCTTTTCCTCTTCAGAGTGTGTATGTGTGTGTTTGGTTCTATGGGATGTTGCCCCACGTGTAGCTTCCTAGATCCACAACAGCATGACACACAACGACCTTCTCTCCCCACTAGGGCCTCCCACATTTTACTGTTAAAACAACACCCACCTCTCCCTTCACGGTGCCCTTCCCTGCCCTCAGCTCCTGGCTCCACTAGTTGCTTCTTCATGTCTAAAGGTCTCCATTTCAGAAGTGGCCTCTAGGATTAGAGATAGAATCCGTGGTGTGTAGCCTCTGAGATGGGATTTTCACCCCTAACCCCCCGTAGGTCCCTCCCACCTGGTGTTGCGTTGAGTTCCTTCCTGTTCACGGCCGAGTCGGACTCCATGGTCCTGGTGGACCAGAGTCTGTGGACCCTCCACCCGGCACGGGCATCTCATGTTCTCTGGGCACGTCATGCCCACAGGTGCCAGGAACATCATCCTGTCCTTTCTCTGTGAACATATGTTGTCGCTTCTCTGAAACCAATGCCCCAGTGCTCCGTGGGGTTGTGCGGCAGTGACAAGTGTAGCACATTCAGCAGCTGCCCACGCTTTCCCGAGTGTCTGTACCATTTCCCACGGGCAGCAGCCACGTGTGAGTGACCCCGGTTCTCCCAACCTTGCTCTCAGTGGGGGGGCGCCCCTTCTTTCACTTCAGCCAACCTGAGACGCGGGAGCTGATATCTCACGGGATTGTCATTGGCATTTCTCTAATGGCCAAGGATGAATCTCTTTTCTGTGCTTGTTGCCACCAATGTATCTTCCTCACTACATGGTTCTTTCTGACACCTCCCCATGTTCCTCATAGATCGCACTACTGTCCTTGGCTCTGCCTGTCTAGATTTGAAATTTTTATATTCTGTACTCAAGGTGTCCATTGGATAATGAGTTTGCAAATGTTTTCTCTTTGTTACTTGTTTTCTGATCCTCTTTCAACAGTTTTTTTAAGGGAAAATATTCATTCTGTGAGGTCCAATGCTATTGATCTCTCCTGGAATCACCCATCTTGTATTATCAAAGCTGTGGGGGTTTTCCCCTCAGTAGATCCCAAAACTCTCCTATGATTTCTAACATGAAAAAGGTGACCTGAGAGGCCCCTGACCAAGCTCATGGGTCTGAGCATGGAGTCTGCCCCTCATGCAGGAGCAGGACCACTGGCCACTGTCCCTATGAGCAGGCCCCGCCCACATGGGTGATCTGATCCCCAGTGGAGGCCCCAGGGCTCTCCCCAAGCCCAGAGAGGAGGTCAGGGGTCAGCGTGGGGTGTGTGCAGGGGCTGGGTCAGTGGTCAGCACTGTCTCCCTCAGCACCACGGAGAGCTCCGGGCACTGGCACAGGCTGGAGGGAGGCTCCTATTTGAACTCCCATTAGCCCAGCTGTGCCCTGAGCAGCTGGAGCCAGTCCAGGAGGCCCGCAGGGAGGAGATTTGCATGAGGAGCCGCTTGCAGAGCATAAGAGCGGCCCAGCGGCCAGCTGCCCAGCTGCGGGATCAGAGGCTGAACCTGGGGCATCTCCACCATGGCCTGGACCCCTCTGCTGCTCCCCCTGCTCACTCTCTGCACAGGTACTGCCCCCAGGACCTGAGCTGGACCTGCTCCAACCCTGAGCTCATTCCAGGCACAGCCTCCGGGTGGAACCTCCTGGTAATGGGACCTAATCCTCAACCCCATCCCCTTCTCCTCTTTTACAGGCTCTGTGGCCTCTTATGAGCTGACCCAGTCGGGCTCTTTGTCAGTGGCCCTGGGAGGGACAGCCAGCATGACCTGCACTGGAGATTTCCTGGATAAAAAATATACTTCCTGGCACCAGCAGAAGCCTGGCAGGTCCCCTGTGGCGGTCATTTACAAGGATAGCGAGCGGCCCTCAGGGATCCCTGACCGATTCTCAGGCTCCAGCTCCGGGAAGACACACACCCTGACCATCAGCGGGGTCCTGGCCGAGGACGAGGTGGACTATTACTGTCAGTCATGGGACAGCAGTGGTAATGCTCACAGTGACACAGGCAGATGGGGAAGTGGGACAGAAACCCCGTCCCCGTCTGGGTCACACGCTCCGCCAGCCCCAGGAGGACTGTAGGCAAAGCCATGAGCAGGCCTGGCCCAGGTCCCAGATCTCAGCTCCCCAGGCTGCCCCTCCTCCCGCCTCAGGCCACTCTGCAGGGGGTGGCACAGAGCAAGTTACTGGGACAGGACAGGGCTGCCCTGATGGTGTCTGGGCCTAGGAGTGAGTGGGAGACAGAGGGCCTAGGTGGGGGACACACAGCGGGAGACAAACACACAGTGGTAACGACCCTGCTTATCACCCCATGGTAATGGGGCCTCTCATTGGTCCCATGTCCGAGTGTCTCCCCAGGTCTCCCAGCCCATCAGAGCTCATGAATCCCCAAGACCTAGCAGCCTGGGTGCTGAACAACCAAACCTGAGCTGTGGGCACTGAGGAGTCCACCCAGGTCCCTGCTCAGGGCTGACCCACATCACAGCCCCGCTGGGACCTGGCAGCTCACAGCTGCACCCTCCCTGGGAAGGACTGCCTCCCCCAAGGCCATGCCCCTCTCAGACTGAGGCTCCGGCCTAGAACCCACCTGAGGCCAGGGTCCTGAGTCTCTGCCTCAGCTCAGGGCGCCCTCCCCGCTGATCCTCAGTTGTCACCACAGGCAGGTCACCTCCTCTGGCCTCTCATGTCTCTTCCCAGAGGGCTCACCCCAAAGCCCCGCTGCAGGTGAGTCTCCCTCTCCCATGGCACCAGGGGGACGACACTTATCCCTGAGATCTCAGCACCACCTGTGAGAGCAGCTTCCACAGCCAGAAAGAGCCACCCAGGAGCCCAGAGACCAGGGGCAGAGCTCACACCCACAGTCAGAGGCCGTGCGTCCTCAGTCAGAGAGGACGGGCTCCTCATCAGGCGCCAGGCTGACCAGAGAGAAGAGCGTCCTCCGTGCTGGGCCATGAGCACAAGGCTGCACGCTGCTCGCCCCTCCCTCTCCCCCAGGCAGTGCAAGCCCAGGAGGCTAAGGATCGAAGAGTTTCCATTAACTTCACCAAATCTGGGGTAATTCAAACAGCAAACACATTACAAGTATATACAGACATTATATATATATACAAGTATTGTTCACTAAACACAGAAATACTCACCAAGTCTGGTGTCACATCAAAATATGAGCTATAATAAGAAACAATAAAAAATCAATCCATCACCCTGGCCAAGAAATTTCACACAAGATGGACTTAGTAGACAAGAACTTCAAAAATCCACATTCCATTTGTTCAGGAGGGAAAAGATGACTGAACATGGTACTGCAGACGAGGGAGACAAAAAAACAACACCCAACTCAACGGGTAGAAATGAAAACTACAGTGTCTCAGGTCAAATCACACTTGATGGGTGGACAGAAGGTGGATCACCGGAAAGGAGAAGATTAGTCAGTTGGTGACATGGAAGAGAATCTATAGACAAGAGGTAAAACCACCGACAGAACAAGACACTGAGATCACTAACACAAACCTCCGTGTGCTGCAGGACAATGTCAAGGAGCCTAATGTGCATATAATTTGTGACACACACACACACACACACACTCACACTCACACATACAGGAAACATCAGCACAAACATGATCCAATTCCTTAAAACCAGCACAGACGAGAAACCCTCACAGCGTCAGGAGAAGGACACATTCCCCAGAGAGGAACCTAGAGATCCCAGCAGGTCCCTCCTTGAAACCAGCACAAACGAGGAGAGAGTGAAGCGATGCCCTGAGAAAACTAAAAGTAGAAACAAAACCACAAAACGCCGTCCACTCCCATGTCTCTGCCCAGTGAAACTGTCTTTCAAAAGAGAAGGGGAAGTAAAACTCTCAGACACCAACACTGAGAGAAATGTCCCCGGCAGCCCCAGGTCACGGTGCTGTTTGACCTGCACCAGCGGCAGCACCTGTGAGAGTCAGTCCTTAAGTCCTGTGTCCCCCAGTCCCACCCCAGAACCCGCCACCCCAGGGATAGGAGCAGTGATGCCTCAGGGGGCCCGACCCCCGTCCTCCAAATGCACCGCTTCCCAGTTCCTGGGCGACCTGGGCCTCTGGTGCCTGGTCCTGAGACCAGCCGTGGCCATGGAGAGACCAGCAACCCTCCCCTGGGACCAGCAGTTCAGGGATCAGGGAGTTTCCCCTGAGCAGGAGGCTCAGATCTCCACCTGGACAGAGGGCACCTGCACCCCCAGCAGCCAGAGAGCAGCGGCCACCAGGGGGCAGCACAGACCACCGCCCGCCTCCTGGCCCCTGGGAGGGCCTGGCCTGAGGGGTTCTAACCTTCACAGGGATGACTCCCCCCACCCTCCCACCTGCAGAGAGAGCAGGGGGTTCCTGCAGCATCGCCTTTGGCACCCCTGGGACCTTCTGTCTGCGTCTCTCCCCCCTGGTTCCTGTGGGATTCGCCTGTTTCTCCAGCTCAGGTCCAGGCCCCTCACTCCTCTCCAGCCACTGCCCGCCCTGGTCCTGCGAAACCTCTCCAGGTGTCACACCTGCCTCAGCCCTGAGTGACCTGGGCACCAGGCCCACGGGGGACACGGAGGCCCAGGATCTCTGACCTGCCCTGAGCGCTCACCGAGCACAGACACGTACAGCTCCTCAGTGGCTCCTAGAACCCCACATGCCTTTAGCCAGGTGGGCCCGTGTTCCGGTTCTGATGGGCACAAACGGAGCTCTGCTGGGGCCAGGCCAGCGCTGGCCCGAGGCCAGGATCCATCTAAGTGGAGATGTCCACACCATACAATGGTTCCAGAGGAACCCAGAATCCCCTGGGTCAGGGCAGGACCCAAGGGGCTGCTCCTCCCTCTCTGAGTCCCTAGCTGAGCCCTTCTCAAAGCAACCAGCTCCCAGCAGCCCCTGGGCCTGGCTGATTTGCATGCCCCGCAGCTGTGTCCAAGGGGATAAGAGAGGCCTGGGAGGAGCCCTGCAGCCTGGGCCTCAGGGAGCAGAGTCAGGGCGCCCACCATGGCCTGGACCCCTCTCCTCCTCGGCCTCCTGGCTCACTGCACAGGTGCTGCCCGGCTCACACCCTCCCCGCCCCAGGGCCTGCACCCGCCTGGCTGCCTCTGAGCTCAGGGGCGCTGCCTGTGGGGCAGGAGGCTCAGGCCCTGCTGCTGGCTCAGGGCTGGGGGGCGGCGCCCCCTGTGCTCATGGCTCTGAGGGCCTGAGGGCTCCCCTGCAGCAGGAAGGGGGGCTCAGTGCTCAGAGGCTCCACCCCCGGGAGCCCCAGGCCACCTGGGCTGAGGGGGGTGAGAGGGCACCTAGGGCCTGGGAACCCCTGGAGCTCAGGCAGGCGGGGTGGCAGGGGGTGCCTGGGAAGGGGCTCTCACCTTCCTGCCTCCTCTTCCTCCTGCAGCCTCTGTGGCCTCCTATGAGCTGAAGCAGCCGCCCTCGGTGTCGGGGAACCCGGGACAGATGGTCAGGCTCACGTGTCGGGGAGACAACATTGGAAGTAAAATTGTCCACTGGTACCAGCAGAAGCCCGGCCAGGCCCCCATGCTGGTCTATTCTAATGATAAAAACCGGCCCTCAGGGATCCCGGACCGATTCTCAGGCACCAACTCGGGAAACACGGCCACCCTGACCATCAGCGGGGCCCAGACCCAGGACGAGGCCGACTATTACTGTTCGGTGTGGGACAGCAGTGCTAAAACTCACAGTGACACAGGCGGATGGGGAAGTGGGACAGAAACCTCCCTGTGTCACCCTCTCCTCCAGCCCCGAGGGCTGCAGACCAAGCCCTGAGCACGGCTGCCCATCTGTGTCGAGTGGAACAGGGGCAGCTTCGGGCACCTGTGGACGATCCCACATGGAGCCCTGTCAGCCATGGGTCATGACCGGGAGCAGGAGGCCCATGAGGAGTGTGGGTGCATTGGGACGGCCCCCGGGAGGGGCCTGGACACCGTGAGCGGGAACGTCTGTAACAGCAGCCACATCAGCTCCACAGTGACCCCCTCCATGTTCAATAGAAGCACAGTTTACAGGGAACCTGGGTTCCCAGACACATTTATCACCAGTCCGTGTCCTGATGACAATGGGCCCTTTGAAAATTAAAAAAAAAACGTTGCTAGCCTTTGCTGGTGTTGCTCAGTGGATAGAGCCTGGGCCTACAGATGAGGGGTCCTAGTTTGATTGGGTGAAGGGCACATCATGCCTTGGTTGTGGGCTGTATACCCAGTAAGGGGCGTGGAGGAGGCAGCCGATCAATGACTGTCTCTCATCATTGATTGTTCTATCACTCTTTCACTCTGCCTTCCACTATGAAATAAAATTATTTTTAAGAAATAATCCTATACAATGAAAGGTCAATATGCAAATAGAGCAAAAGGCAAAATGACCGGTCTCTGTGACGCATACTGACCACCAGGGGGCAGATGCTTAATGCAGGCTGGTCCATACGGAGAGCACCCCTCAGCCAGAAACGGGGCTCATAGCTGGCTCCCCACAGGGAGACATACTCCAAGGACTCCCAGACCATGAGAGGGTGCAGGCCAGGCCGAGGAATCCCCTGAGTGCACGATTTGCCTGCAGTGGGCCTCAGGTAATAAATGAATAAATGCTGCTGTCAGTACCCTTCTCGGTGGGAAGGTCATTTCCGTGAACCTCCCGAGGCAGGACGCTGTGCTGTGCGCAGGGATCTGGAGGGCAGGCTGACAATCGTGTTGTCCGTGGACGGGGGGACCTGCTGTTCCCCACAAAGGGCCATGTGGGCCTCAGTCCCCAGCTCAGACCCTTCCATGGAGGTCAGGTCGCCCAGGACGGAACTAACAGGCTCCCTCCTACGTGGTCACGAGCCCACAGCTCCCACTTCATTTCCATGTGCAGCGTTGCCAGCGTGTGGAGTGAATTATTTACATTATATTCCTAACAGTGTGAGATTTCAAAACTTATGCTTTTTCAGGATATCAGGTGAAACCCGCTATATGACCAAAGATGCTTTATAAACTCAAAGGCTTTCTCTTCCTGTCCTGACCCTGCTCCACACTCAGTGGCCTTGGCCAGGTCAGAACAGCAATCCTGGTCCAAACTGCTAGCATCCTAGCCTGACCGAGGGCCTAAGCAGGACCTGACCCCATGTGCCTTGGACACACGACCCCGTGGTGTCAGGCCCAGAGGGAACAGGGGAGTGTCCCCACCTCAGTCCACACACAGTTCCATGTTTCCCACGGAAAGACCGACGCCAACACCATTGTTCACCCAGACTCTGGGAGGACAGACACCTGAATAGAGAAAAGAAGGTGGGGACAGGAGGGCTCAGGTGGCCTGGGGGTTTGGGGTGAGGAGGTGGTATGGGGACTGGTGGGGGCAGGGCAGGGAGGGGGCTGACAGTTCTGGCTCTGAGGTCAGTCTCCCGCATTGGAGTCTTGACCCATCATCTTGGTCTGGGGGATTCTGGGAAAATCATTCACCTCCCAGGATGCTCCCTCCTCATTGGCTGGAGGAGAGGCTGGGCCCCAGCAGAGGACGGTGTGGGCTCCTGTGATGCTGAGTGAGGGGCCCAGGGACACACCCCCCACCTGTAAGCCTCCAGGAAGCTCTCAGAAGCAGTCATGGTGATGCACCAGCTGCACAGGGAGGTGACATGCACCCTGGGGACACCAGGGGGCGCTGTGGGTCCTGGTTGGGGCCTTTAGAGGTCAGAGTCCCCTGGGCTGTGTCAAGTGCAAAGAGCAGGACTGAGCTCCTTTGAAGACCCTTCTGTTGGGCCAACCAGCTCTTAGCAATGAGACCCACAGCTGCCCTCTGCCCCAGGGGAGTCCCCGCAGGAGGCCCGGGGCTCAGGGCTGGGCCAGCAGCTGAGACAGACCCTGGCTGGGACCAGACAACAGATTTGCATCCCTGCTCCTCCCTCCTGAGCTGCGGGCAGAGAGGATAAGACAGGAGCTGGCAGGGCCAGTGCCAGCTGGGCAGCCGCAGGCAGAACTCAGGACCCTCCCACCATGGCCTGGCTTCCCCTCTACCTCCTGCCCCTCATCTTCTCAACAGGTCAGAGCGGCCACAGCACCTGGGGTCCTGCCCCCGATTCTCCCTCCCAGCTCAGTCCCAGGGGCGCCTGCTCATCGGGGCGCAGTGAGCATCGCTCTTGTGTTTTCTGTCTGCAGGTCTCTGTGCTCTGCCTGTGCTCACCCAGCCCCCATCTGCCTCTGCCACCCCGGGGGCCTCAGTGAAGCTCACCTGCACCCTCAGTGCTGAGCACAGCGGCTACACTATTGATTGGTATCAGCAGAGACCAGGACAGGCCCCTCGGTACATAATGGAACTTAAGAGCGACGGAAGCCACACCAAGGGGAACGGAATCCCTGATCGCTTCTCGGGCTCCAGCTCCGGGGCCGACCGCTACTTAACCATCTCCAGCCTCCAGTCTGAGGACGAGGCTGAGTACATCTGTGGTGTATATGGTAGCAGTTACTCACAGTGACTCAGGCGGGTGGGGAAGTGGGACAGAAACCTGCCCGCCTGGCCTGGTGCCCACACTCACCACTGTCTGAGCAGCTGTCGGTCAGGCTCAGGGTCAGGAGTCTTCCCTGGGCCTGGCCCGGCCCCTGCAGGGCTGGGGGACTCAGCGCATCCTCTGTCCTCTGGGGCCTCTGTTCCTGGTGATGGAAATGGTGGATTAGGGAGAGAAAAACCTCCCTCCCTGGGCTCCTCCCACAGGTAAGGAGGGTGGACTCCCTGCCCCTCCCCAGGACCCTGAGCCCATGACTCTCCTCCTTGCACCCCCTCATCTCGCACCTCCTCCTGCTGAGAGCCCTGCGGAGAGGCCTGTGTGGGCACCACGTGGGTCCCTGGGACCAGCCAGCAGGAGAGTCTTCACCCACAGGCCTGTGGGGACGATGCTGGGAGACCTGCCTGCCCAGGAGGGGAAACACGGAGAGAGGGGCCGGGCATGATGACCGTGTCCCCCAGCCCTCAGGCCCTGCGCTCCAACCTGGGGCTCTGCTCAGGGGAGGAGCCCAGATCTTGGGGTCCCGGCAGTGACTGTGGAACACAGGGCAGTGAACACCTTCACTCAGTGCAGCATGGACTCCAACAGGGGCCTGGCAAGAGGGGGGCTGAGCAGGAAGCATTGGCTCCTCAGGGAGGCAGGACAGAGCCCTGACCCCGTGAGGGGGCAGCGTGGGGCCTGTGACGCGCCAGCACAGCCAAGGGTGATCCTGAGTGGGGGGATGAAAGGATTGAGAAAAGACAGACAAGAGAATGAAAGCTGGGTCTCGGTGGGACTCTGCTCCCTGATGAGGAGACAGCGCCCACAAGCCGTGTCTGTATTTTATACCAGATGAAATGAGGCAAAGTAGGGGTGTGATCAAGTTGTTTACAGCATTCTCAACCCCACTCAACTACATGCACCTGAACTCTATCCCAAGGCACGTGGGGCCACGTGTTCGGACCACAGGTTCAAGCTCACAACCACAGCCACCGGCTATCATTGTGCTGGGAGGGCCCTGCCCTCCAGCTGGGACTTGCACATGTCCACGAGAGGACTGTGCCCTCTCATTAGTCTGAGGCTTGAACCTGTCCTAACACTGTAGCCGCACCCCATATACCCCCCTTTACTTTTGTTTTTAAACACGCCTATTTACATTATCCAAAAAACTGTAAATAAATGATTCAGCATAAAGCTGAAGATCATGGAGGAAATATTGAACTTATTCTGGCTATTAACAAAAGCATAAACACAGCAATGTTAACAAGAGAACAAAACTCTGGCTAATGAAGCAATATCAATGCAAAACCCAACTACAAACATGTTAATGTTTTCAGAATATCTTACTCAACGTCCTTAGATTTAGCTCCACAAGATTTTACAGAAAGCTGACAGTTCACCAACGCTAGCATAGCTTCCACTTGTTTTTAAGATATATTTTTATTGATTTTTTACAGAGAGGAAGAGAGAGGGATAGAGAATTAGAAACATCGATGAGACAGAAACATCAATCAGCTGCCTCCCGCACATTCCCCACTGGGGATGTGCCCACAACCGAGGTACATGCCCTTGACCAGAATCCACCCTCTGACCCTTGAGTCCGCAGGCCAACGCTCTATCCACTGAGCCAAACCAGTTAGGGCTCCACTTTCTTTTCTAACATCTGCTTGGCCTCAGTCACCATCTTCTTCAGCTGACTCCGTGTTCATATCCCTGTCACTTGCGTAGTAAGATGCCGCCGATGCAAAGATGTCGTTGATGCAAAACCAGTTCCCTGGATCAGGCTGTTTGGACGGTTGACCTCGGCACTGAGTCCGCACCAGTCTCAGTCAAACCAGCCCCGTCCACACCGGTGGAAGTCTGGTCCCTTCTCAGCTTCTTTCCTTAGTCGCTGCTGCATGGAGCTCTCTGGTCGCACAAGCAAAGATAACCAAAGCCCAGAAACAATGCAACTGCCGCAAGCGCTTACAATCTAGGATCTAAAACAAAAATTACTTCCTTAAACAACATCAACCATAGCCATCTTCTGCTTTACAGTGGCTTAAACAAAACCTAGGAGATTTCTACCTTATTTTGTACCTCCTAATTACTTCCTATTTTCTTCCACCTATTTTCTACCACCTATTTCCTAAATGCTTACTTTTTACCGCTTATTTCTACATTTCTACCGCTTATTTCTACTTATTTCTCCATTTCTACAGCTTATTTCTTACCACTTATTTTCTGTTTATTTCTCTACCTCTAACTATGAGCCATAGGTAGGCCTGGCTGCCCTGGCCCAAACCTTTCCTGGGTTGCAACCCCCACTTATTTCTCTCTTTCTACAGCTTATTTCTACTTATTTTCTACCGCTCACTTTTCTGTTTCTCTATGCTAACAGCCATAAACAGGGCTGAAGGCGTAGCTTCCACTCCTTGCTTTTCTGCCATTTGCTGGGCCTCAGTTGTTAGCTTCTTCCGCTGACGCCATGTTGGCACCTCGGCCCCTAGTGTAGCCTTTGTTTTCTTTCTCGTCCTCTTTGCTGTCATCGGGGAAACTCTCAGTCCCTTGAACGGAGGGACAAGGAGCTTCTCTGGGTCCATGGTGGTGTCGCAGGTACCGTTCTGGCACCCAAATTGGGTGCTGCTCCTCTGGAAAGACACAAACACCTCTTCTCCCCCTGTTTTAGTCATTGCATTTTCAGAGTGCGATTGGCTACTAAGTCCTGAAGTGTCTGCCCCAGCCTGCCTGGCCTCATGCAGAGAGGCTGGAGTGGAGAGAGATCCCACGCTTGCTCTTGCTTGTTTAGAGGCGACTGGAGAGGCTGAGGAGTGACAGGAAGCTTCCGGAAGGCTGGTCTGAGACCCATCATCCCGGTCCCGCCCGAGTTGTCCCCTCTCTGCCTCCTCCTCCAATTCTCCTTCGTTTTGGGAGGAAGCGCATTGTCCAGAGGGCTTCCCCCCACAGGAATGGCAGCCCCAGGGACGGGAGGAGGTCATCGCTGGGCCTTCAGCTATACAGCCATCTCTGAGTTGCTTCCGCTTGTTTCTACCTCAGAAATTTTAAAATGCCTCCTTTAAAAATGAGTCAATTAAGCACTGTCCCATGTTTCACACCTAGCTAACTTACCACCTTGGCTCCGTAACTTTTGCTTTTTACTCTTATTCTCTGCGGGCGCCCTGGCACCTCCATTCACCTGACCACTTTTTAAATTCCCCCCGAACTCAGGCCTGTTCGGACGCCACTTGGGCCGCGCCAGCACAGCCAAGGGTGACCCTGAGTGGGGGGTGAAAGGACTGAGAAAATACAGACAAGAGAAGGAAAGCTGGGTCTCGGTGGGATGCTGCTCCCTGATGAGGAGACAGCGCCCACAAGCCGTGTCTGTATTTTATAGCAGCTGCCACGAGGCAAAGTAGGGGCGTGACCACGTTGTTTACAGCATTCTTGTCAGTTCCAAACTCACTTAACTACACGCACCTGAACTCCAGCACAAGGCACGTGGGGCCACCTGTTCGGACCACAGGTTCATGCTCACAGCTATAGCTGTTGGCTATCATTGTGCTGGGAGGGCCCTGCCCTCCGGCTGGGACTTGCACGTGGCCACGAGAGGACTGTGCCCCTCACTAGCCCGAGGCTTGAGCCTGTCCAACACTGTGGCCGCGCCCCATAGGGGCCCAGGAGGGAGGCGGGGCCTGGAGGAGGTCTGAGCAGGACCAGCCTGTGGAAGGGCCTGGCTCCTCCCGCTGCACCAGATCCTCCCCTCGTGGGGCCAAGACAGGCTCCCCCTCTGCCCAGGCCTTTCCCAAGGTCGGGCCAAAGCCATGTCCCCTGGGAGGGCAGCAGGGCCTGGGGGCCAAGGACTGAAGTGGGAAACCTGTGGCCTCCTTCCCGCTGGAGGGGAGTCCTGTGGGGGACCCCTCAATTGCATCACAAGGGGAGCCCAGGGGAGGGGACGGACTGGCCTCCCACAGTCACCGAGCCTTTCCCGTCCCCACCATCCCTGCACCCGCCTCCCTTCCTCCCGCCCCTGCCGGCCCCGGGGTCCCTGTGTCACGGGAGCCCCTGACCCGTGTGTGGTCGTGTCTCGCTGGGGTTTCGTTGGTGTTTCCCTAACAGCTGAGGATGGACGCCCTCCCCTGTGCTCATGGCCATCACACACCCTCTTCCTGACGCGCCTGCTCTTGGACCTGCCTGTGTCCTCCTGGGCTGTGGTTCTTTGGCTAAATTTCATGATCCTCCTGTCCTCTCTGCACTGGTCACCATTGGATGTGCTGTTATCACCTATGTCTCTTCTCTTCTCTCTGCTGCCTGTTTCTTGAGAAAACTTTGCAAAGCCAAGGAGGCTGTTTTCCATGAGCTCCAATGTACGGATCGTTTCTTTCGTGAATCCTGCTTCTGATGTCATCAGAGAATTGTGGCCGGGCCTCGGGTCTCAAAGATTTCTCTTCTTTCTTCCTAAAACAATCAATAAGAAGGTCGCCTGAGAGGCACGTGAGCAATTTCCCTGCCTCTGGCCATGGGATCCTGGCCTCTCCCACCCCAGCATGACCACTGGCCCCACAGGCTCCTCCCAGCCCCCGAGCCCCGCCCTGTGGGTGAGTCCGACCAGAGAGGAGGCCTGAGGGTTGCCCACACACCCAGGGAGGAGGCCAGGACTCAGCCGGTGTGTGTGCAGCTGCTGGGTCATAGGTCAGAAGTTTCTTTTTAATTTTTTTAATATGTTTTATTCATTTCAGACAGAGAACAAGAGATGGAAACATCAATGATGAGAGAATCACTGACCAGCTGCTTCCTGCAAACTTGTACTGGGGATGGAGCCCCAAACAGGGCATGGCCCTGACCTGGAAACGAACAAGGACCCCCTGGTTCATGGTCGATGCTCCAACATCGGGCCACACCGGCCGGACAGACCTTCCTAACTGGACAGCACAGGGCGCTGGGGAACCTGGCTCAGGCCCCTGCATGGAGCCCTGGCACAGCCTCCTCCACTGAGCCCTGTGCTGCTCAGCAGGGAGACACCCCTGAGGCCCAGGAGGAAGGAAGTGGATTTGCATGAGGCCCCGCCCACCCAGGGGTGAGGAGCCTTGAAGACCACAGCCCAGCTGAGGGCTCAGAGCAGAGCCTGGAGCCTCACCATGGCCTGGACCCTCCTGCTCCCCCTCCTCACACTCTGCACAGGTGCTGCCCCAGGCTCAGGCCCCGAAACCAGGGAGCAGCCTGGCCATGACCTTCAGCTCAGCCCAGGGGACGCTGCGGGGTGTGGGCCTCTGGGACTGAGAGCCTCATGCCCACACTCACCTCTCCTCTCCTCTCCTCTCCTCTCCTCTCCTCTCCTCTCCTCTCCTCTCCTCTCCTCTCCTCTCCTCTCCTCTCCTCTCTTACAGGTTCTGTGGCCTCTTCACAACCGACTCAGCCCCCAGCAGTGTCTGTGGCCCCGGGACAGACGGCCAGGATCACCTGCCAGGGAGAACTTGTAAAAAAAGCTTATCCAAGCTGGTACCAGCAGAAGCCTGGCCAGGCCCCTGTGCTGCTTGTCTATGGTAACAACGAGCGGCCCTCAGGGATCCCTGAGCGATTCTCTAGCTCTGACTCAGGGGACACGAACACCCTGATGATCAGCGGGGCCCAGGCCCAGGACGAGGCCGACTATTACTGTTTAGCGTATGATGCCAATGCTAATGCTCACAGTGACACAGGCAGATGGGGAAGTGGGACAGAAACCTCCCTGTGTCACCCTCTCCTCCAGCCCCGAGGGCTGCAGACCAAGCCCTGAGCACCGCTGCCCGTGTGTGTCCAGCGAGAGCAGGGGCAGCTTCAGGCACCTGTGGACGATCCCACATGGAGCCCTGTCAGCCATGGGTCATACCGGGAGCAGGAGGCCCATGACGAGTGTGGGTGCATCCGGACGGCCCCCGGGAGGGGCCTGGACACCGTGAGCGGGAACATCTGTAACAGCAGCCACATCAGCTCCACAGTGACCCCTCCATGTTCAATAGAAGCACAGTTTACAGGGAACCTGGGCTCCCAGACACATTTATCACCAGTCCGTGTCATGATGACAATGTGTCTTTTGAACTTTAAAACAAACATTGCTGGGCCTTCCTGGTGTGGCTCAGTGGATAGAGCGTCATCCTGCAGACTGATGGGTCCCAAAGTCGATTGTGGTAAAGGGCACATCATGCCTTGGTTGTGGGCTCTATACCAAGTAAGGGGCATGCAGGAATCAGCCGATCAATGATTGTCTCTCATCATTGATTGTTTTATCTCTCTTTTGCTCTGCCTTCCTCTCTAAAATCAATAAAAATGTACTTAAAAATAATGCTATATAACAAAAGGCGAATATGCAAATCAACCAAATGGTGGAACAACCAGTTGCTATGACACACACTGACCACCAGAGGGCAGACACTTAATGCAGGAGCTGACCCTGGTGGTCAGTGTACTCCCACAGGGGGAGCTCTGCTCAGCCTGAAGCCAAGCTCATGGCTGGCTCCCAAGGGGAGTGGGCCTAAGCCATCAGTCAGATATCCCCCAAGGGCTCCCAGACTGCAAGAGGGTGCAGGCCGGGCTCAGAGGCACACATCCCCCCACCCCCAGTGCATGATTTTCATACATTGGCCCTCTATTAATAAATAAATAAATGCTGCTGTCAGTACCCTTCTCAGTGGGAAGGTCATTTCCATGAACCTCCCGACGCATAACGCTGTGCTGTGCACAGGGATCTGGAGGGCAGGCTGACAATCAGGAATGTCCATGGACGGGGGGACCTGCTGTTCCCCACAAAGGGCCATGTGGGCCTCACTCCCCAGCTCAGACCCTTCCATGGAGGTCAGGTCGCCCAGGACGGAACTAACAGGTTCCCTCCCACGTGGTCACGAGCCCACAGCTCAGGGGTGAGGACTGGGCAGCAGGAGTGGCCAGAGGGCCCTGGGGAGACCCTGGGTGTGGGTGTGAGGAGGGGCAGCTTCGGGGGGGAGGGGAGAGGGGAGCTGGTGCCCCCTCAGCTGGAGCAGCAGGGGGCGTGTCTGAGGCAGGTGCCCTGGGCTCATGTCAGTTCCCTCTTTAGACCAAACACTGAGCAGTGGCCAGGGGTCTGTCTGTCTGTGCTCAGGAGTCACCAAGAGCCTCCCACTTCACTTCCATGTCCGGCGTCGCCAGTGTGTGGGAGTCGATTAGTGACATTAAGTTCTTAGCAGTGCTAGGTTTCAAAACTCACATTTCTTCGGGATATCAGGTGAAACCTGCTTTCTTACCAAAGATGCTTTATGAACTCAAAGGCTTCCCCTTCCTGTCCTGACCCTGCTCCACACTCAGTGGCCTTGGCCAGGTCAGAAGAGCAATCCTGATCCAAACGGCTAGCAGCCTAGCCTGACCCAGGGCCTAAGCAGGACCTGACACCATGTGCCTTGGACACATGACCCCGTGGTGTCAGCCCCAGAGGGAGCAGGGGAGTGTCCCCACCTCAGTCCACACACAGATCCATGTGTCCCAAGGAAAGACCGATGCCAACACCACAAAGATCTGAGCGCTGTTCACCACAACTCAGGAAGGACAGACACCTGAATAGAGAAAAGAAGGCAGGGAAGGAGGGCTCAGAAGCTCTGCGCTGGGGAGGCCGGGAGAGACGGGGAGTGGGACCTGGGGAGGGGAAGATGAGGGTGTGGCTACAGGTCAGGCTCTGAGGTGAGTCTCCTGCATTGGAGTCTTGACCCATCATCTCCGTCTGGGGGATTCTGGGAAAATCACTAACCTCCCAGGACGCTCCCTCCTCATTGGCTGGAGGAGAGGCTGGGCCCCAGCAGAGGACAGTGTGGGATCCTGTGACTCTGAGTGAGGGGCCCAGGGACACACCCCCCACCTGTCAGCCTCCAGGAAGCTCTCAGAAGCATCATGGTGATTAACCAGCTGCACAGGGAGGTGACATGCACCCTGCGGACACCAGGGGGCGCTGTGGGGCTGGGTTGGGGCCTTTAGAGGTCAGAGTCCCCTGGGCTGGGTCAAGTGCAAAGAGCAGGACTGAGCCCCTTTGAAGACCCTTCTGTTGGGCCAATCAGCTCTTAGCAATGAAACCCACAGCTGCCCTCTGCCCCAGGGGAGTCCCCGCAGGAGGCCCGGGGCTCAGGGCTGGGCCAGCAGCTGAGACAGACCCTGGCTGGGCCCAGACAACAGATTTGCATCCCTGCTCCTCCCTCCTGAGCTGCGGGCAGAGAGGATAAGACAGGAGCTGGCAGGGCCAGTGCCAGCTGGGCAGCCGCAGGCAGCGCTCAGGACCCTCCCACCATGGCCTGGCTTCCCCTCTACCTCCTGCCCCTCGTCGTCTCCACAGGTCAGAGCGGCCACAGCACCTGGGGTCCTGCCCCCGATTCTCCCTCCCAGCTCAGTCCCAGGGGCGCCTGCACATCGGGGTTCAGTGGGCATCGCTCTTGTGTTTTCTGTCCGCAGGTCTCTGTGCTGATCTTGTGCTCACCCAGCCCCCGTCTGCCTCTGCCGCCCCGGGGGCCTCGGCCAAGCTCACCTGCACCCTGAGCGCTGAGCACAGCACCTACTATATTAGCTGGTATCAGCAGAGAGCAGGACAGGCCCCTCGGTATTTGATGAAGGTCAACAGCGACGGAAGCCACACCAAGGGGGACGGGATCCCTGATCGCTTCTCGGGCTCCAGCTCCGGGGCCGACCGCTACTTAACCATCTCCAGCCTCCAGTCTGTGGACGAGGCTGAGTACATCTGTGGTGCACCTGATAGCAATGGCATTTACTCACAGTGACTCAGGCGGGTGGGGAAGTGGGACAGAAACCTGCCCGCCGGGCCTGGTGCCCACGCTCACCGCTGTCTGAGCAGCTGTCGGTCAGGCTCAGGGTCAGGAGTCCTCCCTGGGCCTGGCCCGGCCCCTGCAGCGCTGGGGGACTCAGCGGGTCCTCTGTCCTCTGGGGCCTCTGTTCCTGGTGATGGAAATGGTGGATGAGGAGAGAAAAAGCTCCCTCCCTGCCAGACGCTCACCTCATGAGTCTAGAGCAGGGGTGGGCAAACTTTTTGACTCGAGGGCCACAGTGGGTTCTTAAACTGGACTCAGAAGAAGGAGCTGCGGCCCTGTTTCCCGACATTGCCATGGTAACACTGCTGCTGGTGAACGAGCGGAGGGGAGAGCAAGAGAACCCTCTGCTCTTTCGGCTCCGCGGGCTGGATAGAACAGCCGAACGGGCCGGATCCCGCCAGCGGGCCGCAATTTGCCCACGGCCCGATAGGCTGTTCTATCCGGCCCGCGGAGCTGAAAGAGGAGGGTTCTCTTGCTCTCCCCTCCGCTCCTTCACCAGCAGCAGTGTTACCATGGCAATGTCGGGAAACAGGGCCGCAGCTCCTTCTTCTGAGTCCAGTTTAAGAACCCATTGTGGCCCTCGAATCAAAAAGGTTGCCCATCTCTGGTCTAGACAGAGGACTCCCTGCCGCTCCTGAGGAACCTGAGCCCATGACTCTCCTCCTTGCACCCCCTCATCTCACACCTCCTCCTGCTGAGAACCCTGAGGAGAGGCCCATGAGGGCACCATATCGGTCCTGCGACCAGCCAGCAGGAGAGTCTTCACCCTCAGGCCTGTGGCGACGATGCTGAGAGAGCTGCCTGCCCAGAAGGGGAAACACCTGAGAGAGGGGCCGGGCATGATGACCGGGTCCCCCAGCCCTCAGGCCCTGCGCTCCATCCTGGGGCTCTGGTCAGGGGAGGAGCCCAGATCTTGGGGTCCTGACGGTAACTGTGGAACACATGGGAGTGAACGCCTTCACTCTGGGAGCAGAATGGACTCCTACAGGGCCTGTCAGGAAGGGGCTGAGCAGGAAGCATTTGGCCCTCAGAGAGGCAGGACAGAGCCCTGAGCCCGTGGGGGGCGCAGCCTGGGGCCCAGGAGGGAGGCGGGGCCTGTGAGGAGGTCTGAGCAGGACCAGCCTGGAGCAGGGCCTGGCTCCTCCCGCTGCACCAGGGCCTCCCCTTGTGGGGCCAAGACAGGCTCCCCCTCTGCCCAGGTCTTTCCCAAGGTCGGGCCAAGGCCATGTCCCCTGGGAGGGCAGCTGGGCCTGGAGACAGGGAGACTGAAGTGGGAAACATGTGGCCTCCTTCCCACTGGAGGGGAGTCCTGTGGGGGATCCCCCTCAATTGCATCACAAGGGGAGCCCAGGGGAGCGACAGGGCTGGCCTCCTGCCTGGTTTTCTGGAATCTGAAATGCAGCGCCTTTCACACACCCTCACCACCCAGGCCGCAGGGAGCAGCTGTGCACTCACTCGCCCAGGGCCTCTGGGCACTGAGCTGAGCTGGGGCAGGAGGGAGGCAGGGCTGGTCCCCAGTGGCTGGTTCTGAGATGAGGTCTAGGAGCTGCCAGGGGCCTGGGTGACCCCCCAGGGGCGGGAGGGGAGGAGGGGCTGGTCTCTGGGGAGGGAGGGGACAGGGACCAGGAGGATATGGATCAGGGCTGACCCCCCAGTGACCTCTGTCAGCCCAGGGGCTGGAGGCACAGGGTCCCAGGGCCATGGAGTCCCCCTCTGCTGTGAAGGGCTGTTCTCTAAAGGGCTGTGGTGACTTTGTCCCAAATGAGGTCCCAGGTACCCTCTGCCTCTCTCTCTTTCTCAGTCCCTCTTTCTCTGAAATAAATTAAAATACCTATATTTTAAACTGATAAGAACAGATACTACACTTGATCTTAGCCAAAAGGCTGAGAAGCAATAAAATACCTATATTTTAAAAACAGCTCCATCCTTTTCGTTGCTGAGCAGTGTCCCTGGTCTGGGGGGACCGACGGCTGCTAACCTGTCCATGCAGGAGGGGCAGAGGCCTCCGTGGCTTCCCCCGTGGATGTGGTGCCCACGGGGCCATGACCTCCGTGCACAGTGTCCCTGTGAGCACAGGCCTCCCTCTGAAATGAGTGCCCGGAGCACAGCTGCTGGGCTGTGTGCTGAGTGCGAGTCTCAGTCCCCGAGAGGCTGTTGTTAGGTTGGAGGGATCCAGGATCAGATGCATGCAGATGCGTGACGAAATAATGGACCCTCCCTGGAATTTCTAACACATCAGCATGCCAGACACAGATATCAGCTCCTCCATGGTATCCAGGACAACCCACACACAGATACTGGCTCCTTCCTGAATACCCTGCCAACCCCTGTGGCAGGAACTTCCTCAGCTCATGTGTCCACTCCTCATTAAACACCTGTATAAAAAGAAACCCCCCTTCAATGTTGCCATGAATCCACTGGCCCTGTCTTTGGGTTTCGTGGGTTGCCCGGAGACACAGATTAAAACCTTTCCTTTTCTTTCTTTTCTGATTGACTCGGTTCTCCTTATTTCCTATGCCGTCTCCTGAGCCACCTACCCTTTCCCGTTCCCATGGTCCCTGCATGTGCCTCCCTTCCGCCCGCCCCGGCCGGCACCGGGGTCCCTGTGTCACGGGAGCCCCTGACCCGTGTGTGGTCGTGTCTCGCTGTGGTTTCGCTGGTGTTTCCCTAACAGCTGAGGATGGACGCCCTCCCCTGTGCTCATGGCCATCACACACCCTCTTCCTGACGCGCCTGCTCTTGGACCTGCCTGTGTCCTCCTGGGCTGTGATTCTTTGGCTAAATTTCATGATTCCTCCTGTCCTCTCTGCACTGGTCACTCATTGGATGTGTTGTTATCACCTATTTCTCTTCTCTTCTCTCTGCTGCCTGTATCTTTAGAAAACTTTGCAAAGCCAAGGAGGCTGTTTTCCATGAGCTCCAATGTACGGATTGTTTCCTCCGTGAATCCTGCTTCTGATGTCATCAGAGAATTGTGGCCTGGCCTTGGGTCTCAAAGATTTCTCTTATTTCTTCCTAAAACAATCAATAAGAAGGTCACCTGGGAGGCACGTGAGCAATTGCTCTGCCTCTGGCCATGGGATCCTGGCCTCTCCCACCCCAGCATGACCACTGTCCCCACAGGCTCCTCCCAGCCCCTGCCCCGCCCTGTGGGTGAGTCCTCAGCAGACAGGAGGCCTGAGGGTTGTCCATCTGCCCAGGGAGGAGGCCAGGCCGCAGCGTGTGTGTGTGCAGCTGCTGGGTCATAGGTCAGTAGTTTCTTTTTTAATTTTTTTAATATGTTTTATTCTTTCAGAGGAAGGGAGACCAAGAGATGGAAACATCAATGATGAGAGAATCACTGATTGGCAGCCTCCGGCACACCCCCTAATGGGAACTGACCTTCACCTGGGCATGGGCTCTGACCTGGAATTGAACTGGGTCCCCCTGGTTCATGGTCGATGCTCCAACATCAGGCCACACCGGCCGGACAGACCTTCCTAACTGGACAGCACAGGGTACTGGGGAACCTGGCTCAGGCCCCTGCATGGAGCCCTGGCACAGCCTCCTCCACTGAGCCCTGTGCTGCTCAGCAGGGAGACTCCCCTGAGGCCCAGGAGGAAGGAAGTGGATTTGCATGAGGCCCCGCCCACCCAGGAGTGAGGAGCCTTGAAGACCACAGCCCAGCTGAGGGCTCAGAGCAGAAACTGGAGCCTCACCATGGCCTGGACCCTCCTGCTCCCCCTCCTCACACTCTGCACAGGTGCTGCCCCAGGCTCAGGCCCCGAAACCAGGGAGCATCCTGGCCATGACCTTCAGCTCAGCCCAGGGGACGCTGCGGGGTGTGGGCCTCTGGGACTGAGAGCCTCCTGCCCACACTCACCTCCTCTCCTCTCCTCTCCTCTCCTCTCCTCTCCTCTCCTCTCCTCTCCTCTCCTCTCCTCTCTTACAGGTTCTGTGGCCTCTTCAGATCTGACTCAGCCCCCAGCAGTGTCGGTGGCCTTGGGACAGACGGCCAGGATCACCTGCCAGGGAGAACTCGTAACAAAAGTTAATCCTGTATGGCTCCAGCAGAAGCCTGGCCAGGCCCCCATGCTGCTCATCCATGGTGATGAAAACAGGACCTCAACGATCCCTGAGCGATTCTCTAGCTCTTACTCAGGAGACACGGAGACCCTGACCATCAGCGGGGCCCAGGCCCAGGACGAGGCCGACTATTACTGTTCAGCATGGGACAAGAATGCTAAAGTGCACAGTGACACAGGCGGATGGGGAAGTGGGACAGAAACCTCCCTGTGTCACCCTCTCCTCCAGCCCCAAGGGCTGCAGACCAAGCCCTGAGCAGGTTCAGCCCAGGTCCCACTTCCGAGGTCCCCAGCTGCCCCCTCCTCAGCCTGGGGAGCTCTGCAGGGGGAGGGGCAGGGGAGGCTCAGGGTGGGCGGGACCCGGCTCCCTGTGTGTCTGGGCCGCAGTGTAATTCCTGGAGGAGGCCTGAGCCAGGACAGACTGACAGAACCCTGTGTCCAGAACAACGGCCATGAATGTGTACACAGTGGGACTGGGCCACGTTCTGGATGAATCCCCACAGCCTCCCACCCCAGCTGAGCCCCTAGAGCCCAGCTCCCTGGCAGCCCAGGACTCTGAACGGACCCTACTAGGGAGTGACCCACTGGCCACCGCCTCTGGGCGCCCTGGGGTCACAGCTGGGTCCTCACTGGGAGGCACCCCTGGGAAGGGAAGGGCCTCCCCAAGGTCATGGCCTCTCCTGAGTGTGACAGGCCCAGTGCCCGCCTGACGCCAAGGCCCCAAGGCCCCGCCTCAGGTCAGAAGGCCCTGCAGCCTCCAGTGTGGCTTCCATGCCACCACGTTGCAGGCACCAGTCTGGGTTCCACGCTCCCCCCAGAGGGACCCCTGGAGGAGGGTCTCCCATCAGAGTGATTCCCGGGCCCCAGAGAGCAAACCAGCGTCCAGCGGGCGGAGCACTGAGAGGACGGAGCTGCTGGGGCCTCTGGGGCTACAGATGCTCCTCACAGCACAGATGACAGAGGGGCCCGTGTGGGGGGAGCCACCCGAGGCCTGGAAGGTGCCTCCAGCACCTCAGAGGGCACATCCCGCAGAGCCAACCCTGCAACCCCGCAGCCCCCGGCAGAGGGAGAAGCTCTGAGGGAGGCACAGGCGGGTCCCCAGAGGAGCGCTGGCTCCATGGGGGCAAAATGGGCCCCAGACCCGAGTCTGCTCTGGTGGCATCTGGGCAAGTGTGAGGACCCGCAGCCCAGAGAGCAGTGAGCTGTGTCCCAGGGATCTCCCGCCTCCCCCATGAGGACCAGCAGCTCAGAGAGGAGGACAGGACCCCTCCTCCTGCAGGACAGGCTCAGGCCTCTGCACGCAGCTGCTCCTCCTGCCGCCCTGAGAGAGCTGAGGGCCCATCCAGATGCCCCCTCACCACTCTGTCCCCCTGGGGTGAGCTCAGCCCTCCCCCCTCCACGGGCACCCCTCCTGGCTGGGGAGCTCCACAGCAGCCTCAGGGTCCTGAGTGGAAGCCCCGCCGCCGGGGGCATCCTGAGGCCACAGCCTGTGCGATGCCGACTGAACAGCCTCCCAGGCCCTCGTGCTCCTGCCGCGGCCGCTCCCAGCGCAGGTCACGGCTCCTTTGTCCCTTTGTCTCCACGAGACTCAGTCCTGCGAGGGAGACACGGGGACAGGGTCCCGCCCAGCAATGACTCTGGCCACAGGCCCTCAGGAGGTGATCACATGGGAAACCCCAGAACGTTCTTGGGGGACAGAGCAGCCTCTGCAGACCCCGGGCATCGCCCCCACTGTGACCCCAGGAGGAGGCCTGGAGGGGGAGCGACTGGTCTTGTCCCCCCAGAGGCCCTGGTCGCCCCCACAGCCCCGTGGCCTCTCCGCGTTCACAGCTGTGACGCCACCTCCTGGGACGGTGCCAGACACGATTCTCTCCTGTTTCTTTTCTTTTTAAAAAAATATATTTTTAATGATTTCAGAGAAGAAGGGAGAGGGAGAGAGAGAGAAACATCAGTGATGAGAGAGAATCATGGATCGGCGGCCACCTGCACGCCCCCCACTGGAGATTCAACCTGCAACCCAGACATGTGCCCTGACCGGGAATGGAACCGTGACCTCCGGGTTCATAGGTCGACGCTCAACCACTGAGCCACACCAGCTGGGCTCTCTCCTCTTTCAATAGAAAGTGACAGATACACCAAAGTTGGAGAGCAGTGTGGTCCAATGGATATAACACATTAAACCAATATGTCATTCAACAACTTCCGGCGTCCTGATTAATGAGAAGACACAAGTGCTATCTGTTTTCATACCAGATTTTGTGAAACTGACTTTCTTGAAATTATTATCACTTCAATGTGAATTAAATAAAAAATATTGATACTTTTACATGATTCTTGTACTGAGTTTTTAAAAGCTGGAAAATATTTCAGAGACCCCACCTCTGTGCACAGACGGGTCCAAATTTCAAGAGACATGCAGGTTCCACCGCGGTGCAGATGTGAGCTCTCTTCAGTCCCCATTCAAGGATGACGGACCCCTGAATAGAGAACAGAAGGGGGGGCAGGAGGGCTCAGAAGACCTGGGGGAAGGAGGTGGTATGGGGCCTAGTGGGAGCAGGGCAGGGAGGGGGCTGAAGGTCAAGCTCTGAGGTCAGTCTCCTGCATTGGAGTCTTGACCCATAATCTTGCTCTGGGGGATTCTGGGAAAATCGTTCGCCTCCCAGGACGCTCCCCCCTTATTGGCTGGAGGAGAGGCTGGGCCCCAGCAGAGAACGGTGTGGGCTCCTGTGACGCTGAGTAAGGGGCCCAGGGACCCCCCCCCACCCCCCCCACCTGTCAGCCTCCAGGAAGCTCTCAGAAGCAGTCATGGTGATGCACCAGCTGCACAGGGAGGTGACATGCACCCTGGGGACACCAGGGGGCACTGTGGGGCCGGGTTGGGGGCCTTTAGAGGTCAGAGTCCCCTGGGCTGTGTCAAGTGCAAAGAGCAGAACTGAGTTCCTTTGAAGACCCTTCTGTTGGGCCAACCAGCTCTTAGCAATGAAACCCACAGCTGCCCTCTGCCCCAGGGGAGTCCCCGCAGGAGGCCCTGAGCTCAGGGCTGGGCCAGCAGCTGAGACAGACCCTGGCTGGGCCCAGACAACAGATTTGCATCCCTGCTCCTCCCTCCTGAGCTGCGGGCAGAGAGGATAAGACAGGAGCTGGCAGGGCCAGTGCCAGCTGGGCAGCCGCAGGCAGCGCTCAGGACCCTCCCACCATGGCCTGGCTTCCCCTCTACCTCCTGCCCCTCATAGTCTCCACAGGTCAGAGCAGTCACTGCACCTGGGGTCCTGCCCCTGATTCTCCCTCCCAGCTCAGTCCCAGGGGCGCCTGCTCATCGGGGCGCAGTGGGCATCGCTCTTGTGTTTTCTGTCCGCAGGTCTCTGTGCTCTGCCTGTGCTCACCCAGCCCCCGTCTGCCTCTGCCGCCCCGGGCGCCTCCCCCAAGCTCACCTGCACCCTGAGCCAGGAGCACAGCAGCTTTAGTGTTCGCTGGTATCAGCAGAAAGCAGGACAGGCCCCTCAGTTCATCATGTACCTTCAGAGCAACGGAAGCCACACCAAGGGGGACGGGATCCCTGATCGCTTCTCAGGCTCCAGCTCTGGGGTTGACCGCTACTTAACCGTCTCCAACCTCCAGTCTGAGGACGAGGCTGAGTACATCTGTGGAGTGAGCTATAACATTGGTGGCAAATTTGGGGGGTTCCACAGTGACACAGAGAAAGGGGAAGTGGGGCTAAAACCTCTCTCCCTCTGTCTGCTCCTCCCGGGGACTCGGGGGACCTGCTCCCTGTCCCCCTCCTGGGTGCTGAGATGCTGACTCTTTCCTGTCAAACCCATCACCCTCCCCCCTGCTCCCCAAGGTGCCACAGTGAGAAGCAAATGGAGGCCATGATTGGGGTCCTTGTGCCGACACTTACATTCTGATCCCCCCTCACCTGTGGGCAAGAGCTGGGACAGACCACACCAGGCCCCGCAGACCGTACCCCTGAGGGTATGGCTGCGCTTACCAGGTTCCCCGGAGCCACCAGACCTGGGCTCCTGTTCGGGCTCTGCTCAGGGAAGGAACAGAGACCTTTGGGTGCAAAGATGACCTTGGACGTCACCTGTTGCCTCCGCTGCTCCGTGGAGGGAAGCAGGGCCCTGGCAGGACGGGGCTGAGCAGGAAGTGTCTGGTCCTCAGGAGGCAGGACAGAGCCCTGAGCCTGTGGGGGGTGCAGCCTGGGGCCCAGGAGGGAGGCAGGGCCTGTGAGGAGGTCTGAGCAGGACCAGCCTGGAGCAGGGCCTGGCTCCTCCTGCTGCACCAGGGCCTCCCCTTGTGGGGCCAGGACAGGCTCCCCCTCTGCCCAGGCCTTTGAGAGACGGGCCTGGACCCGGGCCAATGAGGAGGGACAGGGAGCAGGAGGAGCCGCAGGAGCAGGAGGAGCAGGAGGAGCAGGAGGAGCAGGAGGGGATGGATCAGGGCTGACCCAAGAGTGACCTCTGTCAGCCCCAGCGGCTGGAGCCACAGGGTTTGAGGGCCACCCCCAGCCCCTCCATGTGAAGGGCTGTTGTCTAAAGGGCTTTGGTGACTTAGTCTGAAAGGAGGCCCCTCGGGTCCCACTGCAGGACGGGTCCCCACCCCTCACCCTGCAGGGAGGGGGCCAGGAGGACAGTCCGGGTTCGTTGGGAACTCCAGTGCAGACCACACTCACTCAGGGCCTCCTGGAGCCTGGATGCCCATAACATGGGAGTCAGCAGTGGCCTTGATGGACAGACAGAGGGACGCCCTGTGCGAGTCTGGACGGCGAGGGAAGGGGCAGAGGCAGATGTCCCTGCTGTGCTGAGACGTGCACCCGCCTGTGAGGACGCCGCCTGCACATGTCCCGGGTCACAGGGCGACAAGGGGCCCCAGAGAGGCCGTGGGGACCCTCTGCTGTGGCCACGGGGTGACAGGGTGAGGGTCTCAGGGGCATCATGCCAGCACTGGTGAGAAAGGGACGGATGATCCCTGTGGAGAACTGACCCTTTCTTTGTCTGTGTCTTACCTGTGGCTTTGGCTTCAGAGGGGCCAGGTGACTGGGTGATCTGATCCCCAGTGGAGGCCCCAGGGCTCTCCCCAAGCCCAGAGAGGAGGTCAGGGGTCAACCTGGGGTGTGTGCAGGGGCTGGGTCAGGGGTCAGCACCATCTCCCTCAGCACCACGGAGAGCTCCGGGCACAGGCACAGGCTGGGAGGGAGGCTCCTATTTGAACTCCATCAGCCCAGCTGTGCCCTGAGCAGCTGGAGCCAGTCCAGGAGGCCCGCAGGGAGGAGATTTGCATGAGGAGCCACTTGCAGAGCATAAGAGCCGCCCAGAGGCCACCTGCCCAGCTGTGGGCTCAGAGGTTGAACCTGGGGCTTCTCAGCGATGGCCTGGACCCCTCTCCTGCTCCCCCTGCTCACTCTCTGCACAGGTGCTGCCCCCAGGACCTCAGCTGGACCTGCTCCAACCCTGAGCTCCTCCAGGCACAGCCTCGGGTGGAATCTACAGATAATGGGACCTAATACTTAAGACCCCTCCTCTTCTCTTTTACAGGCTCTGTTGCCTCCTATGAGCTGACCCAGCCAGGCCCTTTGTCAGTGGCCCCAGAAGGGACAGCCAGCATGACCTGCACTGGAGATTTACTGGATAAAAGATATACTTACTGGTACCAGCAGAAGCCTGGCCAGGCCCCTGTGCAGGTCATTTACAAGGATAGCAAGCGGCCCTCAGGGATCCCGGACCGATTCTCAGGCTCCAGCTCCGGGAAGACAGCCACCCTAACCATCAGCAGGGTCCGAGCCGAGGACGAGGCCGACTATTACTGTTTGTCTACTACCAGTGATGATAATGCTCACAGTGACACAGGCAGATGGGGAAGTGGGACAAAAACACTGTCCCTGTCTGTGTCACATGCTCCCTCAGCCCCAGGAGGACTGTAGACAAAGCCATGAGCAGGCCTGGCCCAGGTCCCAGACCTCAGCTCCCCGGGCTGCCCCTCCTCCCGCCTCAGGCCGCTCTGTAGCGGGTGGCACAGAGCAGGTTCACTGGGACAGGACAGGGCTTTCCTGATGGTGTCTGGGTCTGGGTGTGAGTGGGAGACAGAGGGCCTGGTTGGAGGACCCACAGTGGGAGACACACACACAGTGTAAGGACCCTGCTTATCCTCCCATGGTAACGGGGCCTCTCATTGGTCACATGTCCGAGTGTCTCCCCAGACATCCCAGCCCATCTGAGCTCATGAAGCCCCAGGACCTGGCAGCCTGGGTGCTGAACAACCAAACCCGAGCTGATGGCACTGAGGAGTCCACCCAGGTCCCTGCTCAGGGCTGACCCACCTCATAGCCCGCTGGGACCTGGCAGCTCACAGCTGCACCCTCCCCGGGAAGGGCTGCCTCCCCCAAGGCCATGCCCCTCTCAGACTGAGGCTCAGGCCTAGCACCCGCCTGAGGCCAGGGTCCCGAGTCTCTGCCTCATCTCAGGGCGCCCTCCCCGCTGATCCTCAGTTGTCACCACAGGCAGGTCACCTGTCTGGCCTCTCACGTCTCCTCCCAGAGGGCTCACCCCAAAGCCCCGCTGCAGGCGAGTCTCCCTCCCCCATGGCACCAGGGGCACGGCAATTATCCCTGAGATCTCAGCGCCACCTGTGAGAGCAACTTCCACAGCCAGAAAGAGCCACCCAGGAGCCCAGAGACCAGGGGCAGAGCTCACACCCACAGTCAGAGGCCGTGTGTCCTCAGTCAGAGAGGACAGGCTCCTCATCAGGCGCCAGGCTGACCAGAGAGAGCAGCGTCCTCCGTGCTGGGCCATGAGCACAAGGCTGCACGCTGCTCGCCCCTCCCTCTCCTGCGAGGCAGTGCAAGCCCAGGAGGCTAAGGATCAAAGAGTTTCCATTAACTTCACTGAACTGGGGTAATACAAACAGCAAACACATTACAAGCATATACAGATATTATATATATATACAAGTATTTTTCACTAAACACAGAAATACTCACCAAGTCTGGTGTCAGAACAAAATATGAGCCATAATAAGCAAAAATAAAAAATCAATCCATCACCCTGGCCAAGAAATTTCACACAAGATGGACTTAGTAGACAAGAACTTCAAAAATCCCCATTCCATTTGTTCAGGAGGGAAAAGATGACTGAACATGGTATTGCAGACGAGGGAGACAAAAAAACAATACCCAACTCAACGGGTAGAAATGAAAACTACAGAGTCGGAGAGAAAGTCACACTTGATGGGTGGACAGAAGTTGAATCAACAGAACGGAGAAGATTAGTCAGTTGGTGCCATGGAAGAGAATCTATAGACAAGAGGTAAAACTACTGACAGAACAAGACACTGAAATCACTAACACAAACCTCCCTGTGCTGCAGGACAACGTCAAGGAGCCTAATGTGCATGTAATTTGTGTCACACACACACTCACACACACACACTCACACATACAGGAAACATCAGCACAAACATGATCCAATTCCTTAAAACCAGCACAGAAGAGAAACCCTCACAGCGTCAGGAGAAGGACACATTCCCCAGAGAGGAACCTAGAGATCCAGCAGGTCCCTCCTTGAAACCAGCACAAACGAGGAGAGAGTGAAGCGATGCCCTGAGAAAACTAAAAGTAAAAACAAAACCACAAAACGCCGTCCACTCCCATGTCTCTGCCCAGCGAAACTGTCTTTCAAAAGAGAAGGGGAAGTAGAACTCTCTCAGACACCGACTCTGAGAGAAATGTCCCCGGCAGCCCCAGGTCACGGTGCTGTTTGACCGGCACCAGCGGCAGCACCTGTGAGAGTCAGTCCTTAAGTCCTGTGTCCCCCAGTCCCACCCCAGAACCCGCCACCCCAGGGATAGGAGCAGTGATGCCTCAGGGGGCCCGACCCCCATCCTGCAAATGCACCGCTTCCCAGTTCCTGGGCGACCTGGGCCTCTGGTGCCTGGTCCTGAGACCGGCCGTGGCCATGGAGAGACCAGCAACCCTCCCCTGGGACCAGCAGTTCAGGGATCAGGGAGTTTGCCCTGAGCAGGAGGCTCAGATCTCCACCTGGACAGAGGGCACCTGCACCCCCAGCCGCCAGAGAGCAGCGGCCACCAGGGGGCAGCACAGACCACCCCAAGCCTCCTGGCCCCTGGGAGGGCCAGGCCTGAGGGGTTCTAACCTTCAGGGTGATGACTCACCCCCACCCTCCCACCTGCAGAGAGAGCAGGGGGTTCCTGCAGCCTCGCCTTTGGCACCCCTGGGACCTGCTGGCTGCGTCTCTCCCCCCTGGTTCCTGTGGGATTCGCCTGTTTCTCCAGCTCAGGTCCAGGCCCCTCACTCCTCTCCAGCCACTACCTTCCCTGTTCCTACGAAACCTCTCCAGGTGTCACACCTGCCTCAGCCCTGAGCCTTCCGGGCACCAGGCCCACGGGGGACACTGGGGCCCAGCATCTCTGACCTGCCCTGAGCGCTCACCGAGCTCAGACACGTACAGCTCCTCAGTGGCTCCTAGAACCCCACGTGCCATTAGCCAGGTGGGCACGTGTTCCAGTTCTGATGCCCACACACCGGGCCTGGGCGACCCCTGCCCGGACCTCAGGCTCACACGCTCACCTCCTCAGGGACCTTCTCTCCCGGGCTCACACCTGCAGACAGGCCTCCCCTCTGAGCTCAGCTGGGGCCAGGCCAGCGCGGGCCCGAGGCTGGGATCCATCTAAGTGGAGATGTCCGCCCCCCAGGATGGCTCCAGAATAACCCAGAATCCCCTGAGCCAGGGCAGGTGCAGGGGCCGCCCCTCCCTCCCTGTGTCCCTGGGCTGAGCCCTTCTCAGAACCCACCAGCTCCCAGCAGCCCCTGGGCCTGGCTGATTTGCATGCCCCCCAGCTGTGTCCAAGGGGATAAGAGAGGCCTGGGAGGAGCCCTGCAGCCTGGGCCTCAGGGAGCAGAGTCAGGGCGCCCACCATGGCCTGGACCCCTCTCCTCCTCGGCCTCCTGGCTCACTGCACAGGTGCTGCCCGGCTCACACCCTCCCCGCCCCGGGCCTGCACCCACCTGGCTGCCTCTGAGCTCAGGGGCGCTGCCTGTGGGGCAGGAGGCTCAGGCCCTGCTGCTGGCTCAGGGCTGGAGGGCGGCGCCCCCTATACTCATGGCTCTGAGGACCCTGAGGGCTCCCCTGCAGCAGGAAGGGGGGCTCAGTGCTCAGAGGCTCCATCCCCGGGAGCCCCAGGCCACCTGGGCTGAGTGGGGTGAGAGGGCGCCTGGGGCCGGGAACCCCTGGATCTCAGGAGAGCAGGGGGGAAGGGGGTGCCTGGGAAGGGGCTCTCACCCTCCTGCCTCCTCTTCCTCCTGCAGCCTCTGTGGCCTCCTATGAGCTGACGCAGCCGCCCTCGGTGTCGGTGAACCTGGGACAGACAGCCAGGCTCACGTGTGGGGGAGACAACATTGGAAATAAATATACTCACTGGTACCAGCAGAAGCCCGGCCAGGCCCCCGTGCTGGTCATCTATAGAGATAGCAGCCGGCCCTCAGGGATCCCTGACCGATTCTCAGGCACCAACTCGGGGAACACAGCCACCCTGACCATCAGTGGGGTCCAGGCCCAGGACGAGGCCGACTATTACTGTGTGGTATGGGACAGCAGTGCTAAAGCTCACAGTGACACAGGCGGATGGGGAAGTGGAACAGAAACCTCCCTGTGTCACCCTCTCCTCCAGCCCCGAGGGCTCCAGACCAAGCCCTGAGCACAGCTGCCCGTCTGTGTCGAGCGAGAGCAGGGGCAGCTTCGGGCACCTGTGGACGATCCCACATGGAGCCCTGTCAGCCATGGGTCACGTCCAGGAGCAGGAGGCCCATGAGGAGTGTGGGTGCATCGGGACTGCCCCCGGGAGGGGCCTGGACACCGTGAGCGGGAACGTCTGTAACAGCAGCCACATCGGCTCCACAGTGACCCCCTCCATGTTCAATAGAAGCACAGTTTACAGGGAACCTGGGCTCCCAGACATTTATCACCCGTCAGTGTCCTGATGACAATGGGCCTTTTCATGTTTAAAATAAATGATGCTGGGCCTCACTGGTGTGGCTCAGTGGATAGAGCATCAGCCTGCAGACTGATGGGTCTCGGGTTTAATTCTGATCAAGGGCTCGTGCCCAGGTTGCAGGCTCCATCCCCATTAGGGGGCATGCAATAAGCAGCCAATCAATGATTCTCTCCCATCATTGATGTTTCTATCTCTCTCTCCCTCCCATTCCTCTCTGAAATCAATAAAAATATATTTTAAAAATAATAAGTAAATAAATGCTGCTGGGACTGACCGTCTCCGTGGGACAGTCATTTCCATGAAGCTCCCGGAGGCATGGCGCTGTGCTGTGCGCAGGGATCTGGAGGGCAGGCTGACAATCAGGAATGTCCGTGGACGGGGGGACCTGCTGTTCCCCACAAAGGGCCATGTGGGCCTCAGTCCCCAGCTCAGACCCTTCCATGGAGGTCAGGTCACCCAGGACGGAACTAACAGGTTCCCTCCCACGTGGTCACGAGCCCACAGCTCAGGGGTGAGGACTGGGCAGCAGGAGCGGCCAGCAGGGGCCCTGGGGAGACCCTGAGGTGTGGGTGTGAGGAGGGGCAGCATGGGGGGGGAGGTAGAGGGGAGCTGGTGCCCCCTCAGCTGGAGCAGCAGGGGGCGTGTCTGAGGCAGGTGCCCTGGGCTCATGTCAGTTCCCTCTTTAGACCAAACGCTGAGCAGTGGCCAGGGGTCTGTCTGTCTGTGCTCATGAGTCACCCAGCGCCTCCCACTTCACTTCCATGTCCGGCGTCGCCAGCGTGTGGGAGTGAACCATGTCCTCGCATCCTCAGCAGGACAGGTGGACAACCAGCACATCCATCAGGGATGTTGGGTAGAATCTGCTTTCTTCCCAAATGTGCTTCATAAACCAAAGGCTTCCTGTTCCTGTCCTGACCCTGCTCCACACTCAATGGCCTTGGCCAGGTCAGAGAGCAATCCTGGTCCAGACGGCTAGCAGCCTAGCCCGACACGGCCCTAAGCAGAACCTGATTCCCAACATCCCTTTGACACATGAACCCGTGGTGTCGGATATAGAGAGGGGAGTGTCCCCACCTCAGTCCACACACAGATCCATGTTTCCCTGAAAACACCAATGCCAACACTGTGAGTATCTGAGCACTGTTCAGACCAGACTCCAGGAGACGGACACCTGAATAGAGAAAAGAAGGTGGGGACAGGAGGGCTCAGGAGGATGGGATGAGGGGGAGACGGGGTGTGGGACCTGGGGAGGGGCAGGACAAGGAGGGGGCTGAAGGTCAGGCTCCAAGGTCAGTCTCCTGCATTGGAGTCTTGACCCATCATCTCTGTCTGAGGGATTCTGGGAAAATCATTCACCTCCCAGGACGCTCTCCCCTCATTGGCTGGAGGAGAGGCTAGGCCCCAGCAGAGGATGGTGTGGGCTCCTGTGATGCTGAGTGAGGGGTCCAGGGACACCCCTCCTCCCCCCGACCAACCTGTCAGCCTCCAGGAAGCTCTCAGAAGCAGTCATGGTGATGCACCAGCTGCACAGGGAGGTGACATGCACCCTGGGGACACCAGGGGGCGCTGTGGGGCCGGGTTGGGGGCCTTTAGAGGTCAGAGTCCCCTGGGCTGTGTCAAGTGCAAAGAGCAGGACTGAGCTCCTGTGAAGACCCTTCTGTTGGGCCAACCAGCTCTTAGCAATGAAACCCACAGCTGCCCTCTGCCCCCAGGGGAGTCCCCGCAGGAGGCCCTGGGCTCAGGGCTGGGCCAGCAGCTGAGACAGACCCTGGCTGGGCCCAGACAACAGATTTGCATCCCTGCTCCTCCCTCCTGAGCTGCGGGCAGAGAGGATAAGACAGCAGCTGGCAGGGCCAGTGCCAGCTGGGCAGCCGCAGGCAGCGCTCAGGACCCTCCCACCATGGCCTGGCTTCCCCTCTATCTCCTGCCCCTCATCGTCTCCACAGGTCAGAGCGGCCACAGCACCTGGGGTCCTGCCCCCGATTCTCCCTCCCAGCTCAGTCCCAGGGGCGCCTGCTCATCGGGGCGCAGTGGGCATCGCTCTTGTGTTTTCTGTCCGCAGGTCTCTGTGCTCTGCCTGTGCTCACCCAGCCCCCGTCTGCCTCTGCCACCCCGGGGGCCTCGGCCAAGCTCACCTGCACCCTGAGCGCTGAGCACAGCAACTACTTTATTTGGTGGTTTCAGCAGAGACCAGGACAGGCCCCTCGGTATTTGATGAAGGTTAACAGCGACGGAAGCCACACCAAGGGGGACGGGATCCCTGATCGCTTCTCGGGCTCCAGCTCCGGGGCCGACCGCTACTTAACCATCTCCAACCTCCAGTCTGAGGACGAGGCGGACTATTACTGTGGTGCACCTGATGGCAGTGGGAGCACCTGGCAGTGACTCACAGTGACTCAGGCGGGTGGGGAAGTGGGACAGAAACCTGCCCGCCGGGACTGGTGCCCATGCTCACCGTGTCTGAGCAGCTGTCGTTCAGGCTCAGGGTCAGGAGTCCTCCCTGGGCCGGGACCGGCCCCTGCAGCGCTGGGGGACTCAGCGGGTCCTCTGTCCTCTGGGGCCTCTGTTCCTGGTGATGGAAATGGTGGATGAGGGGCTGCTCTGAGCAGGGCTATTGGCCGCCTCATAGACACAACAGCCTTAGAATCTCCTCCCCGTCCCTCATGGCATCAGCTGTCATGTGAGCGAGGAGAGAGGTGGCCCAGCAGCCCTGGCAAAGCCCCTTCCTCTTGGGTAGAAGCAGCGGGTGGAGGCCCAGGGGCTGTGCTGTCGGGGATCTTGGATGAGACACCCCCACATTTCACTGGCTGTGGGGACCCCCCAGAGGCCCTAGACCCGGCGCCTGCTACCTGGGTTTCTTCCTGTCCTGAGGTTTCACGTGATGAGGGAGGAAGTGCAGACACCACTGTGGGTCCCGCCTGGGGACTATCTCCTGGCAGAGTAACAGGACAGTCCATGGGCCGTGCTGCCTGTCCCTTCTGGAGCCAATTCAGCTGAGACAGGGAGGAGTCATATGAGCGTTTATTCCCTTCCTACCGGCAGCCTGGGGAGCAGCGGGTCACCCACAGAAACCTGCTCTGCCCCCCATAAGCCCGCTGCTTGTATTGGGGAGAAGGACAAGGATTACAGGGGACGTAGGCAATGGGTGTGCCAAATGGGCAGTTGACAGGTAATGGGGGCAGGAGATTTGCAAAGGCCTGTGGGTATGCAAAGGGCTGGCGGCTCTGGGTTGTGCAACCAGGCGGGTCATCTTCCCATGATCACAGGCAGCTCCCTGGTGGGGAGGATGGGCCGAAATCCCGGGTGAGCTCCCAGGTCCCAGGTGCAACTCCCAGCCAGGTGAGAAGGCGCCTCCTTTAATCAGAACAAAGCAGTCACGGTGAACAGGGCAGGATTCCCATTTCTCACAATTCTAGCTGGTCCCCAGGATTCTGTTTCTGACCCTGTCACTAACAGTTTGCCATTTGGTCATCTATGGAACCCAGACCACCCAGGCCCTGTCCTCCGCTCCCCTCCCCCGCGGTGAACAGCACTCACCTCGAGGCCCTCCTTTCTGGGCCAAGCGCTCTCCCCCCACCTCTGTGGTGGGGCCAGGCCAGCCAGGCAGGGGGGGGGGGGACCCGCAGGAATGTGGGGTGGGTCACCCACATGGGCCCTGGGGAGCCGGTTCAGAACCAGAGGCGCAAGCAGCAGTTGGAGTCCCCACAGGGCTGTGTGGAGGGCAGAAAGGTGGGGGAGATTAGCAACTGCCTCCCTGAGTGTCTTCAGCTCCCCCCTCCACCCCCGCCCCCGGAAGCAGGGAGCGGCCGGAGGTGTGTCTGAGCCCCCTGCCTCTCACCTGTCCCTGCCCAGCAGGGCCTTCCTGGGGACCCTCGGGCAGTGGATGTGCCCAGCTGCTCCCAGACCTCCTGACTGGTTACCTGGAACCCTCCACATCACCCAGCAACCCCCACTCCACCCCAAGTTCCACACCTCAGACAGGAACAGGGCTGCAGCCAGAGCCCCCCCACCCCCGCCCCGCCCCCACTCCCCACCGCCCCTGCTCAGTGTCCTGGATCACACCTGACTCTCCCGCAGGGCAGGGCCTGACCCAGCTCCTCCCACACTCCCCCCCCAGGCTCCCCTCCTTCTCTGAGGCTGCTGGCGGTGCTCCCTTTGTTTTCACCGTTTAGTGGGTGACCTGAACCTCCCTGCCTGGTGGAGGAGGTCAGGGGTCACAGAGAGGAGCCCGACCCCCTCCCCTGCGGCCAGCAGCCCAGGGACCAGGGAGTCTCCACCTGAGCAGTGGCTGGTGCATCTACCCCTGGGCAGAGGTCAGCCTGCACCTCCACAGGCAGGGCGGAGCCGCCACCAGGGGGCGCCAGAGAGCCACCTGGCAAAGCCACCTGCAGATGGGGTGGGCCTGGCATCAGGGGCCTTAAGATGGGCCTGGGCCAGAGGGTAAGTAACCTTAACCTCAAACCTACAGGACAGGTTTACACAGTATCACCCTTGACACAGGCGCCCGTTCCTGGCCCGTGGCTGGGAAGTCCTGGGCTTCCTGTCCCAGGGCCTGAAACTCGCTGGTGCTCAGTGAACTGGTCCTGACCTCATTTCTTAGATTAGGTTATTTTATTTCTGAATATAACCCCCAGTGGGACCATTATTGGCGAGACGCATTCCCTTGAAGCGGTTCTCCGCTCAGCAGCTGGCTCTCATTCCCTCACCTCAAAGATTCCTTCTAGCACCTGCCCTATCCCGGCCCCGACTGCACAATGGGGAGACTGAGGCACCGCACCTGTGATCTGCCTGATGACTCACGGCCCCGGGCAGACACTGACTGCACCAGGAGTGCTTTCAAGAGCTCCATGTGGCCAGTGGCTGAGCATGGAGCTGTGACCTGTCCACCAGGAGGCCCCGGTCCAGTTCCTATCAGTGCACTGGGACCGGTTGGGGACTAGATGCCCAGTAGGGGGCGTGCAGGAGGCAGCCCATCTATGTTTCCCTCTCGTCATTGATGTTTCTCTCTCTCTGTGCCTCTCCCTTCCTCTCTCTAAAATCAAATAAAAACAGTTAAAAAAAAAAAACACAAAAAACTCCATATGCTGTTGACAGAGTCAATGTTATTCGGTCTCTGAGGCCCAGGCCCTGAGGTGAAGCAGGACCTCGCCCCTAAGCATGTGATGTCACCTGTAGAATTCCTTCAGCCAACGCAGGCCCCCTAGCCCCACCCACATCCCCTGCTGTGGCAGATGTCACCGCAGACCATGGGACCCCCAGGGTAGGATCTGCAGGGGCTGCCCCTCCCTCCCTGCGTCCCTGGGCTGAGCCCTTCTCAGAACCCACCAGCTCCCAGCAGCCCCTGGGCCTGGCTGATTTGCATGCCCCCCAGCTGTGTCCAAGGGGATAAGAGAGGCCAAGGAGGAGCCCTGCAGCCTGGGCCTCAGGGAGCAGAGTCAGGGCGCCCACCATGGCCTGGACCCCTCTCCTCCTCGGCCTCCTGGCTCACTGCACAGGTGCTGCCCAGCTCACACCCTCCCCGCCCCGGGCCTGCACCCGCCTGGCTGCCTCTGAGCTCAGGGGCGCTGCCTGTGGGGCAGGAGGCTCAGGCCCTGCTGCTGGCTCAGGGCTGGGGGGCGGCGCCCCCTGTGCTCACGGGCTCTGAGGCCCTGAGGGCTCCCCTGCAGCAGGAAGGGGGCTCATTGCTCAGAGGCTGCATCCCCGGGAGCCCCAGGCCACCTGGGCTGAGGGGGATGAGAGGGCACCTAGGGCCTGGGAACACCTGGAGCTCAGGCGGGTGGGCGGCAGGGGGTGCCCGGGAAGGGGCTCTCACCTTCCTGCCTCCTCTTCCTCCTGCAGCCTCTGTGGCCTCCTATGAGCTGACGCAGCCGCCCTCGGTGTCGGTGAGCCCAGGACAGACGGCCAGGCTCACGTGTGGGGGAAACAACATTGGAAGTAAAAGTGCTTACTGGTACCAGCAGAAGCCCGGCCAGGCCCCCGTGCTGGTCATCTATGCTGATAACGTTCAGCCCTCAGGGATCCCGGACCGATTCTCTGGCTCCAACTCGGGGAACACAGCCACCCTGACCATCAGCGGGGTCCAGGCCCAGGACGAGGCCGACTATTACTGTCAGGTGTGGGACAGCAGTGCTGATGCTCACAGTGACATAGGCCGGTGGGGAAGTGGGACAGAAACCTGCCCGCCAGGCCTGGTGCCCATGCTCACCCGCTGCCTGAGCAGCTGTAGGTCAGGCCTCAGGGTCAGGTGCCCCCCTCCCCAGGGCTGGGGGACTCAGCAGCTTCTCTGAGCCTTTGAGCCTCTGTCTCGGTTGAGAAGTGTCAGGTGGGGTCGAGTCTGAGTTTGGAGACTGTTGTCAGCACTGGGGGCTCCAGAGGGGCCCCCGCCCGCTCGCTGGGCCCCGGGATAGTCTCAGCGCCTCTCCAGTCTGCTCCTTCCCTCTCTCCTCTCTGAAGCCGTGAGAAGTTCCAGGAGGTGGAAGGAGGGTGCCCGGCTCCAAAAACCCACTCACTGAGAGAGTCATATTTAATGCGATATTTTTGAAATTGAAATTAATACAAAAGATATTCCATGAGCCCTGGCCGACTTGGCTCAGTGGATAGAGAGTCAGCCTGCGGACTGTAGGGTCCCACATTCAGTTCCAGGTCAGGGCATGTGCCCGGGTCACGGGCTTGATCCCCAGGAGGAGGCGCGCAGGAGGCAGCCAATCAATGATTCTCTCTCATCATGGATGTTTCCCTCTCTCTCTCCCTCTCCTTCTCTCTCGCTCCCTTCCTCTCTGAAATCAATAAAAATATATCTTGAAATATATATTCCATGATGAATAAACATCTAAACGTGAAGGAAAATCAGGATCCTTCCTAAACAGGTACCACTCGCCTCAGTTGCCTCTCCCAACACCCGTTCCCAGTTATAGGGTTGAGGTGGGTGCCTGGGTCCTGCATCCCCATCCCTCCCCACCAGGTCCCTCCTCACCCCTCACCCGCACCCCTCCAGGGGCGCCTCCCCTGCTCTCCTGCCTGCCTTCCCCTTGGAGCTCCCGCCCTTTCTGGGGCCTTGCCTCCCTCTCCTGCTGGTCTCTGCTGCCCCCTCCTGGAATCTCTCCTTCCCGGCTGCACTTTGGGCACCTGGACCTGGAGAGTTAGAGGTTCAAGCACTGACATTTGCCAAAGCCCCCAGTTCCAGGCTGGCCCCACCCCACGTCCAAAAAAGGTGCATCCTCCCAGGTCTCGCTGGCCCCAGGACATGGTCTTCACACCAGGTCTCTGTGTGTCTTAGGGAAGAAAGTCGCCCTCTCTGTGCCTGTTTCTCATCAGCAGAAGCTGGAGGACCTCCACCAGGTGGGTGAGTCCCTGTTCTCTGGGGAACCAGCGGTATTCTCCCCCATTTGCTGGAGGGGGCTGCACTCCCAGGGCCTCCTGAGGAGCCAGCATCTTCTCTGTCGCCCCCTGGGGACCCCTCAGAGGGACTCGGAGATTTCAGAACCGTTGTCATATCCCTAGATGGATCCTGTGACACCCTCTGCCCCAGACCCTCTCCCCAACCCCCATGGGAAAGACAATGACATTCTCAAGGTGAGATGAGAGGGACCAGTGGCTTGAGTTTGGGAATGCAGGGGCGCCGACAGCTGGGGAGACCTGGGCCAGGGAGAGGAGCCCACAGCCTCAGGCAGGGACTGTGGGGCCTGTGGGATGGAGGAGGAGCAGGAGACTAGGGAGGGGGCGGGGAGCAGGCCTGGGTGGGACAGAGCTGCAGCTGTACCCGCTGGGAAAGCCCAGGCCATTCCTCGAGGGTCCCCAGGGTCCAGCCAGACTCGGATTTCCGACCGCAGCCACCGCAGGAGGATGTGGTCTGTGGTGGTGTCTGCCCAGGGGTCATGGCAGGTGCTAGGGTTGGGGAGGGGGGCAGCTGGGGATGTTGCATTTAGGGACAGTCCCTTCTCCCCTCCCCCCAAGCTCTAGGGCTGTCCCCGGGGCAACCACACCTTCTGGGCTCTGAGCAGTGGGTGATGGGAAGGGAACAATTCCAGTGGAACCCCTGGTCCCTCAGGTACCAGGAGCCTGAGGTCAGAGGCTGGAGTGAGCCAAGTACCAAAATGGGGAGGAGCTGCACTGGATCAGGGGCCCCCCAGGCACCCACACCCTGTCACTGGTCGGCGCCTTGACCATCTCCAAGGCCAGGGGAGCGGGTGTTGTGCGGTCCAGCCCTCAGCTCTGGACCTCACCTCCCAGACGCTGCCTGAGCTGTGTTTGGGGAGTGGGACGATCCAGCCTGCGGTTCCTTGAAAGCTGCTCTGGTGAGTTTGGTCAAGCCGTTAAGTCCTGATCATCATCAGCTTGACTTCTTCCTTCCTGCTCATTATTGCCCTTGTCAGGAGCAGTAGAAAGTCTGAGAGTTTTGACTCTACTTGCAGGCTGAAAAGCAAGCCTGCCGTAGATTCTGGATGCTGGCAGGAGACACGAGACTCCTGGGTCGGAGACAAAGGCCACTCTGTTGCTCATAGTTCATTACCCAAGTGGCCAGAGTACCAGCAGCATTAAGCATATCAGCTGGAATATCAGCGTCCAACATCAGTCCTCTGAGCCCCCCAAGATGCTGTGAAAAGGGCCAGGTGTCAGCTGCACACCCAAGCCTGGGGACCCCAAATCTTTCATACCGGCTAGTAAGTACATGTTGCTCCAGAGGGACACACCCTCTCTACCAGCATCCTGGAAAAGATGGTCCAACACAAGGGCAAGCGGTGCAGATGCGAAGAGACCTTCAGACAGTGGTCTCCCAGCCACCGTTGTCCACACCAAGAAACTGAAGTCCCAGGCAATGTGTTACCGCTTCCCATGGGAACATCTGGATTGATTTTCACCAAGGGCAGCAGGAGAGTTCCTGAGTATCTGACTCAAAACACGGGCCAGGCAACTTGTAAAGGGACCTCCCAGGAAAGTCAAGGTTGGTGGGGGCTGGGGCCCCCTTTGGAGTTGCTGAAGCAGAAAACCAGGAGCCCTAGGGGCTGCAGCTCCGGAGTTGAGCGGCCGTATGAAGGTTCCTGTGGCCCAAAGGCAACTGGAAAGCAAGCAGGTGGGTGCTGGGTGTGACCGGCAGGAACCTACCACCCGAGTTCTCCCAGACACCAGCAGTGTGAGCCCGCGGAGACCCACAAAGCACGCCCTGGAGCCGTGCGAGGGCCAGGCCTCCTGGCTGGGTGGCGCCCAGGAAGTACAGAAGCTGCTTGAACAGCAATGTCTCCTCTTCAAAAGGGGAGGTCACCTGAGCTCAGCAGGGAGCAGACCCCGTTGTCAGGGCTACACAAGCAGCGTCACTCTCATCGTCATATTATGTGTTATATTCCTAGGCTTTCAAACCAGCCCCGACCCCAAGCACCTGGGCAGCCCATCCCGCCTGCACGCTTCCCAGCACAGCCCACACCTGGGCTCCCCGGGGAGCAGAGCACAAGCCTTCCGGGTGGTGAGGGCTGGAAGTGCCGGGACAAGGTCACTGCTAGGTTCCAGCTCACCCTGCACCTGCACCCTGGAACCGCCTTGGGTCCTGCATTCGCCTTCTTGGGCCTTCGTTTTCTCACCCACAGAACAGGGACATGGCTCAAGGACACACTAGGACAGTGATGGCGAACCTATGAACTCATTTTTTTGGTTGATTTTTCTTTGTTAAATGGCATTTAAATATATAAAATAAATATCAAAAATATAAATCTTTGTTCTACTATGGTTGCAAAGATTTAAAAAAATCTATATGTGACACAGCACCAGAGTTAAGTTAGGGTTTTTCAAAATGCTGACACTCCGAGCTCAAAAGGTTCACCATCACCGCGGAGCTGCTCCGAAGCCCAAAGTAAGAGGTGGATGGGAACGGGCATTGGTTCAATGCCTGCTCTGTGGTGGCGCTTAGCAGATGCACGATCCCCTTCACCCTCGGGCCCTCCTGCTGCAGAGGAGCTCTCCCCACTTCACAGACAAGGAAACTAAGGCCCGGAGGTGACCTGGGTCTGGGTGGTTCCAACATCCCTCAGCTTGACGTTCCCCCTGGAGAGAGGAGGATGGATGACTCCCTGCCGGGCCCTGGCCTAGCCCAGGAGCTGACCAAACTTACCAGGTGTGACCACACCAGCCAAGGAAGGACCAGGCTTGACTGGCAGGCGTGGAGTGTGCAGGGGCCCAGCCTGGGGGCCTGGTCAGAAGAGCAGTCCCAGGCCCACCCCGAGGAATTCAATCCCTCATCCACTGGGCGCTTGGCTGCCCTCCAGGCCCGAGGTAGATGCTCCAATGCCCAGAGAGACCCTTGGGGAACCGGGGAAAGGGGGCAGGAGCAGGTGTGCCCCACCCAGCACCCCAGGGGCGGAGCCAGCAGGGGTGACTGTGGGAGATGGTTGAGCTCTGATTCCAACCACAGCAGAGCAGTTGGCAGATGCCACTCTAAGAGGACCCGCACGGGGGCCAGCACCGGAGAAGGCCCAGGCAGAAGATGGGGCCATTCGGGCCAGGGCGTACGGGGATGGCCACTGCCGGTGAGGACCAGGGGCACCTGCCAACAGCACCCATTTCACAAATGTGGGAACTGAGGCCCAGAGGTGACCTAGGTCTGGATGGTTTCAACATTCATGAGCTTGACGTTACTCCTGGAGTGAGGGGGATCAACCAAGCCCTGTGGGACCCTTGGGAACTCACGCTGAGGATCAGGCCGGAGGTGCCCTTGACCCTGAAGGCAGATGAGACCCAGGACCTGCCAAGTGGGCCATGAGGACTCTGGGGAGCAGAGCCCTGGCCCCAAGCAGCGCTGGCCCCTGAGGCCGCTGGGCCTGCCGTGGCCACCCATGGCTGCTGCCCCTGCCAGCAGCGCTTCGGAGCAGGGCCCAGGCCCCCAAGACCCGGTGGGAAGCAGCCCTCGGAGCCTGAAGCACAGGTAAGGAGCCCGTGCGCCATGGGGGAAAGATGTGGACGAAGGGAGGGTTGGTGGAGAGTGGGGGCCTGGGCAGACGCTGGCTGTATATAAAGAGTTGGCATTTTGTCCATTGTGGATTTATTAGCGTTGATTTTTATGTTTAGTATTTTATTAATATGTGTTTATCTCGATGACTGAGGCTTTGGGCACCCCTTAAATTTCGCACCTAAGACTAGAGCCTCGTTCTCCTCGCCCCAGTCCTCTGGAAGGCAGGGGCAGGATGTACCCATCATTTTAGGGGCAGGTCCTCCTGCTCAGGGTCCCCGTAAGGCCCTGGTGTCATCCCCGTCTTCCAGACAGGGATAGGGGCCCAGAAAGGGGGCCGCAGCCCAGGACAGGAAGAAGTCCCAGGACTGGACGCTGTGACCTCGATTCCAGGTCAAGGGCACAGGTCTGTGTTGCAGGCTTGATCCCCAGGGTGGGGCGTGCAGGAGGCAGCAGATCAATGATTCTCTCTCATCATTGATGTTTCTATCTCGTTCTCCCTCTGTCTTTCTCTCTGAAATCAATAGAAATATATTTTTTAAAAATCCCCTATGGCCAGTGCATTGGAAGTGATGGTAGCAGGGGTTGATGGGAGGAACGGGCTCTCTCATAGACTGTTCATGGGAGACTAAGATGGACAACTATTACATCCGTCATAAAGGAAAGTGTATTTATTTATATTGTGTAGTTCCACTTCTAGGAACTCATCCTTTCGGGGTGGGGAATAATCAAAGATATAACCAAAGGTTTAATAAAAAATGATGAGCCCGACGTTGTTAATGATGAGAGAGAACCTAAACATCCCACAGAAAGGTGGGAATCATGACAGCATGGAGCATCCACCATGCGGATTTTTGCACAAAATTACGTTTCTGAAGCATCTTGAGTAATATGGCAAATTCCATTTTTTAAAGGATGTCCAGGTGCCAGATATACAGAATGCTCCCAATTGGGCCTTTTATTATTATTATTATTATTATTATTATTATTATTATTGATTTCAGAGAGGAAGGGAGAGGGATAGAAACATCAATGATGAGAGAGAATCATTGATCGGCTGCCTCCCGCATGTACCCCCCCCCCGCCCCCATCCCCCAGGATTGAACCCACAACCCAGGCACGTGCCCTTGACCAGAATCAAACCCAGGACCCTTCAGTCCGCAGGCCAACGCTGTATCCACTGAGCCAGACCAGCCAGGGTGCAATTGGACTTTTTAATATGAGTGCATTTTCCAAGGCTTGTCAGAAAATGTAGAAAAAATGTCAGCGTATGTTTCTGGTCGGTGGGATTTTGCCTAATTTTAATGTTCGCTTCACACTTATCTGTAGTTATTAAATGTTCACAAGGAGATTTATTTCATTTTTAGCTCCTAAAATAATGTTAATAGAAGAATAATGTGTTGTTAAAAAAAAAAAAAGATTAAGCACAGAGGTCTATAGAGTGAAAACTGAGAGTTTCTGCTCACCATTTCTCCACATCTTGCCCTAAAACCCATTCGACAGCCACTGTCTATTTTGCCCATCTGCTGAGCAAAAATGAGAATGTGTTTGCTTATTTGATCATGGATCAAACTTATTTTCCGTTCCTACTTTTATTGCCTGGTTTTATGTCTTTTGCGAATTTACCGGCCATAATTTTACCTGTCGTTGGCATTGTGGTGGTTTTCCATTGAGTTGGTTGTGTGCTCTTATAGAGCTATAGACACTCTTCCCGTATTTGAGATATCAGCCGCCTTGTTCAGTCTCTGCTGGAAATATTCTCCCCTGAGTTGCTGGACGCCTCTTGTTAAGGGGTGTTTTGCCGTAAAGCCCTCTTTAATGGTTATATGTCAGAGTGGTGTGATTTTTTTCTTTATGGTTTCTGTGATCCGTGACAAGCATGGCAGAGTCATCTTTGTTTCAATATTATAAGATTGGGTTTCTATTTTATGCTGGCATTTTCCGTGTTTGGGGGGCTGTTCGCTCGTGTTTACTTCCGCTGGAGTTTATTTTGATGTCGGTGAGGACATAACCTTTTTTACTTTCCAAATGGGGAGCCAGTCGTCACCTGTTTGTTGAATATAAATGCGCCTTCTATCAAAACACTAATCCATTGGTTTATCAGGTTCTCCCTACGGTTCTAATGATCTAATGATCTGATCCCATATCCATTGCACCTGTTTTAATTGTTGTAGCTGTACAGGGTGTCTGGGCCCATGGTTATAATTCATTTTTTCAAAACAGCCGTGCCTACTCTGTCATCCTTCTCACTGTTGGGTTTTAGAAACGATTCGCTCGTTTTCATAATCCGCGTTTGGTGCCTGTAATTTGGTGGCCTGTGCGGGCTCATTGGAGAAGGACCGGCATCTTTGCAACGCCCGGCATTTCCCTCCAGAAACGCGACCGGCCCCTACGCACTCACTCTGCTGTGGTGTCTTCCAGCCCATGGCCTCACACTTCATCTCTGCAGGCCTTGCCCATTTCCTGTTAAGGTTACTCCTAAGGCTTTGAAAGATCATGTGGATTGAACCTGTAAAATGTCCCCCAACTCATGTCTTAAATGGTCACTGCTTGTGCAGAAGGGAAAACGACTGATATTTGCTCATGGCCCGTGTATTGGGCCACTTCACTGAACTCAGATTAGTTCTAATAGCTCTTCATCTGACTCCGTGGGCTTTATTTTTTTTTTAAGTAGACTCTCTCCTCACCTGCAAAAAACCATGTTCTCTCTTTTTACCTATTACTTGCACCTCCCCCCATCTCATTTCATTGGTGAGAATCTGTAGAATTCTTTTATGAAGAATTTGCCTTTAAGTATGAAGGTTGCTGTAAATGTGGGGAGATACACTGTATGGAACTGAGGAAGTTTCCTTAGATAATCAACCTGCTTAGAGCTGTGTGTTTGCTTCCTTTAAGTCAGAAACAAGGGTGGCATTTATATTCATATTATATTAAATGTTGTTCCAAACAATCGTACATGCGCATCTTACATGCACCCATGACCCAGTGACCCTGCTGCGCAGGTGGAAAATGCTGGCCCCAGGGCAACGGGTTCGCTTCCCCGTTAGATAAGCCACATGGGGAGGTGACATCAGATCAGGCCAAGCCTGAGGACTCCTGCCATCCTGACTCATAGAGTGCGACTTGGGTGTTTGTGTTTATTTGTATATCTTCATGGGCTTTTGTTTTCTGGTGGATGGCTAACACGGAGGGTGACTCCATGAGGGGAACAGATTGTGGGGTGACTTCAGGCTTGGAGAGAAGCCTGCTGAATGTGGGGGGAGAGTGAGGAGAGTCTATGGGGCCTGTGGAGTTTGAGGTGCCTGCAGGGCGTTCCAGAAGAGTTCGGGAGGCAGAGCCCCTGTGAACCTAAAGCCACAAAGAGAGGTCCGGGCTGGACATAGGGAAGGGAGACCCCTAGACAGTTGTTGGAGTGCACAGTCTGGGGGCAGAGGCAGAGAGAGAGGGAGAGTACAGGCAGAATGGGATTCTGGGGTGTGGGGTCAACAGTCATGGGAGAGAGAAAGAGCGAGAGTGAGTGGTGTCAGACACCAAGGGGAGGACAGTCACCAGAAAGAGGAACCTCTGGCAGAGATGTCCAGGGACTGAAGCTGGACCTCGGACTTGACCAGGATGAGGGTCTTGTTGGCTTTGACCTGAGAGGTTCCAGGAAATATGGGTGAGAGCCAGAGGGGTCCCAATTGTGTCCCAGCACATGAAACAATTGGGAGCCATTGTTGGACGAATGGACAGATAATGGATGGATGGATGGATGGATGGATGGATGGATGGATGGATGGATGGATGGATGAATGGATGGATGGATGGATGGACGGATGGAGAGATGAGAGATGGACTGATGGGTGGATGGATGGATGGATGGATGGACAGACTGATGGAAAGACTGGCCTGAGAGCTCAGAAAAGGCTTCATGAAAGAGGTGTAACTACACTGTGTCTCAATGTATGGAGACAAAGGGGAGGGGATCTCCACATGGAAGCACCATTAGTCAGGAATTACCCAGTGTCCATAGACCCGGGGAGAGGTTCACTTGGCTGGAACATGGGAAATTGTGGGTAAGGAACACTCAGAGGCCCCAGGAGGATGCAAGGAGGAGGCCAGGGGGTCTGAGCTACACCACACAGCCCCTCGAGGGGACAAGGTGCCCAGAATCTTTGTCAGCAGAGGATTGGGTGGTGACCAAGACAGTCTTGGGAGGAGGGAGAACACACTGGGTCACTCCAAGGTATGGGTGCCACCTGCTTGGACGGGGGGCCAGGCAGGGGGATGCTCCAGCCCCTGGGGGGTGACTGCCCACCCGCCCTGCCCCAGAACACAGCTGCAGCCCTGCATCCGTCATGCCCGGCAGGTTCCTGTGCCAGACTGGCCCCCGGGGGACAGGCCCCAGGTGCTGGTCCAGCGGGTTTTAGTCTGAGCCTCAGTCACCGTGGTATGTTTTCGGCGGCGGGACCCAGCTCACCGTCCTAGGTAAGTGGCTCTCAGCACCTTTTCCAACCCATCCCACCGCTCTGTTGTCTTGAGCAAGTCCCTCCTCTCTCTGGGGGCTGCTTCCTTCTGCCCTCCCAGCCTTACAGACCGACCCCCACTTTCTCCGTGGGCTCTGGGGAAGGCAGGTTGGTCTTGGGATAACCAGCAGGGAGGATCTCAATAGCAGAACCCCAATAGCCCCCCAGAGTCTGGGGATGGGCCTAGGAAAGGGGATCCTTCCTCTCCTCCAGGGCAGATGCCCTCAGGGGGGGCAAGGCTGGTTCTGGCCAGGGTCAGTGCAGCAGCCTTAGCGACAGTCCCAGTCCCGAGGGTCTGCGCTAAGGGCTCGATGCCCTCCGGCCTGGGAAAGCTGCACAGGAGGCGGGGGCAAGGCTGGGACTGGGACCCGGCCTTCGGAGGCACCAAGGGCAGCCGGAGGGGAAGCCGTGGAGGGCGGAGAGGAGGGTTGGGCTCGCTCCGAAGCACTCAGAGCCTCTGTTGGGCCGCAAGGATGGGGGGTCACGGAGACACAGGTGAGATGGGGCGAGCTGACCCCTAAGGAGCCCGACCCTCTCAGGATGGAGGTCAGAAAGGAGTGGGTCCCATGGGGCACAGACTCATTGACCCTGGAGCCCCATAATTCCTGGGACCCATCAGCCCAAGGGTGTTAGGGTCAGGACTGATGTGTCAGTCTGGGGTGGTCAGAGGTGCCAAGGGGGCTGCGGGCCTCTGTGCTCCTTGTCGGGGGCATCAATGCCATGAATGCAGCAAGATGAAAGGTCCTGGTGTCCGGGAACCAGGCACAGGGACACGGGCAGAGCCAGAAGGAGCCCCCAGGCTTTGGCTGCAAGGACTCGGCCCTCACTGGAGAGCCAGGTGCCCCGGGGAGACAGGGGTCCCGGCCCCACTGTGTCCTGGCTCAGGCTGGGCCTCTCCACACGCTGTTGGGGTCGTCCTGGCCGGCTGGGTGCAGACCCCAGACCTCAGAGGAGGCCGGGGCGCCAGAAGCGTGAGTGAAGGGGGCCTGAGGCTGGGCTGAGGGCCCGGGAGGTCTGGGCAGAATGCACACTCAGACTCAGGAGAGTAGGAGGAGGGAGCAGAGCTTGGCCTGATAACACTTGGGGAAACTGAGGCTACTGATGGAGGAGCTTGTCCAGCTCACATGGGAGAGATGACTTGGAAGAGCTTCTGGGAGGGTGGGGCTGACTGCTGTGCAGGGACACAGTAGAAAGAGGGGACAGAGAAGGAAAGAAGGTCCCCAAGGGAACAAACACATGGGCCCAGTCACAGAGGCCATCTGTGGGGTGGGGGAGATTCCAACGTGTGGGCCCTGCTTCTGCCTCTTACACCCACTTCTCTGTCCACACAGGTCAGCCCAAGTCTGCACCCTCCGTGTCTCTGTTCCCGCCATCCTCTGAGGAGCTCGCCAACAACAAGGCCACACTGGTGTGTCTCATGAGTGACTTCTACCCGGGCAGCGTGACGGTGGCCTGGAAGGCAAATGGCACCCCCGTCACCCAGGGCGTGGAGACCACCAAGCCCTCCAAGCAGAGCAACAACAAGTACGCGGCCAGCAGCTACCTGAGCGTGTCCAGCCAAGACTGGAAGTCCGCCAGCGCCTACAGCTGCGAGGTCACTCACGACGGGAAGACCGTGGAGAAGACAGTGGCCCCCTCAGAGTGTTCCTAGGACCTGAGTCCCCATTTCTGGGGACACTTCTCAGTCAGACGCTCCCTTCCCCCGCTCCCCACTGTCCCCCTGTGGCTCCTGCCCTGGTCGCTCAGACTGGGCAGGTAGCCATCCCTCCCCGTTCCCAGTTCTCCTGAATAAACTCCTGTCATTTCTCATCTGACATTTCGCGTGTGTGTTCTGTGTAGGGAGGGTCTCAAGGTGAAATAAAGGGCAGGATGGTTATGACATGTGGTTCCATCTACCCATCGTTCGCTCAACCAACCAACCAGGCACCTGAATCAGATCTGAGTGACCATGGAATGTGGTTCCCATGGTCGAAACTTCTCCTCTAGGACCAGCCCCTGGGATGCAGTCCTTGTCACCTGGAAAGGGACAAGGGCTGAGTGAGAGGGATCCAGGGGCCCTGAAAAGGGACCAGGGAGAAATGGTGAGGGTCCCAGGAGGGCACGGTGGGCTACAGATATTGGGAAGGAAATCATGGAGCCAAGGCTGAGGTCATTGGGAACAGACATTGAACTGCCCTGTTCATCATGGAGCCCAATGGGAGAGCCATTGCCAGGTGAGGGGCTCATGGTTGGCCCATCAGCTCGGAGTGAGGGAAAGCTTGGAGCAGTGCCTCCCATGGGGTGTTGGTCAAACTCTGCCAATGCACGTGAGCTAAGGAAAGACACTGACTAGTCCCACAGAGAGAAGCAATTTAATATCATGGAGCCTGACAACTCCCCCATCAAGTTCACACCCCTTACCCAACTCAGGGAGCCTGGAACACCCTTCAAGGCATGGCTACTGGTGCTGGGAAAATGGGATGAGGATGAGGCACAAGGAAGCTCAGTTTAAGTTCTAATGGGCCTGAGTCAAGGTCAGGCTCAAGGTGACCCTAGCAGGGGGCATGGAACTCCATTATCATGAGTCTCAACACCTGAAGTCAGATGAGGGTGAGATTGTTTATGGCTGGTTAAAGGATGGAGCAGGTGTTGTCAGACTGCACAAGGAAGGTGTGAGGGGCATGGGAGTTGACCTTGATGGAATAGAAAGGGCACAGTCCTGGGCACCAATTGGGCATCCTGTGATGTCCCAGGGAGGGCATATCAACTGGAATTCAGGAGCCAAGTAAGAGCAGGTCAGACCAGCTCAGAGCAGGCAGAGTGTTGCCTGTGGGGTACAGCAAAGTCAGGCCTCGCTGGGGACACAGCACCCCTACCACACCCCCCCACACCCCGCTCCTGGGCCCCTTGCCCCTCCCTCCCAGTGTCTCAGCCCTGAGTGCAGCTGGTGTCAGAGACACACTCACTCCAGGTCGCTGAGACGGGGAGGCTGACTAATTTGTCAATTTTTTACATATGTGTTAGGAAACCTACTTTATGATATAATGGAATTTCAGCTTTATATGGACACCTCTGCGCAGAATTAATCCATTATATTCAGCTTTTAGTGTATTCACTTGGGTGTATCTTAGGTGTTGTTTACATATGAGAACAGAATAAGGTCCCACATGGTGATGTTGGATCTGTAAGTATCCCCCAAATCTCTCCAGCTTTACCATGCCAGCAAGTGGCTGAGGGGCTGAGCTGCTGGCCTTGGGGGCTCTCCCACAGTCGGGATGCGGTCCCAGCCTCCACGAGCTGCATCTGGGTGGGTCTCTCCTCCTCATGTTCCTGCAAAATGGTTTTGGCATTAGAAGCTTCACGAGGTCCAGGTTGGACTTTAGCAAAATTGTCTCCCAGGATGGTTCACACTTTGCACCAAAGGACCCCTATGGAATAGACCTCCTTTGAGGACATCCGCTGCTTGGATGTCCAATGACGTGGTCCATCAGACAGGAAGAATGCATCATGGGATATTCCAGATTCGCCGCCCTCCTCCTGTAGTGCCCCACGTATGCATGAAAGGGGTGCCTCCAGCAGATCTGTCTCCACCAGGATGTGCGGGTCACACGCTAGCACAGATGAGGGAATGGGGACGTTTCCCTCTGGTCCTCCAGTTTGCAGGATGGTGGTCTGGTCCCCGCCATCCTCCCAAGGTAACAATGGCCACTGAATGGCTTGGGAAACTCCAGCAGGTGAATGGATCTGCCGTGTGAAAGCACCACGGGTTCCTCAAGTGATGACAGCAATGTGTCTGCGAACGATGGCCATTTGTCCATTGGGAGCCTCTTTGGGAGGCTTTTGTGGGTCCCGACATGACCCCACGGGATCTCTATGGTGCCAGGTGACAAGAAGCCAGCATGCTGTAGCTCCCCTGGTGCCTATGGCCCTAGGCCCATGGTCAGCAAACTGCGGCTCTCGAGCCACATGCGGCTCTTTGGCCCCTTGAGTGTGGTTCTTCCTAAGCCTTAGGAGTACCCTAATTAAGTTAATAACCATGTACCTACCTACATAGATTCAGTTTTAAAAATGTGGCTCTCAAAAGAAATTTCAATCGTTGTACTGTTGATATTTGGCTCTGTTGACTAATGAGTTTGCCGACCACTGCCCTAGGCCATGGCACCTCACTCAGTGCAATAGACGCCCTCCAAACTCATCCCAGTCCCAGGAGACCACAGTAGAAACAGCCTATCAGGCACCAAGTCCCTTTGGAGCAGTAGTTCTCAACCTTCTGGCCCTTTAAACACAATTCCTCATGTTGTGACCCAACCATAAAATTATTTTCGTTGCTACTTCATAATGTTGCTACTGTTATGAATCGTAATGTAAATATCTGATATGCAGGATGGTCTCAGGCGACCCCTGTTAAAGGGTCGTTCGACGGCCAAAGGGGTCTCGACCCACAGGCTGAGAACCACTGCTTTGGAAGAATGGCTTCCAACAGCCCTGCTGCTGAACAACTCGCTGTGTCATCCATCCACCCTACAATCTGCTGAGAGGGTGGAGAGGGGACAATGTGCGACCCTGGCAGAGCAGACAGCAGCGGGGGGCAGTGGCTCAGGCTTCCTCAAGCACAGCTGCAGGTGGGGGCCCAGGGGTGGGGCAGGGCCTCCCAGAGAGAGGTTTTTGTACGAGCCTGTGTCACAGTGTTTTGTGTTCGGCGGAGGGACCCAGCTGACCGTCCTAGGTGAGTCTCTCCTTCCCCCTCCTGTGCTGCTCTCCCAGAGGATTGGGCCATTTTCTGTGAGTTCTGCTCTCTCTGGGTCCTGTCTCAGCCTGTGGCCAAGCTTTCACCCTAGATCCCGGCCCTTGGGAACCTGAGCTCTATGGGTCCCTGGTCTTACTGTCCTCCGTGGTCACCCTTAGCCATTCACCTCTGACCACAGAGACAGAGAAATGGATGGGATGCCCTGTGTGTGTGGCTTCTTCTGTCTCTCTGAGGGTCATGCTGGATTCTAGAAGGGCTCTGATCTGTCTTCCCCTGTTAAGTTCCTGTGGGACAAGATTATTTCAGGGGGTCATTAGTGGCCCCCGTCTAATGAAAGAGAGGATAAGGAGCACTGAGGGGGTAACCTTGTGAAAATTTTAGGGTGACCCAGTAGCCTCTGGGCCAAGGCTAGAGACACACAGGCCAGAGGTTCAGGGCAGGTCTCAGGGACTGTGGACTCATGAACAGGGGCCAGGAATGGTGCTGGGGTGCAGGGCTTCCAGTGGCCTGCATGGAGCTGGCATGCGGAGTCCTGACCAGCCTGGCACCAGGGAAACCTGAGGGAGGAAGGACACAGGGGGGAGGAGAAGGTGCTGGAGGAAGGGCCATGGATGGACAGGTATGAGGACAAAGTGGCCCTCGGTCTCTGTAGGGGGAACATCCTTTCAGAAGAAATGGCAGAATCTATGGCATGAAAGCTCTAGTGATCTGACCAATTTGTGGGGATGCCATTGACTGTAGAATGAGAGAGAACCAAAGACAGACAGACAGATATTTTGTTCATCAGAAAAAGCTGCCACCAGTTTGGACAGGGAACAGGAGACACAGACGTGGGGGTGAAACACTGAGCCTTTGGGCTGATGCTCCAAAGCCCCCAGCACTGAGGATCAGGTCAGAGGTGTCCACAGATGGACCCAGCAGGAGGTCAGAGGGCTCAGAGCATCTTTTGTGGGACAAACAGACAGACAGACACAGACAGACCCGGTCAGATACCAGGAGAAGGCAGAGCCAGACGGTCACAGTCAGATGTGTGGGGGGCAGAGGGGGGCCCACAAGGACGGTGATGTCAGGTTCCAGGCTCAGGGTTTCTCAGGAAAATGGGGAGTTGAGCTACGAACACCCCAAACTGCCCTACACGGCATGGACGCTCACACCCAGAGAGGCCCCTGCCCTCGGGGTCCTGCATGGTCCTCAGGACACTGTGCCCACAGGAGGACCGAGGTCAGCAGCTTTCAGGATGGACCCTGAGCCTCTCCCCTCCTGCCCCTCCCGCACCCACAGGTCAGTCCAAGTCTGCACCCTCCGTGTCTCTGTTCCCGCCATCCGCTGAGGAGCTCGCCAACAACAAGGCCACACTGGTGTGTCTCATGAGTGACTTCTACCCGGGCAGCGTGACGGTGGCCTGGAAGGCAAATGGCACCCCCGTCACCCAGGGCGTGGAGACCACCAAGCCCTCCAAGCAGAGCAACAACAAGTACGCGGCCAGCAGCTACCTGAGCGTGTCCAGCCAAGCCTGGAAGTCCGCCAGCGCCTACAGCTGCGAGGTCACGCACGATGGGAAGACCGTGGAGAAGACAGTGGCTCCCTCAGAGTGTTCCTAGGACCTGAGTCCCCATTTCTGGGGACACTCCTCAGTCAGACGCTCCCTTCCCCGCTCCCCACTGTCCCCCTGCGGCTCCTGCTCTGGTCCCTCAGACTGGGCAGGTCACCATCCCTCCCCGTTCCCCCTTCTCCTGAATAAACTCCTGTCATTTCTCATCTGACATTTCGCATGTGTGTTCTGTGTGCGGGAGGGTGTCTGGGTTGAAGGGTCGGTAATAAAGGGCAGGACCGGAATGACATGACATGGACCCACCTGAGGTCCACTCCACTCACCCACCAGGGACCTCAAAGAGCTCTGAGTGTCCATGAGAGGTGGTTCCCTGGGCAGAAACTTCTCCTGTGGGACCAGCCCCTGGGACACAGTCCTTGTCACCTGCAAAGGGACAAAGGCTGAGTGAGAGGCATCCAGGGGCCCTGCGGAGGAATCAGGGAGAAATGGTGAGGGCCCCAGGAGGGCACGGTGGGCTACAGATGGAAATGTTGGGAAGGAAATCATGGAGCCAAGGCTGAGGTCATTGGGAACAGACACTGAACTTCCTGTCCATCAGGGAGCCCAATGGGAGAGCCATTGCCAGGCAAGGGGCTCATGGTTGGCCCATCAGCTCTGAGTCATGGAAAGCTTGGAGCAGTGCCTCCCATGGGGCGTTGGTCAAACTCTGCCAATGCACGTGAGCTAAGGAAAGACACTGACTAGTCCTGCAGCAGAGAAACAGTTTCATATCATGGAGCCTAACAATTCCCCCCATCATATTCATTCCTCCTACCAACTCAGGGAGCCTGGACCCACTTCAAGGCATGGCTACTGGTGCTAGGAACATGGGGTGAGGATGAGGCACAAGGAAGCTCAGTTTATGTTCTAATGGGCCTGAGTCAAGGTCAGGCTCAAGGTGACCCTAGCAGGGGGCATGGACCTCCATTATGAGAGTCTCAACACCAGAAGTCAGATGAGGGTGAGATTGTTTATGGCTCGTTTAAGGATGGAGCAGGTGTTGTCAGACTGCACAAGGAAGGTGTGAGGGGCATGGGAGTTGACCTTGATGGAATAGAAAGGGCACAGTCCTGGGCACCAATTGGGCATCGTGTGATGTCCCAGGGACGGCATATCAACTGGAATTCAGGAGCCAAGTAAGAGCAGGTCAGTCCAGCTCAGAACAGGCAGAGTGTGGCCTGTGGGGTACAGCAAGGTCAGGCCTCACCGGTGACACAGCACCCCCACACCACTCCTCGCCTGGGCCCCTTGCACAAGAAAGGCGTGAGGGGCATGGGAGTTGACCTTGATGGAATAGAAAGGGCACAGTCCTGGGTACCAATTGGGCATCCTGTGATGTCCCAGGAAGGGCATATCAACTGTAATTCAGGAGCCAAGTAAGAGCAGGTCAGACCAGCTCAGAACAGGCAGAGTGTGGCCTGTGGGGTACAGCAAAGTCAGGCCTCGCTGGGGACACAGCATCCCCACCATTCCCCCTCCAGTTTGCAGGATGGTGGTCTGGTCCCCCCCATCCTCCCATGGTAACAATGGCCACTGAGTGGCTTGGGAAACTCTAGCAGGTGAATGGATCTGCCGTGTGAAAGCACCACGGGTTCCTCTAGTGATGACAACAACGTGTCTGCGAACGATGGCCATTTGCCCATTGGGAGCCTCTTTGGGAGGCTTCTGTGGGTCCCGACATGACCCCAGGGGATCTCTATGGTTCCTGGTGACAAGAAGCCAGCATGCTGGAGCTCCCCTGGTGCCTATGGCCCTAGGCTATGGAACCTCACTCACAGTGCAATAGATGCCCTCCAAACTCATCCCAATCCCAGGAGACCACAGTACAAGCAGCCTATCAGCCACCAAGTTGCTGTGGGAGAATTGCTTCCAACAGTCCTGATGCTGTACAACTCGCTGTGTCATCCATCCACCCTACATTCTGCTGAGGTGTTGGAGGGGGGACAGTGTGTGCCCCTGGCAGAGCAGACAGCAGCCGGGGGCAGTGGCCCAGGCTTCCTCCAGCACAGCTGCAGGTGGGGGCCCAGGGGTGGGGCAGGGCCTCCCAGAGAGAGGTTTTTGTACGAGTCTGTGTCACAGTGTTGGGTGTTCGGCGGAGGGACCCAGCTGACCGTCCTAGGTGAGTCTCTCCTTCCCCCTCCTTTGCTGCTCTCCCAGATGATTGGGCCATTTTCTGCTGGTTTTTCTCTTTATCTGGGTCCTGTCCCAGCCTGTGGCCAAGCTTTCTCCTCAGGATCCCAGCCCTTGGGAACCTGAGCTCTATGGGTCCCTGGTCTTGCTGTTCTATTTGGTCACTCTCAGCCGTTCACCTCTGACCCTGGAGACAGAGGAATGGTCAGGGTGCCCTGTGTGTGGATTCTTCCATCTGTCTCTGAGGGTCATGCTGGATTCTAGATGGGCTCTGTTCTGTCTTCCTCTGTTAAGTTCCTGTGGGACAAGGTTATTTCAGGGGGTCATTGGTGGCCCCCTTCCTAAGGGAAAGAGAGGATAAGGAGCACTGAGGGGGTAACCTTGTGAAAATTTTAGGGTGACCCAGGACCCTCTGGAGGCTAGAGACACACAGGTCAGAGGTTCAGGGCAGGTCTCAGGGACTGTGGACTCATGAACAGGGGCCAGGAATGGTGCTGGGGTGCAGGGCTCCGCGGGGCTGCATGGAGCTGCCATGCGGAGTCCTGACCAGCCTCGCACCAGGGAAACCTGCGGGAGGAAGGACACAGGGGGGAGGAGAAGGTGCTGGAGGAAGGGTCATGGGATGACAGGTATGAGGACAAGGTGGCCTTTGGTCTCTGCAGGAGGAACATCTTACGAGGAATCACAGAATCTATGACATGAAAGCTCTAGTGATCTGACCAATTTGTGGGGATGCCATTGCCTGTAGCATGAGAGACCCAACAACAAACAGGCAGATATTTTGTTCATCAGAAAAAGCTGCCACAGTTTGGACAGGGAGCTGGAGACATAGATTTGGGTGAAAACTGAGCCTTTGGGCCGATGCTCCAAAGCCCCCAGCACCGAGGATCAGGTCAGAGGTGTCCACAGATGGACCCAGCAGGAGGTCAGCGGGCTCAGAGAATCTTTTGTGGGACAAACAGACAGACAGACACAGACACAGACAGGCCCAGTCAGAAACCAGGAGGAGGCAGAGCCAGAGGGTGACAGTCAGATGTGTGGGGGGCAGAGCGGGGCCCACAAGGACGGTGATGGCAGGTTCCAGGCTCAGGGTTTCATAGGAAAATGGGGGCTTGACTACAAATACCCCAAACTCATGGCATGGATGCTCAGACCCAGAGAGGCCCCTGCCCTCGGGGTCCTGCATGGTCCTCAGGACACTGTGCCCACAGGAGGACCGAGGTCAGCAGCTGTCAGGATGGACCCTGAGCCTCTCCCCTCCTGCCCCTCCCGCACCCACAGGTCAGCCCAAGTCAGCACCCTCCGTGTCTCTGTTCCCGCCATCCTCTGAGGAGCTCACCAAGGAGAAGGCCACACTGGTGTGTCTCATGAGTGACTTCTACCCGGGCAGCGTGACGGTGGCCTGGAAGGCAAATGGCACCCCCGTCACCCAGGGCGTGGAGACCACCAAGCCCTCCAAGCAGAGCAACAACAAGTACGCGGCCAGCAGCTACCTGAGCGTGTCCAGCCAAGACTGGAAGTCCGCCAGCGCCTACAGCTGCCAGGTCACGCACGACGGGAAGACCGTGGAGAAGACAGTGGCCCCCTCAGAGTGTTCCTAGGACCTGAGTCCCCATTTCTGGGGACACTTCTCAGTCAGACGCTCCCTTCCCCCGCTCCCCACTCTCCCTCTGTGGCTCCTGCCCTGGTCGCTCAGACTGGGCAGGTAGCCATCCCTCCCCGTTCCCAGTTCTCCTGAATAAACTCCTGTCATTTCTCATCTGACATTTCGCGTGTGTGTTCTGTGTGGGGAGGGTCTCAAGGTGAAATAAAGGGCACGATGGTTATGATATGTGGTTCCATCTACCCATCGTTCGCTCAACCAACCAACCAGGCACCTGAATCAGCTCTGAGTGCCAGTCGGAGCCAGGACCCAGAGCAGGCACTACTCCGATGGGGCCGCCACCTGGGACATAGTCGCTTTTATCATAATGAGGCTTCCAGAAGGGCAGCAGGGTCTACAGATGAAAATATTGGGAAGGAATCCATTGAGCCAATCAATCCTCTTAGGGAGAGACATTGAACCCAGTGGGGAAATCCATTACCATCTGGGCATTTCTTGGTTGGTCCATCACCATGGAGTCATGGAAAGCTTTGAACAGAGCATCCCATGCTGTGTTTGTCAAAGTTTGCCAATGTACATTAGCTAAGCAATGACACCGACTAGTCCTGCAGCAGAAAAACAATTAAATCTTATGTAGCCTAACAATTCCCCCATCATGTTCATTCCTCCCACCAACACAGGGAGCTCTGAGACACTCTTCAATGGATGATCACTGGTATGGGAACATGGGGTGAGGAAGAGGCACAAGGAAGCTCAGTTTATATTCTGATGGGCCTGGGTCAGGTTCAAGGTGACCATAGCAGGGGTATGGACTTCCATCATGAGGAATCTCAACAACTGATGTCATATCAGGGTGAGACTTTTTATAGGTGGATTAAGGATGGAGCGGGTGATATCAGCCCTCAGGTGGAGTAGACATAGGAGTTGACCTTGAAGGATTAGAAAGGGCACCGTCCTGGGCACAGAATGGGCATCCAGTGATGTCCCAGGGTGGGCATATCCACTGGAATTCAGGAGCCCAGTAAGGGCAGGTCAGACCAGCTCAGAGCTGGGGGCGTGTAGCCTGTGGGTTACAGCAAGGTCAGCCTTCCCCCTTGCCACAGATACCCCCACGCCACTCCACCATTGGGAGGGAAGGCCGGGACACCCTCAAGGTCATCCTGAAAGACAGGCTGACAATTCTAAAGGACCACCCTGACATCACCCTAAACAGTGCCAATCTAGGCTGTCGATAAAGATCAGCCTGAGCCCCTGATCAGATGGCTGGGGACACAGGAAGTTGCCAGAAGATTCTGTACACAGGCCGGCCTGCCTTTCCCTGGAAGGGGAGGAAGGGAGAGAGGGATTAAAGGCCACCTTCCCCTCATGCTCTCACCCAGGGATTAGGGTTGTTGGACATAAGAGAGATGTGTCACCCATTCCCATGGAACCTCACTCACGGTGAAATAAACGCCCTCTAAACTCATCCCAAATCCCAGGAGAGCGCAGTAGACAGAGCATATCAAACACCAATATCCTTTGGGAGAGTTGCATCCAATAGTCCTGATGCTGTAAAAGTCGCTGTATCATCCATCCACCCTACAATCTGCTGAGAGGGTGGAGGGGGGACAGTGTGTGCCCCTTGCAGAGCAGACACCACCCTGGGGCAGTGGCCCAGGCTTCCTCCAGCACAGATGCAGGTGGGGGCTCTAGGGGGTGGGCAGGGCCTCCCAGAGAGAGGTTTTTGTATGAGCCTGTGTCACAGTGTAGGGTGTTCGGCGGAGGGACCCAGCTGACCGTCCTAGGTGAGTCTCTCCTTCCCCCTCCTTTGCTGCTCTCCCACAAGTTTGGGCCATTTTCTGCGAGTTCTGCTCTTTCTCTGCCTCCCGTCTCGGCCTGTGGCCAAGCTTTCGCCCTGGGTTCCGGCCCTTGGGAACCTGAGCTCTATGGGTCCCTGTTCTTACTGTCCTATTTGGTCACCCTCAGCCATTTACCTCTGCTCCCTGAGACAGAGGAATGGTCAGGGTGCCCTGTGTGTGGATTCTTCCATCTGTCTCTGAGGGTCATGCTGGATTCTAGATGGGCTCTGTTCTGTTTCCCTCTGATGGGCTCCTGTGGCAGCAGATTTATTTCTGGGTGTCAATAGGGGCACCCATCTCAAAGAGAATATAGGATAAGGACTACAGAAGGGGAAACCAAATTCTAGGCTGCCCCGGAACCTTCAGGGCCAAGATTGAAGACACCCAGGTCAGAGGTTCGGATGTTATGAACAGGGGCCAGGAATGGTGCTGGGGTGCAGGGCTCCGCGGGGCTGCATGGAGCTGCCATGCGGAGTCCTGACCTGCCTCGCACCAGGGAAGCCTGCAGGAGGAAGGGCACAGCGGGGAGGAGAAGGTGCTGGAGGAAGGGCCATGGAAGGACAGGTGTGAGGACAAGGTGGCCTTTGGTCTCTGCTGGAGGAACATCCTTTCAGAAGGAATGGCAGAATCTATGGCATGAAACCTCTAGTGATCTGACCAATTTGTGGGGATGCAATTGACTGTAGAATGAGAGAGACCCAAAGACAGACAGACAGGTTTCTGTTTCATCAGAAAAAGCTGCCACCCAGTTTAGACAGGGAGCAGGAGACATAGATGTGGGGAAGAAACTGAGCCCTTGGGTGGATACTACAAAGCCCCCAGCACAGAGGATTAGGTCAGAGGTGTCCACAGATGGACCCAGCAGGAGGTCAGAGGGCTCAGAGCATCGTTTTGGGGACAAACAGACGGACAGACACAGACAGGCCCAGTCAGATACCAGGAAAAGGCAGAGCCAGAGGGTGACAGTCAAATGTGTGTGGGGCAGAATGGGGCCCACAAGGACGGTGAGGGCAGGTTCCAGGCTCAGGGTTTCTCAGGAAAATGGGGACTTGAGCTAGAAACACCCCAAACTGCCCTGCACGGCATGGACGCTCAGACCCAGAGAGGCCCCTGCCCTCGGGGTCCTGCATGGTCCTCAGGACACTGTGCCCACAGGAGGACCGAGGTCAGCAGCTGTCAGGATGGACCCTGAGCCTCTCCCCTCCTGCCCCTCCCGCACCCACAGGTCAGCCCAAGTCTGCACCCTCCGTGTCTCTGTTCCCGCCATCCGCTGAGGAGCTCGCCAACAACAAGGCCACACTGGTGTGTCTCATGAGTGACTTCTACCCGGGCAGCGTGACAGTGGCCTGGAAGGCAAATGGCACCCCCGTCACCCAGGGCGTGGAGACCACCAAGCCCTCCAAGCAGAGCAACAACAAGTACGCGGCCAGCAGCTACCTGAGCGTGTCCAGCCAAGACTGGAAGTCCGCCAGCGCCTACAGCTGCCAGGTCACGCACGACGGGAAGACCGTGGAGAAGACAGTGGCCCCTTCAGAGTGTTCCTAGGACCTGAGTCCCCATTTCTTGGGACACTTATCCTTAAGACACCCCCTTTCCCTGGTCCCCACTGTCCCCCTGCGGCTCCTGCCCTGGTCGCTCAGACTGGGCAGGTCGCCATCCCTCCCCATTCCCAGTTCTCCTGAATAAACTCCTGTCATTTCTCATCTGACATTTCGCATGTGTGTTCTGTGTGGGGGAGGGTCTCAAGGTGAAATAAAGGGCAGGATGGTCATGACATGTGGCTCCATCTACCCATCGTTCGCTCAACCAACCAACTCGGCACCTGGATCAGTTCTGAGTGCCTGTGGGAGACGGAACCCAGAGCAGGAACTTCTCCTGCGGGGCCGGCCCCCGGGAGGCAGTCCTTTTCCACTGGGAAGGAACAACGGCTCAGTGACAAATATGCAGGGGCCCTCAGGAGGGATCAGGGGAAATGGATAGGGTCCCAGGAGGGCAGGGTGAGCTACAGATGGAAATATAGGGAGGAAGGCTGTGGTCATTGGGAACAGACATTGAACTGCCCTGTCCATCATGGGGCCCAATGAGAGAGCCACTACAGGTGAAGGTTTGTGGTTGGTTCTTCACCACCGAGTCATGGAAAGCTTGGAACAGTGCCTCCCATGGTCCATTTGTCAAACTCTGCCAATGCACATTAGCTAAGCAAGGACACTGACTAGTCCTGCATCAGAGAAAGTTTAATATCACATAGCCTGACAATTCCCCAATCTTGGTCCACCTCTTACCAACTCAGGGAGCCTGGAACACTCTTCAAGGCATTGTTACTGGTGCTGGGAACATGGAGTGGGAATGAGGCACAAGGAAGCTCAGTTTATGTTCTCATAGTCTTGGGTCAGGCTCAGGCTCAAGGTGACCCTAGCGTAGGCCTGGGACCTCCATCATGAAGGTCTTAAACCCTGAAGTCAGGTCAACCTGAGAGTTTTGGGGGTTGGTTTAAGGATAGAGCAGGTGATGTCAGGCCTCTGGTGGAGGGGACATGGGAGTTGACCTTGATGGATTAGAAAGGGAACCATCCTGGGCACAGGATGGGCATCCAGTGCCGTCCCAGGGAGGGCATATCAACTAGAATTCAGGAGCCGAGTAGGGGCCAGTCAGACCAGCTCAGAGCAGGGAGCGTGTGGCCTGTGGGTTATACCAAGGTCAGGCCTCTCTAGTGACACAGCACCCCCACACCAGTCCACTCCTGGGAGCATAGGCAGGGGATATCCCCAACGTCACCCTAAAAGACAGGTTGGAAATCCAACAGAATACCCTCCCCCAACATCACCCAGAACACTGCCAATCTAGGCTATCCCTAGGGAAGGTAAGCCTGAGGCTTTGATGAGATGGATGGGGACATAGGAAGTGGCCAATAGACTGTACAAAGGACAACCTGCCTTTCCCTGGAAGGGGAGGGAGGGAGAGAGAAAATACAGCCTGCCCTCCCCTCATGCTCTCACCAAGGGATTAGGGCTTTGGGACAGAAGAGAGATGCGCCATTCATTCCCATGAATCTTCACTCCCAGTGACAAAAATAGCCTCCAAAGCGTCCCACGTCCAGGAGACCATAGTGTTAAAGAGTTCATCAGACACTGAATTCCTTTAGGAGAGTTGGTTCCAACAATCCTGCTTCTGTACAACACCCTGTCCTCTATCTTGTCATCTGCTGTGTCATGGCGGGGGTGGGGGGGGGGAATGTGTGTGCCCCTTGCCCATGACAGCAGCCTGGGGCAGTGGCCCAGGCTTCCTCCAGCACAGCTGCAGGTGGGGGCTCAGGGGTGGGGCAGGGCTCCCAGAGAGAGGTTTTTGTATGAGCCTGTGTCACAGTGTGCTGTGTTCGGCGGAGGGACCCAGCTGACCGTCCTAGGTGAGTCTCTCATTCGCTCTTCTCCCCACCTCCTCCAGCAGTTTGGGCCATTTTCTGCTAGGTTTGCTATTTTTCTGGCTGTTCTCTCAGCTTCTGGCCAAGTTTTCACCCAGGATCCTGGTCTTTTGGGACAGTGAGCTCTTCCTTTCTTCCTTCTTACTGTCCTATTTGCATCCACGGGTCACTAGTAGCGCTTTCTCTCTGTCCCCAGAGACAGAGGAATGGACAGGAGGCCCTATAGACCCTTCTATCTGTCTGCCAGGGTCATGCTGGATTCTGGAGGGGCCTGCTCTGTCTTTCCCTGATGGGTTGCTATGGCATGAGATCATTTCTGGGGGTCAATAGTAGGCACTGTCATAGTGGACGAAAGTATAAGGAACCCAGAGAGAGTCAACGCGCGTGCAAATTTTAAGGTGACACAGTAACATCTGGGCCAAGGCTAGAGAGGTTCAGGGCAGGCCTCAGGGACTGTGGACTCAGGTACAGGGGCCAGGAATGGTGCTGGGGTGCAGGGCTCCCCGGGGCTGCATGGAGCTGCCATGCAGAGTCCTGACCAACCTCGCACAAGGGAAGCCTGCAGGAAGAAGGACACAGGGGGGAGGAGAAGGTGCTGGAGGAAGGGCCATGGAAGGACAGGTGTGAGGACAAGGTGGTCTTTGGTCTCTGTAGGACGAACATCCTCTCAGAAGGTAACGTACAACTATTGGCATAAAAGCTCCAGTGATGTGACCGACTAGCGGGGACTCCATTGACTGTAGAATGAGAGAGACTCAGGGACAGACAGACAGACTTTTTGTTCATTAGCAAAACTCATACTCACTTAAGAGAAAGTCCAGGACAGGTAGATTGGGGGTGGGGTGGGGACAGAACCCTGCGGGCAAAGACACTAAGACACCAGCACAGAGGATCAGGTCAGAGGTGTCCACAGATGGACCCAGCAGGAGGTCAGAGGACTCAGAGCATCTTTTGTGGGACAAACAGACGGACAGACACAAACAGGACCAGTCAGATACCAGGAGAAGGCAGAGCCAGACGGTGACAGTCAGATGTGTCGGGGGCAGAACGGGGCCCACAAGGACGGTGATGGCAGGTGTCCAGGCTCAGGGTTTCTCAGGAAAATGGGGACTTGAGCTAGAAACACCCCAAACTGCCCTGCACGGCATGGACGCTCACACCCAGAGAGGCCCCTGCCCTCGGGGTCCTCCATGGTCCTCAGGACACTGTGCCCACAGGAGGACCGATGTCAGCAGCTGTCAGGATGGACCCTGAGCCTCTCCCCTCCTGCCCCTCCCGCACCCACAGGTCAGCCCAAGTCTGCACCCTCCGTGTCTCTGTTCCCGCCATCCGCTGAGGAGCTCGCCAACAACAAGGCCACACTGGTGTGTCTCATGAGTGACTTCTACCCGGGCAGCGTGACGGTGGCCTGGAAGGCAAATGGCACCCCCGTCACCCAGGGCGTGGAGACCACCAAGCCCTCCAAGCAGAGCAACAACAAGTACGCGGCCAGCAGCTACCTGAGCGTGTCCAGCCAAGACTGGAAGTCCGCCAGCGCCTACAGCTGCCAGGTCACGCACGACGGGAAGACCGTGGAGAAGACAGTGGCCCCTTCGGAGTGTTCCTAGGACCTGAGTCCCCATTTCTGGGGACACTTCTCAGTCAGACGCTCCCTTCCCCGGCTCCCCACTGTCCCCCTGCGGCACCTGCCCTGGTCCCTCAGACTGGGCAGGTGGCCATCCCTCCCTGTTCCCCCTTCTCCTGAATAAACTCCTGTCATTTCTCATCTGACATTTCGCATGTGTGTTCTGTGTGGGGGACGGGTGTTTGGGTTCAACAAAGGGCAGGAGGGTTATGACATGTGACTCCATCTACCCTTCATTTGCTCAACCAACTAACTAGGGGCCTCAATCAGCTCTGAGTGCCTGTGGGAGACGGAACCCAGAGCAGGAACTTCTCCTGCGGGGCCGGCCCCTGGGAGGCAGTCCTATTTCACTTGAAGGGACAGAGGCTGAATAAGAAAGATGTGGGCACCCTGAGGGGTGATGAAGAAAAGCTGAAGAGGGTCCCCGGAGGGAAAGATGGGCTACGGATGGAAATATTGGGAAGGAAATCATAGAGCCAAGGCTGAGGTCATTGGGAACAGACATTGAACTTCCCTTTCCCATCATAGAACCCAATGGGAGAGCCATTACCAGGTGAAGGAACCTGGTTGATCCTCATCATAAAATCATGGGAAGCTTTGAAAAGTGCCTCCCATGGTCCATTTGCCGAACTTTGACAATGCATGCTAAGTAAGCAATGACATTGACAAGTCATACAGCAGAGAAACAGTTTATAATCATATAACCTAACAATTGCCCAATCATGCCACACCCCTTACCAACTCAGGGAGCCTGGGTCTCATGGTGCAGGGAACCTGGGCTGAGGATGAGGCACAAGGAAGCTCATTTTATGTTCTCATCGTCTTGGGTCAGGCTCAGGCTCAAGGTGACCCTAGCTGGGGCTTGAAACCTCCATCATGAAGATCTCAAACCCTGAAGTCAGATCAACCTGAGAGTTTTTGGGGTTGGTTTAAGGACGGAACAGGTGATATCAGGCCTCAGATGGAGTGGACAGGGGAATTGACCTTGATGGATTAGAAAGGGCACCATCCTGGGCACAGAATGGGCATACAGTGCAGTCCAGGGAGGGCATATCTACTGGAATTCAGGAGTAGAGTTAGGGCAGGTCAGACAATTTCAGATCATGGGGAGTGTGGCCTACAGGTTACAGCAAGGTCAGGTCTCCCCGGTGACACAGCACCCTCACACCACTCCTCCCCTGGAAAGAATCGCAGGAGACACCCTCAAGCTTACTCTAAACGACAGGTTGACAAAGACTAGAGTCCCACGATGACATCACCAGTGCTATCCCAATCTAGGCTGCCCTAGGGATGATAAGCCAGACGTCTGGATCAGATGGCTGGGGACATAGGAAGTTGCCAGTAGACTTTCTACACAGACCAACCTGTCTTTCCCTGGAAGGAACTGGGGGGAGAGGAAATATGCACTGCCCTCCCCTCATGCTCTCACTCAGCGATTAGGGGTGTTTGGACATAAGGGAGATATGCCAGGCATCCCAAAGAAATGTCCCTCCTGGTGACAGAGATGTCCCCCATACTCATCCCACATCCCAGGAGAGCAGAATGAAACAGCCTGTCAAACACCTAATTACTTTGGGAGAATTGCTTCCAAGAATGCTATGTCCGTGCAATGCACCCTGTCCCCTATCTTGTCACCTGCTGGTCTGCAAGGGGTGACAGTGTGTGTGCCCCTTGCAGACCAGACATCCCCTGGGGCAGTGGCCCAGGCTTCCTCCATCACAGCTGCAGGGGGAGGTTGGGGTGGGCTCAAGGGTGGGCAGGGCCTCCCAGAGAGAGGTTTTTGTATGAGCCTGTGTCACAGTGTAATGTGTTCGGCGGAGGGACCCAGCTGACCGTGCTAGGTGAGTCTCTCCTTCCCCCTCCTTCCCTGCTACCCTACAAAGTTTGGGCTGTTTTCTGCTATTTTTGCTCTTTTTCTGGTCTTATCTCAGCCTGTGGCCAAGCTTTCACCCAGGACCCCAGCCCTTGGGGACCTGAGGTCTTCCCACCCCTGTTCTTACTGTCCTACTTGGTCACCCTGAGCCATTCACCTCTGACCTCAGAGACAGAGGAATGGACAGGATGCATTGTGGATTCTTCTATCTGTCTGGGAGGGTCGTGCTGGATTCTACTTGGGTTCTGTTCCGTCTTCCCCTGATGGGCTCCTGTGGGACAGTATTTATATCTGCAAGTCACTGGTGGCCCCTGTCTGAAGGGGAAGAGAGGAAAAGAAGTGCTGAGGGTAGCCGGGTGGAAATTTTGCAGTGACCCAGTCGCTCAGGGCCAAGGCTAGATACACAGGTCAGAGGTTCAGGGCAGGTCTCAGGGACTGTGGACTCAGGAACAGGGGCCAGGAATGGTGCTGGGGTGCAGGGCTCCCCGGGGCTGCATGGAGCTGCCATGCAGAGTCCTCACCAACCTCGCACCAGGTAAGCCTGCAGGGGGGAAGATAAGGTGCTGGAGGAAGGGCATGGAAGGACAGGTATGAGATTAGGTGGTCTTTGGTCTCTGCAGGACGAACATCCTCTCAGAAGGTAACATACAATTATTGGCATAAAGGCTCCAGTGATATGACCGACTAGCGGGGATTCCATTGACTGTGGAATGAGAGAGACTCAGGGACAGACAGACAGACTTTTTGTTCATCAGCAAAACTCATACTCACTTAAGAGAAAGTCCAGGACAGGTAGATTGGGGGTGGGGTGGGGACAGAACCCTGAGGGCAAAGACCCTAAGACCCCAGCACCGAGGATCAGGTCAGAGGTGTCCACAGATGGACCCAGCAGGAGGTCAGAGGACTCAGAGCATCTTTTGTGGGACAAACAGACGGACAGACACAAACAGGACCAGTCAGATACCAGGAGAAGGCAGAGCCAGACGGTGACAGTCAGATGTGTCGGGGGCAGAACGGGGCCCACAAGGACGGTGATGGCAGGTGTCCAGGCTCAGGGTTTCTCAGAAAAATGGGGAGTTCAGCTAAAAACACCCCAAACTGCCCTGCACGGCATGGACACTCACACCCAGAGAGGCCCCTGTCCTCGGGGTCCTGCATGGTCCTCAGGACACTGTGCCCACAGGAGGACCGAGGTCAGCAGCTTTCAGGATGGACCCTGAGCCTCTCCCCTCCTGCCCCTCCCGCACCCACAGGTCAGCCCAAGTCTGCACCCTCCGTGTCTCTGTTCCCGCCATCCTCTGAGGAGCTCGCCAACAACAAGGCCACACTGGTGTGTCTCATGAGTGACTTCTACCCGGGCAGCGTGACGGTGGCCTGGAAGGCAAATGGCACCCCCGTCACCCAGGGCGTGGAGACCACCAAGCCCTCCAAGCAGAGCAACAACAAGTACGCAGCCAGCAGCTACCTGAGCGTGTCCAGCCAAGACTGGAAGTCCGCCAGTGCCTACAGCTGCGAGGTCACGCACGACGGGAAGACCGTGGAGAAGACAGTGGCCCCCTCAGAGTGTTCCTAGGACCTGAGTCCCCACTTCTGGGGACACTTCTCAGTCAGACGCACCCTTCCCCCGCTCCCCACTGTCCCCCTGAGGCTCCTGCCCTGGTCGCTCAGACTGGGCAGGTCATCAGCCATCCCTCCCCGTTCCCCCTTCTCCTGAATAAACTCCTGTCATTTCTCATCTGACATTTCGCATGTGTGTTCTGTGTGCGGGAGGGTCTCTGGGTTGAAGGGTAGGTAACAAAGGGCAGGACAGGAATGACATGACATGGACCTACGTGAGGTCCACTCCGCTCACCCACCAGAGACCGGGATGAGCTCTGAGTTCCCATGGGAGCGGCGACCCAGGCCAGGAACTTCTCCTGTGGGACCAGTCCCTGGAACACAGTCCTTGTCACCTGCAAAGGGACAAAGGCTGAGTGAGAGTCATCCAGGGGCCCTGAGGAAGAATCAGGGAGAAATGGTGAGGGTCTCAGGAGGGCAAGGTGAGCTGCAGATGGAAATATTGGGAAGGAAATCATGGAACCAAGGCTATGGTCATTCCGAACAGACATTCAACTTCGCTTTCCCATTATGGGACCCAATGGAAGAGCCATTACTAGGTGAAGGTTCCAGGTTGACACCTCGCCTTAAAATCATGAAAAGCTTTCAACAATGCCTCCCATGGTGCGTTTGTCAAACTTTGACTATGCATGTTAGGTCAGCAAGGACACTGACAAGTCATACAGCAGAGAAACAGTTTAATATCATATAACCTAACAATTGCCCAATCATGCCACACCCATTACCAACTCAGCGAGCCTGGATCTCATGGTGCTGGGAACCTGGGCTGAGGATGAGGCACAAGGAAGCTCATTTTATGTTCTCATCGTCTTGGGTCAGGCTCAGGCTCAAGGTGACCCTAGCTGGGGCTTGAAACCTCCATCATGAAGATCTCAAACCCTGAAGTCAGATCAACCTGAGAGTTTTTGGGGTCAGTTTAAGGATGGAGCAGGTGATGTCAGGCCTCAGGTGGAGGGGACGTGGGAACTGACCTTGATGGGTCAGAAAGGGCACCGTCCTGGGCACAGAATGGGCATCCAGTGGCGTCCCAGGGAGGGCATATCGACTGGAAATCAGGAGTAGAATTAGGGCATGTGAAAGGAGCTCAGATCAGGGGGAGTGTGCCCTGTGGGTTACACCAAGGTCAGGCCTCCCTGTTGACGCAGCACCCCAAATCATCCAGCCTTAGGAGACACCCCAAGCTCACCCTAAAAGACAGGTTGGCAAAGACTACAGTCCCACCCTGTCATAGCCGGTGCTATCCTAATTTAGGCTGTCCCTAGAGATGATAAGCCAGAGGTCTGGATCAGATGGTTGGGGAATAGGAAATTGCTAGTAAACTTTCTACACAGACCAACCTGTCTTTCCCTGAAGGGAATTCGGGGAGAGGGAATACCCACTGCCCTCCCCTCATGCTCTCACCCAGGGATTAGCAGTGTTTGGACATAAAAGAGGTGTGCCACCCATTCCTATGGAACCTTCCTCGTAGTGACAGAGATGTCCGCCATACTCATCCCACATCCCAGGGTAGCAGGGTGGAAACAGCCTGTCAAACACCTAATTCCTTTGGTAGAATTGCTTCCAAGAATGCTATGTCCATGCAATGCACCCTGTCCCCTATCCTGTCACCTGCTGGTCTGAAAGGGGCGACAGTGTGTGTGCCCCTTGCAGACCAGACACCCCCTGGGGCAGTGGCCCAGGCTTCCTCCATCACAGCTGCAGGGGGGAGATGGGGGTGGGCTCAAGGGTGGGCAGGGCCTCCCAGAGAGAGGTTTTTGTATGAGCTTGTATCACAGTGTTGGGTGTTCGGCGGAGGGACCCAGCTGACCGTGCTAGGTGAGTCCCTCCTTCCCCCTCCTTCCCTGCTCCCCTACAACGTTTGGGCCGTTTTCTGTTATTTTTGCTCTTTTTCTGGTCTTGCCTCAGCCTGTGGCCAAGCTTTCACCCAGGACCCCAGCCCTTGGGGACCTGAGGTCTTCCCACCCCTGTTCTTACTGTCCTACTTGGTCACCCTGACCATTCACCTCTGACCACAGAGACAGGGGAATGGACAGGATGCCTTGTGGATTCTTCTGTCTGTCTGGAGGGTCGTGTTGGGTTCCAGTTGGGTTCTGTTCTGTCTTCCCCTGATGGGCTCCTGTGGGACAGGATTTATATCTTCAGGTCCCTGGTGGCCCCTGTCTGAAGGACAAGAGAGGAAAAGAAGTGCTGAGGGGATCCGGGAGGAAATTTTAGAGTGACCCAGACGCTCAGGGCCAAGGTTAGAGACACCCAGGTCAGAGGTTCAGGACAGGACTCAGAGACTATGGACTCATGAACAGGGACCAGGAATGATGCTAGGGTGCAGGGCTCCCCGGGGCTGCATGGAGCTGCCATGCAGAGTCCTGACCAGCCTTGTACCAGGGAAGCCTTGTACCAGGGAAGGACACGGGGGGGAAGAGAAGGTGCTGGAGGAAGGCCATGGAAGGACAGGTATGAGGACAAGGCGGCCTTTAGTCTCTGCAGGAAGAAGATTCTCGCAGAAGGAATCACAGAATCCATGTCAAGAAAGCTCTAGTGATCTGACCAATTCGTGGGGACACTTTGACTGTAGAATGAGAGGCATCCAACAACAGACAGAAAGGTTTCTGTTTCATCAAAAAAGATGCCACCCAGTTTAGACAGGGAGCAGGAGACATTTATTTGGGGACGAAACTGAGCCCTTGGACAGATGCTCCAAAGCCCCCAGCACCGAGGATCAGGTCAGAGGTGTCCACATATGGACCCAGCAGGAGGTCAGAGGGCTCAGAGCATCTTTTGTGGGACAAACAGACGGACAGACACAGACAGGCCCCGGTCAGATACCGGGAGAAGGCAGAGCCAGAGGATGACAGTCAGATGTGTGGGGGGCAGAACGGGGCCCACAAGGACGGTGATGGCAGGTTCCAGGCTCAGGGTTTCTCAGGAAAATGGGGAGTTCAGCTAAAAACACCCCAAACTGCCCTGCACGGCATGGACGCTCACACCCAGAGAGGCCCCTGCCCTCGGGGTCCTGCATGGTCCTCAGGACACTGTGTCCACAGGAGGACCGAGGTCAGCAGCTTTCAGGATGGACCCTGAGCCTCTCCCCTCCTGCCCCTTCTGCACCCACAGGTCAGCCCCCGTCTGCACCCTCGGTGTCTCTGTTCCCGCCATCCGTTGAGGAGCTCACCAAGGACAAGGCCACACTGGTGTGTCTCATGAGTGACTTCTACCCGGGCAGCGTGACGGTGGCCTGGAAGGCAAATGGCACCCCCGTCACCCAGGGCGTGGAGACCACCAAGCCCTCCAAGCAGAGCAACAACAAGTACGCGGCCAGCAGCTACCTGAGCGTGTCCAGCCAAGACTGGAAGTCCGCCAGCGCCTACAGCTGCCAGGTCACGCACAACGGGAAGACCGTGGAGAAGACAGTGGGCCCCTCGGAGTGTTCCTAGGACCTGAGTCCCCACTTCTGGGGACACTTATCAGTCAGACGCTCCCTTCCCCGCTCCCCACTCCACCCTTGTGGCTCCTGCTCTGGTCGCTCAGACTGGGCAGGTCGCCATCCTTCCCCATTTCCAATTCTCCTGAATAAACTCCTGTCATTTCTCATCTGACATTTCGCATGTGTGTTCTTGTGGGGGAGGGTCTCTGGGTGAAGGGTCGGTAATAAGGGCAGGACAGGAATTACATGACATGGACCTACCTGAGGTCCACTCCACTCACCACCAGGTACCTGGATGAGCTCTGAGTGTCCATGGGAGCTGCAACACAGGGCAGGAAGGTCTCCTGTGGGACCAGCCCCATGGGACGCAGTCCTGGTCACCTGACAAGAGATAAGGGCTGAGTGAAAGTGATTCAAGAGCCCTGAGGAGGGAACAGGGAGAATTGAAGATGGACCAGGAGTGCAAGGTGGGTTACTGATGGAAATATTGGGAAGGAAATCATGGAACAGAGGCTGTGGTCCTTGGGAACAGACATTGAACTTCCATTTCCCATCATGGAGCCCAATGGGAGAGCCATTACTAGGTGAAGGTAGTCCTCGCCTTAAAATCATGAAAAGCTATCAACAGTGCCTCCCATGGTGCATTTGTCAAACTCTGACTGTGCATGTTAAGTCAGCAAAGACACTGACAAGTCATACAGCAGAGAAACAGTTTAATATCATATAACCTAATAATTCCCCAATCATGCTCACACCCCTTACCAACTCAGGGAGCCTGGAACTCATGGTGCTGGGGACCTGGGCTGAGGATGAGGCACTAGGAAGCTCAGTTTATGTTCTCATCGTCTTGGGTCAGCTTCAGGCTCAAGGTGACCCTAGCTGGGGCTTGGAAGCTCCATCATGACGATCTCAAACCCTGAAATCAGATCAACCTGAGAGTTTTGGGGGTTGGTTTAAGGATGGAGCAGGTGATATCAGGCCTCAGGTGGAGGGGACGTGGGAGTTGACCTTGATGAATCAGAAAGGGCACCGTCCTGGGCACAGAATGGGCATCCAGTGGCGTCCCAGGGAGGGCATATCGACTGGAAATCAGAAGCTGAGTAAGGGCAGGTCAGACAATCTCATATCAGAGGGAGTATGGCCTGTGGGTTGCAGCAAGGTCAGGTCTCCCCGGTGACACAGCACTCCATACCACTCCACCCCTGGAAAGAATCGCAGGGGACATTCCCAAGCTCACCCTAAACAGCAGGTTGACAAAGACTACAGTCCCAATGTGACCTCAACAGTGCTATCCCAATCGGGGCTGTCCATAGGGAGGATTAGCCAAGGTCTTGATCAGATGGTTGGGGACATAGGAAGTGGCCAGTAGACACTCTACACAGACCAACCTGTCTTTCCCTGGAAGGAAATGGGGGGAGGAGGGAATACACACTACCCTCCCCTCATGCTCTCACCCAGGGGTTAGGGGTGTTTGGACATAAGAGAGATGTGCCACCCATTCCCATGGAACCTCCCTCGCGGTGACAGAGATGTCCGCCATACTCATCCCACATCCCAGGAGAGCAGAGTGAAACAGCCTGTCAAACACCTAATTACTTTGGGAGAATTGCTTCCAAGAATGCTATGTCCGTGCAATGCACCCTGACTCCTATAATGTCACCTGCTGGTCTGAAAGGGGCGACAGTGTGTGTGCCCCTTGCAGACCAGACAACCCCTGGGGCAGTGGCCCAGGCTTCCTCCATCACAGCTGTAGGGGGAGGTGAGGGTGGGCTCAAGGGTGGGCAGGGCCTCCCAGAGAGAGGTTTTTGTATGAGCTTGTATCACAGTGTTATGTGTTCGGCGGAGGGACCCAGCTGACCGTCCTAGGTGAGTCTCTCCTTCCCCCTCCTTCCCTGCTACCCTACAAAGTTTGGGCTGTTTTCTGCTATTTTTGCTCTTTTTCTGGTCTTGCCTCAGCCTGTGGCCAAGCTTTCACCCAGGACCCCAGCCCTTGGGGACCTGAGGTCTTCCCACCCCTGTTCTTACTGTCCTACTTGGTCACCCTGAGCCATTCACCTCTGACTGCAGAGACAGGGGAATGGACAGGATGCTTTGTGGATTCTTCTGTCTGTCTGCAAGGGTCATGCTGGATTCCAGTTGGGCTCTGTTCTGTCTTCCCCTGATGGGCTCCTGTGGGACAAGATTCATATCTGCAGGTCCCTGGTGGCCTCTGTTTTAAGGGGAAGAGAGGAAAAGAAGTACAGAGAGGAAACCGGGTGGAAATTTGAGGGTGACCCAGAAGCTCAGGGCCAAGGCTACAGACACCCAGGTCAGAGGTTCAGGGCAGGTCTCAGGGACTGTGGACTCATGAACAGGGGCCAGGAATGGTGCTGGGGTGCAGGGCTCTGCGGGCCTGCATGGAACTGCCATGCAGAGTCCTGACCAGCCTGGCACAAGGGAAGCCTGTGGGAGGAAGGACACAGGGGGGAGGAGAAGGTGCTGGAGGAAGGGCCATGGAAGGACAGGTGTGAGGACAAGGTGGCCTTTGGTCTCTGCAGGACGAACATCCTCTTAGAAGGTAACGTACAATTATTGGCATAAAAGCTCTAGTGATATAACAACTAGCGGGGACTCCATTGACTATAGAATGAGAGAGACTCAGGGACAGACAGACAGACTTTTTGTTCATCAGCAAAACTCATACTCACTTAAGAGAAAGTCCAGGACAGGTAGATTGGGGGTGGGCTGGGAACAGAAACCTGATGGCAAAGACCCTAAGCCCCCAGCACCGAGGATCAGGTCAGAGGTGTCCACAGATGGACACAGCAGGAGATCAGAGGACTCAGAGCATCTTTTGTGGGACAAACAGACTGAGAGACACAGACAGGCTCAGTCAGATACCAGGAGAAGGCAGAGCCAGACGGTGACAGTCAGATGTGTGGGGGGCAGAGCAGGGCCCACAAGGACGGTGATGGCAGGTGTCCAGGCTCAGGGTTTCTCAGAAAAATGGGGAGTTCAGCTAAAAACACCCCAAACTGCCCTGCACGGCATGGACGCTCAGACCCAGAGAGGCCCCTGCCCTCGGGGTCCTGCATGGTCCTCAGGACACTGTGCCCACAGGAGGACCGAGGTCAGCAGCTTTCAGGATGGACCCTGAGCCTCTCCCCTCCTGCCCCTCCCGCACCCACAGGTCAGCCCAAGTCTGCACCCTCCGTGTCTCTGTTCCCGCCATCCTCTGAGGAGCTCACCAAGGAGAAGGCCACACTGGTGTGTCTCATGAGTGACTTCTACCCGGGCAGCGTGACGGTGGCCTGGAAGGCAAATGGCACCCCCGTCACCCAGGGCGTGGAGACCACCAAGCCCTCCAAGCAGAGCAACAACAAGTACGCGGCCAGCAGCTACCTGAGCGTGTCCAGCCAAGACTGGAAGTCCGCCAGCGCCTACAGCTGCCAGGTCACGCACGACGGGAAGACCGTGGAGAAGACAGTGGCCCCCTCGGAGTGTTCCTAGGACCTGAGTCCCCACTTCTGGGGACACTTCTCAGTCAGACACTCCCTTCCCCCACTCCCCACTGTCCCCTTGCGGCTCCTGCCCTGGTCTCTCAGACTGGGCAGGTAGCCATCTCTCCCAGTTTCCCCTTCTCCTGAATAAACTCCTGTCATTTCTCATCTGACATTTCGAATTTGTTTGTTTGTGTGGAGGATGGGTCTCTGGGTTGAAGGGTAGGTAACAAAGGGCAGGACCGGAATGACATGAGATGGACCTACCTGAGGTCCACTCCACTCACCCACCAGGGACCTCAAAGAGCTCTGAGTGTCCATGGGAGCTGGGACACAGGGCAGGAACTTCTCTTGTGGGACCAGCCCTTGGGACACAGTCCTTGTCACCTGGAAAGGGATAAGGGCTGAGTGAAAGGCATCCAGGGGCCTTGAGGAGGAATCAGGGAGAAATGGGAGGGTCCCAGGATGTCAAGGTGAGCTCCAGATGGAAATATTGGGAAGGAAATCATGGGGCCAAGGCTGAGGTCATTCCGAACAGACATTCAACTTCCCTTTGCCATCATGGACCCCAATGAGAAAGCCATTCACAGGTGAAGGTTTCTGGTTGACTCCTCACCATAAAACCATGAAAAGCTTTCAACAATGCCTCCCATGGTGCGTTTGTCAAACTTTGACAATGCATGTTAGGTCAGTAACGATACTGACAAGTCATACAGCAGAGAAACAGCTTAATATCATATAACCTAACAATTCCCCAATCATTCCACACCCCTTACCAACTCAGCAAGCCTGGATCTCATGGTGCTGGGAACCTGGGCTGAGGATGAGGCACATGGAAGCTCAGTTTCTGTTTGTATGATATTGGGTCAGGCTCAGGCTCAAGGTGACCCTAGATTGGCCTGGGACCTCCATCTTGAAGATCTCAAACCCTGAAGCCAGATCAAGCTGAGAGTTTTGTTGGTTGGTTTAAGGGTGGAGCAGGTGATGTCAGCATCTCAGGTGGAGTAGACATGGGAGTTGACCTTGAAGGATCAGAAAGGGCACGTTCCCGGGCACAGAATGGGCATCCAGTGCAGCCCAGGGAGGGCATATCCACTGGAAATCAGGAGCCGAGTAAAGGCGGTCAGACAATCTCAGATCAGGGGGAGTGTGGCCTGTGGATGACAGCAAGGTCAGGCCTCCCCGCTGACACAGCACCCCCATGCCACTCCAGCCCTGGGAGCGAAGGCTGTGGACACCCTCAAGCTCACCCTCAAGGGCAGGTTGGCAAAGGCTACAGTCCCACTATGACATCACTGGTGCTCTCCCGATCTAGGCTGCCCCTGTTGAAGATAAGCCAGAGATCTGGATCAGATGGTTGGGGACATAGGAAGTCGCCAGTAGACACTCTACACAGACCAACTTGTCTTTCCCTGGAATGTGGGGCAGGGAGGAGGGAATACGCACTGCCCTCCCCTCATGCTCTCACCCAGGGGTTAGGGGTGTTTGGACATAAGAGAGATGTGCCACCCATTCCCATGGAACCTCCCTCGCGGTGACAGAGATGTCCGCCATACTCATCCCACATCCCAGGAGAGCAGGTGAAACAGCCTGTCAAACACCTAATTACTTTGGGAGAATTGCTTCCAAGAATGCTATGTCCATGCAATGCACCCTGTCCCCTATCCTGTCACCTGCTGGTCCGAAAGGGGCGACAGTGTGTGCCCCTTACAGACCAGACACCCCCTGGGGCAGTGGCCCAGGCTTCCTCCATCACAGCTGTAGAGGGAGGTGGGGGTGGGCTCAAGGGTGGGCAGGGCCTCCCAGAGAGAGGTTTTTGTATGAGCTTGTATCACAGTGTTATGTGTTCGGCGGAGGGACCCAGCTGACCGTGCTAGGTGAGTCCCTCCTTCCCCCTCCTTCCCTGCTACCCTACAACGTTTGGGCTGTTTTCTGCTATTTTTGCTCTTTTTCTGGTCTTGCCTCAGCCTGTGGCCAAGCTTTCACCCAGGACCCCAGCCCTTGGGGACCTGAGGTCTTCCCACCCCTGTTCTTACTGTCCTACTTGGTCACCCTGAGCCATTCACCTCTGACTGCAGAGACAGGGGAATGGACAGGATGCTTTGTGGATTCTTCTGTCTGTCTGCAAGGGTCATGCTGGATTCCAGTTGGGCTCTGTTCTGTCTTCCCCTGATGGGCTCCTGTGGGACAAGATTCATATCTGCAGGTCCCTGGTGGCCTCTGTTTTAAGGGGAAGAGAGGAAAAGAAGTACAGAGAGGAAACCGGGTGGAAATTTGAGGGTGACCCAGAAGCTCAGGGCCAAGGCTACAGACACCCAGGTCAGAGGTTCAGGGCAGGTCTCAGGGACTGTGGACTCATGAACAGGGGCCAGGAATGGTGCTAGGGTGCAGGGCTCTGCGGGCCTGCATGGAACTGCCATGCAGAGTCCTGACCAGTCTGGCACCAGGGAAGCCTGTGGGAGGAAGGACACAGGGGGGAGGAGAAGGTGCTGGAGGAAGGGCATGGAAGGACAGGTGTGAGGACAAGGTGGCCTTTGGTCTCTGCAGGACGAACATCCTCTTAGAAGGTAACGTACAATTATTGGCATAAAAGCTCTAGTGATATAACCGACTAGCGGGGACTCCATTGACTATAGAATGAGAGAGACTCAGGGACAGACAGACAGACTTTTTGTTCATTAGCAAAACTCATACTCACTTAAGAGAAAGTCCAGGACAGGTAGATTGGGGGTGGGGTGGGGACAGAACCCTGAGGGCAAAGACCCTAAGACCCTAGCACCGAGGATCAGGTCAGAGGTGTCCACAGATGGACCCAGCAGGAGGTCAGAGGGCTCAGAGCATCTTTTGTGGGACAAACAGACAGACAGACACAGACAGACCCGGTCAGATACCAGGAGAAGGCAGAGCCAGACGGTGACAGTCAGATGTGGGGGGCAGAGCGGGGCCCACAAGGACGGTGATGGCAGGTGTCCAGGCTCAGGGTTTCTCAGAAAAATGGGGAGTTCAGCTAAAAACACCCCAAACTGCCCTGCACGGCATGGACGCTCAGACCCAGAGAGGCCCCTGCCCTCGGGGTCCTGCATGGTCCTCAGGACACTGTGCCCACAGGAGGACCGAGGTCAGCAGCTTTCAGGATGGACCCTGAGCCTCTCCCCTCCTGCCCCTCCCGCACCCACAGGTCAGCCCAAGTCTGCACCCTCCGTGTCTCTGTTCCCGCCATCCGCTGAGGAGCTCACCAAGGAGAAGGCCACACTGGTGTGTCTCATGAGTGACTTCTACCCGGGCAGCGTGACAGTGGCCTGGAAGGCAAATGGCACCCCTGTCACCCAGGGCGTGGAGACCACCAAGCCCTCCAAGCAGAGCAACAACAAGTACGCAGCCAGCAGCTACCTGAGCGTGTCCAGCCAAGACTGGAAGTCCGCCAGCGCCTACAGCTGCGAGGTCACGCACGATGGGAAGACCGTGGAGAAGACAGTGGCCCCCTCAGAGTGTTCCTAGGACCTGAGTCCCCACTTCTGGGGACACTTCTCAGTCAGACGCTCCCTTCCCCCGCGCCCCACTGTCCCCCTGCGGCTCCTGCCCTGGTCCCTCAGACTGGGCAGGTCACCATCCCTCCCCGTTCCCCCTTCTCCTGAATAAACTCCTGTCATTTCTCATCTGACATTTCGCGTGTGTGTTCTGTGTGGGGGAGGGTCTCTGGGTTGAAGGGTCGGTAATAAAGGGCAGGACAGGAATGACATGACATGGACCTACCTGAGGTCCACTCCACTCACCCACCAGGGACCTGAATCAGCTTGAGTGCCCATGGGAGCTGGGACCCAGGAACTTCTCCAGTGGTTCTGGCCCCTGGGAGGCAGTCCTTGTCACCTGGAAAGGAACAGGGACTGAGTGACAAAGATGTGAGCACCCTGAGGGGCAATCAAGGTAAACCTAAGAGTCCCAAGAGGGCACGGTGAGCTACAGATGGAAATGTTGGGAAGGAAATCATGGAGCCAAGGCTGCGGTCATTGGGAACAGACATTGAACATCCCTGTTCATTATGGAACCCAATGGGAGAGCCATTGCCAGGTGAGGGGCTCATGGTTGGCCCATCAGCTCAGAGTCAGGGAAAGCTTGGAGCAGTGCCTCCCATGGGGCGTTGGTCAAGCTCTGCCAATGCACATGAGCTAAGCAATGACACTGACTAGTCCTGCAGCAGAGAAACAGTTAAATATCATGGAGCCTAACAATTCCCCCATCATGTTCATTCCTCCTACCAGCTCAGGGAGCCTGGGACTCACCATCACTGGTGTGGGAACATGGGCTGAGGATGAGGCACACGGAAGCTCAGTTTATGTTCACATTGTCTTGGGTCAGGCTCAGGCTCAAGGTGACCCTAGCATAGGCCTGGGACCTCCTTCATGAAGATCTCAAACCCTAAAGTCAGATCAACCTGAGAGTTTTGGGGGTTGACTTTAAGGATCGAGCAGGTAATGTCGGCATCTCAGGTGGAATAGACATGGGAGTTGTCCTTGATGGATTACAAAGGGCACCATCCTGGGCACAGAATGGGCATCCAGTGTCGTCCCAGGGAGGGCATATCCACTGGAATTCAGGAGACCAGTAAGGGCAGGTGAGATCAGCTCAGAGCAGGGGGCAAGTGGCCTATGGTTTACAACAAGGCCAGAGTTTCCTGGTGACACAGCACCCCCAAACCACTCCAACTCTGGGAGCAAAGGCAGGGGACACCCCCAAGGTCACCCTAAAGGGCAGGTTGGCAAAGACCACTGTCGCACCCTGACATCCCCAGTGCTATCCTATCTAGGCTGTCAATAGGGACCATAGCCAGAGGGCTGGATCAGATGGCTGGGGACATAGATTGGGAGTAGAATCCTACACAGGCCAGCCTGCCCTTCCACGGAGGGGAGGGAGGGGGAGAGGGATTACAGGCCGCCCGCCCCTCATGCTCTCACCCTGGGATTAGGGTTGTTAGGGCATAAGAGAGATGTGCCACCCGTTCCCACAGAACCTCACTCACAGTGAAATAAACGCCCTCCAAACTCATCCCAAATCCCAGGAGACCGCAGTGGAAACAGCCTATCAGACACCAAGTTCTTTTGGGAGAATTGCTTCCAACAGTGCTATCACCTGGCCATGAACCCTGTCCCCTGTCCTGTCACCTGCTGGTCTGAAAGGGGGGACAGTGGATGTGCCCCTTGCAGGCCAGTCACCACCAGCTTGGGCAGTGGCCCAGGCTTCCTCCATCACAGCTGCAGGGGGAGAGGGGTGGGCTCAAGGGTGGGCAGGGCCTCCCAGAGAGAGGTTTTTGTATGAGCTTGTATCACAGTGTATTGTGTTCGGCGGAGGGACCCAGCTGACCGTCCTAGGTGAGTCTCTCCTTCCCCCTCCTTCCTTGTTCTCTGAGCAGTCGGGGCATTTTTCTGCTAGTTTTGCTCTTTTTGGGGGGTCTTATCTCAGCCTGTGGCCAAGCTTCAACCAGGATCCCAGCCCTTGGGGCCCTGGACTCTGCCCATCTCCGTTCTTTCTGTCCTATTTCGCTCCACGGTCACCACCAGCCATTCACCTCGGACCCCAGAGCCTGAGGAATGGACAGGATGACCTGTGGTTTCTTCTATCTGTTTGCCAGGACCTGCTGGATTCTAGACGGGCTCTGTTCTGTCTTCCTCTGATGGGCTCCTCTTGTACCAGATTTCTTTCTGGGGGTCAATGGTTGCTCACATCCTAAGGGGGGATAAGCAGGCCTGAGGGGTTAACCACATGAACATTGTAGGGTGACCAAGACTAGAGACGTACAAGTCAGAGGTTCAGGGCAGGTCTCAGGGACTGTGGGCTCATGAACACGGGTCAGGAATGGTGCTGGGGTGCAGGGCTCCCCAGGGCTGCATGGAGCTGGCATGCAGAGTCCTGACCAGCCTCGCACCAGGGAAGCCTGCAGGAGGTAGGACACAGTGGGGAGGAGAAGGTGCTGGAGGAAGGGTAATGGAAGGACAGGTATGAGGACAAGGTGGCCTTTGGTCTCTGTTTAGACTTGCTCAAGGGAATGCAGAATCTATGGCACGAAAGCTCTAGTGTTAGGAGCAATCTGTGGGGATGCTATTGACTATATAATGAGAGAGACCCTAGGACAGACAGACAGACTTCTGATTCATCAGCTAAAAGTGTGCCCTGTTAGAGAAGTTACAGGGACATAGATTTGGGTGAGAAACTGAGCCCTTGGGCAGATACTCCAAAGCCCCCAGCACAGAGGATCAGGTCAGAGGTGTCCACGGATGGACCCAGCAGGAGGTCAGAGGGCTCAGAGCATCTTTTGTGGGACAAACAGACAGACAGACACAGACAGACCCAGTCAGATACCAGGAGAAGGCAGAGCCAGACGGTGACAGTCAGATGTGTGGGGGGCAGAACGGGGCCCACAAGGACGGTGATGGCAGGTTCCAGGCTCAGGGTTTCTCAGGAAAATGGGGACTTGAGCTACGAACACCTCAAACTGCCCTGCATGGCATGGACGCTCACACCCAGAGAGGCCCCTGCCCTCGGGGTCCTGCATGTGCCCACAGGAGGACCGAGGTCAGCAGCTTTCAGGATGGACCCTGAGCCTCTCCCCTCCTGCCCCTTCTGCACCCACAGGTCAGCCCAAGTCTGCACCCTCCGTGTCTCTGTTCCCGCCATCCGCTGAGGAGCTCGCCAACAACAAGGCCACACTGGTGTGTCTCATGAGTGACTTCTACCCGGGCAGCGTGACAGTGGCCTGGAAGGCAAATGGCACCCCCGTCACCCAGGGCGTGGAGACCACCAAGCCCTCCAAGCAGAGCAACAACAAGTACGCGGCCAGCAGCTACCTGAGCGTGTCCAGCCAAGCCTGGAAGTCCGCCAGCGCCTACAGCTGCGAGGTCACGCACGACGGGAAGACCGTGGAGAAGACAGTGACCCCCTCGGAGTGTTCCTAGGACCCAAGTCCTCTCACCCTTGGGGGCCTAGAGCTTCAGGACCCCCAGGAGGATCTCCCTGCCCCCACACTTATTCTTTCTTCTCCCTGCACCTGATCAGCTCTCAATAAAATATTCTTATTGTCAATCAGATGTCATATTCTCTTGGTCATTTTTGTTTCTGGACTTTGATCTTGAACTCAACTATCCTCAAAAGTGAAAACTGTCCTTTTGACCTTGTAGGAAAGGACCCAGTGAAAGAGTCTTTATGTTTCCCTGAAGGGGTTTCCCTCTCACCCAGAGAATGTTCTAGAACAAGGGGCAGGGGCTGCAGAACCCAGGAGAGCACACTTCTCACGCCTGCCCTAAAATTGCTTTTTTCCTGTGGACCATGTCCATCCCCAAGGCCCACTCCCCTTGGTCCCCTTGGAAACCAGGGTAGTGTCTGAGCTCCCTTCCCCCCAAATCCTCATTCACGTGCCTTCCATGGCTCCCTCCTTCTGGAAATTCTCCATCCTCGCAGTCTAGAGCTTCCCTCCTCCTTTAGGCTCCCTTCCCCCTGCCCCTGTGTCATCACTGCCATGTGCCCTGATCCTCTCCCTTGGCCAGTCACCTGGACTCTTTCCTGGGGACCACCTCTCCCATCTGGGTCCCAGCTGTGGTCAAGGCGGGTGGAGTTAGGGGCCAGCTCTGCTCCCTTTCAACCCCTCAGATGCCAGCCCACCACTGAGCCCACCACAAACATGAATGTCATAGTAGCCATGGGTAGCAGATGGGCCACTAGTCTAAGGTCAAGAATATGGCCGGTGTGGCTCAGCAGTTGAGGGCCGACCTATGAACCAGGAGGGTATGGTTCAATTCCTGATCAGAGCACAGGCCCGGGTTTCGGTTCGATCCCCAGTGTGGGGAGTGTGGGAGGCAGCCAATCCATGATTCTCTCTCATCATTGATGTTTCTATCTCTCTCCTCCCTTCCTCTCTGAAATCAATAAAAATATTTTAAAAAATAATAATAAATAAAATCAAGAATATGATTCTGAGAATAAGTCATGTGCATGACTCTGAACTGACTTGTTTTCTTGGGAACCTAAAATGGACCCTGAGATCCCCGGGAGATTATAGTCCAAAAGCTGGCCCCTGGTGGGGACCCAGTTAAAAATGCAGATTAGCTGTTAACCGGTTAAAAATGTGGATTTTGTAATCAAAGAAAACACGATAATCTCAAGAGAAACATCAAAAGTACTTTATTCAGAGTAATGTCCATCGCTGGCTACACATTCCCCATCTTTCAGGTGATTTGTGGAGACCATCCCAATAGAACTTTTCCTGTTTTGAGGCCGACCATTCAGAGCCTCAATTTTCCACTTCTTCGTACATTTTGAAGTGCGGCTCAGAAAGTGCGCGTGCCATCGATCGGAACAAGTGGGAATCTGAAGGAGCAACACAACCAAATAGCGTACATACCAAATCGCATCTAGATCAACATATGTGTGACTCCGTCTATTGGGGAAAATCCGCATTATTAACCGGTACACCTGGTAGACCATGTGCTCGGGACATGTGTGGCATCCAGAACCCTCCCGTGGCCGCCCAGGCTGTAAACTGGACTTCCCTCTCCTTCCACCTGACATTCCCCCAGGAGCCAGAGACACAGCCCCTCCCGGGACTGTAGGGTCCCTGGATGTGATGGAACCCTCAGACACTCCCTCCTACCCCCGCCACCACGGGAGACAGATGGAGGGAAGGTCACCCCTCAAGGAAGAAGAGTTGCAGGTGGGGAGGGGGCCACCCTCCCACACCCTCCCATGGGCCAGATCGGCCCCCATGACCAGGGGGCTGGACTTGGTGCCTCCCGTGCAGCTGCAGGTGGGCCCGGGCCAGGGCGGTGGGGGCGACAGGGGGTTTATGTTCAAGGCTGTGTCACTGTGTGCTGTGTTCGGCAGCGGGGACCTATCTGACCATCCTCGGTGAGTCTCTTCCTCCCCCTCCTCCTTGGAGGCGAGCGGAATTTGGGCCCATTTTTCTCTTCTTTCCATCCAGTGTGGCCTAGGCTCTGACTGGCACTGGAATTCCGCGTCCTTCGCCTTTTCTGTCTGCCCATCTCAGTCCCCTGGACCGCTTGGCTCCCGAGGCTCCTGGTGAGGATGAGAGGACAGGATGCCAGGGACCCCTCCTGGCCCTCCTCGCTGCTCTCGCTCCAGGGGACCATCGCTTCCGGCCTCTGAGTTTGAAGGAATCTTCGTTTTTCCTTGAAAGGGAGTTTATTCTCACCAGGAAATACCCAGGGAACATTGCAGGGCGGAAGGTCAGACCAAGGACCCAGATAGTTGTCCTGTGCCCTTGTCTCTGATGACTACTCCTTTGTGTGTGTGTTTTTATTATATTTTTATTGATTTCTGAGAGGAAGGGAGAGAGAGAGAAACATCCATGAAGAGAGAATCATGGATCGGCTGCCTCCTGCACACCCAACACTGGGGATGGAGCCCGCAACCCGGGCATGTGCCCTGGCCTGGAATGGAACCAGGACCTCCTGGTTCATAGATTGATGCTCAACCACTGAGCCACGCCGGCCGGGCTCTTTTCCTTCATTTTGTTTTGTTTTTCTTTGGATTTGACTTTATATTGGTTTCAAGAGTACAGCTTAGTGGTTAGACAATCATATCATTTACACAGTGTTCCCCTAGATATTTCCAGTCCCCCAATGGGCACCCGCAGTTATCACAAGATTATTGACTCTATTCCCTAGGCTGTACCTCACATCCCCGTGACTGCTCTGTAACTATCAATGTGTGCTTCAGTTTTGTTTGTGTTTCTTTAGGTTCCACAGTTAAGTGAATTCCTGTGCTGTTTGCTTCCTCTGACTCATTTCACTTAGCGTAATACCCTCTGGGTCCATCCATGCTGTCGCAAAAGGTAAGGTTTTATTCATTTTTCATGGCTGAATAATATTCCATCCACCCCCTTGTCTACTGATGGGCACTTGGGTCGCTTCCATTTCTTGGCCGTTGTAAATGATGCTGCGATGCACATAGGGGTGCACAAATGCTTTTGAACCCGTGTTTTGGGTTTCTCTGGGTAAATCCCAGAAGTGGAATCTCTGGGTCGTAAGGAAGATTCGTTTTTAATTTTTTGAGGACCCTCCATGCAGTTTTCCACAGTGGCTTCGCCAATCTGCATTCCCGCCCACAGCGCACAGGGGTCCCGCTTCTCCACGTCCCTGCTAACGCTTGTCGTTCGGGTGTGTTGATGATGGCCACTCTGACAGGTGTGAGGTGGTCGCTCCTGTGGTTTTCACTTGCATCTCTCTGATGATTAGTGACGCTGAGCGTCCTTTCCTATGTCTGCTGGCCGTCTGCGTGTCCTCTTTGCAGAGGTGTCTACTGAGGCCCTCTGCCCATTTTGTAATGGGATTTTTTTGGTGTGGAGTAGCCTGAGTTTATTGTACATGTTGGGTATTAACCCCTGATCAGATGTGTCATTGGCGAATATGTCTCCTCCCATTTAGTCGGCTGTCTCTTCGTTTTGTTGATGGTGATCTCGTTTCTTTTTCTTTCCTTTGCAAGTATCTGTCCAGTTTTCCCAGCACCACTTAGTGAATAGACCATCTTTACCTCATTGTATGTGCTTGCCTCCTTGGTCAAATACTCATTGAGCATAAAGGTGTGGGTTGATTTCTGAGCTCGCTGTTCTGTTCCGTTCGTCTATATGCCTGCTCTTACGCCAATACCAGGCTGCTTTGCTTACCATGGCCTTGAAGTATATATAGCTTGATGTCAGGTAGTATGGTACCTCCGGCTTTCTTCTTCTTTCTTGATATTACTGAGTTTATTTAGGGTGTTTTTTGTGTGTGATTCCATATGAATTTTTGCATTATTTTTTCTAGTTCTTCAAAATATACCATTGGTATTTTGGTAGGAATTGCATTGAATCTAGAGAAAGTATGAATATTTTAATGATGTTAATTCTTCCTATCCATAAACATGGTATATGATTCCTTTTTTTTTTTTTTATGAAGGGCCGATCAGTGGTTCTCTCTCATCATTGATGTTTCTCTCTCTGTCCCTCTCCCTTCCTCTCAGAAATATATATATATATATATATATATATAGAGAGAGAGAGAGAGAGAGAGAGAGAGAGAGAGAGACCTTAAATCAGTGTCAGGGCACTTGGGAGAGGGGTGGTGAGAGTGTCTCCTCTTCGCAGGGACCTCACCTTGGTTAGGGTTCTGGGAGGCGAGGGCCACTGCAATGCTCAACACCAGAAAACCCGTCCCCGCACATCCTGGTCCCAGCTGCTCCCCATCGGGTGCAGGAATCCGTAGCAACACCTGCAGGCAAGGCAAGCTCTCTGAGGGAACAGTGCACAGAGCGGGGGCTTGGGGTCCAGGAAAAGGGGGCCCGGTGCTGGTTGGCGACACCGACTTGCAGGAAATTCCCAGGAGCACAGCAGGCTGGACAGCATGCGGCCAGGGAGAGCCCCAGGCTGCTTCCCTCTCTCCCCTGACCCCCACATCCACTTCCACCCTCCCCCTTCCTGATGAGAAAGTTCTGGGCCCCCGCTCCCACCACGCCTGCTGCCCTCTGCGACAGAAGTCACCGACACTCCAGGGGAAGGGGCTCCAGGGCGCCCAGCAGAGGGGACCCTCAGACCCCGAGATGGACAGACACCCCGCGTGACTGCAGCCACCCAGAGGCACACACAGTGCAGGCTGGGGGGTGCTGGGCCTCTCCTGCCCTGGCCCCTCTGTGACCCGCTCCCCCGCCATCACACAGGCTGCTCCAGTCCCTGCCCCTCAGACCCTGGATACCGGGCTGATGCTGGGGTTGGAGTGATGACCGGCCCACGAGGGACCGTGCTCCCATTCGGGTCCCAGGCGGCCTCCGCCCAGCAGCCGCAGCTTCCCAAGTGCCGAGCCTGCCCAGCTCCCGCCCAGGACCCAGCCTGGCCCTGCCATGGAGGAAGGGCCCTGCCCAGACGCCCTGGCCGCAGCCACGACCCCCTCAGGGCCCCACTCCTCTGTGAGGGGGCGGTCTCTGGTCCCAGCCCAGCGTCCAGGCCGCCCAGTCTCAGTGTGAGGGCCATTGTTCCCCCCAGGCCGTCATGGGACCATGGACGTGGCCTGTGGGGAAGGAGTCACCCAGAATCAGGGGAACTGGACTCGGGTGGCCCTTCTGACCGACCACCAAGGCCTTTATTTCCAGCAATGGCAGGTGTGGCTCAGTGGATAGAGTGTCAGCCCATGGACTGAAGGGTCCCGGGTTCAGTTCTGGTCAAGGGCATGTACCTCGATGGCAGCTAGATGCCCAATAAGGGTCCCTCAGAGACCCTCACAGGCCCTGGGCTGCCATCGCCTGTTTCACAGGGGGCACTGGCCAGGAGGGCCACCCTGGCACTGCCCTGAGCAGCTCAGAGCCAGGGCAGCCGGGGGAGTGATGGCCCAGGGCGCCGGGCAGTCCAGCCTGGGCCACCCCTCCTGGAACAGGGAAGAGGCAGGGCGGGGGGCTGGGGGCTCCTCGGGCCGGGGGACGACCCGGGGCCCCGGAGCCTGGCTGCCCACCGGCTTGTGGCCCACACCTGCGAGTCCCGGAGGCACGGCCTCCTGAGTCTGGCATCGGGAAAGGTGGGTGGCTTGGGGTTGACCTTGGGGCCGGAAGCCCTGGGGGAGGCCTGGGTGCCCCCCATCGGTGTGGCCCTGCACCCCTGTGGGCCACCACACAGGCAGGCTGCTTCCGGCCTGGAAACACTTTCCCTCTCTGCCCAGGAAGGGCATGCGCAGGCGGGACTGAACAAGGGCTTGTTTCTTTACCCACCAGCCTGGGGTGGACAACAGGGCTGCAGGCCAGGTTCACCATGGCGGGCACCTGAGGGCACCTGAGGGCCAGACTCATCTCCCCCAGCCCCTCAGGGAAGCCGATGGGGGCCAGGCGAGGCCTTGTTGAGCCTCTGGTGCCTGCTGCCCAGGGTGGGCACTGCCCGGGGTGGGCTCCTCCCCAGCGCTGCCTGAGTGTCTTCTCCCTGTGCAGCCCCCTAATCCTGGGCCTCCCTGGCGGCCAGGGCTGGGAGGCGCTGAGTCTGATGGGGGAGGGACCTGTGGCTTCCTCCACTGCCAGCTGAGAAATCAGAGCTAGAAGAGTCTCCAGCAGAGGGGCCCTGGGGGAGGGGTGGGGAGGTGGCAGCTCAGGGCCCTGGGGGAGGGGAGAGGAGGTGGCAGCTCAGGGCCCTAGGGGAGGAGAAGGGAGGTGGCAGCTCAGGGCCCTGGGGGAGGGGAGGGGAGGGGAAGTGACAGCTCAGGGCCCTGGGGGAGGAGAAGGGAGGTGGCAGGTCAGGGCCCTGGGGGAGGAGAAGGGAGGTGGCAGCTCAGGGCTCTGGGGGAGGGGAGGGGAGGGGAGGGGTGGGGAGGTGACAGCTCAGGGCCCTGGGGGAGGCCTGGGAGCTCCTACAGAGCAGAGCTGGGCGACTCTTGTCTGCCGAGACCCTGTGAAACCTGCAGCAGCACCCAGCGGTGTGGCCCAGCCAGGCCCGTGGGAAGGAGTCCCGCCCCCAGTCTGTGTGTCCTGAGGACAGACACTCAGCAGGACACAGACCAGCAGAGCGAGTGCCCCACACAAGGCGAGGCCCCTTCCCAACACAAGGTCCCAGCCAGGCCCCGGCCGCCCTGTGAACACAGCCCCCAGGGTGTCCAGGGAGCATCCGACCGCCCACTCGGTGCCCATTGGTTCAGTGCCACGCGACACAGCGACAGCGACAGGGACATCTCTCAGGGTGGGCTCCCTTCCCGCCAACACATCAGCCTCTGGGGGGTCTCTGTCACCGCTGGCCAGGTTCGGGGCCCCCAGCCCATCTGAGGCCAGATTACACACCCCGCTCCTCCCAAGCAGCACCCACAGAGCTGGCCGCTGCCCCCCGCCCTCCTCAGAACCCTGCTGGGCAAGGTCCCCAAGAGGCGCCTCCTGCAGAGATGCCTTTGTGGGGACTTGCTCTCTTGGGGTGACCTGGGAGAACCCCTGTCCTCTACGGGGTCACCTCCCAGAATTGCAGGGGGCCTTCAGCAGGGGGTCGGGCAGGGCCAGGCTTTGGACCAGCTTTGCTGAAAAGCCAGTGGGTGACTTGGGATCACAGCAAACTCCACCCTGTTTGGCCAGGAGTCCAGGGTGACGTGTCCCCTGGGCACCGGGCCTGCATCTCCCGGACACCCCCGTTCGCGCCTGCTCCCTGGTGTCACTGTTGTTGTAGTTAATTCTCACCAGAGGATGTTTTTCCATTGATTTTTTTGTTTTTAGAGAGAGTGGAAGGGAGAGGGAGAGACAGAGAAAGAAACATCGATGTGAGAGAGACACATCGATTGGTTGCCTCTTGCACGCACCCCGGCCAGGGCCAGGGAGTGAGCCTGCAACCGAGGCACATGCCCTGGACCAGAACCAACCCAGGACCCTTTAGTCTGCAGGCCAGCGCTCTATCCACTGAGCCACACCAGCCGGGGCTCCTGGTGTAATAATAATAATGCCCCTTCCGCTCCCGGAAATGTCCAGTTTGGGAGATCAGTTCTGGCCGCCCAAGCTCAGTGTAACGGATTGCTGATGGACTAAACGCTGCTCCCTGTCACGGGCTAGAACGGAGAGGGCCAAGGCCAGCCTCCGGGCCTGCGGTCACCCGTGCCAGGCACTGCGCCAGCCTTCCCAGAGGTGCCGGACAGAGGCCAGCAGCCTCCCCGGGCCACACTTGGGCGGTCACCACGGGGTTCCTGGTCTCTGCAGGCCCGGGCTGAGTCCCCTGGGTGTGAGCTCATACCGTCCCTGCCCATGAGAGACCCAAGTGTGACCCTCATGCCACCTCCCACCCAGTGACCACCAGTGCGCGGGGTCCAGCAAGGGACTGGTCTTCTGGGCAGCCCTGTCGCTGGGGAAATTGGCAGAAAATAGGGGAAATGTCTCGGGGTAACCAGGCCAGGGACCCAGGAAGGCTGGGTAACTCCTGTGGCCAGGATCCCAGGGCTGGGGTCACCAGATGCCACCGTGCCCACTCCAGCGTGCTCACCACGACCCACTGGGGCACCTGCCATGGGTCTCTTTCCCCTCCAGTCGCCCCTTTGTGGTGCCACCCTCTTCCCGTGGCCACACCAGCAGCCCAGAGGCCTCCTGTGCCTCCACCTCTGGCCTGGGGACACTCAGGTCAGGGCTGAGGTCACCGAGTGTCCACTGTGCCCAGGGCTGTGCTGGGGACTGGAGCCAGGACCCCCCACAGGACCTCAGTAGGACGGGCAGTCCCTGCCCACCCACGGCCCAGCCCATGGGGGAGATATCAGGGTCTCCTGTCGCCCTGGGAGGAAAGGGGACCTACAGCCAGACCTGGCCTGGCTCCCACAGAAGGCTGGGGGGCCCAGAACATTCTCTGAGGGAGGGCGCTGGGCAGAGTGGACTGGAGAGAGCGGGACCCTCGACCAGCCAGGGGAGCCCCGTCCTCAGGCGTCCCGGTCCAGTGTGGACCAAGGCCCGACACGGATGAGGCCCCAGCGTGGACCTACTCAGAGCCAAGTGACCCACTTAGTATCTCTCTCTGTGTACCTACTGTGTGCTGGCTCACAGCCCTGCTCAGAGCGCCCATGTCTGGGGAACATGGGGATCCGCCCAATGGACTAGTGAATGGTGCCCTGCAGGAGACGGGGTCGCCCAGAGAAGAAAATGGAGTCCTGGGGGGGGGGGCTGGGGTCCCACAAGGGGCGACATCCAGGCAGCTGGGGGCGGCCAGGGGCCAGGTCCCTGCAGCGGGGGCTGGTGGCCTGGGGCCTCAGTTTCCCCTCTGTGCAGCCGGTTGCTAAGAAGGCCTCCCCGCCAGGGGAAGGACGGCCAGATGGAAAATGGACGTTTCGCTGGTCCCTGCGGTTGACTGTTGTGACCGTTATTGCTGACTGTCCCAGCCCAGCCGGCCTCAGGCCAGCGCCCCGGCTCCCGCGGACCTGGCACCCTCGCCCCAGCACAGCTGGCCTGGCGAAACCAAGAGTTTCTGATGCCCCAAAATAGCTGGGAAACCCCGGCCCGGCCCAGCCCTGGCTGCAGGTGCCCGGCTCCCCAGGCTGGGGGTGAGGTGGGGGCTCCAGCTCTGGAAGCTTCCACCGGCCCAGCTGGAGAAGGTCCACATCCCAGCCCCGAGGCCACCAAGCCCGTGTGTCCAGGCCCGAGCGGGGCCAGGGCTCGAGGTCATGGTCGATGAGCAGCAGGAGGGGCACCGCCTGGCCCAGAAGCCTGTGTGTGCGGGTCGTGCTCAGAGCGTGGGACACAGCCAGGCCCCTGGAGCTCAGACATGAGGTGGGCTGGGAGCGGGTCACACCTCCACCGCCGTCCCCAGGCCTGGGCCTCTTCGGGGGTCTGTCTGGGCCAAGTAAGGGGGGGCGAGACCTGTGGGCCCTCACAGTCGCTGCCCTGGGAGCCCGGGCTCTGGGGACAGAAGCTCACTGTCCCCCAAAGACTTCACAAGGGCCTTCCCCGGTGGACAGACCTCAGATTGGTCAGCCACTTGCCTATCTGTTCATACATGTGTCTGTCCATCTGTCCGTCCACCCACCCATCCACCCACCACCCATTTATCATCCATACTTCCATCCATCCATCTACCCACCATCCATACTTCCTTCCATCCACCCACCCACCATCCATAGTCCATCCATCCACCCACCCACCATCCATAAGTCCACCCATCCACCCACCCACCATCCATACTTTCTTCCATCCATCCACCCACCATCCATACGTCCATCCATCCACCCACCCACCATCCATACTTCTATCCATCCACCCACCCACCATCCATACGTCCATCCATCCACCCACCCACCATCCATAAGTCCATCCATCCATCCACAAGCCTCCTCAGGGCTGGGCGGCTGGCCCGCGTGAGGCTCCCAGCTGTCATGTCCTGGGGCAAAGCAGGACTGGCCCAGTCAAGGCCAAAGTGAGGTCTGGAATGTGCTTGTTCACCATCGAGGAGGGGGCATCAGGACTGGGTGCCCCGGGCTGGGCCTAGATGCCGAGGGCAAAGCCAGGGTGCTGAGAGGTATGACAAGGGGTCAGTGTGGGAAGGCCTGTCACCCCTGCCCGAGGGTGACCAGGCTCCCCACGCACCCCATTACAGGCTTCCAGATCCAACCTTTAAGCCAACCCTCCCCTTCTCGCCTCTTCTCCCTGTCCTTCCCCAATCAGAGGGGTCTCCAGGTCATCCAGGGCTCCAAGGTCCACATAGGAGTGGAGATGGGGGGACAGGCACCCAGCCACCGTTTCCTGGCTTCACCCCCACTGGTGAGACTTCACCAGCTTGTGCTTGGGGGACACTGGCAACAGCCCCCCAGCCCGGGGAAGCCAGGAGCCAGGAGAGGTGCAGTGTCTACTGGGCAAGTGCCCCACCCGAGAGCCTGGGGAGTGTGCCCGCCTCAGCCGTGATCCATCGGCTCAGCAACTGCTGTTCACTCACTCCCACCCCTCAGCTCCCCTGCCCAGGCCAGGTCCTGGGGTGCAGCCAGCTCAGGGAGACTCACCCCTGCTCAGCCCAGAGCTCAGGGTGCAGACAAGGCCCTCCCCGCCGCAGGCATCAGTGGAGATGACCGGGAGGAGGAGAGGCTGGCTGGCCGCGGGCCCGGGGGAGACCCAGCAGTGGGAGCCCAGACCTCAGAGCAGGCAGGGAAGCCCCCCACCCACACAGCCCTGACCTTGGCAGTGTGCTTCCCCTCTGTGGGCCTGTGTCCTCCCCACGGGGGGGGTTTGAAGGTTCAAGACGATGCCTCTGACCAGCCTGGTCCAGCCTGACGCTCACCACCCCCCGCCATTGCTGTATCTCCCGCTCCTGCGGGGCTGCCTCTGACATGCTGTGTGGCCCTGGGCAAGTCCCTTCCCCTCTCTGGGCCCAGCCTTGCCCTCTGCTCAGGGGGGAGCTGGGGGAGGGGTCCTGAGGGCCAGAACCTACAGGAAAACCGTAGGATTCCCGGGTGAAGGGGTTGAGTGGGAAGGCCCTGGGCCTGCTGGGCAGCGAGGCCTGAGGTGGGCACAGGCTGGGGGCCGGTGGGGGTGAGGAGGGAGGTGGGATGCAGGCCCAGGCTACAGCTGGCCACCCCTGGGTGGGGGAAATGGGGGCCCTGGGCAGCCAGCAAAGGCGGTCTGGTGGCAGCAGCAACCTGAGCCTCAAAACAGGGCCTGGGGGCCGGACCCCGGGGCTGAGAGACAGAGGGAGGAAGGGCCTGGAGGGTCAGCAGGCGCAAAGGCAGGGAGGGGCTGCAGCACCCCTCAGCTAGCACATACAGGCCCCCCGTGAAGCCCTCTCGCCCCTCCAGCTCAGCCAGCCCAGACCCAACACCCTGCTCCCCACCCAGAAAGCCCATGTGCCCTGGGGCCAGGCCCCGGCCTGGGGAGGAAGGAAAGGGGGACATAGACAGGAATGCAGGCAGCGGGGAGACATGCAGAGGATGCTGGGATGCAGACCCAGGGTGAGGCCCCGGGGTGCACAGGAGGCTCTGGGTGGGAGCATGGTCTGTGCCACAGGCAGGGCTGAGGAGCAGGGACAGGCTCAGAGGAGGGACAGGGTCAGAGGAGGGACAGGGTCAGAGGAGGGACAGGGTCAGAGCAGGGACAGGGTCAGAGCAGGGACAGGGTCAGAGGAGGGACAGGGTCAGAGAGGCCAGGCCGAGGTGGAGGCCCCGGGGGCCTCAGTGTTGACCAGATCTGCGATTCCAGAAGTTGCTGCACCCTGGGCACTGCTGAGCGGCCTGTTGCCCCCGTGCCTTTTAGAAAACACAGGAATTCCCCTACCCGGCTGCGCCGCTCCATATTCTGAGCTGGCAGCCAGGATCATCGTCCCATTTCACTGGTAGGAAAACTGAGGCTCAGTGTGATTCACATCCCAAAGAGCAAGACAGAATCAGCTCCGGGGTGTCCCAGCGTCCAGCCTGGACCCTCGCATCTGCTGGGTGGGGACGCTGAGGCCAGCAGAGGACGGGACCTGCCTGGGCCCACACAGGGGTGGCCTGTGTGGAGCGCTGCCCTCTGCATGCACGTGCGGTGACCTCCCCCGTCATTCCCCAGCCCTGACCCCATTTCAGGGGGGCGGGAAAGAGGCCCAAGAGCAGACCCGGTGGCCACCCCTTCGCCCGACAACCGGGGGGAGGAGAGGCTGGCTGGCCGCGGGCCCGGGGGAGACCCAACAGTGGGAGCCCAGACCTCAGAGCAGACAGGGAAGCCCCCCACCCACACAGCCCTGACCTGGGCGGTGTGCTTCCCCTCTGTGGGCCTGTGTCCTCCCCACAGGGGGGGTTTGAAGGTTCAAGACGATGCCTCTGACCAGCCTGGCCCAGGCTGACGCTCACCACCCCCCGCCATTGCTGTATCTCCCGCTCCTGCTGGGGCCGGCCTCCAACATGCTGTGTGGCCCTGGGCAAGTCCCTTCCCCTCTCTGGGCCCAGCCTTGCCCTCTGCTCAGGGGGGAGCTGGGGGAGGGGTCCTGAGGGCCAGAACCTACAGGAAAACCGTAGGATTCCCGGGTGAAGGGGTTGAGTGGGAAGGCCCTGGGCCTGCTGGGCAGGGGGCCTGAGGTGGGAGCAGGCTGGGGGCCGGTGGGGGTGAGGAGGGAGGTGGGGTGCAGGCCCAGGCTGCAGCTGGCCACCCCTGGGAATCCCCAGGCTAAAGTTAACCCCGTGCTGGTTGAAACCAGAACTCGGGGTGACAAAAGGGGAGAAGGAAGGGGAAGAGAAACTGAGTCCGTGGCCAGCAGGGCGTGGGACCAGCGACAAACAGGGCCAGCTGGAGCTGAGGGGGCAGGGGGCGGTTTCAGGCCTTCCCGGATGTTTGTGCAGCTCGCAGGTGGGGGTGCAGAGCCCTCCCCCACCCTGGCCCCCTCCGGCGGGGCCGGGCCTGGTGCTGCCCCCTGGCTGCCTCCCCAGTCCTCCCCACTTCCATCCTGGGTCCTGGAATCCCCAGGGCCCCACCTCGAGGGATCTCAGAGCCACACCGGCCGCCCCCTGGTCAGCGGGGTCCCGGGAGGGGATGAGGCTCACAGAGCGAGTGGGCGCAGAGGGAGGGCCGCTCCCTGAGCCCCGGCCCCAGGCCCTTCTTGCAACTGAATGAGCCGCTGAGTGGGCGAGCGGGACGCACAGGCAGCCGGACTCCCCGAGACCCCGGGACTCCGAGGGGCCTCGCAGGAGGGACTGTGTCCCCTGTGTCCTCAGCCCGGAAGGCGCCCCCTCTTTGACCCCTTGAGCCCAGCAGGCTCGCTGGTAGAAATGCACCATGAACACATCACAGGACCAAGTGCACGGAGATGCCTCACAGTGCGTGTCCGGCAGCATACGCTGCTGAGGGCCTGATGCCACGGCCTGGGCGGCCTTGGAGACAGGCCACGGGCAGATTCCAGAGTGGGGGACAGTGGGGGGCTGTGGGGTCCCGGCAGGTGACGAGGGACGGTCTCACAGGAGCCCATCTTTGTGAAAATGACAGGACTGCATGCAGAGGAGAGCCTGGGAGGGAGATGTTTGCTCTATTTCATTCTGCATGTTCCTCCCTGTTCTCCGATTTCTCAAAGAGCGTGTGTCACCTTTATAATCAGCAAACAGAAGAATGAGCTGATTTAAGATCATTCTCGGAGTCTGTCTGCTGTCCGGGGCTGCCCGGGGGGAGGAACTATAATGTTGTTTTATTTTCCACATTTGACTTTTGCTACTGTTGTTCAGTGATTATGCCCTTCATGTGCAATTATGGACAACAGGCTTTTCTCTCACTTAAGCATGTTTAGTCCGATTCCCTTACCATCCGACAGAGATCAGCGCGTGCCCGGGACTGCGCTGATGACAAAGAGCGCCGTCTCTCCCGGGAGGGGCCCTGCGGAACACGCGTGGAGGGCGGTCATTCAAGGCCCGATGTGGATTCTTGCTCCTTCGTGTTGTCCTGCCCAGATCCGGGAACTCTTTCACAGCTCCCGCTCCACACGGAGGCCGGAGGCTGGAGGCAGGAGGCAGGAGGCAGGAGGCAGGAGGCAGGAGGCAGGAGGAAGTTTCTGGGCCGTTGAAAGGAGAGAAGGAGGTCTCCAGGCATCTAGCAGAGAGGATTGGAGGAAGGCAACCCCGTTTCAATACAGTTAACAACAGAGGAGTGAGTGATTGCCACCAACCCTTTCTGCAAACCCTCCCACGTATAAAGCGATGGGCACGGACAGGCCGGCCCCGGGCTGGCGGGAGTCGGGGGAGAGAAGCAGCGTCTGATGCGGCCCAGGGAGCGCCGCCAGGTCCTGGGACAGGCCGCGGTGTGGTGGTGGCAGTGGGGGACCGGGGCTGACAAACTTCACTGTGGGGGTGACCGTTTGCCGTGATGGCCTCAGTCATAACCCCGGACCGTTCCTCGTGTTCTGGTCCCGTCGATGTTGATGACAGGCGTCTCCACGTGCATGTCGTGTGGGGAGCGTGAGGGCATGTTCACAGATCCCGCCACCAGACCCGGTGTAACGAGGGCCGGAGCGGGTTGGAAACGGCTGCTGGAATCTCACTCTCTGTTTCCTGGTTTGCTCGTTCATGCTAATGGCATCTGTGTTGCCTGCCTGGTCGCTGTGTACCTGTCCTTCTGTTCATGAAACCTCTGTTTAGAGACACTCCCCACCCGAGGGCATTGCCAGCATTTCCTTCCATAAGTGACAGGTGGACAGACCCCCGTGGTTCCCTCCTCACTTCTCCCCCAGAAAAATGCCATTTTTAACCCAATTCAGGGAGTCCAGTGCTGTGACCTGGAGCCTAGACGCAGGAACTTGGCCATCTCTGCTTCCTGCCTGCTCCTGCCTCAGCTCCCCCTCCTGAGCCCTCCCTGACAGAGGGAAGGAAAGCTATCGGCCCCAAGAGATGCAGCTCCTTCCAGGTCTGCAGGCTCTTTCTTCATCTCACCCCAGCCCCATGTCTGGGAACTTCCAGGCTCTCAGTAAACTGAATGAGGAAAGGAAGGGAGGGGGGGGGGGGGGGGGGGGGGGAGGGAGGGAGGGAGGGAGGACGGAGTGGGTGAATGGACGTGTGCTTGGGGAAATAACTGATGGGTGAACGGATGAGTGGGTGGGTTGGTAGCTGAGTGGGTGGGTGGGTAGTTGTATGGGTGAATGAATAGATGAATAGTTAGGTGGGTGGATGAGTGGGTGGGTTGGGGGGTAAGTGGGTAGGTGGGTAGTTGTATGGGTAGGTAGCTATATGGGCGAATGGATAGATGAATAGTTGGGTGGGTGGTTTGGTGGGTGAGTGGGTGGGTGGGTAGTTGTATGGGTGGGTAGTTGTATGGGTGAATGAATAGATGAATAGTTGGATGGGTGGATGAGTGGTGGGTTGGTGAGTAAGTGGGTAGGTGGGTAGTTGTATGGGTAGGTAGCTGTATGGGTGAAAGGATAGATTAATAGTTGGGTGGGTGGTTTGGTGGATAGTTGTATGGGTGGGTAGTTGTATGGGTGAATGGATAGATGAATAGTTGGGTGGGTGGTTTGGTGAGTGAGTGGGTGGGTGGGTAGTTGTATGGGTGGATAGTTGTATGCGTGGGTAGTTGTATGGGTGAATGAATAGATGAATAGTTGGGTGGGTGGTTTGGTGAGTGAGTGGGTGGGTGGGTAGTTGTATGGGTGGATAGTTGTATGCGTGGGTAGTTGTATGGGTGAATGGATAGATGAATAGTTGGGTGGGTGGTTTGGTGAGTGAGTGGGTGGGTGGGTAGTTGTATGGGTGGATAGTTGTATGCGTGGGTAGTTGTATGGGTGAATGGATAGATGAATAGTTGGGTGGGTGGTTTGGTGAGTGAGTGGGTGGGTGGGTAGTTGTATGGGTGGATAGTTGTATGCGTGGGTAGTTGTATGGGTGAATGGATAGATGAATAGCTGGGTGGGTGGTTTGGTGGCTGAGTGGGTGGGTGGGTAGTTGTATGGGTGAATGGATAGATGAATAGCTGGGTGGCTGGATGAATGGATGGGGAGATAGGGAGATGACTGATGGCTGTGGGGGTGGATGGGTAGGTGTGTGGACAGATGGATGGATGATGAATAGCTAGATGGGTGAGTGGGTGGATTGATGGGTGCCAGAGTGGATGAGTAGTTGGGTGGTGAGTGGATGGACAGTTGTTGAGGTGAGGAGGGGGGTAGATCCTGATCATGAGAAACACAGAACCTTGTTCCTGTGGAGAAATGCTGAACCCAATGCGTGGGTTCCAACCCCAGATCCGACGCTGACGTGAGTATGACCTCAGCCCGTTCCTTCATGTCTCTAAGCCTTGTCTTCTCATGACAAAGAGGAAGTTGGTCCTGCCCTGCTCACCTCACAAGCTGCTGGAAGGACACACATCCAGGAAGACTTGGTGGGAACTCGAGGGCACTCCTGGTGCTGGGGGCACCTTGCGGGGCTAGGTCCCAGTCGGTGGTAAGCATTTGAGCTTGGAACCCAGATGGACCGAGTTTGAGTCCTGGCTCCACCACTCTCCAGGCGTACAGCCTTGGCCTGGTGACGCCTTCTCGGTGTCCTCCTCCGTCACACGGAGGTGATGACGGTGGCAACCATCCCTCGGGGCTGAGTGAGGGTACAGGCGGATAATTCCAGAAAGCGCCTGGCACAGCACCAGGCAGGGGGGCAGCAATGGACCTGAGGCCGGCCTTCTGGGGTCACAGAGAAAAGACCAACCCCGTCCCCGCAGCAGTGTGCCCCGGAGGCACGAGGAGTAGGACAGCCAGCCCAGGGGCTGCTAAATGCAGGAATGTGTCCGCATAAACGTGCAGGTGGGGAGAGCTCCGGGCTCTGCCGACAGAGGCCGTGACCCAGAGAGGGTCACCCTCGTCACCCAACCCAAGCCCCTGGCCAAGGAGACCGAGACCCGAGACCTGCCCAAGAGCATCCGGGGGCTCAGGGGGCAGCAGAGCTCGGGCACTCATCCCGGTGGCAGACCCTCCCCGCCCGGGAGCAGGGGCCTGACCCCGGCAGGATGGCACCTCCTGGGAGCAGCATGCACAGGCAGGGGCCGCAAGAGTTGGGGGAACAGCAGGGCCACCATTTGCATCCACTGTGGGGCCATCTCAACTTTCTGTTTAAATGTTTATTTATTATTATTTCTTAAATATATTTGTATTGATTTCAGGGGGGGGGGGGCGAGAGAGATAGGAACATCATTGAGGAGAGAGAATCATGGATCGGCTGCCTCCTGCACGGCCCCCACCTGGGGATCGAGCCTGGGGGCCTGCATTCCTAGGCCTACGCCCTATCCACTGAGCCAAACCAGCTAGGGCTCGAGTTCGTTTGTAAATTTGTCGTTCAGTTTGCTGCGGGACTTCAAGAGGAAGGCGAAGGAGACAGAGGAGGCGGCTGGTGGCACCACATCTCCACCCACACCCTCAGGGGCCTCTGATTCTCCAGTTCAGGGTCTGGGCTCGCAAACATCCGGGGCCAAGAGTCTGTCAGACATGGAGGGGCTGGAGGGCCGGGAGCAGAGGATCCAGGGGGGACACCGCCGAGTCTGGAAGAGATTTCTCTCCGGTTTGGGGCCCTCCTGCCAGAGACCTTCAGGTGCCTCTGGCCCCCCACGCCGGGCCCAGGTGGAGGCACCCGGGCATGAAGGAGTGAGGAGGGCGCAGGTGCCGCTCCCGGGAGGGAAATCACCGTGTCTGTTTTCCGAGTTCCTCTCAAAATAGAGTCTGAGTTGAAAACAATAACTGCTCGCTGTAAACAACGCGAAAAGGACAGAGAAACAAACAGGGGGGCAGAGATGCGCCCCCACATTCGCCCAGAAGAGCCGCCGCTGTAATTCGGACGGGCCTCCTGTTTTCATTGTAAACTGTGATGAGCTCCATCGATCAATAAAACGCACCTGCAGAGCTAAAGAGTCATAACAATCATGGTGACCATTGCGTATGGCCATGGAAGTACTAGTGACCGAATTGTTCAGTTTAATGCATTTCTATTGGTCTCAGAGAGGAAGGGAGATGGAGAGAGGGATAGAAACATCCATGATGAGAGGGAATCATGGATCGGCTGCCTCCCGCACACCCCACATTGAGGATCGAGCCCGAAACCTGGGCCTGTGCCCTGACTGGGGATCGAACCCTGACCTCCTGGTTCACAGGTTGACACCCAACCACGGAGCCCCACCGCCGGGCCTAATTGCTCGTTTTGAAATGGCGAGTTCCAGGGGAGGTGAACTTCCCGTCCGTTAGATCCCAGGCCCAGACCGCGGGCAGGACCCCAGGATCCTGCGTTCTTCACTCTTCCTTCTAGATTTACCTCCTCGATTAACCCAGCGATTTCTCTGCTGTTGAGCGTCACCCAGGCCGAGCTGGGCGGCGGGTGACTTCTTTCCCTCCCCAGGGCGCCCGAGCCCCAGCGGTGCCGGGGGAGGACCGCACCCTGCGGCCCCACCGTCCGGCCTGGGCCCGGGGGGTCCGTCCAGGGCCCTGCGTTTGTGCAGCGCATTCCCTCTCTGTTTTGTTCTCAGAAATGGAGACAGCTTAATTTTTCTCCCTGGGTATACAGAGAAATCCTAATACTCTTTAAAAATAAAACAGAAGTAAAAATATAAAGAAGTTTCCAGCACAGCCTGCAGTTCCGTGCTGGTTGTATCTGGTGTGTGTCCTTCCAAATATGACCTTGAATTTCACAAAGAGGATAGGATGATAGATAGATAGATGATAATGATAGATGATAGGTGATAGATGATAGATGATAGGTAAATATAGATGATAATAATAAATGACAGATGACAGATAATAAATGATAGATGATAATGATAAATGATAGGTGATGATAGGTAAATATAGATGATAATAATAAATGACAGATGTTGATAATAAATGATAGATGATAATGATAAATGATAGATAGATGACAGACAGAAGAGTTTTTCTTTTTTTTTAATGATAGGAAATGTTCTTTTATTTTTTCAATGTATTTTTTATTGCTGAAAGTATTACAGATATCTCCCCTTTCCCCCCATCTCCTCCCAGCCCCTGCTCCCCACCCCAGGTCTTCACCCCCCTATTGCCCCTGTCCATGGGCTGTGCAGGGGTTTATCTCTTCTCGTCCCCCAGCCCCACATGGGGTGTGGCGGGCTGCTCCATGCCTCCGGCTTCGGGTCTTGTTTGTGGGTCAGTTCATTTTGTTCATTAGATCCCACGCGTAAGGGAGCTCATGTGCTATTTGTCTTCCTCCGTTTGGCTGCTTTCAATCAGCATATTTTCCAGGAAGAGTTTGTCTTCACGCTGAGCAGCAACCCCCGCCAGTGTGGGTCACCTGGGCGTGCACCCCACTGTGAGCCCCTATCCCCGTCCCACCACTGACTTCAGGGGGACCCTCCCGAGCCCTCCCCCCAGGAATCAAACAGAGGTCAGGCCCTCTAAGGCCCTGGGAGGAGGGTGCAGACCCTCCCACACCTTCCAGAGAGGGAAGTACGCGCCTCCACCACCCCCATTCCCCCCACCCCCGGCCTGGGAGCACCCCTGGGTCTAAGGAAGGGGCTGCACAGCCGTGAAAGAGAGGAACCTGGGGACACCACCGTCCCACCCCAACCCCAGCTCTGCTCTGAGGGCTCTCCCAGCTCCTCGGAGCCCCCCCACCAGGGACCTGAGCAGGCCTGGCCCCTTCCCCAGGAGGCCTTGACCTCTCCACACACACACACACACACACACTCACACACACACTCACACACACACTCACCCATAGGCTCACACACACTCACATACACATACACAGGCTCACAGACACTCACACACAGGCTCACACACACTCACACACACACTCACACACACACATAGGCTCACACACACTCACATACACATACACAGGCTCACAGAAACTCACACACTCACACACAGGCTCACACACACTCACACACACTCACACACACACATAGGCTCACACACACTCACATACACAAACACAGGCTCACAGACACACACTCACACACAGGCTCACACACACTCACACACACACTCACACTTACACACACTCTCACATACACATGCACACACATACACACTCACACATACACACATGCACACACATACTCACACACACACATACTCTCTCACACACACACTCTCTCTCTCACACACACACAGGCTCACATACACACACATACACATACACACACACTCTCTCACACACATAGGCTCACTCACACACACACACACACTCTCACACACACAGGCTCACATACACACACACATACACTCACATACACACTCTCTCTCTCTCTCACACACACACACACACACACACACATACACACATGCTGCTCCCCGTGTAGCCCTGTCAGTAGGAGCCCCCGAGGGAGGAGGGGTCTCTGGGCTGTGAGCTCAGCCCTTGGCTTGGGGGGGGGGGGGCGTTGTGGGGCTAGGCTGAGTGGGGGAGGCTGCAAGGCTGGGAGCGAGGGCCTGGGAATGTCCCGAGGTCAGGGGGCTGGGGGCGGGGGCTGGGGCTGCCCGTGAGGCCGTGGGGGACACACGAGGCCCTGTTGGTGGTTCCCAGGGTTAGAGTGCAGGGAGGGCGGGTGTCCCCTCTGCCCTGAATAGCACATGGTCCCCGTTTCTGAGGTCGGAGGCCCCCCATCCAGCCTCAATGTGGTGGCTTCAGCAGGAGGCCTCCAGCCCCAGTCCCCCCTCCCCCATCTCAGAACCCGGGTGTCAGACTCATCAGCTGCCCCAGAAGCCAGAGGGAAGCTGGGGGGTCACGGGGAACCCAAAAGGGGCAACAGAAAGTGGGTGCCAGCCACGCAGCTCACAGGAGAAGCCAGGCCCACAGGCCCCAAAGGACCAGGACTGAGGCGCATTGCTCTCCCCAACATGCACCCACACGCCCTGGCCCCGGGGCCCCTCTCGGCCGAGCTCCCCCTGCGACCTGCACCCTGAGACTTGGCCACGTGGGGCTGAGGAGCTCAGGGGCCACAGTCAAGGCCAAGGAGCTGCCGCCCTCCCGGCCTCCGGCCTCCTTCCTGGGCCTCGGGCCTGAAGCACACTCCAGGCTGAGGTCAGCTCCGGGCCCTCGGCTTCCGGCTCGCACCCACACAGGGAGTCGGGGGGGGGCAACCCGACTGGAGCAGGGGCCTGGGGAACCTCCCTGTGAGCGGTCCCAGGCCTGGCCCGAGGGGCACGGGAAGGTGTCTGTTGTCATGGGCGAGCTACACAACCTCTGGGAGCAGAAGCTGGCTCCTCCTGCCACCCCCTTCGGGCCTGGGGAGCACAGTGGCCCCACTGCCCCAGGTGCCTCCCGGTGGGCCAGGCCCCACCCCGAGCTCTCCCAAGGCCAGGGGGCTCAAGTGCACCCCTGGGGAGAGGCGGGTCAGGATCCGACCCCGGAGCAGGACGGCCAGGCCGTCACCACACACCCGGCAGGGGTGGCACCCCCATGGGATGTCACCACCCTCCTCCCCTGACTGTCCTCCCTGGGCCGCAGGGAGGGTCCTACCCGCTGCCTTCCTGGTCATCACCTCCCGAGTGTCCCTGTGCAGTGCCCCCTCCTGCTCACACACACATCCACACGCACACATCCACACGCACACGCTCACACACATCCACATGCACATACCCACACATGCTCACAGGCACACATACACACACACACACACACACACGCTCACACACACACATCCACACACGCACACATCCACATGCACACACCCACACACACATCCACATGCACATGCTCACACACATACATCCACAAACATACATACATACACACACATCCACACGCACACGGCACACACAGCCCACACACTCACCCAGGCGCACACCCGGGCCGACAGTGCCCTCTAGTGGCCGCTCTAGTCATTGCCCTAAAAGGTCCCCAGGAGCCTCATGGGAAACCAGGCTGCACAAAGCTGAAGGTCATTCTCTCCTTTCCCGGGAGGCATGTGACCTGGCCAAGGTCACACAGGAGGCGGGTGGGGGAGCCCTGCCCCTGACCCCTAAGCCAGTGCTCTCACCCCCCCCCCCGCCTTCCCCCACTCAGCCTGGGCGCTCAGATCCCAGCTCCCAGGGCCCTGCCACAGTGGGGGGTCTTGTACCCCCCCCCCACCTTCCACAGGCACAGGGTCCCGTGGGCTCCCTCCTTCCCCAGAGAAAAAAACAAGCGCCTTTCATTCCTCGCGTCGCTACTGAGCATCTCCAGCGCCCGGGCTGCCTCAGGCCCTGGAGTGGCCCCTGAGACAGGCCTGCAGCACAGTCCTGGGGGGCGCAGGCCCAAGCGAACCCCACATGGCCACGCCGGGCAGGGAGAGCCGCGCTGCTGGTGTAGATGGTGGTCACAGAGGCCACCCTGGGTGCCGCCGGGGCACTAGCCGGGAAGGCGCCTGGGAGGGGGTGCTCCCGGCAGAGGGACAGCAAGTGCAAAATCCACAGGCTGAGGCCCTTAGCCCCCACATGGTGGTCTTTGGGGAAGGGGTCTTTGGGCGGAAATTCGGGTTGGATGAGGTCAGGGGGGGACCCTGGGGATGGGGGGGGTGCCCTTAGAAGGAGAGGGAGAGAGAGGCGCCAGCGTCTACGTCCATGCCCAGCTCCCCTCTCTCCACGCGCAGACGGAAGGCCAGACCGGCTCACATCAGGCACCGAACCTGCAAACGGGTCTGCGGCACCCCAGCCCCCCGAGCTGCGGAAAGCGATGCCCGCAGCGCACCCACCCCGTCCCCGGGGTTGAGCCAGGACAGCCGGGGCGCAGGGGTGCGGGTCAGGGCTGGAAAGGACATGGCCCCGGGGAGCGGAGGCAGGTGGAGGGCGGCCCCGGGACGGACACGCGTAAAGATACCCCCGCCCCTGGCCCCCCACGGGCAGCGGCGCGCCCGGCAAAGGAGCCTCGGTGACCAGGGGCCAGGGGGGCGCAGTGCGGGGTGCCCGCCGGCCTGGCTCCCAGCCCTGCCAGCGTCGGCCCAATGGCCCGTGAACAGAGGGACCCAGGTGGCAGGCACAGCTAGTGGGCACGGTCTCCCCTCACCCAGCTGGCCCGCGTGCTGCTGCCACCTAGTGGCTCACCCGCCCAGAACCACAGGGAACCCCACCCCACGCAGAGCACCATCCCTGGGGGCGCCCTCGGGGGCCGCCTGGTGGCGAGTCGATGCCATGGCACCTCTTGCATCACGGAAGGGGCACCGACTCTGGGTCCGGACTTGCTGCCCGCGCCTGTGAGGCTTCTTCCAGCGCCGCCACCCTGGGCACTCGGGACATCTCAGCCACCATCGCGGCTGTCCCCCCAAAGCACCGCGTCTAACCGGGGGGGACCTGTTCCCCAGCCAAGGGCCTGCACCCGGGGTTCTCTCGTCTGAGTCTGAGCGTAGATATGCGTACCCCGCTGCCCAGGGGCGACCGGCCTCATGCAAGAAGCAGGGCGGCTTACTGAGGGCTCTGCGGTGGGAGCAACACCCTGAGGGGTGGCCGTGTGTCTTCGGGGGGGTTGCAATGCGCGCTTCGAATCCAAGACCATTCTGGGGTGCGGCCTGGGAGCCGGAGGTGGAGGCCGGAATGGCTTCTTTCACAATGAGTCCCGCGGGTGCACTCACTCTGTCCTCCGCGGCTTCGGAGAGCCTAGCTCCCCGCCGATCATGCTCCCACCAGGGGGCGCTACGGTCGCTCCAACGGGCAGGGAAGGGGCTCGGGTTGGACTCGTAGAAATCAGGCTGCGGGGCTGCACCAGGACTTTGTGCAGACCTGAGGGCACCACGGGCTCCGTAGGCCTCTCGGGACCTCCTGGGACTCAGAGCCGCAAAGCACGAAGGTTTAGATCTGCCGCCGCCGCCAGGAGATCCATGACCGGCTGGGGTTCCGGCTCAGGGCCAGAGAAATAACAATATCGACTCGGTGGCGGGAGAGACAGGTCGTAGATAGTAACGATGACCTCATGACGAGGTGGCCAGGGCTAGCAAAATACACACAACAACAACACAGGTGTCCAGTTAAACCTGGATTTCATTGAACAACGAATAATCTTTTTCGTGTAAGTTGTGTCACATGAACTAGTTGGGACAGCCGTATACTAAAAATTAAAATAAAGTACAATCATTGTTTGCACGGCCTGTGGCCTGCCTCACAGCCCCATTTTCATGGCCGATGCCCCAAGAACTGCAGGAACTTCACACCTTTTTCTCTTGGCTCGTTCTATGTCCATATGTGTTTGTATTTCTTAACCACATTCTCTCTTCTTCGCGGCATTGCTATCTATAATAATAAGGGCTTAAAATGCTAATTCGACTGGACAGCCGAATGACCTTCCGGACGTCCTTCCAGATGAGCTGCCGGAGGAAGCCGGGGTTGGGAGGGCGGAGGAGCCCCCTGCATGAATTTCGTGCCTTGGGCCTCTAGTTTTTATATTCAGGTTGTTGGAGGCCAGGAGGATATTCAGTGGAACTGTGGCTGGCCTTGCGGAGAAGTTCTCATAGTTCGCTGTGTGTTCCGTGACTCATGGGAGCATGTGTCTCCTCATTGCAGAGGGAAGGGGAGATTTTTGTGAAAAGGAGAGATGATGCTCGGATGAAAACAGTGGCTTTGCCAGCTGGTGCAGTACCAGGCTTTGCCAATAGAGGGTGCTGGAGGCACACTGCAAGGCCATAGCCCCGAGAAGGCCTCGGGCGAAAGATCCGACCCTGAGTGTGAGCGAGTGTGTGTGTGTGTGTGTGTCTGTGTGCATGTGTGTCTGTGAGTCTGTGTGTGTGTCTGTGTGTGTCTGTGTGTCTGTGTCTGTGTGTGTCTGTGTGGGTGCGTGTGTCTGTGTGTGTGTCTGTGAGTCTGTGTGTGTGTCTGTGTGTGTGTGTGTCTGTGTGTGTGTGTGTGCGTGTGTGTCTGTGAATCTGTGTGTGTGTCTGTGTGTGTCTGTCTGTGTGGGTGTGTGGGTGTGTCTGTGTGTGTGGGTGTGTGTGTGTCTGTGTCTGTGTGTTTGTGTGTGTCTGTGAATCTGTGTGTGTGTCTGTGTGTGTCTGTCTGTGTGGGTGTGTGGGTGTGTGTCTGTGTGTGGGGGGGTGTGGCAACCTGCTGCGTTTTCCCGAGGGACCTAGAGGGCTTCGCTTGCAGGGGAATGAGCAGGAGGCTGCTCTGAGCTCGGGTTCTGTCCCTGACGCGGTCTGTGCCTGCGTTTCCTTGTCCTACATTGGTGGGCGGCCTGGGGCGTCCTAGGAAGCCTGAGCCAGTGACAAGGGTGGCAGATTATTGGCTCTGGCAGAGGAGAGAGAAAGCCTGAGCGTACCCGTGGGCGGGCTTTTCTATCGATGAACCTCAGAGGCCGGGTCACTGGCACAGTGCTTGGGGGAGATTTTACTGCACAGCACTCCGCATCATCTGTCCAAAACATCACCACAACCACCCTGGGCGGTGTGGCTCAGTGGATAGAGCGCCTGCCTGGAGGGTCCCAGGTTCAATTCTAGTCAAGGGCACAGGCCTGGGTTGTGGGCTCCATCCCCAGTTGGGGGGAGGGGGTGCAGGAGGCAGCCGATCCATGATTCTCTGTCATCATTGATGTTTCTCTCTCTCTCTCTCCCTTCCTCTGTGAAATCAATACAAATATATATATTTGTTAAATCATCACAACCAACTGCAATTTTTACACCTGCTATTGAGATTGTAGCTGAAGTCAGCACATCCTGGCCAGGAAAAGCGTCCTGCTCGGCAGCGCCACCTCCTGGTCATGGAGAGACAGACCCCAAGGCCACGAACAACCTTAACTCACTGCTGCCCCCTGGGTTCTGTGACCCAGCGCCGCCTCCTCGCTGAACTGCTGAGCGAATGGCTGCCTCTCTCAGCCCCTCCACCCCCTGAAGCTCCCCGGCCTCTTCGCCTTCTGGATGGGGACACAACGCTGTGGTCCCCGGAAGGCCTCCTTCGGGAAGGGACCCCCTGCATGTAGACTGTCAAAGTGCTCCCCCATTAAAGCCCGGGGTGTGTTCTTGGTTTATATCTATGTAATATATTGTTATTGATTTCGGAAAGGAAGGGAGAGGGAGAGAAAGCATCCATGATGAGAGAGAATCGCTGACTGGCTGCCTCCTGCACACCTCCCACTGGGGATGGAGCCCACAACCCGGGCTTGTGCCCTGACCTGGAATCTAACTGTGACCTCCTGGTTCATAGGTCGATGCTCAACCACTGAGCCATGGAGGCTGGGCCACATCGCCTTTTTAAAACGGGCCACTTATTAGAGGACATCCCGCCACTCAAAGCTGTCACACACTTCCAGGCACCGACTCCTGGCTGCACTCAGTCTAGGGCCCTGGTCGGCAAACTGCGGTTCGCGAGCCACATGCGGCTCTTTGGCCCCTTGAGTGTGGCTCTTCCTAAGCCTTAGGAGTGCCCTAATTAAGTTAATAACAATGTACCTAGCTATATAGTTTAAGTTTAAAAAATTAGACTGTCAAAAGCAGTTTCAATCGTTGTAATGTTGATATTTGGCTCTGTTGACTGATAAGTTTGCCAACCACTGGGGTTTAATAAAGCTACTATAGACTCTAGGGCAGTGAGGGCGAACCGTTTGAGCTCGGCGTGTCAGCATTTTGAAAAACCCTAACTCAACTCTGGTGCCGTGTCACATAGAGAAATTTTTTGATATTTGCAACCATAGTAAAACAAAGACTTATTTTTTGATATTTATTTTATATATTTAAGTGCCATTTAACGAAGAAAAATCAACCAAAAAAATGAGTTCGCGTGTCACCTCTGACATGCGTGTCATAGGTTCGCCATCACTGCTCTAGGGGGTTAATAAAACTACTATAGTCTTCCCGGTACTGGATTTTCTGTGGACAGAAGATTCAGATTTGTTTTAATTTATTTTTAATTCAGATGTAATTGACTTAATTAGTGTCAGGTAGACAACATAATGACTCTGTGAGGTGTATCCTGCAAAACCATCACCAGAATACGTCTCCTCGACCTCTGCCATCAGACGTCGCTACAAGTTTTGCTATTTCTTGTGCTGAGAAGAGTTAAGATCCAGTCTCTCAGCTGCTTTCACAGACACAGTGTGACAGCGCCCCTGCCGGGTCCCCATGCTGTCCACACTCCCAGAGCCAGGTAGTCACAGCCAGAAGTGTCTCCTACTGGACCCCTTAACCCACTGGGACCACCCCCTTCAGCGCCCACATGGCATCCCCCAATCTGCTATAGTGACAGCTGTGAGTTGCCGATTTTTGTGCGTAAAATCACAGAGCAGTCCTAGCCGGTTTGGCTCAGTGGATAGAGCGTCGGCCTGCGGACTCAAGGGTCCCGGGTTCGATTCTGGTCGAGGGCATGTACCTGGGTTGTGGGCACATCCCCAGTAGGAGGTGTGAAGGAGGCAGCTGATGGACATTTCTCTCTCATCGATGTTTCTAACTCTCTGTTTCTCTCCTTTCCTCTCTGTAATAAATCAATAAAATATATTTTTTTAAAAAAGAAAGCACATTTAAAAAATAATAATAATAATTTTTAAAAAAAGAAAAAAAAACATCACAGAGCAAATGGAAACCAGTCCCATGGCTTAAAGGGAGTAAATCCTGATGGGATGGAACAGGGCCAGGGGTCCTTCCAGCACAGCACACAGTGCTGAGCCCCAGGCAGGGGCGGGCCAACCAGCTGTCACTCTTCTCAGCCTCACAGGACCAGTGAGTGCAGCCCAGGGGGAGGGAACGGGGACCCACGGGTGGGGAGAGGCCTTCCCTTCCCCCAGGACCCTGAGCTGGGAAAGCGCTGCTCTGAGTGACATGGAGGCCGGAGGGAAGGGAGGACCTTCACCCCCAGACAGGGTCCCCGGATGAAGCTGGGCCCAGGGCGTCAGCGAGGGAATAAGCAGAAGCCATAGGTCACACGCTGAACTGAACAGGCAGCTGCTGGAGAGCTCACCCCCTCGCACCCAGAGGGGTTTTTGTCTCACTTCCCCACAGGCCTGCAGCACTGTGAGACCGTCAGTGCTGCTCTCGTATGACTGACAGTAATAGTCGGCCTCGTCCTCAGCCTGCAGCCCCGTGATGGTCAGGGAGGCTGAGCTGCCAGACCTGGAGCCAGAGAATCGGTCCGGAATCCCTGAGGGCCGTTTGCTACTCTGATAGATGAGGAGTTTGGGGGCCTTTCCTGGGAGCTGCTGGTACCAGGACACATAGTCACCATACCCAACGTTGGTGCTGCTTCCAGTGCAGGAGATGGTGACCCTCTCGCCCGGGGACCCCGACACTGAGGATGGCTGAGTCAGCACAGACTGGGCCCAGGATCCTGCAAGAGGGGGAGACACAGAGAGGGTGAGTCTGGGTCTAGAGACAAGAGGAGGAAGCAGGGCCCATGTGTCTTCCCAAGGCCCCTTCCCCGTCCCCTGATCCAGTCACCTGTGCAGTGAGCCAGGAGGGTGAGGAGGAGAGGGGCCCAGGCTATGGTGGAGGTCATCCCTGAGTCCTGCCTCCTGAGGCCCCACAGCTGAAGCAGAGCTCCCCACACCTCTCCCTTCCCCTCTTCATAGTCTGGGGGAGGGAGGGCCCACTCATGCAAATGAGGACCCCCTGGTTTGATCCCTCCCTGGGCCCTGGGTCTGGTCCCTGTGCCTGAGGATGGCAGGGTGAGGGCGGGGGTTGGGCTGTGAGGGGCCCAGGGGGTAGCAAGGTCACAGCTGTGAGCCCTGAGCACAGGGCACCAGGCAGGGCCAGGGGACAGGTTGCAGCTCCAATGAGCCCAGCCCTTCAGCAGCAGCCCCTGAGCACCCCCTCGTGCCCAGGCCTGGATGCACCACTGTGTCCCCTGCTGACTGAGCCCATGAGGGGCAGGTCCTGCCTCCCCAGCTCTGTGCTCTGACCCCCTGGCTCAGGGCGTCCAGGTGCCCCCTGAGGTGGCCTCCTCATCCCCTCAGGACTCTCTCTATGTTCCCTCCGCCTACTCCTGGGGGTCTGGGCCCATCTCCCTGGCTGTTCAGGGTCAGAGCTGAGCTGGTGTCACTTAGGGAACTTTCCTCCCAGGATCATGTCCAGAGCAGCGACTGTGCTGAGGAGGCAAGGTCCCTAATTTTCAGGGCACAGTTTTATTTTTTTATGGGATTCCTCCCTGTTAGAAATTAATCACTCTCTTCCCAGCACATAAATATTATTCTCTCAATGTCCTTCCCTTTTGTCCAGTGGATTATACATATTGCGTTTCTACACATGCTTTTCGGTCAAGCTTTACCTAGTGACTGGCATCCTCATTAGCAGGGAAATTGAACATAATATTTCCCACTCGTCTGTTTTCTGTCCGTAGGAGAGTCTGGTATCTGATTGTCTGACTGAGGCTCACTGTGACCCCAGCTCCCTGGACACAGAAGGGGAAGGGACAGTGACAGCACCACCGGGACCAGGGCCTATGAGGGGGGATCCTAAGCGATGACCTCACGGTGACCTGGGGGAGCACTTTTGGGGATGGAAGCAGAAGGAGATGCACCGTGGTGTGTGGGGTCAGAGGGTGAGTGCGGGACCTCAGGGCCTGTACCCCCCCTCCCCCCGGAGGAAGGGCGGGCAAGACAGAGGCTCCAAGGAGAGGGCCTGGGAAGAGTCATGGTGGGGGAACTACAGAAGGACTGATGCCCCTTCAAACAAACACACACACAAACCAGGTATTTCCTCCTCTGACTCCCTGCAGAGAGCTTCCCCCTGTTTCCCCTGTTTTGTTTTTGGTTCTATAACTGCCCTTCGGCTGTGTTCACAGAGTCTATTGAATCCTGGGTGTCTCTTCCTCCCTTTGGACTAAGAAGCGTGTGCTGCTCCTCCGTGGACTGTGGGGTCGCTGTCCTCATTATCCGCCCAGAACCCCCTCCTCTGGGCCGCCCCAGGGTTGGTGTCAGTAGATTCTCTTTCCTCCTTCAGGCTTTTAACTTCCTGGCTCCTGACATGACGAGGGGGAATTTATACAGAACCCAGGCATTTTGGAGATGATGTGAGCAGCCTCTGGGTCCCGTGCAGTCGCCCTTTTTTAAAAATATGTTTTTACTGATTTCAGAGAGGAAGGGAAAGGGAGAGAGATTGAAACATTTATGATGAGAGAGAATATTGAGCGACTGCCTCCTGCACGCCCCCTACTGGTGATGGAGCATTGAACCCGGGCATGAGCCTTGATCAGAATCAAACCCGGACCCTTCAGTCTGGAGGCTGAGGCGCTACCCACTTAGCCAACCGGCCAGGGCTCTCAGTCGTATCTTTGAAATCGGGTGCAGGGTGAGCTGGTCCTGCAGGAGAGGAGGGCACATGCCCCTCAGCTGCCCCCGGGCTGGCAGCTCCTTGAGGCAGCGGGTTGATGAAGTCACGTGACAGGGACAGGCAGCCTCCTCCTCAGGCCACAGACCAGGGCTGGTCACAGGGCCCAGTGCACCAGCCAGGAGAACGGGAAGAGGGCTGACCCCAGCCTGTCAATCTCCTCTGTCCTAGGTCACAAGGTGCGGTAGGTGCTCTGCCTGGGAGCTGTGGGGACGTTGCCATGGGAACGGTCAGTGTGTCCGCTGACCCAGGTTCCGGAGAAGGTGACCTGGGATCTGGGCTCATCAAGAGCTTCCCAGGGGGAGTGACAGGCACCTGCTGGGAAGGTCCTGCTCCCCATGGCCCACAGCCACCCACACCCTGGGGGTAGAAAAGCCCCGGTGGGTGAGAGGAGAGGACACAGTCAGAGCCTGTGGCTCAGGGAACCCCACTCACGGGAGCCCCATGGGCCCGAGTGGCGTCAGCTGTGAGAGCGTCTCCCCCAGAGACCCAGGCGCCCGCATCCCTCCTGGAGCAGCTCAGCATCCAGCCACCGTCCGGCTCACTCACCCTGTCGAGACCCAAAGAGGGTTCCTGGGCCCCGGCCACCCGTTTCCCTCTGACCGCCCCTCTCCCCAGGGGCACTGAGGGTCAGGGTCCCAGCAGAGGTGCCGGCCAGCCCTGCGCCTGGGCTTCCTCCTGGTCCCTAGGCTCCCAGCCCCTCGCAGCTGAGAGCCCGGTCCGTGTGCACAGGGCTGGGCAGGGGCCTTGGGCGAGGGGCCGGGGACTGAGGGGTCACTGCTCTGACCTCTGGGCGCGGAGTCCGTGCTCCGGGGACGGGCCGCCTGCTGGGAGGGTCCTGGGCTCTGGGAACCGTTTCCAAAGCTGTTCCCTTATTTCACGTCAGAAACAGCCATCGCACGGGACCTGGGCTTTTGACCCAGGGAGGACAGGCCACCTTTCGGGACGTAATGACCATTGGGTTGGGGTGTTGGCTCAGATACATGGGATATAAGTGGAAAGTGCATTATAAACCAGAAGGTACTTCCACACATAGTTTGCACTTGGAAGTTATGTTAAACAGGTTCAGTTGCTGTGAAATAAGACTCTGGGAGGTGGAGGTTTTTGTCCCACTTCCCCATCTGTGTGTGTCACTGTGGGAACCACTACTGTGCCCGATCGCACAGTAATAGTCGGCCTCGTCCTCAGGCTGCAGCCCCGAGATGGTCAGGAGCCCCGCATTGGCCGAGGCGTCTTTGGATCCAGAGAAGCGGCTGGGGACCCCGGAGCCCTGGTGCTTATCTGAGTCTGATTTATAGTTAAGGAGGTACCGGGGAGGGCTCCCTGGCTTCTGCTGGTGCCAGTATATCCAGTAGCTGCCGACATTGATGTCACTGCTCAGGGTGCAGGTGAGTCTGGCTGTGGCTCCCAGAGATGCAGAGAGGGAGGGCGGCTGAGTCAGCACAGGCTGGGAGAGGGACCCTGCAGACACAGACACTTGTCAGAGATGGGCAGGGAACAGGGGACGTTTCCCAGGAGCCTGAGCAGGAAGGGAGGAAGCCGGGTCCCAGGCCTGTCCCTACCTGTGCAGTGAGAGAGGAGCGCGAGGAGCAGAGGAGTCCAGGCCATGGTGCTCACAGCCCTGAGCCCACAGTGGGGCTGGGGTGCCCAGACCTCCTTTTCTCCCCACCCTCTGCCAGGGGAGGGGCTGCCATGCAAATGGGAGTCCCTCCAGGGACTGCCCAGCCCCTCCCTGGTCCCTGGGGCTGGAGCTCAGCTCACACCCCAGACTGAGGGGCATGGAGGTGGGCTCAGCCCTTGGGGGGCCCTGGGAGGAAGCACCTGCTGAGACAGCACAGAGGGACCTACCTGCTCAGGGGGCGCTGCCAGCACAGACACAGCTGGTCCCCATCAGGGCGCACAGGACACACTACATTGCCCTGGCCCGAAGCCCTGGGCCCAGCTGGTGTCTGCAGCTCCCAGTCCACTGTCCCTGTTCCCACTTCCTGGTCTGACTGGCACAGAGGCTGGCGCTCACTGTAGCCTCTCACTCCTGGGCCAGCCTGGGAGGTGCCAGCACCGACGTGACTGAGAGGTGCTGGTCTGGGAGGCAGTTAGAAATGCGGCCTCACACGTTCATAAACACTCAGCTGTGCCCCAGCCTTCAGGGGAGATGTCATGGTGCTGAGGGTCCTGAGGGCGCTGGCGGACTGAGAAGGGACCTGAGCCTGGGACACAGCCCTGGGCTCCTCCCTCTTCACAGACGGGAGGGGGCTCCTGACACGCATGTCACTCACTCAGTCTGTCTCTGTGGACTCGCTCATCCCTCTAGTGAATGGGGGGTGTTGGCTGATGATGCAGTGCCTTCTGGGCTGGGCCCTCTGTGATGAGCTGGGTGTGGGTTTGGGGGAACAATCTCTTCGTCGTCCCCATGCAATGGCCACACAAAGAGCTGAAGACACTGAATGCGTGTGTGTGTGTGGGGGGGGGGATATTGGCAGATCAATGGAGGGGAAAAGCCACAGGAAACCACCAATACTCATTTGGGGTATTTTGTGTGATAACCCGTCTGGCCCTTTAAGACACAGCCATGGGATGTCGGTGAGACCCTTCGACGCCAGCCTTCCTGTCCAGGCCCCTGGAGAAACGCTGGGGAAGCCCCAGAAGATCTTCCTTCTGGTTCCAGGATGGACCCTCCCCTCAGAGTAGGGCCTGCAGGCACCATAGTGTCCCACAGGCCCTCCCCGCCCAAGTCTGCAGAGGGCGCTCCTGACCTTGGGGTGAGGACAGTGACCTTCCTCCTCCAGAAGCTCAGCTGTGCTCTCCTCTGTCTGTCCTGCGCCCAGGGAAGCTGCCAGAACCTGTGACCTCCTGCTGCCCTGGGGTGTGGGTGGGAGACAGCAAGGAGATGAGCTACCAACTCATTTTCTTGAGCTCACTTAGCAGAATCCTCTGAAATGTAACGATGATGATGATGATAATCCAACCTGGAGTCAGCACCTCCCGGGAGAGACTGGGAGCCCAGGAAGGGGACTCACACCCCTGGGGCTCTGCTGGGAGGAGGGCGGGGCCTGGGGTGGGCTTGTCAGTGATGCTCAGCCTCATCCTCAAGCTGTGACAGGGGCCTCTGGGGTAGCTGACATGGGACCAAAATGAGAACCAATATTTCTTTCTTTTTTAAAATATATTTTTATTGATTTCAGAGAAGAAGTAGGAGGCAGAGAGAGAGAGAGAGACATCAGTGATGACAGAGGATCATGGACTGGCTGCCTCCTGGACGCCCCGCACTGGGGATGGTGTCTGCAACCTGAGCATGTGCCCTGACCCGGGATACAACCCTGACCTCCTGGTTCACAGGTCGACGCTCAACCACTGAGCCCCGCCGGCCAGGCTGAGGACCCCATGTCCTGAGGATGTGGCTGTGTCATTGGGGCAGGGTGTTGCTGAGGTGTCACCGGTGCTGAGGGAACAAAATGACGCCTTTCTCCCCAGTGCTGCTGCCTGGGCCAGGGCACTAGGCCTGGGCTGTCTCTCGGGATCGGGGTCCCCGTCCCGGGAGGAGCTGGAGGATCAGGGGAGCTGCAGGGACCCGTGTGCACCATCAGGGTCCTTAATGAATCTGACTCAGCCTCCTCCAATGTCTCCATGGGAACCTTCATCCCTGAGGAATGTTACCTGTGAGACCTTGAGCCTGGCACACATTCCATGAGCAACAAATCAATGGAAACGCTGACCTGACGTCAAAGCTGTGACACTGTCAGGACCTCGGGTCCCAGCATCACCCGGTGCCGGAGGGACACCTATCAGCACAGTCACGGCTGAGCCAGAACTGGGCGGAGCCGCCAGCAGGGGCCACAGTCAGGCCAGGAGAGCAGAGAGGAGGTTTTTGTCTCACTTCCCTGGGCCCTGGGGCTGGAGCTCAGCTCACACCCCAGACTGAGGGGCATGGAGGTGGGCTCACCCTTTTGGGGCCCTAGGTCACAGGGAGCTCCTTCAGGGAGCACAGAGCATGGCCATGGGACTCCTGTCAGTAAATGGTCCTCACTGAGCAGCTTGCATGAACCTCAGGGCAGTCCCACAGTGCCACCTGCTGGTCACATGTGCAAAAATAAAAACAGGAAACCGCTAAGATTTCTAACCTCAGTTTAAACACTAGAGGCCCGGTGCACAAAATTCATGCACCGGTATGGTCCCTAGGCCTGGCCGGTGATCAGGGCCTATCAGGTTCCCCACCTCCCCACCTCCTCCATCCCTCGCTCCCTCAGCGCCCCACCACTGCTCCACCGCCATGTTCCACATCGCCCCCTGTTGGTCAGCACATGTCATAGGGAGCCATTGAACTGCCAGTTTCCAGGTCAAACTCCCGAGGGGACACTTGCATAGTAGCCTTTTGTATAGATAGGTAGATAACATGCTTACTTTCCTTGGCAGACACAAGTGTGGCTGCAACTACAATGGAATAAGTGAGAGACCAATGTTCTTATAAAACAGAAAATGCTGAGGGACAACTTCACGGAATGGGAAAGGCACTGTTTCACAGGCCCTCTCACAGGTCAGCAGGTCAAATACTTCCAATTCATTTTCATCCAAATTTCTCTAAAACATTTAACAAGTTTTAACTGGTCCTGGTGGGTTTTAAGCCGCTGTCACAGAGACAAATGCTCCTGGAAATGATAGAGAACCAAAAATGACGGGACAATTATGCTAGATGTGGTCACAGATGTTCTAAGTAACATGTCAGTACGGAGGCTCCAGGTCAGGATGAGCTGATGGGCAATGACCACGGAGCCAGCAGCCGGCTCAGGATTTTAACAAGATTCCCAGGTGATTCTAATGTGCAGCCAAGGCTGAGAACCACTGCTCTAGACCAGGGGTGGGCCAACTTTTTGACTCGAGGGCCACAGTGGATTCTTAAACTGGACTGGAGGGCCGGAACAAAAGCATGGATGGAGTGTTTGTGTGAACTAATATAAATTCAAAGTAAACATCATTACATAAAAGGGTACGGTATTTCTTTTTTTAATTTTATTCATTTCAAACGGGCCGGATCCGGCCCACGGGCCGGAGTTTGCCCACGGCTGGTCTAGGGGGTTAATAAAGCTGCTATAGACTTCCACGTGCTGGTTTTTTGGAAACAAGATTCAGATTTACTTTAATTTGTTTGTAACTGAGATGTAATTGACATTAATTAGTGTCAGTTGTAGGAAATAATGACGCTGTGAGGTGTAAACTGCAAAACCACCCCAGAATACGTCTCCTTGACCTCAGCCATCAGACATGGCTACAAGTTTTGCTATTTTTTGTGCTGAGAACAGTTAGGACCCAGTCTCTCAGCTCCTTTCACAGACACACTGTGACAGCGCCCCTGCCGGGTCCCCATGCTGTCCACACTCCCAGAGCCAGGTAGTCACAGCCTGAAGTGTCTCCTCCTGGACCCCTTACCCACAGGGACCACCCCCTTCAGCGCCCACATGGCACCCCCCAATCTGCTATAGTGACAACTGTGAGTTGCCGATTTGGGGGCTTAAAATCACAAACCAAATGGAAGCCAGTCGCACCACTTAAAGGGAGTAGATCCTGATGGGATGGAACAGGGCCAGTGGTCCTTCCAGCACAGCACACAGTGCTGAGCCCCAGGCAGGGGCGGGCCCAGCCAGCTGTCACTCATTTCAGCCTCACAGAACCAGTGAGTGCAGCCCAGGGGGAGGGAACAGGACCCCGCAGATGGGAGAGGCCTTCCCTTCCCCCAGGACCCTGAGCTGGGAAAGCACTGCTCTGAGTGACATGGAGGTCGGAGGGGGGTAGGACTTTCACCCCCAGGCAGGGTCCCCAGATGAAGCTGGGCCCAGGGCGTCAGCGAGGGAATAAGCAGAGGCCACAGGTCACAGGCTGAGCTGAACAGGCAGCTGCTGGAGAGCTCACCCCCTTGCAGACCAGAGGGGTTTTTGTCTCACTTCCCCACAGACCTGCAGCTTTGTGGCACCACCAAGACTGCTGTCCCATGCTGAGCAGTAATAGTCGGCCTCATCCTCAGCCTGCAGCCCCGTGATGGTCAGGAAGGCGAAGTTGCCAGACCTGGCGCCAGTGAATCGGTCCGGAATCCCTGAGGGCCGTTTGCTACTCTCATAGATGAGGAGTTTGGGGGCATTTCCTGGGGGCTGCTGGTACCAGGACACACTGTTATCACCCCCAATGTTGGTGCTCCTTCCAGTGCAGGAGATGGTGACCGTCTGGCCCGGGGACCCCGACACTGAGGATGGCTGAGTCAGCACAGACTGGGCCCAGGATCCTGCAAGAGGGGGAGACACAGAGAGGGTGAGTCTGGGTCTAGAGACAAGAGGAGGAAGCAGGGCCCATGTGTCTTTCCAAGGCCCCTTCCCCGTCCCCTGATCCAGTCACCTGTGCAGTGAGCCAGGAGGGTGAGCAGGAGAGGGGCCCAGGCCATGGTGGAGGTCATCCCTGAGTCCTGCCTCCTGAGGCCCCACAGCTGAAGCAGAGCTCCCCACACCTCTCCCTTCCCCTCTTCATAGCCTGCGGGAGGGAGGGCCCACTCATGCAAATGAGACCCCATCTATCTGATCCCTCCCTGGCTCCTGGGCAGGGCCCTCTGCCTGAGGATGGCCATTGGTGAGGGCGGGGGTGGGGCTGTGTGGGCCCAGGTTTGGGGAAGTCCCAGCTGACAGCCCTGAGCAGATGGTCCTGGGCTTTGTCAGGGGCTGGTCCCAGCTCTGAGCACCCAGATCCCTCAGGAGCAAACCCCCAGCGCCCTCTAGTGTCCAGGCCCAGACACACCATTGAGTGACATGGGGACCAGAACCCATGAGAGACCACCTCTGCCTTCCCACTGCTCTGTCCACTGCCCCTGCCCTAGGGCCAGGCCAGGGTCCCCTCTATGGCCTCCCCTCACCTCGGGGCACCTTCAGTCTCTACTCGGCGTCCTCAGGGGGAGTCTGACCACAGCTCCCGGGGCTGGTCCATGGTCAGGACTCAAGTGGCGGCTCCTGCACCAACTCTTAGACCAGGGTCAGGGCTCAGGTCAGGGCCAGAGCAGGGACAGCCCCGTGGGGGCGTGTCCCCTTCTGTGCGGACTCGGTTCTGTCTTGTGTGGGATTCACTCCTGGTGGCGGGAGGCCTCCTTCCCGTGGACCCAGGGCCCCGAGGAGAAAGGGGCCCTTCCCCAGGGCTGGGCAGGGTGGGGAGGAAGCCCTTGGGGGCTGTCCTAGTCCGGGGTCAGGGGTCACGGTTATTTTCTGTCCATATTTCCTCCTCCTGACACCATCGTTCTCCATGAGCCGTGGGCTGTGGTCACTCCTGGGATCTGTTCTCAACGCACAGTCAGACGTTGGCATTTATCTGAGAGGAAAAGGGGAACATGCAGGACGTGCTGTCAAAAATGTGGTTAATGTTTCTAATGGCTGTGATCGGGCTTCATTTAATAACTTTATATATTAGTCAGCACTCAGCCACCTTCGAATGCATGTCTGGCCCGGCTGGTGTGGCTCAGTGTTTGAGCATCAACCTATGTATCAGGAGTCAGGGTTTGATTCCCAGTCAGGGCACATGCTGAGGTTTCAGGAATCCCTCCCCAGTAGGGGGTACACAGGAGGCAGCCGGTCCATGATTCTCTTTCATCATTGAAGTTTTTCTCTCACCCCCTGTCACTCCCTCTCTTAAATGAATAAATTTTTTAAATGCATGTATGTTATTATATGTAAAAGTCACAATAAGGCTGATTGTAAAATTCAAGAATGATGCATATTGATGAAAACTGTATATAGAAGTATTGATGGAAAAGGATTGGAAATGCAATGCCTTCTGATCTGGGGTGAAAAGGTGTGAGTACACATTTTTCTAACATCACTTTACATCTCATTCGTGCGTTGGGAGCTGTACCTCTGACAACCCCCAATAGGTTATGGTTAGAGAGCTGTGAATTGCCCATTTTTTTGCTTAAAATCATGGTGATCGGGTCCTGATGGTTGAAAATCCCGAGTCGCTGCGCAGTGACCCCCACAGGGAGGTTCTAGGAGCTTCCGTCCGTCCCCGGAGGAGAAGCACCTGCCTGTTGTGACCGGGCCCATAACAAAGAAACAGAATTTCTGGAGGTGAGACCCAGAAATCAGGATTTTAACAAGATTCTCAGGTGATTCTAATGTGAAGCCAAGGCTGAGAACCGCTGGTCTAGGGCGTTAATAAAGCTGCTATAGACTTCCTCCTGGTTTTTGGGAAACAGAGAGTCAGATATATTTTGTTTATAATTGAGATGTAATTGACATTAATTAGTGTCAGGTGTACCACATAATGACTCTGAGGTGTAAACTGCAAAACCATCCCAGAATACATCTCCTTGACCTCTGCCATCATACGTGGCTACAAGTTTTGCTATTTCTTGTGCTGAATACAGTTAAGACCCAGTCTCTCAGCTCCTTTCACAGACACAGTGTGACAGCGCCCCCTTCCAGGTCCCCATGCTGTCCACACTCCCAGAGCCCGGTAGTCACAGCTGGAAGTGTCTCCTCCTGGACCCCTAAACCCACTGGGACCATCCATTCTTCACCCACCATGGCACCCCCCAATCTGCTATAGTGACAGCTGTGAATGGCCGATTTTTGTGCTTAAAATCACAGAGCAAATGGAAACCAGTCGCACGGCTTAAAGGGAGTAAATCCTGATGGGATGGAACAGGGCCAGGGGTCCTTCCAGCACAGCACACAGTGCTGAGCCCCAGGCAGGGGCAGGGCCCAACCAGCTGTCACTCATCTCAGCCTCACAGGACCAGTGAGTACAGCCCAGGGGGAGGGAACTGGCCCTGCATTGGGGGCAGGCCTTCCCTTCCCCCAGGACCCTGAGCTGGGAAAGTGCTGCTCTGAGTGACATGGAGGCCAGGGGGGAGGGAGGACCTTCACCCCCAGGCAGGGTTGCCGGGGTCCAGCCCCAGCAGGTCCAGGGGTCCCCAAAGGTGTGGACAGAGTCGGCGAAGAAGGAATGAATGGCACAGAGGCAGTGTTCAGTTCATCAGCATAGTTGGGTTCTCTTGTCAGGATCTCCAGCCAGGTTCTGTAGCCATGTTCCCTGGCTAGGTTCTCCAGCCAGGTTCTGTCCAAGTTCTAGTCAGGTTCTCTTGACACAGAGGCAGCCATTGGGTGATCATCATAGCCAGGTTCCTCTAGCCAAGTTCTGGTCAGGATCTCCAGCGAAGTTCTGGTTAGGATCTCCAGCCAGGTTCTGTCTTCTAAGTTCCGTGTAAGTTCTGTCTCCTAAGTTCTGTCTCTCAAATCTTCATCTGAGTTCTGTGTGTAGGTTCTAAGTTCTGTCTCTCGGGTCTGTCTCTTGGTTCTGTCTTCTGAGCTCTGTCACTAAGTTCTGTCTGTGAGTTCTGAGTCCTGTTGTCTTGTTACCTCTGTATTTATACCAGTTGATTCCAATCCTGTCAATCTCTATTCAAAAGGTTAGGGCGTTTCTTATCTCCATTCCAGGGAGTAAAGATTATGCAGCTTAAGCATGATTGTTCGTAGTTAAAGTGATTAATTACCCACCTGGCACTTAGTTAAGAGGTTTTATTCCCACCCTAACTTCAGGGGAAAATCCCTACCTGCGGAAACAACCTTTCTCGGAGAGGTGACCTTGGTTAAAACACATAGTGCCAAGAAGGTGAGCAAATATATTAAGAACAGTATGCCATATATGCCAGGTCCCTAGAAACAGCAAGGATGGACCGGCTCCCGGCACAGGGTCCCCGGATGAACCTGGGACCTGCTTGTCAAAAAAATATTGACATTTTCTAATTGCTGTGATAGGGCTTCATTTAATAACTTTATATATTAGTCACCACTCAGCCACCTTCACATGCATGTCTGGCCCGGCCGGTGTTGCTCAGTGGTTGAGCATCAACCTATGTATCAGGTCAGGGTTCGATTCCCAGTCAGGGCACATGCTGAGGTTTCAGGAATCCCTCCCCAGTAGGGGGTACACAGGAGGCAGCCGGTCCATGATTCTCTCTCATCATTGATGTATCTCCATCTCCCCCTCTCCATTCCTCTCTGAAATCAATAAAAATTTTTAAGTGCATGTATGTTATTATATGTAAAAGTCACAATAAGGCTGATTGTAAATTTCAAGGATGATGCATATTGATGGAAATGGTGGGTAGAAGTGTTGATGGAAAAGCATTGGAAATGCAGTGCCTTCTGCTCTGGGGTGAGAAGGTGTGAGTACACATTGTTCTAACATCACTTTACATCTCATTCGGGCGTTGGGAGCTTTACCTCTGGCAACCTCCCAATAGGTTATAGTTAGAGAGTTGTGAATTGCCCATTTTTCTGCTTAAAATCACGGTGATCAGGTCCTGATGGTTGAAAATCCCAAGTTGCTGCGCAGTGACCCCCACAAGGAGGCTCTAGGAGTTTCCGTTGGTCCCCAGAGGAGAAGCACCTGCCACAGGCCCTGGAGAGGCCTTGTCACCAGCAGACCCGCAGCTTCACGTCTCAGGGTGACCAGCCTGGGGGCCACGTGAGGAAGCAGAGACCCAGCTCCAATGGTCACACGGACAATGGGCCTCCCAACCTTTGGGCCAAGATTCAGGCAGTTTTCACTGAAACCAATGGAGCTGGAGGGGGATTAAATCATTCACAGGAGATGGGGACAGAGGGGTCTGAGGTAGGAGGAACCCTAACCGGCAGGAAGAAGGGTGCTTCATGTCCTTTGAAGATCTAGGTATTAAAAAATCTCCAAACCAGCCTTTCTTCTCTTTTTAAGATATATGTTTATTGATTTCAGAGAGGAAGGGAGAGAGAGAGGGAGAGGGAGGGGGAGAGATAGAAACATCAATGATGAGGGAGAATCATGGATCAGCTGCCTCTTGCACACACCCCACTGGGGATGGAGCCCACAACCCAGACATGTGTCCTGCCTGACCAGGAATTGACCCGTGACCTCCTGGTTCATAGGTTGACGCTCAACCACTGGGCCACACCGGCCGGGCCACATCGCCTTTTAAAATCAGGCCCTTATCAGAGGACATCCCGCCACTCACAGCTGTCACACACCTCCAGGCACAGAATCCTGGCTGCTCTCAGTCTGGGCGGGGAGAGGGAGGTAATAAAGCTACTAGAGACTTCCACCTGCTGGTTTTTCTGAGGACGGAAGATTCAAATTTACTTTATTTTTAATTGAGATGTAATTGACATTAATTAGTGTCAGGTGTATGACATAATGACTCTGTGAGGTGAAAACTGCAAAACCATCCCAGAATACGTCTCCTTGACCTCTGCCATCAGACGTGGCTACAAGTTTTGCTATTTCTTGTGCTGAGAACAGTTAAGACCCAGTCTCTCAGCTGCTTTCACAGACACAGTGTGACAGCGCCCCCTGCCGGGTCCCCATGCTGTCCACACTCCCAGAGCCAGGTAGTCACAGCCTGAAGTGTCTCCTCCTGGACCCCTTCACCCACTGGGACCACCCCCTTCAGCGCCCACATGGCACCCCCCAATCTGCTATAGTGACAGCTGTGAATGGCTGGTTTAGCGGCTTAAAATCACAGAGCAAATGGAAACCAGTCCCACGGCTTAAAGGGAGTAAATCCTGATGGGATGGAACAGGGCCAGTGGTCCTTCCAGCACAGCACACAGTGCTGAGCCCCAGGCAGGGGCGGGCCCAGCCAGCTGTCCCTCATCTCAGCCTCACAGGCCCAGTGAGTGCAGCCCAGGGGGAGGGAACAGAACCCTGCAGGTGGGGAGAGGCCTTCCCTTCCCCCAGGACCCTGAGCTGGGAAAGCACTGCTCTGAGTGACATGGAGGCCGGAGGGGAGGGAGGACCTTCACCCCCAGGCAGGGTCCCCGGATGAAGCTGGGCCCAGGGAGTCAGCGAGGGAATAAGCAGAAGCCACAGGTCACAGGCTGAGCTGAGCAGGCAGCTGCTGGAGAGCTCACCCCCTACAGACCAGAGGGGTTTTTGTCTCACTTCCCCACAGGCCTGCAGCACTGTGGGACCGCTGATAGTATTCTCGTATGATGAGCAGTAATAATCGGCCTCGTCCTCAGCCTGCAGCCCCGTGATGGTCAGGGAGGCAGAGGTGCCAGACTTGGAGCCAGAGAATCGGTCCGGGACCCCTGAGGGTCGGTTGCTATTACCATAGATGAGGAGTTTGGGGGCCTTTCCTGGGAGCTGCTGGTACCAGTGCACACTATTATCCCCAATGTTGGTGCTGCTTCCAGTGCAGGAGATGGTGACCCTCTTGCCCGGGGACCCCGACACTGAGGATTGCTGAGTCAGCACAGGCTCCGCCCAGGATCCTGCAAGAGGGGGAGACACAGAGATGGTGAGTCTGGGTCTAGAGACAAGAGGAGGAAGCAGGGCCCATGTGTCTCCCCAAGGCCCCTTCCCGTCCCCTGATCCAGTCACCTGTGCAGTGAGCCAGGAGGGTGAGGAGGAGAGGGGCCCAGGCCATGGTGGAGGTCATCCCTGAGTCCTGCCTCCTGAGGCCCCACAGCTGAAGCAGAGCTCCCCACACCTCTCCCTTCCCCTCTTCATAGTCTGGGGGAGGGAGGGCCCACCCATGCAAATGAGACCCCATCTGTCTGATCCCTCCCTGGGCCCTGGGTGGGTCCCTGTGCCTGAGGAAGGCAGGGTGAGGGCGGGGGTGGGGCTGTGTGGGGCCCAGGGGGTGGCAAGGTCACAGCTGTGAGCCCTGAGCACAGGGCACCAGGCAGGGCCAGGGAACAGGTTGCAGCTCCAATGAGCCCAGCCCTTCAGCAGCAGCCCCTGAGCGCCCCCAGATGCCCAGGCCTGGATGCACCACTGTGTCCCCTGCTGACTGAGCCCATGAGGGGCAGGTCCTGCCCCCCCACAGCTCTGTGCTCTGACCTCCTGGCTCAGGGCGTCCAGGTGCCCCCTGAGGTGGCCTCCTCGTCCCCTCAGGACTCTCTCTATGTTCCCTCCGCCTCCTCCTGGGGGTCTGGGCCCGTCTCCCTGGCTGTTCAGGGTCAGAGCTGAACTGGTGTCACTTAGGGAACTTTCCTCCCAGGACCAGGTCCAGAGCAGCGACCGTCCCCAGGAGGCGAGGTCCCTAATTTTCAGGGCACTGTTTTATTCTTTTATGGGATTCCTCCCAGTTAGAAATTACTCCCTCTCTTCCCAGCACACAAATTATTCTCTCAATGTCCTTCCCTTTAGTCCAGTGGATTATACATATTGTGTTTCTACACATGCTTTTCGGTCAAGCTTTACGTAGTGACTGGCATCCTCATTGATAGGGAAATTGAATATAATGTTTCCCACTCGTCTGTTTTCTGTCCGTAGGAGAGTCTGGTATCTGATTGTCTGACTGAGTCACTGTGAACCCAGCTCCCTGGACACAGAGGGGAAGGGACAGTGACAGCACCACCGGGACCAGGCCTGTGAGGGGGGATCCTAAGCGATGACCTCACGGTGACCTGGGGGAGCACTTTTGGGGATGGAAGCAGAAGGAGATGCACCGTGGGGTGTGGGGTCAGAGGGTGAGTGCGGGGCCTCAGGGCCTGTCCCCCCCGGAGGAAGGGCGGGCAAGACAGAGGCTCCAAGGAGAGGGCCTGGGAAGAGTCATGGTGGGGGAACTACAGAAGGACTGATGCCCCTTTCAAACAAACAAACACACAAACCAGGTATTTCCTCCTCTGACTCCCTGCAGAGAGCTTCCCCCTGTTTCCCCTGTTTTGTTTTTGGTTCTATAACTGCCCTTTGGCTGTGTTCACAGAGTCTATGGAATCCTGGGTGTCTCTTCCCTTTGGACTAAGAAGCATGTGCTGCTCCTCCATGGACTGTGGGGTCGCTGTCCTCATTATCCGCCCAGAACCCCCTCCTCGGGGCCGCCCCAGGGTTGGTGTCCATAGATTCTCTTTCCTCCTTCAGGCTTTTAACTTCCCGGCTCCTGACATGACGAAGGGAAATTTATACAGAACCCAGACATTTTGGAGATGATGTGAGAAGCCTCTGGGTCCCGTGCCCTCTCCCTTTTTTAAAAATATGTTTTTACTGATTTCACAGAGGAAGGGAGAGGGAGAGAGATTGAAACATTGATGATGAGAGAGCATATTGAGCGACTGCCTCCTGCACGCCCCCTACTGGTGATGGAGCATTGAACCCGGGCATGAGCCTTGATCAGAATCAAACCCGGACCCTTCAGTCTGGAGGCTGAGGCGCTACCCACTGAGCCCAACGAGCCAGGGCTCTCAGTCGTATCTTTGAAATCGGGTGCAGGGTGAGTGGGTCCTGCAGGAGAGGAGGGCACATGCCCCTCAGCTGTCCCCGGGCTGGCAGCTCCTTGAGGCAGCGGGTTGATGAAGTCACGTGACAGGGACAGGCAGCCTCCTCCTCAGGCCACAGACCAGGGCTGGTCACAGGGCCCAGTGCACCAGCCAGGAGAACGGGAAGAGGGCTGACCCCAGCCTGTCAATCACCTCTGTCCTAGGTCACAAGGTCGGATAGGCGCTCTGCCTGGCAGCGTGGGAACCGTTGCCATGGGAACAGTCAGTGTGTCTGCTGACCCAGTTTCAGGAGAAGGTGACCTGGGATCTGGGCTCATCAAGAGCTTCCCAGGGGGAGTGACAGGCACCTGCTGGGAAGGTCCTGCTCCTCATGGATCCATAGCCACCCACACCCTGGGGGGTAGGAAAGCCCCGGTGGGTGAGAGGAGAGGACACAGTCAGAGCCTGTGGCTCAGGGAACCCCACTCACGGGAGCCCCATGGGCCCGAGTGGCGTCAGCTGTGAGAGCGTCGCCCCCAGAGACCCAGGCGCCCGCATCCCTCCTGGAGCAGCTCAGCATCCAGCCACCGTCCGGCTCCCTCACCCTGTCCAGACCCAAAGAGGGTTCCTGGGCCCCGGCCACTCGTGTCCCTCTGACCGCCCCTCTCCCCAGGGGCACTGAGGGTCAGGGTCCCAGCAGAGGTGCCGGCCAGCCCTGCGCCTGGGCATCCTCCTGGGCCCGAGGCTCCCAGACCCTCGCAGCTGAGAGCCCGGTCCGTGTGCACAGGGCTGGGCAGGGGCCTTGGGCGAGGGGCCGGGGACTGAGGGGTCACTGCTCTGACCTCTGGGCATGGAGTCCGTGCTCCGGGGACGGGCCGCCTGCTGGGAGGGTCCTGGGCTCTGGGAACCGTTTCCAAAGCTGTTCCCTTATTTCACGTCAGAAACAGCCATCGCACGGGCCCGGGGCTTCTGACCCACGGAGGACAGGCCACCTTTCAGGGATGTAATGACCACTGAGTTTTGGTGTTGGCTCAGATACATGGGATACAAATGGAAAGTGCATTATAACTACAAGTACTTCCATGTATAGTTTGCAATTGGAAGTTATGTTAACAGGTTCAATTACTGTGAAAAAAGACTCTGGGGAGGCCGAGGTTTTTGTCCCACTTCCCCATCTGTGTGTGTCACTGTGGGCAGCACTATTGTGCCAAATAGCACAGTAATAGTCAGCCTCGTCCTCAGGCTGCAGCCCCGAGATGGTCAGGAGCCCCGCATTGGCCGAGGCGTCTTTGGATCCAGAGAAGCGGCTGGGGACCCCGGAGCCCTGGTGCTTATCTGAGTCTGATGTATATCTCAGGAGGTACCGGGGAGGGCTCCCTGGCTTCTGCTGGTACCAGTACATGTGATAGCTGCCGACATTGGAGCCACTGCTCAGGGTGCAGGTGAGTCTGGCTGTGGCTCCCGGAGATGCAGAGAGGGAGGGCGGCTGAGTCAGCACAGGTTGGGAGAGGGACCCTGCGGACACAGACACTTGTCAGTGATGGGCAGGGACCACGGGGCCGTTTCCCAGGAGCCTGAGCAGGAAGGGAAGAAGCCGGGTCCCAGGCCTGTCCCTACCTGTGCAGTGAGAGAGGAGCGCGAGGAGCAGAGGAGTCCAGGCCATGGTGCTCACAGCCCTGAGCCCACAGTGGGGCTGGGCTGCCCAGGCCTCCTTTTCTCCCCACCCTCTGCCAGGGGAGGGGCTGCCATGCAAATGAGAGTCCCTTCAGGGACTGCCCAGCCCTCCCTGGGCCCTGGGGCTGGAGCTCAGCTCACACCCCAGACTGAGGAGCATGGAGGTGGGCTCACCCCTTGGGGGGCCCTGGGAGGAAGCACCTGCTGAGAGAGCACACAGGTGCCTGCTCAGGGGGCGCTGCCAGTACAGACACAGCTGGTCCCCATCAGGGTGCACAGGACCCAGCCCACAGGCAGAGGCTCCTGTGAGTGGAAAGTCCTTAGTCAGCAGCTGGGTGGGAGCCACAGGGCGATCCCACAGCGCCCCCTGCTCACCGCAGGACATACTACATCGCCCTGGTCCAGAGCTCTGAGGCCCAGCTCCTATCCACTGCTCCCCAGGCCACTGTCCCTGTTCCCACTTCCTGGTCTGACTGGCACAGACAATGGCACTCACTGCAGCCTCTCACTCCTGGGGCCCAGCCTGGGAGGTGCCAGCACGGACGTGACTGATAAATTAATTTGGTTTCAGTTCCAGTGAAGATGCTGCCACGTTGATGCCCAGTGAGCTCTTTATCCAACATCCCATGTGATGACTCGTCCCTCTGGCCTGAGGGGCTCATAGGGGCTGTTCAGGGAAACGATGGGAGGAGTTTTCCAGGATCAGGCTCAGTGACGTCTTCAAGGCCAGTGTAGCGACCATTTACCTCTTGCTGCCTTCACAGCTTGCGGAGACCTGATGTGGGTGAGTGGGAGAGAGGAAGGGCTTCGGGGGCTCCTAGGGATCTGGGGGCGGGGGGAGCGAGCCTCCTGATGGTAGATGGTGCCGTGATGTCGGTGTGGGGCTCCCTCTCCCTGTCTCACACCCCTCCTCAGGCCTGGGTCTCAGGAGCCCTGAATCTCCTTTCTCTTTAAACAAACAGAAGAATCCCCGTCCTTCCTTCCTTCTTCATTGTCTGGCTGTAGGGACTCCACCAACCAAGGAGCCACTAGGACGCCCCCAGCTGGGAGGAACCCCAGGCAGAACCCAGGGCAGAGCCACAGCCCCACCTGCTGGTCAGGTGCCCAGGCGCAGTGTCCTCCAGGACCCTGAGGCTAAATGCCCGGAAATCTGTCACCAGCATTGGTCAGTGAGGAAAGGTCTGAGGTCTGTTTGAAAGAATATTATTACATTCTCTGTGCTGGTGGAGGTTTACACACGAGAGTGGGAAGGCATCCAGCAATAAACACTCTTTTGAGCATAACAGCCTCTATCAGTCACATGACAGAGGGACTGTGTCGCTCTCTGGGACACGGGGGAGTTGGTCTCCTCTCATAGGAGGCCTTTATGCTGCATCTAGAGACGTGAGTAAACGGTGCTCTCTATGCGGAGTCGCTGCAGAAGAGGCCCAATAGGACGCGAGGCTCCTCCAACCGAGAGGGGACCGGGGCGGGGGGCTGGGGGGCAGTGGGGAGGGGAGAGCAGCACAGCAGGTACGAAGCCGCGTGGTTGGAAAGAACAATGTAGGAGGGAGAGAGGAGGCGCTGCACGCGGCTGGGCACAGGGAGCGTCCCCAGGAATCTGGACCAGAAAACACTCCGAGGGCGGAAAGGAGGAAGGACAGGGAGTCACCGGGAGGGCTCTGGGCCGAGTGACCGTCAGATAGGCCCTCTTAGCCGTACGTATCGGTCTTACACGGTTTCTCCTGTAACAAGGAGGTGAAGGTCTGGGAGGCAATGAGAAATACTGCCTCACACGTTCATAAACGTGGCTCACCCCAGTCTTCACGTGAAATGTGTGATGCTGAGTGTCCTACGGGCGTTGGGGGATTTAGACACCACCAGCAGGGGCCACGGTCAGACAGGGAGAGCGGAGAAGAGGTTTTTGTCTCACTTCCCGGTGGGTCTGGACCACTGTGTGACTCTTAGAGCTGCTGTCCCACCTGGCACAGTAATAGTCAGCCTCGTCCTCAGGCTGCAGCCCCGAGATGGTCAGGAGCCCCGCATTGGCCGAGGCGTCTTTGGATCCAGAGAAGCGGCTGGGGACCCCGGAGCCCTGGCCCTTATCTGAGTCTGATTTATATCTCAGGAGAAACCGGGGAGGGCTCCCTGGCTTCTGCTGGTGCCAGGTTATCCTGTATATACCAACATTGTAGCCACTGCTCAGGGTGCAGGTGAGTCTGGCTGTGGCTCCCGGAGATGCAGAGAGGGAGGGCGGCTGAGTCAGCACAGGCTGGGAGAGGGACCCTGCAGACACAGACACTTGTCAGTGATGGGCAGGGACCAGGGGACGTTTCCCAGGAGCCTGAGCAGGAAGGGAAGAAGCCGGGTCCCAGGCCTGTCCCTACCTGTGCAGTGAGAGAGGAGCGCGAGGAGCAGAGGAGTCCAGGCCATGGTGCTCACAGCCCTGAGCCCACAGTGGGGCTGGGCTGCCCAGGCCTCCTTTTCTCCCCCACCCTCTGCCAGAGGAGGGGCTGCCATGCAAAAGTGACCCCTCCAGGGACTGCCCAGCTCCTCCCTGGGCCCTGGGGCTGGAGCCCAGCTCACAACCCAGACTGAGGGGCATGGAGGTGGGCTCACCCCTTGGGGGGCCCTGGGAGGAAGCACCTGCTGAGACCACACAAGGGTCCCTGCTCAGGGGGCGCTGCCAGGCCCCCAAGGACAGCAGGGAGCCCACAGTGCAGGGGCCTGTGTGTGCAGGTCTCACTGAACAGCTGTGTGCTGATCGCCTGGCGGTCCCACAGCGCCCCCTGCTGGTGGGGGGACACACCCTCCTCTGCCCCAAAGCCCTGACAGCCCAGCTGGCTGTGGGCTCCTAGGTCCCTGTCCTGTTCCCACACCCACGGTCTGAGCCCAGACACTGCGATGGATTCTCTGTGCTGATCCCGCAGCGTTTCACTCTCAGGTCTGCGTCTGTGTGATGAGCTCAAACATTCACAAATGACAAATGAATGTAGTTTCTCTTCCAGTAAAGATGCTGCACAAATAAATGCACAGTGAGCCCTGTGTCCAACGTCACAGGTGAGGGAGCTGCCTAGGTGTGATGTGCTCCTGGGGGCTGTTCATGTCAATGAAGGAGAGAGGAACTTTCCAGAAATACCCTCAGGGTCATATTCAAAGAAGGACCATTCAGCAAACATTTCAAACCCTGTAAGGCATCAAATCATTGTCATCAAATTTGAGTTAGTGATTCATTAAAAAAATAAAACACAAAAAAAACGGTTTTGTACGCCTCACATTTACCGGTAGGCATTGTAGCACGTGGGGTTTTTTAAATTTCAGGAAAAGCGTTTATATTCCAACACTTGTATGTTCTGTTTTTCTGTGACCGGCTTTGTGTTGTGTCCTACAATGTGCTTATACTTTTTAAAATTCCCTGCCTGTCCTTTCGTGTATGTTTCCTCGTTTGAGGCACAAGCTAAAGGGATGGTGAGGAGCTGGCAGACGTGGTGACTGACACGCTCCCCACACGTACGACGCGTCCCACAGCAGCATGGGAGCTCCTGGGGGGGGAGGGCATTGCCCCAAAGACCAGGAGCGACACTGTGGCCCTCACTCCTCAGGGCTCAGGGGCCCAGAGAGGAGCCGCCAGTGACTCGCAGGAGGAGTGAGCGTCAGAGCTCAGCACTGAGGGGGGGACAGCGGTTGTTCCCAAGGCCCCGGTGGGCGCTGCGGCCTGAGACCCCGGGGCCGGGCACAGGGACAGAGGGGCCTCTCTGTGCACAAAGGCCTCAGCCGTTCCCACTGAGCATCAGGGAGGAGGGGGCCCGGCCGGGAAGGCCCTGGACACAGTCACTGACCCTGAGAGAGACGCAGGGGCCCCCGTCGGGGTTCAGGTCTGAAGTGACCACAGGTGGTCTCCCAGCTCAGACCCGGGGCTGCAGGACCAAGGGGCTCAGTGTCCCCGCTGATGGGGATGGGCCCCCTGTTTGGTGTCAGGCCTTGTGTCCAGGAGGAGGCTGCTGTGAGGGTCTCTGAGGGGAGAGGGAAGGAGGTACCTTCATGCTCCGGGGGCTGCCCCAGGACCTGGCCCTGTTGGGGGGACAGAAGTAGAAGCAGAGGCCACAGGCTGAGCCTGAGAGGCAGGTGCTGGGGGCGCCCCTCCTGGCAGGTGAGAAGGGCTCCCTGTGGCCTCAGTCCCACAGGATGGGCTCTGGGAGGGCACTAGGGCTGCGGGCACAGGAGGGGCTGGGAAAGGCAGCCTTGGCCTCAGTGCCCGCCCAGCGGGGCTCCCAGAGCCCGAGTTACCAGACTTGCCCCAGGGAAGGGATCAGGGTCCACAGAGGCGCCTGCTCTCTGTCTGGATGGGGGTCCCAGGCTGTTTCCAGAGCCCCAGGTCACACCAGAGACACTGGCCTCCCTGAGGGGCTCTGACGCAGGCACAGCTGGACTCGGGGCCCTGGGTCTGCCCTGCCCCGTCCTAGCCGCCCAGGCAGTCGCCCCTGATGCACAGGCAGGTCTGCCCAGACTGAGACACGCACACTGTGTGCTGCTGCCACGGGCGGCTTGACTGGCAGGTTCAAAGGGTGTGGACAGGTTTTGCTGTCAAAGTCCCCTGGGGGGCCTCAGACTCGGTTTCGGGCCACCAGCAAAGGCACAGCCATCTCAACAGAGGATGGGGCTGCCCTGGGCCCCACTGCAGCGGGACAGCGGGTTTTTGTCTCACTTCCCCACAGGCCTGAGGCACTGTGGGACTGCTGATACTCTTGTCATAGGACTGGCAGTAATAAGCAGCCTCGTCCTCAGCCTGCAGCCCCGTGATGGTCAGGGTGCCTGAGCTGCCAGACCTGGAGCCAGAGAACCGGTCTGGGACCCCTGAGGGTCGGTTGCTACTATCATAGATGATGAGTTTGGGGGCCTTTCCTGGGAGCTGCTGGTACCAGTGCACATAGTAACCACCCCCAATGTTGGTGCTGCTTCCAGTGCAGGAGATGGTGACCCTCTCGCCCGGGGACCCCGACACTGAGGATGGCTGAGTCAGTACAGACTGGGCCCAGGATCCTGCAAGAGGGGGAGACACAGAGAGGGTGAGTCTGGGTCTAGAGACAAGAGGAGGAAGCAGGGCCCATGTGTCTCCCCAAGGCCCCTTCCCTGTCCCCTTATCCAGTCACCTGTGCAGTGAGCCAGGAGGGTGAGGAGGAGAGGGGCCCAGGCCATGGTGGAGGTCATCCCTGAGTTCTGCCTCCTGAGGCCCCACAGCTGAAGCAGAGCTCCCACACTTCTCCCTTCCCCTCTTCATAGTCTGGGGGAAGGAGGGCCCACTCATGCAAATGAGGACCCCCTGGTTTGATCCCTCCCTGGGCCCTGGGTGGGTCCCTGTGCCTGAGGAAGGCAGGGTGAGGGCGGGGTTGGGCTGTGTGGGGCCCAGGGGGTGGGCAGGTCACAGCTGTGAGCCCTGAGCACAGGGCACCAGGCAGGGCCAGGGAACAGGTTGCAGCTCTGATGAGCCCAGCCCTTCAGCAGCAGCCCCTGAGCGCCCCCTGGTGCCCAGGCCTGGATGCACCACTGTGTCCCCTGCTACTGAGCCCATGAGGGGCAGCTCCTGCCTCCCCAGCTCTGTGCTCTGACCCCCTGGCTCAGGGCGTCCAGGTGCCCCCTGAGGTGGGCTCCTCACCCCCTCAGGACTCTCTCTATGTTCCCTCCACCTCCTCCTGGGGGTCTGGGCCCGTCTCCCTGGCTGTTCATGGTCAGAGCTGAGCTGCTGTCACTTAGGGAACTTTCCTCCCAGGATCAGGTCCAGAGCAGCGACCGTCCCCAGGAGGAGAGGTCCCTAATTGTCAAGGCACAGTTTTATTTTTTTATGGGATTCCTCCCTGTTAGAAATTAATCACTGTCTTCCCAGCACACAAATATTATTCTCTCACTGTCCTTCCCTTTTGTCCAGTGGATTATACATATTGTGTTTCTACACATGCTTTTCGGTCAAGCTTTACCTAGTAGCCGGCATCCTCATTAATAGGGAAAATGAATATAATGTTTCCCACTCGTCTGTTTTCTGTCCGTAGGAGAGTCTGGTGTCTGATTGTGTCTCTGAGGCTCACTGTGACCCCAGCTCCCTGGACACAGAGGGGAAGGGACAGTGACAGCACCACCGGGACCAGGGCTGTGAGGGGGGATCCTAAGCGATGACCTCACGGTGACCTGGGGGAGCACTTTTGGGGATGGAAGCAGAAGGAGATGCACCGTGGGGTGTGGGGTCAGAGGGTGAGTGCGGGGCCTCAGGGCCTGTCCCCCCCGGAGGAAGGGCGGGCAAGACAGAGGCTCCAAGGAGAGGGCCTGGGAAGAGTCATGGTGGGGGAACTACAGAAGGACTGATGCCCCTTCAAACAAACACACACACAAACCAGGTATTTCCTCCTCTGACTCCCTGCAGAGAGCTTCCCCCTGTTTCCCCTGTTTTGTTTTTGGTTCTATAACTGCCCTTCGGCTGTGTTCACAGAGTCTATGGAATCCTGGGTGTCTCTTCCCTTTGGACTAAGAAGCGTGTGCTGCTCCTCCGTGGACTGTGGGGTCGCTGTCCTCATTATCCGCCCAGAACCCCCTCCTCGGGGCCACCCCAGGGTTGGTGTCGGTAGATTCTCTTTCTTCCTTCAGGCTTTTAAAATCCTGGTTCCTGACATAACGAGGGGTAATTTATACAGAACCCAGACATTTTGGAGGTGATGTGAGAAGCCTCTGGGTCCCGTGCCCTCACCCGTTGTTAAAAATATGTTGTTACTGATTTCAGAGAGGAAGGGAAAGGGGGAGAGAGATTGAAACATTTATGATGAGAGAGAATATTGAGCGACTGCCTCCTGCATGCCCCCTACTGGGGATGGAGCATTGAACCCGGGCATGAGCCTTGATCAGAATCAAACCCAGACCCTTCAGGCTGGAGGCTGAGGCGCTACCCACTGTGCCCAACCAGCCAGGGCTCTCAGTCGTATCTTTGAAATCGGGTCCAGGGTGAGCTGGTCCTGCAGGAGAGGAGGGCACATGCCCCTCAGCTGCCCCCAGGATGGCAGCTCCTTGTGGCAGCGGGTTGATGAAGTCACGTGACAGGGACAGGCAGCCTCCTCCTCAGGCCACAGACCAGGCTGGTCACAGGGTCCAGTGCACCAGCCAGGAGAACAGGAAGAGGGCTGATCCCAGCCTGTCAATCACCTCTGTCCTAGGTCACAAGGTCCGGTAGGTGCTCTGCCTGGGAGCGTGGGGACGTTGCTATGGGAACAGTCAGTGTGTCTGCTGACCCAGGTTCAGGAGAAGGTGACCTGGGATCTGGGCTCATCAAGAGCTTCCCAGGAGGAGTGACAGGCACCTGCTGGGAAGGTCCTGCTCCCCATGGCCCACAGCCACCCACACCCTGGGGGTAGGAAAGCCCCGGTGGGTGAGAGGAGAGGACACAGTCAGAGCCTGTGGCTCAGGGAACCCCACTCATGGGACCCCCCATGGGCCCAAGTGGCGTCAGCTGTGAGAGCGTCTCCCCCAGAGACCCAGGTGCCCGCATCCCTCCTGGAGCAGCTCAGCATCCAGCCACCGTCCGGCTCACTCACCCTGTCCAGACCCAAAGAGGGTTCCTGGGCCCCGGCCACCCGTTTCCCTCTGACCGCCCCTCTCCCCAGGGGCACTGAAGGTCAGGGTCCCAGCAGAGGTGCCGGCCAGCCCTGCGCCTGGGCTCCCTCCTGGGCCCGAGGCGCCCCAGCCCTCGCAGCTGAGAGCCCAGTCCGTGTGCACAGGGCTGGGCAGGGGCCTTGGGCGCGGGGCCGGGGACTGAGGGGTCACTGCTCTGACCTCTGGGCGCGGAGTCCGTGCTCCGGGGACGGGCCGCCTGCTGGGAGGGCCCTGGGCTCTGGGAACAGTTTCCAAAGCTGTTCCCTTATTTCACGTCAGAAACAGCCATCGCACGGGCCCGGGGCTTCCTACCCATGGAGGACAGGCCTCCTTTGAGGGCCGTAATGACCATTTAATTTGGTGTTGGTTCTGTTTTTCTGAGACTCAGAGACATGGGATAAACCACGGAAAGTGAACCCTTATAAGCCAGAAGGTTCTTCCACATCCAGTTAACACTTAGAAGTGATGTTAACAGGGTCAGTTGTGGAACCAAGACTCTGGTGGAGGTGGAGGTTTTTGTCCCACTTCCCCATCTGTGTGTGTCACTGTGGGCAGCACTATTGTACCAAACAGCACAGTAATAGTCAGCCTCGTCCTCGGGCTGCAGCCCCGAGATGGTCAGGAGCCCCGCATTGGCCGAGGCGTCTTTGGATCCAGAGAAGCGGCTGGGGACCCCGGAGCCCTGGTGCTTATCTGAGTCTGATTTATAGGCCAGGAGGTACCGGGGAGGGCTCCCTGGCTTCTGCTGGTACCAGTATGTCCTGTAGCTGCCGACACTGATGTCACTGCTCAGGGTGCAGGTGAGTCTGGCTGTGGCTCCCGGAGATGCGGAGAGGGAGGGTGGCTGAGTCAGCACAGGCTGGGAGAGGGACCCTGCGGACACAGACACTTGTCAGTGATGGGCAGGGACCAGGGGCCCTTTCCCAGGAGACTGAGCAGGAAGGGAAGAAGCCTGGTCCCAGGCCTGTCCCTACCTGTGCAGTGAGAGAGGAGCGCGAGGAGCAGAGGAGTCCAGGCCATGGTGCTCACAGCCCTGAGCCCACAGTGGGACTGGGCTGCCCAGGCCTCCTTTTCTCCCCACCCTCTGCCAGGGGAGGGGCTGCCATGCAAATGAGAGTCCCTCCAGGGACTGCCCAGCCCCTCCCTGGGCCCTGGGCCTGGAGCTCAGCTCACACCCCAGACTGAGGGGCATGGAAGTGGGCTCAGCCCTTGGGGGGCCCTGGGAGGAAGCACCTGCTGAGACAGCACACAGGTGCCTGCTCAGGGGGCACTGCCAGCACAGACACAGCTGGTCCCCATCAGGTCACACAGGACCCAGCCCCCAGGTCCCGGCTCCTGTGAGTGGAAAGTCCTTAGTGAGCAGCTGGGTGGGGGCCACAGCTGATCCCACAGCGCCCCCTGCTGGCCCCAGGACACACTACGTCGCCCTGGTCCAATGCTCTGAGGCCCAGCTGGTGTCTGCAGCTCCCAGGCCCCTGTCTGTTCCCACTTCCTGGTCTGACTGGCACAGACGCTGACGCTCACTGCAGCCTCTCACTCCTGGGCCCAGGCTGGTAGGTGCCAGCACGGACGTGACTGAGAGGTGCTGGTCTGGGAGGCAGTTAGAAATGCGGCCTCAAACGTTCATAAACACTCAGCTGTGCCCCAGCCTTCAGCGGAGATGTTATGGTGCGGAGGGTCCTGAGGGTTCTGGGGACTGAGAAGGGACCTGAGCCTGGGACACAGCCCTGGGCTCCTCCCTCTTCACAGACGGGAGGGGCTCCTGACACGCATGTCACTCACTCAGTCTGTCTCTGTGGACTCGCTCATCCGTCCAGGGAATGGGGGTATTGGCTGATGATGCAGCGCCTTCTGGGCTGGGCCCTCTGTGATGAGCTGGGTGTGGTTTAGGGGGAGCAATCTCTTCGTCTTCCCCATGCAATGGCCACACAAAGAGCTGAAGACACTGAATGCGTGTGTGTGGGGGACATTGCCAGATCGATGGAGGGGAAAAGCCACAGGAAACCATCAATACCTGTTTGGGGGCATTTTGTGTGATAATCGGTCTGGCCCTTTAAGACACAGCCATAGGATGTCGGTGAGACCCTTAGACGCCAGCCTTCCTGTCCAGGCCCCTGGAGAAATGCTGGGGAAGCCCCGGAAGATCTTCCTTCTGGTTCCAGGATGGACCCTCCCCTCAGAGTAGGGCCTGCAGGCACCAGAGTGTCCCTCAGGCCTCCCCGCCCAAGTCTGCAGAGGGCACTCCTGACCTTGGGGTGAGGACAGTGACCTTCCTCCTCCAGAGGCTCAGCTGTGCTCTCCTCTGTCTGTCCTGACCCCAGGGAAGCTGCCAGAACCTGTGACCTCTTGCTGCCCCGGGGTGTGGGTGGGAGACGGCAAGGAGATGAGCTGCCAACTCATTTCTCTTGTGCTCACTGAACAGAATCCTCTGAAATGTAACGATGATGATGATGATAATCCAACCTGGAGTCAGCACCTCCCGGGAGAGACTGGGAGCCCAGGAAGGGGACTCACACCCCCGGGCTTTGCTGGGAGGAGAGCGGTGCCTGGGGTGGGCTGGTCAGTGATGCTCAGCCTCATCCTCAAGCTGTGACAGGGGCCTCTGGGGTAGCTGACATGGGGACCAAAATGAGAGCCAACATTTCTTTCTTTTTTTAAATATATTTTATTGATTTCAGAGAAGAAGTAAGAGGCAGAGAGAGAGAGAGAGAGAGAGAGAGAGAGAGAGAGAGAGAGAGAAACATCAATGATGACAGGGGATCATCAACTGGCTGCCTCCTGCACGCCCCCCACTGTGGATGGTGTCTGCTGCTTGGGCATGTGACCTGACCCGGGGTACAACCCTGACCTCCTGGTTCACAGGTTGATGCTCAACCACTGAGCCCCGCCGGCCGGGCTGAGGACCCCATGTCCTGAGGATGTGGCTGTGTCATGGGGTGCAAGGTGTTGCTGAGATGTCACCGGTGCTGAGGGAACAAAATGACGTCTTTCTCCCCAGTGCGGCTGCCTGGGTCGGGGCACTAGGCCTGGGCTGTCTGTCCTGGTCCCGGTCACTGGAGGAGTTGGAGGAGCAGGGTAGATGCAGGGACCCCTGTGCACAGGAGGGTCCACGCTGCAGGGCATGGGGCAGGGCTGGGTGGGCTGCCCCCATGAGCATGAGCATCCGGAAGCCTGTCCCTGGGTCGTGTTTAATCGTGAGGACAAGGAGGACCCAGGACCTGGTGGAGACACCCTGACACCCTGGTCCTTGGCCCTGGAGCTAAGGCCTAGAGCCTGGCATCCATCATCCCATCCCACAGCCAGACGTATCCTCAGGGAACTCATATGCATGTGGCCACAGATGGGATGTTGCTATTTTTGCATTTTGGTAGTTCCCTGCTGTTATAGAGAATACACTCCAATTCTGCAGGTCGGTTTTAATGCAAAATTCATATTTGAGCCCTCAGAAAGGATCCTCTCTCAGTCACTCCTCCACTCTGAGCTGAGCTTGGCCTGAATGAATCTGATTCAGCCTCCTCCGATTTCTCCATGGGAACCTTCATCCCTGAGGAATGTTACCTGTGAGAACGTGAGCCTGGCACACATTCCATGAGCAACAAATCAGGGGAAACGCTGACCTGACATCAAAGCTGTGACACTGTCAGGACCCCGAGTCCAGCATCACCCGGTGCCGGAGGGACACCTATCAGCACAGTCATGGCTGAGCCAGAACTGGGCAGAGCCGCCAGCAGAGGCCAAGGTCAGGCCAGGAGAGCAGAGAGGAGGTTTTTGTCTCACTTCCCTGTGGGTCTGGGCCACTGTGAGAGTGTTAGACCTGGTGTCCCATATGTTACAGTAATAGTCAGCCTCGTCCTCGGGCTGCAGCCCCGAGATGGTCAGGAGCCCCGCATTGGCCGAGGTGTCTGTGGATCCAGAGAAGCGGCTGGGGACCCCGGAGCCGTGGTGCTTATCTGACTCTGATGTATATCTCAGGAGGTACCGGGGAGGGCTCCCTGGCTTCTGCTGGTACCAGTACATGTGATAGCTGCCGACAATGAAGCCACTGCTCAGGGTGCAGGTGAGTCTGGCTGTGGCTCCAGGAGATGCAGAAAGGGAGGGCGGCTGAGTCAGCACAGGCTGGGAGAGGGTCCCTGCAGACACAGACACTTGTCAGTGATGGGCAGGGACCACGGGGCCGTTTCCCAGGAGCCTGAGCAGGAAGGGAAGAAGCCTGGTCCCAGGCCTGTCCCTACCTGTGCAGTGAGAGAGGAGCGCGAGGAGCAGAGGAGTCCAGGCCATGGTGCTCACAGCCCTGAGCCCACAGTGGGGCTGGGCTGCCCAGGCCTCCTTTTCTCCCCCACCCTCTGCCAGGGGAGGGGCTGCCATGCAAATGGGGTTCCCACCAGGGACTGCCCAGCCCCTCCCTGGGTCCTGGGGCTGGAGCTCAGCCCACACCCCAGACTGAGGGGCATGGAGGTGGGCTCAGCCCTTGGGGGGCCCTGGGAGGAAGCACCTGCTGAGACAGCACAGAGGCTGTTGCTCAGGGGGTGCTGCCAGCACAGACATAGCTGGTCCCCATCAGGGCTCACAGGACCCAGCCCCCAGATCCAGGCTCCTGTGAGTGGAAAGTCCTTAGTCAGCAGCTGGGTGGGAGCCACAGGGCGATCCCACAGCCCCCCCTGTTGGCCGCAGGACACACTACATCGCCCTGGTCCAGAGCTCTGAGGCCCAGCTCCTATCCACTGCTCCCCAGGCCACTGTCCCTGTTCCCACTTCCTGGTCTGAGTGGCACAGACAATGGCGCTCACTGCAGCCTCTCACTCCTGGGCCAGCCTGGGAGGTGCCAGCACGGACGTGACTGATAAATTAATTTGGTTTCAGTTCCAGTGAAGATGCTGCCACGTTGATGCCCAGTGAGCTCTTTATCCAACATCCCACGTGATGACTCGTCCCTCTGGCCTGAGGGGCTCCTAGGGGCTGTTCAGGGAAACGATGGGAGGAGTTTTCCAGGACCAGGCTCGGTGACGTCTTCAAGGCCAGTGTAGCGACCATTTACCTCTTGCTGCCTTCACAGCTTGCGGAGACCTAATGTGGGTGAGTGGGAGAGAGGAAGGGCTTCGGGGGCTCCCAGGGATCTGGGGGCTGGGGGAGCGAGCCTCCTGATGGTAGATGGTGCCGTGATGTCGGCGTGGGGCTCCCTTTCCCTGTCTCACACCCCTCCTCAGGCCTGGGTCTCAGGAGCCCTCAATCTCCTTTCTCTTTAAACAAACAGAAGAATCCCCGTCCTTCCTTCCTTCCTCATTGTCTGGCTGTAGGGACTCCACCAACCAAGGAGCCACTAGGACGCCCCCAGCTGGGAGGAACCCCAGGCAGAACCCAGGGCAGAGCCACAGCCCCACCTGCTGGTCAGGTGCCCAGGCGCAGTGTCCTCCAGGACCCTGAGGCTAAATGCCCGGAAATCTGTCACCAGCATTGGTCAGTGAGGAAGGTTCTTGGGTCTGATTGAAAGAATATTATTACATTCTCTGTGCTGGTGGAGGCTTACACACGAGAGTGGGAAGGCATCCAGCAATAAACACTCTTTTGAGCATAACAGCCTCTGTCAGTCACATGACAGAGGGACTGTGTCGCTCTCTGGGACACAGGGGAGTTGGTCTCCTCTCATAGGAGGCCTTTATGCTGCATCTAGAGACGTGAGTAAACGGTGCTCTCTATGCGGAGTCGCTGCAGAAGAGGCCAAATAGGACGCGAGGCTCCTCCAACCGGGAGGGGACCGGGGCGGGGGGCAGTGGGGAGGGGAGAGCAGCACAGCAGGTACGAAGCCGCGTGGTTGGAAAGAACAATGTAGGAGGGAGAGAAGGGGCGCTGCACGCGGCTGGGCACAGGGAGTGTCCCCGGGAATCTGGACCAGAAAACACTCCGAGGGCGGAAAGGAGGAAGGACAGGGAGTCACCAGGAGGGCTCTGGGCCGAGTGACCGTCAGGTGGGCCCTCTTAGCCGTACGTATCGGGTCTTACACGGTTTCTCCCGTAACAAGGAGGTGAAGGCCTGGGAGGCAATGAGAAATACTGCCTCACACGTTCATAAACGTGGCTCACCCCAGTCTTCACGTGAAATGTGTGATGCTGAGTGTCCTAAGGGCGTTGGGGGATTTAGACACCACCAGCAGGGGCCACGGTCAGGAGGGAGAGCGGAGAGGAGGTTTTTGTCTCACTTCCCTGTGGGTCTGGACCACTGTGTGAGTGTTAGAGCTGCTGTCCCACGTGGCACAGTAATAGTCAGCCTCGTCCTCAGGCTGCAGCCCCGAGATGGTCAGGAGCCCCGCATTGGCCAAGGCGTCTTTGGATCCAGAGAAGCGGCTGGGCACCCCGGAGCCCTGGTGCTTATCTGAGTCTGATTTATATCTCAGGAGAAACCGGGGAGGGCTCCCTGGCTTCTGCTGGTACCAGTATATAGGATAGCTTCCAACATTGAAGCCACTGCTCAGGGTGCAGGTGAGTCTGGCTGTGGCTCCAGGAGATGCAGAGAGGGAGGGCGGCTGAGTCAGCACAGGCTAGGAGAGGGTCCCTGCAGACACAGACACTTGTCAGTGACGGGCAGGGACCAGGGGACGTTTCCCAGGAGCCTGAGCAGGAGGGGAAGAAGCCTGGTCCCAGGCCTGTCCCTACCTGTGCAGTGAGAGAGGAGCGCGAGGAGCAGAGGAGTCCAGGCCATGGTGCTCACAGCCCTGAGCCCACAGTGGGGCTGGGCTGCCCAGGCCTCCTTTTCTCCCCCACCCTCTGCCAGGGGAGGGGCTGCCATGCAAATGGGGTTCCCACCAGGGACTGCCCAGCCCCTCCCTGGGCCCTGGGGCTGGAGCTCAGCCCACACCCCAGACTGAGGGGCATGGAGGTGGGCTCAGCCCTTGGGGGGCCCTGGGAGGAAGCACCTGCTGAGACAGCACAGAGGCTGTTGCTCAGGGGGTGCTGCCAGCACAGACACAGCTGGTCCCCATCAGGGCTCACAGGACCCAGCCCCCAGATCCAGGCTCCTGTGAGTGGAAAGTCCTTAGTCAGCAGCTGGGTGGGAGCCACAGGGCGATCCCACAGCGCCTCCTGCTCGCCACAGGACATACTACATCGCCCTGGTCCAGAGCTCTGAGGCCCAGCTCCTATCCACTGCTCCCCAGGCCACTGTCCCTGTTCCCACTTCCTGGTCTGAGTGGCACAGACAATGGCGCTCACTGCAGCCTCTCACTCCTGGGCCAGCCTGGGAGGTGCCAGCACGGACGTGACTGATAAATTAATTTGGTTTCAGTTCCAGTGAAGATGCTGCCACGTTGATGCCCAGTGAGCTCTTTATCCAACATCCCACGTGATGACTCGTCCATCTGGCCTGAGGGGCTCCTAGGGGCTGTTCAGGGAAACGATGGGAGGAGTTTTCCAGGATCAGGCTCAGTGACGTCTTCAAGGCCAGTGTAGCGACCATTTACCTCTTGCTGCCTTCACAGCTTGCGGAGACCTAATGTGGGTGAGTGAGAGAGAGGAAGGGCTTCGGGGGCTCCCAGGGATCTGTGGGCGGGGGGAGCGAGCCTCCTGATGGTAGACGGTGCCGTGATGTCGGCATGGGGCTCCCTTTCCCTGTCTCACACCCCTCCTCAGGCCTGGGTCTCAGGAGCCCTGAATCTCCTTTCTCTTTAAACAAACAGAAGAATCCCCGTCCTTCCTTCCTTCCTCATTGTCTGGCTGTAGGGACTCCACCAACCAAGGAGCCACTAGGACGCCCCCAGCTGGGAGGAACCCCAGGCAGAACCCAGGGCAGAGCCACAGCCCCACCTGCTGGTCAGGTGCCCAGGCGCAGTGTCCTCCAGGACCCTGAGGCTAAATGCCCGGAAATCTGTCACCAGCATTGGTCAGTGAGGAAGGTTCTTGGGTCTGATTGAAAGAATATTATTACATTCTCTGTGCTGGTGGAGGCTTACACACGAGAGTGGGAAGGCATCCAGCAATAAACACTCTTTTGAGCATAACAGCCTCTGTCAGTCACATGACAGAGGGACTGTGTCGCTCTCTGGGACACGGGGGAGTTGGTCTCCTCTCATAGGAGGCCTTTATGCTGCATCTAGAGATGTGAGTAAACGGTGCTCTCTATGCGGAGTCGCTGCAGAGGAGGCCAAATAGGACGCGAGGCTCCTCCAACCGGGAGGGGACGGGGGGCGGGGGGTGCAGTGGGGAGGGGAGAGCAGCACAGCAGGTACGAAGCCGCGTGGTTGGAAAGAACAATGTAGGAGGGAGAGAGGAGGCGCTGCACGCGGCTGGGCACAGGGAGTGTCCCCGGGAATCTGGACCAGAAAACACTCCGAGGGCGGAAAGGAGGAAGGACAGGGAGTCACCAGGAGGGCTCTGGGCCGAGTGACCGTCAGGTGGGCCCTCTTAGCCGTACGTATAGGGTCTTACACGGTTTCTCCTGTAACAAGGAGGTGAAGGCCTGGGAAGCAATTAGAAATACTGCCTCACACGTTCATAAACGTGGCTCACCCCAGTCTTCACGGGAAATGTGTGATGCTGAGTGTCCTAAGGGCGTTGGGGGATTTAGACACCACCAGCAGGGGCCACGGCCAGGAGGGAGAACGGAGAGGAGGTTTTTGTCTCACTTCCCCGTGGGTCTGGACCACTGTGTGAGTGTTAGAGCTGCTGTCCCACGTGGCACAGTAATAGTCAGCCTCGTCCTCAGGCTGCAGCCCCGAGATGGTCAGGAGCCCCGCATTGGCCGAGGCGTCTTTGGATCCAGAGAAGCGGCTGGGCACCCCGGAGCCCTGGTGCTTATTTGAGTCTGAGTAGAATCTCAGGAGGTACTGGGGAGGGCTCCCTGGCTTCTGCTGATACCAGTACATGTGATAGCTGCCAACATTGGACCCACTGCTCAGGGTGCAGGTGAGTCTGGCTGTGGCTCCCGGAGATGCAGAGAGGGAGGGCGGCTGAGTCAGCACAGGCTGGGAGAGGGACCCTGTGGACACAGACACTTGTCAGTGATGGACAGGGACCAGGGGACGTTTCCCAGGAGCCTGAGCAGGAAGGGAAGAAGCCGGGTCCCAGGCCTGTCCCTACCTGTGCAGTGAGAGAGGAGCACGAGGAGCAGAGGAGTCCAGGCCATGGTGCTCACAGCCCTGAGCCCACAGTGGGGCTGGGCTGCCCAGGCCTCCTTTTCTCCCCACCCTCTGCCAGGGGAGGGGCTGCCATGCAAATGAGAGTCCCCGCAGGGACTACCCAGCCCCTCCCTGGGCCCTGGGGCTGGAGTTCAGCTCACACCCAACACTGAGGGGCATGGAGGTGGGCTCAGCCCTTGGGGGCCCTGGGAGGAAGCACCTGCTGAGACCACACACAGGTGCCTGCTCAGGGGGCGCTGCCAGGCCCCCAAGGACAGCAGGGAGCCCACAGTGCAGGGGCCTGTGTGTGCAGGTCTCACTGAACAGCTGTGTGCTGATCACCTGGCGGTCCCACAGCGCCCCCTGCTGGTGGGGAGACACACCTTGCTCTGCCCCAAAGCCCTGACAGCCCAGCTGGCTGTGGGCTCCCAGGTCCCTGTCCTGTTCCCACTCCCACAGTCTGAGCCAGACACTGGGATGGGATTCTCTGTGCTGATCCCCGCAGCGTTTCACTCTCAGGTCTGCGTCTGTGTGATGAGCTCAAACATTCACAAATGACAAATGAATACGGTTTCTCTTCCAGTAAAGATGCTGCACAAATAAACACACAGTGAGCTTACTGTCCAACATCACAGATGAGGGAGTTGTGATGAGCTCCCAGGGGCTGTCCAGGTGAATGACAGAAAAGGATTTTTCCAGAAATACCCTCAGGATCATATTCAACGAAGGACCATTCAGCAAACATTTCAAACCATGTAAAGGATCAAATCATTGTTATGTGATTTGAGTTAGTGATTCATTAAAAAAAACACAAAAAGCACGGTTTGGTAGGCTCCACATTCACCGGTGGGCCTTGTAGCACGTGGGTTTTTTATAATTTAGGAAATGCCTTTATAGTCCAACATTTGTATGTGCTGCTCTCTGTGACCAACGTTGTCTTCGTGTCCTACAATGTGCTTATATTTTAAATTCCCTGCCTGTCCTTTCGTGCATGTTTCCCCATTTTAGGCATGTTATGGGTTAGCTCAGCCAGATAGACCATCGACTCAGAATTAAAATTTTAAGAGCCTTTATTAAGCTGATCAGCTGACTGCTAGCCGTGTCCTTCCCATAAGCGCCCACAGCTTGCAGTGCAGACCAAGAGTACAGCCAGACCTTTTATCTGCATCACTACAAAGTATTTTTTTAAAAAAGAAAAAACAAACTGCAAAGCGGTTCATCAGCCGTTCCTGGTACTGGCAGGGTGAAAAGTTCACATAAAATTTACGAGCAGGGTCACACCTGCCTGGGTTCAATCATAACACATTGCTTTTCCAGCGAGATAACTAGCCATTTTTCTTTCCCATGGTCCCTGCCCCTCAGTCTACTTAGTAATTCTTTTTTGTCAGGCCCCTGCCCCTAGCACAGGCACAAGCTAAAGGGGATGGTGAGGAGCTGGCAGACGTGGTGACTGACACGCTCCCCACACGTACGACGCGTCCCACAGCAGCATGGGAGCTCCTGAGGGGAGAGGGCATTGCCCCAAAGACCAGGAGCGACACTGTGGCCCTCACTCCTCAGGGCTCAGGGTCCCGGAGAGGAGCCGCCAGTGACTCACAGGAGGAGTGAGCGTCAGAGCTCAGCACTGAGGGGGAGACAGCGGTTGTTCCCAGGACCCCGGTGGGCGCTGCGGCCTGAGATCCCGGGGCCGGGCACAGGGACAGGGGGCCTCTCTGTGCACAAAGGCCTCAGCCATTCCCACTGAGCGTCAGGGAGGAGGGGGCCCGGCTGGGGAAGGTCCTGGACACAGCCACTGACCCTGAGAGAGACTCAGGTGCCCTCGTCGGGGTTCAGGTCTGAAGTGACCACAGATGGTCCCCAGCTCAGACCCGGGGCTGCAGGACCAAGGGGCTCAGTGTCCCCGCTGATGGGGATGGGCCTCCTGTTTGGTGTCAGGCCTTGTGTCCAGGAAGAGGCTGCTGTGAGGGCCTCAGAGGGGAGAGGGAAGGAGGCCCATTCATGCTCCAGGGGCTGCCCTGGGACCTGGCTCCTGGGGGCAGGGGCAGCAGGAGGAGCAGAGGCCACAGGCTGAGCCTGAGAGGCAGGTGCTGGGGGCCCCTCCTGGCAGGTGAGAAGGGCTCCCTGTGTCCTCAGTCCCACAGGACGGGCTCTGGGTGGGCACTGGGGCTGCGGGCACAGGAGGGGCCAGGACAGGCAGCCTTGGCCTCAGTGCCCGCCCAGCGTGGCTCATGGAGCCCTAGTTGCCAGACTTGCCCCATGGAGCGGATCAGGGTCCACAGAGGCGCCTGCTCTCCAGCTGGATGGGGGTCCCAGGTCACAGCACACACACTGGCCTCCCTGAGGGGCTCTGACGCAGGCACAGCTGGACTCGGGGCCCTGGGTCTGCCCTGCCCCATCCTAGCCGCCCAGGCAGTCGCCCCTGATGCACAGGCAGGTCTGCTCAGGCTGAGACACGCACACCGTGTGCTGCTGCCACGGGCAGCGTGACAGGCAGGTTCAAAGGGTGGGGACAAGTTTTGCTGACAGTCCCCTGGGGGGCCTCAGACTCGGTTTCGGGCTGCCAGCAAAGGCACAGCCGTCTCATGAGAGGATGGGGCTGCCCGGGCCCCACTGAAGCAGGACTGCCGGTTTTTGTCTCACTTCCCCACAGGCCTGAGGCACTGTGGGACTGCTGATACTCTTGTCATAGGACGCGCAGTAATAATCAGCCTCGTCCTCAGCCTGCAGCCCCGTGATGGTCAGGGTGGCTGAGCTGCCAGACCTGGAGCCAGAGAATCAATCAGGGACCCCTGAGGGTCATTTGCTCTATTCATAGATGATGAGTTTGGGGGCCTTTCCTGGGAGCTGCTGGTGCCACTGCACATTGTAACCACCCCCAATGTTGGAGCTGCTTCCAGTGCAGGAGATGGTGACCCTCTCGCCCGGGGACCCCGACACTGAGGGTGGCTGAGTCAGCACAGACTGGGCCCAGGATCCTGCAAGAGGGGGAGACACAGAGAGGGTGAGTCTGGGTCTAGAGACAAGAGGAGGAAGCAGGGCCCATGTGTCTTCCCAAGGCCCCTTCCCTGTCCCCTGATCCAGTCACCTGTGCAGTGAGCCAGGAGGGTGAGGAGGAGAGGGGCCCAGGCCATGGTGGAGGTCATCCCTGAGTCCTGCCTCCTGAGGCCCCACAGCTGAAGCAGAGCTCCCCACACCTCTCCCTTCCCCTCTTCATAGTCTGGGGGAGGGAGGACCCACTCATGCAAATGAGGACCCCCTGGTTTGATCCCTCCCTGGGCCCTGGGTCTGGTCCCTGTGCCTGAGGAAGGCAGGGTGAGGGCGGGGTTGGGCTGTGTGGGGTCCAGGGGGTGTCTGGTCACAGCTGTGAGCCCTGAGCACAGGGCACCAGGCAGGGCCAGGGAACAGGTTGCAGCTCCAATGAGCCCAGCCCTTCAGCAGCAGCCCCTGAGCGCCCCCTGGTGCCCAGGCCTGGATGCACCACTGTGTCCCCTGCTGACTGAGCCCATGAGGGGCAGCTCCTGCCTCCCCAGCTCTGTGCTCTGACCCCCTGGCTCAGGGCGTCCAGGTGCCCCCTGAGGTGGCCTCCTCGTCCCCTCAGGACTCTCTCTATGTTCCCTCCACCTCCTCCTGGGGGTCTGGGCCCGTCTCCCTGGCTGTTCATGGTCAGAGCTGAGCTGGTGTCACTTAGGGAACTTTCCTCCCAGGATCAGGTCCAGAGCAGCGACCGTCCCCAGGAGGAGAGGTCCCTAATTGTCAAGGCACAGTTTTATTTTTTTATGGGATTCCTCCCTGTTAGAAATTAATCACTGTCTTCCCAGCACACAAATATTATTCTGTCAATGTCCTTCCCTTTTGTCCAGTGGATTATACATATTGCGTTTCTACACATGCTTTTCGGTCAAGCTTTACCTAGTAGCCGGCATCATCATTGATAGGGAAATTGAACATAATATTTCCCACTGGTCTGTTTTCTGTCCACTGAGAGTCTGGTGTCTGATTGTCTGACTGAGGCTCACTGCGACCCCAGCTCCCTGGACACAGAAGGGAAGGGACAGTGACAGCACCACCGGGACCAGAGCCTTTGATGGGGGATCCTAAGCGATGACCTCACGGTGACCTGGGGGAGCACTTTTGGGGATGGAAGCAGAAGGAGATGCATCCTAGGGACTGTGGGGTCAGAGGGTGAGTGCGGGGCCTCAGGGCCTGTCCCCCCCTCCCCCCAGGAAGGGCGGGCAAGGCAGAGGCTCCAAGGAGAGGGCCTGGGAAGAGTCATGGTGGGGGAACTACAGAAGGACTGATGCTCCTTCAAACAAACAAACCAGGTATTTCCTCCTCTGACTCCCTGCAGAGCGCTTCCCCCCTGTTCCCCCTGTTTTGTTTTTGGTTCTATAACTGCCTTTCGTCTGTGTTCACAGAGTCTATGGAATCCTGGGTGTCTCTTCCTCCCTTTGGACTAAGAAGCGTGTGCTGCTCCTCCGTGGACTGTGGGGTCGCTGTCCTCATTATCCGCCCAGAACCCCCTCCTCGGGGCCGCCCCAGGGTTGGTGTCAGTAGATTCTCTTTTCTCCTTCAGGCTTTTAACTTCCTGGTTCCTGACATGACGAGGGGGAATTTATACAGAACCCAGACATTTTGAAGATGATGTGAGAAGCCTCTGGGTCCCGTGCCCTCTCCCTTTTTTAAAAATATGTTGTTACTGATTTCAGAGAGGAAGGGAAAGGGGGAGAGAGATTGAAACATTGATGAGTGAGAATTGTTGAGCAACTGCCTCCTGCATGCCCCCTACTGGGGATGGAGCATTGAACCCGGGCATGAGCCTTGATCAGAATCAAACCCGGACCCTTCAGTCTGGAGGCTGAGGCGCTACCCACTTAGCCAACCGGCCAGGGCTCTCAGTCTATCTTTGAAATCGGGTGCAGGGTGAGCTGGTCCTGCAGGAGAGGAGGGCACATGCCCCTCAGCTGCCCCCGGGCTGGCAGCTCCATGAGGCAGCGGGTTGATGAAGTCACGTGACAGGGACAGGCAGCCTCCTCCTCAGGCCACAGACCAGGGCTGGTCCCAGGGCCCAGTGCACCAGCCAGGAGAACGGGAAGAGGGCTGACCCCAGCCTGTCAATCACCTCTGTCCTAGGTCACAAGGTCCAGTAGGTGCTCTGCCTGGGAGCGTGGGGACGTTGCCATGGGAACAGTCAGTGTGTCTGCTAACCCAGGTTCCGGAGAAGGTGACCTGGGATCTGGGCTCATCAAGAGCTTCCCAGGGGGAGTGACAGGCACCTGCTGGGAAGGTCCTGCTCCCCATGGCCCACAGCCACCCACACCTGGGGGGTAGGAAAGCCCCGGTGGGTGAGAGGAGAGGACACAGTCAGAGCCTGTGGCTCAGGGAACCCCACTCACGGGAGCCCCATGGGCCCGAGTGGCGTCAGCTGTGAGAGTGTCTCCCCTAGAGACCCAGGCGCCCGCATCCCTCCTGGAGCAGCTCAGCATCCAGCCACCGTCCGGCTCACTCACCCTGTCGAGACCCAAAGAGGGTTCCTGGGCCCTGGCCACCCGTTTCCCTCTGACCGCCCCTCTCCCCAGGGGCACTGAGGGTCAGGGTCCCAGCAGAGGTGCCGGCCAGCCCTGCGCCTGGGCTTCCTCCTGGGCCCGAGGCGCCCCAGCCCTCGCAGCTGAGAGCCCGGTCCGTGTGCACAGGGCTGGGCAGGGGCCCTGGGCGATGGGCCGGGGACTGAGGGGTCACTGCTCTGACCTCTGGGCGCGGAGTCCGTGCTCCGGGGACGGGCCGCCTGCTGGGAGGGTCCTGGGCTCTGGGAATCGTTTCCAAAGCTGTTCCCTTATTTCACGTCAGAAACAGCCATCGCACGGGACCTGGGCTTCCTACCCACGGAGGACAGGCCTCCTTTCAGGGACGTAATGACCATTGGGTTGGGGTGTTGGCTCGGAAACTTGGGATAAAAAATGGAAAGTGACGCATTATGAACCAGAAGTACTTCCACACATAGTTTGCAATTGGAAGTTATGTTAACAGGTTCAATTACTGTGAAATAAGACTCTGAGGAGGCCGAGGTTTTTGTCCCACTTCCCCATCTGTGTGTGTCACTGTGGGCAGCACTATTGTACCAAATAGCACAGTAATAGTCAGCCTCGTCCTCAGGCTGCAGCCCCGAGATGGTCAGGAGCCCCGCATTGGCCGAGGCGTCTTTGGATCCAGAGAAGCGGCTGGGGACCCCAGAGCCCTGGTGCTTACTTGAGCCTGAGTAGTAGCCCAGGAGGTACCGGGGAGGGCTCCCTGGCTTCTGCTGGTACCAGTATATCCAGTAGCTACCAACACTGAAGCCACTGCTCAGGGTGCAGGTGAGTCTGGCAGTTGCTCCCGGAGATGCAGAGAGGGAGGGCGGCTGAGTCAGCACAGGCTGGGAGAGGGACCCTGCAGACACAGACACTTGTCAGTGATGGGCAGGGACCAGGGGCCGTTTCCCAGGAGCCTGAGCAGGAAGGGAAGAAGCCGGGTCCCAGGCCTGTCCCTACCTGTGCAGTGAGAGAGGAGCGCGAGGAGCAGAGGAGTCCAGGCCATGGTGCCCACACCCCTGAGCCCACAGTGGGGCTGGGCTGCCCAGGCCTCCTTTTCTCCCCCACCCTCTGCCAGGGGAGGGGCTGCCATGCAAATGAAAGTCCCCCCAGGGACTGCCCAGCCCCTCCCTGGGCCCTGGGGCTGGAGCTCAACTCACACCCCAGACTGAGGGGCATGGAGGTGGGCTCAGCCCTTGGGGGGCCCTGGGAGGAAGCACCTGCTGAGACCACACAAGGGACCTGCCCAGGGGTCACTGCCAGCACAGACACAGCTGGTCCCCATTAGGGCGCACAGGGCCCAACCCCAGGTCCAGGCTCCTGTGAGTGGAAAGTCCTTAGTGAGCAGTTGGGTGGGGGCCACAGGGCGATCCCACAGCGCCCTTTGCTGGCCGCAGGACACACTACATCACCCTGCTCCAAAGCCCTGGGCCCAGCTGGTGTCTGCAGCTCCCAGTCTACTGTCCCTGTTCCTACTTCCTGGTCTGACTGGCACAGATGCTGGCGCTCACTGCAGCCTCTCACTCCGGGGCCAGCCTGGGAGGTGCCAGCACGGACGTGACTGAGAGGGGCTGTCTGGGAGGCAGTTAGAGATTCGGCCTCACACGTTCATAAACACTCAGCTGTGCCCCAGCCTTCAGGGGAGATGTCATGGTGCTGAGGGTCCTGAGGGCGCTGGCGGACTGAGAAGGGACCTGAGCCTGGGACACAGCCCTGGGCTCCTCCCTCTTCACAGACGGGAGGGGGCTCCTGACACGCATGTCACTCACTCAGTCTGTCTCTGTGGACTCGCTCATCCGTCCAGGGAATGGGGGGTGTTGGCTGATGATGCAGTGCCTTCTGCGCTGGGCCCTCTGTGATGAGCTGGGTGTGGGTTTAGGGGGAGCAATCTCTTCGTCGTCCCCATGCAATGGCCACACAAAGAGCTGAAGACACTGAATGCGTGTGTGGGGGGACATTGGCAGATTGATGGTGGGGAAAAGCCAGAGGAAACCACCAATACTCATTTGGGGTATTTTGTGTGATAATCGGTCTGGCCCTTTAAGACACAGCCATGGGATGTCAGTGAGACCCTTAGACACCAGCCTTCCTGTCAAGGCCCCTGGAGAACACGCTGGGGAAACCCCAGAAGATCTTCCTTCTGGTTCCAGGATGGACCCTCCCCTCCGAGCAGGGCCTGCAGGCACCATAGTGTCCCACAGGCCTCCCCGCCCAAGTCTGCAGAGGGCGCTCCTGACCTGGGGGTGAGGACAGTGACCCTCCTCCTCCAGAGGCTCAGCTGTGCTCTCCTCTGTCTGTCCTGACCCCAGGGAAGCTGCCAGAGCCTGTGACCTCCTGCTGCCCTGGGGTGTGGGTGGGAGGCGGCAAGGAGATGAGCTACCAACTCATTTCTCTTGAGCTCACTTAGCAGAATCCTCTGAAATGTAACGATGATGATGATGATAATTCAACCTGGAGTCAGCATCTCCCGGGGAGACTGGGAGCCCAGGAAGGGGACTCACACCCCAGGGCTGTGCTGGGAGGAGGGCGGGGCCTGGGGTGGGCTGGTCAGTGATGCTCAGCCTCATCCTCAAGCTGTTACAGGGGCCTCTGCGGTAGCTGACATGGGACCAAAATGAGAGCCAACATTTCTTTCTTTTTTAAAATATATTTTTATTGATTTCAGAGAAGTAAGAGGCAGAGAGAGAGAGAAAGAGAGAGAGAGAGAGAAACATCAGTGATGACAGAGGATCATTGACTGGCTGCCTCCTGCAACCCCCCCACTGGGGATGGTGTCTGCAGCCTGGGCATGTGCACTGACCCGGGATACAACCCTGACCTCCTGGTTCACAGGTTGACGCTCAACCACTGAGCCCCGCCGGCCGGGCTGAGGACCCCATGTCCTGAGGATGTGGCTGTGTCATTGGGGCAGGGTGTTGCTGAGCTGTCACCGGTGCTGAGGGAACAAAATGACGCCTTTCTCCCCAGTGCTGCTGCCTGGGCCGGGGCGCTAGGCCTGGGCTGTCTGTCCTGGTCCCGGGCCTTGGAGGAGCTGGAGGAGCAGGGGAGATGCAGGGACCCGTGTGCACTGGCAGGACTGCCCCCATGAGCATGAGCATCCGGGAGCCTGTCCCTGGGTCGTGTTTAATTGTGATGACAAGGGGGACCCAGGACCTGTTGGAGACACCCTGACACCCTGGTCCTTGGCCCCGGAGCTAAGGCCCAGCAGCCTCACATCCATCTTCCCATCCCACAGCCAGACTTATACTCAAGGAGCTCATATGCATGTGGCTACAGATGGGATGTTGCTATTTTTGCATTTTGGTAGTTCCCTGCTATTATAGAGAATACACTCCAATTCTGCAGGTCGGTTTTAATGCAAAAATCAGATTAGAGCCCTCAGACCAGGATCCCCTCTCAGTCACTCCTCCACTCGGTTCTGTGCTTGGCCTGAATGAATCTGATTCAACCTCCTCCGATGTCTCCATGGGAACCTTCATCCCTGAGGAATGTTACCTGTGAGACCGTGAGCCTGGCACACATTCCATGAGAAACAAATCAATGGAAACGCTGACCTGACGTCAAAGCTGTGACACTGTCAGGACCCCCGGTCCCAGCATCACCCGGTACCGGAGGGTCACCTATCAGCACAGTCACAGCTGAGCCAGAACTGGGCGGAGCCGCCAGCAGAGGCCAAGGTCAGGCCAGGGGAGCGGAGAGGAGGTTTTTGTCTCACTTCCCTGTGGGTCTGGGCCACTGTGTGAGTCTTATAGCTGTTGTCCCATGTACTACAGTAATAGTCAGCCTCGTCCTCAGGCTGCAGCCCCGAGATGGTCAGGACCCCCGCTTTGGCCGAGGCGTCTTTGGATCCAGAGAAGCGGATGGGGACCCCAGAGCCCTGGCCCTTATCTGAGTCTGTGTGATAGAACAGCAGGTACCGGGGAGGGCTCCCTGGCTTCTGCTGGTGCCAGTATATCCAGTAATCAGCAAGAGGAAAGGCACCACCACTCACGGTGCAGGTGAGTCTGGCTGTGGATCCCAGAGATGCAGAGAGGGAGGGCGGCTGAGACAGCACAGGCTGGGAGAGGGACCCTGCAGACACAGACACTTGTCAGTGATGGGCAGGGACCAGGGGCCGTTTCCCAGGAGACTGAGCAGGAAGGGAAGAAGCCAGGTCCCAGGCCTGTCCCTACCTGTGCAGTGAGAGAGGAGCGCGAGGAGCAGAGGAGTCCAGGCCATGGTGCTCACAGCCCTGAGCCCACAGTGGGGCTGGGCTGCCCAGGCCTCCTTTTCTCCCCACTGCCAGGGGAGGGGCTGCCATGCAAATGAGAGTCCCTCCAGGGACTGCCCAGCTCCTCCCTGGGCCCTGGGGCTGGAGCTCAGCTCACACCCCAGACTGAGGGGCATGGAGGTGGGCTCACCCCTTGGGGGCCCTGGGAGGAAGCACCTGCTGGGACCACACAAGGGTCCCTGCTCAGAGGACGTGGCTGCTGCTTTCCCTTCAGGGAGCACAGAGCATGGCCGTGGGGCCCCTGTCAGTAAATGGTCCTCACTGAGCAGCTTGCATGAACCTCAGGGCAGTCCCACAGTGCCACCTGCTGGTCACATGTGCAAAAATGAAAACAGGAACCGCTAAGATTTCTAACCTCAGTTGAAACACTAGAGGCCCGGTGCACGAAATTCATGCACTGGTAGGGTCCCGAGGCCTGGCCGGTGATCAGGGCCAATCAGGTTCCCCACCTCCCCACCTCCTCCATCCCTCGCTCCCTCAGCGCCCCACCACTGCTCCACCACCATGTTCCACATCGCCCCCTGTTGGTCAGCACATGTCATAGGGAGCCATTGAACTGCCAGTTTCCAGGTCAAACTCCCGAGGGAACACGTTGCATAGTAGCCTTTTGTATAGATAGGTAGATAACATGCTTACTTTCCTTGGAAGACACAAGTGTGGCTGCAACTACAATGGAATAAGTGAGAAACCAATGTTCTTATAAAACAGAAAATGCTGAGGGACAACTTCACGGAATGGGAAGGCACCGTTTCACAGGCCCTGTCACAGGTCAGCAGATCAAATACTTCCAATTCATTTTCATCCAAATTTCTCTAAAACATTTAACAAGTTTCAACTTGTCCTGGTTGGTTTTAAGCCGCTGTCACAGAGACAATTGCTCCTGGAAATGATAGAGAACCAAAAATGACGGGACAATCATGCTAGATGTGGTCACAGATGTCTTAAGTAACATGTCAGTACGGAGGTTCCAGGTCAGGATGAGCTGATGGGCAATGACCAAGGAGCCAGCAGCCGTCACAGAATTTTAACAAGATTCCCCGGTGATTCTAATGTGCAGCTAAGGTTGAGAACCACTGGTCTAGAGGGTTAATAAAGCTGCTATAGAATTCCACATGCTGGTATTTTGGAAACAGAAGATTCAGATTTATTTTAATTTATTTTTAACTGAGATGTAATTGACATTAATTAGTATCAGGTGTACCACATAATGACTCTGTGAGGTGTATACTTCAAACCCATCCCAGAATACGTCTCCTTGACCTCAGCCATCATACATGGCTACAAGTTTTGCTATTTTTTGTGCTGAGAACAGTTAAGACCCAGTCTCTCAGCTGCTTTCACAGACACAGTGTGACAGCGCCCCCTGCCGGGTCCCCATGCTGCCCACACTCCCAGAGCCAGGTAGTCACAGCCGGAAGTGTCTCCTCCTGGACCCCTTCACCCACTGGGACCACCCCCTTCAGGGCCCACCATGGAACCCCCAAATCTGCTATAGTGACAGCTGTGAGTTGCCGATTTGGGGGCTTAAAATCACAGAGCAAATGGAAACCAGTCATACGGCTTAAAGGGAGTAAATCCTGATGGGATGGAACAGGGCCAGTGGTCCTTCCAGCACAGCACACAGTGCTGAGCCCCTGGCAGGGGCGGGCCCAGCCAGCTGTCACTCATTTCAGCCTCACAGGCCCAGAGAGTGCAGCCCAGGGGGGACGGAACGGGGCCCCTGGGTGGGGAGAGGCCTTCCCTTCCCCCAGGACCCTGAGCTGGGAAAGCGCTGCTCTGAGTGACATGGAGGCCGGAGGGGAGGGAGGACCCTTCACACCCAGGCAGGGTCTCCCATGAAGCCGGACCCAGGGCAGTGATGGCGAACCTATGACAGGCCTGTCAGAGGTGACACGCGAACTCATTTTTTTGTTTGATTTTTCTTTGTTAAATGGCATCTAAATATATAAAATAAATATCAAAAACATAAGTCTTTGTTTTACTATGGTTGCAAAGATCAAAAAATTTCTATATGTGACACGGCAACTGAGTTAAGTTAGGGTTTTCAAAATGCTGACACGCCGAGCTCAAAAGGTTCGCCATCACTGGCCCAGGGCATCAGCGAGGGAATAAGCAGAAGCCACAGGTCACAGGCTGAGCCAACAAGACAGCTGCTGGAGAGCTCACCCCCTCGCAGACCAGAGGAGTTTTTGTCTCACTTCCCCACAGGCCTGCAGCACTGTGGGACCACTGATACTGCTGTCGGGTGATGCGCAGTAATAGTCGGCCTCGTCCTCAGCCTGCAGCCCCATGATAGTCAGGGAGGCTGAGTTGCCAGACCTGGAGCCAGAGAATCGGTCCGGAATCCCTGAGGGTCGTTTGCTACTCTGATAGATGAGGAGTTTGGGGGCCTTTCCTGGGAGCTGTTGGTACCAGGACACATGGTAACTCCCAATGTTGGAGCTGCTTCCAGTGCAGGAGATGGTGACCCTCTCACCCGGGGCCCCCGACACTGAGGATGGCTGAGTCAGCACAGACTGGGCCCAGGATCCTGCAAGAGGGGGAGACACAGAGAGGGTGAGTCTGGATCTAGAGACAAGAGGAGGAAGCAGGGCCCATGTGTCTTCCCAAGGCCCCTTCCCTGTCCCCTGATCCAGTCACCTGTGCAGTGAGCCAGGAGGGTGAGGAGGAGAGGGGCCCAGGCCATGGTGGAGGTCATCCCTGAGTCCTGCCTCCTGAGGCCCCACAGCTGAAGCAGAGCTCCCCACACCTCTCCCTTCCCCTCTTCATAGTCTGCAGGAGGGAGGGTCCTGTTATGCAAATGAGACCCCATCTAGTTGATCCCTCCCTGTACCCTGGGCAGGGCCCTCTGCCTGAGGATGGCCATTGGTGTGGGCGGGGGTGGGGCTGTGTGGGGCCCAGGTTTGGGGAAGTCCCAGCTGACAGCCCTGAGCAGATGGTCCTGGGCTTTGTCAGGGGGCTGGTCCCAGCTCTGAGCACCCAGATCCCTCAGGAGCAAACCCCCAGCGCCCTCTAGTGTCCAGGCCCAGACACACCATTGAGTGACATGGGGACCAGAACTCATCAGAGACCACCTCTGCCTTCCCACTGCTCTGCCCACTGCCCCTGCCCTAGGGCCAGGCCTGGGTCCCCTCTCGTGGCCTCCCCTCACCTCGGGGCACCTTCCTTCTCTACTCGGCGTCCTCAGGGGGCGTCTGACCACAGCTCCTGGGCTTGTCCGTGGTCTGGACTCAAGTGGCGGCTCCTGCACCAACTCTTAGACCAGGGTCAGGGCTCAGGTCAGGGCCAGAGCAGACACAGCCCCCTGGGGGCGCGTCCCCTTCTGTGCGGGACTCCTTTCTGTCTTTTTTTTAAAAAATATGTTTTATTGACTGTTTTCAGAGAGAAAGGGAGAGGGATACAGAGTTTTGAAACATCCATGAGAGAGAAACATCGATCAGCTGCCTCCTGCACACTCCCCACTGGGGATGTGCCTGCAACCAAGGTACATGCCCTAGGCCAGAATCGAACCTGTAACCCCACAGGCTGATGCTCTATCCACTGAGCCAAACCGGTTAGGGCTCCTTTGTGTCTTGTGTGGGCTTCACTCCTGGTGGCGGGAGGCCTCCTTCCCGTGGACCCAGGGCCCCAAGGAGAAAGGGGCCCTTCCCCAGGGCTGGGCAGGGTGGGGAAGAAGCCCTCGTGGGCTGTCCTCGTCCGGGGTCAGGGTCACGGTTATTTTCTGTCCATATTTCCTCCTCCTGACACCATCGTTCTCCATGAGCCGTGGGCTGTGGTCACTCCTGGGATCTGTTCTCAACGCACAGTCAGACGTTGGCATTTATCTGAGAGGAAAAGGGGAACATGCAGGACGTGCTGTCAAAAATGTGGTTAAAGTTTCTAATTGCTGTGATCGGGCTTCATTTAATAACTTTATATATTAGTCAGCACTCAGCCACCTTCACATGCATGTATGTTATTATATGTGAAAGTCACAATAAGGCAGATTTAAAAATTCTAGAATGATGCATACTGGTGGAAACTGTGGGTAGAGCTATTGATGGAAAAGTATTGGTCATGGAATGCCTTCTGCTCTGGGTTGAAAGGTGTGAATAGACGTTTTCTAACATCACTTTACATTTGAGTCGTGAGTTGGGAGCTGTGCGCTGTGGTCTGGTCCTTATGGTTGGAAATCCCCAGTCGCTGCCCAGTGACCCCCACGAGGAGTTTCTAGGAGCTTCCGTCCGTCCCAGGAACAGAAGCTCCTGCCGCAGGCAGAGCTCCCAGGACACAGCAGTGTCAGCCCAGGCTTGTCTCTGGGCGGCACAGCCACAGACGCTGGCCCTGGCGTCCAGCATCCGCAGGACAGAACGCCTTCCCTCAGCTCCCAGCGGCAGCGGCCGAGGCCCACTGGCCCCAGGCGTTTCTGTCAGTGATTCGGCGTCTGAGTCGTGAAAAACCGCAAAGACAAGAGGGGACCATGTCCCTGAGTCCCAAGCCCCGGGCCCTGGGTGGGAACAGAACCTCCGCAGCAGAGGCCCCGCCTGGCCGGTGCTGCCAGAGGGGGGACTCCCTCCCAGTGGCCGGCCCTCGGCTCCTGCCAACAGCTGCCCAGGTGGCCCCGCTGCTGTCATTCTTTGCATTTGGAGGGTTCGCTGCTCGTGTGTAGAGAACAGGTTGTTGCTGCGTGTGGGTTTGTATCACGGAATTCAGATTCCAGGGCTTAGACCTGCCTCCTCTCTCAGCCCCTGCTGCACCCTGCGCTGCGCTTGGCCTGAATCACCCTGATTTGACCTCCTCAGTGTCTCCCATGGGACATTGTTCTCTCCCAGGAGGGAGTTTTTGTCTCTGAAACACGAACACGGCACGAACATGAGAACAATACGTCAACCTGAAAGGTGAGGACAAAGGTGTGACATTGTCAAAACGACTGTCCACCCACAGTCAGGTGCCGGGTGGGGATCTGACAGCACAAGTCCCCGCTGAGCTGCACTAGGTCAGAGCCGCCAGCAGGGGGACAGGGCCAGGCCCAGGGAGCAGAGAGGAGGGTTTTTGTCTCCCTTCCCTGTGGGTGTGGACCACTGTGAGAGTCTTGAAGTTGCCGTCCCACGTGTCACAGTGATAGTCAGCCTCGTCCTCGGGCTGCAGCCCAGTGATGTGCAGGACAGCCGAGTTAGCGGAGGCGTCTTTGGATCCGGAGAAGCGGCTGGGCACGCCCGCGCCCTGGTACTTGTCTGAGTCCGATTTGTAGGACAGCAGGTACCGGGGAGGGCTCGCTGGCTTCTGCTGGTACCAAACCATTCCATAGTCGCCAACATTGAAGCCACTGCTCAGGGTGCAGGTGAGTCTGGCTGTGGCTCCCGGAGATGCAGAGAGGGAGGGCGGCTGAGTCAGCACAGGCTGGGAGAGGGACCCTGCGGACACAGACACTTGTCAGTGACGGGCAGGGACCAGGGGACGTTTCCAAGGAGCCTGAGCAGGAAGGGAAGAAGCCTGGTCCCAGGCCTGTCCCTACCTGTGCAGTGAGAGAGGAGCGCGAGGAGCAGAGGAGTCCAGGCCATGGTGCTCACAGCCCTGAGCCCACAGTGGGGCTGGGCTGCCCAGACCTCCTTTTCTCCCCCAGCCTCTGCCAGAGGAGGGGCTGCCATGCAAATGAGAGTCCCTCCAGGGACTGCCCAGCCCCTCCCTGGGCCCTGGGCCTGGAGCTCAGCTCACACCCCAGACTGAGGGGCATGGAGGTGGGCTCACCCCTCGGGGGCCCTGGGAGGAAGCACCTGCTGGGACCACACAAGGGTCCCTGCTCAGAGGACACGGCTGCTGCTTTCCCTTCAGGGAGCACAGAGCATGGCCATGGGGCTCCTGTCAGTAAATGGTCCTCACTGAGCAGCTTGCATGAACCTCAGGGCAGTCCCACAGTGCCACCTGCTGGTCCCATGTGCAAAAATAAAAACAGGAACCGCTAAGATTTCTAACCTCAGTTTAAACACTAGAGGCCCGGTGCACTAAATTCATGCACCAGTAGGATCCCTAGGCCTGGCCGGTGATCACACGGACCAGGTTCCCCTCTACCTGGCCTCCCCCCTCCTCCTTCCCTCGTTCTCTCTGCGCCCCACCACTGCTCCCCCTCCATGTTCCACATCGGCCCCTGTTGGTCAGGGCATGTCATAGGGAGCTATTGAACTCCCAGTCTCCCAGTCAAATTCCCAAGGGGACACTTTGCATAGTAGCCTTTATACAGATGGATAGATAACATGCTTACCTTCCCTGGAAGACACAAGTGTGGCTGCATCAACAATGGAATAACTAAGAGACCAATGTTCTTATAAAACAGAAAATGCTGAGGGACGACTTCACGGAATGGGAAAGGCAGTTTCACAGGCCCTGTCACAGGTCAGCAGATCTAATGGTTCCTATTCATTTTCATCCAATTTCTCTAAAACATTTAACAAGGTGTATCCTGTCTTAGTTGGTTTTAAAGCCGTTATCACAGCGACAAATGCTCCTGGAAATAATAGAAAACTAAAAATGACAGGACGATCAAGCTAGATGTGGACACAGATGTCCTAAGTAACATGTCAGTATGGAGGTTCCAGGTCAGGATGAGCTGATGGGCAATGACCAAGGAGCCAGCTGCCGGCTCACACTGCAGAGAAGTTACTCTTCATCACTGCTCTGCCAAATCATATATGCTCACTGCTTAGTCATCACTTGTACTTTTTCATTTCATTTTTCCCGCTTCCTTGCATTATTATAATGTCACTGGATTTTAAGAGCTTGTTTATAACTAAAGATGTTAACCATTTCTCATGCATTGCAAATGATATACCATGTTTTTTGTTACTATTTTACTCTGCCGTTTTACTTTTTGGTTGTATCAAACTTGTGCATTAAATATAATCATATTCTGTTTAAAAAAAATTATTAACAGGAAATGGGGGGGAGGGGTTTGAAGTAGGAGGAACCCTAAAAAGCAGAAGAAGGGTGCTTCATGTCCTTTGAAGATCTAGGTATTAAAAACCTCCAAACCAGCCTTTTTTCTTCTTTTTCTAAGACATATTTATTGGGTTCAGAAAGGAAGGGAGAGGGGAGGGAGAGGAAGAGGTGATAGAAACTTCAATGATGAGAATTATGGATCGGTTGCCTCTTGCACACCCCCCACTGGGGATGGAGGACACAACGCGGACATGTGTCTTGCTGGACCAGGAATTGACCCGTGACCTCCTGGTTCATAGGTCGATGCTCAACCACTGGGCCACACTGGCCGGGCCACATCGCCTTTTTAAATCAGGCCCTTAGTGGAGGACATCCCGCCACTCACAGCTGTCACAGCCTCTAGGCACCGACTCCTGGCTGCTCTCATCTAGGGCAGTGATGGCGAACCTATGACACGCGTGTCACAGGTGACATGCAAACTCATATTTTTTTGATTGATTTTTCTTTGTGAAAGGGCATTTAAATATATAACGTAAATATCAAAAATATAAATCTTTGTTTTACTATGGTTGCAAATATCAAAAAATTTCTATATGTGACACGGCCCCAGAGTTAAGGTTTTTCAAAATGCGGAAACACCAAGCGCAAAAGGTTCCCCATCACTGGTGTCTAGGACAATGGTTCTCACCCTTGGCTGCACATTAGAATCACCTGGGAATCTTGTTAAAATCCTGATTTCTGGGCCTCATCCTCCTGAAATTCTGTTTATTTGTTACTAATGGTGAGGCCCAGAAATCGGGATTTTTAACAAGATTCCCAGGTGATTCTAATGTGCAGCCAAGGATGAGAACCGCTGGTCTAGGCAGTGGTCAGCAAACTGCGGATCACAAGCCACATGCGGCTCTTTGGCCCCTTGAGTGGCTCTTCCTAAGCCTTAGACAGACCCTGATTAAGTTAATAACAATGAACCTACCTGTATAGTGTAAGTTTAAATAATTTGGCTCTCAAAAGAAATTTCAATCTTTGACTCTGCTTTTGGCTCTGTTGACTAATGAGTTTGCCAACCACTGCTTGGGGGTTAATAAAGCTACTTGTAGACTTCCACGTGCTGGTTTTGTGGAAACAGAAGATTCAGATTTATTATAATTTATTTTTAATTGAGATGTAATTGACATTAATTAGTGTCAGGAGTACGACATAATGACACTGTGAGGTGTATACTGAGGAACCATCCCAGAATAAGTCTCCGTGATCTCAGCCATCAGACGTGGCTACAAGTTTTGCTATTTCTTGTGCTGAGAACAGTTAAGACCCAGTCTCTCAGCTGCTTTCACAGACACAGTGTGACATCGCTCCCTGCCGGGTCCCCGTGCTCTCCACACTCCCAGAGCCAGGTGGTCACAGCCAGAAGTGTCTCCTCCTGGACCCCTTCACCCACTGGGACCACCCCCTTCAGCGCCCACATAGCACCCCCCACTCTGCTATAGTGACAGCTGTGAGTTGCCAATTTTTGTGCTTAAAATCACAGAGCAAATGGAAACCAGTCGCACGGCTTAAGGTAGTAAATCCTGATGGGATGGAACAGGGCCAGTGGTCCTTCCAGCACAGCACACAGTGCTGAGCCCCAGGCAGGGGCGGGCCCAGCCAGCTGTCCCTCATCTCAGCCTCACAGGCCCAGTGAGTGCAGCCCAGGGGGAGGGAACTGGGCCCCACGGGTGGGGAGAGGCCTTCCCTTCCCCCAGGGCCCTGAGCTGGGAAAGCACTGCTCTGAGTGACATGGAGGCCGGAGGGGAGGGAGGACCTTCACCCCCAGGCAGGGTCCCCGGGAGAACCTGTGCCCAGGGAGTCAGTGAGGGAATAAGCAGAAGCCACAGGTCACAGACTGAGCCGAGCAGGCAGCTGCTGGAGAGCTCACCCCCTCGCAGACCAGAGGGGTTTTTGTCTCACTTCCCCACAGGCCTGCAGCACTGTGGGACCACTCAGACTACTGTCGTATGTGAAGCAGTAATAGTCGGCCTCGTCCTCAGCCTGCAGCCCCGTGATGGTCAGGGAGGCTGAGGTGCCAGACCTGGAGCCAGAGAATCGGTCAGGGACCCCTGAGGGTCGTTTGCTACTCTCATAGATGAGGAGTTTGAGGGCCTTTCCTGGGAGCTGTTGGTACCAGGACACATAGTCACCACGCCCAATGTTGGAGCTGCTTCCAGTGCAGGAGATGGTGACCCTCTGGCCCGGGGCCCCCGACACTGAGGATGGCTGAGTCAGCACAGACTGGGCCCAGGATCCTGCAAGAGGGGGAGACACAGAGATGGTGAGTCTGGGTCTATACACACGAGAAGGAAGCAGGGCTCATGTGTCTCCCCAAGGCCCCTTCCCTGTCCCCTTATCCAGTCACCTGTGCAGTGAGCCAAGAGGGTGAGGAGGAGAGGGGCCCAGGCCATGGTGGAGGTCATCCCTGAGTCCTGCCTCCTGAGGCCCCACAGCTGAAGCAGAGCTCCCCACACCTCTCCCTTCCCCTCTTCATAGTCTGGGGGAGGGAAGGTCCTGTTATGCAAATAAGACCCCATCTATCTGATCCCTCCCTGGGCCCTGGGCAGAGCACTCTGCCTGAGGATGGCCATTGGTGTGGGCGGGAGTGGGGCTGTGTGGGCCCAAGTTTGGGGAAGTCCCACCTGACAGCCCTGAGCAGATGGTCCTGGGCTTTGTCAGGGGCTGGTCCCAGCTCTGAGCATCCAGATCCCTCAGGAGCAAACCCCCAGCACCCTGTAGTGTCCAGGTCCAGACAAACCACTGAGTGACATGGGGACCAGAACCCATGAGAGGCCACCTCTGCCTTCCCACTGCCCTGCCCATGGCCCCTGCCCTAGGGCCAGGCCAGGGTCCCCTCTATGGCCTCCACATAACCTCAGGGCACCTTCAGTCTCTACTCGGCATCCTCAGGGGGAGTCTGACCACAGCTCCCTTGGCCGATCCATGGTCAGGACTCAAGTGGCAGCTCCTGCACCCACTCTTAGACCAGGGTCAGGGCTCAGGTCAGGGCCAGAGCAGGGACAGCCCCATGGGGGCGGGTCCCCTTCTGTGCGGGACTCAGTTCTGTCTTGTGTGGAAGTCACTCCTGATGGTGGGAGGCCTCCTTCCCGTGGACCCAGGGCCCCGAGGAGAAAGGGGCCCTTCCCCAGGGCTGGGCAGGGTGGGGAGGAAGCCCTCAGGGCTGTCCTAGTCCGGGGACAGGGGTCACTGTTATTTTCTGTCCATATTTCCTCCTCCTGACACCATCGTTCTCCATGAGCCGTGGGCTGTGGTCACTCCTGGGATCTGTTCTAAACGCTCAGTCAGACGTTGGCATTTATCTGAGAGGAAAAGGGGAACAGGCAGGACGTGCTGAGCAAAAATGTGGTTAAAATTTCTAATTGCTGTGATAGGGCTTCATTTAATAACTTTATATATTAGTCAGCACTCAGCCACCTTCACATGCATGACTGGCCTGGCTTGTGTTGCTCAGTGGTTGAGCATCAAACTATGTATTAGGAGTCAGGGTTGGATTCCCAGTCAGGGCACATGCCCAGGTTTCAGGAATCCGTTCCCAGTAGAGGGTACACAGGAGGCAGCCGGTCCATGATTCTCTCTCATCATTGATGTTTTTTCTCTCTCTCCCTGTCCCTTCCTCTCAGAAATGAATAAATGTTTTAATAGCATGTATGTTATTATATGTAAACTCACAATGAGGCTGATTGTAAAATTCAAGGAAGATGCATATTGATGAAAATGGTGGGTAGAAGTGTTGATGAAAAGCTTTGGAAATGCAATGCCTTCTGCTCTGGGGTGAAAAGCTGTGAGCACACATTTTTCTAAAATCACTTTACATCTCATTTGTGCATTGGGCACTGTACCTCTGGCAACCCCAATAGGTTTTAGGTAGAGATTTGTGAATTGCCCATTTTTGTGCTTAAAATCTCGGTGATCGGGTCCTGATGGTTAAAAATTCGGAGTCGCTGCGCAGTGACCCCACGGGGAGTTTCTAGGAGCTTCCGTCTGTCCCTGGAGGAGAAGCACCTGCCTGTTGTGACCGGGCCCATAACAAAGAAACAGAATTTCTGGAGGTGAGGCCCAGAAATCAGGATTTTAACAAGATTCCCAGGTGATTCTAATGTGCAGCCAAGGCTGAGAACCGCTGGTCTAGGGCGTTAATAAAGTTGCTATAGACTTCCTCGTGCTGGTTTTTGTGAAACAGAAGATTCAGATTATTTTTAACTGAGATGTAATTGACATTAATTAGTGTCAGGTGTACCACATAATGACTCTGTGAGGCGTAAACTGCAAAACCATCCCAGAATACATCTTCTTGACCTCTGCCATCATACGTGGCTACAAGTTTTGCTATTCCTTGGACTGATAACAGTTAAGATTCACAGACACAGTGTGACATGGCTCCCTGCCGGGTCCCCATGCTGTCCACACTCCCAGAGCCAGGTAGTCACAGCCAGAAGTGTCTCCTCCTGGACCCCTTGACCCCCTGGGACCTCCCCCTTCAGCGCCCACCATGGCACCCCCCAATCTGCTACAGTTTGATAGCTATGAATTGCCAATTTTTGTGCTTAAAACACAGAGCAAATGGAAACCAGTCGCACAGCTTAAAGGGAGTAAATCCTGATGAGATGGAACAGGGCCAGGGGTCCTTCCAGCACAGCACACAGTGCTGAGCCCCAGGCAGAGGCGGGCCAGCCAGCTGTCACTCATCTCAGCCTCACAGGCCTAGTGAGTGCAGCCCAGGGGGAGGTAACGGGGCCCCACGGGTGGGGAGAGGCCTTCCCTTCCCCCAGGACCCTGAGCTGGGAAAGCGCTGCTCTGAGTGACATGGAGGCCGGAGGGGAAGGAGGACCTTCACCCCCAGGCAGGGTCCCCGGGAGAACCTGTGCCCAGGGAGTCAGTGAGGGAATAAGCAGAAGCCACAGGTCACAGACTGAGCCGAGCAGGCAGCTGCTGGAGAGCTCACCCCCTCGCAGACCAGAGGGGTTTTTGTCTCACTTCCCCACAGGCCTGCAGCACTGTGGGACCACTCAGACTACTGTCGTATGTGAAGCAGTAATAGTCGACCTCGTCCTCAGCCTGCAGCCCCGTGATGGTCAGGGAGGCTGAGCTGCCAGACCTGGAGCCAGAGAATCGGTCAGGGACCCCTGAGGGTCGTTTGCTACTCTCATAGATGAGGAGTTTGGGGGCCTTTCCTGGGAGCTGTTGGTACCAGGACACATAGTCACCATGCCCAATGTTGGAGCTGCTTCCAGTGCAGGAGATGGTGACCCTCTGGCCCGGGGCCCCCGACACTGAGGATGGCTGAGTCAGCACAGACTGGGCCCAGGATCCTGCAAGAGGGGGAGACACAGAGATGGTGAGTCTGGGTCTATACACACGAGAAGGAAGCAGAGCCCATGTGTCTTTCCCAGGCCCCTTCCCCGTCCCCTTATCCAGTCACCTGTGCAGTGAGCCAGGAGGGTGAGGAGGAGAGGGGCCAAGGCCATGGTGGAGGTCATCCCTGAGTCCTGCCTCCTGAGGCACCACAGCTGAAGCAGAGCTCCCCACACCTCTCCCTTCCCCTCTTCATAGACTGGGGGAGGGAGGGTCCTGTTATGCAAATGAGACCCCATCTATCAGATCCCTCCCTGGGCCCTGGGCAGTGCACTCTGCCTGAGGATGGCCATTGGTGTGGGCGGGGGTGGGGCTGTGTGGGCCCAAGTTTGGGGAAGTCCCACCTGACAGCCCTGAGCAGATGGTCCTGGGCTTTGTCAGGGGCTGGTCCCAGCTCTGAGCACCCAGATCCCTCAGGAGCAAACCCCCAGCACCCTGTAGTGTCCAGGTCCAGACAAACCACTGAGTGACATGGGGACCAGAACCCATGAGAGGCCACCTCTGCCTTCCCACTGCCCTGCCCATGGCCCCTGCCCTAGGGCCAGGCCAGGGTCCCCTCTATGGCCTCCACATAACCTCAGGGCACCTTCAGTCTCTACTCGGCGTCCTCAGGGGGAGTCTGACCACAGCTCCCTTGGCCGATCCATGGTCAGGACTCAAGTGGCAGCTCCTGCACCAACTCTTAGACCAGGGTCAGGGCTCAGGTCAGGGCCAGAGCAGGGACAGCCCCATGGGGGCGGGTCCCCTTCTGTGCAGGACTCCGGTTCTGTCTTGTTCGGGATTCACTACTGGTGGTGGAGGACTCCTTCCCGTGGACCCAGTGCCCCGAGGAGAAAGGGGCCCTTCCCCAGGGCTGGGCAGGGTGGGTTGTCCTAGTCCGGGGTCAGGGGTCACTGTTATTTTCTGTCCATATTTCCTCCTCCTGACACCATCATTCTCCATGAGCCGTGGGCTGTGGTCACTCCTGGGATCTGTTCTCAACGCACAGTCAGATGGTGGCATTTATCTGAGAGGAAAAGGGGAACATGCAGGACGTGCTGTCAAAAATGTGTTTAAAGTTTCTAATTGCTGTGATAGGGCTTCATTTAATAACTTTATATATTAGTCAGCACTCAGCCACCTTCACATGCATGTCTGGCCCGGCCAGTGTCGCTCAGTTCTTGAGCATCAACCTTTGTATCGGGAGTCAGGGTTGGATTCCCAGTCAGGGCACATGCTGAAGTTTCAGGAATCCCTCCCCAGTACGGGGGTACACAGGAGGCAGCCGGTCCATGATTCTCTCTCATCGTTGATGTTTTTCTCACTCCCTCAGTCCCTTCCTCTCTGAAATGAGTAAATTTTTTAAATGCATGTATGTTATTATATGTTAAAGTCACAATAAGGCTGATTGTAAAATTCAAGGATGATGCATATTGATGAAAGCCCTAACTGGTTTGGCTCAATGGATACATTGTCGGCCTGTGGACTCAAGGGTCCCAGGTTCGATTCTGGTCAAGGGCACGTACCTTGGCTGCGGGCATATACCCAGTAGGGAGTGTGCAGGAGGCAGGTGATCGATGTTTCTCTCTATCCCTCTTCCTTCCTCTCTGTAAAAAATCAATAAAATATATTTAAAATAAATAAATAAATAAAATAAAAATGAAAATGGTGGGTAGGAGAGCTGATGGAAAAGCATTGGAAATGCAGTGCCTTCTGCTCTGGGGTGAAAAGGTGCGAGTACAGATTTTTCTAACATCACTTTATATTTCAGTTTTGAGTTTTGAGCTGTACTTCTGGCAACCCCTCTCTCTATAGGTCTCTACCTTGTGAATTGCCCATTTTTGTGCTTAAAATCACGGGGATCGGGTCCTGATGGTTGAAAATCCCAAGTCGCTGCGCAGTGACCCCCACGAGGAGGTTCTAGGAGCTTCCATCTGTCTCCGGAGGAGAAGCACCTGCCTGTTGTGACCCGGCCCATAACAAAGAAACAAAATTTCCGGAGGATGAGGCCCAGAAATCAGGATTTTAACAAGGTTCCCAGGTGATTCTAATGTGTAGCCAAGGCTGAGAACCGCTGGTCTAGGGCGTTAATAAAGCTGCTATAGACTTCCTCGTGCTGGTTTTTGTGAACAGAAGATTCAGATTTATTTTAATTTGTTTATAATTGAGATGTAATTGACATTAATTAGTGTCAGGTGTCCGACATAATGATGCTGTGAGGTGTAAACTGCAAAACCATCCCAGAATAAGTCTCCTTGACCTCTGCCATCAGACGTGGCTACAAGTTTTGCTATTTCTTGTGCGGAGAACAGTTAAGACCCAGTCTCTCAGCTGCTTTCGCAGACACAGTGTGACAGCGCCCCTGCCGGTCCGCATGCTGTCCACACTCCCAGAGCCAGGTAGTCACAGCTGGAAGTGTCTCCTCCTGGACCCCTTCACCCACTGGGACCACCCCCTTCAGCGCCCACATGGCACCCCCCAATCTGCTATAATGACAGCTGTGAATGGCCGATTTTGGGGCCTAAAATCACAGAGCAAATGGAAACCAGTCGCACGACTTAAAGGGAGTAAATCCTGATGGGATGGAACAGGGCCAGGGGTCCTTCCAGCACAGCACACAGTGCTGAGCCCCAGGCAGGGGCGGGCCCAGCCAGCTGTCACTCATCTCAGCCTCACAGGCCCAGTGAGTGCAGCCCAGGGGGAGGGAACGGGCACCGCGGGTGGGCAGAGACCTTCCCTTCCCCCAGGACCTTGAGCTGGGAAAGGGCTGCTCTGAGTGACATGGAGGTCGGAGGGGAGGGAGGACCTTCACCCCCAGGCAGGGTCCCCGGATGAAGCTGGGCCCAGGGCAGTGATGGTGAACCTATGACATGCCTGTCAGAGGTGACACGTGAACTCATTTTTTTGGTTGATTATTCTCTGTTAAATGGCATTTAAATATATAAAATAAATTTCAAAAATATAAGTCTTTGTTTTAGTATGGTTGCTAATATCAAAAAATTTCTATATGGGACACGGCACCAGAGTAAAGTTAGGGGTTTTCAAAATGCTGACATGCCGAGCTCAAAAGGTTCGCCATCACTGGCCGAGGGCATCAGCGAGGAGTAAGCAAAAGCCACAGGTCACAGGCTGAGCTGAGCAGGCAGCTGCTGGAGAGCTCAGCCCCTCACAGACCTGAGGGGTTTTTTTCTCACTTCCCCACAGGCCTGCAGCACTGTGAGTACCACCACTACTGATGTCAGGTGATGCGCAGTAATAGTCGGCCTCGTCCTCAGCCTGCAGCCCCGTGATGGTCAGGGAGGCTGAGCTGCCAGACCTGGAGCCAGAGAATCGGTCCAGAATCCCTGAGGGTCGTTTGCTACTCTGATAGATGAGGAGTTTGGGGGCCTTTCCTGGGAGCTGTTGGTACCAGGACACATAGTCACCAAGCCCAACGTTGGTGCTGCTTCCAGTGCAGGAGATTGAGACCCTCTCGCCCGGGGACCCCGACACTGAGGATGGCTGAGTCAGCACAGACTGGGCCCAGGATCCTGCAAGAGGGGGAAACACAGAGAGGGTGAGTCTGGGTGTAGAGACAAGAGGAGGAAGCAGGGCCCATGTGTCTTCCCAAGGCCCCTTCCCCGTCCCCTGATCCAGTCACCTGTGCAGTGAGCCAGGAGGGTGAGCAGGAGAGGGGCCCAGGCCATGGTGGAGGTCATCCCTGAGTCCTTCCTCCTGAGGCCCCACAGCTGAAGCAGAGCTCCCCACACTCTCCCTTCCCCTCTTCATAGTCTGGGGGAGGGAGGGCCCTGTTATGCAAATGAGACCCATCTCTCTGATCCCTCCCGGGGCCCTGGGCAGGGCCCTGTGTCTGAGGATGGCAGGGTGAGGGCGGGGGTGGGGCTGTGTGGGGCCCAGGTTTGGGGAGGTCCCAGCTGACAGCCCTGAGCAGATGGTCCTGGGCTTTGTCAGGGGGCTGGTCCCAGCTCTGAGCACCCAGATCCCTCGGGAGCAAACCCCCAGCGCCCTCTAGTGTCCAGGCCCAGACACACCGTTGAGTGACATGGGGACCAGAACCCATGAGAGACCACCTCTGCCTTCCCACTGCTCTGCCCACTGCCCCTGCCCTAGGGCCAGGCCAGGGTCCCCTCTATGGCCTCCCCTCACCTCGGGGCACCTTCAGTCTGTACACATCATCCTCAGGGGGAGTCAGACCACAGCTCCTGGGCCGGTCCGTGGTCAGGACTCAAGTGGCGGTTCCTGCACCAAGTCTTAGACCAGGGTCAGGGCTCAGGTCAGGGCCAGAGAGGGACAGCCCGTGGGGGCGCGTCCCCTTCTGTGCGGACTCGGTTCTGTCTTGTGTGGGATTCACTCCTGATGGCAGGAGGCCTCCTTCCTGTGGACCCAGGGCCCCGAGGAGAAAGGGGCCCTTCCCCAGGGCTGGGCAGGGTGGGGAGGAAGCCCTCGTGGGCTGTCCTAGTCCGGGGTCAGGGGTCACTGTTATTTTCTGTCCATATTTCCTCCTCCTGACACCATCGTTCTCCATGAGCCGTGGGCTGTGGTCACTCCTGGGATCTGTTCTCAACGCTCATCAGACGTTGGCATTTATCTGAGAGGAAAAGGGGAACATGCAGGACGCGCTCAGAAAAAATGTGGTTAAAATTTCTAATTGCTGTGATAGGGCTTCATTTAATAACTTTATATATTAGTCACCACTCAGCCACCTTCAGATGCCCTGTCAGTGGATGAGGACCAGAAATCAGGATTTTAGAAAGATTCCCAAGTGATTCTAATGTGCAGCCAAGGTTGAGAACCACTGCCCTATGTGATTGTGGTTGAAAGAGACTTAGGAGAAGGGATCAACCGAAGGACTTGTACACATGCATAGAAGCATAACCAATGGACATAAGACACTGGGAGGTAGGGGAGGCCAGGGGACTGTCAAGGTCTGGGGGAAGGACACATATGTAATACCCTTTGTAATACTTTAAGCAATAAAATAAATTTAAAAAAAGGAAAAGAAATGAAAATGACAGGCCCCTGGGAGGTAGGGCAGCATGACTGCTAGCGGTGGGCGTGGTCGCTGAGCGGTGGGCGTGGCTGCTGAGAGGTGGGCGTGGCAGGTGTGGTGTGGGCAGATGCTCACCACCCTTGGCCTTGGTGCCCTCCCCTGGGGTGAGGGGTGGGTGTGGCACTGCCTGGGGCCCTTCCCCTGCCCACGCCACGCTCACCCACTGTCACTGCGATGGCCCTGATGCTCGCTGGCCACTGTGTGCCGTGACCGCCTCCGTGGGGACCTGGCTGAGGCTGGTGCCCTCTCCGCCCTGGACCTGGAGGGAGCAGAGCAGGCGGCTCCGGAGGCTGCAGAGCCCGCGGCCGCCCGACCAGCTGGCTGAGGCCCGGCAGCCCCACCTCTGCCTCAGGGCAGCCCCTCTGATCCCGGTTCAGGGGCCGATCCTGTCCCTGCAGGACCTTCCCGGGGACCCGGGACCAGCCCTCCCACACCTGGTCACGGGCCGGCTGTGTGCAGACTCCACGGAGGCCCTGAGCGGATGGTCTCCCGGAGCCGGCGCTGCGGACCCTGACGCTGGGGCCGGCCTGTCCACCAGGCGCCGGACATGCGGACACCCCCTGAGGGCCGGTACAGGCCTGCCCGCCACGGAGCCCCCCGGAAAGGCCCAGCTGCAGCCCCGTGAGGCACACAGCCCCTGCTGACCGCCATCAGAGAGGCGATCCCTTCAGCCCATGTCCGCGGGGCTGCGGGTCCTGAGGGATCAGCACCTAGGACAGCAGCCTCGGCTCCAATAGAGGCCCCTCAGGGACCCAGGAAATGGAGGTGCAGGAATACTCTGACCAAGAATTCAGAGTCACCCTCCTCAAGAAGACTAAAGAGGTAAGGGACAGATAAGTAAACAATATCAGAACAAAGCATGAAACAGTGAGAATTTCAACTACAAACACCATCAAAGGGCCACCCCCTAAAATATCACCCTGGCCATGAAGAGGGCAGAGCTGCCCAGGGGCTCAGAGACGCCCACGTGACACAGCTCACGCCCTGTGCCTGAGCCCACAGGCTCCCCTCGGTCAGGCCTGAGGCCCGCAGCTCCCACCCTCCAGGAGGTGCTCACACGTCACGTGCAAACAGGAGGCCCGGCTCACACTCCGCATCCACCGGGAGACCCTCCACGTCCTCAGGGACCTTTTGGTGACACACTCAGGCTCTGTCACTGTGGGTCCATGGACGGAACAGAGCCGGTGTCCTTGAGCTGTCATCACAGTGTCCTGGTCACAGTCCCATTGCCCTGAGGGAGGCTTTGGGTCACATCGACTGATTCTTCTTCTAGTAAAATCTGTTCAAGCTCAATCCAGAGTTTTCTCTCCCAAACTTTGATCCTTAGAATCACACTGTGAATCACATCCCCTTCTTCAGTATATTTTTATTGGTGTCAGAAAAGAAGGGAGAGGGAGAGAGAGGGAGAAACATCAATGGTGAGAGAGAATCATGGATGGGCTGCTTCCTGCCCACCCAAGCCCAGGCCTGTGCCCTGACGAAGAATCACACAGTGACCTCCTGCTTCATAGGTCGAGCAGAAGCTGCTGGAGAGCTCACCCCCTCACAGACCAGAGGGGTTTTTGTCTCACTTCCCCACAGGCCTGCAGCACTGTGGGACCGTTGATACTATTGTCCCATGAATCGCAGTAATAGTCGGCCTCGTCCTCAGCCTGCAGCCCCGTGATGGTCAGGGAGGCCGAGTTCCCAGACCTGGAGCCAGAGAATCGGTCAGGGACCCCTGAGGGTCGGTTGCTACTATTATAGATGATGAGTTTGGGGGCCTTTCCTGGGAGCTGCTGGTACCAGTGCACATAACCACGCCCAACATTGGTGCTACTTCCAGTGCAGGAGATGGTGACCCTCTCGCCCGGGGCCCCTGACACTGAGGATGGCTGAGTCAGCACAGACTGGGCCCAGGATCCTGCAAGAGGGGGAGACACAGAGATGGTGAGTCTGGGTCTAGAGACAAGAGGAGGAAGCAGGGCCCATGTGTCTCCCCAAGGCCCCTTCCCCTGTCCCCTGATCCAGTCACCTGTGCAGTGAGCCAGGAGGGAGATGAGGAGAGGGGCCCAGGCCATGGTGGAGGTCATCCCTGAGTCCTGCCTCCTGAGGCCCCACAGCTGAAACAGAACTCCCCACACCTCTCCCTTCCCCTCTTCATAGTCTGCGGGAGGGAGGGTCCTGTTATGCAAATGAGACCCCATCTAGTTGATCTCTCCCTGGGCCCTGGGCAGGGCCCTCTGCCTGAGAATGGCCATTGTTGTGGGCAGGGGTGGGGCTTTGTTGGGCCCAGGTTTGGGGAAGTCACAGCTGACAGCCCGGAGCAGATGGTCCTGGGCTTTGTCAGGGGCTGGTCCCAGCTCTGAGCACCCAGATCCCTCAGGAGAAAACCCCCAGCGCCCTCTAGTGTCCAGGCCCAGACACACCATTGAGTGACCTGGGGGCCAGAACCCATGAGAGACCACCTCTGCCTTCCCACTGCTCTGTCCCCTGCCCCTGCTCTAGGGCCAGGCCAGGGTCCCCTCTATGGCCTCCCCATGACCTCGGGGCACCTCAGTCTCTTCTCGGCGTCCTCAGGGGGAGTCTGACCACAGTTCCCTGGGTTGGTCAGTGGTCAGGACTCAAGTGGCGGCTCCTGCACCAACTCTTAGACCAGGGTCAGGGCTCAGGTCAGGGCCAGAGCAGGCACAGCCCCGTGGGGGCGCGTCCCCTTCTGTGCGGACTCGGTTCTGTCTTGTGTGGGATTCACTCCTGGTGCGGGAGGCCTCCTTCCCGTGGACCCAGGGCCCCGAGGAGAAAGGAGCCCTTCCCCAGGGCTGGGCAGGGTGGGGAGGAAGCCCAGGTGGGCTGTCCTAGTCCGGGGTCAGGGGTCACTGCTATTTTCTGTCCATATTTCCTCCTCCTGACACCATCGTTCTCCATGAGCCGTGGGCTGTGGTCACTCCTGGGATCTGTTCTCAATGCACAGTCAGACGTTGGCATTTATCTGAAAGGAAAAGGGGAACATGCAGGACATGCTGAGCAAAAATGAGTTTCTAATTGCTGTGCTAGGGCTACATTTAATAACTTTATATATTAGTCAGCACTCAGCCACCTGCAAATGCATGCATGCCCTCGCCGGCGTGGGTCAGTGGTTGAGCATCAACCTTTGAACCAGGAGGTCATGGTTTGATTTCTGATCAGGGCACATGCCCAGGTTGCAGGCTCCATCCCCAGTAGGGGGTACACAGGAGACAGCTGATCTATGATCTCTCTCATCATTAATGTTTCCCCTCTCCCTCTCCCATCCTCTCTGAAATCATGCATGGTGTTGTATATAAAGGTCACCTCAATAAATCTGATTGAAAATTCAAGGATGGTGCATATTGTTAAAAATTGTGGGTAGAGGTATTGAAGGGAAAGCACGGAAATGCAATGCCTTCTGCTCCTTTTGTCTCACTTCCTATGGGCCTGGGCCACTGTGAGAGTCTTTGAGTTCAGGCCATTTTCGCTGACAACAATAGAAGGCAGAAGGAAATTGACTGCTGAGAATAAATGGTATTATATCAATTAAGATGAGATTAGGGGGGCGGGTCTGAGATAGGAGGAACCCTAACAAAACAGGAAGAAGGATTCTTTATGTCCTTTGAAGATCTAGGTATTAAAAAGAAGCTCTAAACCAGCCTTCCTTCTTTTTTTAAGGTATATTTTTATTGATGTCAGAGAGGGCGGGAAAGGGAGAGACAAAGAGAGAAACATCAATGATGAGAGAGAATCATGGATCGGCCGCCTCCTGCATGCCCCCTACTGGGATCAAGCCCGCAACCTGGGCCTGTGCCCTTGACTGGAATCGAACCTGGGACCCTTCATTCCGCAGGCCGACGCTCTATCGACTGAGGCACAGCGGCCAGGACCCAGCCTCTCTTCTCCATCTTGTCACTGCGGGCCAGCAGATCTGGAGGAGGACTGTACTATGCTGCCTCCTCTATATCCTTCGTAATGACCACAAAAGTCTGCTGAGATAGATGCACGAGTCCGAACCCGTGGAGGTTAGTCTGGACACTGCCGCGGGAGGAATGACCGAACTAGACACCTGGGGAGCACAGGCCTTGAATGTCCTCCCGATGAGCCCCATCAGATCCACGCCAGGTGAAATGCCAGCCACCAGGGTGTGGGCATGGATGCAGGTTCATTACTCGGGCCTCGGCTGACAAGCCCCAAATCCGCTTCCTTGTAAAAGGCGAGCGTAGTCACCGGGCCAAACGTCACTTCATCGCAAATGACATAGTCACAAAACACCAGGCGGCAACGTTTCATCGCTGGAGGGTGACAGACCAAGAATCTAATCCAGGCTCCAGGTGGTCTTCGGAAAAGTTGCCACCAGGTGGCGTGGTTGCTAGGGAGAGGGCTGGCAATAGGTGTAGCTGGTTTCCCCTGTCTCCCTGCCCTGTGGTGGAGTGGAAAGGGCAGATCCAATCCTTCTGAGTTAGCTGGGTTATGAGTGCTCTGTATCCCCAAAGGGCTCAGAAAATTAAAATTCAAGATAATGAGTTTTATTCTAAAAATTAATGTGTGTCCAGCAAAAAAATTTTTTTTTATTAAAGAAGGTAGGAAATTTGAATCACGGGGGTGTGTATCCACAAGCCTTCCTGCAGTGGGAGTCTAAACGTCAGCATCCACCTGGACATTCACATCCAGTTCCAAAGACCAATGAGGGAGACGGAGAATCCCACTTCCGGACGGCAGTGTGAAGAGCTCCCCAACAAAACTGGTGGAAATATATATATTAAGGCCCAGTGCGCGGATTCGTGCACCAGTGGGGCCATCGGTTGAGCCTGTGGGAATCAAGCTGAAACGGGCTCTCCAACATCCCGAGAGGTCCCAGATTGTGAGAGGGCGGTTCTCGAGTGACGCACCCCAGAATCGAGCTCCCCCTCTTCTGGTTTCGAGTGCATCAACAGAGAACTGCAGCTGCCAAGTCACTGCAGCTCAGGAGCTCCTGCGTTGAGCATCTGCCCCCTGGTGGTCAGTGGGTGTCATAGGTACCGGTCAGACAGTCAAAAGGTTGGCCGGTCAGCCGGTTGCTTAGGCTTTTATATAGAGAGATACTTTTTCTAATCACAGATAAATATATTTTATAATCATTAAATATATTTGTAATATTTAAATATATTTTGTACATAAATTTTTAAAAAACAATAGTCTTTATATATAAATACTAAAGTCCTATATGCCTAGTAACTGTACATATAAAATTGGTTTTTTAATTATTTAAATCTCTTTAAAGGTAATAGACCGTTTAAAAAAGAAATAGTAACATTTATAAATTAAATTGTAAAATTTACATCAAGTGGGAAATACAATGTCTGACAACATCACAGAGGAGAAGTGAACGCATGCTGTTGTACAGCTCTCACACAGTGTGTGAAGAGGAATAACGTCATTGCAGGTGAACTGGGTTAAGCTAAAGATGGATACCACAGCCCTAAAGCCACCACTGAAATAACAGTTACAGCTAATAAGTCAGCAGAGGAGATAAAACGAAAGTGCACACACACACACACACACACACACACCAATTAATCCGAAAGAAAAACACAAAAGAGACAAAAAACATTTGGGAGAAATAGAAAATAAATAGCAGGCTGGCATATTTAACCACAATCACATCAATGCTAGTTAAAAGTAGAGATCATCTGATTAAATAAAAACACAAGCCCCAACTATATACTCACTGGCTATAATATACTTCTTTAAGGTTTTTTATATTTATTGCTTTTAGAAAGAGAAAGAAAGGGGGGAGAGAAGGAGAGAGAGAGAGAGAGAGAGAGAGAGAGAGAGAGAGAGAGAGATCGGTTTGCTGTTCCACTTATTTATGCATTTATTGGTTGATTCTTGCATGTGCCCTGACAGGGGATGGAACCTGTAGCAGGACGACACTCTAACCAACTGAGCCATCCAGCCAGGGATAAATAGACGTTAAGTGTGAAAGTTTCACAGCCGCTGTGGAAAACAATATGGAGATTCCACACAAAAATGAAAAACGGAGCTGCCATAGAACCCAGAAATTCCACTTCTGGGCATTTACCGGAAGAAAACAAAACCACTGATTCGAAAAGTAACACACGCACCTCCGCGTTCATTGCAGCATTGCTCACATCAGCCAAGACGGGAGCAGCCACTGGGCAAGACGATGCGGCGCACGGGGCGAGGGCCTGTGCGCGTCACGCGGGATGAAACCTTGCTCTTTGGGACAGCACGGCAGGACCGAGATGACCTCATGAGAAGTGAGTCAGTCGGACAGAGAAAGGCAAAGGCCGGTGACTTCACCGCCTGGGCCAGCCCTTAGTCTGGGATAAAGCGACGGCGGCCCAAAAGGGCGGGGGTGGGGTGCGGGGTGCGCCCGGACCAGCCGTGAAGACGCGCTTTCGGTTTCTCGCTGAACAGAGCGCCCCGCAAGCAACCAGGTCCTTGCTGTTTGGCCAGAGCTGGGCCTCGCAGTGCCCCCGCCCCCAGCAGGTGGTGGGAATTCCCAGGATGCCCCGCGGCCATTCCCCGGATGCCCCGCGGCTGGAACTCTCAGGATGCCCCATGGCGGAACTCCCAGGATGCCCCGAGGCTGGAACTCCCAGGATGCCCCATGGCGGAACTCCCAGGATGCCCCGAGGCTGGAACTCCCAGGATGCCCGGAGGCTGGAACTCCCAGGATGCCCCATGGCGGAACTCCCAGGATGCCCCGAGGCTGGAACTCCCAGAATGCCCCGTGGCCGTTCCCAGGATGCCCCGCGGCCGCGGAGCCCCAGCGAAGCCTGAGTCAAAGCCGTTGCCGCCTCCAGAACAGCCCGCCGGCCGAGCCGCCATGACCTTCCTGTGGTACGGCATCTCCGCCAACTGGAGCTCAGTGGACGGGGGCGTCAACAACAAGATAGACCTGCTGGTGATGCTCTCCTACCTCCTGCTGGTCCTGGCCGTCGCCATGTGGGTACGCCAGGGCCCGGGGGTCCCCAGAGGGCAGGGCGGGGCCTGGACACCAGGCTGAGTGTGGCCCCTCCGTGCCCGGCCTGCGCCTGGAGCACCCTCTCCCCCCTGCCCCCACCTGCGCCTGGAGCACCCTCTCCCCCCTGCCCCCACCTGCGCCTGGAGCACCCTCTCCCCCCTGCCCCCACCTGCGCCTGGAGCACCCTCTCCCCCCTGCCCCCACCTGCGCCTGGAGCACCCTCTCCCCCTGCCCCCACCTGCACCTGGAGCACCCTCTCCCCCTGCCCCCACCTGCGCCTGGAGCACCCTCTCCCCCCTGCCCCCACCTGCGCCTGGAGCACCCTCTCCCCCCTGCCCCCACCTGCACCTGGAGCACCCTCTCCCCCTGCACCCACCTGCACCTGGAGCACCCTCTCCCCCTGCCCCCACCTGCGCCTGGAGCACCCTCTCCCCCTGCCCCCACCTGCGCCTGGAGCACCCTCTCCCCCTGCCCCCACCTGCGCCTGGAGCACCCTCTCCCCCCTGCACCCACCTGCACCTGGAGCACCCTCTCCCCCTGCCCCCACCTGCACCTGGAGCACCCTCTCCCCCTGCCCCCACCTGCGCCTGGAGCACCCTCTCCCCCCTGCCCCCACCTGCGCCTGGAGCACCCTCTCCCCCCTGCCCCCACCTGCGCCTGGAGCACCCTCTCCCCCTGCCCCCACCTGCGCCTGGAGCACCCTCTCCCCCTGCCCCCACCTGCGCCTGGAGCACCCTCTCCCCCCTGCCCCCACCTGCACCTGGAGCACCCTCTCCCCCCTGCCCCCACCTGCGCCTGGAGCACCCTCTCCCCCTGCCCCCACCTGCGCCTGGAGCACCCTCTTCCCCCTGCCCCCACCTGCACCTGGAGCACCCTCTCCCCCCTGCACCCACCTGCGCCTGAGGAAACAGGTTCAAAGAGGTTAAGTAAAACACCTAGGAAATGATGGCGTTCACATTGGAACCTAGAGCTGCCTGATCCGGCTCGGGTGTGTCACCCAAAGGTCACACCCGTATATAAATTGGGGATCTTAGGTGTTCTCTTCACAATCGTATAAAGAGCTAATGCATTCTCTGCTGGTACAAGGTTCTCTTAATAAGGTAGAGACCATGTCTCTCTCAGTGCCAGTCACTCACTGAGTTTAGCATGTAAGCACTCAACCTCAACAAAGTGTCCTTGCCTGGCCGCGTGGCTCAGTGGTTGAGCATCAACCTAGGAACCAGGAGGTCACCGTTCAATTCCCCGTCAGGGCACAGGCCCGGGTTTCGGGCTGGATCCCCAGTGTGGGGTGTGCAGGAGGCAGCCGATCCATGATTCTCTCTCAACAGGGATGTTTCTCTCTCTCCCTCTCCCTTCCTCTCTGAAATCAATAAAAGTAAATAAATAAATTTGAAAAACAAAGTCTGGTCATTGGCCATTCTTTTGATTCTTACAGTGAGCCATTATGCTGCTAGTGGACAGACAGCGTGATGGAGACATGGTTTCCATCCAATTAAGAGAATTGTGTACCAGCAGAGAAAAAGCAGGCCCTTTATTCCAAATGTGAAAAAGACACCTGAGGTGTTTTGCAGATCATTTAAACGAGCAGTTGTTTTTTTCTAATTGGCTTCCGTGGTGAGAAACACCCTTCTCCGTGGCCTAGGCAGGGGGCTCTGAGGAGGCCTTGTTCGGGGGTTTTCCCCCCAGATTCTCTCACTGAATTAAGAAGCCCCCACCCGGCGTGTTCCTGGCCACGGTCAGAGGACTAGTCGGCCATCTGGTCACTTCGAGAGGAAGCCTGCTGTTCCTTCTGCTCGTATCGGAGCCGCCCGTCTGCCCGGTCATCCAGCCGCTTTGATCTTTCCCTTCCTTATCACCTTCCCTTCGCCTCTTTTTGTAAGGTGTATGCTGTTATTACCAGGAGAGCACAGCACGCTTATTGTCAGATGGGAGAAGATGTGTGCATATCTACAGAATGAGTTACTGCTCACCACCTGCTCCCGTCTCTCTGGGGAAACCATGGCCCTGTGCCCTTCCTCCCCTTTCTCGGTGCTCCTGCAAACAAGCGAGCACGGACATAGGGTTTTTGTGTCTTTACCAAAAATGTGATCAGATTCTACACATTATCCTGCAGCTGCTTTTTGTCACTTGCTGGGTGGTGGAGAGAGTCCTACCGGTCAACGGTAGAGCTCTAGCTCATGGTTTATACAACATAATAGTCACACAAATGTGTGGACTGTCCAGCTTTTGTCTACAATTGACGTTTAGATTATTGCTGGGTAGATTTTTTTTCTTAATCTTTTTTTTAAAATATATTTTATTGATTTTTTACAGAGAGGAAGGGAGAGGGACAGAGAGTTAGAAACATCGATGAGAGAGAAACATCGATCAGCTGCCTCCTGCACACTCCCCACTGGGGATGTGCCCATAACCCAGGTACATGCCCTTGACCGGAATTGAACCTGGGACCCGTGAGTCCACAGGTCGACGCTCTATCCACTGAGCCAAACCGGTTAGGGCAATCTTTTTTCTTTTTTAATGTGTCGGTGCTTTTAATCTGCGCAGCATGGATTTGCAAGTTGGAAGCGCTGGGCCAGAGAGTATGTTTACTTGAGATTTTAGTCTGTATTATTAAGTGACGATCCACAAAACTTGTTAAGATGTCCATCTCTCCAGCAGCAGTGGGCATGCCGCTTCCCCAGCCCTCGCCAGCCGTGCTCAGTCCTGCCTCACCGTTTCTTTTCTGCCGTCTGAGAGGGATGAGTGGTTTCCCCCCGCAGCTCTGACTGGTGTGTCCAAGACTCCTCGTGAGGCTGAGCATCTTCCATTGATTTTCCTCTTCTGGGAAGAGCCACTTTATTTTGCCCATTTTTGAACTGGGTTGTTTAACTGTTTTTATAAACTTGTCCGTCATTTCAGTTGCTAAGGTGGTTTTTTTTTTTTTTTCAAGTTGTTATTTGTCGAAACCAGTTTCTCAACCTCAGCACTATCCCTCTTGGTTGTGGGGGTCTGTCCGGCATGTTACACGATGCCTAGAGGTGCCCCTGACCCCTACCCATTCCACCAAGGTCTGCAGACATTGCCGCGTGTCCCCTCGAGGGAAGGGACAAACCACCGTGACGGAGAGCCACTGGTCCGGGCTCCATTCATGGTGTCTTTTTGTCATTTGAATGTTACTTCACTTAGAAGAACTCTGCTATCTCTCTTTCCCTTTACATCTTCTAGATGTCCTGGTTGGCTTAGGGAAGTTTTTCCCACTCCAAGTTTGTACAAATATTATCTCTGAGACTCTGCTGGAAACCGTGCCACTAGTCAACTATTTGTTGTGTGTGGGGGGGAGGGAGCAATATTATTTTTACAATAATGTAGAGATATGGACATCCCATGCAATGTCAGAGCTGGAAGAGACTATAGTCTCCAGCGAGGCCGCCATGAGCCCTCCCCTAACTCGGGGGGTATGGCCTTCTATTCCTAACAAGAAAGAGGGGAGCGTGGATTTGGTGTCTCACTGAAGAGATTTACCCGCTGAGAGACCGTGTCTTTGAAGCGGCTTGTTTCTCGTGTCCCATTGCTCTCTGTTGTTTAAGGCGATACTGACAAGCAGCCGTGGGAACATAGAAGACTTCTTCCTGGCTGGCCGAAGCCTGGGGTGGTGGCTGGTGAGTGTGGCATCCGCTGTGGGGCTGCCTGTTAACTTGCTTATTATCTTATGTGTTAATGTATTTTATCGATGTCAGAGAGGAAGGGAGAGGGGGAGAGAGAGAGAAACATCAGTGCTGAGAGAGAGTCACGGATCGGCTGCCTCCTGCACACCCCACACTGGGGATCGAGCCCACAATCTGAGCATGTGCCCTGACCGGGAATCAAACCATGACCTCCTGGTTCCTAGGTTGATGCTCAATCACTGAGCCATGCCAGCTGGGCAGCTTGCTTATTGTTTTAATTTAGATGTCTTACACTCAGAACATTTTGAAATTTTTAAACGAGGAAAGCCATTTCATTGGTGGTCCCTGTAACTCCTAAGTAGTTTGTTACCTAAATGTTCCCAATTAACTCAGTTTTCGTTTAATAAGCACTTACTAAGTTACTGGCACACACTTGGGACTCTGCACTCACTTGCATGTCTGTTCCTGCTGCCAGGTTAGGAAGCTCTCATGTCCTGATACAACTCATATGTACAAGGAGATAGTCCTGCCCTCTAGCAGTGTGCAGTCTAGAATGGGAATTAGACTTGCATCCAGTGCATGGCGGTGCTCACAGCAAAACGGGAGCCAGTTACGACTTGAGTTAGACCATCTCACTTTTATGTTTAAAACCCTCTGACACCCAGAATGAAAGCCCAGCTGCTACTAACGGCCTGTGTTAGGCCACAGGTTGTCTACCCTCCTCACCTCGCCTCTCAGGACCCCCGTTTCAGTTCTAGCCAGTGTCCTTGAACACTGGGTTTATCCTGCCTTTGCCCCTGCTGCTTCTCCCACCAGAGGCTTCTCCTACCGGAGGCTTCTCCCCAGCTCTCCCCTGGCTGCTTCCTCACCTCTTCTGGTTTCCCTCAGATCTCCTCTCACTCTATCCCAGCCACCCAATTGCTGCTTCTTATGCTAGAAAATAACCCCTAATTTATTTTGTTTATTCTCATCTTCCCAAATGAATGTTGTCTTCATGAGGGCAAGGGCTTCTTTCTGTTTTACACACCAATATGTCCCTAGAACAGTGCCTGGCACACAGATGGCAATGGACATTTATAATTATTGAATTAATGAATGGTGACCTTTTCTTTTTAATCCTCACCCAAGGAGAGGGGAGAGAGAGACATATTGACTGGTTGCCTCCCATGCACTTCGACAGGGAGTGGGAATTGAACCTGAGGCCCTTCGGTCCAGGGGCTGATGCCCTAATCACTGGCCAGGGCAATGAATGGTGACTTTTTAACCTACCTTTTATTTTTAATGTATTAATATCTTCCTAGGTCTCTATATATACACAGGTAAGTAGATATAGATATTTTACACAGGGTGGGGCAAAATAGGTTTATGGTTGTGAGTACATGAAATACAGTTTATTGTTGTATTATTATTTACTAGAGGCCTGATGCATGAAATTGTACAAGGGGCTTGACCCTTGCAGCCCTGGCTTCATCCGGAAGGTCGTCTGGACAGTCATCCGGACAGTCGTTCTGCTGTTTGGTCTAATTAGCATATTAGCTCTTTATTATATAGGATTAATGAGAGGCCATGTGCACAGATTCGTGCACCAGTGGGGTCCCTCGGCCTGGCCTGCGGGGATCGGGCTGAATCCAGCTTTCCAACATCCCCCAAGGGGTCCCGGATTGTGAGAGGGCAGTTCTTGGGTGATGCACCCCAGAATCAGGCTCCCTCCTCTCTGGTTTCAAGTGCATCATCCAAGAAACGCAGCTGCCAAGTCACTGCAGTTCGGCAGCTCCTGTGTTGAGCGTCTGCCCCCTGGTGGTCAGTGCGCATCATAGCTACCGGTTGGACGGTCATTTAGGCTTTTGTATATAGAGATTATTGTATTATTTTTCATATATACACCTGTAAGACTACTTTTGCCTCACTCTGTATTTATATGCAATTGCATAGTATTATATGAACAGTCTTCCTTTTATTTACCATATTATTGGGCAATTTAGGCAGTATGTAATTCTGTAATATTGCGACAACCGTAATAAATATTCCTAATAGTAAAAATGTCTATCATTGCTGCCTGCACGTTCTCAACTATGTCTTAGTGCATTTTATTTTTCATAATTACAACAACAAACTTCTTTGTTCTATTCAATGCTTTTGGTATTATATGCTATTTTATCTTACGTTAAGATTGTTAAAAACAGTGCTGTTTTTAATTGTTTGTTTGCTTGTTTGTTTTTACTAAAAGACTTGTTATTTTAAGCCTTCCTTGATAATTTGGTTTTAAATATGTCTCATATCAATAGCATAATAGTTGGATTTTTGTTTTAACAGAGTGGCTATCTCCACTCTGTTAAAAAGCTATTTTTGGCTTAGAAGGGATTTTGTTTGTTTTAAATGCCACTGGGATATTTTTATTTTGAAAGTAACAGCTGTTGATTAAAAAAAAAAAGTTACAGTCCAAGTGTAGACCTTGAAATTTTCTTCTCTGTCCATCTCTACACCCATAATTCCAGTCCCCAGAAGTATTTTGTTTTATATATATTTTTTACCAGAATCTCTCCCATGCATATATAAACGAATATGTGCACAAGTGTAATGTACACATAATATTTTAATGAGATTATATTATAATATTGTTTAACTTATTTTTATGACTTACTACAGCTCCTTCATTTTTATTTATGCTGCATTGTATTTCAATGTTTTCATGTATTTTAACTAGTTCCATGTCATCAGATTGTTAATATTTTTAAAATTATTTCTGAACAATGATGGATTACACTCCTGCTAATGTTTCTGCAGTAGTGAATTGCAGGCACATCTGTGGAGCATGGGGAGGGTGGCAGCGTAAGAATGGCTGTTCTACCTTTTTCACTGTCTCCCTCTTCACTTGGCTTCTACCTTACGGTTAGGATTTGTACAGAAGAAACACGAATGGGAATTATGCCCAGGAAATATCCCCTTTTGAAAAAAAAATTGTAAAATTCAGTTTGAGTTTACATTTGAGAAATTAATTCTCGGATATGGACTGAAAGTTTTGATGTGGAATTGTCATCTGATTACCAGATTGGTGCTTCTCTTTTTGCCTCAAACATTGGCCCTGCCCACTTCATGGGCCTGGCCGGCACGGGAGCGGCCTCGGGGATCGCCGTGGGGGCCTTCGAGTGGAATGTAAGTAATAGGTGTGTAGTGACTAGTCTCCATCTTTATCTCTGTCCACGTAAAGCTCATACACATCAAAACTTGCTTCCAACTTGGAGTAAACATGGACTGCTTCTTGAGAAGGCCTGGGAGGGAGGGACCAAGTGTTTAGTATCTCCAAAAAACCGTGCTAGTGTCTTCTCTTCTTGGTAAATTACTGAAGAGACAGAGAATATTTATATTCCAGGGACTGTAGGAATACAATAAACAACTGTTTTAGGGAACTAGTCCTGTAGGGAAAAGATCATACTAACATTTAAATGCCTGTATATAAATATGTATGTGCATATCTGTATGAGTCACATCTTTCTTCTCATGGACAACAAAAGTAAAGAACACTTCTAGCCCTAGCTGGTGTGGCTCACTGGATAGAGTGTCGGCCTGCGGACTGAAAGTCCCGGCTTCCATTCCAGTCTAGGGCACGTGCCTGGGTTGCAGGCTCAATTCCCAGTAGGGGGCATGCAGGAGGCAGCCAATCAATGATTCTCTGTCATCATTGATGTTTCTATCTCTCTCTCCCTCTCCCTTCCTTTCTGAAATCAATAAAAAAAAGTATATTTAAAAAAGATTTTTAAACAGAATACTTCTAGCAGAGTGAATTCCAATCCTAGTAAGAAACCCTGAACTTTACAAGCATTTCCTCTCCAAATTACTAGCATCTCCTTCACATATTCCATTTACCCTACCCCTTCTTTGTAAAGACCCAGTTTTGTACTCAATTTCAATACCTTGTGTACAGTTTTGGTAGTTTCCTATTTCTCTGAATGGTTTCTGATTTTTCTTTCTTCTTTATATATTTCATTATAAGTCACCTTCATTTCTATCTGGAAGTAGGCGAACAATGAATACTAATAAATACCTTGAAAATTGGCTCAGGGAGCCCCCCATAATTAAGAATGCACCCTTCTATAGGCAAACATCAAGTGCCTCTCAGTGAAGTTCGTTGGATGGGAGGGTTACGCGTGGGCTGTTATTCTTAAGGTCCCGGAGGAACCCCAGGCTTAGGTAGTGAGTGAGCACGCGTCTTTCTTGAGAGCTTGGCCTGGGTGGGACCTGATGTTTTTCTTTCTGTTTCAGTCTCCGTTTCTGCTCGTTGCTCTTGGCTGGATATTTTCTCCTATTTACATTAAGGCCGGGGTGAGTGTCAATTATCAGTTACTCTCTTTTCTACAATATTTTTCTTACAGGGGTGGGTGGAGGCCTTGACTGCAAGCCCTAAGGGCTTTGTGGGGTTTGGAAATGCTTTGTACCTTGAGTGTGGTGGTGATTCACAATTGTATACATTTTCCCAAACTCGTAGAACTTTACATAAAATTGGGAGAATTTTACTGAGTGTAAATTATATCTCATAAAACTGATAAACTTAAAAATATTTGTGGAGCCCCTGGCCAGTGTGGCTCAGGGGGTTGGAGCAGCATACCGTACACCAGAAGGTTGCTGGTTTGATGCCTGGTCAGGGCACTAGGTCCCGGGTTCAGTCCCTGGCCAGGGCATGTATGTATACATATTTGTGGAGAGGGCATTAAAAACGTAACAGGCTCATTTGCTGTGCTAACACTTGCAATTGTGAAGCCATAATCCCAGGAAAATTATCTCAGATTGTGACTGTTATTTTTGAGATGAGGTCTTTTAAGAAGTAATCAAGTTAAAACCAGGTCATTAGGGTGGGCCCTAGTCCGGCATGAACTTAGAAGAAGAGGAAATTTCGACACAGACATGTACAGAGAGAAGACCCCTCAACAAGCCAAGGAGAGAGGCCAGAACCGGTCCTTCCCTCAGAGGGAACCAACCCTGCCGACGCCTGGAACGCCAGCCTCCAGGACCGTAAGACGCGCACTGAGGCGTCTGTCGTGACGGATGCAGACAGTACATCTCAGGACCTGGCTGCGAAATGAGCTCTGGATGGAGGTTACGATGAAAAAGCAAGTGAGCGGCCAAACTAAGAGACTTGGGGTTCAGGAGATACAGCCGTGGGAAGCCCCCGGGCGAGTCTTCATACAGCAGGTGCGATTGGAGTTAGACATGGGTGAGGTTGGCGGACAGAGCACGTGAGGACATTCGGGACAGAAGGAGGGACAGTACTCATGTGACAGTTACTTACTCACCTGCCGTGAGCCAGGCACTGCCATCTAATGACCAAAGAGGCCTCACCCCCTGCCCACGGTGCACGCAGCCTGAGCGCCTGGAGGAGAAGTGAAGGGGATCTCTGGGGGCACCAGCACACGCAAGCATCACTGACAGAGTCCAGCTCTTCTCCCTGGCGCACCTGTTAGATTTGCAGGATGTGAGGAAGCAGTTAATTTTGCTCCGTGGTTATTTCACAAAAGTGATTGGTCATCATTAGACATTTTGAATGAACTGGATTTCCTTCTGCTCTCCGAGGATTGCACTCAAAGCAGATCCCAAGCTTCTATATATTTTATTGATTGATTTCAGAAAGGAAGGGAGAGAGAGAGAGAGAGAGAAACATCCATGATGAGAGAAAATCATCAATCAGCTGCCTCCTGCACACCCCACACTGGGGATCGAGCCTGCAACCCGGGCTTGTGCCCTGACCGGGAATCAAACCACGACCTCCTGGTTCCTAGGTTAATGCTCAGTCACTGAGCCACACCAGCCGGCCTGGAGTCCAAGCTTCGTGAAGGCAGCAGCCGTAGTGCCTGTCCTGTTTATTCCTCTCATCCTCACAGCTGCTGTTAGTACAAAGCCAGAGTCAGGACCTGCATCTTGTCTTCCTGGGCCACTCCCACCCTGCCTGCAGCTTGTGACCACCTGCACATGGTGAGCTCGGCCATCCTGTGAGCCTGCAGTGTGTCTGACAGTGACTTCTCTTGTTGCTCATACAGGTGGTGACGATGCCAGAATATTTGAGGAAGAGGTTTGGTGGCTCCCGGATCCAGTTCCTCCTCGCTATTCTGTACTTATTCCTCTATCTCTTCCAAAAGATCTCAGTAAGTTGTGGAAAAGCCAGCTCAAGAAAGAAAGTAAATATCAGTGCCCAGGACTGTGCTAGATTTGTCCCAGCAGTTTGCTCTGGGGCCCCATCAGTTACTTCCTGGCCTCTGCTGTTAAAGCTAGAGCAGAGGAAGAATCTATACATATAAAAGGCTAACACGCAGTGTCCCCCTGGGAGTTGGACCGGGAGACTGGGAGTTCGATCACTTGCTATGATGTGCGCTAACCACCAGGGGGCGGCGTAGAGCATGGCAGGCGACCAGCAGCTGTGCTGGGGCACTGAGGGAGTCAGGGACGGAGGAGGCAGGGAGGCAGGGAACCTGATCGGCCCTGATTGCCAGCCAGGCCTAGGGACCCTGCTCGTGCAGGAATGTGTGCACCGGGCCTCTAGTAGCATAGTAACAGTTTACAAAAGATAAACGGCAGAGGCGTCTTCTTTGCCTCCTGAGCCTCGGTTACAGGACCCTCCTCTGTACTCCCAGAGAACCTGGGGCTTCCTGGGTCGTATCGTTAGGTGATGTCACTCCCCTGTTACAGCCACCCAGGGGTTGCCACACCTTACCAGAAAGCCGAACCCCTGGTGACGGAGGAGGGCTGGGTTGTCCCAGCGCCTGTCTCTCTGGCCTTGTCCCCCGCTCTGGTCACCGGGCTGTCGCCACCCTGCCTGCCTTATTGCTGCTCACATCCAGAAAGCCTTTCCCCTTGAAGCCTGTCACCTGCTCTCGCTGTGTCCACAGTGTCTGTCCCCACATTTTTCACCGAGCTCCTTGGGAAGGCCTCCCATGGGTACACTGGTCATGCTCGCTCCATTCCTCAGTTTTCATTTTTCTTTGTAATACTTGTCACCATGTGAGAGGAATCTGTTTCCTTGTTCTTGGTCTGTCTGCTCCACGTCAGTGCAAACTTCCTGAGGCCCAGGGCGGTGCCTGGCTGGTCACTGCGTTGCCCCCTGTGTGAGAGCATGGTCAGCACATAAGCCACTCATGGATGTTTTTTGAACAATCGAATGAGTGCCACTTATCACATTACACGGAAATTTCCCATTTAGTGGTCTGTCTCCATTAAGTGTAAGCTATTGAAGACAGTGACTGACTTTTTAAAATCTTTTTTAAAATATATTTTTATTCGTTTCAGAGAGGAAGGGAGAGGGAGAGAGAGAGAGAAACATCAATGATGAGAAAGAATCATTGATCAGCTGCCCCCTGCACGCCCCATACTGAGGATCGAGCCCCCAACCTGGGCGTGTGCCCTGCCCGGGAATTGAACTGTGACCTCCTGGCTCATAGGTCGATGCTCAACCACTGAGCCACACTGGCTGGGTGACAGCGACTGACTTTTGGTAACCCCGTGTCTTCAGAACCCGCCCACAGGCCAGTCCTCATGGTGGTCAGCTGTCTACAGTCCTTGAGCTAAGAAAGCTTTCACAGTGCTACGGTTATAAGGAACATGGACGGTGTGTGGCCTGCGAAGCCTGCAGTGTTCACCGTGTCTCTGGTCCTGCACAGAGAAAGTTTGCCAACTCCTGACAAGCTGGTGCCTCTGCCTTCCCAAGTGGAGAACTCGGGGATTGCTCACGCTGCGCACAACCCCGCTGGGGCTCCAGGGGGGAGGAGGCTCAGTGTGTTAAGCGGATAATTGGGTTAGCCAAGCCCTCAGGTGCTGGCCTTGGCTGGACACATGGGGCACAAGCCTTGCTGCCAGCAGAACTTGGGGACCCTCACCCAGTGTCCCCCAGTGACGTGGGCCATGTGCGAACTGCAGTGGCTTCGAAGGGCAGTGTCTCTCGGACTGCGGACTGAGCCGAGAGGGAAGTGTAGCTGTGGCCTTGTGTCGTTTCAGGTGGAGATCTGCACTGGGGCCATGTTCATGGGGCTGGTGCTGGGGTTGGATGCTTACCAGGCCACCATGGTCTTGATGACCATCACTGGCGTTTATATGATCACAGGTGAGGTGGCTCTAAGCACACAGGTACTCACGTTAACGCCAAAGCTCTACCTCTTAGTGGAGTCCTGGCAGACACTGGGGCTGGGAGCTTCAGCTTTTGCATTTTCCTACATCCGGAGAGCACTTGCTGAGGCCTGGAGGCTGCGGAGAACAGGAAATAAAGGAGGCAAGAGTGCCAAACTAGAGCCCTACCCTGAGAAAGGCGTTTTGGGTGGGGGTGGTCTGGCACAGCATGCGGCCAGGTGCAAGAATGGGACCCCAGGACGGGAAGGAGGGGGAGGCAGCAACCTCGGGCCATCCTGCTCACCTGGTACCTGGTCAGGCCGTCCGACAGGAACTTCTATGGAGGCAGTTCTGTCCTCGCGGTCTCGCCTGGGCTGTGAGAGTGAGGACGTGTTTCCCAGCCACGGTGCAGATCTTGGACGCTGGGAAGTGTCCCTGGCAGATCACCAGTCAAGTGGAGAGAATCGGGGCTGGGAACGGAATGCACTGAGTCAGCATCCTCCGTGGGCCGTGCGGTGGGGCTTGCCTTCCCAGGGGCTGTCTGCGGACATGTTTGGGTGTCACCACGGGGAGTGCTGCTGGCATCCGGCAGGGAGAGGCCAAGGCATGCTGACTGTTGCTTCCAAACTGAGATGTTAAAGAAACTGACAGGTTTTCCCCTAGGAAACCACCAGGTTTTGGTTCATCCAAAAAATGGGGGAAAGGGAAATTGAGACATAGAAGGGCAAGATAAGAATCCAGCAGGAGGTCAGAAAGTTAAAGAGAGAAAACGGTGCACCAAGACCAGCATAAGTAGCCGTGAGACCCACTGAGTTGAAGGGACAAAGGGGTGAGTGTGGAGATCTGGGGAAACAAGCAGGTGGAACAGGACGCCAGCGTGCCTTTCCGCAGGAGAGCCACACGCGGCGTCTCTTCTCTCTCTCTCTCTCTCTCTCTCTCTTTCTCTTTTTCTCTCTCCCCCCCGCCCAGGTGGTTTCCTCACTGTGGTTTACACCGACACCCTGCATGCCAGCGTCATCGTCCTGGGGTCCTTCTTGGTGATGGGCTTCGGTGAGTCCGTCTTGAGAACATGGAGCACCCTGGGTGGGATCCGAAGCTGACTGCTGCCCTCGGCCTTTTCAGCACCGTCATCTCCAGATGAGGGACTGAGGCCCTCGGAACCCAAGAGCAGTCCGTAAGGTCATGCTGAAATGTGGGGGCGGGAGGACTTCCGCTTCCGTGCGAGAACGGAGTCAGGTGTGCAGCTAGCTGAAATGTACAAAGTGAACACACTGGTGCCAGCACCGAGTCAAGAAGTTTCCGTTTTCTTTACTTCCTTTTCAAACTTGGTACCTTTTGTTCCTTTTTCTTGCCTATTACCCTGGCCATGGCCTGAACTACAGTGTCAAATAGAAGTAGAGACAGCAGACATTCTTGTCTCATTCCCAATATTAAAGGAAAAGTTTTAAATGTCTCACAATTAAAGGAAATGTTTGCTGTCATTTTTTTGTAGACATTCTTTGTCATACTAGCATAGTTCCCTTCCATTCCGGGGTCATAGCACCTTCAGGCATGGCTAGATCCAGGGTTCTGCCTGAACCAGGGAGGCAGACAGCTCCAGACTGCCACACTAGCCAAGAACCCCAAAGGGAGAAAGCAGGCTTTGTTGATCTCTTGAGCCTACAAATAAGTCCTGACTAGCTGAGTGTGGGTCTCCAATCCACTCCCAGGGGCAAGGGAACACTGGCCGGCGGGGTCAAGTACCCGATTGGAATGGTGGCAGTGTGACGAGGCCCACCTAGGCTGCACAGGATGGAATGAGCTGGGAAGAGGGGTTCTACCACCAGAAGCAGGAGTAGGGGTGCTGGGCACACAGCCACAGTGTCCCCTGGACTCTTCCTTCTCTTTGAGGAAAACATGTGTCTTGTCTTAGGCACATGGGGTCTTGACTATTTGTCACTCACTTGCACTTTATATATTAGACTAGAAGCCCATTGCACGAAGATTCGCGCAATAGGCCTTCCTTCCCTGGCTGCCGGCACTGGTTTTCCTCCGGCACCCGGGACCCAGGCCTTTGGTCTGGCCGCAGCGGAGAAGCCAAGCCTCTTCAGTCTTCAGTCTTCGCTCCGTGTCTGCGTATGCAAATTAACCACCATCTTTGTTGGGTTAATTTGCATAGTCGCTCTGATTGGCTGGTGGGTGTAGCTGAGTGACACCAATTTGCATGTTTCTCTTTTATTAGAGTAGATGCAGTTCATCAAACTGGGCCCCAGTTTGCAACCTCAGTTCGTTAGGTGTGTGTTGCTGTCCAGTTTACGGTACTGATACGTTTGATGTTGTTTTTAAGCCTTCAAGGAAGTGGGAGGGTACCAGGAGCTACTGCACAAGTACCCCAACGCCAAGCCAAGCATAATCCAGGAGGGCAACTGGACTGCCCCGCCAGAATGCTACCTGCCTCGCGCAGATTCTTTCCATATCTTCCGGAACGCCATTACCGGAGACCTCCCCTGGCCTGGAGTGATCTTTGGCATCCCCATCCTTTCCGTATACTACTGGTGCAGCGATCAGGTAATAGACGCGTAGCGGCGAGGTGACTGCATGGGGCTGGTGATTCAAGGCTCCACCCAGTGGGTCAGGTTTCCCTTCCGACCCCTGGTGACTGCCTTCCTAGTTTAAATGAAATGGTGTTAGAGGAATTTCTCCTCCAGTGCCATCTACAGCACATCAACTATTCTTATTTTTTCTTCTTTCCTGTCGTTCTCTAAAACATAGTGTTTTGGACATAAAAAATGAGTCAGTTCTCCTCAGTTGGGTCAATAAATTAAATGCAGCCAATCAGCATATCAGTTGGACTTTTTAAGGACTCAAACTTACTCTAAAAATTGTGTGGTTTTCTCTCTCTCAGTGGTGGCTCATTAAATAAATTGTGAAGTATTCATAAAGTGAAGAGGAAATATAGAAATAAAAGGAAGTGTAGCTGCACATAGTAACATGGATGAATCTTTTTTTTTATTTCAGAGAGGAAGGGAGAGGGAAAGAGAGAGAGAGAAACATCAGTGATGAGAGAGCATCATGGATTGCTGCCTCCTGCAGGCCCCCCACTGGGGATCAAACCCACAACCCGGGCCTGGGCCCTGACTGGGAATCGCATCCTGACCTCCTGGTTCATAGGTTGACGCTCAGCCACTGAGCCCGCCGGCCGGGCAGATGAGCCCCTGTGGTCATGTTGGTTATCCTGTGGACTTTTCCTGTGTATGGAGTTGAGGTGTATGTGCTACTGTTGCATCCTGGGCTGTTTAGTTACCATCACGCTGCGGGCATTTCCCCGCATTATTTAAATGTCTTCAGGGATGTCGTTTCAGTGCCTGCGTCGTGCCGAAAGGTGCTGACGCGCTGGCCCGTGTCTTGACTTTTTCTTTTTTTTCTTTTCTTTTTTTTTTAAATATATTTTATTGATTTTTTACAGAGAGGAAGGGAGAGAGATAGAGAGTCAGAAACATCGATGAGAGAGAAACATCGATCAGCCGCCTCCTGCACATCCCCCACTGTGGATGTGCCCGCAACCCAGGTACATGCCCTTGACCGGAATCGAACCTGGGACCTTTCAGTCCGCAGGCCGACGCTCTATCCACTGAGCCAAACCGGTTTTGGCTTGACTTTTTCTTAAGTGCTTGTCCACCTGCCAGCTGTACTGTCTGCTTGGCCGAGCGCACGCTGCCTCTGAAAGCAGGAGCCCCATGAAATTGGGTCGTAACCTCTTCTGGAGGTGATTTTTGCATCTTTAAAGGTCTCTACTAGCTCATTTAAATGAGATGAGTGAAGTTGGTCTGAGTTCTGAATACACATGTGTCACCAGGAACCCACCTTTGCTTGGATTGACGTCTCGGGGCTCTGCCCCTTCCACCCAGCAGAGACGGTCTGTGGCCCTCGGAGGGAGTGTGGTCCTTGCTGGGGGACAGGGCACTGTGTCAGTGCTGGCCGCAAGGCCAAGGTCACGCACACCATCGCTGTCCCTCCGGCAGCTGTGCCCTGAGCAGAGCGCTTCCTGGTCATGCCTCTCCTCCTGCCGGGGTGCCCTGGAGGAGCTGGGTGAGGGTCCCAGCATTCCCTCCGCCCAGCGGCCTGGGTTCCATGTGCCCTGAGAGACAGCCACCTCCCTCACCATCTGCGTCTCCTTGGCAGATCTTTGTGCAGAGGTGCCTGGCAGGGAAGAGCATGTACCATGTGAAGGGGGGCTGTGTCCTTTGCGGGTACCTGAAGCTGCTGCCCATGTTCACTCTTGTGATGCCCGGAATGATCAGCCGCGTCCTGTACACAGGTAACGTCTTGGTCCTGCTGTGTTCACCCCAATCCTCGCCTGTCTTAGAGACCCAGATACCATCCGGGTGATCAGGTCTCCTACAGTGAACTGGTATCCAGGCGCCCAGATCGCTGCCTTGGAGCCAGTGGTTTGGGTTAGGGGGACGGCTGAGAGCCAATGGGTTAGGGGGACGGCTGAGAGCAGTCTGGCAGAGGCCATGGAGGTAGGCGGCTAGAGAGGATTCCAGAGAGAGCCGTTCAGGAAGGGCAGAGCCGACCAGTGCTCGAGGCAAGAAGGCTGGGTTCCTCCCCTGCCCCTGGCGGTCCTGTGGGCGGGTGCTGGGCTGGGAACTGGCGATGCTGTTCCTGCGCTCACGGCTCCAGAGAGGGCTTGTACCTCACTGCACCGATAAGGCTCGGGGGAGGGGGGACTCCACATCACCCCCAAAGTACGTCTGACTCTGAGGCCCACATTCTTTGCATTAAATGCTACAAAGTCATCCCTTCTCCCTTCATGAACTATCCAAATTCTGTGGATCGAGCCCATCCCCCAGTTTTACCAGCTGTGCTGGCCCTCGGGGCCCAGGTCTGTTACTGTTCAGCCAGCGGGACCATGGCCGGCCCGGGGCGAGCGCTGCTTGTTGCTCAGCGTGTGCGGTGGCATCTCTCATCCCAAGTTGTCCTCAGCCTGCCCTGAGACGCGCCTCTTTTCCTTTTTCTGTATTTTAATGTTTTTATTGATGTCAGAGAGGAAGGGAGAGGGAGAGAGAAGCATCCATGATGAGAGAGAATCATGGATCGGCTGCCTCCTGCACACTCCACACGAGGGATCGAGCCCCAACCCGGGCCTGTGCCCTGACCTGGAATTGAACCGTGACCTCCTGGTTCATAGGTCGAGGCTCAACCACTGAGCCACCTCCCTGATCCTGATTCCCTTCCAGTTCTAGCAGGAAGTGAGGCGTGCTCTGTGTCAGATCCCACACCTGGTCTTCGCGTCAGGCAGCGCTCCTGTGGCCTCGGAGCTGCCTCTGCATTAATGGAAAATGGGCCCCTGAGCTCTCCAGGACCCAGGAGCCCTGGCGTCATGCCCCCGCCTCCCCCAATACTACCGACCACCCGCTCACTGACGGACAAGGCCGGGCAGATTGCATGTGCTGGGGACTCTGAGAGCTGCGGAGGGAGGGAGGAAGCATGGGGCATAGCTCTTCCCTCTGGTGCCAGTGGCCTTGGGAAGCCGAGGTCCCTCCAGCCTCTAACCAAAAGGTGCATCGAGCTGATGGAATGCCCTGGGGAGAGCCCTGGATGGAAGGGCAGTACCACGTGTCCCAGTCCTCAGGACTGGCCATAGTCATGGACCCACGTACACGTGCCAAGTGGGGAAAGCCAGGAGGCACTCGTCGTGCAGGCTGGCACCTGCCATGTTCTCGGAAGAAGGCGCTGTGCCAGCAGCCGGGATGCTCTGGCCTGGCCTGGTTCCGGGTCTCTCCCCGGCCAGGTCAGGGCCATGCTGCCAATGGGTGTCCCCTCTGTCCAGTTTCCTCTGTAGCCTCTATTACTGGGCTTTTGTTTGAAAATGATCTGCCTTTTGGCTCCTCTTTCTGGGCTGGTGTCACCTTCAGGCCGTCCGGTGGCAAGACTGTCACGGCAGCACCAGCCTCTGTCCCGCCAGCTCACCCCCCAAAGCAACGGGGTTTCCTTTCCCAGTGGTTCCTGCAGAAAGCTCAGGGGCGTCCTCGCGAGCCCACGTGGGTGACAGGCACCAGGCGTGGTGACCAAGGAGAAGGGATTTCCCGAATGCCCAGGCCTGGCTCCCGGGCCTCCCAAGCCACACCATCCCGGCTGAGGTTGCATTACCGCCGGCGGGGGAGCAGAGTGCGGGCGGATGAACGGATGTGCACTGTGCCACCCCCGTGAGCTTTTATGGTCTTTCTCCAGGAGCTTGGTGACCACTTCCTCAGCTAGATTCTGTCCCCAGCAGAGCCGCCCACTGTCCCCGCTAACCTGGGCGATGGCCTGCCTCCTCCTGGTCGGTGTGTGTTAGTTCACTGTGCGGTTTCTCACAGGGCAGCTCTATATCCTGGATGTAAGCTCTTGAAGGGTACATCACATTCACTCCCTTTCCTTCCCTTTATCCAAAATTTCCTCCCAAGTACCCTACCCGGGCCAAGGGAGCAGGGTCATGAGTTGTCACACATTCAGTGAGCAGTCCTCTGGCTTTCCTAACCAGTAGCTGGATCGTTAAACGGCATGTGGAGGTCACGGGACTGGCTGTGGGTCAGTGAATTGGCAGAAGCATCAGCTTACTTGACTCCTCAGCGCCTAACTCCTAGCTTTTGTCTCTACTCCCAGCTCCCCAAGAGTGTCTAGGATCATGAACCGGAAGGGCCACCAGTTGCCCCAGAACCGGTCCGATGAGGAATCTGTAGTTCCCATTGCACTCCTCTCCCTGAGCTGATCTTAGAGCTCCAGGGCCAACTTGCTGGTTTCTCTCTCTTGGCAGACAAAGTGGCCTGTGTTACACCTTCCGAATGTGAAAAGCACTGTGGCTCCAAAAGCTCCTGCAGCCCCCTCGCCTACGCTTTGCTGATCATCGGCCTGCTGCCCAAAGGTAAGGAAGGGACCCTGCCGCCCGGCCAGCAAGGCTCCAAGTGGAGCATTGACTTATGAACCAGGAGGTCATGGTTTGATTCCCGGTCAGGGCACAGGCCCAGATTTCGGGCGTGATCCCCCGTGGGGAATGCAGGAGGCAGCCGATAATGATTCTCATCGTCGATGTTTCTAGCTCTCTCTCCCTCTTCTTTCCTCTCTGAAATCAATAAAAATGTATTTTAAAAATATTTAAAAAGAAGAAGAAGAAAGAAATGGACCCTGCCAGGCCACAGAGATCAGGATCTGTGTCCGCATGGGAGCGTGTGCCTCGGGCTGTGAGAGCGCATCTGCCAGGCAGCCGTCCCTCTGGCAGAAGTGGAGGCATGAGTGAGACGGGACTGTAGGGCGCCTGGAGCAGGCCAAGTCCAAGGACACTGTGTGCCTGGCCCGAGCAGCCCATTATGTACCCTTTAGGCTCCCAGCAGATCAGGGTCCCTGCCACGCGGTAGCCTGACGGGGCGCATGGCTGGATGGCTGTGGTTATTGCTACCACTGGTGGAGCACTCTGTATTGGGAATTGTGCTGACCCGTCTACTTAATTTGTCTTAATCTTAACAGCAGCCTGTGGTAAGTGCTTTTATGCCCATTTACAGATGAAGACACTGAGGCACAAGGAGCAGCACCACCTGTCTAGAGTCTGACCTTCTCTGCGCCTCTGGCTCCTCATCTGTGAAGGGGGAGGCAGCAGTGGTGTCTGTCGCCCAGGGTGGGAGGGAGGATCGGCAGGCTGATGCCTAAGGAATGTTCTGGCACAAAGTAGCTCTCAGGGAGAGTTGCTCCCATCATTATATCAAGACATCGCCGGGAGCGAGAACGTCTCGCCACCAAGCGAGGACAAACGTCATGTGTTCACCTCTCCACGATGAAACCTCACTCCAAACAGGACTTGCACATTTTGTAGAGAAAATGTGGTACCTGGAAAGGTTCCTTAGGAGGCCTACTCCACCTCCGGCCTGGACAGAGCCGAGGCCCAGGAAATGTCCCTGTCTTCCAGGTGCCCGAGGCCTGATGCTGTCCGCACTGTGGGCGTCTCTCATGTCCACCCTGACCTCCATCTTCAACAGCGCCAGCACCCTCTTCACCGTGGACATCTACACCCAGATCCGGCCGACAGCCACGGAGCGGGAGCTCATGGTCACGGCCAGGTGAAGGCTTGCTCTCACACTTCAGTTACATGAAACATTTAGACCGTAAGGCTGTGTATGGAATCAGCCTGTCTGTACACAGTATGATTCTACATATTTTTGCTGCCGTTTTGCAATGAAGATGTATTGCTTTTATAATCACATAGGAAAAGTATTTGGGAAAAGAATTAAGTAATCACTGAAAAAGATTAGCATAGTTTGCTGTCGCTCCAAAATAGTGCTGGTGAGGAGATTTACGTACAGGGTCTCATTATCTCGTTCAGTCCTCATGACACTAAAGGTCAGTGTTACTGTTCTTACTCTTTGGGAGAATGGGGCGAAGAGGCTGAGAGAAGGGAATTGACCGACCTAAGGTCCCACAGTCAGTAGGAGGATTTGTCCATCTGGGAGCCACGGGGTTACCCACGAGACCACACAGCACCGTAGTAGGCCCGGAGGGACACAAACCTGTAAAATGTGGGTCCTGTCTTTATTCCAGAGGGTTTCACGGTGACTGCCCTTGGACTACATCCAGCCTGCGTGCATGTAACGTGGCCTGATGTGTCTCCTCCTTCCTTTATCTGCATGAAGAAGCATGTAGCTCATCTACTTTCTCTCTCTAATCCCTGCTTCTGAGGTGGTCTTTACATTTTGATCAGCACTCCGTAGCTTAAAGGTACTTTCTGAGAAGTTAATAGTTCTCACGTATTATATATTTTAAGCAAGACTGCCTCAAACCCACCTCCAGATATGGTAAAGCCTGTCCGTGACTCAGGAACAGGCGAACGAACACTGTTTTTGCCGTCATTCAGATATTGAAGGATTTTTGTCTGCAGCCGTATGGCCTGTTAGTGTGTAGGGGGATGGCTGTCTCCTCTGCCTCACAATGATGAGTGGGCACTGGAATTGAACCTGAGGAATAACTGAATTAATCGTTTATGGTTTGTAGACATTTTATTGGCAAGGGGGGAAACCCGCCGAACTGCCATTGACTGTTGGTTTACTTGACAGGTTTTTTGTTATCATCTTACTTGCTGTCACCATCGTCTGGGTCCCTGTAATTCAAGCGACAAACAGTGAACAGCTGATTGACTACATGCACGCCGTGAAGAGTTACCTGGTGCCCCCCATCGCTGCCATCTTCCTGCTCGCCATATTTTGCAAGAGAGTCACTGAGCAGGTGGGTGGGGTTGCTGTCTCGGCCAGAGGTGCCCAAGGAGGGTCGCTAGTGCCTCGGGTTCACAGCGCGGCATCACGTGCTTTCTGAGAGAGGGTTTCCTCCCGGAGAGATGTGCTCCCCGCTCCCTCATGCACGTGGTAAAGGCCGGCTTTGATGGGTTTCCCTCCCTTTGCAACGTAACCCTCCCGCACACACGTCTGGCTGTAGGAGCACGTCCTTCACTTGCTCTCTATTGGGATGTCTGGCTCCGAGATTTCATGTCCACAGTGGGATGTACAGTTGTGGCTCCTCCCCTTCCCTGCAGTGAGGCCATCTCTCCCAGCCACGCTTTGAGCACAGATCCCAGGAGTGGCTCAGTTGTGCTTTCATACGACTTTGAAAGCACAATTTGTCAGAATTTTTTTTTTATTGTTTGAGTCATATTTTCTAAAAATATATCTTTATTGATTTCAGAGAGGAAGGGAGAGGGAGAGAGAGAGAGAAACATCAATGATGAGAGAGAGAGTCATGGATCGGCTACCTCCTGCACGCCCCCCACTGGGGATCCAGCCCACAACCTGGGCCTGTGCCCTGACCTCCTGGTTCATAGGTCGACGCTCAACCACTGAGCCACACCGGCCAGCTCCAGATACACTTGAGAAGTCGAGCCGGCAGGATTGGCTCATGGGTTGGGGGTAGGGCAGATGGAAAGGGAAGGACAGGGAAGAGCAACCAGGGAGATGGAGGTGTCCTTACAGGACGGGGAGGACTCGGTCTCTCTGGACACGTCATATTGGAGGTCACTGTGTGTGACCCAACTTAACAGCACGTGCAGCGCTCCTGCCGCTCTGCCTGGCCTGGGGGGCGCGCACGCGCTCAGGCCTGTGTTCAGCCAAGAGGCACCCCACCCTGGTGCTCACACAGGGCTCCTGGGGGGAGCCCTAGGATGACAAGGTTGGCTTCAGAACTCAACTTCTCAGGGGGCTGAGGCTGAGGGGGCCTAGCCTCCCCCCACACCCCCTCTCAGTGACCCTCGGGGCTCCTCCTCCCGCAGGGGGCCTTCTGGGGGCTGATCGGTGGACTCCTGATCGGCTTCGTCCGGATGGTGTCTGAGTTTGCCTACGGACGCTGGACCTGCTCGGCAGACAGCAAGTGCCCTCCGATCATCTGCGGCGTGCACTACCTCTATTTCGCCATAATCCTCTTCGTCATCAGTCTCCTCACCATCCTGGGCATCTCCTTGCTCACAGACCCGATTCCGGACAAGCACGTAAGTCCTGCCCCGGGGTGCTGGGGGTCCGCCCCGGCCCAGGGTTCCCTCAGCAGTACCTGGGCTCTGCTAGCTGGGCCAGAAGCGGCCAAATCCCTGCGTTTGCTTTGAAAGCGGAGGGCTGGGGCCAGGCATAGGGATGGACCAGATACAGGCCAGGCAACAGACAGGCCCTGCCGTTCAAACAAAACTAAACTGAACCCCTTTTCAGCAATCCTTTGCCAGGCACTGTTCACTTAGAATGAGAAGTTTGGCTTTTAAAATACACATTTTCCTTGGAAGTGTAGCATTCCTTAACCTCAGTATGAATTAATAGAATCCACCAGGCCCAGCTGCCACCACCCAGAGAAAGTTAAGCCAACAGGAGGGGGAGGGGCAGTCCTTGGGGCAGCTGCCTGCGCCCGCTCAGGGGTGGCGTCTCCCAGGCTCTCCTGGCGCGGCTGTTTCACGCTTCCCAGTCACCCAGTTGGAAATGAGAAAGCCTGGGCTCCGAGCAGGTCAGCCTTTTGCCTGAGGTGCCAACCTAGTAAATGGCACATCACCTCCTACGGCACAGCACCTGCTATGGCACAGCACAGCCGCGGGCCCTGCAGGACGGGCATGGCCAAGCCAGAAAGCAGCGGGAAGGGCCCAGATGTCCCATCTCTGGAGCTCAGAGGGAGAAGTTTCTGGAACACCTGATGCCTTCCATGCACCCTCGCCTGGGCGAGGGAAAGCCATGAGCTGGAAGACTGCTCAGGGCGGCTCCCCCAGGCCTCCCCTCTGGCCGCACTGCTGCTGAGCGGCTCCGTTTGCTCCTTCCCTTCTTGCACACACAGCCCCGTTGGAGGAGGGATGGAGCCAGTGTGTGTGGGGGCCGGGGGGTACGGGGGGCAGCCAGGGTTGCGGGGTGCAGGCCCAACACACATCACCCCGGCATCGTGACAGTGGGAGACTTCCCTGCTCTGGCACCTTGAGGGACTGGGGTGATGGGCGTGACTCCTCTTACTCTCACCTCTTGGGTGTTGCCTGCTTCTCAGGCAACCAAGCGCTCGAGTGTGTCCCACCGGCCTGGCAGCAGGCGGGTGCCCTGGGGGCAGAGCGCGGCTGGAGGGACAGGAGTGGAAGAGGAAGCAGTGTTTATGGTTCCGTGTCTAGGCCCTGGGCCAGGCCCCTGCTCACCACCCGGGAGGCGGGACCGAGCGCCGGGGCCTGGCCCACAGGGAGCGAGGGTGTTGCTGGGACGGCCAGTGTGTACACACGGCACCACCAGGCAGCAGTTCAAGGCTGACCGGCCTCTTAGTAACACGGCAGAAGTTTAGTGCCCTAACTTCAGCCCGAGATGTGGGCGCAGGCAGGTGCTGGAGGGCCCTGTCATGTGCGGAGGGTGGGCTGAGGCTCCTGTACTCCAGGCTGGTGTGACGGGAGCTTAACACCGATTCCAGATCGGGAGGCGGGAAGGCTCACTTAGTTGTGCTCCTGCTGACCCCAGTCCTTGGGGCGGGGAAAGCAGCAATCGTCTGGGTTTGTTCCTTCCCAAGGTGGTCGTACGTGTTTTCAGGAAAAGAACAAAGTCGCAAACCAGAGGGACAGGGGTGCTCCCTTGCTGAACCTGAGCGCTGGGCTCCGCGGGGCCGGGCCACAGGGACGGGAAGAGCCTCTGGGCTGAGCGAGAGCTCTCGGCGGCCGGTCCGTCCAGGGAGAGGGGGGACGGCTGCTTTCACCCGGGGGCACAGGGTCCTGGTCCCTCAGAGCCCGAAGGGGCCCTGAGCGAGCTGCCTCCACCCTCACTCAATGGAAGGATAGGGGCCTGGGGAGGCATCACCCTTTGCCAAGGCCACACGCCCGGCAGCAGAGCCCACACGAACTCCATGGCGGCCAAGGGCCCGCTTCCCCACCCCTGTCCCTCCCGTTTGTGTTGGAGCCTAAGGACCAGGTCCCTGCAGTCCCTCAAGCCCCGGTGCCCGCCTGCTGGCCACGGCACGTAGGCCTGTGTGGCAAGGCCTGAATGGGGACCTGTCCCTCCCTCCCCAGCTCCACCGGCTCTGTTGGAGTTTACGCAACAGCCAGGAGGAGAGGGTGGACCTGGACGCAGAGATGCAAGTGAAGAGAACGGCTCTGCGGGTGCAGCCCGGTGAGGAGGCCGCAGCCTGGGGGGTGGGGGGTGCTGCTCAGGGTTGGGGGGGTGGGGTGGCCTGCGCTGCCTCCCAGCACCCTGCCAGCAGTCCCCACTCCAGAAATTCGTTCCAGGCAGAGGCTCTGGCTTTCCTGTGTCTTCCGATGCCTTGGGGGTCTATGGGCTGTTGAGGGAGATGTCTCTCCGACATCTCTGTGGGTGGGCTGGCTGGAAAGACCCACCTGGGCGGTGCAGGGGGAGGAGGAGAGAGGGGTCCCTTGTGAAGCGCAGGGGCATCCAGGCCACTGGGAGGGGGCGGGGGGCGGGGGGCGGGGCAGGAGGACCATGCTTGGTGACCGGGAGGCATTGCAGGGGGTGGCTGATCCTTCCACTGAGGCAGATGCTTGACAGCGAAGAACGAAGCCCGAGAACCGGCCGCTGTTAGCCACTGAGAGCAGCTGGGTGGGGGGGGGCACACAGGGATTCAGAGGAGAGGGCTTCTCACAAGGGGGGCAGGGGAGGGTCTGTAAGGGGAGCAGCCCCACCTAAGAGGGCTCCAGGCCCAAGGACAGCTAGGCTGCAAGCACGAACTGAGAGGACATTCCAGGCAGAGCTGCGGCCCAGGGGAGGGGTCCTGGCGGATCGGGTCAGGACAGGACGATGCCCTGAGCTCCTCGGACCCTGACGCAGCAGGATCAGGCCTAAGGAGATTAGCCCTGAGTCCAGGCAGGGGGTGCGGGAGGCTGTGAGGTTGGGGAAGGAGGGAGGGACAGGGAGGGAAGAGGCTGCCGGAGGAGAAGGCAGTGCCTGCGGCTCCCCTCGCCTTCCTGCCAGGGCAGGTCAGAGCCCAAAGAGGCCTGGGTTCCCTCTGACATGTGCAGAGGAGACCTGGGGTGGGTAGGCTCCTTGGACTTCTGCCCGGCCAGTGGGGGCGTGGGGGAGTGACCCCGGAGGATACAGGCTCCCTGGGCATTTCCCTTGTCTAATGGGGGCGCCCACAGGGTGCCCGGTGCTCCTTCTGGGGCACCTGTCGCTGCCTCTTCTCCCCATCCACTGCCATGGGCGGTGAGGATGACAGTGGCTCACATGGACCACCCACTTGGGACGTGCCAGCGCTGTCAGAAGCATCCCCTCCATGAGAAGTACAGTCGTTACCTTACAGACGGGAGATGAGGCACTGAGCAGCCAATGACTTGCCCAGGGTCCATAGTGAGCTGGGCGGTGGTGGACCTGGGATTTGGACACAGGCAGCCTGACTCCAGTGTGTGTCCTCAGCCCCTGCCCATCCCGCCTCCCGTCACGCTGCTCTGCGGCTGTTGTCAAACGATCCGCCACCTTTCAACTGTGCCGCCTCCTGGGCCTGGCAGCTGCGGGCGGTGTGATGATGCGCCCCTGAGAGAGCAGGCCAGCGTGTGCCACTCCGGCCTCTCAGCACCGATAGCAGATACCGGTGTCCCCGGCTTGGGGTCCTCCGGCCGCCCTCCCCGGTAACAGGCTCCTCTGTCCCTGGCCATGGGCTCCACATTCCTGGTGCCACCTCAGCCTCAGGAGCAGCTGGCTGGGAGGCTGCCCAGGCACAGAGCGCGTCCCGGACACACGGCTGGGCATCTGCTCCCACTAAACCGTGCTTGTCACCAGGAGAAAGCCAACCCCAGGCCGCTGCTGGGTCAGAGGGACGCGCCGGCGCTGGCCATGGTGCTGACCGCACAGAGCACGCGCTGTGCTGACAGGGGCCAAGTTTAAGCCCCAGAGTTAGGTGTTTACGCAGAGTCGGCCTGGAGAAGCTCTCCTGTAACCCCTAGACCCACCCCCCGCCTCCTGGGGGACACCACTGGCTCCCCTCCAGCCTGCAGAGCCTTACTGGGCCCTGAGATGGTCCTGCGACGCTGCGAAGGAGGCAGTGTCTGTTCTGTGTGAGGCATCAGCGATGTCCTCCTCCGCCGGGGAGAGTGCTGCTGAGGGCGCAGGGGCAGCCGCTTGCGCTCGGCCTGCAGAGCTGCGTTCGGCTGTGTGGCCGAGACAGAGGAGTGGGCGTGTGGAGCAGACCTGGGTCGGCCGGCTCTGTGACAGCAGAGGCCCCTGAACCTCCGCCACCCAGTCCAGGGGCCCTGGGCCCAGCTGAAGGCTCTGCCCATAGAAGGCAGGCGTGGCCCAGGCAGCCCTCCTCTGCTCCCTTCAACCTCGTCCCACTCTCCCCGTCTCTGAGGGTGGTGGTAGGGCCCTTAGCAGGGGCCATTGGTCTTCCTGCTGGACTCACGGCTGAGTGGGACCCCTTACGGAGTGTGTGCGCCTGCGCCTCCTGACCTTTGCCCTCTGTTCCAGGGGGAAAAACGGGGACCGAGAACTGCTTCTGGAAGGCCTTGAACATATACTGTGGCTTGGAGGCGAAGCCAAGCGCCAAAGTGGCCCCAGAAGAGGAGACGGAGGAGAAGGCGGAGGAGTCCGGTGCCCCGTCCAAAGAGACAGTGCAGAGCGACTCGCCCGAAGGGACGAAGCCCCGCGAGGCGCTGGAGTCGCCGTTCTGGAGCAAGGTGGCCAATGTCAGCGGGCTCCTCTTGCTCCTGATCACGGCCCTGTGCCATGTCCTGTACCACTAACGTGGCCCGGCACAGAGCGTCTGGGGGTGGGGGGGCAACCCTGCCTCTCCCAGGCGCCCTCGTCCTCGTGGGGAGACCGCAGGGGTGGGGCCCCGGGTCTCACTAATGACAAGGCCCCAGTCACCCAGCAGGTGCCACCAGCCGCAGGGACAGAGCGGAGTCCACTCCGTGCAGGGCCACGCAGATGAGAGCGTCTGCTTCTGTACAACAGGACGCGTTCCTCCAAATGGCTCTCCTGCATAAACACTGACTTTCACTTCAGTTAATTTTGGCTTCTCGTCGCTAGATGCATTGGGTTTTTGCTTATGTTTATTTTGCTGTCAGCATTTCCTTCCTGTACCCAGCCTCCGCTTGCCTGTTCTCTCCTCCCGTTTAAATGTGTGGCCCTGCGGGCCAAGATGCTGTGTAGCGTGAGCACCCCCCATGCCGGGCTCCTGCCACAGTGTGTGCCCACGATGACCTCACAGGCCCGCTGGAGCGCATCTGCCTGCGGATGGGAATGTGGGCTCCTGCTGGGCCAGCGAGAGGCTCCTGTACCCCTCCGCACCGTCTGACTGCTGCCGGGCCTCCCAGTCTGCCAGCCGTTGGGATGTTATTGGAGTTGGGTCCAAGGGTTAGAGTCCCTTGAGCTGTCACACAGGCCACTCCTGGCTGTGCCTGCAGGGCTCCCGCCTAGTCCTCAGACCTGAATAAAGGTTTGTGCCTTTAGAAGACGTCTCAGTGCCTTGAAGTGATTTGGGAAGACACACCAGCATCACACCCTGAGGTGCACTAGCACGGCCAGCTGCTCGTCCCCAGCCTCAATCTTATTTTTAAAATATATTTTTATTGATTTCAGAGAGGAAGGAAGAGAGAGAGAGAAACATCAAGGATGACAGAATCATGGATCCGCTGCCTTCTGCACGCCCCCTACTGGGGATTGAGCCCACAACCCGAGCCTGTGCCCTTGACCAGAATCGAATCCAGGACCCTTCCATCTGTAGGCCAATGCTCTATCCACTGAGGCCTCATTTAATTCTTCAGCTGCCATTTTTGAGTACCTACAATATGCCAGATGCTGCAGGAAAACAGCTGTGAGCAGAGCACGTGGCCTGGGGGGAAACACCAGTGGCCCTGGGATCACAGAAGGCCTACAGGCCAGGCCCCTCCCGCCTAAACAACTGCCAGCGCTTCGCGTGGCCTGCTGCTCCACCGGGGGTGAGAGCGGGACTCAAGCCACAGAAGCACCCTGTGGAAAAACGAGAATCGGCCACATTTCCGAGGAGGAGCCCGAGGCTCAGCCAGGGACCCTCGTATGTAGGGAGCGGGGTGAGGCCGGAAGCAGCTCTGCCTACACCCTGGCCTTCGCTGGCCTCTGCGCTCTGTACGCTCAGGAGTGCCCCCTGGGCGCCCACCTCACCTCGGGTCAGCGAAGGCCTCCCAGGACCGGAGGAGGAGTCCGTGAGCTGGGGGACAGCGGGGACAGCCTGGGGAAGGCAGCGAGCAGGCCTCGCCAAGCAGGGACCCTCGGAGCAGAGGCCCGGGTCCGGCAGGTGAGCCTGTGCGGGGTGGAGGGAGAAGAGCGGGCCTAGAGGAAGCACCGAAACCCTGGTTCCCAAAGGATCCACCGGGGCAGCGCCCAAGCCTCGGGTGGGGAAGCTCCACGGGAGGCAGCGTCCACGGCTGGGCCACTGCACTGTCCGTCCCAGGAGCACGGGTGCCCGTGGGTGGGACCTTGGGGAGGCAGGGGGCGTGGAGCAGCCGCTGTGGTTGAGGTGAGGTGGGGACAGGAGGAATGGGCGCCCCTGGCACTCCTATTTTCCTAAAAAAGCGGTTTCCCCTCATGGGGCCTTTTTCAGAGAATGAGGTTTCCCCTGACCCAGCTGGGCCCAGCAGCCAGTCCCTGCCCAGCCGGGTGGCTCAGTGGTTGAGCGTGGACCTAAGAAGCAGGAGGTCACAGATTCCCAGTCAGGGCACAGGCCCGAGTTGCGGGCTCCATCCCCAATGGGGGGCCTGGAGGAGACAGACGATCCATGGTTCTCTCTCATCATTGATGTTTCTCTCTCTCTCCCTCTCCCTTCCTCTCAGAAATCAATAACTTTTTTTTTAAGCACAAATGTGCCCTCTGGGACCTATTTAGGCTAATCCTCTCATTCCAGGGACACAGGCTTCTCTGTGTTTCTTCTTGGAAAGGGAAGGCCCCAGGCACCGGAGGACAGCCAGGGTGCGCTCACTGGGAATGCCGGCTCGGCTGGTGTGACTGGGAGGAGTGGGCATGCCAGGAGCCGGGGGTCCTGTCCCACTGGAAACGTGGCTGCTGGGAGGGGACAGCATGAGGGCAACCCTGGTGGAGGCAGGGAGCCTCCCAAAGCTCCCGGGGGAAGTGAAGGCTCCAGCTCCGCCCAGACGAATGAGTCCAGCCCTGAGCTAAGCTCAGCCTGAGCTTCAGCAGAGGTCAGAGCTGGCTGGGGACCAGCCACCCCGCCAAACCAGGCAGCCCACTGAATCAGGGGGGAGGGAGGGAGAGATTACGGGGTCCCCCTGCAGACCTAACCTCTCCCCTCCCCCCAGCTCTGCCGCCACCTCAGCCAATTTCTCTTTGGGGGAGAAGCAAACCAGACCGGGCCAGGCCGACAGTAGGGAGGCTGGGTGGGGGGTGCCGGGAGGACCCCCTGCAGGAGAGGAGAATGCGGCTGTTCGGGAGGAAGAGCTTAAGGAGCATCGCCCGAGGCTCATCTGTGGGGGGGCCGCGGACAGCGCACCCCCCAGCCAGAGCACACCGGTGACACTTTTTTTTTTTTTTTTTGGTTAATTCTCATCCGAGGATATTTTTCCATTGATTTTTAGAGGGAATGGAAGGGAGAGGGAGAGACAGAGAGAAACATCGATGTGAGAGACATATCAATTGGTCACCTCCTGCACACGTCCCAACCAGGGCCCGGAACCTGCATGCCCTTGACTGGAATCGAACCCGGGACCCTTCCGTGCGAGGGGGCTGAGGCTCCTGGCCAGGGCTGGGGTGACACCTTTGACCTTCCTGCTACCAGTGTGGGGAGGGGGCAGACCTGGCTGAGCAAGGCCGTGCCCAGCCACACCCGTGGGCCTGGTCAGTCGGTGTCCAAAGCTGGGGTGATGCCTGGTCCAGCTGTGTCCCCCCCGCAACTCCCTTCCCTCATGTGTTGTCCCTGGAAGGCTCAGTCCTGCCCTCTGCCACCTGTGACCTGGCCGTCTGGGCCGGGCATGTCCTCTTTGGCAGGAGAGGGGAGAGAAAGAGAGAGAGAGAGAGAGAGAGAGAGAGAGAGAGAGAGGTGTGATCGGCTTCATTAACATCAAGTGACATGCAGACCCGAGAGAAAGCTATCGGGCCCGTTTATTCGGGTCTGGCCGTAGGAGAGGCTCAGGGTCTCCACTCAATGACCTTGATGGCCACCTGGGCCGCCCGCTGCACAGTCTTGCTGGGGTCCTCCACTTCCAGGACTCGGAAGGCATGCACGTGGGCCTTCAGGATCTTGCGGCCCTCGGGGGCCTCCGCCAGCATGGTGAGGGCCTTGACGGCATTCAGGCGGGCCTTCTGCAAGGACGAGATCAGCAGACCCAGCAGCGAGTGGATGGCGTCGGCATCCAGGGCCGCGTACTTCCCTGTGGGTGACCAGCACCAGGCGTTCCCTCGGGGCCTCTGCCCACTTCCTCTCACCACCCCCTGCCCAGGCCTCCCCCAGCCTCCAGCCTGCGTGTCCTCAGGGGAGGCGCTCCCTCGTTTACCCCCCCGCAGGCCCCTGCCACCCTTCTGCCTCCAGCCCAGGTCAGGCCCCGTCCTCTCCGGCCCCTCCAGCCCCCTAACTGGCCTCTCCCCTTCCATCCTGGTGGCTGTCCCTCGACCCCCGCCCCCTTACAAGGCAACACAGTGGTCTCTTAAAAAGGAACATCCAGCCCCTCTGGGTGTGGCTCAGTGGTTGAGCGTCAGCCCAGGAACCAAGAGGTCACCAGTTCGATTCCTGGTTGTGGGCCCGATTGCCAGTGTGGGGCGTGCAGAAGGCAAGCCGATCAATGACCCTCTCATCACTGGTGTTTCTCTCTCTCTCTCTCCCTCTCCATTTCTTTCTGAAATAAAAGAAAAGCTGGGCAGGGTAGCCAGCATGCTGGCCGGCTGTGGTGACCCCCACCCCCCACGCCACTCCCACCACCAGGCCCCCACCAGCCCACCTGGCCCCCCAGCCCCGGCCGCCTCACCTTCCGTGGTCACCGTGGCGTACATGAGGGCCCCCGCGACGTTAGCCTTCACCTCCTCCACTGGGTCCCTCAGCAGATGCACCAGGATGGGGATGACGTCATGCCGCCACATCTGCTTCTTGCCCTCCAGAGGGATGCTGGGCCAGAGAGGGGGCAGCTCAGGGGCTTTGCTCGGGTGGAGCAAGGGAGCAGGACCTCGGGCCAGCCAAGGGGACAAGGCCTTGTGCTGGGACCATCCCTGTGGTCGGGTCTGGCCAAGGCCTGGGCCCCAGGGTGCAAGGGAGCATGGACGGGAAGTCGAGCCCCAATCCTACACCCAGGCCATCTGGGAGCCTGGCCGGGGCCAGGGGGCAACGGAGCCTGGCCCTAAGGTATCACGGGAAGAAACCCGGTGGATCCCAGCCCAACACTGAGGAGCAGGACCGGGGGGCAGAGAGGGCACCACAGGGAGACTCGTTCTGTCTCCGTGAGAAGCCCAGCTGCCAGGACCGAAGCCGCGCAAACAGCAGCGGCCTCGGGCGAGATGACCTTTTTTGGTCACTTGTTAAAATATATATTTTCATTCATTTCGTAGAGGAAGGGAGAAGGAGAGAGAGAGGAACATCGATGATGAGAGAGAACCATGGATCGCTGCCTCCTGCACGCCCCACACTGGGGATCGAGCCGGAAACCTGGGCCTGTGCCCTGACCGGGGAATCGAACCCTGACCTCCTGGTTCACAGGTCACCACTCACCCCCTGAGCCCACCGGCCGGGCTGTTTGGTCGCTTTCAATCCTGGCATTGCAGGACGCTGTGAGCGTGAAAGTGGGGGATTCCGGGAGAGCCTCAGCCCACGGGCCTCCGTGGGGAGGGGTCCTGTGCATGGTGAGGTGGGGAGCAGCAGCCCTGGCCCCTCCCGCCCACTCTGTGCCAGGGGCACCCCTCCCTCCTGCGCTGCAACACCGGGACAGTATCCCCACGGACAGACGTGCTGCATGTCTCGGTGAGGGGGGCAGAGGGGGCAGAGCTCCCCGCTGTGAGGCCGGCCAGGGCCGCCCCGCCTGCCCGCTTCGTCCGTCCACCTCACCTGACGGCGATGAGCGTGCGGGCGGCCTTGCAGCGGATGTTGTCGTTGGGGCTGAGCAGCTTCTCCCTGAGGATGGGCACCACGCGGCTGTTGAGCGCCTCGGCGGCGTCCTCCTGCAGGCAGGCCGCCAGCGTGTCCAGCAGGATCTCCTGGATGTGCTCCTCCTCCCGGGGCAGCTTGCGCACCAGCGAGGGGATCAGGCCGCTGGCCACGATGCCCTTGGCCCCTGCGGGGACGGAGAGCGCGCTGAGGGGCCGCCCTGCACCCCCCCCCCACGCCGGGGGTCACGCAGGGGCGAGGCCAGTCCTGCAGGAGGCTGTGGGCGGCAGGCAGGGGTGGGGTCCACGAGGCCCCCGAGGACCCGGGAAGGTACCAGCCTTTGGTTGCCTACAATAGGGGGCATCGCCCTTTTATTAAGATATATATTGTTATTGATTTCAGAGAGGGGAGAGGGGAGAGAGAGCGAGAGAAACATCAATGAGGAGAGAGAATCATGGATCAGCTGCCTCCTGCATGCTCCCTACTGGGGATGGAGCTCACAACCTGGGCCTGTGCCCTGACCTCCTGGTTCATAGGTTGATGCTCAGCCACTGAGCCCCGCCGGCCGGGCGTGCCAAGGGTCTTGGAGTGTCCCCAGGAGGGGCTCCACGTGGTGTGGCTGCGGCACCGGCGCCCGGGGAAGCCTGAGACGGTGGGCCTGCCTAAGAGGGGCTCAGCCTGGCTCCTTCCAGCCCGAGTCCCTCCCGGGGACTGTCTGTCTGCGGAGGCTGCCGGAGGACCCAGAACCGGCCCGGTGGCACCCCAGGGGCCCCGCTCCCACGTGCCCAGAGCAGCACTCAGGGGGCAGTGAGCAGGACACCACTAGGGGGCACAGCCCTTCCCCAGGGTGCAAGGGCGGCCGTCACTGCCGCCCACAGCCCACCGTGCCCTGCCCCCCATCAGCTCCCACTGCGGCCCCGCAGAGGCCGCTGGCGGGCAAGCACCTCTCTGCCGCCTCCCCAGCTAAACCTTCTAATTTACTCCAGAGACCAGTAAACAGGTTCATTAGCCTAAAGGTCTCCAGTGCCAATTAGCACCAGCGTTTCCTCTTTGAAGGCATCCCCCGTCCTTTCCTCAAAGGACATCAAATGGCAGCCCGGGGTGCGGGGTGCGGTGAGGGGGCGACAGGACAGGCGGTCAGCGGGCGGCAGAGCCAGCAGGGCCCGGGCCCCGGCCGCTCCTCGCTGGGTGGGGAGCAGCCATTTGTTCGCGGGTCACGACGCCAGGAAGAGCAGCTTCCCGATTGCTCGAGTCCGGGGCTTTTGACGATTTACTAAACACGCATTCCAAAAAAAAATGCTTACGTTGGATCCTCACTGTGTCCAGCTGTGTGACCCTGAACAAGGCGCTGAGCCTCTCTGAGCCTGGCTTCCTCATGCCTACCTGGTGGGGGGGTGCGATGCCAACGGGTAGCAGGTGGGAACGGGCTCTGTGCAAGGACGGTCGCCGTAGGCCCAGGACACCTGGCCCAGCACAGCAGGAGTCCCCCGAATTCCACCAACTCGGAGTCCCTGCCGCAAGCAAGAGCCTGCGGGGTGTGTTTGTGGGGCGGGGTGGGGGGGATACACAGGCAGAAGCTGTACAGTCCCTGGCCCCCAAGCCGCCTCTTTGGACAGACCCCTGCCCAACGCACCCCGAGGCCTCCTGCTCCTGCTGCGCTTCCCCTGCAGGCCCCGCCTGCAGGCTCCTGACCTGCCCAGGCCTGGGTCCCTCTCAGCCCAGCTCACAGTGGAGGGGCGCCAAGTCCACTTTCCAAGAAGGACTCTGCTGGCTGCTGAGGGGAGGGTCCTGGCTGGCACCTGAGCAAAGCTGGGGGTGGGGGTGGAATTTGTGCATCATCATCATCCGGTCAGGGCTTGACTGTGGCCTCTCCTGCTATAGGGTCTGCTTTCTAGGGAAACGCAGGGACAGCGGCTGCCAGAGCCATGGCGGGGGTGGGGGGGTGCTTGCAGGGAGGCGGCGCACAGGGAGGCGGTCAAAGTCAGAAAGTCACGATATTGGCCCTGGCCTATTTGGCTCAGTGGATAGAGCGTTGGCCTGCAAACAGAGGGTCCCGGATTCGATTCCAGTCAAGGGCACGTACCTGGGTTGCAGGCTCCTCCCCAGCCCGGGGCCTTGGTCGGGGCACATGCAAGAGGCAACCCATCGACGTGTTTCTCCCACATCAATATTTCTGTCTTTCCCTCTCTCTTCCACTCTTAAAAAAATCAATGGAAACACATCCTCGGGTGAGGATTAAAATAAATAAAGTTGTGGGACTGGAGGTCGTCACCACCCATGCTCCCCACCTGGATGAGGAAACCGGGGCCCAGAGAGGCAGCTCACGTGCCCAAGGCCACACAGCGGCCGCCCGGGCCGGGCCCCCAGCTCCCCGGGCCTCCTTCCTCGGGCGTTTGCCTTGGGCCTCCGCCTGCAGCATGCTGAGCACAGGGGCCGGTTCGTTTTGAGACGGAGGGAGAAAATTAAAAATAAAACGTGTGCTGGGTGTGCCTCGCTGCTGTTCACTTAGCTGCTTCTCAGCTAAAAGGAGAGTCGGGCCTGGCTATTTATAACTAACCCAGATCCGCAACTGCGTGTTCAAGTGTGTATATGTGTGTGGGGGGGGTGCAGAGACCCCGGGGGAACAAACTGGAGGGGCCCAGCTGGCCCCCCACAGCCTGAGAATGGGCCGGCAGGGGGTGGGGAGACAGGACAGGTGGGGCACACAGCCACATCCGCCAGCAGGGGACCATTGCCAGAGGCCCGTAGGCCGCCAGCCACCACCGCCCGCCCCTGGGGAAGTGGGGAGACTAGGGGGAGCATCCACGAGGACTGTGCTTACAGCACAGGTTGCCACGTGTGTAGATGAGGAATTCCAGGGTCCCCGGGGCCTGGATGTGCAGGGAGGGAGGCTCGGGGAGCTGGGCCTCGGGGGGCGGAAGGGTGAAGGCACAAGCCACCAGTGTTTGGGGAGGCTCTGGTTCAGCCCGGCGGGGTGCGTTCAGCAGCTGGTGAGCCAGAAAGCTCCGCCGGGATTGAGAGTCACCACGTCCACAGGTGGATCCCCACTTCGGTTGTGGTTTGGGCATTTCCTGGGGGAGGGGTTCCCGCCCCCCCCCCCCCCCCGCGGGCTCTCCTCAGCCCGCTGCCCCTGCTGGGTTGGCGAGATGCCGCCAGGGGGTTCGCCACCAGGGCCCTACCCCTCTTCCCACCACAGAGCCCCGGCTGTTGTCCCTGGTCCTGTTGTCCTGGCCAGTAAGGACTCACGACGGAGCGCTGGCCCCGCCTGGGGACCCCACATCTGTGCCAGGGCACTGGGCCCACCTCGACTCACAGTGACTCGCCCGTCCAGCTTTCCCCTTGTATGGCCCCCCTGCCCGGAACTCCTGGCACACCGACCCCCACCCCTGTGCCTGCCGTGGCTCCTGGGGACCCTTCTCCGTCCTCGGCTTACTCAGCCTCGCTCCCCAAGGCACGGGACGTGGCTCACCATGTCTTCCTTCTCGAGACACACCCTGCCCAGGGCTCTGGGGCCCTTCACGCCCTGTTTCCTGGCCACCTCTCCAGCTGCTCCTCCCACGGCGTAGCCAGTGCCACCCCTTCCTCCGGCACCTCCTCCGGCCCCGACGTCTCTGCTTTGTTTCCTCGGGACTGACTACTTGTCATCTTTGTCACCTGATTCTGCATGTTAGGACAACTCATACGGTGGGAGCATGCCCACTGCAAATGTAAAACAAAACATTGTCTTCCTCCCCTTCAAATTTAAAAAAACTAACCAGAGCCCGGCTGGCATAGCTCAGTGGTTGAGCATCGATCCATGAACCAGGAGGTCAGGGCACAGGCCCGGGTTGCGGGCTCGATCCCCAGTGTGGGGTGTGCAGGAGGCAGTCGATCAATGGTTCTCTCTCATCATTGATGCATCTCTCTCTCCCTCTCCGTTCCTCTCTGAAATCAATATAGATAGATAGATAGATAGATAGATAGATAGATAGATATAGATATAGATATAGATATAGATATAGATATAGATATAGATATAGATATAGATATATACACATACATATATATTTTAAAACTAACCTTAAAACTCTCCAGTGGGTCTCAGGCCAATGTCCCCAATTCTACACATGCGCCACCCACCTGGCATGACTGTGCCCAGCCCCGCCACAGTCTAGTGTTAGCACATCCTCACACGCTCACTGGTCCTCTCTGGGGTCCGCCAGCCCTCACACCCCTCCATGCCCAGTGCCTTCCCCACCTTGGAACATGCTTCTCTCCTGCCCCCAGTCACGGGCCACTGCCCCTCCTGCTGTCCCACTGCCCGGTGCTTCCCCAGCCACAGGCCCCAGGCCCCTGGTGGGTCTTCGCTATCAAGCCCCGAACAGTTGTCATGGTGGATTATGTCCCGCTGCCCGCCTCTGCCCCGCAGACAGGGGGGTCTAGCAGGCAGGGCTGGGTCTGTCAAAACCCTAGACCTGTGCCTGGACCTGTGCCTGGTGCAGAGGAGGCCATCGATAAGGGCTGCCGTGTGAAGGAATTCCACCAAAGAGGTCAGGGGATGATGCTGATGCCACGGGGCCAGCGGGCAGAGCCAGATCCCCGCCTCTGTCTCCCGGCCACAGACCTGGGCTGGGGCCAACACCTCCTCTACCTCTGCCAGCGGTCAGCGTCAGTGCTCCCATGCCCACGAGTGGGTGCTCCTTGTAATATGACCATGACGGCGTAAACGTAAAGCGACAAGGTCAGAGATGGCTGGCAGCGCCTGCACTTCACCGGCGATGCTCTAGGAGGGACAAAGCTCCGCGTTAGGATGATGGAGAAGACAGCATTTAAGCACAGGAGTGGGGGGGGCAGGGGGCGCTCCTGGCGCTGAGGCCCACAGATGGGCTCTCGGACACTGAACACAGAACTGGGCAGGCTGCCCTCGGGGCATTTTGCTGAGCAGCATCCCGTGCCTTCTACACGGGGACCCCGGCCCTCACTGGGCTGGCTCCCTCCCACCGCTCTGGTCGCGGGGGACACTCCTGGGCCCTTCTCCCTCCAACCCCCCCTCCCTTCCGAGGCAATCCATCTTCCGCGGTCAGGACTGCCAGGGGCCCTGAAGAGCTGGGTGGGCGAGCAAAGGCGACTGAGCCCATCGCTGCACAAGCCACGCGGGCGCAAACCTTCGGGATGTGCACGCACCGTCCACACATTCTAGCGGGTTGTGGCGCCACTAGCTCCACTTTGTAAAACGGGCCCTGATAGGTCAGTCGGTTGCCCAAGGTCGCGGAGCCCAGCAAAGGCCAAGCTGGGTGTGGATCGGGGCCGGCGCGGGGCAGGGCCATCGGTCTCCCAGGCTCGGCCTCCCGATCCGCTAGAGGCAGGGCCACTGGGTGGGCGCCTCGGGGCAGCCGGGTCCCAGGGATGCCGGCGCCCGCCGCGTGGACGGGGTGGCGGCGCGCGCCCAGCTGCGGCCCCGCCCCTTCCGGCCGCCATTGGGCCGCGGAGGCGTCCATCAGCCGCTCGTACCCAATGAGCAGCGACCCAACGCTGCTGGCGGGGCGGCGGCGCCCGGCGCGTGGTCAGCGGCGGGCGCGCGGCACCCCCGCCCGCGGTTGCCTGGCAACGCGCTGCGCTCGCGGCTCCGCCCCCTGCCGGCGGCGGCGGCAGCGCGGGGCGGGCGGACCCGCGGGCGGCGGGCGGCGGGCGGCGCGGGAGAGCGGGCGGGCGGAGGGAGCCAGGGCGGCCGGAGTGTGTGCGCCGCCCGCGGTCCGATCACGTCCCCGCGCGGGCGCTGCCACCCGCGTCGTGCGGCTCGAGGGCGCCACGGCCCGCGCTCACCAGCCCGCCCGCCCGCGCCGCCCGCAGCAGCTCGGCGGATGCTCGGTGCTGCGGCCCAGAGGTGAGTGAGTGGCCCCGTGGCCCGGGAGTGCGGCTCAGCCTCGGGGGGCCGGGGGCGCGGCCGGGGCATCCACCCCACCCCCACCCGGGGCCCCGCCCGGGCCTTTGTGCCGGGGATCCGCCCGAGGTTGGGGGTGCCCGATACGGCGCCTGGGATGCCCGGCTGGGGTGGGGGGCGACGAGGGCGGGGATGCCAGGGCGGTGGCCAGGGGGTGGCCGCGGGCCCAGCAGGTGCTGGGGACGGGGTACCCCCGGGCCGGGGAGCCGACGGGAGGGGGCGGCTGCGGGCCGGGATGGTGGACAGCGGCCGCTGGGGACGCCGCGCCGCCCACCCCCCGCCAGCAGCCGCCGGTGCGGAGCGGGGGCCCGGCGACCTGCGGGCGGGGCGCTGAGGCTGGGTCTCCCGTTCGGGGGAGCGGGGAGGCGGCGACCGGGGCGGCGGGTGCGCCAACGCGGGGCCTCGGCGGAGACGGAGGAGAGGGCCCCGGAGGCCTGGGCCGGAGCGCGGATGGCTCTCGGCTCGGCGATCGCTCTTGCAGCGAGCAGGTTGCTCCGAGGCATTCAAACGAGCAAGATGAGTATCGACCCGCTGCGATTTTTGCTACGTTCCTGGCTCAATATTTTTTTTCCCTTAAAAGGCGGTGGGGGTGTTTCGGGGGAGGGGTGCGAGCGCCTCGGGGCTGGGGCTCGCGATCCTGCGGGAGATCCGAGGGGGCTCTGCCTTCAGGGCGGCGCTGCGCCCCTGGGTGACGGCAGGAGCCCGCCTGGGCCTGGAACCGGGGCTCTCGGTGACCGGGATGGAAAGGCGGCCGCGTCCGAGGATGCAGGGACCCGCCTGGTGCCTGGCAGGGAAGTTGGCCGCGCTTCAGGAGACAGCCCAGCCCCTGGCCGGCTCTTTTTTTCTGCCCAAGTGATTGCCCTGCCCTGGGGACCGAGTCCCACTGCCCTGGCTCGGTCTGGAGGTGGCTCCGTGGCCAAATTCGATTAAGCAAATATTTACTGAGCGTTTGCCTCCCCCAGGGCCTGGCGCTGGGGTGCGAGTGGACGGGCCTGCCCTCCAGGGACTGACTCACCACCCCACAGGGGAGCAGTGCCTTTGCTCAGATAACCCCAACCCTGAGTGTGGGTTTGGGGGGGGTCTCAGGAGGGGACCTCAAAGAGGTGACCCAGGCGGGGGTCAGACAGGCCTGTGGGCAAAGTGGCATTTGAACTGGAGCTTGAAGGGCACAGGCACAGTTGGGGTGGGCATTGCAGGCAAAGGGGGGAACGCGGAGCAGGGCACAGGAGCTGGGCCAGTCGGGCCTGAGGGGCACAGAGGGAGTGCTTGGGGAGCCCTAGGTGTGGCCGGAGAGGTGGGTGGGGGACGTGCAGGGGCCGAGGGAGCTGAGGTGGGAGCCACCCCATTGCTTGTCCGCTGTGGCTCTGCCCGTGGGAGCTGAGGTCCCCCCATCTGTCAAAGGGGGCGGCTAGCTATGTACTCCAGGAGCTGGCGCGGGGCCCGGGCAGAGCTTGAAAGGTCTGGGGGAGCTCCCAGCAGCCTGGGGCTACCTTTCCAGGCACCTCGGCCCTTGGGCAAGGCCTGGGAACCCGGGTAACCACCCACCTGCCCCCCCCCACTCCCAGCCAGGATGGAGGGTGGTGTTGAGCTGCTGCCCCTCTGGGGCATGGACATCAGGGAGCAGTAGCCGTGGAGGCCTGGGAGTCTCCGAGCCGGGGCTGTGGCGCGGGAGGGCCTGGCCACGCTCGCCCGCCCGTGCTCAGTGAGTGGTGTGCCTTCCGCCACGAGACACGGCGTCTGGTTTAAAACTCTCCTGCGTTCCACTCGCACAGACCTGGTCTGCTGAGACGGGGTGAATAAGTCATGCCCCCCACACCCCCAGAAGGCCAGGTCACCTCTGCCCTCCGCCTGTGTGCTCTCTGGCTCCCAGCCCTACCCCCAACACCTCCCCCACTTTCAGCTTTGGGGTGAGGCCCAGGGGGCTTTGGTGAGAACACGCAGCCCACCTGCCCATTGGGGGGCTTCCCTCTGTGCGTGTGGCCCTCTCTGTTCCGGGGCCTGCCAGGGACTCTAAATTTGGGACACAGGGAATACATTCCTCCCTCTGTCCCAGCTGCTCTGTCTCAGCGCTACTGTCTCCTGGGGTCCCAGGAGGGAAATCGCCGTGGTCTGGTTCTCGGGAGCTGCTAGGGCGATGCCCGGCACTCCGGGTACCCAGGCGGGGTGGGCTTGGGAAGACGGCCCAGGGTCCCTGCAGAGAGGCCAGTGGGAGGGGGCGCCCAGTCCCAGGGAAGGCGGCCCAGGCTCGGGGTGTGGCCTCGGGGAGGTTATGTGGTGGGTACCTTCGATGACAGCGCCACTGGCCTTACCCCCTGGGTGTGAGGACAAGGCAGCCCGTGCTGCCCCACACCAGCCCACAGATCTGAAACCCGGTGCCCTAAGGGCATTCTCGCTGCAGCTGACCAGGCGGGCACAGGAACTCTGAAGGAGACAGATTAGCCACTGCTCTCCCGCAGCCCCAGGAAGGAAACCTGGGGGAGCCCAGGCCCCAGAGGCAGTCCTTGGAGCGCAGGGTGGGCAGGAAGGAGGGTGAAGGAAATGAACAGGCATTGGGCAGCCGCTGTATCAGCCCCAGGCAGCAGCCCCAGGGGCGGCCTGACACAGCTCGTGCAGACGGGGCAGGGCCGCGGGGCAGGCGGGGCAGGCGGGGGAGGGCCCAGCTCCCCATGTGGGGGAGGGCAGAGCTCCAGGTGAGGCGCAGACCTGGGGCAGGACCTGGCCCATCCCTGTCCTCTCAGCCACCTTGTCCCCACCCATAAACAGCCAAAGTCCCTGCACAGGCCCCCCCTTCCCCAGCACAGGTTCCGCCCCCCTCAGATTTGGCCCCGTGAACTCAGGGCCTGGGAGGAGACTGACGCCCTCACAGGCTGCTCATTCAGTCGTTCCTCCGGCTAATATTTACCACACCTGCCGAGGGCCGGGCCCTGTGCCAGGCCCAGGTTCACGCGGAGCAGAACCGACGCCGCGTCCACCCTGTGGCGCCCGCACCAGACAGGAGGCCGGCCCAGCGCGTGGGTGACTGAATGCGGGGCAGGAGGGGCGTCAGGGCAGGGCCGTGGCGGAGCCAGGGGTGAGGCGGGTGACTGACAGAAGAGCCCCAGGAGAGGGGATGGCAGGTGCAAACGCACGGGCCCCACGGGAAGTCCACGTGGCTGCAGCCCGGGGCGGGGGGCGCTGCGGAGCAGGTCAGGGGGGGCTCTGCAGGCCCCAGGGAAGCTGGAAGCCCTGCAGCTTTGGAACAAACACTTGAGCTCATTTCACTTTCAAAAGACCCGCCTGGCTGCTGGGCACAGGGGCCCGGCCGGAAGGCAGGCCGTGAGGGGCTGTTGTGGCATTTGGGGTGAGGGGGCTGCTGAGCCGGGGGGGCATTCGGTGGGACCTGCTGCTGGAGAGGCGGCGAGGAGGAGAGCTCTGAGGTCGGGGCTGGCCCTGGGGAGCCGGACGGGGCAGACTCAGCTGGAGGGGCAGGGCCCTGGGCGTCGGTGAGACCCTGCAGGTCATGGGTGCACGTGCGGTCAGAGGGGAGAGAGTCTGGGGACAGGAACCTGGAGTCCGGCGCCAAGTGTGTGGGAAGCCAGGGGCCGGCTGAGGTCACCGGATGGAGGGCAGGTGGGGCCAGGAGGCAGGGCCAGGCCTCGGGGCCTCCGCTGCTCCCCCTGTGAGCTGAGAAGGTTCTCCAGACCAGAGACAAGGGAGACGGGAGCGGGAGTGCAGAGGCCACGCCTGGGTCTGTCTGCCCGGAGGGCGGGGCCCGCACAGACACCGCGCGGACACGGGGTTCATGGCGACGTGTAACATGGGCAGGACAGGCCACATAATGTGTAGGGCCCACGTTAAAAATGATGAAGCAGCCGGGCCGGTGTGGCTCAGTGGCTGAGCGTCGACCTGTGAACCAGGAGGTCAGGGTTCGATTCCCGGTCAGGGCACAGGCCCGGGTTGCGGGCTCCATCCCCAGTGTGGGGCGTGCAAGAGGCAGCCGATCCATGATTCTCTCTCACCATTGATGTTTCTTTCTCTCCCGCTCCCTTCCTCTCTGAAATCAATAAAAAGAAATATATATATATATTTAAATGATGAAGCATTTCAGGACAGTGACAGCAGAGCATTGCCCCAGGCGCGGGGCCCTGTGCCTGCCTGTGCGCATGCCCGGGAAGCCTGGTGGTGGTGGTGGGTGTGAGGACAGTGCCATCACCCTGTCCCTCCATCTGCCTCCCTCAGGCTGGTGGACTGTGTGTGGCACTTGGGGCCACATGGGGTTGGTCAGAGTCACCCTCCGAGCCCCACCCCCGCCTCCCAAATGTGGTTTCTCCCCCCTCTGCCCCTTGACCCCACCCCCCCACCCCGCGGCCTCTGGCGGGAGCCACAGCCCAAGAGCTGCGGCCTTCGTGTCCTGTGGTCAGGCCCGGGCAGGCGCAGTGGGCAGCCTCACCCAACAACGGCTTCCTTGCGTTGTCTCTTCTCAGAGGCGCCTGCGACCTCACAGAGCTCTGAGTTGTCTGCTTCTAAATTAGGGTGGCGCTCTCAGAGACGCCCCTGGAGGATCCACCAAAAAGTGCTACGAAGCGAGGCTGTTAAAACCATGGTGCGGGGAGGGTCTTTTCTTTATTTAATTTTTTAAAAATTGATTTCAGAGAGGAAGGGAGAGGGGAAAAGGAGACAGAAACATCAGTGATGAGAAAGGAGTCATTGATCAGCTGCCTCCTGCACATTCCCCGCGGGGGATCGAACCCGCAACTCGGGCATGTGCCCTGACAGGAATCAAACGGTGACCTCCTGGTTCATAGGTCAACGCTCAGCCGCTGAGCCACACCGGCCGGGCTGGGGAGGGTCTTTACAAACAGCGTCAGGCCCCACGCTCCTTCGAGGAGCCTCTAAGCCAGCGGTTCTCAACCTTCCTAACGCCGCAACCCTTCATACAGCTCCTCATGTTGTGGTGACCCCAACCATAAAATTATTTCGTTGCTACTTCATAACTGTAATGTTGCTCCTGTTATGAATCGTCATGTAAATATCTGATATGCAGGGTGTATTTTCATTGTTACAAATTAAACATAATTAAAGCATAGTGATTAATCACAAAAACAGTATGTAATTATATATGTGTTTTCCAATGGTCTTAGGCGACCCCTGTGAAAGGGTCGCTCAACCCCCAAACGGGTTGAGAACCGCTGCTCTAAGCAGAAACCCGCCCGGTGTCTCCCCAAGGGCCTGTCCTGGGTGGTGGTCGGAGCAGACCCTCCAGGAAGGGACCCTGCCCACTGAGTACCCCCAGCCCTGGCAGGGTGGGGGCTGACCTCCCCCCGAGGCCTGCCCTTGAATCCGGAGGTCACGGCCGAGTTGAGTGGAGGAGAGAAGACTCCAGTGCACCGTCCCCCGGAGCCCAAGTGCACGCCCAGGCGTTCTCGGGGCACAGTGGACTGCTGGGTCACGGCGGGGCTGGGGGACACAGAAGCTCACTTTACCCTCGGCAGCCAGCTCTACCAGAGGGGCTGTTTCCCCTCCGTTTTCCCCTCCCAGTTAAGGGGACCGAGACCTGGGGAGACAGGGGCTTTCCCGAGTGGGTGACCGACTGGGCCCCGGGGAAGGTGCACAGCCCGGGTGGCCCCCCCTCAGGTGGCCTGCCGACGGGTTCACTCCTGAGCCAGAGGCAGGCGGGCTGCCCGACGGGTTCTCACGCTGGTACCACAGGCCCAGGTCCCGGCATCCGGGATGGGATGCCTCGGGCTAACGCCTGGCCCCTCGGTGACATGGAATGACTTGGGGGGGCCTTGGCCCGACTCGGGGGATCCACAGAGTGGGGACGTAGAGAGGCACATCCAGGGAAAAGAAGATCGTGGCGGGGGAAAGGACCGGTGCCCACGGGAGCCTGTGATGGTGGGAAGAGCAGCTCAGCCGGGCAGCTCAGTGCGGGGACAGGGCGCTGGATGGACAGTTGGGAGCCCTGGGTTCTAGTCCCCGCCCTGCCTGTGCCGCTGACGCTGGCGCATCGTCCTCTCCGCTCTCCGGCCTCAGCGTCCTCCTCTTTCCATTGTCCCGGTCAAGGGTGCAGACGGTTTTCGCTTCTTATACCGACTCCGGGCAGCTGCCCAGCGCACGGCGTGGAGAAGGGCCTGTGGCTGCGCTGCGGCTCAAGGAGAGCAGTCGTGGTCGCTGAGCCCTGTCTGCAGGAGGTACCGAGGCAGACTTGGGGGTGTCGCCCGGGAGGCAGGCTTTGGGGGTGCTCGCCCGGGAGGCAGGCTTTGGGGGTGCTCGCCCGGGAGGCAGGCTTTGGGGGTACTCAGCCGGGAGGCAGGCTTTGGGGGTGCTCGCCCGGGAGGCAGGCTTTGGGGGTACTCAGCCGGGAGGCAGGCTTTGGGGGTGTCGCCCGGGACTGGCCACCCCTGCCCCACCTTCAGCCTTGCCCAGCAGCTTCCGCTCATCCTTCATCGCCCTTTACGTGGCCCATCTTTCAGGACACGCACCCTGACCCCAGGTTAGGGGAGGACCCGACGTCCGCCTCCGTGCTTCCCAGCGGCATCATGAGTCTGACTGGTAACGCGGGTCATTGTTCAGTGTCTGTGCCCGGGTGAGGAGGGAGGGAGCCTGGGCCCAGCCCGGCCCGCACAGACGCGCCTGCGGGATCGGTCGGGAGACCAGATGCCCACAGAAACCTGCTCCCCAAACCTGTGCAGCGTAGGCTCTCGGCGTCGTAGGAGGGGACAGCACAGGAGGAGGGAGGGGGTGACCAAGAAGGCCATGGGCAGGGTGGAGCGGCGGGGAGGGGGCCAGGCTGGGGACGGAGCCGTCTCCACACGAGGAACCGGCTCTGAGACCATCCACCGCCGTGCTAAGGACCTGGCCGTGTGCCTGCCCCTCCCCTGCCCACCTCTTTGTGGCACAACCTCTGACCCCAGCTGCCCCGGTTGTGTGTGACCTCTGGCCTGCCCAACCCATCCCCTCTGGCTTCCTGTGGCCCCATGAGGTGACCACCAGCTGGCATGCCGCCCGTCCCTGTCAGTGCGTGTGGCTTCGGTAGCCCTGTCCCTGGGCTGGGCTGGGCTGGGCTGGGCTCCAGCGTGGCCGCCCCCCTCCCCCCACCCTGCTCACAGCCTTCCGTTTCTTCCGATGTGCTGTGCAAACATATTTCTCGATAAAATGCTGGGAAGAAAAATAGAGTGTTGCCTCCATTATCCAATTTCTGATTAATCAAACTCTCTTTGTCCTCAGCCAAAATCTATTCATTTCCCTTAAACACTGGGCCAGTGCCAAGCATCGATTCTCTCTGTGATAGCACCACGCACACAGGCCCATCCCCGCCCTGCCCTGCCCTGTGGCGGGGAGGAGGGGCCCCCTGGTACCCCAACACCACCCGCCTCTTCCAGGAACCCCGACAGCCTCGCCGCACGCACCATCTCTGCTCCAGCTCTGGGTGCCAGGCTGGTCTCGGTCACTACGGGGCCTCAGTCTCCAGGGGTGTCAGCCTTCTCTTGGTGGCTATTCCGGGCTCTCCCGGGCAGGACGAGGGGTGGAGGACCGAGCAGGTGTGAAAGGTGCAGCCACCATGACGGCCAGGACTGGAGCTGAAGGGGAGCTGCAGCCCAGGCTGGGGTGGGGGTGGGGGGGCAGTGTCCATGGCAGAGGAGGCTGGAGCTGGGCGGGAAGGGTGAGGGCGGGGCTCGTGAACGGGCCTCGGGGTGGGGGTAGGGCACACATTCAGTGGCAGCAACCGAAGCCCAGCCCTAACGGGCTCACCAGATGAAGGACACCTGGCTGGGGGCCAGGGGGCAGGGGCCGGGGGCTGGGGGCTGGGCCTGGGGGCTGGGGGCGGGGCCCGGCCATATCCAAGTTTGCTCAGGCCTGGCGAGAGGCGGCCGCACATCTGCCGTGCCCATCTGGTTAAAGCAGAGGCCCCGCCCAGTCCAGGGGCCTGGTGGAACACCCCCGCCCCCCCCCCCAGCACCTTCACTATGGAAACCAGGGAGCCAGGTCCCCCTCCCCCCCAGGCAGGGGTCCTCCATTGGCCGTAGCGGAGGCGCACCTCCCGTGCAGGGTGCCCCCCTCCCCTTGGACGTGGAACCTCTGCTTTCTTTCTTTCTGTCTTTCCTCCTGGCCTGGTTTCCTCCTGAGTCAGTGTTCCCAGGCGATGCTATCACGCGCGTCTGGGCAGCCTTGGCGGCTGTGGGCACGTGGTGGAGGGACTGTGGGGGCCACAGGGAGCCTCCCAGCACCTGCAGCAGCACCCAGGGCTGAGGCACCCAGAGCCTGGGGACTGTGGGGGCCACAGGGAGCCTCCGGCACCTGCAGCAGCACCCAGGGCGGAGGCTGCCTCGCCCAGGCAGAGCCGTCCACTGGGGCCTGTCTGCGGCTGGGACGCTGCCCACATGGCCTGGTCCTTCTCCCATCTCCTCGGACTCCGGCTCTAAAAGAGGGCGGAGAGGCAGTGGCTGCTTTCAGGGAACCTGCTCTGGGTTTAGTGCCAGGCCAGGCGGGCAGGTTGAGGCCTGGTGGCTGTGAACGGCTGCAAAGAACCCACACACGGTCACGTGGCCACAGGCCCCTTTCCGCTGGCGCAGGCAGTCGCGTCTCATATGCACAAGCTACCGTTTTTCCCAATATTTGCAGAAACTGATCGATGCAGAGCCATCTACAAGCCTCACAGAGCCCGGCCAGCGTGGCTCAGGGGTTAAGCGTCGACCTGTGTATGAACCAGGAGGTCATGGTTGGATTCCCGGTCGGGGCACATGTCGGGGTTTCAGGCTCGATCCCAGTGTGGGGTGTGCAGGAGGCAGCCGATCCATGATCCTCTCTCATCATTGATGTTTCTCTCTCCCTCTCCCTGCCTCTCTGAAATCAATACAAATATTTAAAATAAGTAAATAAATACAAGCCTTACAGAAATCCTGGCACTCAGAAGCCCTCTGCCCCCGTCCCCAGCGCTCGCTGGGCGAGTGGGTGCCGCCTTCTCCCGTGGCGCACGGGCCGCGACACCGCAGGTGACTGTCCCAGGACAGCGGGCGTCCCGTGCCGGGCACTTGGGCTCCCTCCCCTTTGGCAGTGGTGTGTGCCCACACCTGTGTGCGTCATGGCCGTGTCATTGTCATTGTCCCGGAGCGTCCTGTAAACGGTGCCATGTGAGCTCGGGAAGGGCTGCCGTGGATACGCGGCGGCTCCGAAAGCCTCCGTGGGGCCGTGATGGGGTTGGTGTGGGCAAGGCCGCGTGGGAGTGGGGCGGGGAGTCGTGACAGCTACGCGCCGGTCCCGGGCACTTTGCCACCTCACCCCTGTGAGCATGTCGCTGTCCGTCACACCTGGTGGCTGTGGGTTAACAGAACGGGGGGCAGCTCCAAAAGCTGCTGGGCTCTGAGAGGCGGTCCCGGCTCCCAAAACGGGCAGATGGGAGCTCGCCTCTGTCTCAGGTTAACGTGAACTATTAGAGATAAGAAATACTACTGTCATTTCTGCGACGCTCTGCACGGTCCTGCGTGTCCCCCGCCCCAGGGACCCATCTTATTGTCTTCAGGATGGGGTTTGGGGCGGGGCATGAGCTAACTGGGAAGGGAGGGCTGCCCGGATGGTGGGAGGGGGAGAGGAGGGGTGGGCAGGGGGAGGGCTCAAGAGGACCCCCGCCCCCTAGTGAGACTGAGAAGGTGGGAGGAGGAGCCATCAGCTGGGGGCAGGTGGCAAAAGCACAATAGTTGGGGCCCTCAAGGCACTTGCCTGGCCTTGGGGAGGAGGGTGAATGGACTGGGGCGTCTGGGGAGGGCAGGCACAGGGAGGAGTCCCAGGGGTACCAAGGGCTTGGGAGTGGCCCGTGCGTCAGCAGAGGCGCCACAGTGGGTCCTCAGCCACGGGCCCCTGGTGGCCCGGGGGGGGGGGGGCAAGGTCACGCGAGGTCATGCGCTCAGCAGCGATGCTGGGAGCCTGAGAGCGGCCTGCTCTCTCGCTGACTCGGTGCCCATCCATCTGTCCTCACATCTTTCACAGCGACTGGCTCAGAAGGAAGGAGAGCGGCAACCAGGGAGCAGAATGGAGGGGGAGGGGGGCCTCACTTCCCCGGAACGTCCCGTCCCCCGGCCTTCTAGTCAGCCCGCCTCGCCTGCCCCCTCATCTCCAGGCGCCGCTCTGATCAGAAATGGCCTCTCGGACCCTGGATGGTCCCTCCACCCAGAATCGGTCCCTTCCACCCCTGTCCCCCGAGCCCCAGCAGAGCCTGCGCCCGGGCTCAGTTCCCAGAGGGCAGGGAGATGAGCAGACGCCGGTGGTGGGTGGGTTGATTGCCCACGGGAGCTGAGGTGGAGGCCTGGGGCCGGGTGCCCTCTGCGCCTGGGGCTGGGTGGCTGAGCGCTGGGAGAAGCAGCCAGGGTGCCCGGGGGACAGGCCAGTGGAACCGAGCAGCAGGGGCACCGTAGGGCGGGGTGAGGCCCTTTCCTGAGAGAAGGGGTGGCTCTGGCCGGAGTGAGGGCAGGGGTGCAGCACTGCACCAGGGCCCGGAGCCTCGGCCCCACCTCGCTGCCTCTGCCCAGGGTCCCCCTCGCGTGGCCTGGACCCCGGTTCCCTGTGCGCCCTTTGGCACCCCAAGGGCTGGGCAGCCACCAAACCCCATGAGGGGCCCTGAGGCCCCGCTGTGAGCAGCACCCAGCTCCCCCGGAGGGAGGTCATGCTTGCTTCTCTCTCAGGCCTTTCCTGGAGGAGAAGGTCCCCGTTTGGTGCCCGTGGCGCTCGCTTCCGCAGGTGTGACCCCAGGTGTTTAACCAGCCCCAGCAGCCCCGGGGTGGGGTGTGCGGCGGGGGCTGTCGGTTTGGGGGTCACCCCTGGCAGCCTCTAGGAGCACAGGCAGCTGGGTGGGTGACTCAGGGAGGCCTGTGAAGAGCCTCCGGGGAGTTCAAGAGCCACGGGCAGAGGAGTCCCAGCTGCTGGGAGCCCCGACGGGTCCACACATCCGCATGAGCCCACGTGGTACCCCCGTGGTACCCCCACTGCCTCCTCCCAGGTCCCCTCCCCGGGCGCCCTGAGCCCTAACTCCACTGCGCAGCCCATGAGCTCACCTCCCCCGGCGCTCCCCACTCGCTGCCCCTCACTCCTCACCCACTGCCCCTAGCTCACCACCCGCTGCCCCTCGCTCACCACCCGCTGCCCCTCGCCAACAGCTTCGTGCAGGAGCCTCCCTGCTTCAGAAATGATGTTCAGTCCCATCTGCAGGGCACACACCTCGCTCCGGCCTGGCTGCCCCCCACAGAGGAGAAGCCAGCGTCCACAGTGACCCCCTGCCGGCTCCTCCAGCCCTGGTGCCCGCCTGCTCCCTGCCCTTCCTGCCGGGCACAGTCCCACCCAGAGGCCCTGGCACGGACAGTTCCCCCTCCCTGCCCTCCTGCCCTCCTGCCCACGGTCACCTCTCACCGTCACCCGTGGGGAGGCGAGCCCGCCTCTCCAGCCCTGCCGCCTCGCACCCTCCCCGGCCCTCGGCCCTCGGATCGCGGTGCCTTCCCCCATCGCAGTTCATGTGCCGCCTTCGGTCTGACTCCTGCCCCCCTCACCCTCGGAAACTCGGGCGCGGGTCTTTGTCTGCTTCGGTCAGCTGTGACCTCCGACCTGCCCATGTGCCACGCTCAGATCCCTGGCCCAGTACCTAGCAGGGACAACGGAAGGTCCTGCCCCCGCCCCATGCCATTCCCATGGCACCTGCACGCACCCCCCGGAGTGCAGCTGAGCCGCAGAGCTGCCGGGAGAGCCCCGTGTGGGCCCCCAACGTGTGGGTTCTGGGGGTCTGAAGTAAGAGGGTGTCCCCAGCGAGGAGACTACCTCAGCTGTGACTGGGTGCTGCCCCGAGCAGATGGCAGGCTGGACACAGACAGCGGTCACCACGGCCACCATCTCCCCTTTCCTCCTAAGTTGCCCTGCGGCTACCGGTGTGCACTGGTCAGGGCCTGATCTCGGAGCCCAGCCCGCGGCCACCAGGCCATGGGGCACATGCTCGCAAAGCACAGCCAGGCCTCCTCGGACAGGGCGGTTCTGGACCCTGGCCTGGAAGGGCAAGCGTCGCCCCCCACGGGGCTCGGCACCCCACCGTGCACAGTGTGGACAATGCAGGCCGGACAGGCCTCCGCTGGGGGGAAGCCAGGGCCGGTCACCCGCCACCTCTCTCCCGCACACGTGGCCTTCGCCTTTTTTTTTTTTTTGGTAGGTCTCCCACAAAACATTTTTTGGTGATAAAATACACATCACATAAAATTTACCATTTTGACCGAGTTTCAGTGTACAGCTGAGAAGGACTAAGTACTTTCATAGTGTTGTGCAACCCTCACCACCATCCATCTTCAGAACTGGCTCATCTTCCCAGACTGAAACCCCGTCCCATCGGTTAAACAGCTCCCCGGCCCTCCCCCGCCCCCCCATCCCGCTTTCTGTCTCTGTGAACTCCGTGCCTCCGGGCACCTCGTGTGCTCGGAACCGTGCAGCCTCCGTCCGTCCTTTTGTGACGGGCTTGCTTCACTTGGCGGCTGTCCTCGAGGTTCATCCATGCGCAGCCTGCGTCAGATCCCCCCCTTGGTTAAGGCTGAGTGTTACTTCCTCGGAGGGATGGGCCCCAGGTTGCGTGTCCGTCCATCGCTCAATTGCCTCTGCGTCTCAGCTGCTGTGAATGCCGCCGCGTCCAAAGGGCGCGTACAGATCTCTCCGGACCCAGTGGCAGCCCCTTTGGGTCTGTACCCAGAGGGGGGATTGCTGGAGCACATCTGCTAGTTCTATTTTTAATTTTTTGAGGAACCTCCGCTGTTTTTTCCGTGGCAGCTGCCCCGTGTTCCGTGCCCGCCAACAGCGCGCCGAGTCCTGAGTCCCGCGCACCCTCACCAGCTGCGTTGCGTCTGCTGTGTTGACAGTGGCCGTCGGAGGGCGTGAGGGCGTCTCGGGTTTGATTGGCATTGCCCTGCAGGTTACTGATGTGTTCATGCCGTTATCGGCCACTTGCTTGTCTTCCTTGGAGAAACACCTGTATAACGTCTTTGCCTGGCTTTGACTTAGTTTTGTTGTTGAGTTTTCGGGGTTTTCTGTATACGCTAGATATTCACCCCTCAGCAAATTCATGTTTCCTCCCAGCCTGTGGGTGGCCTTTCACCCCGTTGATACTGTGTGTTGATGCACAGGGTTTTTAATTTTCACGAAGTCCAACTCGGCGATTGTCTCCTTTTGTTGCCCGTGTCTTGGTGTCATGGCCAAGAAGCCACCGCCCATCCGACGTCGGCCGCTCTTGCCTGACGCGTTCTAAAGGCTTCGACCCCCTTGGTCAGTTTTTGTTTATGGTGTTAGGTAAGGGCCTCGCCACTTTTTCTTTTTTATGTTTTTATTGATGTCAGAGAGGAAGGGAAAGGGAGAGAGAGAGAAACATCAACGATGAGAGAGAATCATGAATTGGCTGCCTCCTGCACGCCCCACACTGGGGATCGAGCTCGCAGAACCTGGGCATGTGCCCTGACCGGGAATCGAACTGAGACCTCCTGGTTCCTGGGTCGACGCTCAACCACGGACCCACGCTGGCAGAGCACTTGGCCCTCTTTCCTTGAGCACCGGCTTCAGCAAACTGGGTGGTGCTCCAGGGAGGGGCTTAGTCACTGCTTCCCCCGCCCCCCCAGGGCTCCCTCTCCCTATACACCCCCCATGGGAGGAGACTCACACTGTTCTCTGTGTCGGCAGGTGAAGGGCAGATGCCCGAGGCAGGGGGGCCGCAGGGAGCACCCGCGGCCGAGGCCCTGGCGGCAGGCCTTCCAGCCTCGCCCAGCAGCATCGCCACAGCCACAGCCACCGGGGACCAGACGGCCACAGCCTAGGCAGAGGCGAGCGGACGGCTTCCCACCACCAGGAGGACAGGAAATGACTGCTGTGCCTCAGGCCAGGTGGCAGCCCGGGGCGGGGGAGTGTCGCTAGAGGGAGGGCCCCGCCCCTCCGCAGCCAGAGCGCCATGCCAGCTGCAGAAGAGGCGCTGGGGCAGGGGCTGCAGCGAGGCCCGGCCTCGCCCCGCCACCTGCACTGAGCGCCGAGGGCCGCGGGCACCCCCCCCCCCCCCCCCGCCCATTGAGTCTCAGCATCCCGCCCCCTCGGGGCAGAGGGAGAGGCACCCGTCCCGCGCTCCTGTCCGCGCGGCCGCCGCCGCTGCCAGACCATGGGATGTCGGCAAAGCTCGGAGGAGAAAGAGGCGGCACGTCGGTCGCGGCGCATCGACCGGCACCTGCGCTCGGAGAGCCAGCGGCAGCGGCGAGAGATCAAGCTGCTCCTGCTGGGCACCAGCAACTCGGGCAAGAGCACCATCGTCAAGCAGATGAAGATCATCCACAGCGGAGGCTTCAACCTGGAGGCCTGCAAGGAGTACAAGCCGCTCATCCTCTACAACGCCATCGACTCGCTCACCCGCATCATCCGCGCCCTGGCCGCGCTCAAGATCGACTTCCACAACCCCGACCGCGCCTACGACGCCGTGCAGCTGTTCGCGCTGACCGGCCCGGCCGAGAGCAAGGGCGAGATCACGCCCGAGCTGCTGGGCGTCATGCGGCGGCTGTGGGCCGACCCCGGCGCGCAGACCTGCTTCGGCCGCTCCAACGAGTACCACCTGGAGGACAACGCGGCCTACTACCTGAACGACCTGGACCGCATCGCCGCGCCCGACTACATCCCCACCGTGGAGGACATCCTGCGCTCCCGGGACATGACCACGGGCATCGTGGAGAACAAGTTCACCTTCAAGGAGCTCACCTTCAAGATGGTGGACGTGGGCGGGCAGCGGTCCGAGCGCAAAAAGTGGATCCACTGCTTCGAGGGGGTCACGGCCATCATCTTCTGCGTGGAGCTTAGCGGCTACGACCTGAAGCTGTACGAGGACAACCAGACGGTGAGCGGCCAGCTTTTCCTCTCTTCCCACCGCCGCCTCTCGGGAAGCAGGGGGTCCTGGGCGTGTCCGGGGGGGGGGGTACGTCGAGGCTGCCGGCAGAGGGGTCCAGGTGGCTCCAGCGAGGTGTGTGGCTGGGGTAGATGTGGAGCACCGCGGGGCCTCAGGGTCACACCTGCTGTGAGGACCAGTGCTCGAGGTGCCCAGCTTCCTGGCTCCCGGGAGTGGTGGTGGCAGAGGCCACACAGCCAGAGGAGGGATGGCCGTGGCCAAGGCCTCCCCGCCCGCCCTGCAGCGGCAGTTCTGGGCCAGGCAGGAGCACTGAGCTCAGACTTGGAATTTGCCCTCTGGAGGCCTTTGATCCTGGGTGGGGCATGAGGCAAACGGGTCCGAGAGGAGCGGTTTGTGGTGGGGCTAGGGGTGCCGGGGCTGGGGGAGGCAGCGCGGGCAGGACCTAGGGCAGGGGTGATGATGCTCATGGGGGCCACCTGCCCCCGCCATGCTGGTAAACGGGGGCCGGCCTTCACGTCTGGGGGACCAGCGCAGTGGCCAGGAAGGGGCTTGCTCCCTCCCCGGTCTCGTTAAGGCAGGTGGTAGCTATGTGTGCGAGCACAGCTGGGAAGTCCTCATTGGCCTGCGCTCGAGGAGGTCTGTGCTGGGCACCTGCGCGCTGTTCTGGAGGAGGGTGCGAGGGTTCGCAAGGAGACCGGCCTCTTGGAGAAGGGGAAGCAGCTGCAGGCAGCCATGGAGGCCGGGCAGGGCCCTCCTCACTGCCCCGCGATGCCCATGGGGTTCTCTCCAGAGCTGTGCCCAGGGGTGTCGCTGGTGGGAGTGGCCTGAGCCGAGGACACTGTCCCCAGGACAGGCCCGCCTTGCGCCCAGCGTCGTGTGGTCTTGAGTTCCAGCCGCCCTTCCTCTTCTGCCTGCCCCTACCTCCGCGCCGCGTGGGGCAACCCAGCGAGGCCAGGTCAGGCCCTGTGGGCATTGCTGAGGGCAGAGGGCTGGGGCCGGCCGGGCTGTGAGGCTGAGGCAAAGGTCTTCCAGCCGCATCGACTCCGGCGGTCGGCTCCTCGGCTTGCGCCTTTTCTGATGGTCCTGGGGTTGGCGATAGCCTCTGCTCCCAGCCCTCCGGGGACCGGCGCTCAGGCTGTCCTCTGTCATCTCCAGGCTGGTGTGGCGAGGCCCCCGGGCGCCGGGCTCGTCTCCCACCAAGCCCGTGTCCACAGGTGTGCCAGGACGCGGCGGCAGGGTGCCTGGGCCCCAGCTGGACCCGTGTGTTGTGGAGGGATTTGGCTTTCATCTCTGCTCTCTGTCAACCAGGAGGTGGCCCACGTGTCCTCACACACGGGCCCAGGGCCAAGCCTTCTGCCCGAGGCCCTCCTGGCTCCCGCCGGCCCATCCCCACCTCCCCTCTGCCTCGCTCTCTCTGCTTTGGCCTGTGTGCGCTTCATTCTCCCACGTGCTCTGCGCTCTCCAGCCGTCAGCACCTGCCCATCGGCCCCTGCGCTCCAGGTCTCATCCCAGGTGTCACCTCCTTGGGAGGCCTCTCCTGACCCCAGCCAGTGCCTGCGCCCCCCCATTGCGGTCACTCCATTACGGTCACTCATCACAGGGCGGGCGCAGCTCCTGTGTGAGCGAGTGGCTGCCCAGCCAGGCTGAGTGGACAGCCAGGAGGACAGGCGGTCCCCGGGGGCCTCGTGCCTCTGGCTTCCCCTGCCCTGTCCCCGCGGGAGGCCACAGTGGGAGCCCGGGTGAGAACAGAGGCTGCCGGCCTGGGCCTGGCCGTGGGGCTCTGTAAGCAGCGTTGCCTCCCGGAGGGGCCGGGCTCCGGGGCCATTCAGGGCGCTGTCTAGCGGGAGGGGCGGGCAGCCGGGCCTCCGCCTCCGCCACCACCCTGACCTCGCAGGCAGCGCAGGCGGCAGGCCCGGGAGGTGGTTGTTCACCAGAAAAGGAAATTCTCGAGAAACCCAAGCAAGCGAGGCTGGAAATTCACTGGATTCCAAATGGTTCTGACCTTTCATGCTCCACCAGCAATATCTCAGGACGGAAAACAAACAGGCTGCTGAGAAAGACAATGCCCCCATTCCTCCTGCTGCGCCGCCATGGTGGGCCGGCCGCCACGGAGGGAGCCTCGAGGAGGAGGAGGAGGAGGAGGAGGAGGAGGAGGAGGAGGAGGAGGAGGGGGGCCTGCCTCTCCCAGGGCTGCAGGCAGCGCGGGTCCCGCCGCCACGCCTCTGCTGCGCCCCTGCCCCCTCCGCCTGCCGCCTGGGCCTGGGCAGGGCTGCCTCCCCTGCCGTCTCCTTCTCCCTTTGGAGGGCGAGACAGCCAAGAACGGGCCACACTGATATTTGCAGAAACCAAAGGAGGCTGGGGGCCCCAAGACACGGAGCTCAGAGCTCTCCAACCCCCACTCAGCTCTGGGGCCGGGTTTCCGCCTCCCACAGGCCTAGCAGAGCCCCCTCCCCCAGCCCAGCAGAGGAGCCACAGCCCCCAACCTGCCCGCTGGCATTTGCGTCAGCATGTTGCCAAGGGTAACGGCGGGATCTCTGGGCTCCTGGGCATGGAGGGCTGCTGTGAGCACAGGGCAGCACCTGGGCAGGGGGAGGCGGATTCCAGAGCATTCTCGGACCAGGGCATCGAGCCGTGCCCGGCCTTGACAGTGACCCAGCTCTGGTCCCAGCGGACCTCATGGTCCTCATCCCCCATGCAGTCCCCACAGGCGCCCAGGGCCCCAGTCAGCGGGCCTCACTGTTCCTATGGGGCTTCCCTAGACAGCATGGGCGGCCGGGGCACCGCCCAGGGACGCGTCACCTGACTGATCGTGCGGGGCGGCAGCCAGGCCGCTGTCCCTGTCACGGGTGGGGAGGCCGGTGGGGGCACCCAGGCCTGCAGCTGGTGGCAGCCGTGGGAAAAGCCGGCTGCCCTGCCCCAACCTGCCTCAGCAGAGCCACACCTGGCGGCTCGGCCTCCCTGCCTGGCCTGCCCCCCCGCCCTTCCAGGAGTGAAGACAAATTTTCGGGCTCAGCCGTGGCCCCACGTGTGAGACACCACCCCCCACCATGACAGCAAGAGGCCACGGGCCCGAGATCTGCCCCAGCCCCTCACCCAGCCTGCCGGCCTCATGGCTCTGCCCCCGCCTCGGTGCCCTGCTGGGACTCAGGGAAAAGAGGGGGTGCCTGCCGCCCCCCTCGGCCCCTGCAGACCTGCTCAGGGACTGTGTGGCCACTTCAGAGTGGAGGGAACCCTCAGACCGATTCAAGGCCTGCCCGTGAGTGTCAACGTGTTCCTAGGCGAAACCACCGCCGCTGCTCACTGCCCCATTCCCAGCCACGGTGTCGCTGCTCCCAGCCCCGTGGCAGCCTGCTGTGCGCCTGCTGTGTACCTCCTGTGCACCTGTTATGCGCCTGCTATATAACTGTTGTGTGACTGCTGTATACCTGCTGTGCGCCTGCTATGCACCAGCTGTGTACCTGCTGTGCGCCTGCTGTATGACTGCTGTGTGCCTGCTGTGTACCTATTGTGCGCCTGCTGTATACCTGCTGTGTGCCTATTGTGCGCCTGCTATGTGCCTGCTGTATACCTGCTGTATAACTGCTGTGCTCCTGCTGTGGGGGCCTGACACTAAGCAGGTCCACAGCAGGTCCACCCCTTGTACGGTGTGGGCTGGGGGCAGGCAGGCTTGGGAAGAGCCTGAGTTCAGGGCCCAGGCTGCTGGGTGTGCGGTCGCTGGCATGCTCAGCCCTTCTGGGGAAGGCCCCGCCGCCAGGCCCCAGTAGGAGCATGTGCAGTGCACCCTAGGGCCCTCCTGCAAACAGTGTACCCCTGCGCCTGGTCATCCAGCCCGAAAAGGGAGCTTGTTTTTGTGCTTTAAAAATGGCATGTCACCTGGCCGACGTGGCTCAATGGATGAGCATCGACCTATGAACCAGGAGGTCACGGTTCCATTCCCGGTCAGGGCACAGGCCCGGGTTGTGGGCTCGATCCCTTGTGTGGGGTGTGCAGGAGGCAGCCGATCCATGATTCTCTCTCATCATTGATGCTTCTCTCTCTCCCTCTCCCTTCCTCTCTGACATCAATAAAAATATATTTTAAAAAATAAGTAAAATGGCATGTGAGGAGCAGGCACGCTGAGGGGACCACGGTCCTGCGGTCAGACGGGCTTCCGCCTGCAGGGACAGCTGGTGCTGTGTCCAGAGGAGGTGATTGCAAAGGGAAACGGCAGGTGGGACGGCGCTTGGCTTAGACCTGGAAGGGCCTGGCGCCCATTAGTGTCCTTACCCAGCCAGCTTTGCGGCGCGGGGGCTGCGGCCCACAGAACACCCATCACGTCAGGGAGGCCCTGGCACTGCTCCCCGGGAGTCCCCACACCCTGTGGGTCCAGGGGGCCCCAGGGAGGGCCTTGGGATGCGAACTGGCTCTGGGCCGCCCACAGGGAGTCAGGGAGGGGCACACCGTGGGGCCAGCCTCCCTGTGGTCTGGGTGCCGGGCAGCCACCTGGGCTCAGGAGACTTGAATGGCCACCAGGGCTGGCACGGCCCATGGCTCCCGTCCCATCAGTGGCAGCGGCCTGAACAGAGCACGGGAGCACGTGCCCCTCTGCCTCCTGCTCCTGACCCGATCGAGGATGCAGATCCCGGAACCTGCCCTGGACTTGGGACAGTGCCGGAGGGAGGTGCCGCCGGCCTGCAGGCCACCAGCCTTCCCGCCAGGGCTGGCTCCCTGAGACCCCTTCCGACCTCAGGCCGTGCTGGGACCACATGCAGCTTGTCTGAAACCTCAGGAATGATGGCGACCCCGGGACAGAGCGACCTCCTGGACCAGAGCCTCGGCGTGGAAGCCCCAGGCACCGACCTGAGCTCTCCGCAGAGGCAGAGGCAGGGGCAGGGGCAGGGGCAGGGGCAGGGGCAGAGGCAGAGGCAGCGAGAAAGTCAGGCCCTTGCAGGTGCGGGCGGCACAGGGCTCAGCTGGTCGAGTGCTCCCCAGCGGTGACCCCTGGGAGCTTGGACCAGCTCTTTGTCTCTGTGGCCCATGACGCGTCCCAAGCATTGGAGGGGACGGCCAGCTGCTGGGGGACGTCCAGCTGCTAGGGGGACGGCCAGCTGCTAGGGGGCGGCCAGCTGCTGGGGGACGGCCAGCTGCTAGGGGGACGGCCAGCTGCTAGGGGGCGGCCAGCTGCTGGGGGCGGCCAGCTGCTGGGGGACGGCCAGCTGCTAGGGGGACGGCCAGCTGCTAGGGGGCGGCCAGCTGCTGGGGGACAGCCAGCTGCTAGGGGGACGGCCAGCTGCTAGGGGGCGGCCAGCTGCTAGGGGATGGCCAGCTGCTGGGGGGCAGCCAGCTGCTAGGGGACGGCCAGCTGCTAGGGGGGCGGCCAGCTGCTGGGGGACAGCCAGCTGCTAGGGGGACAACCAGCTGCTGGAGGACGGCCAGCTGCTAGGGGACAGCCAGCCCCCACAGCCGATCGCGGGGCGCTGCCGGCACTTGGGAGCAGCCCCTGCCTCTGTGCAGGCTCTACCGGCCCTGGCCTCCCCCAAAGCGCTTTGCTCTGCCTGTCCCTCGTCTTGGCCCTGGAGAGGCGAAGGGCATCTGGCTCCTACCTCAGTGGCCCTGGGTCTGAGCCCGCGGCCCCCGTTACTCGGTCAATGGCTGGCAGTGATGGCACCTGCCCCCCAGGCCCGGGCTTCGCGTAGTGTGAGTGGGACGCCAGCTCAGCCGTGGTGGGCCTGGGCGAGGGGGAGGGGGAGGCAGCACTGGCGGTGCCCTCTCCGCAGCGCAGCCTGGCACCTATTTTGGGCCCTGGCACTTGGCAGCTGACATTTCAGTCTCTTGGACGGAGACTTCCTTCCCTCCGCTCCCAGCAGACGTGCAGCCATCGCGGCCTCTGGCAGCAGCCTCCTCCCGGCACACCGGCGGCTTCCGGGGCTCCCCTCCTGTCCGCCGGTGCCCACCCCGCGCCCCAGCAGGTCCTGTCAGACATCAGCCGAAGGGAAGGGAAGGGGCAGGCCCTTCTGCTCTGTGTGTCCCACCCTCAGTCCCATTCCACACGCCTGGTGGGGCCTCGGGGTCCTAGCAGGGCCTTTCCATTTGTCCCCATCTCCTCCTCGTGGGCACATCAGCCGCCCTCCCTCCGTGAGGGCCGGACGCACCCCGTCGCGGCCTCTTCCACCGGCAGCTTCACCCTGTGCCTGGCGGGGTCTGCAGGGGGTGCCCCGGGTGCTCCTCGGGTCTCTGAGACGGCGGCCCTCCCTAACCAGGAAGCCGGCCTGCTGGGCTCCAGTGGGGGCCTCGCACAGCTGACCAGCCCGTGGGGAAAGCGGGCCCAGCTGCAGAGGCACTAAGACCGGGCTTAGCGGGCACAGCCTCCCTGTCCCACAAGCCCACAGGAGGGCAGAGCTGGGTGGCACTGGCCCCCTGTGAGTGTCCAATCTTCAGGAATCCGTGGACCGTGTGACATCCAGTTGGGGGCTTCAGATCCACCGGGAGAGAGTAATTGCAGCAGGGAACTCAGCAGCCGCTTCCAATCCGCCTCCCCCCGGGCTGTTAAACATTCACCCGGGACACATCCGGCGACTCTGAGCCCGCTGGGGGCCTGCCGACCGGCTCCGTCATCCGTGAATTACAGGATGTACTGTCCGTCGCTCTGAAGAGCGGGCGCGTCCCTGTGTATCAGCCGCCTCCGGGCGCCTCCGGGATGCCCCGCTCCAGCCCGTGACCGCACGTGTTCTTTCTGTTCACATTCATCCCGTCCAGAACGGTGATCAGCCAGAGGGCCCCCTGCTCCTCCGTCCCTGTCCCCCCTTCCGCCCCCCGCCCCCCGACTAAAACAGCCCTACCCGAGCCACACAGGGCTGTCGGGTGTGGGGTTCACATTGCTGCTCTCGGCTCACACGTGGGGTTCGCCGCCAATGGGGTCCTGAGGCCGAGCCTTGCTCCCTGTCCAGGACGCGTCCTCTCGAAAAGTCCTCAAGTCAGCCCAGCCCGGGCCCTGGGTCCGGGCAGTCCTGTGGCTGACGGGCGGGGAGCGGCTGTGGGCATCGGCCTCTGGGCTGCTGTGTGTGCATCCTGGGACCAGGTCAGCGGCCGGGGACGGAGGAGTCTCCTCCCGGAGCAGCTGCTCGGAAACGTCAGGAGCCTCGCCCGGCGCTCTGGTCTCTCGTGAACTTGCGCCAGCTCCTCCGAAGGGCCTGCTGGCAGTCCTAGCGCCTGCCCGACCTGCCGGACCGCACGTCCCGGGCAGGATACGCCACCAGCCACAGTGATGGGCACAGACGGCGATGGGCACGGGGTTGGAAGCAGCCGTGCCCGGGCGGAGCCCCTGTCGTGGCGGTGCCTGGGGGGCGTGGAGGGGCCCAGGGGCCCCGTGTCCTAACTCGTCCCAGCGTGTGGCTGCGCGGCACGTGCATGGGCAGGGGGGGCCCGGGACTGCTTACGGGTGAGCCTCTCTCTCTGAAACCCATCTTGTTGGCCACAGGCAGGTCCCCACTGGGACACCTACCCATGTCTCACTTCTCACGTCCCTGCAGGGACTGGCCCCGCCCGCTGCCCTTGCTCCTGCCAGCCTTTGCTCCGAGGCGTGGCCGGGCGGTACCCAGGCGGGCAGGCCTGCCCTGCGGAAGCGGGTCAGACAGGGCGGGAGCCCACGGGCTCCGGGGGCCTCGGGAGCTGAACCGGGAGGGGCCTCTTCGCCCTGGTGTCCTCCCAGCGAGAGTGCGGCATCCAGGCCCCGGGCAGGCCTGCCCGCTGGCAGCGTCCAGTCCGCAGGCACCTGCACCTGCCGCTCGCTAATTCCCGTCAGTGACTGGCAGCAGGGCACCTGGCTCACGCCAGCAGGTGTCACATGAAACAAACAGGAAACAGTTCTCCTTTCAGTGGGAGCAACAGTGAACGGGAAAAGGCGTGCTTCCCTGCAGGCCCCGGCAGCCAGGGCCCCTGCCCTCTCGGTACCTGGGCGTGAAATGGGGGAGCAGGACACGGGCGCCCCAGGCCCGTTGAGAGCAAACGCTCCCAGTGTCGGCCTGGGAATCTGCTGTCCCAGAAGGGAGTCTGAGCCTGTCTGAGTCTCCCCCAGGTTACAGGATGCTACCATCTGTGTCCCCTCACCCGGGCTGTGGCAGCACTTACGGGAGCAGGAATGGTCGGCAGGTCATTGATTCTGAGGTTCAGTGAGAACAGAAAGCAGAACGGGGTGTGTATGTTTGGGGCGCTGGGCCTGTGCTGGGAGCCGCAGCGCCAACGGCCGTGGTGGCCACCCCCTGGTTGGCCTGCTCGGTCTCCCCAGGGACCGCACATCCGATGGGCGAGGTCCCCCGTGGGGAGCAGGAAGGTGCTCTGGTGCAGGGCCACCTCCAACTCGTGCTGGGGCCCGGGGGGCGGAGGAGGAGGAGGAGGCATGGCTTTGGCTCCAGGGTTGTTGTGTAGCCACCTGTGCCCGGCCCCTCAGTGGTTGGCACAGTCCACCCACCAGGCTGGCAGGGGCTTAGGGCTGGGCACAGCCTGGTGTTGGGTGCGGTTGGCCACGGAGTAAATGGAAGGGGGGAGCCGGGCTGACCACACTGTACTGTGGCACCCAGCTCTAGGCTCGTGCCGGGCGTGGGCATGGCAGGACCCAGGCAATCCCGGTGGGAAGATGAGGGTGCATGGGAAGGCGGCTAGGCCCAGGCTGCACAGCCCCACACACACAAGCTCTGAGCCCTCGGGCCCAGCAGGGGTGGCCCCACACAAAGGAGGCAGCTGGGGCTCTGAGAACACACTGCCCAGGGGCTCAGCAGGTGCGCTGTCCCCGCCCGGGGCTGGGGAGCGGGAGGCTGCCACCCTATTACTTAGGGTCCCTCCCGCGCCCTCCACGCTGTCCAGTGGGGGAACTGGGCCCCGGCAAACAGACCGGGGCAGGGGGGGGCACAGAGGCGAGGCGCCGGCTGCACAGCTCCGAGCGCAGGAAGTCGCGCTGCCGCTCCCGGCCGCTCAGGACACGGTGTCAGGCTATTAGGGCCGCGGTGCCGGCGCGTTATCTTGTTCAAACAGCCGTGCGGTGTGACGCGCAGGCCGCTCACTGCTGTTACTGCGAGGCGGGCAATGGCCCCTGGACCGGAGAGCGGGGGCAGGCGGGCGGCGGCTGACTTCTGGGCTCCTCGGAACCACCCCGCCCCACAGGAGCCCCATCTGTCGCTGGCCCCAGGCCGAGGGCCACTCTGACATGGGCTTCCCTGCGTCCCCTGGGGCCCCAGGGGCTGGGAGAAGAGACGTGAGGAGGAGGGGCCCTTCTCCAAGCCCCTCTCATCCCTGGGGAGGGTTACGCCCCTGAAAACCCACGGCCCAGGAGTGTCTGGTGGCGGGAGGGGTGCCCGTCCTAGTTGCTAATCTTTCTGTGCCGCTCGCTAATCTCCCTCCTGACACGTCCGTGGCCTCGGGGCTGCGTGTCTGCAGGTGGCAGCTGGGGAGCGGGAGCGGGCGGGTGGCACGTCCCCACCGCGGGTCCCCACCGCAGGAGCACACGGGGTGTCAGGCCCTGGGGCCTCTGCACACAGAACCCCCGGGGGTCGGCCACGAGGGGCTCAGGTGGGAAAATGACCCCGAGGCTCACCCACCCGGACACAGGCTCGCATAGCGGCGGAGCCAGGGCCCTTGCTTATCAAAGGGCTTCTCGGGTTTTGCCAGATCGATTGGCTGAATGACGGAGCTACAGGGAGAAAGGACGCAGCCACTGGCCGCGAAAGGCCAGGACGGTACCCAGCCCTGCTGTCCGCCACGGTCCCCGCCAAACACTAGGCATGGGAAGGGGAAGCTGGGGAGAAGGGAGACCGCTCCCCACCCTCCCTGCCTGACCCTCCGTGGCCCAGACCCGCCAGGGCAGGGGCACCGGTGTGGGCAGGGGGCAGGGGCATTCGGGCACACACGCACGCCGCCTCTCACCCCGGCCCCGCACAGCGGCTGCCACTCCGAGTACACACAGCGGGCACCATCTGGCCCACCTGCCGGGGCCCGGGTTGGGCAGACCGCCCTGCTGGGTCCCTGCCACGGACAGCACCGCCCTCGGCAGACCGGGAGCCATAACACGCGGCCCCATGGTGCTCCAAGCTGCGCAGCAAATTAGCAGAAAGGGCTGTAATGATCATGACTAGGGGTCCGCCAGGGAAGGCCTCTCGGGGTTAGAAGGGACAGCCTGGCCCCGCGGCGGGAGGAGAGGGTGTGGGACCAGCCACGCGTGATGGAAGCCACTGGAGAGCCTTGCCCAGGGGAGCGAAGGGACCTGGTGGCTGTGGTGGGTGCAGGGGAGCCCCAGGGCAGGAGGGGGGAGGCGGGTCCCAGCAAGAGCGAAGGAAGCAGCAGGGGAAGGAGCGGCCTGCACAGATGCGAAGGGACAGCCCCCAAGTCAGCTCATCCATCAGCACCGCCCTCCAGGCCGCCTGCCCCTGCACTGGGCAGACTGGGCAGTTGGCATGTGATCCTCTCAGGTGACTCGGCCCCTCTGAGTCAGGCTGCTCCTCGCTGCTCTGTCCCACTCGGTGGGAGCTCCAGGTACGGCCAAGAGTGACCCCCGGGGTCCAGAGCAGAGGTGCTGGGGGGCAGCCAGGCGGCGCGGCTGAGCGTGCACCTCAGCTCTGGGCTCAGACGAGGTGCGCGCTGGGTGGGGCATGAGACCTCCAGCCCCGTAACTACATGGTGGGGTTTTTGTTTGTTGGTTTTTTTAATGTATTTTTATTGATTTCAGGGAGGAAGGGAGAGGGAGAGAAACATCAGTGATGAGAGAGAATCATGGATCGGCTGCCTCCTGCACACCCCACACTAGAGATTGAGCCCACAACCCGGGCATGTGCCCTTGACCAGAAGGGAACCGTGACCTCCTGGTTCATAAGTCGACGCTCAACCACCGAGCCAACCGGCTGGGCTGTTCGTACCTGTGGGCCACCCTTCTATCGGGACTCGCTTCTCAATAGTCCCACGAAGCTGCTGTCTCCTGGCCACCAGGACCCGGGGCTGTCAGGGAAGGCCAAGTGCAAGCAGAACTGGGCTGCCCGTCAGAGCAGAGGAGGGCTCCCCGCTCAGGGCCCCAGTCGGGCAGCTGCCTGCCTCGCCCACACGTGTCGCCCAGGGAGCCCTAGGGCTGAAGTGAGCAGGAGATAGGGTTCAGGTGCAAATGGGTGGGCACTGAGGGTGGTGGGCGCCTGACCAAGGGTCCTAGGAGCCGAGTGGCTGGAAGGGGTGCGGGGTGTCCCACAGGGAAGGCCCCCTGTGGCTGTAGCTGGGGGAGCGGAGGGGGGGGTGGGGGGTGAGGGACTGAGCTGCTGTTTCTGCTCTGTCTTGACACCCCAAGGGCCCAGGCTTGGGGAGTGAGTTTGGTTGACCCTGGGCCTGGGCACCTGTGGGGAGAGGACCCCCCCCAGGCAGCACCCCACCCTGAGCCCATGGCCCGCACAGCAGTGGAAGCCCCGCCCCTCTGCGCTGTCCCTGCGGACTGGCTCCAGGAGCCGTCAGTCCACAACTCGTTGATTCATTAGCCTCATGAGCCCAGTCCCCGGCCCAGCACAGCAGCACTGGGTCTGCAGGGGGAAGGGGAGGGAAGTGCTAACCAGGTTGGTCTCGAAGTGACCCGGTCACCCACCTCTGTCCCCAGACCCCTCCCCGCCTCCTGAGGCCGGTGGCAGTGGGGGAGACGGGAGAAGGACAGGCTGAGGGGCCTGGGCAGGCAAGGGGAGCCCTCTGAGTCAGCTTCTGCCTCTGTAAAAGGGGAACATGGGCGGAGCCCACAACAGCGCCTCTCCCTGGCATGGGAGCCCCTTACGCCACCTCCAGATGAACAGAGCTGGGCGTGGGGTTAGCACGGCGGCCTCCACAGGTGGGGGTAGGGGTGAGGGTGGGGCCCGTGCTGTCAGGGCGGCTGTTGAGGCTACTACCCCACCGAGTGACATGGGCGAGACACAGCGCCATCTTCCTGCCTCTCCATCCACCAGGAGGCCTGCCCCAGCCAGGAGCAGGTCACTAAAAGGACCTTCTTGCTGCCTTGTCTCTCAGGGGAGCAGCATCCCCCCAGCCCCCAGGGCCTCTCCTACCTGCACCCCAACAAGTGACAGACAGCTGTGGAGGGAGGGACACCTGGTCGGGCCCAGGAACCCGCTGCACCCTCCCCCCATCAGTCTGTGCTGGAGGGTGGAGGCTTCCTCCCGGTTGTCATGGAAACGGCAGCAAGTCTACTGAGCGTGTGGGTACTACCTCAGGCTCCGCGGAGCAGAGGGAGGGAGCGGCCGCCCTGGTGGCAGCAGCTGTCACACTCCCAGCAGCTCAGCCACGGGAAGGACTCTGCCTCCCTGCGGGCGGCTGACCACGGCCACGCGCGCCCTCTGTCCACCGGCTTATGTGATTCCATCCAAGCACACGGCCCTGCCCTTCCACGGGGGACGCGCTTCCCGGGCGGTGGGGGTGGGGGTGGAGCAACAGATCCTCCAGGCGACTGGGAGCTGGAGCTGCCTGGGGAGGCCGAGCTTCCAGCTCCGAGCTCTGAGCTCAGCTCCACTGCGCGGTCCCTGCAGGCGGAGAGATGACTCAGGCGCCTCCTGCCGCCCCCTCCCCGGGCCAGGCCTCTGGGGGAAACACAGCCATGCCGGCTGGCTTCGTGGTGTGTGTCTGTCTGTCTGTCTGTCTGCCCATCTCTGTCGCCTCTCAGCCTCCATGGGCCTTGGAAGCTCCTTGAGGACGGGGGAGACCGGAGCAGAGGGGCAGCCACGGTCTCCAGGCCCCGCCAGGCAGGAGGCGGCACAGGGAGGCCAGGAAACCTCGGGCCCGAGGCAGGACCAGCTCTGGCCCGAGGTTAGGCGTGTGGGGCCCAGGAAACGGGAGGCGGCTGTCAGGGGGCTTCTTAGAAATGGGGGGTATCGGGGTGAATGTGGGGGATCCGCGGGACGGTGGGAGCCTGCGCAGTGCCCGCCGCCACGGACGCCAGACTGCTCCAGGTCCCTGGGCGGCGTGGCTCAGGAGAGGACGTGGCAGACTGGGGGGCACTCGCAGTTTGGGGGCAGACTGAGGTCTGGTGCCCGGCTTCTGCACACACACAGGGCAGACGGGTATCTCCACCCCATCCCACCGCCACCTAACCACGGCCCTAACCTGGTCCCCAACAGCCCCACGTCCTCTGGGGGGTGGGGGGGGCTCTTGAAACCCAAGTTCTGTTGTTTCCAACCAGAGGCCTGCGATCGGGGCAGCGGAGAAGCCGCAGGAAGTGGCCTGGCTCGGGGCCCAGGGTCGCGTCCTCAGGCGGTTGCGTCTCAGTGGGACCCCTGCCCCCGGCACAAGCCAGGATCTTGCTCCTCTGAGCTCCCCTGGGACACCGGGACCCCGGAAGGGAAATGAACCCCAGAGGGACGGGGACCCTCGCTGGGCTGGCTGCCTGGGGAAGCACAGGGCTGTGCGCCTGCGGCCTGGACACGGCCTGGCCTCTCCCCCTCGGGGCCCGGGGCCACCCTAGTGCAGCCCACCCCCCCCCGGCCTCCATGGCCGCCCAGCCCTCCTCCCTCTCCCTGGATGGCTTGTCCCCGCTTGAGGGACGGAGCGTAAGCTGGTTTCCTGAGTGACCGGCGCCATCCTTGACGCACTCTTACTCTGGTGGCACAACCTGTCACACGCTCCAGGGCTGCACGTCCAACAGCCCCGCCCCTGCCACGCACCTGCCAGGACATCAGGGCGCGGGTCTGACAGTGGGGCGCCCTTGCCCTCTACACACTAAAGAAGTTGGGGGTGCCCAGGCCCGACTCCCCTCTGCAGGCTGGGCACCAGACGGTGGAGTAGGCTCGCCATGCACTGTCAGCGACCCCGTGCCCCTTAAGCCACACTCTGCCCCACCCAGCGGGGCACTGCCAGGCGGCTGCCACGCCCAGGTCCCGCGCTCGGCACCCTTGGAGCCTGGCACCCTGTTGCCCGGACAGGCCTGGTGGCCCAGCTGCAGGGTGACAGCTACGGGGCTGGCTCCGTCCCTGGTGAATGGAGCTCATTCATGCCACAGCCCCACCTCCCCCGGGAGAGCTGGCTTCCCCTCCGTGGCAAGCACGCGGGCTTCCCCCAGCGGCAACAGAACCAGCCTCACTCTGGAGATGAGGAAACTGAGTCCTCTGCTGTGTCCCCGCCCCCTCCCCGCAGGCCCCCTTGCAGCCCAGGCCTCCCGACAGGCGGCGTGTTATTTCTAGAAATGAATGTGCAGACGAGCCCCGGGCCCCATGTCCCCGGGGAGCAGGCCTGGAGCGAGCTGGTGGCACCAGAGCCCGCTGGTCACAGGCAGCCCCAGCAGGTCCGTGTCCCCTGAGAAGCGTCCCCGACCTCCGCTGCATTGGCAGCGGGACAGGACCCGCCGGGGGGCTGTGGCTGGAGGAGGCGGCGCGGTTGGTGCCATCTCGGGCTCTCCGCTGAGCCCTGGGAGGCCCTGCTCACAGGCACCCTCTCAGCATGCGGAGGAGGCCTCCCGCCCCTCTTCCCAATCTCCACGCTCATCCCCCGAACAAAGCCAGGCCAGACACAAGAGCCGCCAGGTGACCCAGCAGGGCTCAGGAAGGTCCCACACCAGGACCTTGGCCATGTCCTGTCCCCTCTGCCTGGCCCCCTCTCTGGCCTTGCAAACCTACCCTTGAACCCCAGCTCCATCCCCAGCCACTGGCCTGCCGGGTCCCACCTGCTGGGGGCCAGACCTCCCCCTCTCAGCCTTCGGGAGAGCCCCCTGCCTGGTCACTGGGGCTCCGTCCCCTGCCATCAGAGCCGGAACTGTCCTGCCCTCAGGGTGTGTGACCCTCAAGCATTTGCTCAGGGGGTTCAGGCCTGGCTGCCAGTGGCTGCGCCTACTGTTGGCATCATGTAAGACGTGGGGACCGTGCAGCCCCGATGATGGCACAACTCCCGTGAGAGACGGCAGCACGGCTAGTCTTTACGCTGTGGCTTCCAGGAACCCATTCACGCTAATCACTCCCAGCAGACGGGATAATTCAGCCCGCCACGCAGCGCTCGCACCGGCGAGTGCGGCTCCCCCAGGCCCTGCTGGGAACGGGGCGCAGCTTTCCGTTCATCTCTGCAGGAAGGGCTCGCCCAGCCTGAGCCGCCCCGCTTTCCGGGGCTTGTTCTAAAGAGGGCGTTGCTTTTGCAGAACATCAGCCGGGTGCGCTGGCTCTCGGGGCAGCTTCTCCGTTGTCGGGGGTAACGGCCGGCCGTGCCTCTGAGCATCCTCCCCACTCAGCCTGGTCCCCCCTCAGCACTGACGCTGTCAGCCCCGCACCTCAGACAACTCGGGGCCCGTGGGAGAGCAGCGTTTCCGTGGGAGCCTCCCCAGGCACCCCCACCCTGGGATGAGCCCCCCGTGGGCCCGCCAGCACCGCCCGTCCACCCCAGGAGTGCAGTGAGCCTGGAGCTCTGGGCTCTGGGACTTGGAGCACGTTTCCTGCCTCTCAGCCTCAGTTTCCTCATCTGTGCGATGGGACTAGGAAGGGGTGAGGATCAGGCGAGCAGCGCCGTGTCCACACGGCCGGTGCCGGCAGCGGTTTCGTGGTTACCATGTCGGTGGTACGACCTCGTCTAAAACCCGAAGCCCCGGATCAAACCTGAGCTGGTTCTGGGCTTCGGACACTCAGCGGCTCCATGTTCGCTTAGACCAGAGCCCCTCCCGCCGCCGTGGGAACTCCCTCCCGCAGGTGGAACCGGCGGTTCCGTGTGGAGACGGCGGGTTTGGGAGTCAGACCCCTGCCTTAGGTTCTTTGAACACCGGCGTCTGCTTTATGTTCCGTAAAACCCCACCGTGGCTGCGGCGCATGGGGAGTCCCCAGAGGGCGGCAGGGCCCCGGGATCTGCCCTGGTCACGTGTGACCTCCAGTGACCCCGAGGCCCAGCGGGGACAGAGGAGCCAGAGGCTCCCCAGCTCTGACCTAGACCCTTTGGCTCCACAAGCACCGGCCCCCTCCCCCTCCCAGACCCCGGCTGAGGACTCGATACCACACGGCAGGACCGGGGCTCGAAGGATGGGGCCCCGCCCCCGCAGGTCCGAGCTGACTGCCGGCAAAGGCCGCCACGCTCACCCGGCCACAGCGTCCCCACGGGAGACCTGAGCTGGCGCGTGCAGGTGGGGCAGGCGGGCCCTCAGGTGTGAGGTTAGAGATGCCCCGTCCACCAGGCTGCAGCCCCAGAGCCACGAGTTGTCACCACTGGGCGCGGAGGAGGCGCCAACAGGGAAGGAGCCTCTTACAACCCGTGCCGGGCTCGGAGGGTGGAGGGGGTGCAGCCACTTCAGGGCGGCAGGGCCAGTGGGAGACGCTGCAGACGGCGCACCCGGCAGCGGACACACCCAGCAGAAGACGCTCTTTTTGTTAATCCTCACCCGAGGACATTTTCCCATTGATGTTTAGGGAGAGTGGAAGGGAGAGGGAGAGACAGAGAGAAACATTGATGTGAGAGAAACGTATCGATGGGCTGCCTCCTGCACGCGCCCAACCAGGGCCTAGGCCGGGGAGGAGCCTGCAACCGAGGTCCATGCCCTTGACCGGAATCGAACCCGGACCCTAGGATCCGCAGGCTGATGCTCTGTCCACTGAGCCACACCGGCCAGGGCCAGAAGGAAGCTTTTGTGGGGGCCAGGCCCGGGCTGGGAGGCTCGGCCGGGGGGGCCTGGGGTCCCTCCTCGCAGCCCCCAGACTAACGCCGCGTGCCCCTCCCGCAGAGCCGGATGGCGGAGAGCCTGCGCCTCTTCGACTCCATCTGCAACAACAACTGGTTCATCAACACGTCGCTCATCCTCTTCCTGAACAAGAAGGACTTGCTGGCCGAGAAGATCCGGCGCATCCCGCTCACCGTCTGCTTCCCCGAGTACAAGGGCCAGAACACCTACGAGGAGGCGGCCGTCTACATCCAGCGGCAGTTCGAGGACCTGAACCGCAACAAGGAGACCAAGGAGATCTACTCCCACTTCACCTGCGCCACCGACACCAGTAACATCCAGTTCGTCTTCGACGCCGTGACCGACGTCATCATTCAGAACAACCTCAAGTACATCGGCCTTTGCTGAGGGGCCGGCCAGCCCGCCTGCCTGTGACGGAACCCCGGGGGGGCCCGCCCCAGCCCAGGGCCAGAAAACGGGGCCTGGAGAACGTCCCCCCGCCCCGCCCCTCCGCCTCCGTGGCCCCCACTTTTCCACAAACATAACCATAGACGGATAGGTTGCTAGGTAGGTAGACACACACACACACACACACACACACACGCACGCACGCACGCACACAGTCGAGACAGCGAAGCGCCCCCAGGCGTCGGGGTCTCTTGGAGATTTGAGGCGCTGTCACACGTTCCCCCAGGCCCTTCCCCCTCCCTGAGTTGGCCCCACTCTGCATGGGGTCCCCCCCCCCGCACCGTGGGACTGCGGGGGGAGGCTTTGGGGCCACCTGGAGGCCCACTGCACCCTAGAACAGGGATCTGTCGCTGACCAGGAGGGAGGACCAGGGAGGGTCCGAGCTCCTTCCGCTGGACACGTCCCCCCGGCCACCGGGGACCGCGCTCTGCGCCTGGAACCGGGGTGCGAGGCCGGACGGGCGCCAACCAGCCTCCCGCCTCTCGCAGCTCTTTTCAAACAGCTTCGACGTGTGCAGCGACCGTCCGCACGGCAGCACGAGCGGCACGGCCTGTTTCCGGCGAGGCCAGCTGGGCTCCAGCTTTCCTCCTCCTTGTCCGGTGTTTTCTAAACCTGGGATTTCTTCTCTGACTTTTTTTTTTTTTTTTTTTTTGCCAAACCTCGTGGTGTTTTGCAGGAAAAAACAGACAATTTCAAACGCAGTCGAGTATTCTTTTTTTAAAGCGCGGGTCTCCGGGACCTGTTTTTTTCAGGTGGTCCTTTTCGTGTCTGGCTTGCCGAGTGTCACAGTTGTTACCCGGACGGGTCTGTCCCCTGCTCCTGTTCCCGGTGCGGTTTCTGCTTCGTTTTTGTTTCAGAAAATTCCATGTGACGTATTTAAAGAAGGTTCTTCGCGTCGGGGTGAGTGGACAATAGCTGGCGGTCGTGGTGGTGACGGAGGAAGTTCTCTGGCTCTGCCAGGAGAGGAAGGGGAGGCGGGAGATGGGCCCTGGCCGCCCGCGCCTGTGGCTGAGAGCAGCTCTGCCTCCTGTGAAGGCTCAGCCAGCCTTGCAGCCTGAGGGAGGCCCTGCTGGGGCCCCGGGCCCGTGGCACCTGCCGCCGTGGAAGGACCCTGGCCGCGGATCGCGTGTAAACACGAACCCCGGCGGCCACCGAGAGGGAAGGCGCCCCAGGACCTCGCCAGAGCTCCTCTCTCCGCCTCTGTTCGGGACCGTGCGCCCGAGGTCGGGCGCAGAAGCACAGCCGAGGACTTTGGGAGACGTGCAGAGGGATGCGGGGCCGGTGTGGTGTGGAAGTCAAAGATTGTCTCCTTTCAGAAAATAAAACATCCCGAACGAGCCAGCCGAGCCCGGGTGCTGCGTGTGCAGGGCTGAGGGCTGGGCCCATCCACTCTGAGGTTCCTTTCTCGGCCTCTCCCCCTGCCCCCCATACACACACACACACACACACACACACACACACACACACGTAGGTAACTCATCTCGAAATGAACATCAAGAACAAACAACCTCAAGAGAGGAAAGAGCCTGCAGGCGTGAGGAGCCTGCCCGGCTGGTGTGGCTCAGTGGTTGAGCATTGACCCAGGAGCCAGGAGGTCATGGTTACAGCATCTCCGTGTGGGGAAAGCACTGATCAGAAGTCAAGGACGTGTGTCCACCCTGCACAGGCTCCTTGCAAATTCCTTTAACACTTGCGACGGAGCTTGTCTGCAGTGGCCCATTTTATAGATGAACGGGTCGAGGTCGAGGTCAGGGAGTGGTGGAGACGCCTTTCTCGGGCGGAGCAGAGGGGAACGTGCCCCCCCCCCCCCGCCCCAGGCCTCCATCCTCTCCTGCCTCTGCCCCTGACCACTGTGCCTGGACGGAGGGATCAGGACCCCAAGGGGAGCACAGAGCCACCCTCGTCACCTCCTCGAATCCAGCACCCACACACACACGAGCCCTGGGTGAGGGGCAGCAGAAGGTGTGTGCACAGGTGCACACGCAGACACTCAGCACCTAGTCACCCAGGAACCTGGCTCTCTCCCCGCCCAGCCCCGCCCCTGGGCCCACGTGGGGATCCCCTTCACGCCTTCCCACGTCACCAAACAGCAAAAGCCCAAGGGGGCTCTTGAAGAAGAAGAAGAAATAACATGTGATTTAAATCAGAGACTGACTCAGCTGTGAAAGGACCCGTGAGCAGCTCTAGCCTGAAAATGCACGGCTAGAGGGGACTGAGGGTTCAACTGCCCATCAAGACGGTCAGGCTGACACGGCCCTGGTCCCCCATCCCTGCCCCGCGGCTTCAGCTCCCCCTGGACACAGCCCCCCGATTTCTCTCTCTAGTCCTGAGGGTGTGTGACTCCAGGGATGTGCCCCAGCACTTCAAAACCACCAGGATCAAACCTGGGTCCAGAATCTCCCACCGTGTCCTGCCCCTCCCGGGCCTGGCCCTGGGAGAGGCCCCAGCTCATCCTCACAGCCTCTGCCCCGAGGGAGGCGCGTCTGCCTCCACCCCCACAGCACCCCCAGCCCAGGCCGCACACGGGGTCAGGACAGAGTGTTCCTTACAACACTGCGGGGAAAGCTGGGCCAGCCGCTCCCAGCCCCGCACAGAAGCGAGTGACCGGGGGAGCCGGGCCGGACTCCCAGGCATGCCAGTCAGGGCCCAAGGCCACCGTCAGAGAGAGGGCCCAAGGGGGCATGGCCAGTGGGTCTGGTAGGGAGACACTTCCAGGGACCCCCGCTGTTCAGCTGCACCCCAAACTCCAGTTACCCAAGAGCCCCAGTCTCAGCCCCGGAGCTGAACACTCGGCCAGGAAAGAGACACGTGCCCTCCAGGTTCGCAGGCAGTTGCTCCAGAGCCTGGGCGGGCGGCCTCTGGGGGCACTGGCCTCTGCACTCCTGGCCCCTCCTCTCCTGAAGGGCCCCACCCAGGCCCAGATCCCAGCAGGGCCCAGCCGGGCTGTCACAGTCCTGGGGCGCCCCCTGCTGGTTCCTTTGGGAAACAGCCAGTAAACCAGACCCCACCCAGCTCAAGGGCTCAGAGGAAAGCCCTCAATTCCCCCCCACACCCCACTCCTCGCCCCAGATACCCCAACACATTAGTCAAACAAACGAAGGGGTGAGTGAGTGAATTGCAGCAAGAAAACAACGGACAAATGACCTTTGAAAATGTGGCCCCAGATGAGGCCTGTCAGAACCAGGCGCCCCGACCTTCGGTGCACCCAGAGCGTGTAGGTTCCAGGAAAGTGCAGGGAGGAGATGCGGGGAGGGGGGCCGGGGGGGGGGGGTGTCGCGCGATGCAGGGGGGCGGGGCATAGAGCTTTTGTCATTAAGACCCTGTTGGCCCAGCAAGGGCGAGACAAGAAGACCTCAGAACAGAAATAAAAATCCATCCCAGGGACTTTCACAAGATCAATGTGAAGAACAAAACTCTTAACACTTAAAAGGAAATATGGCAGGCAGTCTTCATGAGCTCTGAAACGGCACCAGATTATCTTAAACAGCACCCCAAAAAGCGCACGCGCGCACGCGCACACACACACACACACACACTCACACACACACACACACACACTCACACACGTGTAGGAAACAGACTACATTCCAATGAAAAGCTACTGGACCAATGAGCAAACAGATCAACGGCGAAAAGCCGCACAACCAGCCCAGGAAATGGCATTGCCAGTCCCAGAAGACATGCAACATTCCCTCCGCCCGACCGGTAAGAAATGGGGTCGGGGGAGAAACAGGGCAACAAATGGGCTCAGGCTCCCAGGAGGCGCTGGGCGGGAGAGGAGGCCCAGGAGGCGCCAGGCGGAGGGACGATGCCGCTGCCCGTGGTCACGGGGACAGCGGAGCCACACACAGTGACACGGCTCAGCACGCCACTGGGCTGCTGGCCAGGATGCAGCACATGCAATTTCAGGCCAAGCTGAAGGCTTGCGGGCTTGCATTCTTCCTCTCCCTCTTTCTTTTTTTAAATTTTTTTTTTTATGGTGAAAACAAACAGGGCTTGAGTTCTGCATGCCCCACCACGCTGTCCTCCGGCTGAGCTCCTCCAGCTCCGGAACAGAAGCAGCGGGCCCTCCGCCGGGCGGGTATGTTGCATGTGAGTACAGGGGTGCGCCACGGTTCTCATAACGAAACAGAGCCCATGACACGACATGGGCCGACCTCAACATTACAGCATTGCATTGTTTCAATAGCAAGGAGATATGGAAGCAAGATCGTGTACATAGAGCTGGAAAACGCGCGAGGAAAGATCTATATCTGTTCACATCTGTGGTAAAACACAAAGAGCGCGGTGGCGACATAGTCCCCAGATGATGGAAAGGGGCTGAGCGGAGGAGGTTCACAGGAGACTTGGATTGTGTGTGTGTGTGGGATGGGGGGGGTCAAGCAACCGTCTCAAGCACATGTGAAATAGGGCAGAATGTTAAGATTTAGCCAAGCTGAGTGCTGGTGCCTGACACCCATTCTCATTGTCTCGCTACTTCTCTGAATGCTTTAAAGGTTCCCACACAGTGAGCCCGGGGCTCAGCCCCAAGCACTGGCCTGTCGTAGAGACACCCCAACATCTCGGTGCCTCTCACCCACGGCCGCACGGGAGAATCAGCCACGGTTCGTTTAAGAAAGGCGTGGGCAAGCCCCCATGCCCGGAGCCCCGAGATGATTCTGCCAGCAACGGACAAGGGCAGTCTTCTTATTTTTCTGGGAGGAGCCTGCGACCGAGGTACGTGCCCTTGACCGGAATCGAACCCGGGGCCCCTCAGTCCGCAGGCCGACGTAAAGCATAACTTTAAATGTGTGCTCTACACTGATCTGAAGCCAGGCGCGCGCCCGGCCTGCCCGGGAGGCTGCGGGGCATTGGGGCAGCCTGGGCCTACCTGAGGGCACCTGGGCCAGGTGCTGGAAGGCCAGGTGCAGGTTCTCTCGGCAGGCCGGCTGCGGGTCGTTCAGCAGGAGGGACAGCACGGTGACGATGTCGTCCCTCAGAAAGCCGTCTCTGCAGACAGAGGCGGGTTCAGACACGACGAGGACCGATCCCAGGGAGGCCGGGAGGGTCAGGAGGCAGGTGCCCGCCCTCCTCCCCCCCGGACTCTGAACCCGTGCGGGCAGCTGCAGGCCGCACCCTCTGGCTATCTGAGAGAAGACCAAGGATAGAGCGTCGGCTCCTAGACTGAAGTGTCCCGGGTTCGAGTCCAGTCACGGGTATGTCCCTCGGTTGCAGGCTTGGTCCCCTGCCCCACGTCGCCCCAGCCCCAGTCCGGGTGCATGCAGAAGGCAGGCAATCAATGTGTCTCTCTCACCTCGATGTTTCTCTCTCTCTCTCTCTGTCTCTCCCTCTCCCTTCCACTCTCTCTAAAAATCAATGGAAAAATATCCTCGGGTGAGGATTAGCAACACACACACACACAAAATAAGTAAATAAATAAAAATTCCTTGTTAAAAAAAAAAAGACGACGGCCAGAAGTGGGCCTGTGGGGTGGAGGAAAGAGCTAGGACTTCAACTCAGGTTCTTTGTGGCCTGGAGGTTTCCCTTTGCTCCTCTGAGCCTCAGTCCCCATCGGTAACATGGGGACAAGGCAGCAGAATCCATCACTGACCGCCCTTGACCTGCCAGCTGAGCGGCCGCTCTCTCCACCCGCCCAGCACTGAGGCTCCAGGGCAGCGAGCCCCCGCTGCCGGCCCCCAGACCTATGAATGCTGTGTCCTCATTGTTATGATTCTATACGTTAAGTAAATACTAGGTGAGCCAGTTAGATGAGAGGAGAGGGTTGTTTTTAATTTCCTTATGAAAACCAGGTGGAATGCTTTGAGGAGACTCCAAAGTGAGTCTGTCAGACAAGTGAGATGATGGTAGAAAGGCCCTAGAAGGTTCTGCATACAGATTACTTCATTAATGTCTGACTTCTTGCTCTTCTCGAAAGAAACCACGGCTGCACATTGGACGACCTTGCAGGGGTGGTTTAAGCCCCAAAGAGGGGGGGAACCTCAATCCCAGGCCCACATCCCAGGGAGGCCTGGTGGCACTGGGGGTGGACACATGCCTAACCCTTTGTGTTTGGGGTTAAGATGCACTGTTCAAAGGGAATGTACAAATCTCTGATTCCTGGCTTTTTGTTTTTCCATTGAAAAAAAAAAAAGAAACCCTGCCCTAAGTTTCCATACACAGTGGCCCACCTGCCCACGGTGTGGGTCGCCATGATGGACAGCACCTCGGTGGTCTTGATGCGCACCATGTGGTTGGTGTCCCTCAGCAAAGCCCGCAGGCTCTCCAGGCAGCCTGTGGGGCAGAAAGACCTTTGGACGGTTATCAGTCTCCAGGTTCAACCAACCCAGAAGCCGACAGGTGAGCCCGCATCGGCAACAGGATCAGCAGAGGCATCATGGCCCTTAGTAAGGGTTTCAGAGTCACCGCAGGGGGCTCTGTGTGCTCCCACCCAGGGACCATCTCATCTAGTCCCTCATGAATGTCCCTGCACACTTCTCACCAGCACCTTCTTCTCTCGCAATCCACCATGGGATTAAGAAAATGCATTTGGAGCCTGGATGGCACGGCTTGGTGGTTGAGCATCAACCCAGCAACCAGGAGGTCGCTGGTTCGATCCCTAGTCGGGGCACTTGGCCAGGTTGCAGGCTCAATCCCTCATCATTGATGTTTCTATCTCTCTCACTTCCTCTCTGAAATTAACAACTATATATATATATATATGTGTGTGTGTGTGTATAGTTGTTGTTGATATATATATGTGTATATATATATATATATATTTGTTTTGCTTTGTTTTGTTTTTTAATCAGCCCTTCAGCTAAGGCTGGGGGAGAAGTGGCAGTTCACTCATCATGTGCCTGATCAGGGAAAGGTGTGGCCGGGCCACTAAGTCCACATCAGCGTTCATTTTGGTCGTTAGGAGAGTGGGAAACAAGAGGTCCCCAGTACCATGTGGCTCCACTAGGGTGTTGCCTGTCTTTCGTGGCTAAGACAGATCACAGGGCTGTTTGGTGGATTTGTGGCCATCTGGTCGGTCCAGCCGTAGCAGAGAGGGCTGCTTTGTGGCTGGGCCGGTTGCTGGGGGTGTCCTCCAAGGACAGGCTGACCAGCTGGGAGGGTCACCTCAACTCCTCCCACCTCCAGCTATTCTGTTTATCCATCCAGACCCGAGTCACGGTCGCCTGGGCCCCGTGACACTCTCACCTATGTCGATGGCCACATAGACATGCTCGGGGTCATGCATGAGGTCGCACAGAGCCATGAGGGCTTTCTGCCTGGTCTGCAGGTCCTCGGACTGCAGTTCCTCATTCAGCTTGGGCAGGGCCCGGCAGCCGTACGCGATGGAAGCCTGGGCGGGATTGATGTCGGGGGGCAGGTACATAGAGATCCAGGTATGGGCCATCTTTCCGCACCTGCAGGAGGTGACTCTCTCGCTTTCAAAACGGAGCTCCGCAGAAACCACTGGTGAAAAGAACCCCAAACGTTGTCATGAGTCCGACTGTGATTTAGAAGCTACTTCTCATTCGATCCTCAAAACGGTAAGCACAGCTGAGTGGATATTTTTAATGTTTTTATTGATTTTTAGAGAGAGAGAGGAAGGGAGAGGGAAGGACAGAGAGAAACATCAATGTGAGAGAAACACACCGATTAGCTGCCTCCTGCACATGCCCGACCAGGGCCCCGGGCCAGCGAGGAGCCTGCAACCAAGGTACGCGCCCTTGAAGGGAATCAAACCCGGGATCCTTCGCTCTGCAGGCCAACGTTCTATCCACTGAGCCAAACCAGCTAGGGCATGAATTATTTTTATTGAGTGCGCGCGCACACACACACACACACACACACACGCACACATACACACACACACACACTTGGAGCATCTGTAGGTAATGTGGCTTAGTACTCAGAACCGGCTCCAGACCCAGGCCATGGGGCGGCCCTTGACAATCTCTTCCTGTCTGTGAGCCTTTGCAAAAAAGGACTTGATAGCAGCACCTCCTTCCCTTGCTCCCGTGTGAACGACCCCCCTGAGCCTGGCACACCAGGGCTCCCGATGCGTTGTCTGTGGTCCTTACTGTGGAAGTGGTTGCTGCTGCCGGTGTTGAGGGGCCCTGACAGGCCCCCGCCCTGAGGGATTCTACCCCAGTTAAAGAACCAAGGCCAACTCTGATCTTAGGCACCAGCTGACAAGGAGAGACAGACGGGACGAGCTGGGCGGGGAAGGGGAGGGGCGGCCATTTCCGATGGGGGCTCCCCCCGCAGGGAATGCTGGGCTCCGGGGATCGGGAACAAGGGGGCCTGGCCTCCTGTGTGTGGCGTGGGCTGCGGGAGTCCCGCCGCGGATGAGAGCGGACGCGGGACCCGTGTGAGTCAGACTGGGTGGGTCTGAGGGTCCCCTGTCCCCCCTGTCTTGGGCCCCTGTCTGGTGCCGCAGGCTCACCTGCTTCAGCGTGCGCGGTCGCCCGTTGCTAGGCGACCCGGTTGCCAGGCGACCCCAGCGGCGTCCTCAGCGCTGCGCTCGGCACACTAGGCGCCCACCGCGCAGGCGCAGGCGGCGCGAGCAGCCTCGGTCTGGGGCCGGCTGTAAAGAGGGGACAGTGATACTTTACGGGGTTACCGCGGGGAACAAAGACGGCTCTGCTTTGTTCATAGCACCGAGGGGAAGGGAAATGAGTGTGAACGCCTTTCTCTGTGCGGGACACTTCGCATGCCGTTAGTCCTCAAAGTAAGCCCGTGAGCTGCTAACATGATCCAGGTTATAGGCAGGCCCCTCAGAGGTCTTCTTAGTAGCTTGCCAAAACCACGCAGGCCAGAGCCCAGGACTGCCGAGCCCTGGCCCCTGCTCCTTGCTCTGCAGGCTGATGGCCCGGGAATGACACAGATCGGCCCTTGCAGTGGACCCAATGCCCTGCTGACTGGAGCAATTGTGCTTGAAAGCAAGCCAGATCCAGCCGTCACCTGCATACAACCCTCCATGGCTCCCCAGTGGCCTCAAGACAGAGTCCAAACATCCAGCCTGCCGCTCAAGACCCTGGGTGCCAAATGGCCACCTCCTCCATGCAGCCTGGGCTGCCAAGAACAGGAACCACCTCTGTGTCCTTCAGGGCACAGCTCGGTGGACAGACACCACCTCCATGAAGCCTGTCGTTTCCCCAACTCCATGTTAGCACCAGTAAATGATCCCGTAGCTTAATTAATTACCAGGAGGCTTTCAGTACGTGTAGAATGAATAACTGGGTCATGGACTTGGGTCGAGCTTTATACTAATCTACAGAGCACTTTCATAGATAGTCGAGTCCATTTGATAGCTGAGTAAACTGAGCACAGGAGCGGGTAGACCAACTCACAGGAGTTCACCCTTAGGCCTGGGCCTGTCGCAGTGAAACTCACTAACAAAGGCACCAAATATCAGCCTTCAGCACACTTAGCTTTGAAATGCAGGTAATTGACTTAGATCTTCGGGCCAAGGATGCCATATTGTGATGTGGAAATCTGCCCCCTACTGCTGCTATTCTTCAAAGGACAAAGTCAGGGAGGGTCTCTCTGACCCTGAGCTTTTTGAGGAGTGTGGGGCAGACAGCACAAGGCTGGGAGTCAGGAAACCTGGGTTCTGATTCTAGTTCTAACTCACGTGGCAAAACTTTTAACTTGTGTGAGCCTTAGTTTCCTTGTCTGTGAAATGGGAAGCTGGATAAAATAGATTCTCAAAGCTGGGAACCCTGGGCCTCTCAGAATCTGGATATACAGTCTTTTTTTTTTTTTTAAGTATCCTTCAGCTCGGCTGGCGTGGCTCAGTGGTTGAGCATCGATCTATGAAAAATCGTATTCAATATATTACAAAAATAAACACTTACACACGTCACATCATAACCCCTACCAGTTTGAGCTCCCACCCCCCCACCGCCCCCACCCCCCACCCCCACTACAGTGATTGTCAGAGAGGTCTCTCCACCATCAGCCCCGCCCAGACTCCCATCTTTGGATCCAGGCTCCACCCAGACCGCGATGACCCCGCCCACAGCCCATATCCAACCCCGCCCTCGTTTCCATGGTGATCGCAAGCGCTCCCGGGGGGCGGAGGAGGGAGGGAGGGGCAGGCAGCAGCTAGTCAAGCGCCCAGGACTCCCTCCAGGCTCTGGTTGCTATGGTGACGGCTCGGGCACGCCGCAGTGGGATTGCTTCCGCTCCGAGCCCCGCCCAGACCCAGCCCCCGACGTCCAGGATTGGTCAGATGCTCTCCGGTCGCGCGTGGTCATCGTTGCCATGGTGATTGCCGCAGCGAACCTAGCCGGACCAGGCTGCGCTGAACCCGAGTCCTCCGCTGCTGCCGCCAGTGAGTCCGCCGCGCCTCTGTCCTCCCCTTGGCCGCCTCCCGCCTCCCGCCTCCCGCCTCCCGCCTCCCGCCTCCCGCCTCCGGGAGGGCGCGTCGCGGAGGCCCCGGTCGGAAGGACGCCGCGTCCCCCGCCCACCTCCCACCCCCAGAATCTGAACGCGGCCTGAGGGCCTGAGGCCTCAGCATTTCCTGAACCCGCGATCCTGAACGCCCTGGGCCTGGAGGGGAGCTGGGTCAGAGCGAGGACACCAGGCCTGGGTCAAGGCCACCCTAGCGGGGAAGCGGGCAGAGGAAGGCGCGGTCGGGCTGAGTAGGCGCCGGGGGCGCGGTCCCGGGTGGGGTGACAGGCCTGTGGGCTGAAACCCAAGAACCTGCCTGCGAGGCCTGCGATGTGTGTGCCCCACTCACAACCAGTCACACGCTCGGAGAGGGGCCACTCCCGGTTGGACACCCACATCCCGCAGCAGGAGGGAGGCCCAGGTCTTCGGAACTCTCCACCCCCCTCCTGCCTGCAGACTGAAAGGGGTGACACAGCCAGACGCCTGGCAAGGGAGAGGAGGAGGCCTGGACCTGCTTTTAAAGCCCCTGGAGCGTTAGGCGTGAACTTGCGGGTGAGTCCCCAGGCGTTGGCACAGCTCCCTAACCCTTTCCCCCGCTTGGGTCTCCAGAACTCTCCGGAAGGATGAGGGCCTCCCTGCCGCCTCTGGGGCCCCCTGTGAGCCGGGACCGCATCATCGCCAGCTTCCCTAAGGTAGGGAGTCCTGAGGTCAGACCTTGACGTGAGCAGTGAGCACTGCGCTCCCCAGACCGTGTCCACAAATATCACTTTTAACCAGTCAATAACTGATCCGCGCTTTTAACCGGTATCCGCACATTTAACCGGTTAAGAGCTCATTGAAGACCAGTTAAAAGTGCGGATACCGGTTTAAAATGGTAGCTTTCCCCACCTGCACTCACCACCAAAAACAAGGCAGGTGAACCCGGGAGGTCAGGTCCTTGCTGACAGACTTCTTGAGACGCTGGGAGACATGGCGCTGGCTTGGCCAGGGTGGGCCAGGAGCCAGTGTGGCCTGGAAGTTAAGGGCACGGACTTTGCAATCAGACAGTCTTGGGTGTGAATCCTAAATCTGTCAATCCTAAATCAATTCTAAATCCTAAAGCTGTGTGACTGCGGGCAAGTTACTCAACCGCTCGGAGCCACTGTTCCACAGGGTCAGTCCTCCCGTGTCGGGTGCCTGGCTCATAGCCAATGGGAGCTCCCCGCCTGAGTGGTGGTCATTGTTCTCATAATTATTATGACGATTATCTTTTTTTTTTTTTTTTTTTTTGCTAATCCTCACCCAAGGATATTTTTCATTGATTCTTTTAGGGAAAGTGGAGGAGAGAAAGACAGAAACTTCAGTGTGAGAGAAAACCGTCGATTGGTTGCCTCCTGCATGTGCCCCGACCAGAGCCCGGGCCGGGGAGGAGCCTGCAACCAAGGTACATGCCCTTGACCGGAATCGAACCCGGGACCCTTTGGTCCGCAGGCCAATGCTCTATCCACTAGGGCATCATTATGATGATCAAAACAGCACTCCAGTTTCCTGACACCAAATCCAGGGTTCTCCCCTCTTAGCATTCTGCCTTCAGTTGCTAAGCTCTCTTCGATCTACATTAAGATCTAACGTATTTTCAGAACTGCACGTTCATGCCCGTGTGGCTGACTGCAGAGCTCCGACTTCCCCATAACCTGGGGGGCATCTGCCCTGTTCCCACAGAAGGTCGGATTCTCCCCCCGCTGTCGGTGGCCGCCAGGGGTCACAGGCCACAGCGGGCCAAGTTCGCCCTGCACCCCGCCCGCAGCACACCATGTCAGACGGGACCACTCTGTGGTCAGATGGGGCAAGCCCTTCCCTTTGCTCTGGGGGCCTCGGTTTTCCTGTCTCTAAAATTGGCTCGCACTTCCTGTCCAGCCTTCCTTATTAAACGCTGCTCCAGTCCATCCAAGTCACAGGATTCCTCTCGTGACCACCGTGCCCAGGCCGGGGCCCCACCTTGAAGCTGGCGTGCAAGTCGGCGGGAAAAGCAGCCAGCTTCCTCGCGAGGCGGCTGCCGCTGTCCTGCCTGAATGTGGGCTGCGCTGCGCCCCTGCGTCACCCAGTTAATCCTCCGGCCACCAGATGAAGAGGTGCTGTTGGGCGTGTCCCCCTTTACGGAGGAGGAAACGGACTCAGGGAGGTTTCCTAACTCGCCTTTTTGCAAAGTTCCTTCCACCTTCACACCTGGAGCAGAGGGGGCACCTGGGCCAGAGCAGAGCCCATTCCAGTGCCTGGGAGCTCAGAAGAGACACCTGGGGATGGCATGTGGCCACGCCCCTGCCACAGGGACAGAGCCCCTGCCACAGGGACAGAGCCCGTGGCCCGGGCCACCACGGCCACGTCATGGCAGAGCACAGCGGCCGCCTCCCACGATGCCATTCCCTCCGTGTCCTCGGCACACTCTCTGCGTAGCCGCGGCCCATTAGAGAAGAAAACATAATGGTCATCGAAGTGTTTTTTCTAATTTTAAAACAAATGCACATTCAGCACGAGTCATGGCATCGTAACAGCCACGAACACTTGTTGAGCGCCCAGTGTGTGCCAGGCTGGCTCTGCGCCTTACAGACAGTGTCTCCTTCTCTGCCCCCAGGCCTCTGAGGTTCGCAGATGGGGAAACTAAAGTTCAGAAGTTGAGCGTCGACCTGTGAACCAGGAGGTCACAGTTGGATTCCCGGTCAGGGCACATGCCCGGGGTTGCGGGCTCGATCCCCACTGGGAGGCTTGCAGGAGGCAGCCGATCAGTGATTCTCTCTCATCATTGATGCTTCTCTCTCTCTCCCTCTCCCTTCCTCTCTGAAATCAATTAAAAACTTTTTTTTTTTTAATTCAGAGACGTTAGGCAACTGCCCAGGGTCACACAGCAGCTAAGCATGGACGCAGGTCTTGACCCTGAGGCCGTACTCTTAAACCATCCCCGGTTCTGCCTTCCCGATATTGTGGGAGGCCTGAAGTGCCTTCCAGCGCATTTCCATGCACACATGTGCAAACGTTAGAAACAAAAATGGCCTGGAGTTCCGTAGGAGCTGTGGGAGGACCTTGGAGCTAAAAGGGCCCTTACAGGCCCGCCTGCATCTCCCCCCAAGAGGACAGAGGGGATGGAGGCCTGACACGTGCCCACAGTAAGGGCACAACCACCCCAGGTGGGACCCAGCTCTCCAGTCCCCACCTGTGCTCTCTGGTCTGGCTCTGCCCTGCTGCTCCTCCTCAGGACTCCTAACACCTGGAGTCTTGAGGCTGCTGACAGGAGAGGGCACGGGCCTGACCGAGGGACCGGGGAGAGCTAGGGGCTGCCAGCCGGTGGCAGGTCACCACCTCGCTGCCCTGCTGGGTGATGGAGCCGCAGCTCATTTGTCTGTCTGTCTGTCTGACTCCTTGCAGTGGTACACACCTGCCGCCTGCCTGCAGCTCAAGGAGCACTTCCACGGGCAGGTCAACGCCGCCTGCCAGCGCAGGAACACGGGGACCGTCGGGTGAGCACCCCTCAGCGCCCAGGGCGTGGGGTGTGGGGGGCCGGCAGGGAGGAATGAGAGCATGCGTAGACATGTGAATGCATACGTGACACACCCACACTGCCCCGTGCAGCCCAGGATGGGCCTGAACCTGATGGGAGTTTTCGCTGCTTCATTGGGCACACGGCTGCCACGTGACCATTTCCCAACAAGTCACGCATGTGATTCCTCAGCCTGAGGTCTTGGCATCTGTCTTCCATTTGTATTGGTTTTCCTCCTCTTTTTATTTTTTTAAGTATGTTTTTGATTTCAGCGAGGAAGGGAGAGGGAGAGGGAGAAACATCAGTGCTGAGACACACCTGGTTCCCCTTCAGCGGGGGTCAGCGAGGGGCTGAGGGATGGCTTTGCCGCCAGGTGGGCATCCAGCTGCCCTGGGAGGCCTGTTCCGCCCTCTGGTGGCCGCACTGTGCAGGCCAAGCCCTCCAGGAGCTGGACGTCAGCACAGACTGGGTGCTCATGGCGTTTCAGGGGATGGTAGGGGGTGGGGGGGACGGAGTGCCCACCTGCTGTCTGCACGCCTCTGTCTAAGGGGTTAACCCTCCCAGACTGGTTTGAGGACCCTGGGGCTGTAGGCAGGACTGGGGACTAGTGACAGGCTGGGGCCCAGGCTCAGCAGGTCCCTGGAGCTGCAGGGGAGTGCCGAGGGTGCTGTGTGCTGAATGGGGTCTCCAGGGGGTGAGAGATGCTGCCACGGAGGTGGGGTGGCATCAGGGACTTGGACCAGGTGGCACCGGGGCAGAGCTGAGTGGAGGGGGACTGGGGGAGAGCGGAGACCCTCAGTCAGTGTACCTCCAGGCATGGAGACCCAAGATCTGTCTAGGACCTGCCCCTGTCCCCTTGGCTGGCCCTAACAGACGCTCCCAAAGGAGCAGGTGTGACCACTCAGGGAGTGACTGCTTGCCAGGGGCAGGAGGGAGCCCCTCGGGCGTGTAGCCCCAGGGGTGGGTGGGTAGGAGGTGCCGGGGTTCGGTCCCCGCCCCCGTGCTGTGTGTGTGCCCCAGGTTCCCAGCTGTGCCCCCGGCTTGCACGCAGCCCCACCCACCCGTTCTCCGCAGGCTCAGCCTCTCCAAGGCCGTTGTCGTCGGCGACCTCCACGTGGGCAAGACCAGCCTCATCCACAGGTAGGCGCGTTGCCACGCCCCAGCGCCAGGCTGCCCGGGCTTTGCCGGGGAGCCCAGAGGGCACCGTCACAGTCCAGGCATGTGACTGCCCGGAGCACGCCCGGGGAGGGGTGCGGGAAATCCGGGGAGGGGTTCAGCGGAGAGTGGGGCATCCCAGGCCCCTGGCATCGGTCACACGGTCCCCTGGCGCCATGGGCTCGCCCTCACCGCCCTCGCTGCAGAAGGATGCCAGTTTCTCTTTCTCTGCCCCCGACTTGCAGTGTTTGCTCCAGCCTTTCTCCCCCCCCATGTAATTCTTTATTAAATATAACTTTATTTATTCCAGAGAAGAAGGGAGAGGGAGAGAGAGAGAGAGAGAGAAACATTGATGTGAGAGCACATGGATCAGCTGTCTCCTGAACGCCCCCTACTGGGGATGGAGCCTGCCAGCGGGCATGTGCCCTGACCAGGAATCGAACCGTGACCTCTTGGGTCATAGGTTGACACTCAACCAGTGAGCCACACCGTTGGGCCCCCCCATAATTCCTGTTGGCTGTCCCCCTGTGGCCTGTCTCGGGACTGTCACCTCCTTAGCGACTCCCAGCGGGCGGGCTTCTCGATGCCCAGACTCTCACTGTCACGAAGCTTCCCCACAGCCTCTCTGCTGACTTCCCTGCCCCCACAGATTTTGCAAGAACGTTTTTGACCATGACTACAAGGCCACCATTGGGGTGGACTTCGAAATCGAGCGCTTTGAGATTGCTGGGATCCCCTACAGCCTCCAGATGTGAGTCCCTGTTGAGTGCCGCCGTGTCCTGGGTGGCCTGGGCGGGGGTGGTGGAGAGCGGGGTGGGGGGGGGGGAGCTTTGAGGATGCCCTCGCTGTGGTCTTTCTCAGGGGCACTCAGCCAGGACCCGTGGGAACAAGCAGAGCCCAGGACCCCGTACCCCCCCCCCCACCTGGCCACCTGTGACCCCACTCGCCAGGCCACCCATGAGGCCTCTGGCAGGTCACTTCCGGTCCCTGAGCCCCTGTTCCCATCTGGAAAACGGGGCCCAAACTGCTGAGCTCTGACTGCTGCCGTGACTTAACCTGCCGCCTCTGTTTCCCTCTCTCTGCCCCCGCACAGCTGGGACACAGCAGGGCAAGAGAAGTTCAAGTGCATCGCATCTGCCTACTACCGGGGCGCCCAGGGTGAGCAGCCGGGTCATGGCAACGGCGGGGCCCTCAACATCACGCACGTGAGGGCTCCCCACCAGGCTCAGCAGGCCCTCCATGCAGGCCCCAAATCCGTCCCCAAGAAGCACTGAGAACCCCTGGCCAGTCTCAGGGCCTGGTGGGCCTCCGCAGGCACAGCCTGTGGGACCCGGTGGGCATGGGTGCTCCCTGGGAGGCTCAGCCCGTGTCAGCTCAGAAAGAGGCTCCAGGGAGACACGTGTCCAGAGCCCCCAGAGAGCAGAGCCGAGCTGACCGGGGGTGGGGGTCGGGGAAGGCTGGGCCAGCGACGGGAGGAGCTGCGGCGGGGGGAGGGGGGGCTGCATCTCCATGTCCTGCCCTCCCTGCTCCCCATCAGTTATTTCCCCAAAGCTGGTGGTTTAAACTCACAAACTGCCTGTTATTTATTTGTTGTTGTTAATCCTCACCCGAGGATATTTTCCAGTGATTTTTAGAGAGAAGAGAGAGAGACACATTGATTGGCTGCCTCCCTCACGGCCATGACCAGGGCCGGGGATTGAGCCTGCAACCGAGGTACATGCCCTTGACCGGAACCGAACTCGGGACCCTTCAGTCCTCCTGCCGACGCTCTATCCACTGAGCCGAACCGGCCAGGGTGCTAATTGCTCCTCGTAGCTGTAACTGGTCCCGAGTCTGCCTGCATCAGACCCTGAACGGAGAGCTATAAAATCGCTGTGCTGGCTTAAGCCTCCCGGCACCCCGGCAGCTGGAGGCACTATTGTCTCTCCCAGGTGGGGACGCGGCCTCAGCAGCGAAGGCCCTCGCCCACCAGCTCCCTTAGCTGCGCCGCAGCAGAGGGGAGATTGAGCTCAGGAGCCCCAAGCGCATCGGGCCTCACGGGGTCCCCCCTGTGGCTGCATTGCTGGGGATGGGCTGGAGGGTGGGTCACCAGGGGCAGACACGGGGTGACTCCTTCCTGGCCTCCATGTGGGGGCCAGAGCTGAGTGCTTGGGGGCCACCCCGTTAGTTCCTGGGGAGCAGGGAGCCAACTGAAGGGCCCCCCCTGTCACGCCCTGTCGCCTCCCCTGTCACTGACCAGCTCTTGGCTTTCGCCCACATGCACAGTGATCATCACAGCCTTTGACCTCACGGATGTGCAGACCCTGGAACACACCAGGTGAGTCTGGGCTCAGGAACCCACCTGGAAGGGCTCCCCAGTCGGGGCCCCTGAGCCAGGGCCCAGTGGCAGGTGCGAGGGAGCAGCTCTGGTCAGGCCCCTGTTCTCCCTCGAGATCTGCACCAACGCTGACGTGCTCAGGGGCCTGTGCCTGCTTCCACGCTCGGCTGTTGCCATCTGGAAGCCTTCCAGTGGGACGAAGGGCCTCGCAGGGTCATGTCCCTGGGCCTGCAAACTCTGTGGCCAGTCCTGTTGGAGGGACATGCCTGGCACCTCTGTCTGGGACAGGGATCTGGTCCGGAGCTGCCCACACGACCGGCTCCCGGAGGCCTTCCTGCTTCTGCCGGGATCCCCGGCTCATGGACCTGGCCCCCTTCCCCTCCCACGTGTGGGTGCTCACATCTCGCATCTCCAAACCCTGGGGGGCCCGGGGTGACCGTCCCAGCTCAGGACAGTGCAGGATCACCCCAGCTGACCCAGCCAGGGCAGAGCCATGGCCAAGGCTGGGTCTCCACCGTCCCTGACCGGTGCTCCTGGGCCCCCCTGCTCCCCGCCCCGTGGTCCAGCCAAGGCCTTTCCGGCCTCGGCCCAGCCCTTCTCATCCAGCGTGGGTCAGGCACCCTCCCAGCGCCTCCTAGCTCTGCCCCTGCCTGGGCAGCCAGGTCTGCACCCCCTCTGGCCTCTCTGGGTGGGCACGGCTGTCTCTCAGCTGGTCCCCCCGCCCCTGTGCGTCCCAGGCAGTGGCTGGAGGATGCGCTGAGGGAGAATGAGCCGGGCTCCTGCTTCATCTTCCTCGTGGGGACCAAGAAGGACCTTCTGGTGAGCAGAGTGGAGGGGGAGGTTGGGGGGGTAGAGGGGAGGTTGGGGGGTTGAGGGGTGGGGGGTGGGGGGAGGTTGGGGGAGTGGAGGGGGAGGTTGGGGGTGGAGGGGGTGGGGGTGGGGAGGAGGTTGGGGGAGTGGAGGGGAGGTTGGGGGAGTGGAGGGGGTGGGGGTGGGGGAGTGGAGGGGGAGGTTGGGGGGTGGGGGTAGGGGGAGGTTGGGGGGTGGAGGGGAGGTTGAGGGGGTAGGGGTGGGGGGGTGAAAGGGAAGGTTGTGGGAGAGGGTGCCCAGGGAAATGGATCCGCTTCCAGCCCAAGCCCGGGATGGGATGGAGGGCGGCCTGGCGTGGTTCGGTGAGGATCCAACGGCGCAGGCCCGGGACCTGAAAGTTAGGGGTGCTCTTCTCAGGGGGCACGGCTGGCACTCAGACTTGCCCGGGGCTGCTGGGGTCTCACCCCTGCCCTGGGGCCGCCTGCCCAGGGTGAGGTGGGGAGGGAGGCCCAGTGGGAGGCGGCAGCCACCTCCCGGCGCCTCCTAGAAGGGCCGCTTCCCCAGTCCAGGGCGGCGTGTGAGCAGGCGGAGGGGGAGGCCGTGCACCTGGCCAACCAGCTGCAGGCCGAGTACTGGTCGGTGTCGGCGAAGACCGGTGAGTGGGCTCGGGGCCGGCTGACCGCATCGAGTGCCACGTCACAGCGGCTGTGCGGATGGCCGGGCAGGGCCTCCCGTTGCCTGAGCAGCCCCTCATCTCTAGGAAGACTGGACCCTGCCCAATGGCCGTGGGAATAGCGACCCCGACCCTCTGGGCGGGTCAGTTCTGTCCCCGGGAAGTGGCTTCCAGGGTCCCAGGGCGGCCGTGCCAGGTCTAGGATTAGAACCCAGCCCTCACTGTAACCGCTGCAGGGCCCTGCCCGCACCTGTGGGTGCCCGGGGGCTGGGGGGGGCACCGCCTGGCACACAGCGGGGCCCAGCACTGGGGGCTCCCATCCGTCCCCTGGGTGTCACCGTGGGAGATACGACCCTCGCTCACGGCCTCCAGCCCTCAGCCAGGTCCCCCTGGATCCGGCCCTGGGCCCTGAGCCGCCTTCCCCGAGGGCACTGCTCGCCGTGGCCCCGGCAAGATGCCCAGCGTCTCTGAGCCTCAGTGTCTTTGTCTGGGAAGCAGGTGATGCTGTTCATCTCATTTTATTTTTAATGGAAAAGCATGTTTGAAATTGCAAAAGCCCCACGTGTTCACCGAGAAAAGCTCGACAGTGCCATGTAGTGAGTGCCTGGCGCAGAGAGGGTCTGGGGGGCAGGAATTACACCACACGGCGGTCTTTGCAGACACGGGCCAGGGATGGGGGAGGCAGCACCCAGGCCTGGTGCCCTCTGCTCCTGCCTAATGGCACCCCCGTGCCCTGGGAGGACCCCCTCTCTCACCAGATGATGGCAGGTTCCCCGAGGGCTCTGGGAATAGGTTGTGGGAAGCCCGGGGGCAGAGATCTGAGGCAGCGGCAGGGCAGGAGGCCAGTCCCGGGCACTGCCCTGTCCCAGCTCCATCCCCGAGGCGGGCGGTCACAGCTGTGTCCTGGGCTCGCAGGGGAGAACGTGACGGCCTTCTTCAGCCGGGTGGCCGCCCTGGCGTTCGAGCAGTCGGTGCTGCAGGCCCTGGAGAAGAGGAGCGGCTGCCGGCTCCAGGTCGGCGACGGAGACCTCATCCGTGCGTACAGGCCGCGGGGCCGGAGGCAGGCTGTGGCCTCACATCCACCTCCACCATCCTCCCACCCCCCGCGGGCCGTCCTTCCTCCGTCACTCTGACCCCAGGCCCGCAGCCTCCCAGACCCCCCTGCCAGCTCAGACCTCCTCGCTGCTCCCCTGTCCGCCGGGCAGTCTCCCCACGGGCAGGCTGGGCACCCAGGCTCCACGGTGTGTCCTGGCTGTGGCTCTCCTAGCACCTACCTTTGCCCATCACCCGGAATGTGTCCCCGTGCCCGGCCTTGAATGAGAGGCCTGGAGGCCTCTGACCTCTGACCAGCAGGCACCAGAGGGCATCGGGTGGGGGCCCTGTCCCGTGTCCCTGCAGGTGCCTGGTTGATGCCAAGTGACTTCTCTCCTTCCAGGGATGGAGGGAAGCCCCTCCGAGACCCAGGGGACCGAGAGGCCCTCCGGCCTGGGCTGCTGTTAGCTGGGGTCTGTGTCCGAGGCCTCCACTCCCGACACGCGTGGGCAGCGCCATCTGAGACTGCGGAGGGGGCACGTGGAGCCTGAACTCGGCGACGGATCTGTGCAGGCGCCACTCCCGCGCTCTGCTTCTCTAGCAGGAAAGCCCTCGCTAGCTGCCCGGGGCCCACACTGCCCGACTGGGTGCCACCTGGAAGGCCAGGCTCACCTACAGACTCACCCGTCTGCCCGGCCTTGAGAAACCTCCGACTGCAGGCACAGGACACGTGTGCCGCGGCCCTCAGCACCCGTCAGCATCTGCATGTGCCCTCAGCCTCTCCTGGTGAGCAGGGCCTGGCCGAGTCGGCACCCGAGGACCACCTGCCACCCCACCTGGGACTTCCCTTTGCAGCAGGACCCGCACTTCTGGGTCCCCCGTCCAGTCCCTCTGCCAGAGCCGAGCGGGGTCCCTGGGGGCCTTGCCTGCCTCGTGGGACCCTCCTCTCTGGAGGAGGTCGGGTGAGAAGGCCTCTCTGGCTCCTCCTGGATCCCCTGGTCCTGCCCTCTGGTCAGTGGGCAAGGCCAGCCGAGCAGGCCGCTCCTACCCCTCTGGCCCCTGGCAACCAGTCTCCCCAGCTGGGCTGCGGGGAAAAGACTGTCCAGCTGCCCCCAGGGTGACTCACTGCTGCGTCCCTTGAGCATGGCACTGCCCACTCTGCCCTGGCTTGGTAGTGCCCACGGCTGCTGCTGTCCCCCTCCAGCCGGCACGGGGAAGGCCTGGGAATGAGGAAACGCTGGGCACTCGCCTCTCAGGGCCTTTGCGATGGCGTCCGCGTGTCTTTGGAGGACCCGGAGGTCCCCCAGAGTCAGCGTGCCGTCCCCCCAGCCCTCCTGCACACCCAGCCCTCTGCACACCCAGCCCTCTGCACACCCAGCTGGGCAGGCCCAGGCCCAGGCCCAGCCCCAGCTCCTGCCCAGAGCCATGCCCTCTCAATGCCCTGGGGTTGCTCCTCCAGGAGGGCTACTAACGCCCCCACCCACCCACCCACAGCCCTATCACAGCCCCAGGGGTACCGCCCAGCACCCCGGCAGGGCCCGCCCACTACAGGTGCTCAGGGCAGCAACTGCCCAACATCGCTGGGGGAAGAACACGGGCTTCTTTTGCTGTTTATTTCCCCTTTGCCACATTTTTGGCTTTCTCTTTTTTATGACGATATAAAATCCTGCTTTGTAAACATCACTCTTAAAGGGAATGTGTGCTTTCTGTAAAAAAAACAAAACAAAAAACGAGTCAGAGCTTTGCATGCAGAGCGGAGTCCGCCAGTGGGTGGCGCCCCTGGGAGGGAAGCGAGTGCCCAGCGAGGATGGGGGAGGGCTCCTTCTGGCGGTTCCTGCTGAGCACAGCCTGGCAGCCGCGGGCTCCTGTGCTGTTTCGCCAGAACGACCCCAGTCCGCACACACCGCCTGGAAGCTCGCATCCATGATGCCCTATGGACCCCCTTCCACACCGCCCTGCGCCCCTTAATCAGGTCCCTGCTGCCCCTCCGCCCAGCCCTGCCCACGCCTGGAGGGAGCAGAGGCCCCGGTCCGTTCCCCTCCCAGACAAACCTCGCTGTCCAGAGGGACCCGGGCGTCCTAAGCAGGGACACCCAAGAGCTGGGACACAGAGAAGATCAGTTACATCCGCATGTTCACTCCACACGCGTAAGAATCAGTGGCCCAGGGACAGGCCGGGAGAGGAACAAGGCGCTGCTGCCTGTGGGGGCGGCAGAGGGAGGCCCAGGGCAGGGCCCAGCTCAGAGAGGGGCCCCCTCTTCTGTCGGAGAAGGGATTCTGGAGATGGGGGGCAGGGAGGACTGGGCACCCTGCCACCCAGGGAGCCCAAGGCTTTGGCCGTTGCCCTGAGACAAGACCCCCTCCCGCAGCTCCGGGGCTACCCTGCCATCTGCTCCGCCCCGATGTCACTTCCCATATGGCGGCCCTCCCCGGAGGGCGGCTGATCGGCGGACTGGAACTGCGCCTGTCACGCCGCCTCCTTCCAGGCAGAGGAGCATGTTCCCGGACCCCGGCCCCACCGGAGGCCTCCCAGCACCAGGGCCACCGGCCACCTGTCCGAGCCTGCGCCCCAGGCGGCTCTGGGAGCTGTCAGTCTGGTGCGCGGCCCTTGGATCAGCTGGCCTCCCCCTCAGTCCTTGGGGAAGCAAAGCAGCCAGGGATCCCTCACCCCCCTGGTGAGTGCCCTCCCCCGGCCTAAGGGTGCTCTGGCCTCTGACCCCTGGAAGCCAAGGCCTGGACCGCCTCCGGGGTGAGGCCTTGAGAACAAGCTCATCCTGTCCCTGCCCCTGCCCCCCATGAAGGCGGGGAGGCGGCCAGAACACTCCCCTGGGACACCCGACTGCAAGGGCCTCATCAATAATTGATTCTGCAGGAGGCGGGCCAGTTGCAACCGAGGGGGCCTGGAAGGAAAGGCCCACGCCCTCCCTCACACGGAGCCCTGGGCCCAGGAAGCCCTGGGGAGACCTGCTCCCCAGCCCGGGCGGGAGGGGGGAGCCTGGAGGAGGTGCCCCGCTGGGTCTGTCCAGCACAGCGACTGAGAACAGCTGTATCGATCGCCCCGTTTTCAGATCTTGCCTGCAGCTCCCAGGGGCCGGCGGGTGATGGATGGTGGCTGACAGATGACAGATGGGGGTCGTGTGGATCTCCTCCCGGGAGGGAGTCCTGCTCTGGCCTCTGACCCCCAAAGCGGGTGGGGATGGGGGTACAGACAGGCCTGGGAGGAAGAAGGAAAAGCCTCAGCTCTCCGGAGGCCGCAGGTAGGCCTCCACGCAGAGAGCCCTGCCATTCTGAGAAGCCAGGGCCGACGACCCCGCCTGACGACACATGGCAGGGGCGGCATTCAGAGTGTCAGGCCGCTGGGCTCCGGTCCCAGCACCTTCCCCTGCCTCTTGCCCAGATGGTGGTGGTGAGGGTGGCAGGCACGTCGATGGGGTCCCAGCCCAGGCTGGGCGGCTGGCGAGAGCTGGATGGCTATGAGCCCTGAAGACCAGGTGACGCTACCAGGTGTACCGGCCACTAATGCGGGTTTCTTTCAATCGATGGAGTTACACGTATGCTGATATACATGCGATGTGACATGTGTGCTATTTTGTTGTATTGACAACAAGCTTCAGAACTTCCTATGTCAAATTTTCTGAAGGTGTTAACATCATAGATATTTTTACGCTTAAAAATGTCAAATTTCGTGTCCCCCCCCCAAAAAAAAGAGCATTTGCGGGAAGTTTTAAATCATTATTTTGAAGAAAAGTGCTGCTGAAAGTGATTCTATACTTCGGGAAGCTTATGGTGAACGTGCTCCATCTCAAGATACCTGTGAACGCTGGTTTAAACGCTTTAAAAGTGAGGATTTCGATGTGAAAGACCAAGAACGTCCAGGTCAACCGAAAAAGTTTGAAGACCAACAATGACAAGCATTATTGGATGAAGATGTGTGTCAAACTCAGAAACAACTCGCAGAAAGACTAAACGTTGCTCAGCAAACAATTTCCGACCGCTTACAAGCAATGGGAGCCATTCTAAAGGAAGGGAAATGGGTGCCACATCAACTGGACGATAGGCAAATGGAAAACCGAAAAGTCATCAGTAAAATGGTGCTTCAACGGCACGAAAGAGTCTTTTTGGCATCGAACTGTGACTGGCGATGAAGTGGGTTTATTTTGAGAATCCCAGACGCACAAAATCATGGGTTGACCCAGGTCAACCATCAACATCGACTGCAAGGCCAAATCGCTTCGGGAAGAAGACACAGCTCTGCGTTTGGTGGGATCCGGAAGGTGTGGAGCATTATTGAAGTGTGGTAGCAGTCATCTCAGGTAGAAACTATAGTTTAACTTTAACCCTGCTGTTTGGCTTCTGTACTTATTTGCTTTAACAATAGAAATGTTATTTTGATTTTCTGAATTATATAAATCACCCCATTCGATTGAATACCCTATTGATTGTCCTGTGACTATCCCATGGGTTGTGGTCATACTGGTCTTAGAAAGCACGTTTTCCTTTACCTGGGAAGAACAACACAATTATCCCAAGGTCAGAGGGCTCCAGTTAACATGTCCCTGTTGACTCAGTGTTCTGGAGACCCAAAAACTAATTTAGATAACATGAAACTGCTTCTGCTTCTGTAAACCGCTTTTTTGCAAACCAGGTTCCTCATTCCAGACCCAAGGGTTCTAGATAATTCCAAACCCTGGGATGTAATCAGTACCTTTGTGATCTTTGCCTATATAAATCTGGTGTTGCGGCCATCTTATCACTGTGAGATTTGGGGAATGGCCCCTCATAGTCCCGGGTTGCAATAAATGTGACTCTTTAATTCGACTTCTTGAGGCGTCCTTCTGTGACTTGCGGGGTACATTACAACATTATGAGCTGCTAAAACCAGGTGAAACCGTTAATACTGGTCGATATTGACAACAAATAATCAATGTGAACCAGGCTTTGATCGTGAAACGGCCACAATGGGCCAGAAGACACGGCAACGTAATTTTGCTTCGTGATGACACACCATTACACACTTCAAACCAGTGAAAGACACGTGAAAAGATCTTGCCCACCCGCCGTGTGCACCAGCCCTGCTCCTTCCAATGACCACCTGTTCCGATCGATGGCACACGCGCTTTCTGAGCGGGACTGGGTCTCTGAATGGTCGGCCTCAAAACAAGGAAAGTTCTATTGGGACAGTCTCCACCAATCACCTGAAAGATGGGGAATGTGTAGCTAGTGATGGACATGACTTTGAATAAAGCACTTTCGATGTTTCTCTGGAAAGTATTGTGTGTTTTTTTTATTACAAAATCCACATTTTTAACTGGTTGATAGCTAATCCGCACTTTTAAACAGTATCCGCACTTTTAACCAGTACCTGAAATTTTAACCTAGATGCTCTTTAAACTCACCTAGAACTTCTTAGTCTTCCTGTCTTTGCCTTTCTGTTCCTCGTCCCAGGACCTGGCAAACCTCCCTCAGACTCTGCCTCCCCCTGGGCCCCCACATGACACACACCCTCTGCCACCGCCTGGCTCTGCCTGCCTTATCAATTACACACACACACACACACACACACACACACACACACACACACACGTGCACCTCTCTCCCCAGGCTGTGTGTTCCCTGGGGCCACACACGTCAGCTTCCTCATTCACCAGCACTGACCAAGCACCTACTGTGTGTTGAGCATGGGTAACAAGACAGACAGGTCTCTGTCCTCCGGAGTTTAGATCCAGCTGGGGACAGACAGCAGACGGGGAATCACACAGTGTCTGGGCCCCACTTTCCTCCTCCTTCCTCCCTCCCCGCCCTTCCCTCCCTCCCCAGAGGGGATGGGTGATAAGGAAGCCCTTGGGGAAAGGACCAGAGCGCCAGGCAGGAGAGCTTTCAGAATAAGGGCTGAGGATGGGAGGAGTGTCCTTGGGGTCAGAAGAAGCCGTCCTGCGGGGAGATAGCCACTATCTCGCTGTGACCTTGTGCTCAACAACAAGCCACTTGGCAAGGGAAGAGCCCGCAAACCCAAGCTACACATCTGCAGGGTTTGGGAGCGAGGTCCGCTTATGTCTACCACACGGAAGCTGGGGCTGAGCTGGGGCCTGCAAACCAGAGAAAGGAAGACCTCAGTGACGGATGAAGCCCTCCCCACCCCCCCGGCCCCCAGGTATCCTCTTGTTTCCCAGGTGGTCATTATAATGTCCCTGGTGATCGTACGATTCCCCCTGGAAACGGAGGGGCCCATCGGCAACGGACAAGCAGCTTGTGGCTGGGGGATTCTCTCTGCTGACCGCCAGGGCCCGGGGCCTGAGCCTGCCTGGCCCGCTCGCGGGGTGCCCTGAGCATGCCAGCAGGGAAGGCAGCTACTGTTGATCATGAGCCACCCCTGTGAGGGCAGGACTTCTTCTACCCATTTTATTTTAATTAATTGAAGTTTGGGGGATGACATTGGTTCACAAAGCCATACAGGTTTAAAGTGCCAGGCTTGCATGACTCAGCGGTTGAGCATCAACCTCTGAACACAGTCAGGGCTCATGCCTGGTTTGCAGGCTCGATCCCCTGTGTGGGGCGTGCAGGAGGCAACCGATCCAAGATTCTCCCTCATCATTGATGTTTCTCTCTCTCTCTCCTTCTCCCTTCCTCTCTGAAATCAATAAAAAAATATATATATATTTAAAATAATCATTTTATTCGGTATTTGTGCGCCTTCGATTTGTCAACAGTTGCCGGTTTTGTACTGTAAAACTTATCTGGTATGTATCCCCATAGCAAGTCTAGTGGATAAATTTTCTTTGTTCAAAGCTTAGGCTGGCTTCACCCATTCTTTCACATCAGTTAAACCTGAAGTGAAAACTCAGTGAGTCACCAGCTGTTAAAGTGAGTGTACATGTTTTGGGGTATGATTGTTGGCGAATCCCTTCACCTTCTTTCATCCAGTCCCCCCCGACCCCCAGCTGTTAGTCCGCTCCAATTACACCCATTTTAAAGAAGAGATCACGGAGGATGTGAGCACCACTGAGATGTCAGCCCTGCCTTGCTCGGCCCGGCAGGCAGGACGCAGAGAGGCCTGCAGAGGGCAGCAGTGAGCCGTGCCTGGAAGTCAGCCCCAAGGGTTCTCAGGTGCCTCTCTGGGGGCAGCCTCCTAACAGGGATGGGAAGGGGCACCACAGGCCCTTTACCCAGGTGTGTTTCAGGTGGGGCCCCTCTCAGTGCTGCCAGGCGGTGCTCCCAGCACCTGACGTAGGAGGACCAAACTGGCTCAGAGAAGGGGAGGCGACTGCCCAGGTCACAGAGCCTGTGTGGGGGCAACCCCAACCCTGGTCAGGCAGCGGGGCTCCGTATTAGACATCAGGGTATCTCACCTGGGTGGCCCTGGAACTGGGGGGAAAGGCAAGAGAACCCCTCACAGCCCGGCCGGGGTGGCTCAGCGGTTGAATGTGGGCCCAGGAACCAGGAGGTGGTTGGTTCGATTCCTGACCTGGGCACATGCCCAGTGGCGGTAGGTGCAGGAGGCAGACCATCAGTGATGTTCCTCTCTCATCGATGTTTCTATCTCTCTATCCCTCTCCCTTCCTCTCCCTCTAAAAATCAATAAAAACAATAATAATAATAGTAAAGCTAACCCCTCACATCCACGCAGGGACAGCAGCGTGGGAGGCAGGCATCCTTGTTCTCATGCCAACGCCCAGGACTCACGCCCTGTTCTCGGGTTGACCAATCCTGTTTCCTTCCCCCTCGCCCGGCAGGCTGGTGAGGGCATTTTCCTTTGCCCCGTCGGACTCCCTACCCTGCGCTCTCTGCCGTGTGCGGTGTGAGATCCCTGGGTGTCCCCGGGGCAGGAGAAAAGGTGCGGGTCCACTGCTCGCCTGGGCTGTCCTGTCCGCAGCCCCATCGGTCACAGTGGAGACCGCACCCCTTAGAGTCTAAGGCTTAGCGGTGGTTCTCAACCTTCTGGCCCTTTCAATACAGTTCCTCATGTTGTGACCCAACCATAACATTATTTTCGTTGCTACTTCCTGTCATGTTGCTGCTGTGATGAATCGTCATGTAAATATCTGATAGGCAGGATGGTCTCAGGCGACCCCTGTGAAAGGGTGGTTCCACCGCCAAAGGGGTCGCGACCCACAGGTTGAGAACCGCTGGCTTAGAGGAAGACCAGTTCAGAGTCAGGCAATTCCGGGGACACTACGCTGGCCTCTGGAGCTCAGGAGAGATGGGGGGGGGGGGGCGGGGGGGGCACGCATCTGGCACAGGACCAAGGGAAGGGAGGTGTGGGTGTTGAGCGGCCTGGGGGAGAAATTCCTGTTGGTAATCTCTGCGAGGATCCTGCTTGGCAGCTGTTGCTCCATCACCCACCCCGGCCTGGCACACAGGGGCCGCTGGCCTTGGCGGCCCAGCCTGGCCCCTCGGCGGTCACCCCACCCTCCCAGCTCCACCCTAAGGCGGATGAGTGGCCCGGGGCCTGGGAGGTGAGGGTCCAGGTGCGCCCGCCCAGGGGTGCAGGGGGGCCTCGGGGCGGGACGCGGGGTTCGCCGCGGGGCCGGCTTCCAGCCCAGCGCGGGGACCAGGAGGGCAGCGGCTCGCGGTGGGAGAGGCCTCCCGGCCCCCGCCCTCTCCCGCCCCTCCCCGGGCGCCTCGGCGCGGCCCCTTTAAGAGGCCCGCCCGGCTCCGTCAGCCGCCGCTGCCACCGCCCCCCGGCCCTCCCCTTCCTGCGGCGCCGAGTGCGGGCCGGGCGGAGTGCGGCCGGAGCGGCCGGGGCAGCGCAGCGCCGGGAGGCGGTGGCAGCGGGTGCGGGCGGCGGCGGCGGGCGGAGAGGAGCGCGCGGGCGGCCGCCACGGACTAGCGGCTCCCGGCCCCGCGGACGCAGCTCGGTCCCGCCCCGCGCGGAGCCGCCCCGCACACAATAGCCGAACGCGCAGCCCGCACCCCCGCCCCCCCACCCCCGGCGCCCCGCCCCGCGCCTCCCGGGGAGCCGAGCGGCCGCCTCACCTGCCGCCGGGAGGGGGCGGGCATTGTTCGCGCGCCGCCGCCGCCGCCGCGCGGGGCCATGGGGGTCGCCGGGCGCCCCGGGCCGGGCCTGGCGAGGCCGCCGCGCCGCCGCTGAGCCGGGCCCCGCAGGCAGCCGGGCGGCGCGGGTGAGAGCGGCCGCGCCATGGTGGACCCGGTGGGCTTCGCCGAGGCGTGGAAGGCGCAGTTCCCGGACTCGGAGCCGCCGCGCATGGAGCTGCGCTCGGTGGGCGACATCGAGCAGGAGCTGGAGCGCTGCAAGGCCTCCATCCGGCGGCTGGAGCAGGCGGTGAACCAGGAGCGCTTCCGCATGATCTACCTGCAGACGCTGCTGGCCAAGGAGAAGAAGAGCTACGACCGGCAGCGCTGGGGCTTCCGGCGCGCGGCGCAGCCCCCCGACGGCGCCGCCGAGCCCCGCGCGCCCGCCCCGCGCGCGCCGCCCGCGCCCGCCGACGGCGCCGACCCGCCGCCCGCGGAGGAGCCCGAGGCCCGGCCCGACGGAGAGGGGTCCCCGAGCCAGGCCCGGCCCGCGGCCGCCCGCCGACCCGGGGCCGCCGCTCCTGCCGCCGACCGGGACGACCGGGGGCCCCCCACCAGCGTGGCGGCGCTGCGGTCCAACTTCGAGAGGATCCGCAAGGGCCCCGGCCAGCCCGGGGCGGCCGACGCCGACAAGCCCTTCTACGTGAACGTCGAGTTCCACCACGAGCGCGGCCTGGTGAAGGTCAACGACAAAGAGGTGTCGGAGCGCATCAGCTCGCTGGGCAGCCAGGCCATGCAGATGGAGCGCAAGAAGTCCCAGCTGGGCGCGGGCGCGGGCGCGCACCGGGGGCGCCCCTCCGAGGGCACCTGCGGCCTGGACGGCGACTACGAGGACGCGGAGCTGAACCCGCGCTTCCTCAAGGACAACCTGATCCACACCAACGGCGGCGGCGGCGGCAGGCCCCCCTGGCCGCCCCTGGAGCACCAGCCCTACCAGAGCATCTACGTGGGGGGCATGATGGGGGAGGGCGAGGGCAAGGCCCCCCTCCTGCGCAGCCAGAGCACCTCGGAGCAGGAGAAGCGCCTGACCTGGCCCCGCCGCTCCTACTCCCCTCGGAGCTTCGAGGACAGCGGGGGCGGCTACACCCCGGACTGCAGCTCCAACGAGAACCTCACCTCGAGCGAGGAGGACTTCTCCTCCGGCCAGTCCAGCCGCGTGTCCCCGAGCCCCACCACCTACCGCCTGTTCCGCGACAAGAGCCGCTCGCCCTCGCAGAACTCGCAGCAGTCCTTCGACAGCAGCAGCCCCCCGACGCCGCAGTGCCCCAAGCGGCACCGGCAGGGCCCGGTCGTGGTGTCGGAGGCCACCATCGTGGGAGTGCGCAAGACCGGGCAGATCTGGCCCAGTGATGGGGACAGCACCTTCCCCGGAGATGCAGGTGGGTACCTCCGCCGGCCGAGGTGGGCGCAGACCCCTGCCCCCTGGCTAGGAACGACGGCGCCTGCAGGACAGGAGGGGCTAGAAAAAGGGGGGTGATGTCCTGGGCGAGGCGTAGGGAGGTGCTGTTGGCATGAAGGTCCCATACTGCTGTGGAAAGGAAGGGTTCCTGCCGGCCTTCGCCTGGACAGACCATCCCCGCCTTCCTCATCAGGGCAGGTTCCCAGTGTTTGGAATGGGGTTGGGGTGGGAGGCGTGGGGGGCAGGTGGGGGGATGGCAGGCGGCTAGTTCCCTGGGTTCTGCAGTGTGTGCTGTTGGTGGGTTGGTCCCAGGATGCTCTGGGCGGTCGTCATCTCCTTCCCCTAGGCCAGTGGTTCTCAACCTTCCTAACGCCACGACCCTTTAATACAGTTCCTCATGCTGTGATGACCCCCAATTTCATTGTGACAAATTGAACATCATTAAAGCATTGTGATTCACCACAAAAACAATATGTGATTGTATATGTGTTTTCCGGTGGTCTTAGGCGACCCCTGTGAAAGGGTCATTCGACCCCCAAAGGGGTCGCGACCCACAGGTTGAGAACCGCTGCCCTAGGCGCTGGGGGTCCTATCAAGAGGGTTTCTTCTCCGCCGTCTAGGTCAGATGCTTTAATCTGGGATTGATCTGTGTGTTGGGCATCCCCCCAGTTCCCATCTTGGGAGAGTTATATGACCCGACTGGGGAACCCAAGAAGTGCTGGCCGCTCCCAGGCCACGGAAGTGTCGGGTTCGCTGGCTAGCCAGCAGCCCCAGTCAAGTCACAGCAGGTGAAGATACAAATTAGAAGGAAGTGAGGTGACAGGTAGTTCTGACTCAGTGGGCCCCGATCATCAAGGGGGTGGGCGTGGGGGGTGGAGAGCCACACCCGTTCCAATCTGCCCGGCTCTGGTGGGAGACTTCACCCATCGTTACTCACTCACCCCCGGCTCCAGTTGCTGATCCCTCATTGGGCTCCTGCCTCCTGGGCGCCCCAAAGACCAGTGCTCACTGGTGCTTAATTTAGGCTCCCAGTGCACGGTCTGGCCCTGACCCCAAGATTAAATCGACTCGATTGTGTCTGTCACTTCTGGACTGTGTACAAACACCGTTGGGGTGATGGGGCTGGGTTTGAGCCAGTTTGTATTTGGGGGTAAGGAGAGGGGTGGGTGGGTGTGAGCCGGTCGGGAGTCTCCTGGAGTCTCGTCCCTGTTGGACTGAACTGGTTTTCCACTTCATTGATTTTCCTCTTTTTTTTTTTTTTTGCTGATGGAGTCGTATGTGCTTCATTGGTCAGAATCCTCTTGAAATAAGTGAGGCTATTTTTGGCTCCGGGAGCCGCCCTTTTGGGATCCGCACTCCACCCTGTTTGTTTCAGGTGCATCCAGCTGATGGTTTGCCATTGGCAGCTGGTGTGGCTGCGGCCTGGCTCCCACCAGCGCCCGCTGCGTCCCCGGAGCCCGTCGTGGGGGGTGGAAGGCTGTGGCGTCTAGAAACCTGCTTTGTAGGCACATCAGCTCGTCTGGGGTCTGGAGGATTGCCCTGCGGCCACGGAGTCCCAGCCCTGCCTGGCCAGCTGTGGACCGAGCGAGCCAGCTGGAACTGGCCCCAGGGGCTGGGGGTGCGGGACTCAGGGCCAGTGCAGTGCAGTTAAGTGCCTTCATGCTGTTGCGCTGCGGTCACCATGGCCCACCTCCAGAACGCTCTTGCTCTTGCAAAACTGAAGGTCTGCACCCACCCAACAGTGGCTCCCCGAGTCCCGTCACCGCCCCTCCCCCCCCAGCCCCCGGTGGCCTCAGCTTTCTGCTTCTGTGTTTGACTCTTGGCGCCGCGTGGAAGTGGAAGCACCCAGTTCAGTACTCGTGCCCCTGGGTCTGGCACCAGGTCCCCAAGTTGCACCCACATGTGCATTCTGAAGGCCTGGGTCCCCTGGCTCATGGCGGATCTCCTGGGGAGCCTTAGTCAGAGCCGGACCCCAGCGCCTTCTGGAGGGTTCCTTTCTCCTCGTCGTCGCATCTTCTGGCGCCCTGGGAACTGGGAAGCGTCTTACCAACTGCCCCTGTCTCCCCCTCACTCCATCCCTGTCCTTTCACTTCCCCTCGGGGGAGTAGCAAGCCCTGTCCTGAGAGAGGCCCGTGGACCCAGGGACCTCTCCTTTTTCCGTCCTATTAAAGTCTGGGGAATTCTCTCTTTTTCTTATTTTAAAAAATTTATTGATTTGAGAGAAAGAGAGAGAGAGAGAAACATCAATTTGCTGTTCCACTTATTTCTGCATTCATTGGTTGGTTCTCAAATGTGCCCCGATCTGAGATCGAACCCCTAACCTTGGCGCATGGGACGACGCTGTGACCAACGGAGCCACCCGGCCAGGGCAGCCTGAGGAATTCTTAATGCGAACACCCAGCCCTGTTCCAGGTGTCGTTGTGAGACACCCCCATCTCCCCCGTCTTCGTGGGCGCTCGTGCACGTATGCAGGGTGCTGCCCTGTGTTTTCACGTGTGTCCAGCGTCTCACTTTGCCCTTTGGTTGCTGGTGCTGTGTGGTCACCGGAACGATGGCTGCTCTGTTTCTCTCTGGGCTGGTGGTTGAAGGGACCAGTGGCCAGCGAGAGTGAGGAACTGCGGGCAGGAAGAGGCCACCCTGGCCTCGCACCGGCTCCATCGCGGTCTCCTTAGACCAGAGCCTGTGGTCGCTCTCTGTTGAGTGCAGACTCCCCCCCTCCCCCCACCCCCCCACACACAACAGAGGCACAGCAGGCAGCCGGGCGGAGGCCCCAGAGCACTGAGGTCATCAGCAGGGTGGGAACGAAGTCTAGGTCACATTTTACAAGGTGTCCTGGCTCGGCCAGGATGACTTTCTTGTTTTGGGAACAGAAGGAAGCATTCCAGAACCTCTCATTAAAGGAGCTGGGCCGCCGGCGTGGCTCAGTGGCTGAGCGTCGACCTATGATCCAGGAGGTCACAGGCCCGGGTTGCGGGCGATCTCTCTCCCCAGTGCGGGGCGTGCAGGAGGCAGCCGATCCACGATTCTCTCCCCATTGACGTTTCTCTCTCTCTCCCTTCCACCCCCACTCCCACCCCCTTCATGTTCGGGGGCCCACTGAGTCCCCGCGCAGGTGGGGGCCTGCTGCCCGGCTCACCTGTGCGCAGGTTGTGGGAGACGCAAGACCTTGGTCATGTTCTGGCGTCTCCCTTCCCGTGGGTCTTCCTCTCACTGCCTCTGCAGCCGTTTCCCGCGAGTCCTGTGTGTGTCCGACTTCTTTCTTCGGGGTGTGAGGTCCTAAGGGCACGGGCAGGGTCTGTGCTGCCTCAGGGGCGCCCAGGACGCGCCGCACTCGAGGCCCTTAGCCGTGTTGGATGTGACCGAGCCCGCGCGGGTCTGTCTGTGTCTCCGGTGCTGTGTTTGTGAGTCAGAGATGGAATGAGACCCCATCTCCGAGGCTTCTGTTTGCTCAGCCCCTCCTACCCCATCTAAGAAGCGGCAGTGGATTTTGGGGGGCCAAGGCTGCAGGTGCTGGAGCAGGGATGAGCTGGAGATTCATTTTTCCTTCTTTGCTGAGGCTGGGGCTTCCCTGCTGAGCCTGGGAGAGCCTCTCCAGTCCTCAGACTGGGGCCTGTAATCGGTGCCTTGGACCCGAGCGCTCACCTCTGCGGCCTTGCACAATGACCGTGGACAGGGGTGGTGGCTGGGGCCCAAGGAAATGGACAGGCGGGTTCATAGACGCACCTGCCGGGGTCTGGGGTCCGGAGATTGCGACATACCCCCCACTACCACCTGTGTCGTGAAGTGGCCGGAGCACGATCATTATCATAATTATATGCCATCGGCTGGTAGGGTCCGAGGGGGTGTGGGGCAAATGCATAGCCCTAAAATAACCCGCCCCAAGTCAGGCGGCCAGTGGAGGTGCTGGGGCCGGCCTCTCTCTGCACACCGGGGGTGGGGGAGGCCCGTCTCATGAGAGTGGACACAGAGTGACCCTCCCCCTAGAAGTGGAGGGGACCTCCATCAGCTGTTTTGCACGCGCATGGGGACCTGCTGTGTCGGATAGTCATGGTGCTGAGTAGCATGAGACGGGCCTCCTAGCAGGTCATTTTCTGTCTGGTGGGGAGACAGCCGTAGCCCTAAGTGCTCTGATAGGAATCTGCTCGCCCTGCCTTCGGGCAGGCGCAGAGTGCCAGCCGTGCTGGGATGTTGTATCTCTTATTTTGCAAATCTGCCAGAGTAAGGGGTTTCCTAACTTCCCACACCCCCTCGGGGGCCCTTTGCTGAGGCTCCTGCAGCAGGGGGGGGGGGGGGGGGGGAAGGGGGAAGGAGCCCCGGAGGGCAGGCTTGCTGGAAGGGCACTGTCCTCCACCCACCTTTTCCGTCTAACAGTCAAGGCGGGGGTGGGGGTTGGGAGCGGGGGGGGGGGGGGGGGGGGCGGGTCGGCAAGGTCGGTGCCTGCTGCCCCTCCCACCTGTGTGCAGGCTGTGGGAGACGCGGAGGGACGGTGCCTGGCGGGGACGGTGTGGCAGAGGAGGCCAGCCTCATGCACAGAGCGTCCGGCTCCTGGCCCCGGGGAGCCAGGCCGCTGACCAGGGGCTGCTGGGACGGAGCCGGCTCCATGTGCCAGGAGCCAGCCGAGGGGCCACTGGAAGGAGAGGACGGGCCTGCCCTGCGGGGCCAGGGACGGGCAGCCCGAGGGGACCCCTGACTCAGTGCCTCTCTGGTGGCTGGAGAGAGCGTTTGAAGACCCCCTTCCCTTTCGTGCCGGAGGCTCCCGTGTGCCCAGTGCCGCTGGGGTCAGCTGGTGAGCCAGTAGGAGGTTTTCTGCATATTACATACATGTAACATACGTGCATATAACCTAGCACGTCACAAGGCGAACGTTCTAGAAGCCACCACTTGGAAGCGGCATATAGCCACCCAGCCCAGGAAGGGACGCTGAAGTGAAAGATCTGGGCTTGCTCAGTAGCCAGCGTGCGGCCCTGTGCAGGGATGGAATTGTGGGAGGCCTGTGGGAGGGGGGGTACACAGAGTGCGTGGTCTGGGGGTTCCGGTCTCTCAGAGCAGCCCCCTTGGGCATCTCAAGTCAGTTGGTTGAACACGACATAGCAGGAGAGTTTACAGGGCAGATGCATAATTCGGTAGATTCACCCACTCGTCTCAGGAGCGTCCGGTCTGGGCTCCAGCGGGAGGAGGAGTCTGCTGTGGCCTTCGTGCCCCTCGGTCCCTCTCATAGTGTGTCCTCCTGCGCCCAGTGGGATTCTTACATCTTAAAGGTACAGCATGCATTTTTCTGCATGGTGTGGCCCCCAGTGAAAGCTAGTTACTTCATCTGGCATGAAGGTCCATCAGCCAAGGGCATCCGGGGCCACGCCCTAGGAGGTGACCCAGGGGACAGGGTCCTGGGGGGTGAATGGTCCACGTGGGACTCCAGGGGGTGACGCCGGTGTGTGTGGGTCACAGAGGGAGTAGCCAGGTCACTACTGAACAGCGGCCGGGGGGGCGGGACACGAGGATTTGCGGGGGTCTGGTCACAAGGGCCTGTGGGCATGCGGCTGTGCTTCAAGGGCGTTGGCATGGCTCACCCTGGGACCTGGGCGGTAGGGAGGTGAGTGAGTGGGCCAGCGATTGGGGGAGGCGGGGGGAGAGAGAGAGGCGAAGGTGGCGGTGGTTAGGCCAGAAAGCAGGTGCAGGAGGCCTGGGGTGGGGGCCCCAGAGAAGGTCTGAGGGGACAGGGAGGTCCCCTGTGTTGCTGGCACAAAGGGAGGGGGTGGGTGAGGGGTTGGCAGGATGGCTGTAGGAGTGGGGTCCCCACAGCTGGAGACGGGGGGTAGAGGGGCGGAGAGGAACGCAGTGGTGAGCCCCGTGCCGATGGGGCGTCGGGTGCGGAGCCCGGCTCCGGGGCCCCGCAGAGTGAGGGGAGCGGTGTGCGATCTGAGACTGCCGTGCACTTGGGTGGGCTGGTGGGTGCCAGGGAAGGAGCTCCCGTGACCGGCGTCTTGCCATGGGGCAGTTGGACGGGCCCGTCCCCACCCCGAAGCAGCTGGTGGGCCGCTGTTAGTTTAGCCCTAAAGGCTCTGGGTTGTGGTTGTGAACATACGTCTGGTTTCCTCTCCTGTGGCGTGGCTCCGCGGCCAGATGGCGTGAGGCCCTACGGCAGACGCTTCTCTGTGGAAGGGTGAGCGAGGCCCCAGGAAGGGCTGGAGGAGGCTCTAGGAAGAGGTGTGTAGGGCCTGGCCGGTGTGGCTCAGTGGATAGAGCGTCCGCCTGCAGACCGAAGGGTCCCGGTTCGGTTCCGGTCAAGGGCACACACCTCGGTTGTAGGCTCCTCCCCGGCCCGGGCCCTGGTTTGGGCTCGTACAGGAGGCAACCCATCGATGTGCTTCTCTCACATCCATGTTCCTCTCTGTCTTTCCCTCTCTCTTCCACTCTCTAAAAATCAATGGGAAAATATATCCTTGGATGAGGATTAAAGCAACAACAACAAACAAACGAAAGAGGTGTGTGGGGCTCCAGAAAGGGGGCGTGAGGAAGTGGGAGACGGGTCCCAGCCCTGGGAGCCCTGTGCAGCCCTGGGAAGCCTGCGGTGTCGGGTTCCAGAAACCAGCAAGGAAGTCGGGGAGGTGAATGGGCCGAGAGCCGCCCCACTGGCGTCTGGGAGAGGCACTTGGTTCTAACTGCTCAGGAAGCGCCCGACTTTCTTGGGGGAGTAGCCACTGCTGGGCTGGGCTGGGCTGGGCGGCCGGGTCCCCAGCAAGGGGCCTGCCCTCTAATTTGCAGGTACAAGCTGTCAGTCAGCTGTTGGGGTGCAATTGACAGATGGACAGAACCAGAGGGCCCCGCCGAGTCGCCCCAGGAGCGCAGGGGACACGCGCAGGAGGAGGGTGGAAAGTGGGCGTTTCTTTTCCTCTCCCGTCTCCCTGGCCCTCAGAGCACGGAGCTCCCTGGAGTGTGTGAATGAATCAGTCATTCCTGGAGAAGGAGGTCACTTGGTGTTTTGGACTCGCCAGACGGGACATGACCGGGCCTGCCTGGTAATGACACCTTGGACATCAAAGGCCGAGGCGGGACTTGCTGGTGGGGACATCCTGGGGCCTGCAGGCCTCGCAGTGGGAGCTCGCACACCCACGCCCTCCTGTGCTCAGGCTCCGGGCGCACAGACCGGCCTGGGGCAGCGGGTGAGGCCCAGGGACTGTCCTCGGCTCTTCCCTTTTAGAGCTGTTTTGTTTTGAAGCTTTGAGGTGTGTGTGTGTGTGTGTGTGTGTGTGTTTTAATTATTTTTATTATTTTTTTAATCCTCACCCGAGGATATTTTCCCATTGATTTTTAGAGAGAGTGGAAGAGAGAGGGAGAGACAGAGAGAAACATCAATGTGAGAAAAACAGATCGATTGGCTGCCTCCTGCATGTGCCCTGACCAGGGCCCGGGCTGTGGAGAAGCCTGCAACCGAGGTACGGGCCCTGGACCGGAATCGAACCCAGGACCCTTCGGACCGCAGGCCGACGCGCCATCCACTGAACCACACTGGCCTGGGCTGAGGGTGCTTTTAACTCTGGTCTGGTCTGTGATTCGCATGGGAGAGGCCTGGGGTTCTCATCTGACGGCTGCCTCTGGGTCAGCAGGACAGCACATGACATTGGGAGCCCAAGTCTTGTCTGGTGTCCCTGGAAGTGCCTGGGCTGGGGGGGGGGGGCATAGCTTTTCTTGGCTCCGTGCCGCTGCGCCCCAAGATTGTCAGCAGCGTGGTTGTGGGAATGGGGGTGCTTGGCTGGCAGAGAATGAAGGCGGGGGACCCCCTCCCTGGCTGTCTGTGTAGACTGTAACCTCTGCTATTGTTTAAAAAAAAAAAAAGAAAAATCACCCCTCTACCCAGACCCAGACACACCTGCCGTCATTCCGGGGGAATCTGACGGGGAGGCTTTCATGTTTATGTGTTTAAATCTCCAGTCTCCGTGGGTCAGCAGCCTGGGCCTGGCACAGCCGGGTCGCCCGCTTAGCGTCGGCCGAGGCTGCAAAGTGTCACCAGGCCCGTGTTCCCAGGCGGGGCTCCATGTCCCCCTTCTCGGCCCGTTCAGGCTGTTAGCAGAATTTGGTCTCTCTCCCTTCCCCCCTCATCTATCTCCAGAGCTCTCTTAGTCTTGCAGAACTGAAGCCATGTTCATGGAGCAGTAAATCTCCGTCCCTCCCTCCCCCAGCCCTTGGCAACCACCGTTCTCCTTTCTGTCTCCATGAGTTGGTCTATTCCAGGCACCTCACGTATCAGTGGAATCGTGCGGCGTTACTGCCTTCGTTCACGTAGCGTAGTGCCCTCGCGATTCGCCCGCGGTGTGGCACGTGTCAGGTGTCCTTCCTCCCTAAGGCTCAGTAACAGCCCATGGTTTATATTGACCACGTTGTAAGTGCACAAGTCAACAGATTCGTTACATTCCGTGAACATGTGTGTGTGTGTTTTAAATTGATTTCCGAGAAGAATGGAGAAGGAGAGAGAGATATAAAAACATCCATGATGTGAGAGCATCACTGACCGCCTGCCTCCTGCACGCCCCCGACTGGGGATGGAGCCCGCCACCCGGGCCTGTGCCCTGACCTGGAATCGAACCGTGACCCCCTGGTTCATAGCTCCACGCTCAACCGCTGAGCCACACTGGCCGGGCCCCACCGTAACTTCTGATTCCTTGATGCTTCCAGAAACAGAGGAGGCCCCCGAGTGGGGCCACACAGGTCCGGCCTCTGATTTGGGAAGATCCCTGAGGCCGCCGGTCACCTGACCGCTCGTGGTCAGTACCGCGGTGCTTGGTAGGGAGAGAGCCCCCCGTCCCCTTGTTTATGTCACGAAGCTTGCTAGCGTCCTGCTGCTCTGGACCGCTCGTAACTGCAGCTGAAAAGTATCTTGGCTTCGTGCGTTCGGTTGCTGGACAGCAGGGTCCAGTTAATTCCGGCCCCTGGAGTCCCTGCCTGGCTTGGTGGGAAGCTCCGAGGGCCCTGAACGCTGAGGTGGAAAGGGGAGTTTACAGAAGGGAGGAGAGAAGCTGGTAAAAGCCCGGCCAGGCCCCGGTGCTGTTGGGTTCATCAGCTCAGCACCTCCCTGGGCCTGAGCACGCGCAGCGGGCCGGGTGTGCGGCTGTGCGGGCCGGAGGGGCGGGTGGGCACAGCAGGGCTGCCCTCGGAGGGAGGGCAGGTGGTGTCAGGGGCTAGGGGAGGAGAGGAGAGGGGTGGCCGTGTCTCTGACACTGACCAGGTGTCTCCCCCTGCCGCGGACAGCCATCGGATGGCTTTAGGACTTACTGCGGCTGAGAGCCCGCCGTCCAGGGGCTTAGCCGTCCCCGGGTCGGGGATTTAGAGAGCTGGGCGCCCCTTTTCCTTTCCTTGCCCGGGGTTGCCCGTCCTAGCCCTGCGGCCGGCTCCCGCTCGGGTGCTAAGGCAAATCGCGTGGACGCCCTGGGCCTGGGGTTCCCACCTGTAACGGAGGAAGCCACACACACAGTAGCAGCATCTTTTCAGCCCCCTTTAGTGTTGTGATTCCGAATTAAATTATGTCATCCTGCGTTCCCAGGAAATTACCTGGAAAACCTCATTGGCAAGCGTCCCGGCACAATCTCGGCAAAGCCCTGATGGGGTCTGGCTGCCCGCGGTGCCAGGGGGCCGGGGGTGGATTTGGCTCCGCGTGCACGGGTGGCGCTGGTTGGTCTGTCATCTTCCTCGCCTGCCCCACTAGCCAGAGATGGGGGTCAGCTAACCCCTCAGGGCCTCGGATCAGCCCTGGGGCTGGCACGGGCGCTCGGGAGCTGCGCAGGTGTGCCCCGGACCGAGTGCTGACATGCAGAGCCCAGGCAGCAGGGAGGCGTCTGCCAGGGCGGAGGTGACGGTGTCCAGGCAGGTGGTTGGCAGGGGGAGGCCTGGGAGTGCCAGCTGGTGCCCAGCCAGCGGAGCAGCCCTGCGTGGTCAGGAGCGCCGGGCTGAGGCTGCAGCGCTGACAGGAGCGGGCCTCGCGTGTGTGGTGCTGGCTGCGTGCATCCCGGCGCCGCCGTGTCGGAGGGACGTTGGTACCCGGGGGCCATCGTGTCCCTTCATCACCGAGGACCCCCCAGGGTCAGAGGCCGAGGCTCACGTCCTGCAGTGGGAACTCTCTGGGCATGCCCAGTGCCAGCCCGAGCGGGGATTGCCCTGGTGCCCAGCTGGCCGGCCCCGGGGGTGGGTTGGTCTGTCTGGACAGCGCGAGGACTGACCAGCTGCAGTCCTGCGGGCGAGGGTGCCCTGGTTCAGGTCTGCGTTTCCTCCAGAGCTGTCTTTTCTTTAAATAGACTTTTATTGATTTCAGAGAGGAAGGGAGAGGGAGATAGAAACATCCATGATGAGAGAGAATCACTGACCGCTGCCTCCTGCACACCCCACATTGGGGATCGAGCCGGCAACCTGGGCCTGTGCCCTTGACCGGGAAGCAAACCGTGACCTCCTGGTTCATAGGTCGACTGACGCTCGATCACTGAGCCCCACCGGCTGGGCTCCTTCAGAACTGTCTTTCCATCTGGCGGGCTCGGCTCGCTGTTCGCGTTGACTCCCGCGCACCCCCCCCCCCCCAGTAGTCCTTTGCTCCTGCTCTTGTGGTCTTGCAGGAGAGGCCCCCCACCCCCTTTCCTGGAACGTTGGCTTTACACTTTGTAACGGGATCCCACACGCCGTCCAGGATCTGCGCCCCACTGCACCGCGTGGGGAGGCGGGGAGCGCCGAGGTGCCGGCCTCGCGATGCTCAGAGCAGGAGCTGGGGAGGGGGAGCGTCCGTCCGTGGCAGGCTCTGGCGTCCAACCAGAGGCGGTCACTCGAGCCTCTGCTCTCTGTTCTGCAGTATTGGGCTTGGCGGACCTTTCCTTAAAGGGCCAGATAGTAACTCATTTAGGGTTTTGTGGCCGAGAGGCGACATCCAGGCTGTTGGACAGGTGCTTCTAGGACCGTCTCACAGGTGATCGATTAAAACCATCCTCAGGTCCCCGGTCACACGGAAGCGGTAGCGACGGGCTGGATTTGGCCTGCGGGCCCCACAGTCCCCGTTCGGCAGGGAGCCGCCCCGGATTCCTGGTGATGATGAAATGAGGTGGCCGAGCCGTGTGTGGGCGGCTCACATCCGTGTTCGGGCGTCACGTGACGGCTCCTGGAACCTGTGCGGCAGGAAGGGTCGGTCTTCTCTCTCCCCGAGGACGCGTCCCTCCAGGAACTCGCTCCGGGTGGGAGGTGCCCCTGTTGCTCCCCAGGGTGACTGTCGATCCCCTGAAACGAGGCTGGTCGCAGGGGAACTGTCATTGGAGTTGGGTGATGGGGCCTGGGTACTCATGACTCTCTGTTCTCTATTTGTGTATGTGTTTGAAATTTTCCATCATGAAAAGTTTTATTTTTACTTGTTTTTTAAATATATGTTTATTGATTTCAGAGAGGAAGGGAGAGGGAGATAGAAGCATCAGTGATGAGAGAGAATCATGGATCGGCTGCCTCCTGCACGACCCCACTGGGGATGGAGCCTGCAACCCAGGCATGTGCCCTGACCGGGAATTGAACCTGCGACCTCCTGGTTCCTGGGTCAAAGCTCAAGTGCTAAGCCCCGCCCGGCTGGGCATGAAACGTTTTTAAAAATAGTCATTAATTGACCAAAGCTCTCAAAAAACACCACTACCCTCCACCGTGGGAGAACAGTGAGCTCTCCTCACCTGTTCCCAGGGGCAGATGTGCCCGAGAAGGTGGCAGCCCTGTCTGAGCTCTCCACCCATCGCTCACCCACCCACCCAGCCCTCTGCCAGCTGTGTGTCCATCCCGCCATTCGCCTCAGTCCATTTGGGCTGCTAAGCCAGAATGCCACAGACCAGCTGGCTTCTAAATCACACTAGAGGCCCAGTGCACGAACTCATGCACAGGTGGGGTCCAGCCAGCCCAGCCCCAATTCTGGACGGATCAGGGCCGGGCCTGTCAGGAGGAGGAGACGGCGGGAGGTTGGCCGGCCAGGCCCAACCCCTGATCGAGCCGGTTCGCTGGACACGGTGGGCATCATAGGGACTGGTCCTTCCTGTCCTCAGGGCGTTCCAGTTGCTGGCTTTTTATATACATAGATAATCTTATTTCTCACTGTCTTGAAGGCTAGAAGGCCATGACAAGGTGCCAACAGTGCCCGGCCGGCGTGGCTCAGTGGGTGAGCCATCGCATGAACCGGGAGGTCACGGTTCGATTCCCGGTCGGGGCACAGGCCCGGGTTGCGGGCTCCATCCCCAGCATGGGGCATGCAGGAGGCAGCCGATCCATGATTCTCTCTCATCACGGATGTTTCTATCTCTCTCCCCCTCTCTTCCTCTCTGAGATCGATAAAAGTACATTAAAAAAGAAAAAAGAAAAATGCCGCGACGGCTCGGTGAGAGGCCGGTGCGGAGAAAGCCTTACCCGGCCCCGGCGGGCCTCCGCCCCCAATGACACGCCTTACCGTCCCTGGTGCTGTCAGGACAGACAGCCGCAGAGGGTGGCTGCGGCACCGCTGGCTGGAGGTCTGGGTGCAGAGGGTTGAGGTTTTTTTGGGAGGGGGGGTGGTGGTTTTTTAAGCGGCGGAGAGGACAGTTGAAAGCTGCCTTTTCCATCAGGGTTGGAAAAGCCCAGCGCGTCAATTTCCAAGCAGGGATTTTTTTTTTTCCAACCGGTTTTGTTTTGTTTTGTTTTGTTTTCGGAACAGAGCCCTTCTGTTTCAGTGACATTTTGGATGACACTTTAGTACATGACACAGTGAGAAGGGAACCCCCGTAGCTGCGCCTCCCCACCCCACCCGGGCTGCTCACAGCCTCCACGCGGCTCTGCGGGACCCACGTGCGTTTCCTTCTGTCTCACTGGGAGGGTGTTCTCTTTGGGGGGGTGTACGGGGGGGGGGCGGGGTTGGTGGCCGGGGAATCCGTAGGGAGGTCCTGCCTGGGCATGGATCGGTGCCTGCTCTTCTCTCAGGAGGGCTTGGCCTGGCCGGGAGCCACCAGCTCTTTGTTGGTTGGATGTGGGGGGAAGTGGGGGGACTCTAGGCCACAGCCTGTGTTTGTGAGTGCTTGCCGTCCAGACCTGCAGTGGGCGGGGGGTAAAGCGAGGCTTTGGGCCTGTCACAGACCTTTGCTTTTGCCCCTTTGCTTTGTAAATTGTGAAAGAATTTGTAAGTGGGTACAGCTCATTGGCATGAAGCGGAGTCAGTGTTGAGCAAGCATCACCACCATCATCGCCAGGACCTTTCATCTTCCCAAAGGGAACCTCTGTCCCCAGGAAACGGCAGCTTCCCGTCCTCCCCTCACCCCGCCCCGCCGCCAGCTCTCTCCTGTCCGTCTCTGCGCAAGGTGCCTCTGGAGTAAAATCCTACAGTTCTCGTCCTCTTGTGCCTGGCTTCTTTCATTTAGTATAAAATCTTTTTAAAAAAAAAATATTTTTATTGATTTCACAGAGAAAAGGAGAGGGAGAGAGAGATAGAAACACCAATGATGAGAGAGAATCGTTGATCGGCTGCCTCCTGCACGCCCCCCATTGGGGATCGAGCCCGAATCCCAGGCGTGTGCCCTCGACTGGAATCGAACCTGGGACCCTTCAGTCTGCAGGCCAGTGCTCTATCCACTGCGCCACACCAGCGAGGGCTGGTGTAACATCTTTAAGGTTCATCCATGTTCGAACATGTGTCAGAACTGCCTTCCTTTCTAAAGCTGAATAATATTCCACTGTACGATTATACCACCTTTTTTTAATATACCACTTTTTAAAAATATATATTTTTATTGATTTCAGAGAGGAAGAAAGAGAGAGGGAGAGAAACATCAATGATGAGAGAGAACCATTGGTCGGCTGCCTTCTGCACGCCCCCCCACACTGGGGATCGAGCCTGCATCCCAGGCCTGTGACCTGGCTGGGAGTCGAACCGTGACCTCCTGGTTCGTAGGTCGATGCTCAACCATTGAGCCACACCGGCCAGACTATAGCACTTTTTTTTTACCCATTCATCCGTCCATGGACAGTGGGGCTGTTTCCACCTTTGGCTCCTGTAAATGCTGCTGCTGTGAGTGGGGTGTCATGCTTTTCCTCTTGACCTCTTACAAGTGGGCCCCTCGTGCCCAAGCACTCAGGGTGCCCCTCAGCCCTGCAGACAGGAGAGGGCAGAGGGCAGAGGGCGGAGGGCAGCCCTTCTCCTGCAGTAACCAGAGCGCCGCCCTCCGGGCTGGAGCGGCTGCTGGTCCCGAGGCTGCAGATCTTGGAAAGGGCCATCCATGTCTGGCTGCGCGTCCCCCCCCTCCGCCTCCAGCCACCTTCTCTGCCAGGGGAACTTGAGTCAGCCGCTCCCGGGACTTGGTGAGCCTCCAGTGAGGTTCCGGGGAGACGGGGGAGCGCTTCTGTGGGATTCCAGCTGCCCCCCGCCCCCCTTCTCCCTTCTAGGCAGGTCAGTGATGAAACCGGAGTCAAGGTAGGACAAGTACCTGCTTGGTTTGGACACTTTGCTTCCCCGGGGGGATGGGGGTGGGGGTTGAGCCCTCCTGCAGACCACACTGCCGAGTGTCCGGCCGGCCCTGGGATGGGACCACGGTCCTGCACCCCACTTAGCAGGTCGGGGACCAGTGGGAGCCTGCCTTCCGGGGCTGGGGACGGGGAAGAGGGAGATGGGATCGGTGAGTCGGGGGGGGGGGGGGGTCAGTGGTGACTCACGGAGACTCTAAGGCATTGCACCTTTCCTGGAAACCTGGGTCATTTTCTAGAACAACCCGACTCCCTTTCGTTTTGCCACATTCAGGAAATCTGGCCGGGCTGGTGATTACGAAATCCAGCCGCGCCAGGCCTGGTGTGCAACCTCCCGCTTTCCCCCCGAGGGGTCGGAGGAAGCGGCGGGTGCGCCCGGGCAGGTGCTCCGGGCTCTGCGGTTGGAGCCGGGGCCCCGATTCCGTGTCGGCGACACCAACATCAATGTGGGGGGGTGGGGGCCTGTGACTCCGCAAAGCCCAGGTCACTCGTCACCACTTTCCCATCGTGGTTCGAGGGCGCCTTTCTCTTTAAATCCTCGGTGTCTACACGGTTTTAAGAGTCATTCCTGTGTTTATAAGCTCAGACCCAGTAACCCCACCCTGGGGTGTTTTCCTACGGAAATAGGACTTTTTTTTTTCCTCTCTCTTTTTCCCGTTTGGTGTTATTATATGAAGCTATTCATTCTGTTCGCAACCGTGGAAAACTGGAAGCAAACGAAACATCCCGCAGTAGAAAGGGGCCATGGGGCTACGTTATGTAATTATCAAATGGCAACCATGAAAATTATTGTTTTTTAAAATATATTTTTATTGATTTGGGAGAGGAAGGGAGAGGGAGAGAGAGAGAAAAAATTCCATGATGAGAGAGAATCATGGATCAGCCGCCTCCTGCACAGCCCCCACTGGGGATGGAGCCCGCAACCCAGGCCTGTGCCCTGACCGGGAATCGAACGTGACCTCCTGTTTCATAGGTTGATGCTCAACCACTGAGCCCCACCGGCTGGGTAGCAGAGTGGGACTTGCTGTGGGCGCCTTTGGGGCTCTCGCTGCCTCGTCACCCCTACAGAGGGTGTCTTGGCTGAGCGTGGATGGACCCAGGCCCTTGGGGGTGTTGGTCAGCCCCCACCCTGAGGCAGGCGTGGGCCCAGCCGGCGAGGGCTGACCACATGCGGGACGAGGGGCCTGTGTGGACCCTCGTGGCCAGGGACAGGGCCGTCCTGTCTGGGGATGTCGCCGGGGCACGCGGTCTGTCTGCCTCTTCCTCCGGCTTCCTTTTTTAGGTCAATCCTGTTCCCCTAAACAGATGGCTCTTTGTACTCTTCCTCCAAGTTTTCTGTGCGTTTGAAAGTGTTTCAAAATAAAACGTTAAATAAATAAATACTCGGAAATGGTGCTCTGCCGACGCACGGGATGGTGGTGAGGACGAGGAAGGGCGTTCCCTCGAAGGCTGGGGCTCTGGGCTGGGCGGTGGTCAGAGTGGTGGGCGTGAGCTGTAGGCACCCCCTCCCAGCCGTGAGCAGGGCCATCGGCTGGGACAGGAGAGGCCTCGATGCCTAGATGCTGCAGAAGGAAGAGCTGAGGCCCAGGGTCCTGAGTCCGCCTTGTGGAGAAACACTGGGTCCTGCCCGGGCGGTGTGGATCAGTGGTTAGAGCACCGACCTATGAACCAGGAGGTCACGGTTCGATTCCCAGTCAGGGCACAGGCCCGGGTTGCGGGCTCCATCCCCAGTGTGGGGAGTGCAGGAGGCAGCCGATCCATGATTCCTTCTCATCTACAGAAGCATCAATGATAAAAATGTTTCCCCTTTTACTGAATTTATTGCAGTGACGTTAGTTAAAAAAATGATAGAGTTCAGGTGCCCAATCCCACAGCACATCACCTGTACCCTCTATTGTGTGTTCACCCCAACTCAAGTCTCCCATCACCATTTATCCCCCCTCTACCTCCTCCATCTCCCCTCACCCACTCCTCCCTCTGGCAATTCCCACACTTGTCTGTGTCCATGAGTTTTTTTTCTCTTTTTTTTCTTTTTCTCTCAGTCCCTCCAGCTCCCCACATCCCCCCAACACTTCCCCTTCTAGGTCAGCTCTTGCTGCTGGTCAGCCTCAGAGCTCCTGTCCCCTCCCCCGCCTCTCGCCCTCCCCGAGGCCACGTGAGGATTCTGAGAGGGGGCCTGGGACAGTGCCTGGTGCACGGGGTACCCAGAATCTGAGTTTCCTCCCCGGACCCACTGGGTGTCAGCTTTTTCCTTAACAACTGCAGAGCTCTTCTTTGGACAGGATTTTTAAAAAATATATTTTTATTGATTTCAGAGAGGAAGGGAGAGGGAGAGAGATAGAAACATCAATAATGAGAGAGAGTCATGGATCGGCTGCCTCCTGCACACCTCCAACTGGGGATGGAGCCGCAACCTGGGCCTGGGCCCTGACCTGGAATCGAACTCGGGTCCCTTCAGTCCGCAGGCCAACGCTCTATCCATTGAGCCACACCGGCCAGGGCCGTCGGGTGAGATGTGTGAGATCCCAGCGTGTAAGGCAGAGGAAACTGGTGGCACTCCCCCTCCCCTACTGTACCCCTCTGTGGGGCCTGCTGTGGGGCCTGAGACCTCCTGGTTTGGGGGGTGACGGTGAGGAAGGCTGTGCTGTCCTGGGGCAGAGGGGAGGCCTCGGCAGCCAAGCCCGCTGCTCGTCAGCCTGGGCAGTGATGGCTGGAACCCACCTGCGAGCATGCTGTCCGCTCGGGCCACAGTAACAGGCAGGTGTGGTGGCCCTTGATCCTCTCAGCCCGGGCGGCTGGCCAGTGTCCAGGCCCCTCGGCTGGGGCAGAGCCAGAGCGGGGAGGGAGGGGAGCAGAGCGGAGGCCAGGCCGGGCACCTGCTGGGAGGGCTGTTTTCTCTGTCCTGGAATGATCCCGCTTGGAGGGTCGGGTGCTGTCAGCAGCGGGATGAATCGCCTCCTTCCTCGCTTCATTAAGCGGCCCCCTGCTCGTGGGAGAGGTCAGAGCCCGGCCCAGCGTGGGAGGAAGTGGTGTTTACTGAGCGGCCAGCTGGTGCGGGGCGCGGGGTGGCTAATCCCTCGTTACCACGGAGCCCGGAGGCCTGCAGCATGCCAGCCCGGCCGCTGCGATGACGGACGGATGGACGGGGCTGGCCCGCCAGACGGTGAAAACAGGAAACCTAGCCTTTTAAAAATAATCCAGGGCGAGGAGAGAAAGTGAAGAAGCAACGAGTATACACCATCGGGCGGCCCCCGTGCGCGCCCTGAGACGAAGTGAGAGCACTTGCAGGATCCCGATGGCGCTGGGAGGCAGGCCCAAGGAGCGGCCAGGTGGACGGGTCCGTCCGTGAACCCCCAGATCCCAGCTGGTGAGGAGCCCCCATGGCTCCACCCTCCCAGCGCACAGTGGGGGTGTGGCACCGGCCACGAGATCGCAGGTTCTGTGGCCGGACCCCAGGGGCCCGTGGTTCTCCCCCAGCCTCCCTCCCGCACAGAGCGGCCAGGGCTGCGGCCTCCTCCAGGCGGGGCCGGCCCTTCCCTCCCCCCTCCCTCCTTCCCCCCAGCAAAGCCTGCCTCAGCCCTGCCTCCCGGGAGCCGCCCCTTCCTGCCTTTCCCGGGCTGCAGGCTGGTGCCTGGGGTGCCCGTCAAGGGGAGCGACAGGAGGTCCCTTATCTTGGCCGCTGGCCGGAGGGGGGGGGGGGGGACCGGTTATCTCTCCCTTCCACGCGGTTAAAGGAAGCGGGTGGCGGAGCGGCACATGCAGGCCCCGAGGCCACAACAGGAAGCCGGGCGTGGCGCCGGTCCCCGGGCACCTTCTGTGGCTGCCCCGCCCCGCAGTCGCTCCTGCTGTCCCGCCGCCCCTCTGGTCCCTGGGGCTCTCAGAGCTGGGTTTGCAGACGGGCGTTTCTCTGCTTGACTTTACGTGTAGACTGTGCACACCTGCCCCTGTCACTGTGGTCCAGGTGGAAGTGGCCGCTGCCCTGCCTGGCAGTCTGGGTGGGACACAGTGTGGACCCCATTTCTTCTAAAGCTCAGCTTCTGGTGTGGCTCAGTGGATAGAGCATTGGCCTGCGGACTGAAGGGTCCTGGGTTTGATTCCTGTCAAGGCCACAGGCCCCAGTTGCAGGCTTGGAGGAGGCAGCCGATCAGTGATTCTCTCTCATCATCAATGTTTCTATCTCTCTCTCCCTCTCCCTTCCTCCCTGAAATCAATAAAAAATATATTTAATAAAGAAAAGAAAAAATGTTTTAAAAAAATCAAAATAAAAAAATAAAGCTCAACTTCCGCGTGCGCCCTGGGTGGGTCAGAGTCCCCTCTTGTGAGTGACCTTGTGAGTGAGGAAGCCCCCTTCTCCCAGGGGAGGGCAGAGGCGTGAAGGAGAGCCCACCCCCCACCCGCTGCCCCCTGCAATGCCTCCATCCACCTGCACACGCCCTCCCACACCAGCACAGCAGCCCTTGGGAGGCCTGGGGTCGGAGGGGGCTGGAGTGCCGTGTTCTCGCTGACGTCTCTGGTCCTCCCAGCCACAAGCCATGGGGACAGCCTCGGAGACCTGGCGAGCAGGCCTGGCATCGGGCAGCTCACTGGGCAGCTGCAGGGAGGGCGTGCCCCAGTGGGAGGCGGCCGAGCCTGCCCTGAGCAGTACTGAGGTCACCCCATCATCCCCCCCATGTGTGTGTCCTTCATTTCAGAGAGGAAGGAAGAGGGAGAGAGAGAAACATCAGTGATGAGAGAGAATCATGGCTCGGCTGCCTCTTGCACGCCCCCTGCTGGGGTTGTGCCCTGGACTGGAATCGAACCCAGGACCCTTCAGTCCGCAGGCCGACGCTCTATCCACTGAGCCAAGCCAGCCAGGGCTGTGTGTCCTTGGGAACGACCCGGTTCGGTGTCGGGCTTTTCCTGTGCTCAGTTCCCCTCTTGCGTTTCAATAGAACCCCCGACGCCAAGCAGCCTGGACCCGAGAAGTCACCCGGGCCCAGAGGAGCGCAATTGTGATTATTTTGGGACTTCCTCTCCATGCACCCCGGCCCGCTCGCTCCCTGCACCTCACATCCCTCCGGCAATGGGCTGAGCAGGCCAGGTGGAGGGCATGGGCTTGGCCAGAGGCCAGAGGCTGGATTGCAGGGCCCAGACCCAGGCTCTCCCGCCCGCCCAGGAGTCTGAGGGCTCAGCCTGATGCCCTCCTGCCCAGCCTGTGCTGGGAGCTGTCCAGGATCTGGATTTGGGGGAAACCGCTGTGGGTCTGGAGGAGGCTGAGATGACCCAGACTGTGCTGCTCACCTTTGACCTCTGGTTAGTAGGCCATTCTCGCCATCATGCATTGCAGCATGCGCCAGCCAGGTGGGGGGGCGGGGGGCGGATCACGGATCTCCGGAGTCCACAGTGCCCCGTGGTCCTGCGTCCCACCTCCCCCACGCAACCGACGGCAGCGCTCATCCCAGGCTGGCCCCCTTTGCCAGCCTTTGCTGCCAGGGCGTGTGGGGGCCACAGTCCGTGGTCCGTTGGCGTGTTAATGCGGTCACACACCTTGAACATTCTCGGTCCTTGCTGTTACCCTGTCCTTTTTCTGGAGGCCGCCTGCCTCAGATCCTCTGGAAATAGGCGGGTAGAAACCGACACAAACAAACTCCCCAACCAGCCTGGCACGCTCCCTGGCCCACATCCTGCCCCGTCCTCAGGACCCACCCGGAGGCCCTGCTGAAGGGGGAGGACCCTCCGCGGGGCAGGGCGGGGCGGGGCGGGCATTGGCATTAGCAGCCTCACAGGCCTCCTCCCCGGGCTCCATAGTGATTCACTTCCTCCGGGAGCCCTGTGCTGTTTTCCAGCAGAATCCAGCTCAGGAGGCACCAGGCCGGCTCGGAGCGTCCGCCTGGCTGACGTGCGCTTTCTCTTCAGACATAGTCTTCCCACAAGGCCCAGAGTCGCTCTTTTATTTCATTTTGTTTTTCATTTTTTTAAACAGTATTTATTTATTTTTAACATCGTCATGCCGTAAAACTGACTCCTCGGGCTGGGAGGGCAGTTCTGTGCGTTTTAACGTGTTTCTTTTGTAGCCACCATCGTAGTCAGGATGCAGTTAGTACTCCATCACTCCGAAAAAAACCCCTTTATAATTACACAACCCTCCTCGCCTCCTGCAGCTGGTGATCTGCTCTCTATCCCCATAGATTGTCTTTAAAAAAAAATGTCGGATGGCCCTGGCCAGTGTGGCTCAGTGGATAGAGCGTCGGCCTGCCAGGTCCGATTCCGGTCAAGAGCACGTACCTCGGTTGCAGGCTCCTTCCCAGCCCAGGTCTTGGTCGGTGCGTGTGCAGGAGGCAACCAATCGTGTGTTTCTCTCACATCGATGTTTCTCTCTGTCTCTCCCTCTCTCTTCCACTCTCTCTAAAAATAAATGGAATAATATCCTCAGGTGAGGATTAACAAACAACAAAAAGAAAAGAAAATAGAGCCTTTCAGAAAATATTCGAAGATGCGGATTGTTACAGCCTGGAGACGCAGGCTAACAGGTGCCCCTGGCTATTGGTGGCTACCACTTTCTGGACCTACTGTGCGCCAGGAGCAAGCAGTAGGTCTGTCACAGTCAGCCTCAGAACAGCTGAGCCCCGTCATCCCCAGTTGCCAGCGGAGGTTCCGAGGGGATGTCTCCCCCATATCCCCCAGCTCGGAATCAGGGTGGGAGGCGGCAGGACCAGGCTGCCCCGTGGGACAGATGGGGGAGCATCTTGACTGCAAGCATGGCTAAACACGGGATAAGCTGTCAAGGAATGTGAGAAATTCCCATCTGGAGAGCGCGTTGGGAAGGATAAACTATTTTCCCGGGTATGTGCGATGCTTGGTGTTCAGCTGCTTGGTCTCGGGGATCCCCGAAGAAACACCTTTTTTTTCTTTTCTCTATCTCTCTCTCTTGTATTTTTGTTAATCCTCACCGAGGATATTTTTCCATTGATGTTTAGAGAGAGTGGAAGAGAGAGGGAAAGACAGAAACATCGATGTGAGAGAGAGACACCGACTGGTTGCCTCCTGCAGACACCCCGACCAGGGCCAGGGAACTTGCAGCCAACATCCGTGCCCTTGACCGGAAACGAACCCGGGACCCTTCAGTCCGCCGGCCGGTGCTCTATCCACTGAGCCACACGGGCGAGGACCCTGGAGGACAACTTTTGACCTTTCTGGCTTAGCAGTTCTCCCCACCACCACCTCCCCAAACAGACCGTTTGCTGGTCGTATCAAGTCAATATTGAATCCCCTTAGAACGTTCCGGGTCCTGAGTTCCTGGAGATTCGGTTTCTGGGCGGTCCTTGCACCTGAGAGCTCTGGAAGGCTCGACTCTCTCCTGAGGCTCCTGCCTGTGTGCTCAGCCTTCCTCCTGTGTGGCCCTGCTCCCGGGGACGGGCCGCCCCTTAGACATCGCTCTGAGGGTCGGGCCTGTGCGGGGCACCTCCGCCTCCCCAGGCACTTCCCTGCAGCCCCCCGCAATCCCTGAGCCTGGCCCAGCCTGGCCCGCGCTCCAGGGCCCTCCTGGCTTTGACCCCAAAGAGCCAGAGCGCCTTCCAGTTTGTGGGGCTGCAGAAGCGCCTGTCTCCCCCACTGCGGGTTACTCAGTGGCATATCCTAGTTTGCGCGATGCCTGCTCTGCGCCAGGCCCTTGCATTGGTGCCATGGTCTGTCTGACTCAGAGTTCCTTGGAAGAAGGTATAGCCGCCCCAGCCGGTTTGGCTCAGTGGATAGCACGCCGGCCTGCAGATGAAAGTGTCCTGCGTTCGATCCCTGGTCGGGGCACATGCCTGGGTTGCGGGCTTGCTCCCCAGTGGGGGGCATGCAGAGGGCAGCCCATCTATGATTCCCTCTCACCATTGTTTCTCTTTCTCTCCTCTCCCTTTCTCTCTCAAATCAATAAAAATATATTTTAAAAAATAGGTTTTTTAAAAGAAGCAGGTACAGCTGTCTGCAAATTAAAGTTCCTGCCCATGTTTCCAAGGGAAAAAGGCTTCAGGCCACAAATGCATGGAGACCTTTGGCAGCATCAGGGATTCCTGGCCGGAGGACCCCAGAGGGCGCCCCCCCACCCCACCCCCCCTGCATGCCAGGCCTGCCTCCCCAGCAGCCCCGTCCCAGCCCTGCATCCAGCTGTCATTCCCGAGTGCCACCACTCCCTGCAGTTGTTAGGGACACATAGCGATCCTTCGTGGAATGTGCCCCACCGTGGTCTGGGGTTCCTGCTGCCCCTGGTGGGGCTCCCCGGGGGAGTGGGGAGCACAGGGTCAGGAACCGTCCGGTGGAGCAGATGGCGTCAGGTGAGGTGTTACTGCTCTCGCGTCTGCTTTTCCACGTGTCGGATGGGAGTGGGTCAGGCACGTGTAGGGCTGTGGTGGGACTAGCAGTAGGGTCCCTAGGTGCTTAGGAATAGGGAAGGAGGCGTTTTGGGTTTTGTGTTTTTTTTTAATATATTTTTATTGATTTCAGAGACGAAGGGAGAGAGAGAGAGAGAGAGACATCAATAATGAAAGAGAACCATTGATCGGCTGCCTCCTGCACGCCCTTCACTGGAGATCAAGCCCACAACCCGGGCATGTGCCCTTGACCGGGATCAAACCCGGGACCTCAGTCTGCAGGCTGATGCTCTATCCACTGAGCCACACCAGCCGGGGGCGGGGTTTGCGGTGATTTCCCTGCTGGATTTTTGCACGGGAAGCAACAGCATGTGCTGGGTGGGCCCAAGGTGCTGAGAGGCCCCAGGGACTCGGGCCGCCTTGTGGGGAGGCTGTGCCCCCCCGCCCCCTGCCCGCCGCTGCGCAGAGCAGGCATGGAATCCGGCGGGAATGCACAGTCGTCCTTCCCTGGATGCTCGGACCCTGCGCCCTCTGCCGGCTCGGGCAGCATGTGGCCCGGGAGTTATGCCCCCGCCCCCGCCCACAGGGATGCCCCTCAGAGGGAGAAGCGTGAGTCTTGGGGTCTCTCATCCTCTTCCTCAGCCCGACCTGGCTCTCCCAAGGCCCCGCCTGGCTGCCTGCTCCCCGCACACCCTCGTCTGTCCAAAGGCCGCTCGGCCCTGGATACTGAGCTGTCCTGCCCTCACTCGCCTCCTTGCCCAGCGACTCACTGCTGCTTATTCACTCAGATCTTAGCGTCATTCCCTAGCTTGTTTATTTTTAATTCTCACCTGAGGATATTTTTCCATTGGTTTTTAGGGAGATTGGAAGAGACAGAGAGAAACATCGATGTGAGAGAGACACATCGAGGGGTTGCCTCCTGCACACGCCCCGACCAGTGTCCGGGCCCGGGAAGGAGCCTGCAACTTAGGTACGTGCCCTTGATGGCAGCTGCGGGCCGTCTGTGTGAGCATCTGTGCAGCATCCGGGCACAGCAGGGCTCTCCGGAGAGCGTGAGCGGAAAGTTTACTGCGTGTCATCAGTTTTAGAAAAGATGTGTCTCTCTCATTGATGTTTCTCTCTGCCTTTCCCTTTCGTCACGTGTTTCCCGGCTCTCCTGTGTGTTGGTGTGTGCGTGTATGGGTGGGTGTGTGTATGGGTGGGTGGGTGTATGGGTGGGTGTGTGGGTGTGTGGGTGGGTGTGTGTATGGGTGGGTGTGTGGGTGGGTGTTTGTGTGTATGGGTGGGTGTGTGGGTGTGTGGGTGGGTGTGTGTATGGGTGGGTATGTGTATGGGTGGGTGTATTGGTGGGTGTGTGGGTAGGAGGGTGCATGGGTGGGTGTGTGTATGGGTGGGTGGGTGTTCCTTCTGATCTGGGCCCTGGGGTGGCACATGCGTTGAGTACGTGGGGAGGGGATTGGTCCCTCCACCTATGGTCCATGGGCCCTGTGTGGCCAGTGACCTGATGAGAGACAGCCCATCCTGAGAAGCATCTGACCAGCCGAGGCCGGTTCTGGCTTTTCAGGACGCGGGTTCTAAAGTTGGTGGAAATTGAAGAGGCTCTGACACCCCGCGAGTGGGAAGTGGGAGAAAGACCCTGGACCGGGGCCCCCAGGCGGGGGAGCGCGGGCACCAGGTGACGTCGCATCGGGAGGGTGACTGGAGTGGCAGGCTCTGAAGAATTGGTGGGCCCGGCCTGCTGGCTCAGGGGTTGAGCATTGACCTATGAACCAGGAGGTCAGGGTTCGATCCCCAGTGTGGGGCACGCAGGAGGCAGCCAGTCCATGATTCTCTCTCATTGATGTTTCTCTCCCTCTCCCTTCCTCTCTAAAATCAGTAAAAACATATTTAAAGAAAAAGTATCAGTCGAATTCCGAGGCCCAAGGAAGCCGTGTGATGGAGAGGGTGTGATTCAAGGCTGAGAATGGAGCTTCGAGAGGCCCCGTCTGGTTGGGCTGCAGGGCACCCGAGGGGAACTGTGGGAGCTACACCTGCACAGGCAGGAGGCAGCCAGGGGGTGAGCGAGAGCCCTGCGGGGACTGTGTGTGAGCCAGCGCCAGCCCAGGGCCCAGCATGAGGGCTGGGCGGGCTGCGGGCAGCCCGAAGCCTGTGACAGTGCGGGTGGGAGTGCGGGGAAGACGGGGTGTGGACACAACTTGACCCCTGTTCAAGGGGCCGGTTGGCAAAAGTCAGTGTCGCCTTTCCTGGCTCGGTAGCGCCTCGGACTCAGGACTCTTGGTTTCTGAGCCACGGTGAAGGCGAGAACCGCGTGGGCCTGAGAACAGACGCGGCTCCACTCCCGCAGCCGCTCTGGGGCTCTGAGTCCCCTGGAAGCGCTGGGCCCGCCCCCCGGGACGAGGATGGGGTGCACACCCAGGTCAGGGCTTCTCCTGTGAAGGGGACATCACAGAGCAGCCAGGCCGTGCGTCCGTGTCCGGGCCTGTGAGTCCCAAGGCCTCACAGAAGGGCCGTGTTGTGTCGCTGGTGAGTCATGGGTCTCTGGAAATGAAGTGAGTGGGTTTGTGCCTGCGTCAGATTTCTCAGGGAGGACACCTCAAGGTGCCTCCCCCTCAAGGCCGAGGTCGGTGCCGGTGGGGGTCGAGTCCCCGAGGCCGCGGAGGTTGGCGGCCAGAGGTCCAGCGTGTCCCCCGGGCGGTCGGATGCTCATGCCGCCCCAGTGCCCTCAGGTTCTCCATTTCCTGCGGAAAAGCAAGTCCCTCCAGGCGGGTTCTTTGCGCCCTGCAGTCTGGTTCCCTATGGCTGCAAGCATAGCAGTCTCTCCCCCGTCGTCTCTGCCCTGCAGCACCACCGTGCGCCATGGCCGTGGCCGAGCAGCGTAGGGAGCGAGGGGATGTTTGTCTCCACCGCTGCTACGTTGCTGACTCATGCAGCCTCTTCACAAAAGGGATGGGGAAAAGCTGCTGGCTCCGAGGTGGTCGGGGGCAGCGAGGTTGCCCCACTTTTCCTAGGGACACCCCCACCCGCCGGTCAAGAGCTGAGCACACGTCATGTGAGGACAGGGAAACGCACACCTGCCCGGCCAAGAGTGACCTCAGGAAGACAGAAAGCATTTATTCTGGAAGGATCCAAGGGGCAGAGCACAGAGCCCTCGGTTCCTTCCCTTCACGAGGACAAGAGAGGACTGACCGCTGCCTGTTGGCGCCTGCTGTGTGCCAGACGCTGCCATGGGGTGCGATCAGCTGGGTCTCCACGGCTCTGCTCTGCGGGGCGGATTCTGTGCCCACTCAGGAGGTCAGAGGGCCCCGGGCAGTGACCTCAGGCAGTGGGCAGCGGCCCAGGTCCTGAGGGACGGGGATTGGCCTTATTCTCTCCGGGCCTGTCCTGGAAGTGTGAGCTCAAATCCTGTGCCTTTATTTTTATTTTTAAAAATATATTTTTATTGATTTCAGAGAGGAAGAGAGAAGGAGGGAGAGATAGAAACATCAATAAGGAGAGAGAATCATCGATCAGCTGCCTCCTCCATGCCCCACACTGGGATGGAGCCTACAAGCTGGGCATGTGCCCTTGACCAGGAATCGAACTGTGACCTCCTGGTTCATAGGTCGATGCTCAACCACTGGGCCACACCGGCTGGGCTCAAATGCTGTGCCTTTAACAGGACCTGAGTGAAGTGCCAGACTCCCAGCGTGAGTGCCGGGCAGGTGACCAGGTGAGCCACGCTGTTACCATACCGTGTGGGGGTTTCTGGGACAAGCACCACCTGGGAGCTGGTGTCGGATGCCTCTGGGAGCCTTGCCAGATGGCCCGGATCACGTGATTTTCGAGGGGCATCTACACCTGGCGGGCCCAGGGCCACCTGCAGAGTAGTGTCTACACCGCCCTGCCCATGGGTTGAGGCTGTCCCTGGAAGACTCACTTTTCCCCAAAGGCACCTTCAGGGCCAAGCACCTGCCCTGGCCGGTTTGGCTCAGTGGATAGAGCATCAGCCTGCGGACTGAAGGGTCCCAGGTTCGATTCCGGTCAAGGGCACATGCCTGGGTTTCAGGCTCCGTTCCCAGTAGGGGGCGTGCAGGAGGCAGCCAGTCAATGATTCTCTGTCATCATTGATGTTTCTGTCTCTCTCCCCTCCCCCTTCCTCTCTGAGATCAATAAAAATATATTTAAGCCGAAACCGGTTTGGCTCAGTGGATAGAGCATCGGCCTGCGGACTGAAGGGTCCCAGGTTCGATTCCGGTCAAGGGCATGTACCTGGGTTGCGGGCACATCCCCAGTAGATGTGCAGGAGGCGGCTAATCAATGTTTCTCTCTCATCGATATTTCTAACTCTCTATCTCTCTCCCTTCCTCTCTGTAAAAACTCAATAAAATATATTTTTAAAAATATATATATATACTTAAAAGAAAAAAAAGAACCAAGCACCTTTGTCGGGACCTGCTCCCCTGACTGGGCAGGTGGCAGAGATGGTGCCGAGTGGGCGTGTGACAGCTGTGCCCGGCGGGGGGAGGAGGATGGGCGCCTGGCCAGCTGGCGAGTGAGCGTGGGGCCGGCCCAAGCTGTCACCCCGTGGTAACAGCCGGGATTATCGCCATCGGTGCTAATTCCCACAGGACAGTTTCAAGTTTCAGGTCAAGAGCAGAGGCTAGTCCTGCGTTTCCGCGTGCGTCTGCGCCGGGCTCCTCGCGGCTGCTTTTCCAGTGGCTCCTCGGCTGTGTTCAGGCCCTGTGCTCGCTCCACGGAAACCCCGTGGCCAGCCGACTCTGAGGCCCTGGGGGCTGGGGGGTGGGGGGGTACTGCTCCTGCCGATTTTTTTTTTAAATCCTCACCCTTGGATATATTTTTCTGTTGCTTTTTTAGGGAGTGGAAGAGAGAGGGAAAGACAGAAACATCGATGTGAGAGACACATCGATTGGTTGTCTCCTGCGGGAGCCCCAACCAGGGCCCAGGCTAGGGAGGAGCTGCAACCAAGTAGGTGCCTTTGACCGGTATCGAACCCGGGACCCTTGGATCTGTAGGCCGACGCTATCCATTGAGCAACACTGGCCCGGGCGCTCCTGCGGATTCTTGCTGGAGAAGAGAACCGGGAGACACCTCGCGGCTGGGACCATGGAGAGCCCTGGCCATCCTGGTGGACCCGCTCTGGGCCTCTGAGAGGGGCGGGGTGGGGCCCTGGTGGGCTTTGGGGTGGGTGGGCCAGCAGATGGGACTCCTGGGCCGTGTGGAAGTGCCACGGAAGTAGAGAGCACAGCCGCCCGGGAGGAAGAAGTCGGGCTGGAGGAAGTCGTGGGGTTTTGTGGGGAGGAGCGACAGAGAGCCCGTGACTGGCAGGCTGGACCATGGCGATAGCCAGGGCTTCCTGGAGTTACGAGACCTGTGCTTCTGGACGCGTCCTTCCTCGGCTCGCCCGCCACCCCCTCGGCGTGTGGGGGTGGAGCGTCATTATCCCCATTTCACCGGTGGGAACATCAAGATGAAAGGCGCCGCCTCAGCCGGGCCCGGGAGATGCAGGGATGTGAAGGCCCTGCAGGCTGGGAGCGGAGGAATTGGGTTTCCCTTTCCGAACACGTCCCTCGGGGTGGCGTGCTCTGGCCCCCTTGATCCTTGAGCACAGAAGATGGTCCAGGGAAAACCCGCGTCAGCCTAGGCTCTGAACCCCACCACCTCCGGCCGGTCCCGGGCGGTTCACGCCCACCCACATCTGGTGCCTCTCGGAATTCTGGTGCAAATCACCAGGTCTCACCCCATCACCACCCCCGCCTCGGCTCACACCCAGGATGCCGGAAGTGGGGGATCCAGCTCAGGGTGTGGCAAAGCCCCCTGCACCCCCCGAGGCTCCAGAAGGGGGCCTGCCTATGTGGATCCCCAACATGCTCAGGGCATGTTGCTTCAGCGTTCCTCTGTGAAAGGAGGTGCCAGGGGCCCCTTGGGGAGGTGTAAGTGGTCGAGGCTCTGCACCTGGACAGCACCTGTTCCCACGGCCGTGTGTTGCCCGCCGGGGTCTCAGCACCCCCAGTTCAGGCTGGCATCACGGTGCCTTCCCCTCTGTGCGTTTAGAAGCGCGTAAGCCAGTGGCCCTTTCAAGAGCGCTGTAGATTGGGGCAACCCAGGACTAGGGTGGGGGTGAGACTTGCAGGCTGGCCCCCAGGACTGAGCCGGAGCTGTGCCGCTCCCAGGCTGGAACACCTGCCCGCAAGCGGCTCCCTCTCCCCCGGGGAGACCCCGACTCCCCGCTGGCCCATGTCCGCATTCACGCCTCCCACAGAAAGGACCAGGCCTGGGAACCAGCGAGGGTGGAGTGGGCCTGTCTCACAAACCCCACGGCTGGGGCTCACACAGCAGACGCTTCTTTCTGACAGTCCTGGAGGCTGCGAGTCTGAGATAAGGCTGCCAGCCTGGTTGGTTTTATTTTATTTTTATATTTTTAAATATATTTTTACTGATTTCAGAGAAGAAGGGAGAGAGAGAGAGGAACATCAGTGATGAGAGAGAATCATGGATCGGCTGCCTCCTGCACGCCCCCTACTGAGGATCGAGCCCAAAACCCCGGGCACGTGCCCTGACCAGGAATCGAGCCGTGACCTCCTGGTTCATATGTCCATGCTCAACCACTGAGCCACACTGGCCAGGCCAGCCTGGTTGGTTCCTGGTGAGGATCCTAGTCCTGCCTCCCTCTCCTCCGTTAAGCCTCTGTGGTCACTTCCCCGGGGAAGTGGTCTCGGCTGCCCTGCCTGCAAGCCCAGCTGCCTCTCATGGGTGGACTCGCTGTGATGCACGTGTCATGTGACTCCTGGGATGCTGCCGGCTCCCGGGGCAGCGGCTGGGTCTGTGGTCCTCATACCATGTACCCAGCACACTGCCCGGCTTGCAGTAGGGGCGTTGCACATCTTGACTAAATGGGTGCTTAGTAAATGTATCTGTTTGCTTGTCTGGGACCAAGTGCCTTAAGAAATCGCCCTGAGCCGAAACCGGTTTGGCTCAGTGGATAGAGCGTCGGCCTGCGGACTGAAGGGTCCCAGGTTCGATTCCGGTCAAGGGCATGTATCTGGGTTGCGGGCACATCCCCAGTGGGGGATGTGCAGGAGGCAGCTGATCGATGTTTCTCTCTCATCGACGTTTCTAGCTTTCTATCTCTCTCCCTGCCTCTCTGTAAAAAATCAATAAAATATGTTAAAAAAAAAAAAAAAAAGAAATCGCCCTGAGCCCCGTTGCTGCAGGCTCGGGAGGTGCTGAAAAATAATAATAATGACATCACCCCACGCCCAAGGCTGCAGCTCTTTCCAGCTGCGGTTCCGCCTCGGTCCGCCCTGCCCTGGCACCAGCTCGTTGCAGACCCAGCCCAACCCAGAGCACAAATAATCTCTCCCTCTGGAGGATCTGGGGTCTTTAGGCACAGGAGGAGGCCCTTGGAGGCCCTAGAAGGTCCGTTAGCAACATCTGGATGCTGATGGGGGGTCCTTGTCTGCCCATCCTGGGGCCACTCGGTCTTAACGCTAAAAGTCACTGGCAGCCCTGGCCAGGTCGGCTCAGTGGATAGAGCACCGGCCTGTGGGCTGAAGGGTCCCGGGTCCCGGGTCCCGGGTTCGATTCTGGGCAAGGGCATGTACCTCAGCTGCAGGTTCAATCCCCAGCCCTGGTTGGGGCACGTGTGGGAGGAAACCAATTGATGTGTGTCTCTCGCACATCGATGTTTCTCTCTCTCTCTCTCTCTCTCTCTCTCTCTCTCTGTTTCTCCCTCTCCTTTCCACTCTCTAAAAATTAATGGGAAGATATCCTCAGGTGATGATTGAAAAAAGAAAAAGTCACCCCAGAGTCATAGAAGCATGAACAGACTGTTGAACCTCAGAGGGGAGGCGGGGAGGGTGGGTGGGACGAGATCAACCAATGAACTTGTCTGCATCTATGCATCACCCCTGGGCACAGACAGTGGGGTGGTGAGGGCCTGGGTTTGGGGGGCGGGTAGGGAGGAGAATGGGAGCGGCTGGAAGAGGTTAATGGGGGGAAAGGAGAACCTGTGTACTTCCTATACTTTCAACAACAAAGATGAAAAGGAAAAAAAGTCACTGGCAGAGTTGACCTGGTGACTCAGTCTCCCTCCAACCAGCTGGAACCCAAACCCCGAGCGGGAAGAGCTGTGTGTCGGCCGCCAGCGTTCCCCGGAGACGCAGCCTCACTCGGGGCATCTAGGGCTGCCCGGGGAGCTGGGGCGCGGGCGGTGGGCGGAGGGGTGCGGCCCTCCCCGCTGGTATTTCCTGGCCCGTTGGGAGGACTTGACCGGCCTCAGGCCTTGTGTGACACACACTCATCTGGACCGTGACCTCCCCCTGCCCCAGCAGCTGGGCTTCCCGTGCCAACCTGGCGACGTCCTTGTTGGGGTGATGGCATGAAGGCTGAACGGTGCCAGGATATGGGGGTGCTCTCCGTGCCCCTTCTTCTCCCACAGAACCAAGGGCTGGAAGGGTAGGCCTCTCGCCCGGGCGCAGTGACTCACTGGTCGGGGGCGGTCTCGCGGATGAAGGGTTTTGACCCACTTGGGGTAGCTGCCAGGGGAAAGCAGAAACCAACCAGATCACTCGGCAAGGGCGGCCGCGCCCCCTGCCCGGGGGTGGCCCACGGTCACGGTGCCAGCAGCTCTGACGTCTGTGCTCTGGGTCCTCAGGAAACAGCTGGACTAGGTGCGGGGTTCCTTGTTGAAGAGAGGAAAACAGATGTGTGTTCGTGGGGTGGGGGGTTGTAGGTGAAATGATACATAAAACAGAACATTTTAAAGTGAACAACCCTCCCGGCCAGTGTGGCTCAATGGTTGAGTGTCAACCTATGAACCAGGAGGTCATGGTTTGATTCCCCGTCAGGGCACATGCCCAGGCTGTGGGCTCCTTCCCCTGTGGGGGGCGTGCAGGAGGCAGCCGGTCAGTGACCCTCTCTCATCATTGATACTTCTCTTTCTCTCTCTTCCTCTCTGAAATCAATAAAAAATATTTTTTTAAAAAGAGTTATACGTTTTATTTTTATTTCTTTTTGTATTTTTCATGGATTTCGGAGAGGGAGAGAGAGAGAAACATCAGTGATGAGAAGAATCATGGATCGGCTGCCTCCTGCACACACCCCCACTGGGGATCGCGCCCGCAGCCCGGGCCTGTGCCCTTGACTGGAATTGAACCCGGGACCCTTCAGTCCGCAGGCTGACACTCTATCCACTGAGCCACACTGGCCAGGGCCCGGCTGTGTTGTTTTCAAAGCTCCCCAGGTATCGCTGGCCTGTAGCCAAGGCTCGGGACACCTGCTGGGCAGTGTGTGACCTGCTGGGAGTGGCAGAGGCGTGGGAGGCAGCGGAGACTGGCCGTCCGGGGGCCCCGAAGCTGGGCAGAGGCGTCACCCAGCACGCTGGCCATTCTTAGCTTGCGGTGACCATCTGGCCACCGCGCCTCCCGCTGCGCATGTGGAAAGAATGGAAAGGGACGTCCCCCGACCCCCTGGGATTGCTGGGTCAGCTCCCAAGTCCGTGGGTGGCCCTCTGCCCACCGGGCCTGGGTGGCGTGGGCACCAGCAGCACCCGGGGCCGGAGCCCAGGGTGGGGGGAGTGTGGGGCGGAAGTTGGAAGCGGGTGAGTGATCACTGCAGAGGTGCCCGTGGCGGTGACCCTTAGGTGGGGCTGCGTGCAGGTGAGTCATGACGGGAGTGATGTCATCGGGGACATAACCCAGTCGGCACCACCTCTCGGGAATTCATGGGCCGTGAACGTGCCTGTGGGGCCCAGAAGTGGCCCTCCTGTGGGCTTGGAGCAGGCAGGGCCTTGTGGGGCGACGTCCTGGCGCGGGGTCTGGGAGCAGAGCTACAGAAAGCCACGGGGTGCGGCTTTAGGACTCAGCCTGGGGGGAGGGAAGCGCGTCGCTTCAGCTGGGAGGCAGGGACTGCCCTCTGACGTAGACAGTCCCCAGGAGGGGGACCGTGTTGTGGGGTGAGCTGCTCTCGATCCTCATAGGCACTCTGACGGGTGTTCGGGTGGGCGGGCGCGGCGGATGTGGGGCGCGGCGTGGCGTGGCCTGTGCTCTCCGCCCTGTCACACCCCCACGGACAGGAGTCTGATGGACTGTCCTGACGGCAAAACACTAGCATTCGGGGTCCGCCTGTCTGTGATGGCTCAGGGCCCCTCCCGGGATAAGGAGCATGTGTCCCAGGCGGCATTCGGAAGCCCAGTCTCATACTGTCTGAGCGCAGCTGCTGTCCGTCCCCTGCGCGCCCCGGGGTCTGTGGCCAGGCGGTTGTGAAGGTTGAGGTCCGTGTGCCTGAGGTCCCTGTTTGGTGCCTGCAGGTGGCAGATGGTGTCAGCTGGGTCCCTGCTGGGACAGGTGGGATGTAGTCGGCCCTTCAGTGTGCCCTGTCCCCCCCCACCCCCACACCCCTGTCTCTGACACAGGCCGCCTCTCTCCCACACAGACACGTCCTTCGGAACGCCGCCTGGATACGGCTGCGCCGCGGACCAGGCGGAGGAGCAGCGCCGACACCAGGACGGGCTGCCCTACATCGATGACTCGCCCTCCTCCTCGCCCCACCTGGGCAGCAAGGGCAGGGGCAGCCGGGATGCGCTGGCCTCGGGCGCCCTGGAGTCCGCCAAAGCGGTGAGTCCCAGGCAGCGGGCAGCTGTCCTCGTCCCAGAGGCTCCGGAAGCCCAGCCCCTCCGCTCAGGGGCAGGGGACCAGCCAAGGTTGGATGTCGGTCGTTAAAACTCCTTTCTCCTCCCTTCATCGGGCACAGGGACGCCTGCTGGTGCAGGGAGCTGTCAGCCCGGCGTGGAGGAGGCGGGCAGCTCATGCTGGGACCTGTGGGGGCGGCCCCCACATGGGTGCTGAGCAGGAGAGGCGCCCACAAATGCACTTGCTCCCTCTTACCAGAGGGGGTGCTGACGACCCTACCCATTTGACACAGTCATTTAAAAAATATTTATTTTTATTGATTTCAGAGAGGAAGGGAGAGGGAAAGAGAAAGAAACATCAGTGATGGGAGAGAATCCTGGATCGGCTGCCTCACGCACGCCCCACACTGGGGATCGAGCCTGCGACTAGGGCATGTGCCCTGACGGGGAATCGAACCCTGACCTCCGGGTCCATAGGTGGAGGAGGCTCAACCACTGAGCCACACCGGCCGGGCCCTTCCCTGTGAGAAGACCCCTGCCCCTGGGGCAGATTGCACCTCTGTCTTTCTGGTCCCCTCACCCCTGAGGGCAGGGCCCTCCCTCCCCCTTGTGCTTAGCTTGTTTCTGGGTGATTTCCACCCAGGATGAAACACGGGAGGAGTCTGTTCTTCCTGCCGCTGCGAGGAAGAGCGAGGCACGTGTCTTTTCACGGCGGCCGCTTCTCTGGGCCGGCGCCTCCCCTGCAAGAAGGCTTCTTACTTACGCTTTTGTGATTTCTAAAGACCTCGGGCCCGAGGCCTGTGCTGAAACCTGCAGACGGGAGGGGGAACCAGTGTGTGGTACACACCTGCCTGTGCGGCTCTTACCCAGCGTCCAGTTGCACCATTTTACACTTGGCCAAGGCTCAGAGAGGTGAGGCAACCTTCCCGAGGCCACACAGCGATCGGATTGGACGCCTTCCTGAGCCCTTAGCCTACACTTTCCCTCGGCTTCCTACAGGCAAGGACCCTCAGGGGCCTGAGTAAGCAGGTGGAGTCCTGAGCCCGGGAGGGCCCCTGCCTGTCCCGCCACCGCCCCTGAGGGCTCTCTCTCCCTGACAGGACCTCTCTCCACCTTCAAGTCCCTTGAGGAGTCTCTCCCTGTGCCCCAGGCCCCCACCTCCGCCCCAGACTCCTGCCCTCAGACCCTCACCTGCACTGACCGGGCCTGTGTGGAGTTCTAGATTCATCCATCGCGGGTTTGCTGGCTCAGGAATCGTCATGTAGCACTTATTGCTCCAGACACGGTGCTGGCGCAGGGAGTGTCAGCATCAGGCACAGAGTGTCCCGAGGCCCTGGCTGAGGAGCCGCGCCCAGTGTGCTCAGGGAGGCGGCCGGGTGTGACGCCTGGGTGTCATTTCCCAGAGTGGCTGTTGGCCAACATCTTAACAACATCTTAGGCTGGTTCCTACACAGTGTATGTGCACTCACATGCATGCACACATGCATGCACACGCTCTCACACATGCATGTTCATACATGCACATAGAGTGTCAGTCAGTGGACTGATCCAGTCAAGAGCACGTACCTTGGTTGCAAGCTTGATCCCCGGCCCTGGTTGGGGCATGTGCAGGAAGCAACCAATCCATCTGTCTCTCTCACATCGATGTTTCTCTCTCTCTCTTTCTTTCTCCCCTTCTCCTTTCCACTCTCCAAAAATCCTCCGGTGAGGATTAACCGGAAAAAAAAAAGCAGCACTTCTCCCCTGGGGTGTGTGGCAGCAGCTCCTCGCACGTGTTGGAGATGCTGCTCACCACCCTGCAAGGCACACAGTGGCCCCCGTTCCCAACCGAGGTCCTCCAGCCCCCGATGTCAGGGGTGCTGGGGGCCAGGTGCCTGCCCCTCACCCGGGGTCTCCCTGAGAGGTTTGGGGAGGTGAGTGACAAAGGGGTGGTGTTTTCCCTCCACGCCCACGGGCTGCCACAGCGGAGGTTGTCCCGCCCTCCCCTGGGGCTGAGAAACCTGGTGGTGGAACAGGCAGGCCATTAGGTCACCTTCCCTGAACACGGGGCCCCTTCCCTGTTGGGCGTGGCCAGCCTCCGGCACCAGGCTCTGCCACACCCCGTCCGTCCAGGGTCAGGGAGCCAGCTGGACCGGTGGCCAGGCAGTCACGAGGCGGCTGTCATGGCCTTTAGCATCATCACTGTCTGTCTGAGTTCCCTGGGGTGGCCATAACTGAGCGCCACAGAGCGGGGCACCTAAGCCACGGAGATTTACCGCTCCAGTTTCTGGCGTCGGGACGTCCAGGGTCACGGTGCCGGCAGGGCTGGTTTCTCCTGAGGCCTCGCGCTGGCTGAGCCACGGCTGTCTTCTCCCTGTGTCTGCATCTCAGTCTCCTTTCCACACATCCAGGCACCGATGTTCAAGCTCATGTTCGCCGCAGGTGCGCTGCGTGACTTGATACGGGTGTGCACTGAGGTGGTGATCCGTCCGGTAACATCCATCGCCTCACAGTTACAAGGGTTTTTTTTTGTTGTTGCAAACTTTGAAAATCTGCCCTCTTAGCAACTTTCACACAGACAAACAGTATTATTATTATTTTTTTAAATATATCTTATTGAGTTTTTACAGAGAGGAAGGAAGAGAGACAGAGAGTTAGAAACATCAATGAGAGAGAAGCATCATCGATCAGCTGCCTCCTGCACATCTCCCACTGGGGATGTGCCCGCAACCCAGGCACATGCCCTTGACCAGAATCGAACCTGGGACCCTTCAGTCTGCAGGCCGATGCTCTATCCACTGAGCCAAACCGGTTTTGGCTGGACCGTGATCTTTAAAGACCCGAACGCCGAGTGCAGCCATGGCATTGGCACAGCTGGGCCTGGAATGTGGTCCTCCGGCTGTGCGGGCTCGGTCTGCCCCCGGCCCCAGCGTCCAGGGGCGTGAGCTCTGGCTTCTGGAGGCAAAGGCGGTCGAGCTGTATTGATTGGAGAGGAGGGGACCCTGTAGCCCACCCCTAAGGGGGTCCCTGCCCCCAGAATCAGAACAGCGGGCTCGAGAGGCAAAGGTCCCGAGCCCTGGGAGCACCCTAGGGGTTCCCCGGGACAGGTGGCAACAGCCCCCAGCTCCGCCCCGAGGCCAGGAGGCAGGGAGGGTGTGTGGCAGGAGGCAGCACAGGACTGCCTGGCCCTTCGGTCCAAGGGTCAGGCGATAGTGGCAGATCCCGGGCAGGGAGTGACAGCGGCAGAGGGAGCTGGGGTGGCCGTGCGGCAGGTCCCGACGCCCCTCGGCTCGGCCTCTCCTGGGACCACCGCTCCTCCGTGGCAGGAGGAAGGTGTGGTGGAGGAAGGCCGTGCCCGGCTGGCTCGGCTCCAAGCTCCCCAGTGTCAAGACCAGCGGTGGCTCTCGGCTTGGTGGTGACCACGCGTGAGTGGCCGACATGCCGGGATGTCTGTGATGCCCTCTGGTGCCACCCGGAGCTTCCCGGGAGGCTGGTCGAGGTGGACACACTTCCTCTCAGAGGCGGGCCGCCTCGGGCACCACCTCGCAGATCTGACTTCGGTCTGCTGCTCCCGCAGACTGAGCCGGACCTGGAGAAGGGCTTGGAGATGAGAAAGTGGGTCCTGTCCGGCATCCTGGCGAGTGAGGAGACGTACCTCAGCCACCTGGAGGCGCTGCTGCTGGTGAGGCGGGTGCGGGACCGGGCGGGGGGGGGGTCGGGGGGGGGATCGGGGGGGGGGGCAGGAGCACGGGGAGCTGTCAGCTCACATGGCCCGGGCCGAAGGTCAGCTGGCCGGGGCCGGGGGCACCCACCCTCCTGGGAGTCACGGAGGCACCTGTGGGAGGGTCAGGGCAGGCCGCCTGGGTGGAGGCCGGAGCTTCCCAGGGGCCATGGATGGCAGCATAAGACAGGTGCCAACCCAAGCTGGCTTCACATGTTCATAGTTCATGGAATTTAAATACATTTTTATTGATTTCAGAGAGGAAGAGAGAGGGGAGAGAGAATCATGGATCGGCTGCCTCCTGAACGCCCCCCATTGGGGACGAGCCCACAACCCGGGCATGTGCCCTGACCGGGAATCGAACCGTGACCTTATGGTTCATAGGTCGACTCTCAACCACTGAGCCATGCCGGCCAGGCTGTATATCATAGAATTTAAAAATAATAGCACAGAGCCCTAGCTGGTGTGGCTCAGTGGATAGAGCGTTGGCCTATAGACCAGAGGGTCCCGGGTTCGATTCCGGTCAAGGGCACGTACCTTAGTTAGAGGCTTCTCCCCAGCCCGGGCCCCGGTCAGGGTGTGTGCAGGAGGCAACCCATCGACGTGTCTCTCTCACATCGATGTTTCATTCTGTCTTTCCCTCTCTTTTCCACTCTCTCTAAAAATCGATGGAAAAAATACCCTCGGGTGAGGCTTAAAAAATAATAATTAAAAAAATAAAGGCACGTATGTCACATGACCAAGATCTTCTGTGGCCACCCCATGCCCCTGGCACATGGCGAGCCCTTTCACGGCGGCCCCTCGCCTGTGCCCCCTGCAGCCCATGAAGCCTCTGAAGGCGGCGGCCACCACCTCCCAGCCGGTGCTGACGAGCCAGCAGATCGAGACCATCTTCTTCAAAGTGCCTGAGCTCTACGAGATCCACAAGGAGTTCTACGATGGGCTGTGCCCCCGCGTGCAGCAGTGGAGCCACCAGCAGCGCGTGGGCGACCTCTTCCAGAAGCTGGTGAGTGACGGGAGCCGGTGCGCAGCCGCCCGCCGGGAGGGAGCGCCGGGCTGCGGAGGCGGCTGGCGGGGGCGGGCCTCTCCCGGGACCTGCTGGTGGGTGCTGCTGGGGTTCGGGGGACACCAAGGTGACAGTGCAAGTAAGAGTCTGGGGTGGTGCCCGGCCGGGGTGGCTCAGTAGTTGAGCGTTGACCTATGAACATGCCTGGGTTGCAGGCTCGATCCCCAGTGTGGGGCGTGCAGGAGGCAGCCGATCCATGCGTCTCTCATCATTGATGTTTCTATCTCTCTCTCCCTCCCCTTTCCTCTCTGATATCAATAAAAAATAATATATTTTTAAAAGGCTCTTGAATCACTTGTAGACTTTTTAAAAATATTTTTAAAAAATATATTTTTATTTATTTCAGAGAGGAAGGGAGAGGGGGAGAGAGATAGAAACACCAATGATGAGAGAGAATCGTATATTGGCTGCCTCCTGCACGCCCCCTACTGGGGATGGAGCCTGCAACCTGGGCACGTGCCCTTGACTGGAATCGAACCTGGGACCTTTTAGTCTGCAGGCCAACGCTCTATCCACTGAGCCACACCAGCGAGGGTTTAAAATGTTTATTGATTGAGCTGAGAGAGAGAGAGACAGACAGAGAGAAACCGATCTGTTTCATTCATGGGTTGACTCTTGTATGTGCCCTACTGTGGTGCTGGTATTCCACACGCGCTCCATACGCACATTTCCCCCACGTCAGCCGTGGCGTTCCTTCCAGCCGCTCGTCCTCTGACGCAGGATCCAGTCCAGGGTCACAGATGGGCTTGGCTGTCGCGTCTCCTTCGTGTCCTTCCCTCTATCCAGTCCCTTGGCCTTGACGTCTCTCCCATGACCTTGACTACTTTTTGGAAGGGGACAAGCCAGTCTGGGTCTGGGTGACGTTTCCTCAGGAATAGCTTGCACTGGGGATGGAGCCCACAACCCGGCCATGTGCCCTGACCGGGAATCAGACCGTGACCTCCCGGCTCCGATAGGTCACTGCTCAAGGGCAGACTTCACGTATGTACTTATCGTGTCTCTCCCGGAGCTGGCCACACCGTGTCTGGGTGACTCATGGCTGTGGTGGCCGTGCCTGCAGCCGGGCCTCCTCTGGGTGGGAGGGGCTCAGGGACCCGCGGGGGAGGGAGAAGGGGGAGGAAGGAGGGCTCTGGGCCGGACCGTGGTACTGACGATGAGGAACCTGGCGTTTGGGGGTGCAGTGACTTGTCCGGGGTGATGGGCGTGGCGGGGGCCAGGCAGGGCCTCCCCCAGCTGCTGCTTCTCCTTGTGCGCCCCCACACCCTCCATGCAGCCCCATGGGGAGCGGGACCAGGAGACCAGACAGTGCTGAGAGCGCCTGACTTACCCAGTGTCTGGATTGTCATCTGGAGAAACATAAAATTCAATGTAAACACAAATGCATGTAGAAGAAGTAAGGTTCTACACAGGACAGACCCCAGCATCAGGGGAAGCCTCAGGCTTCCGCTCCTGTTGGCAGCAGTGGGAGGCCCGGCCGGTGGGTCCCCGGGGTCCGCCCGGACCCTCCCCGAGCCTGGGCTTCTGGTGCAACGTGAGGGCCGGCTCCTCCCCGCGCCTCTGAGACGGCCCGGGGCTCCCGGACGGCGGTGGCTGCACACATGCTCCTCCCCATGGAAGGGGCTGCTCCGTGGAGTGTGAGCTGCAGGCTATGTGGGGAGACCCTCTGCTAATGTCTAAGGCTTGAAAAGGCCAAACAAAAGGCCTCTCCAGCCTGCAGCCAGCGGGTAGGTGTTCTACTGCCAGGCGGGCAGTGTGACACCTGGGTCCCCTCGCCAGGTCTGGGCCGGGCTCATATCTGAGCAGTTGGAGCCCCTCCGAAGGCAGCCAGATGGCACAACCCTTACATGTCTGCAGGGATCAGATGTGACTGGGGCCCTGGCCGGTGTGGCTCAGTGGATAGAGCATCGGCCTGCAGACCGAAGGGTCCCAGGTTCGATGCTGGACAAGGGCACGTACTTCGGTTGCAGGCTCCTCCCCAGCCTGGGCCCTGGTGGGGGCTCTTGCAGGAGGCAACCAATTGATGTGTTCTCTCGCATCGATGTTTCTCTCTCTTCCACTCTGTCTGAAAATGAATGGGAAAATATCCTCCGGTGAGGATTTAAAAAAAAAATACCGACGTGAATGGAGCATCGTATCCACAACAGGCTTGAGGGGCCGACCTCCTTGTCCACGTTGGTCTCCTGCGGCCAGAAGGGGCAGGTGCCACTCCATCCCACCTGCGTGGACACCTCTGTCTGCCTTCACTGTCAACCTTGAACTTGAGCTCTTGTCAGTGGCACCTTTTAAAGGCGTCGGGTGGGAGGACGAAGCAGCTGGGGCAGGGAGCCGTTACCTGCCCGGGGTGGGCCGTGAGTCACTTCTCGTGTCGCTGTCGCTGTGGGAGAGGGAAGCGGGCTCCGTGCGTGGGGCGGGGAGGCAGGTGGGAGGCTGCGGCGGGGGGAGCTGAGCTGTCTGCAGCTCTGCACCACCTGGCACCTGGGGTTCCTCCGGAGCTGTGCACGGCAGCTCGGTTCTCAGCAAAATGGGGTGCCGCGGCGCCTGTCTCACCCCTGTCCCCCGCTCTCTGCCCTCCTCCTCCCTGCAGGCTAGCCAGCTGGGCGTGTACCGGGCTTTTGTGGACAACTACAAAGTCGCCATAGAAATGGCCGAGAAGTGCTGCCAGGCCAACGCTCAGTTTGCAGAGATCTCCGAGGTAGGCGGGGGCTCTTCGGACAGTGCACCTGCAGCCCTGTGGGCCCCGCGCTGGGCGTTGGTCCCCGCGACCCAGCAGAACAAGGCGCGCCAGGCCAGGGTTGGTCGTACGCCTCAGCTGTTTCCAGGTGCCTCTGGGTGGGCACCGTCAGCCCTGCCTGTGCAGGGACCCTGTTGTGAGCAGACAAGGAGCAGCTGGGGTTCCTCCTCCACCCCCTCCTGCCCCCCCCCCCCAGGCCAGGGCCTGATGCTGGGGCTCAGTCAGGTCCCTGGATAGATGCAGTGAGGGGGGTCCACAATTCTGCCCTTTTTAAAATATATATGTTTTTATTGTTTTCAGAGAGGAAGGGGGAGAGAGAGAGAGAGAGAGAGAGAGAGGCATCAATGATGAGAGAGGATCATGGATCGGCTGCCTCCTGCACGCCCCACACTGGGGATCAAGCCCGAAACCTGGGCCTGTGCCCTTGACCGGAATGGAACCGTGACCTCCTGGTTCATTGGTCGATGCTCCACCACTGAGCCACACCGGCTGGGGCCTCACTTTTGCTATTGGAGCCGTCCCGCTCCTCGGAGCTCTGACTCGCCTTCCCCGACCACGAAGGCTCGAGGGGGAAAGATCTGCATGTGAGGAAGGCGGCCTCCGAGAGAAGTGGGAACTAGAAACAGGGAGAGCGTCCGGCCTCCTGCTGGGAGACCATCGCGCCCGACCATGGTGTCTGGCCGTGCGCCACGGGCTGTGCCCTTGTATAACGTATCGCGGGAGGTGGCGTGTCCTGGGCCCTGGCACTTGCCATCTCCTGCGGTGATAACATGGGCCACGTGTTCCTCTAGGCCCCGTGGGGTGCCCGCTCCCCGCCTGGTGCTGCTGGGCACGGGCTATACACCCCCCCAGGGCTCCAGGCCGGCTCCAGACTCCCCTCCCCAGCTGCCCAGGTTGCGCCTGGCGCGTTCAGTCCCTTCTTCCCCTGAGTTCATTCAGTGACAAGCCCCACACACACCCCTAACAGCTGGAATGTTGGCCCAGAATCCAGAGTGACCTTGACAAATTACAGGTCTAATTCTCTAAGGGAGGCTGTGGTTCATTGGGCCAAGGTTAAGTCCGCCTGGGCAGGTTGCTATAGAGGAGAGAAGAAACAGTGATGGGACACACACACACCCCACCACGGGGGTTATGGGGTCCCACCAGCCACACACAAGTGGGAATCTAAGCCAAGGCCAACAGCCAGCCCCCCATCAGGCTGGTACCACCAGGTGGCATTCACTTCGGTTCTCCATCCACGTTTCAGAAAAGAGCAGAGCCCATCAGTGAGGAGAGAGAATCCCTGATCAGCTGCCTCCTGCATACCCCACACTGGGGATCGAGCCCGAAATCCGGGCCTATGCCCTGACCGGGAGTCCAACCGTGACCTCCTGGTTCATAGGTCAGCGCTCCACCACTGAGCCACGCCGGCCGGACGCATGCCCTGTGTCGTATACTGTGGCCCAGGACCCCCGCCCTGGGCCCGCCGCATCTGGGGTTCCTTGCGGTGTGAGAGGGTGAGATGGCGGCAGCAGGTTCCCCGACCCTAGGACTGCCCGCCCCATTGCCACTGCCGGCACTGTGCCCCGTGAAAATGTGCCTTTTTTCTTGGCAGAACCTGAGAGCCAGAAGCAACAAGGATGCCAAGGACCAGATGACCAAGTACTCCCTGGAAAGTGAGTTCTCGTGCCCAGGCCTCTTCGTGCCCCTGAGGGGGCGGCCGCTGAGAGCAGACGGGGCATTTGCTGGGGAAGCGAAGGTGGTGCCCGCCGGTCGCCCTCTGGACTCCCCACAGTGGTGTCGGGACGAGGACAGAGCAGCGGGGCCTGGCAGGGCGGGGAAGGAAGAGGGCAGGACAGCTTGCCACCAGCAGTCACAAACAGGAAAAATGGTGGGCGTGAGCAGATACCCACAAACCAGGCGTTGCCTGGCGTTAAAAATGTCATGCTGGCCCCAGGAGCCCTAGGAGCCCCGCTTTCAGGTGACAAAACACGTTTGGGACAGATGTCACCCACGCAGAACCCAGGCCCCGAGAGCTGCATAGAGGGTGCAGCCAGGGTGCCAGGCCGCTCTCGGCCTCCTCCTCTCTCTGGGGGGAAGTGTGTTGGGAGTGAGGGGTCACTTCTCCCTCCCTGTTGCTAGGGTAGCGGGAGGTCACACTCGCAGGAAACAGCAGGGGTGCCTCTGCTGCCCAGAGCTTCCCCCTGCTCAGCCTCGGTCTCCCTGTCTGTGAAATGGGGACAGCGATGCGCTCTGCACACAGGCCGCGGGAGGCGCGGGCGGAGAGGCACTGGTGTGTGTATCGGGACACATCGCAGCATCTGAACCCTCGGGGGTCGGGGGTGGTGCTCACCGTGGGAAGCGGGGCCCCGTGTCCACCGGTAAAGACGAGAGCCGTGTCAGCCCCTGAGTTGGCTCCTGCCGTTCTCACGATCAGGCCTCCAAACTGTGCAAGAGAGAGTGGCATGCAGCCGGTTGGCTCCCGGCGGGGCCCTGGCCTGGAGAGCAGGTCTCCTGCCAGGGTGGGGACCCCCGCTGACCCGTCCTCACGGGGTGCTGGCGGGCTCCCCAACCCCAGGGGGACACTAAGTGGTTTAGTGGTTGTCTCTGAGTCAGCCACGGGGGCTCGGCTTCTGGCGGCAGCTCTGGGCTCCACGTTCATGGCACAGATGAACGCCCAACGCCGTGGGCCCGGCCTTGCTGGTTCTCGAGGTCACTGAGCAGGGGTGCGCTGGCCGCGAGGGTGAGCGGGTGGGGGTGGTCTCTCCACGATGGCCCCTCTCTCCCCGCAGCCCTGCTCTACAAGCCTGTGGACCGGGTGACGCGGAGCACGCTGGTCCTGCACGTGAGTCCCGCGCCCCGGCCTTCCCACCTGCCTCTCGGCTCCCGCTGGCCTCGGGTGGACACGGGTGTTGATGAGGGGCCCCTACTCCCCTTTTTCTGCTCCCTGCCTTCACTGGAGATGCAGACATGAGGTGCCCCTGCCATCCTGGACTCCCGGGGCGGGATGTGGGGGAACAGCAGGCTCTCGGGGTGTCCCAGGCGCTCCCCTTGGAGCAGGGGCAGGGCGGGGCATCCCGTCTCCTGTGGGAACTGGGACTCCAGGTTGGTCAGCGTGGGCACAACGGCGGGTGCGTCCTGGGGCCTGGAAGGTGGCCACCGCCTCCCAGCCTGGGGAGGCCCTGCCTTGTAGGGTGTCTCTGAAGACGGCGAGGGAGCCCCTGAATGGGTTCTTTCTTTTTTTTTTAACATTTTTACTGATTTCAAAGAAGAAGGGAGAGAGGGAGAGAGATAGAGATAGATATGGAAGCATCCGTAATGAGAGAGAATCAGGGATCGGCTGCCTCCTGCACGCCCCCCACTGGGGATCAAGCCCGCAACCCGGGCATGTGCCCTGACTGGGAATCGAACTGTGACCCCCTGGTTCATAAGTCAGCACTCAGACCACTGAGTCACGCCAGCCAGGCAAGGGTTGTCTTAATCCTGAGAAGCAAAACCAGGAAACACACATGGCCCCTGTTCCTACTGCCCGGGAGACGCTGTTCACAGGCTTAGAGCAAGCTGCACAGCCACGGGGCCTCGCACGCGGGGGCTGTGAGCTTTCAGACGGAGGGAGGAGACGAGGTTTCCAGTTTGGAAGCATCTGGCCCGTGGCGCGTGTCCCCTCGCTGTGATGGTCAGGCCGCACCGCCCAGCGCCCTGCGGGGCTGCCGGGAGCCTGTGGGCTGTCTGCGCAGGGCGCCTGGACTCGGCAGCGGAAGGGATTGTGTTTCTCTGCCCAGGGAGCTGGTGACCTTGAGGGCACGTCACGTGCATCCCTGGTGGAGGAGGCCATGCTGCGTCCTGAGGCTCTTATCTACCAGAGGAGGAGCTGGGGGGCCGGGGGGGCTGTTTCCTCCTGACCTGGCACTGCCCGTGCTTCGTGCTTCCGGACCGGGACCGAGTCCGCCCCCTAGGGACGTGCTGCCGTGTCTGCAGATGTTTGTGGTTGTTAAACTGCACATGAGGAGGTGCTGCTGGCATCCAGTGGGTGAGGCCGGGGAGGTGCCAGCTCCTACAGGACACAGGACCACACCCACCACAGAGAATCATTCAGCCCAGCCTGGCCGGCGAGGCTCAGTGGTTGAGCTTCGACCTGTGAACCAGGTCACGGTTCGATTCCCAGTCAGGGCACAGGCCCGGGTTGTGGGCTCCATCCCCAGTGTGGGCCGTGCAGGAGGCAGCCGATCCATGATTCTCTCTCATCATGGATGTTTCTATCTCCCTCTCCCTCTCCCTTCTTGCAAATCAATAAAAATATTTTTTTAAAAAAAATCAGCCGTAGCCGGTTTGGCTCAGTGGATAGAGTGTCAACCTGCGGACTGAAGGGTTCCGGGTTCAATTCCAGTCAAGGGCACGTACCTCGGTTGCAGGCTTCTCTCCAACCCAGGCCCTAGTCGGGGCGCGTGCAGGAGGCAACCCATCGATGGGTTTCTCTCACATCGATGTTTCTCTCTTTCCCTCTCCCTCCCACTCTCCCTAAAAATCAATGGAAAAATATCCTCGGGTGGGGATGAAAAAATAAATAAAATCATTCGGCCGAGTGTCACCAGTGCCGAGGTGGAGGCAGCCTGCCCTGGACCCCAAGGGTGGGAGCCCCTCTTGGCAGCATGCGAGCCCCCGGATTGTGGGAGTTCTGTTGGGCCCTGCCTCCCGAGTGCCCGCCCAGTGCTGCCCTGAGGCCCGGGCCCGGGTGAGAGGTGGCAGCGAGGCCTGCAGAGCCCGTGGCCCTGGGTGCAGCCCAGCGTGTGTCCGGTGTGCCCACAGAGGGCGGGGCCAAGGCTATCTGACTCGCGTCCCCTCGCCCCACCGCAGGACTTGCTGAAGCACACGCCCCCCAGCCACCCCGACCACCCCCTGCTGCAGGACGCCCTGCGCATCTCCCAGAACTTCCTGTCCAGCATCAACGAGGAGATCACGCCCCGCCGGCAGTCCATGACCGTGAAGAAAGGCGAGGTAAGCGTGGCCGCGGTGGAGGGGGGCAGGGTCCCCTCTGGTTCTCAGTGGACGGACCCTGGACGGTTCACTGGGACACAGGAAGTGCAGTGCCTTTTGGGGTCTCTGACCCTGGCGGGGTCCCACCCAGTCCCGTGTACAGGGTGTCAGAGTGGGATTGCACGGGCGCGAGCCTCACTCGGCCGCCTCTTCCTTTCTCCGTCACGGGGGTTATGTCCAGGGCACCCCTTCTGTTACCCACACTTTGCCAGCTCAGGTCCCCGCTGAGGAGACAGGAGAAGGAGGGTGGCCTATGGCCTGCCTGGAACACCTAGCATCTCCTGAGTGTTCTTTTATTCAGGAAGAGTTGTCGCCGGATTTAAGAACTTAAATGGGAGAGAAAGGGAGGCGTGTGTGGTGTGCACGTGTGGCATCCAGAACATGTGTGTGACGTCTTCAGCCAGACATGTTCTCCTTCCCCCTCCCTCCTCCCTCACTGACAGCCGCCCGGTCCCCATCTCCCAGCACCTCATTGATGAGAGGCTGTAGAACAGAGGGGCTCAGGCCCTGGCCGGTCTGACTCAGTGGATAGAGCGTCGGCCTGGGGACGGAAGGGTCCCAGGTTCGATTCCGGTCAAGGGCACAGGCCCAGGTTGCGGGCTCGATCCCCAGTAGGGGGCGTGCAGGAGGCAGCCGATCCATGATTCTCTCCCATCACTGATGTTTCTAGCTCTCTCTCCCTTTCCCTTTTTCTCTGAAATCAATTAAAAAAAAACCAAAACATTTAAAAAGAACAGAAGTGCTCAGGACGTACTGCCCCGGCCTGCCCGGTGGCGTCTGCCCCTTCCTGGGAGCGGCCCAGCGCGGTCAGGCCGGTGCCATCCCCGGCGGGCGGCACCCAGCGAGGCAGCAGAGATGCGCCAGGCAGGGAGCTGGCCTCCATCGTGAGCATCCGCCGTCGGAAGTCGCACTCGGCGAGGGGAACTGACGCGTGGCCTCTGCGGTCTCCGGCCGTGACCCTGACGGCGGCCGCCACCGAGAGCCACTTCCTCCTCTTACTTGTGGTTCGTGCGCCAGGTGCTGGGTGTCAGGCTCCCGGGCGGGTCGCTCTGGGTCGCGTCGCCCTGGGTCCCGGCCTCCCTATCCTCCTTGGGAGGCAGCTCCTTGCGTGCAGAGCGGGAAGCTCCCACCTGCCCAGGGTCTCACCGGGCCGGGCGGTGAGTGAGCAGCTTGGTCAGGTGTCTCCGGGGGGGCCTCCCCGGGAAGAGCCGTGAGGAGGGAGATGTCCCCTCCGTCCACTCTCAGGCCACCACACAGCAGGTCCCACAGCGAGGCTGCAGGCGGCCCTTGTGGCTCAGTGCACTGCCCGGGTCTCAGGCCCTGAGGGGCACCCCACCCCCTGCTTCCCCTGCGTGTCGGCCGGGTTTGGGGGGCTCTGTTTTAGTTGCTCTGGCAGGGTTCTACCGAGAGGAAAGGAGCCTCCATCAGCCTGGGCTTTTGGGGGTGCCCTATAGCCACCATCTCCACCTGCTCAGCCTGGGTGAGTCAGAGAGGAGGCAGAGATGGGGGGCAGCACACAGTGGGGCTCAGGCCGGGACGCCGCAGGGGCAGGGGGCTGGCTGGACGTGCCGGGCGCCGTGGCGTGAGGCTTCTCTTAGGAAGATGAGGGTATACAGGCAGGGGTGGGTGCAGAGGGGCCAGGTGGCCAAGGTGCCCACGTGCTCCTCACAGCCCCACGTCCTCAGCCCAGCGGGCGGGCATGCTGGATGCCCAGTAGCAGGGCAGCTCGGGTGGCCCCATGGAGAATGGAGGTGCCAGAGGTGGGACTTCAGGGAGAGTGGGTGGGCCAGAGGGGAGGCCAGGGGGGTGGGGAGTCAGTGCAGGGGGACTGTCTGGGTGTTTTCAACTTGCCAGCCCAGGGGACCCTACTGAGTCCACTTCTGAGCTGGGCGTAGGGTGCCCTCTGCTGGTGGTAGCCAGGAACTCAGTTCTATTGAACTTAATTTTTTTTTTAAAGATTTTATTGATTCAGAGAGGAAGGGAGGGGGAGAGAGAGAGAGATAGAAACATCAATGATGAGAGCGATTCATTGATCGACTGCCCCCTGCACGCCCCACACTGGGGATGGAGCCTGCATCCCTGACATGTGCCCTGACCGGGAATCGAACCGTGACCTCCTGGTTCATAGGTTGATGCTCAACCACGGAGCCACGCTGGCCGGGCCAGGCTGCCCTGTCTTTACCCAGTGCCAGGCTCTTCTCCCTGGGAGGCCTGTGTGGCAGTGGCCCGTCCTTTGCGGGGCTGGCCCCGTGCCCAGTCTGGGTCTTAGTTGCGTCTCAGAGAGGCCTAGGCGGCCCTGCCTCAAGGGAGTCTCCTGCCATCATTCCACACAGACCATCACACGCCCTCCCGGCTTCAGGCCAATGGCCTTTCCCCCTCCATGTGCCCTCTTCCACGGGCCAGGCTCCCAGGAGGGGCTCGTAACTGGTGAACTGAGAAGAGCTTGTGTGGCACGTATGTTCTCGGGCCGATGAGATGGAGGCACGCTCTGGAACCTGGGTCTGCGGCTGGAGGTGGACGGGGTGGAGGCCGCTGCCCTAACCTTGGCCCCTGCCCGCCCCGCCCGCAGCACAGGCAGCTGCTGAAGGACAGCTTCATGGTGGAGCTGGTGGAGGGCGCCCGCAAGCTGCGCCACGTCTTCCTGTTCACCGACCTGCTCCTCTGCACCAAGCTCAAGAAGCAGAGCGGAGGGTGAGTGACCGCCGGCCCGGTCCGCCTGCGGGGGAGGCCTGGGGCGTGGAGTTGGTTTCATGCACAGAGGAAAGCTAGTTTGTTGTTTCCAATATACTTTTATCAGTTTCAGAGAGGAAGGGAGAGGGGGAGCGTGAGAGAAACATCAGTAAAGAGAGAGAATCATGGATCAGCTGCCTCTTGCAGGCCCCCGACTGGGGATGGAGCCTGCGACCCGGGCACGTGCCCTGACTGGGAATCGAACCGTGACCCCCTGGTTCATAGGTCGACGTTCGACACCTGAGCCACGCCGGCCGGGCCTAGTTTGTCTTTTGTTGTTGTTTTTCTCCCAACGTGAGCCTGCGGAGGGCAGTCCCTATGTGGCCGGGTGGTCCCTTTAAGCTGCATTCTGTTTCCCCCCGAATGTGAGGCCCGGCTCAAGTTCAAGGTCATCACTAACCCCCTGGAGACCTTCTGAGTCGGGGTCAGATCTCACTGGAGGACTGTTGTGTCGTGACTGGGAAGTGGGAGTGACTGGTCGGGGGAGGTGGGGAGCTGCCAGGTGTGGTGCAGCCTGGCAGGCGGGTCAGGGGGCATGGCTGCTGCTGCTGCACTTGGTTTCCACAAACCTGGTGATAGCTCCTAAGTTATTTTAACATAGGCTGCAGACACCGTCCCTCCCCCAACCACACGCACACGTACACGCACACACATACACACACACACACACACACACACACACACACACACGTGCATGCAGCCTCCCAGGGATCAGACCCCCAGCGTGTTGGCGCGGGGATGGAGGCACGCACACACACACACACACACACACACACACACACACACACACACACGTGCATGCAGCCTCCCAGGGATCAGACCCCCAGCGTGTTGGCGCGGGGATGGAGGCAGGGAGGTCACATTGGGAGGGATCAACACTGGGCTCTTCCCCACCTCCCGTTGCTGTGCTGAGTGGATTTAATCGTTCAACTCGGCGAGGAGCCTCAGTGTCCACCTGTGAACCAGGAGGTCGCTGTTTGATTCCTGGTCGGGGCACAGGCCCAGGTTGCGGGCTCCATCCCCAGTGTGGGGCGTGCAGGGGGCCGCCGATCCGTGATTCTCATCATTGATGTTTCTATCTCTCCCTCTCTCCCTTCCTCTCTGAAAGTAACAAAAAAAATTTTTTTAAAAAAAGAAAAGAGTTTCCGTTTCCCCATATGTCAAGGCAAGGGATCGCCCTGGGTAGGTCGGCAGCCCCTCAAACTTGAGGACTCGGGGGGCCTCTGCGGGCCTGTCCTGGTTGTCATTGGGTGGCCGTAACGGCTCCCACGTCACAGGGCCTGCGAATTGACACCATCACTCCTTCCCCAGGGGAATCGGGGCTTGTCAGACCCCCGGGGCCTCCGTCATACATGCCCGTGTCCAGGGATCTCCGAGTCCAGGTCCTTGGCATCGGCCGGGGGTCTCACGCCAGCCAGCCTGTCCCGCGGGCCCCAGGCTGAGGTTTCAGGTCGCGGCTCTCGGCTTCTGCGAGCAGCGATGTCGGCAGAGGAAGGGGGTGGGGGTCAGAGGAAGGCGGGGGTCGCGCTCACCTGCTCCTCCCTCCCCAGCAAAACCCAGCAGTACGACTGCAAGTGGTACATCCCGCTCACGGACCTCAGCTTCCAGACGGTGGACGAGTCCGAGGCGGCGCCCACCATCCCCCTGGTGGTGGACGAGGAGCTGGACGCCATGAAGATCAAGATCTCGCAGATCAAGAGTGACATCCAGAGAGAGAAGGTGGGCACGGAGGAGGCCGGGCTCTGCCGCTCGAGCGGGTGACCCCGCCTCTGGTTTCTGGGACCTGCTGGGCATCCCCGTCAGGCGTGGAGCCTTCCAGAACATGGTGTGGACGAGGGACCCGGCTGCCTTGATGGGGAGAGAGTCCCAGGTGGCACCCTGGGCCGCCCCGGGCAGACCCCTGGTTGTTGCTGGAGAGGCGTGGGTTTTAGGGCCAGTGAGGAGTGGCCCAGGCCACAGCAGGTCACATGCAGTGGTCGCAGAGGAGGCGGGCCCCTAGGAGGTTGGCCCTGGTCCGGGGGACCCTGACGGAGGTGGGCACAGCAGGACAGATGTCCTCCTCGCTCCTCACCCACCTGCCAGCTGCTGTGTGGGGAGGCCAGTGGGGGGTGTGCGTGAGGTAGTTTATCCCCACGGAGGGGCCGCCACCTCCCTGCAGAAAGGAAGCCAGGCCGTGTCCTTGGGGCTGCGGAGCCGTATGTGCTGCCCCCGGGATGCTCGTCCCCATGGTGACCACAGTGTCAGGTCTGCCAGGGATGGTGGGGGCTCCAAAGGGAGGCGCATGGCACCCGACAGGCAGGGTTTCCCCGACCAGGTCCTGGGGGTGCGCCCGGCCCTCCGTGCGAACCCTCCCACACGCTCCCGGGGGGCCTGATGCTGAAATGTGTGTGGTCCCAGGAGTGGGGAGGGGCCCTTGGGGTCACAGCGGCCCCCTGCACAGTGTCCAGGTTTGAAGAAATTGAAAGAAGGGAGGTTTGTAAAGTTCGCTCTTCTGTCCTTGTGAGGCTCAGTGGTTAGAGCACCAGCCCAGGCCCGAAGGGTCTCGGGTTCGATTCCTGGTCCAGGGCACATACCTGGGTTGCAGGTTCATTCCCTGGCCCTGGTCAGGGCGCATATGGGAGGCAGCCAATCAATGTGTCTCTCTCACATCGATGTGTCTCTCTCTCCCCGCTCCCTTCCACTCTCTCTAAAAGCAACAGGAAAATACCCTCCTGTGAGGATTAACCAAAATAGGGAGGTTGGCTGAGCACGTCCAGCAGCCTGTGCCCGGCCCTGACCCTTGACCCTGGACCCTGGACCCTGGAGCCGGCAGCAGCTGACCAGGGCGCTGTGCTGGGCTGAGCTGCTAGTGGCATTCCTGGCGTCTGAGGGCTGAGCGTCGGGGGAGCGGGGACTGGCCGGGCGGGACCAACTGGCCCTGGCCCCAGGCCGGGGGTGTGACTGCGACCTCTCCCCGCAGAGAGCCAACAAGGGCAGCAAGGCCATCGAGAGGCTGAGGAAGAAGCTGTCGGAGCAGGAGTCCATGCTGCTGCTCATGTCGCCGAGCATGGCCTTCCGGGTGCACAGCCGCCACGGCAAGGTCCGTGCCCAGCGCGGCTCGCTCTGCCGCCCAGGCCCCCCACCCCGCTCCCCCCGCCCTCCCTGCTCCCCTCCCGCTCCCCCAGGCCAGCCCTCCTGGTCCCTGGCTCCTGCCCATTAGTACTGTCCCCCGGTGCGGTGGCCGGCCGGCCAGAGGCATGGAGGTGCGCGAGCCCCAGAGGGTGGTGTCCCACGTGGACAGGGACAGGGAGCAGCTTCGCTGGGGCAGAGGTAACGGGCGCGTTCTCCCCCTTCTCCCCCCCAGAGCTACACGTTCCTGATTTCCTCCGACTACGAGCGCGCCGAGTGGCGGGAGAACATCCGCGAGCAGCAGAAGAAGTGTGAGTGGCCTCCGCGCGGAGGGAGCCGTGTCCGGGGGTCGGGGCGGAACGGTTCTCACCTGTGGCCTCAGACCTTCTTGTTCCCCTGAGTAGTGGGACTCCCAGGGAGATGTTCGGTGGCCCGGATGGCGTGGCTCCGTGGATGGAGCGTCGGCCTGGAGACAGAAGGAAGGGTCCCGGGTTCGGTTCCCGGTCAGGGCACAGGCCCGGGTTTCAGGCTCCATCCCCAGTGTGGGGCGTGCAGGAGGCAGCCGATCCATGACTCTCTCATCATGGATGCTTCCATCTCTCTCTCCCTCTCCCTTCCTCTCGGAAAGCAACAAAAGTATATTTTTTTTAAAAAGAGAGAGAAGAAAGAACTCCCGTGGCCGTGCCGGGGAGTGGCTGACCCCCATCTGTGAGGGTTACGCTGGGATTTCTCCTGCTCTGGGCCTCCGGGGCCATGGCTCGCTCTGGCTCGCACCAGTTCCTTCGCTGGGAGCAGGTCACGCCCGCCTGTCGTGCCCTCTCACCAGGGTGTGCTGAGGGTGCAGTTGGGGGCGGCATCAGAAAGCATCCCCCCGGAAAGGTCCGAGCGCCTGTGCCGACACCCCCTCCCCCGCCCCCCAGGTTTCAAAAGCTTCTCCCTGACGTCCGTGGAGCTGCAGATGCTGACCAACTCGTGCGTCAAACTCCAGACGGTCCACTGCATCCCCCTGACCATCAACAAAGAAGGTGGGACCCCACCCCTCTCCGCACATCCCTTTCTGCTGTCCGTCTGTCCTGGGGACCGTGGCCTTCCGTCCTCACTGGCCTCTCCCAGGAGTGGGCGGGGCAGGGCAGGGGCTGTCTGGCCCCACGGCTGGTGATTGAGGAGACCCATTTCCCCGCCCCCACCCCAAGACACTGCTCAGACTCCTCGTGCACCAAGGCTGGCCCCCTCCCCTGTCCCCCTGCCCCCCAGCCCGCCCCAGCCCGCACCTTTGGTTCACTGTTGCACACACTGGTGTACACTTGGTCGCACACACAGGTATATGCTGTGCACACATGCCCCCCCATCCATGTCACACGCTCCTGTGACCCCTCTCCTGTTCTCGGTCACTGGTCTGCCTGTGTTGTGAAAACAGCCCGGCCCTGCCTCCCTGGGGTTGCTCAGGGGTTAAGGCATCAATCCATGAACCAGGAGGTCACGGCTCAATTCCATTCTGGTCAGGGCACATGCCCAGCTTGTGGGCTCGATCCCCAGTGGGAGTGTGTGGGGGGCAGCCAATCAGTGATTCTCTCTCATCGATATTTTGATCTCCCCCTCTCCCTTCCTCTCTGAAGTCAATAAATATATATTTAAAACAAAAAAACCCCTGCTAGATCCTAAGGTCCCCAAGACAGCCCACGTGGATGTTTCCTGTCTGTGGCATCGCCTTGCCCCCCTGCTGGGCACATGGCGACCACAGGGTGCCCCCAAGGGCTGATGGGGGAGCCGAGCCTGTCCCCGGCCAGGACGGACAGACGCTCACCTCTCTGTCTCTCGCACAGACGATGAGTCTCCCGGCCTCTACGGCTTCCTGAACGTCATCGTCCACTCGGCCGCCGGCTTCAAGCAGAGCTCAAGTAAGTGGCCGGTCTGGGAAGGAAGGCGGCTGGGCGGGCGGCGAGCCAGAGGGTGTGGGACCAGGGAAATGACTCCAGTGACCATCAGGCGGCTGTGAGCCCTGAGCCCTGAGCCCTGGAGGTGCGGCCGGGGTGTGGAGCTGTTTTCCTGGGGCGGATCTTGCCCTTTCCCAGGCCTGTCTCCGGTCCTGCGAGCGGGCGCGCTGTCCCCTGCTGGTGGGACTTGTCACTGCAGGGGCTGGCGTTGGCTACGGACAGACCAGTGACGGAGGCCCCAGGCCGGGAGGGCGGCGGTCAGGGGCATGTGGGTCCTGATGGGCAGAGTCGCTTTGGCTGCTCTGAGGAGTCCCTCTCGGGGGCCTTTCCCAGCTACGGGAGTAGGCAGAGCAGTGAGGGCCGGTCGGTCACCTGTCCCTCCCGGTGCGCACACACCCGCCTGCGGTGGGCACACGTGTTTAAATTTACTGAAGACCCTCAAGCCGTACCCTCGCGATGGACGGATTGCTCAGTGTGCAGGTGACACCCCTGCAAGGCTGCAGCACGCACAGCTGTTCCGGGCACCTCTCGGGCTGTCCCCCACCTAAACGCTGGTGTGTTCAGGGGGCACCCGTCCTGCCTCCCTCGGTGCACAGACTCCCTTCTTCCTAGTCCCAGGGGCCCTCCCATCCGCCACGCAGTGGAGCCCTGGCTGGTGTGGCTCAGTGGATAGAGCGTCGGGCCGCGGAGGGAAGGGTCCCGGGTTCGAATCTGGTCCAGGGCACGTAGCTGGGTTGCAGGTTCCCCGGCCCTGGTCGGGGTGCGTGCAGGAGGCAACCGATCCATGTGTCTCTCTCACATCGATGTTTCTCTCATCTTCCACTCTCTCTAAAAATCAATGGAAAAATAGCTTTGGGTGAGGATTAACCAAAAAAAGAAAGAAAATCAAGACCATTTTTTCTGATTTCAAAAGTAACGCCCGCTCTTTTGAATGTGGGTGGCCCGGCTGGTGTGGCTCAATGGTTGAGCATCAACCTATGAACCAGGAGGTCACAATTCAATTCCCCCCACTCAGGGCACAGGCCCAGGCTGTGGGCTCGATCCCCAGTAGGGGGCGTGCAGGAGGCAGCCCATCAGTGATTCTCTCTCATCATTGATTGATGTTTCTCTCTCTCTCCCTTCCCTTTCCTCTCTGAAACCAATTAAAAAACACATTTTTTTAAAGTGTGGGCCGTGTGGTCACCCTCTGTGTCGCCCCCCGCAGATCTGTACTGCACCCTGGAGGTGGACTCCTTTGGGTATTTTGTGAACAAAGCCAAGACGCGCGTCTACAGGGACACAGCCGAGCCCAACTGGAACGAGGTGAGGCGCCCCTTCCCATCATTCTTGGCTGCTGCCCTTGTCCGGGGAGGAGTCCGAACCCCCAGAGGCTCCCCAAGGCTTCCCCCGAAGGCCGCGCATTCCGGGAATCTCCTGGGGGAGGGGTGGCTTGCCCGGGAGATGTTATCTGCATCTTCCCGAGAACTTTGCCCTCCCTCCCCCATGACAAAGAAATGACCGATTTTGCTGGAGGAGTGTTTGGAAAAAGAACTTAAAAGGGCCTTTTGTGCTGCCTTTGTTATTGCTGAGTGTTTACTTGGTAAGTTTCCATGGCATTTTTCCCTCGAAGTTGGAATGAGCCTTCTGTGACCCACTTGGTTTCCGGAAGCTCGGGGCTCTGCCGGGAGGGGGCGTGGGGAGGGTGGGAGTGGGGGCCTGAGCTTGGAGACCTGGGCGCCGGAAGTGTCCTCTTTGCTTGTCCCAGGCACCGGGTGTGTGGGTTGCTCTCTGTTTTCCTCCGCCTCGGAGAGCGGTTGCGTGACCCACTTGCCCAGCGGGCCTGCCTGGAGCCGTTGATGGCAGCGTGGCCAGTCTCGATGAAGCCCCCAGATCTTTGAGAGGCGCCATTTCCAGGCCCCTGGAGCAGCCGTTGGCTCTCGGGCCTCCTGCTGGAGGGTGGGTGGAGGCCACCAGGCTGCCCAGAGCTGCCACCACCACGCCCACCGCCCCCACCGCCCCTCCCCTTCCCTGCAGAGGGGGAAGCTAAGACCCACCAGGCTGCCTGATCCCCGATGGGACCTGCGACCGGTGGGGTGGTGGGGCCAGAACCCAGGTGTCGGTTCCCAGCATCCACTGCTCAGGTCGTTAGACTTGCTGCCTCCTTGGGGCTGGGGCCTGAGAAGCTGAGGGCATTGCCTGGTCACGGGAGCCCCGGGCATCCCTGCAGGAAGGGCTGCGTCAGGGATGGGTCAGAGCCGGGGCATCGGTCACAGAAAGCTTTGCAGAGAGCAAGGAGGTCATGACCCAACGGGCAGGGAGGAAGAGGGTTCCAGACGACATGCAGCGAGCTCAGCTGCGAGCTGGGGGGTGGGGGGGCATGAGGGACCCCGGCACAGGAGAGCCACAGCAGGGGTCACCCAGCAACTGCCCAGGCAGTACCTTCAGTGCCTCTAGGGGTCTTACCTGTTCCTGGCACACACAGTCCCACCCCAACCCCATTCCGGCTCAGAAATACCTGCTTTATTACCCCCCCCCCCCCCAGCCCACTCTTCTCCATATCCCACTAAGAACCCATGCCCAACCCTCGCTGGTTTGGCTCAGTGAATAGAGTGTCGGCCTGCTGACTGAAGGGTCCCAGGTTCAATTCCTGGTCAAGAGCACATGCCCGGGTTGCAGGCTCCATCCCCAGTGGGGGCATGCAGCAGGCAGCTGATCCATGACTTTCTCTCATCATTGATGTTTCTGTCTCTCTCCTTCTCCCTTCTCTCGGAAATCAGTAAAAAAAAAAAAAAAAAAATCCAATATAATAAAAGCCTAATATGCTAAGTGTCCAACTGTTCAACTGTTCAACCAGTCGTTATGACACACACTGACCACCAGGGGGCAGACACTCCGACCGGTAGGTTAGCTTGCTGCTGGGATCCGGCTGATGGGGACTGGGCAAGACTGGCCAGACACGCCCTGGAGCCCTCCCGTGGCCCCTCCCCAGCCCGATCGTGCACTGGTGGGGTTTCTCGGCCTGGCCCGCGCCCTCTTGCAATCCAGGACCCCTTGGGGGATGTCGGAGAGCCAGTTTCCGCCCGATCCCCACAGGCCAGGCCAAGGGACCCCCAGGCCTCTAGTATATATATGCCTAAAAAACGCCCAGGCCCACAGAAGCATTGGTGTGAGGTGCAGAATGGCCTGAAGGTCTGTGGGTGATGGAGGAGAAAGGTGACACACCTCCAGCAGACACCCCAACAGCCTTTGGGGCAGGTCTTTCCTCTGAAGTCCCCCCCTCTCCCGATCACCTCCTGCGTTGGTGGTTTTTTCCCTTTTAGATATAGAAAGAGCAGCTTCGGGTCCACAACAAAGTGGAGCAGAAAGGACTGCAGTTTCCCATTATACCCTCTCCCCCCACACACATGCACACACACACCTGCACACACACATACACATGCACACACACACCTGCACACACACGTGCGCAGCCCCTGGATGGGACATGTGCTAGAGTCAGCGAACCTACGCGGATACATCATCGCCTCCCAAAGGCCGTACATACAACGTCTGCCTCTGTCGCCCCTCCCCTGAGCTGGTGCAGGCCGTGGGGACCCGCCGCCCTGTGAGATGCCGGCTTCGGGGGCTGGGATTAGGTTTGAGAGCCATTCGGCGCTTGCTGCTTGGATCAGTGGTTGCAGGCGCCTCCCCCGCCCGGGCCCTGGTCGGGGCTCGTGCAGGAGGCAACCCATCGATGTGTTTCTCTCACATCGGTGTTTCTCTCTGTCTCGCCCTCTCTCTTCCACTCCCCCTAAAAATCAATGGGAAAATGTCCTCAGGCGAGGATTAACAACAACGACATGAGTCATTCGGAGCTTCCAGAAGCATCCAGACAGGGTCGCGGTGTGATGCTCGCGGGGCCGCAGCGTCTGGGGTCTGCATCCCTGGGCTGCAGTGGGGGCGGCCTCCAGGCCCGGTCCTCCGGGGCAGCGAAGAAGCGGTTTGTGAGACGCCGCCCCGCGGAGGGCCCCTGCGGCCGCGGCAGGGACCGCCGCCCCCGGACCCGGCTGTTAACGTGGGGTGTCCTTTCCCGCCGCTGCAGGAGTTTGAGATCGAGCTGGAGGGCTCCCAGACCTTGAGGATCCTGTGCTACGAGAAGTGTTACAACAAAACGAAGATCGCGAAGGAGGACGGCGAGAGCACCGACAGGATCATGGGGAAGGGCCAGGTCCAGGTGAGGCTGCGCCGCCTCCGCCCCGTCTGTCTGTCTGTCTGTCTGTCTGTCTGTGTGAGTGTCCGTTAGGCCCCAGTGTGTCCCCAAAGGAAGTCCAGTTCCACTTGTTTATCCAGCTGGGCTTTGGTTCCTCAAGGCAAACGGTTATGAGGCCGGCGCTTCTGGGAGGAGCGTAACGACCTTGCCCTGGCTGGTATGGCCCAGTGGTGAGAGCATCGGCCTGGGCACCGAAGGGTTTCAGGTTCAATTCCTGGTCAAGGGCGCGCACCTGGGGGCTTCAGGTTCGATCTGATCCCTGGCCCTGGTCGGGACGCAGGCAGGAGGGAACCCATCAGTGTGTCTCTCCCACCTTGGTGTTCCCCTCTCTCTGTCCTCTCCCTCCCTTTCACTCTCTCTAAAAATCAATGGGAAAATATCCTTGGGAGAGGACTTAAGAATAACAATAATAAAAACAGACTTCATTTATCACCAGTAGCCCAGTCGTATCACCCCAAAGCCATGTCCTCGTTCCGGCAGTCACTTCCTGTCCCCCCGACCCAGGGGCTCCGAGAGGAATGTAGGGAGCCCTGGGGCTTTGCCACAGGGGAGGGGGGTGCGGCTCAACTCTGACCCCCGACAAGGAACAGTGGGGATTTCTAGCCCAGGAGTAGGGTGAGGGGGTGTCCGTGTACGGAAGTCAGAGAAAACATCAGGGTGGGAGGGTTCTGGCTGACCGGACCTAATGGGGCTCCTGTCAGAGGCAGGTCAGGGCGGGGTCAGGGGGTCAGACCTCACCTGGGGGCGGGGTCTGGGGTCAGACATCACCCGGGGGCCAGGGGAGAATAAGAAATTGGGTCAGTTGTTAAGGGCCATCAGATATCAGGGATGGCCTCTGGCCGAACTGAAGTAGCAGGATTCTTCTGTCTTATCACTGGGCTGGTCGGTGTCTGATCTGTGGTCATTGGTGGTGGAGAAGGCGGCTGGGCCCCTCCCCTGGCCCCTGCCCCGGAGGGAGGGCTGATGGGAAGTCTGGCCATGAGCATCGTCAGCCAGGAAGGAATCCCGCAGGGCGCGGGGAGAGGATGTTTGTGACTCAGGCCCGAGCGGGCTGGCGGAGCTCCCGGAGACCTGGGCTCCCGGCGGCTTGTTAATGCACCGGGATCCCCAGGAAGAAGGAAGGAAGGAGGAGGAGGAGGAGAGGTGATGAGGCCCCGCCACCCCAGCCAGGCCTCCTGCTCCCTGACCCTGTGGGTGCTGTTGTGTGGGGCGCCTGGGGGAGCACCTCCATGCCTGGGACCCAGCCCCGAGACCAGGCTTTTCCCAGTCACTCCCGGCGCCTCCCTAGTGCCATGCGGGCAGGCGGGCGGGCGGTCCTGCTGCTCGTGGTGGGGGGGTGGGGAGTGCATGGCCTGTCCCCCCCCAAGGTGCTCCCTGCCCCCCACATGCACTTTGACCCATAAGCCGAGTGGAGAGCACTTCCTGTGAGGAGGGGAAGGCGCAGCTCCCATGGGTGTCTGACGGGTGCAAGAACAGGTCCAGCCGCCGGGGCTCCGTGGCTGAGCATCGACGGTGAACCAGGAGGTCATGGTTCAGTTCCCTCCCGGTCAGGGCACCTGCCCGGGTTGTGGGCTCCATCCCCAGTGTGGGGCGTGCAGGAGGCAGCCGCTCCATGATTCTCTCTCGTCATTGATGTTTCTGTCTCTCCCTCTCCCTTTCCTTTCCTCTCGGAAATAATTTTAAAATATATGTTTGTTTTTTAAAAAGAAAGAAAACCGCCCCAGGGAGTGGGTGATGTGCAAACATTTGGGGCTCAGTCAGGAGCCAGGGAAGCACTCGGTCCATTCTGGGCGGTGACGGCACAGAGGAGACCGCCGTCTCCAAGGAGGCGGGTGAGGAGGGAATGGCATTTCCTCCTGAGCACTGCTCCGTGCTGCCCCCCCCCTTGGCGGAGGGCGGGGGAGTGGGTACCCCGTGCCAGTCCACGGGTGCCCCAGCTGGCCTTGCCAACCACCAAGCAAGCAGGGAGCTCTGGTCCTCAGCCAGGCCGCTCCGGGCGTATCAGTGCCTGCCCTGCCTGGACGGGCCCTTCTGCTCCCCCCCCCCCCCGCCCCCCCCTGCCTCCTGGAATGGGTGCAAAGGGTAGTTTTTTGTTAACATATGTTTATTGATTTCAGAGAGGAAGGGAGAGGGAGAAAGAGAGAAATATCCATGATTAGAGAGAATCATGGATCGGCTGCCTCCTGCACGCCCCACACTGGGGACCGAGCCCACAACCCGGGCGTGTGCCCTGACCAGGAATCGAACCATGATCTCCAGGTTCATAGGTCGAAGCTCAACCACGGAGCCCCAAAGGGTAGTTTCCTAGGCAGACTTCAGGGCAACCGGCCACCAGGCCCACAGCCCTGGGGAGACGAGCAGGATCCAGACCATTCTCCTGAGAACACTGGGTGTGAGCAGACATCACCCGCCGCCCAGGCCCCATCCCCCGAGCGGCACTGCGGCCGGAGACCCCCAGGTGGCGTCAGGAGCACCCTCACATTTTCCCCGAGACGTCCCCTTCCTGGTGCTGGCGGCTGGCCGTCTGTTTTCCCAAACCCCCCACTTGTTTACTTCGCTGGGGCTTTCACAGTCACTACAGAGCTTGCCAGCCTGGACTGTTGTTTGGGGCCGCGGGGCGACGCTCAGCCTCCTCGTCGCCGTGTTATTCTTCTGGCTGCTTCCGCTCGGCTTAGCACGCTCTGTGCTTTGGAACCGAGCCAGCCCGGGGGTGACCTCGCCCACCAGAGCCGCCGTCGAGGGCCACTGCGGGGGCCGGGCCCAGGGCGGAGTCCCCTGCAGCCTGCAGCCCGTGGCCCGGGTCTCGCCTGCAGGCCAGCTCCTGCCGTGGCCTCTGGGCCCGGTGGTGGGGGTTCTGGACCTCGGTGCTGGGGGTGGACGATGGCCCCGAATCCCCTGTCACCGGGCCAGCTATCCAGGGGGGACAGGCGTGAGTGTCCTCGGCTCTGTCCGTCCGAGGCAGTGCGTGCCATTATTGGGGTAACCGGCTGGGGTGTGCAGGCCCTGGGGGTGTTCCCGGGGCGCCTCCCGCCATGCGATGCACGGGCCAGGCAGCCGCGTTACTCAGCGTTTCCAGCGCCCACAGGAAACGGCCCCTGGGGGAGGAAATTAGGCTTTTCTGGGCTTTGGAGAAAACCGTGATGCGACACAGTTCCCGTAACCAATCGGCTGCTGGCGGGACTGTTTTTTCCAAACAGAGGCCAAAAAAAGTCGAAAACTCAAGGGTCATAGGAAGCTTTGACCTTGGCGAGCCAGGCTGCAGGGGCGGGGCTTCCTGCAAACCCCAGTCAAAAGGCTGAGGAGGCCGGGGCTGCCCGTCCAGCCTCCCGCCCAGCCCTGCCCGCCCTCCGACCAGCCACCAGCGGGACAAGGATGCGAAAGGCGCCGGCCGCTCCGGCCGCCATGCGGGGCCTCCTGCGCTGCTTCCACCGGAGCCCGGGGGTCTGTGTGGACAAGCACCTGTGCGCTCCGGGCACCACCCTGTGGACCCACCTTCGAAACCTCCTGTGCAAGGACAAGGTGGGCCGGCGGGGCCGTGGCGTCTCCCCGGGGGGAACTGTGTCCGGCCGGGGCCTCCGTCCCCTCCTCTCCCTGTCCCTTTGCTGGTCGGCTGCGTTGGCCAAGTCTCAGTTCTTTGATTTTTTTTTTTAATATGGTTTTATTGATTTTTAGAGAGAGGAGGGAGAGGGGCAGAGAGGGAGATCGGCTGCCTCCTACAGGCCCTACACGGGATGGAGCCCGCAACCTGGGCATGTGTCCCGGCCAGAATCGAACCTGACCTCCCGGTTCCTAGGTGGACGCTCAGCCGCTCGCCGGCCGGGCCGGGCACCCCTTAGGTGACTTTAAACAGCGGAGGCCTGCAGGCCAGCGCCCCGGGTCCCTAGCGTCGTGATTGGGAGCTGGGCGCTGGCTCCTTCTGGGCCAGACTCTAAGCCACAAGCCTGGCCCAGCAGGAGGCCCCTCCTGGGCACCAGGCCCCACGCCAGACCACAGCCCACGCTGTGGGAGGAGCCGCGGCCCGAACTTCTGGATGGCGTTGCCTCCAGGCAGATCTGCGTGAAATGGGGCGTCCAGAATTGTCACTTAGAGCGAGGACTCAGCCCTGGCTGAGCATAGCACCTGTGAGGGTTGACGAGGGGGGGAAGGGGGGCCCCAGCTCCTGGACTGCCAGCATGGACTTCAGCTCCCATCTGGACGGGATGGAGGGAGGAGCAGGGAGCGGGGCCCGAGCCGTCACCACCTCACACACAGGGTGTCCCCGGCCCCAGAGGACAGTGGTCGGGAGCAGGAGGGCTCTCGGGTCCCAGGTGCCAGCGGGTCCTCTCCCCCCGGGTCCCCTTGGCCCAGGATAGAGGTGCTGGCCCAGGTGCGGCGCTGACTGGGACTCGGTGTGGAGGAGCAGCGGCCGTGGGCTGCGGCCTGGCGGGGCCTTGGCACGGCTCCCAGGGCCTCTGGTCATCGCGACTCCTTGTTTTCAGCTGGACCCCCAGGCCCTGCAGGACAGAGACTGGCAGCGGACAGTCATCGCCATGAACGGGGTATGTACCTGCGGGGTTCTGGGCCCCCCCCCCCCCCTCACCCCAGCAGGTGAGCAGGGCTCCGCTCATGTAGGAGGGAGGGGGGCTGGAGGAGGGGGAGGCCCGAAGAGCAGAGCCGCTGCACCGGGAGGGAGGGACCCACGGGGGTGAGGAGCGCAGCCAGCGGCCGGGCACTGGGCATCCCTCCCGAGCACGAGGCAGTGGCACCGCCAGGACAGGCAGGTCCCCTGACGAGCCCTCAGGGCCCTTGGTTTCTGTCTCCCTCTCCCTTCCACTCTCTCTAAAAACCAGTGGAAAAATACCCCCGGGTGAGGGTTAAAAAACAAAAAAGTGAATTGGCAAATTTAAGACATTTTAAAGAGAGAGAGAGAGAGAGAGAGAGAGGGAGAGAGAAACAAGCAAAAAGTCAAAAAATTAAATTAAAAGAGAAGCAGTGGGGTTGTGGGGGAGGGTCCGCCAAACTGGTCCGTACACCGCCCGCACGGTCCTGCTCCTGCTGATTCGGACCCGGGCGTCCTGTCGGCGGCCCCGCCTGGCGCTGGGATCTGGGCCTGCCTGCCCCCGGGGTGGGGAGATGCGCCCCGGATCCTGGGCTGTGAGGACCAGAGGGTGACAGGGCCGTGCCGTCTCCTCCCCCAGATCGAGGTGAAGCTCTCGGTGAAGTTCACCAGCAGGGAGTTCAGCCTGAAGAGGATGCCGTCCCGGAAGCAGACGGGGGTCTTCGGGGTCAAGATCGCCGTGGTCACCAAGTGCGTGGCCAGGGGCTCGGGCTCTCGGGTCTCTTGTCCCCCCGCTCCCCTCCCGAGGTGTTTCTAGAGGACAGAGTGCACGTGGGTCTCCCCTCTGTGCTCGGCCCGGTGGCTGCCTCCCAGGCCCCGGGGACACGGGGTGCCTAGCTGACCCCGTTTCCTGCACAGCTTACCCTACAGGCTCGGGAGTGTCCTTATTCCTTCCCGATGCAGGGGGTTGGCCCGCACACCCCACCCCGACCCCCGGGACTGCAAGGGCAGGGGTCTCTCCCCCACTTGGGTCTGTCACGACCTGGGTCCCCGTTGCGGGATGGCGACCCCGCCCCTGGGTCACAGGTCAGCCAGGAGGTCTCACCTGGCGCCTTCGCCGCCCCCGGCTCCAGGCGTCCAGACCGGCAGTGGCTGCGCCCCCGGGGCTCGCATGGGGCTGCCAGGCACTCACGTGCGTCCCTTCCCCGCAGGAGGGAGAGGTCCAAGGTGCCCTACATCGTGCGCCAGTGCGTGGAGGAGATCGAGCGCCGGGGCATGGAGGAGGTGGGCATCTACCGCGTGTCCGGCGTGGCCACGGACATCCAGGCGCTGAAGGCGGCCTTCGACGTCAGTGAGTGGCGGCCCCGGGCAGCGTGGGGCGGGTGTGGGCGAGGTGGCCGTGCTGTCTCCGGGGCGCCCTCGGGACCCGTGCTGGTATCACACTCTGCACTTTCTCGTTCCTAAAAGTGAAGAGAAAACCGTGTGGGAGGCAGTTTTGCCGGCACCGGTTCTCAGCCCCGGGGACCAGGCCTGGCTCTTGCTGAGCTGGACCAGGGCTTCCCCGGGGGGCTTTTGCTGGGGCTCAGGCTGCTCTTTTGGGGGGCAGCACGGGGCGCAGAGGTGCCGACCGAAGCCCAGGGCCAGCGTGGCTGCCCAGCGATAAGGCTGTGCGAGGGCCCGAGGGGAGCGGACCCAGCTGCCTGCGGGCCTCTTGTCTCCCTCCTCTCCGCACACCAGGAAGCTGACAAAGACACCCAGACCCCAGGGGGCCCTCAGTGGCCACCTCAGCCCACAGGGAAGGCGCTGGCTTAACCCCTGAAATGGAACACATAACTGTGTCTTCCTGTTGTCAGAAGACACCACATCCAGCCCCGGCTAGTGTGGCTCAGTGGATAGAGCATCGACCTGTGGACTGGAGGGTCCTGGGTTTGATTCCCGTCAAGGGCATAGGCCCGGGTTGCCAGCTCGATCCCTGGCCCTGGTCGGGGCACGTGCAGGGAGGCAGCCCATCGATGTGTCTCTCTCACATCCATGTTTCTCTGTCTCCCCCTCCCTTCCACTCTCTCTAAAATTAGTCAGTGGAAAATGAGGCTTAACAACAAATAAAAACGCACTGCAGCTGGGCATTGGTTCAGGATCGAGCCCCCCGATTCCTTCCTCCTTCCCCCGCTGCCCCCCGCCCAGCGGGCTGTGTGGGGAGGAGGCTGGGAAGGAGTGGGGTGCCCTGCAAAGGGGAGAGGCGCCCCGCAGGCAGGCAGCCAGGCCCGGGGAGCAGACCACTGCAGGACGTGGGGTAGCACCTCCTCTGTGCTCTGTCCAGACAACAAGGACGTGTCCGTGATGATGAGCGAGATGGACGTCAACGCCATCGCGGGGACCCTGAAGCTCTACTTCCGCGAGCTGCCCGAGCCGCTCTTCACCGACGAGTTCTACCCCAACTTCGCCGAGGGCATCGGTGAGCGAGCGTGGGAGCACCTCCCCTCCCCTCTGGTCCGCCGTGCCCCCCCCCCCGCCTCGGTCCGGGGTTCAGCCCAGACTCTGGGGGCCAGGGGCACCCAGACCCGAGCGGGTGCTCGAAGGCCTCCCTCTGTCCTCCGTGCACCTGCTGTCCCCGCCCCTCTGAGGAGCTGGTACATGCCCCGGGGGTGGGGATGGGGTCGCGATGGCTCCTCCTCCTCCTCCCTAGAATCCTTGTCCTGCTCCCCTAAGGCCAGGTCCTGATACATCAGCGCGCCCGCCTTCAAAGCCGGGCTGATGCCAGGTCAAAAGGCGGGGTAGTGTCCAGAGGGTGGGGGGAGCTGCAGCCTCTGCACCCTGCCTCCGGGGCTGTTCCATTGGGGACCTCGTCCCCCGATCGTGAACAGGGTGATAGGGGATGCCCGGGGCCTCGCAGCCTCCTGCCCTCGGGCTGCCTGTCTCATTCCGTGCGTGGCTCCCCAGGCCTCGGGCTGTTCTGAGCAGGAGGCAGAAATGGCCGAGTGGGTGTTCCCCGTTGGTGCCTGTGACCCCTTTCAGACAGAGAAGGTGTCCCAAGGGGCTCGGCCGCACACAGGCTCCCGTCACCGGCTCCCGACTGTGTGAGCCCGAGGATGGCCGCCCGGCTGTCCTATGCCCAGTGACCCCAAGAAGTGACAGCCCCCCCACCCCCCGCAGCTCTGTCAGACCCTGTGGCGAAGGAGAGCTGCATGCTGAACCTGCTGCTGTCGCTCCCCGAGGCCAACCTGCTGACCTTCCTCTTCCTCCTGGACCACCTGAAGAGGTACCCCAGCCCTGCCTCGGGGAGCGCTTTCTGCGCCCGCGGGCTCCCCTCAGACTCCTTGGCACCGGGGGTCTCACCCGCTCTGGGCACTAGAGCCACGGCCGCCTTCTTCCCTCTCACCACCGCCCCCTCTGCACCCGGCCTTAACGTGAGGTGCTTTGCCTGGCCAGCGTGGCTCAGTGGATAGAGCATCGACCTATGAACCAGGAGGTCACGGTTCGAATCCCCATCAGGGCACAGGCCTGGGTCGCGGGCTCCGTCCCCAGTGGGGGGCGTGCAGGACGCAGCTGATAGATGATTCTCTCTCATCATGGATGTTTCTCTCTCTCTCTCCCTTCCTCTCTGAAATCAATAAAATATGTTTGGGGGGAAATAAGAAAAAGAGTGAAATGCTTGGATCCCACCCACCCTGTCCCAGCCAAGGTCATGGCCCAAGGTTGGCCTCAGGTCCTCTCCGTCTGGGCCCCTCAGACCCAGGAGCATGAGGGTGGGTCTGCCTCCAGCACAGCCAGGGGTGGTTAGCTGTGCTATGGAGCCGGCCCAAGGCAGAGGGGGTGGCTGGCGCACATCACCTCGCTCCCTGAGACTCTGGAGTGGCCCGGCCCCCGGGTCTCCCCTCTGTCCTGAAGGCGGCGTCCCAACAGCACCCTGTTTCGGCCTTCCACAGGGTGGCCGAGAAGGAGACGGTGAACAAGATGTCCCTGCACAACCTCGCCACGGTCTTCGGCCCCACGCTGCTGCGGCCCTCGGAGAAGGAGAGCAAGCTCCCCGCCACCCCCGGCCAGCCCATCTCCATGACTGACAGCTGGTCCCTGGAGGTCATGTCCCAGGTATGAGCGGATGGGCTCCAGCCCATGGCACCCAGCCTCACCCAGGTGTGGCCTCTGCCTGCCTGCTCCCCCCGGAGTCCTGCCAGGCGCCACTCAAATTATACAGGGGAGCCCTACCATTTGGCTCAGTGGATAGAGCATCGGCCTGAGGACTGAAGGGTCCTGGGTTCGATTCCGGTCAAGGGCACATGTCCGGGTTTCGGGCTTGATCCCCAATAGGGGGTGTGCAGGAGGCAGCCCATCGATGATTCTCTCTCATTCCTTTTTTCTCTCTCTCCCTTTCCTTTCGTCTCTAAAATCAATGCAAATATATATATATTTTAAATTGTACAGAGGAGGTGGCCAGAGAGGGACCCACCTAGGGAGGCCTCTTCCCTCTGCACCTTCCTGGGCTTCTTGGGGTGGTCCCTCAGGGGCACCCCGGTGTCTTGCTGTGAGGGGCTCATGGCCCCGTAGGAGCCCTCTGCACCCCGAGCCGGCCTCAGGGCCTCCGTGACCACACCCCGGGCTTTGGTCAGGAGGACCTCCCGCCTGCGCTGTGAGCGCCCCTCTGAGCTGCCCCCTCCCCCTGCTGTGCCCGGCAGGTCCAGGTGCTGCTGTACTTCCTGCAGCTGGAGGCCATCCCTGCTCCCGACAGCAAGCGACAGAGCATCCTGTTCTCCACGGAAGTCTAACGGCCCGACTCCGTCTCCGAGAAGCCAGCAGAACGGCCTGGGACGCTCCCGGCGAGACAGGCCGCCGCGGAGCAGGAACCGCATCTTCTTGAGGCGTCCTCGGGCCGCCCCCCGAGAGCCGGGCCCTCTGCCAAGAGACAGCTCGCTGCCCAAGGCAGGAGGCCACGTGGCCTGGGCAGTGCCAGGCCCGAGCTCCCCGCTGGCCTCCGACTCTGGCTTCCCGCCACCAGAGGGCGCCCCAAAGCCAGCACGCACGGCTCCGAGTGCAGGCCTGGTCCCCGAGACCAGGCGAAAGGAGTGGGGTTGTTTGGGTTTTTTTTATGAACTTTTCAGAGTTTCCAAGATTTCTACTGGATCCCTTGTCAAGATGCACCCTCTCCGGGGAGAGGGGGACACGAGCAGCTTCCCTCACGGTCGTGTCTTGAAGAAACATTGCTGCTGCTTCGCACCGTGGGGGCCCCAGCCCGGCCCCGCATGGGTGGGGGCGCGTGGGTTTCCCTGACTTAAAACGTTCGACTCCTGTGTGCAACAGGGCGTGCAAAGCTAGGTCAACACTGTGTAGCGTCAGACCCCTTCTGCCCCCTTCCTCGCTCCTCTCGCTTTCTAGAAGGATCTCCGTGCAGAAAGGGGTCTTTTTCCTGTCCTGTCCTTCGGCGTCGTGTTTGCAGATCACGTGCCCCTTGGAAGGCAGCCGCCAGGGGGCGGGAGGCCCGGGCCGCGCACTTTATGGCTCCTCTGCAGGGAGAGTGACCCCTGCCCACCGGCCCGCCGGGCACACGCTGTCCTCTGCAGCTGACAGAGGCCTGGATCTCTAGCTTCTGCCCCCCAAACCCCACCCCCCCACCCCCGGCTTCAGGTCCTCGCTCAGCTGACAGACTCAGTACATTTTTGTAACAGTTTCTGCTTGCGGCATCGGCTTCGGCTTGTTTTAAACTTTGATCCGAATAGCCTTTTGATACTTGAATATTTTTAAGTTTTATACATAGTTTCTAATTTTCTCCCGGACAGACTCAGATACCTGATAAGATAGGAGAGCGGCATGTTGTCTTCCTCCGAGCGCCAGCTCTGTCTTCATCGGGAGCCGCATCCCCAGAGCAGGCGGGAGGACAGCCGTGCCCCCACCCCCACCCCGCTCTGCATGCCCCCGGCACTCCTGCGAACCCCCCTGACCCTCTGGCTGAGAGGAAAGAGCATGGGAGCCACGAAGTGTTTTGAAGAAACAGGTCGATGAACACTGTATCTGTCTTTTTTTAAAAGAGGAGTTGGGCCCCCGGCCGGCTTGCTCAGTGGATAGCGTGTCGGCCTGCGGACTGAAGGGTCCCGGGTTCGACTCCGGTCAAGGGCACGTCCCTCGGTTGCAGGCTCCCTCTCCAGCCAGGCTCTGGTCAGGATGCATGCAAGAGGCACCTAATCGATGTGTCGCTCTCACATCAGTATTTCTCGGTCTTTCCCTCTCTGTCCTTCTCTTTCTAGAAATATCCTCGGGTGAGGATTAATAAATAAATAGAGGGGTGGGGCGAGGAGAAAAGAAGGGACAGGTGTCCGCGTCGGTCTTGCAGGAAGAGAGGATGTGATGCATCGGAGGAGGGAAGCCATGGTGTGACTCAGGAAAAGGTGTTTCATTGTCACGTGATGTAGCCGGTGGCGCTGCCCCGCGTCCCTGGGGAGGGGGCAGGAAACAAGGTCACTGAAGGTCTTACGTCTGCATACTCTATTTATTTAGTTGGACTTTTTTCTCCCGAGGAGAGCGGACCCACCGAGTTAACGCAGCCCCACTCTCCGGGGGGGGGGGGGGGGGGGGATGAGGGCAGGGCGCGGGGTTCTCTGGCCTCCGCGTTTCTGGGCCCGGTGGCTGGGTTCCCGGGGTCCCTCCGGCCTGGCTTCCCGCCCCGACCACCTCAGCAAACCTCCCGCCCTGCCGGGAACACACTGCTTAGGAGCGCTCACCCGCCTGGGTCCCCTTCCCCGGTCCGTGATTTGCATCTGTCGCATTGAAACTGGAAAGCAATACATCAGCGTCTGTGCCAACGCCCTCCCCCCTCCGCCTCCTCCCGTTTTATTTATATGGAATGTGCTCCACTTCACATGGAATGACCGCCCCTCCGTCGCTGGAAAAGCGCCCCTTCGCTGGGCCGCCGTGGGGGGCTCACCAGGGATCCCCCCTGGTCCCTCTGACATGCAGGCCCCGGGTGGGCGAGCCGGCAGCGGGCAGAGGAAGGCCCGGAGCCCAGATGCGACCCTCGCTGCTCGGCGGCCAGGCCCAGGCGCTGCAACAAGAAATGAAGCCTCCCGGCCCTGGCCCCGGGTCCGGAGCCCTGAGCTTTGTTCTGTCCTCTGGGCAGCCCCCCTCCCGCCGGGGAGGGGCCCGGGCCGGTCTCAGCAGCTCCTTCTGCCTTTGAGCGCCACCATCTGTACCGCGTGGGGGAAGGGGCCACTGACACTTTCATTAAAGTTGCCTGAGACGACCTGGCCTGCGTGGTGGTGGTTGCTGCACGAAGAGGGGGAACCGCTGGGCGCCTTTGGGGTGGGCTTGGGGTGGGCAGTGTGGCAGGTGGCGGGAAGGGCCGGGTGCCCCCTGGGCCTCGGGGAGGGAGCTGTGCCCGCCGTTGTGGAGGGGCCGCTGGACAGTGTCGGGACACGGAGCAGCATCAGTCACTCCGAGGGGAGCGAGAGCTTCGGGCCATCGGGTTTGAGAGAGGACAGAGGGAGTGTGGGCTGTGCCAAGCCCAGGGGCAAGGGGGCGCCGGCCTCACCCGCCCTGGCCCTGCAGAGCCCTCAGCCTCCTGGGTCCCCCTGGGGCCCAGGCTCGGTGGTCTGGCCTCGGTAGCCTGCAGGCCCTGGTCGCTCTTAGCCACCACGGCCTCGCACGGAGTGTGCCGCCCCTGAAAGGCTATAGTGTCTCTACCCCGACCTTCCCAGTCCTGTTTGGAGACCTTTATTATTTTTTAAAATGTGTTTTTATTGACTTCAGAGAGAGGAAGGGAGAGAGAGCGAAACATCAATGAGAGAGAATCATGGACCTCCTGCACGCCCCCTAATGGGGACCGAGCCTGCAACCCGGGTATGTGCCCTGACCCGGGATGGAACTCTGACCTCCTGGTTCATAGATCGACGCTCAACCCCTGAGCCACGCCGGCCGGGCATGAAGACCTTTAAAAAAAGTCCTGTTGCCGAAACCGGTTTGGCTCAGTGGATAGAGCGTCGGCCTGCGGACTGAGAGGTCCCAGGTTCGATTCTGGTCGGGGCATGTACCTGGGTTGCGGGCACTTCCCCAGTGGGGGATGTGCGGGAGGCAGCTGATCGATGTCTCTCTCTCATCGATGTTTCTGACTCTCTATCTCTCTGCCTTCCTCTCTGTAAAAAAATCAATAAAATATATTTAAAAAAAAAAAAAAAGTCCTGTTGCATCTCTGACTCGGGGTTGACTTTTCAGGCCAGAGCTGACGGTCCCCGTGTTCCTGAGAGCAGGAACTCTGTCCGGCCGAGCCCAGGCCACTGTCGTCGCCCAAGAAGTGGGACCACTCGCTGCTGCCCAGCATCTGTTATCCTGACACTTCAAAGGGCCACCACAGGCCTCTCGGTCCAACGCCTTTGCTTGATAGATGGGTAAACTGAGGCACACAAAGCCCCCCCGACCTCCCCCCCACACACACACACTCAGCATCCCAGAGCAGGTTCATGAGCGGAAGCTGGGATTTCGGGTTCTTGATGGCCCCCCAAACTCACTCCCTTCCTGCTGGACTAGACTCAGCCAGACCACGGCACGGGTCTGGACACACGGACTGAGGCCTCCTGGCATCGGGCACACACCTGGGCACATAAAAGGGGGGCAGGGTTTTGTATAAAAATACCAGAAGATGCCTTAGCCCAGTGGTTCTCAACCTTCTGGCCCTTTAATACAGTTCCTCATGTTGTGACCCAAGCATAACATTATTTTCGCTGCTACTTCCTAATTGTCATGTTGCTACTGTGATGAATCGTCATGTAAATATCTGATAGGCAGATGGTCTTAGGCGACCCCTGTGAAAGGGTCGTTCGACTGCCAAAGGGGTCGCGACCCACAGGTTGAGAACCGCTGCCTCGGCCCATTTCACTTAGTGGTTAGTGCATCAACCCGAGGATTGAAGGATCACGGGTTCGGTTCTGGTCTAGAGCATGGACCTCAGTGGCAGGCTCGATCCCCAGCCCCAGCTGGGGTACGTGCGGGAGGCAACCAATGGGTGTGGCCTCTCTCACATCAATGCTGCTTCTCTCTGTCTCCCCCCCTCCCTTCCACTCTCTCTAAAAAGAAAAGTCAGAGGAGCCCTGGCCGTGCGGCCCCGTTGGCTGGAGCACAGTCCTGCGCACTGAAAGGTCGCGAGTTCAGCTCCCAGTCAGGACACGAACCCAGGTCGCAGGTTTGACCCCTAGTCCAGGTGCGTACAAGGGGCAACGGACCGAGGCTTCTCTCTCTCATGGATGTTTCTCTCCCGTCCTCACTAAAAAAATAAAAGTAAAACATTTAAATCTCAACCTTTATACCCTCCCCCGTCTCCCCACCCCCCCAAGAATGCTCCAGTTTCCTTAAAAGGAAGTGTGTCCACTGACTAATGATGGACTGTCAAAAAAAATAGCTCTGGAAAGAGAAACAGAAAAAATGAGGGGGTGACAGACACACCCAACACTTGACGAAGCCAGAAGGCCTCCCAGAGCTGGCGCTGCTGCCAGGGGGCAGGGGGCAGGATTAGGGCTGAGGTCAGCCCTGGGTGAGGGGGGAGCTGTCAGACCTGGGGCTGCGGGGGTTGGGGGAGAGCTCGGTCAGTGTGACTGGAGTGGGAGAGCGATGGGTCAGCTGCCAGGCAGAGTCTGTGTCACCCGAGTTCCCCCAGCACCGAAAGGCCCGCCGGGCCATGGTGACGAACGGGCGCCCACGTAAATGTTCTGGGGGACAGGGCCCTGTCGCGTCTCCCAGACGTATGTGTCCAGGTTGGAAAGGAAACCAGGGGCGGCCTAGCCGGTGTGGCTCAATGGATAGGGCCTTGGCCTGCGGACTGAAGGATCCCAGATTCCATTCTGGTTTAGGGCACGTGCCCGGGTTGCTGGCTCAATCCCCAGTGTGGGGCGTGCAGGAGGCAGCCGATCCATGATTCTCTCTCATCACTGATGTTTCTCTCTCTCCCTCTCCCTTCCTCTCCGAAATCCATAAAAGTATATTTAAAAGAAAAGAAAGGGAACCAGGGACCTGACTGGTTTGACTCAGTGGATAGAGCGTCGGCCTGAGGACTCAATGGTCCCAGGTTCGATTCCAGTCAAGGGCATGTACCTTGGTTGCAGGCACGTCCCCAGTGGGGTGTGTGCAGGAGGCAGCTGATCGATGTTTCTAGCTCTCTATCCCTCTCCCTTCCTCTCTGTAAAAAAACAATAAAATATATATATATTTTTTAAAAAGAGCCCTAACTGGTGTGGCTCAGTGGATAGAGCATCGGCCTGCGGACTCAAGTGTCCCGTGTTCGATTCCGGTCAGGGGCATGTACCTTGGTTGCGGGCACATCCCCAGTGGGAGGTGTGCAGGAGGCAGCTGATCGATGTTTCTCTCTCATTGATGTTTCTGGCTCTCTATCCCTCTCCCTCCCTCTCTGTATAAAACCAATAAAATATATTTTTAAAAAAGAAAGGGAACCAGGGGATTTGGGGAACCAAGGCTGCCTGGAGAGATGAGCCGAGTGTCCTGAGCCAGGCTGCTGGCCAGACCTCACAGGGCTGTGTGTCCTGAGCCAGGCCCTCGGGGCTCCTAGGACAGCGAGGGCTCAGTCCGCACACCGAGTACTTTTCCGTCCCCTCCCGTGGGTGGACCCGGGCAGGCCTGACCACAAGCTCCCCTTCGGTTCTCAGTCACTTTATGGAAACTTGAGCCCCGTGCCCGGGGAGGCGCCGGTTCAGATGGGATTCCGGCCAGAGAGGAGGCCTGAGGAGCCAGAAGAGCAGGCCCCTGAATGGTGGCCACCCCAGGCCCGGGGCCTCCCGGGGGCTCGAGAGCTTGAGTGACCATAGACGGGCAGACGTGTGGAACGTGCGGCATGGCTTCATGGGGAAGCCAGACCCACCCAGAGAGTAGCAGCCGCTCATTGAAATTCAGCTACAATTTATTTTTTTAACCTATTTTTATGGATTTCAGAGAGGAAGGGAGAGGGAGAGAGAGAGAGAGAAACATCCATGACGGGAGAGAATCGTGGATGGGCTGACGCCTCCTGCACGCCCCACACTGGGGATCGAGCCCACAACCCGGGCAGGTGCCTGGGAATCGAACCCTGACCTCCTGGTTCCTAGGTCGATGCTCAACCACGGAGCCACGCCGGCCGGGCTACTGGTTTTGTTGAAGAGGCTGTCCAGGCCGTGTCACTTTGGGGGGCCCAAAGCCCCCCAGCAGCCTCTCCTCACCCCCTGGGCTCCTCGGTCGCGAGGCTCCCTCACCCCAGAGCTCTGAGCTCCCTGCTGGCGGTTTCTGCCGGCGCTTCCTGGGCTGAGAGGGTGCGGAGCAGCGGTGCCTGAGAGATTGGGCAACACTGATCCCCAAACGAGGTGGGGCGGCGAGGATTTCTCAACCCCCCGTGGAGCAATTCCACCTGGGACCGGCGGGCGGTCGGCTGCCAGGAGGGCTGGCGTGCCTTGCCGGGAGGCACGTGCTCTGGGTGGCCTTTGGCCCTGGTGCCGCATGGCCACTGCTCTCAAGATGTTCAGAACCGGCCCAGCCAGCGAGGCTCAGAGATTGAGCATCGACCTCTGAACCAGGAGGTCACAGTTCCATTCCCGGTCAGGGCACAGGCCTGGGTTGTGGGCTCGATCCCCAGGAAGGGGCGTGCAGGAGGCAGTCAGTCAATGATTCTCTCTCATCATTGATGTTTCCATCTGTCTCTCCCTCTCCCTTCCTCTCTGAAATCAATAAAATAAATAATTTTTAAAAAGACATAATTGTAAAGAAGAAGAAGAAGAAGGAGAGGAGGAGGAGGAGGGGGATGAGGAGGAGGAAGAGGAAGAAGAAGAAGAAGAAGAAGAAGAAGAAGAAGAAGAAGAAGAAGAAGGAGGGAAGGGGAGGGGGAGGGGGAGGGGAGGGGGAAGAACTGGAGGCACAGAGAGGTTGAGCAAATATACTCCAGGTCACAAAGCAGGTGGCTGTCTGGGCCAGGGTTTGGGTTCACAGCTGGGGACCCACAAAGCTGGCACAAGGGAAGCATTGGCTCACCACTCTCTTCTCATGAGCCTCAGTTTCCCCAGATCTGACATAAGAGGGTCTGATGGTGTCTGATCACTGGAGGCCTGAGGGAGGGGGGACAACTTGTCCGGAGTCGTCCCCTTCCGGTACCTCTTCTGGGCCGCCTTGCAGGCCGGCTGGGCACCCAGAGGACCCGCCGGGCTTCAGCCGCGGTCACCAGGCCCCCGGGTCCCTCCTGACCTGCGCACTGTGGTTGTGGAAGGCAAGCAGCTCATCTCTGCCTGCAGACACTTCATCCGTTGTCTGACGGTCGCCCATTTCCTGGGGCCCAGTGCTCCCCAGGAAGGCATGTCAAAAATTCCAGCTCCATGTCCTGGCACTCGGAGCTGATGGCCTGATAACCGCTGGGGACAGTTTTCCGATGAAAACTTGGCGTGCAGCCCCCGCCTGCTTGGCTCCTCCAGCTGTGGTTCGACCGGAGCAGCTGGGCCCAGGTGGGGGCGGCAGGGACTGGATGGGGCTGAGCGGATCAGCCAGCGGGAAACCAGAGTCCCTGAGCTCACCGGGGTTCAGGGCTGTGGAGCTCGGCCCATCTCCATGGTGATGAGACCCCGGCATGGCAGGGCCCGCAGGGATGGAGGTCATGGAGGTGGAGGCCGGGCCCCAAGATAGATGGCCTCCAGGCCAGTCGTTGCTCCAATTGCCTGTCTTTTTTTTTTAATCCTCACCTGAGGATATTTTTTCCCATTGATTTTTAGGGAGAGTGGAAGAGAGAGGGAAAGACAGAGAGAAATATCGATGTGAGAGAGACACATCGATTGGTTGCCTCTCAGTTGACTGGGGCCAGGGATCCAGCCTGCAACCCAGGTACGTGCCCTTGACTGGGAACCAAATACGTGACCCTTGAGCCGACACTCTAACCACTGAGCACACTGGCCAGGTTGTGTGAGTGTGTTTTTTTAAGATTTTTAAAAATTGATTTTTAGAGTGAGGAAGGGAGAGGGAGAGAGAGGAAGACATCAATGTGGCATCGGTGGCTGCCTCCTGCACGGCCCCTACTGGGGATCCAGCCCACAACCCAGGCATGTGCCTGATCAGTAACTGAAGCAGCATTCTATTGGTAAATGGGTGACGCTCGAACCAGCTGAGCCACCCAGCCAGGGCAGTACGTGTTTATTGAGACAAGTACAAAGTTCACTTAACTCTTTAATTCATGAGGGAACCAGTCAGATGTTATCATCAGTTCAAAGGGGAATTCCAAAGTCAGATACATTTAAAGATCCAAAAATCTGAAATAAACCTGCAAATGGCGGCAAAACTGGCTTTCCCACTGTTGGGAGGGCTGTCTCAAGATAAGAATTATTTGCATGTCCCTAGACTAGAATAATTAACGTTGACATCAGTTTTCTACAATTTGCCGAGTTGTAAAAGAGCTCAAAGACAAGGAAAGGCCCGGAGGCATAGCATCAGAATCAGATAGCAGCAGGGCGTTTCCCAGGGAGGCAAGTCTTTTCTGCTTAATCCCATTTTCCTTCCGCTAATAGCTTACAACTGCAGACAACCCAAACGCCCATCAATAGGAGAGTGGACAAACCGTGACATGGTAAATTCATGCCGTAGAATACTACACAACAACCAAAATTGTGTTCATTTTGCATGCCAGAGATCACACAATCTCACTTATGAACAAATATGCAAAAGTGCTAATTGTTGCTAATATTCTAAGAAATGGTCTAGCAACGAAAAATATAACGCGACCAAGCAAGTTGCCTTTTTCCTAGGAAACCGAGATGATGTAATAAAAATCAAATGTCTTTCGAACTATCAAAGGAAAAAAACCTGTAGGATAATTGCGACCTAACAGAACATTTTTAACTTGATAAAGGATATTTAGCTTCGTGGTTTTTTTGTGTGTGTGTGGCTCACTTTTTAAAAATGTTTTTAAAAATATGTTTTTATTGATTTCAGAGAGGAAGGGAAAGGGAACGAGAGATAGAAACATCAATGACGAGAATCATGGATCGGCTGCCTCCTGCATGCCCTACACTGGGGATGGAGCCCGCATCCTGGTCATGTGCCCCGACCGGGAATCGAACCGTGATCTCCTGCCTCATAGGTCCATGCACAACCCCTGTGTGGCTCACTTTTAATTGTCTGTGTTCCCTGCTGCGTGGGGAGCGCCTGGGAGGCGGGGCTTGTGTGTTTATTTCACCCTCTTCTAGATCATGCCCAGCACAGTCCTTGGCACACTGTAAATAAGCGATGGTGGACCTCTGAGCTGAGTAAAGCCTCTGGGACAAGGGGGCGCTACACCTATCACCTGCCCGCGCCCAGCGGAGCCTCCAGCACCAGCCCGACCTGGAGTGCCAACCGGCCCAATGCGCGCGCACCCCCTGCCCCAGCCCTTTATGTGGCCGGCCGGGTGCTAGCGCGCCTGCGCGGCCCAGAACCTGGAGAAACGTGAGTGGGCGGGGCTTCGGGCGGCGGCGCGGCGGCGGCTTGTGGGCGGGGCCTGCCGAGCGCCTGCACATTCGGCGCCACTCGCGCTGGGCGGGCCGGGGGCGGGGCGAGGGCGGGGCGAGGGCGGGGCCCGCGAGGGAGGCAGGGCGGGCCGGGCCCACGGCGCCGCGGGGTTGGCTGCTACCCTGAGGCCGGACTCAACGGGATCCGGCCGCGCCACCGGGCGACCTCGCCCCCGGCCCAAGTCCGGAGCCTGCAAGCGAGCGAGCGAGGCGGCGCCGCGCGGTAAGAGCCGGGGCCCGGTCCCCTCCGAGGGCGCCCGCGGGCCGGTCCACCTCCTCAGCGCCGCCCGCGCGGACAGGCCCAGGCGGCCCCGCGGACCCCGTCGGGCCCGCGCCTGCGCCGTCCCCCTGCCGGGCCCCCAGCCCGGCCCGCGCCTGCGCCGTCCCCTCGGGCTCCCGGGCCGCCCCGCAGCCTGCGCCGCGGGCCGGGGGTCAGCGGGCCGCCCCGGGCTGGTGTGGGGACCCTCCGAGCCGAGGCGCCGGGCGCGGCGCTCGCAGTTTGCTTCCTCCGGGCCGCAGCAGAGGCCGGGCCGCCGCCTCAGCGCCCGGGTCCCGCGGTCCCCATGCCCCCGGGGGGCTCCGAGGACGCGGCGTGGGGAGCTGGGCCGCGCGGGTGGCGGGCCCGGGGCCTCCTGCGGGCCGGGCTTCCTCCGGGGCCCGCGCCCCCACCCTGGTCCCGCTGGGCTGGGAGGTCAGCCCGGAGCAGGCGGAATGTCCTTGTTTCTCGAGACCCGGTTCTGGCATCCGGTTCGATGTGCCTAACCCGGGCTTTGGCGGAGGAAGCCTTTGCCTCTCCCGCAGTCTGGTAATCATTGCACCGGCTTGAGACACGATCGCGCCTTCTTGGGGGGCGATCCATTCCCACGCGCGTCCAGCCCGATTCCTAGACCAGGTCAGAGAGAGACCCTGGGTGGCCGAGCCCCGGAAGGATGCCCGCCCGTCGCTGCCCTGCTGTGGCCGCGGGGCGAAGGGTGTTGTCAGAGTTACCTCCTACCGCCGATCCCGGGTCCTGAGTTGTGGGCCGATTCAGAAACGCCAGGAAACGTTGCGGAGCCCACCCGCCCGCCCGCCCGCGTTTTCCGCGGCCCCGGGAGGATGCTCTTGAGATGAAATCAGGGCTGAGCTCGGAGACATCTGCACGAGACGTAGACATGATCAGGCAGCCGCCGCCACGCAGAGGGCACGAGGTGCCGGGGCAAGTGGGGTGTGGGTCGGGATGAAGCTGATTCTGTAGAGAAATGGCCGCCCCAAGAGTTTTTCTTTTTTTCTTTTCTCTCTCTAAAATAGCGCCTCTTCTCCTCTGGGTTCCTCTGCACCGGGCAGCCTTTAAGACTCAGCAACTTTGGTAGCTGGAGAGTGTTGCTCGGTTGCCCAGCGGGGGGAGGGGTCCAGGCAGGAGGGGATTTTGACAGTTTTGACAATTTCAGGGAGAAAGTGAACGCTGTGCCCCAGAAGAGCTCTCTCTGCACCTTGGTGATGGTCTAGATTAGAAGATCTACCAGAGGTTCTCAACCTGTGGGTCGCGACCCCTTTGGGGATCAAACGACCCTTTCACAGGGGTCGCCTAAGGCCATCCTGCATATCTGATGTTTACATGACGATTCATAACAGTAGCAACATGACTTTTATGAAGTAGCAGCGAAAATAATGTTATGGTTGGGTCACAACGTGAGGAACTGTATTTAAAGGGCCAGAAGGTTGAGAACCACTGGCTAGAGATCTGCGAGCCCATCAAGTCCAGTGTCGCTCAGTGAGCGGAGGGTAATGGCAGCCGTTGCAGGGGAGGTGAAGTTTGTAGGGACGGTTCCGTTTCGAACTTGAACTTTCAGGATGCGTGTCTGCAGTGCCGCCTGTCATCCGGAGATGGGTTTTTTTTTTCTGAAGCAGAGGTTCTTGTAACTGACGCGGCGACACCGTCCATTTTATATCACAGGCAACTCAGGCGATGGCATCACTCCGGTTCAGAATGAATGACCATGTAAGGGCTGGCGTGGAGCCACGTGCATATATGTAGATCACGGGGCTCACGTGTACCCGGTGTCACGCAGACTGTCCAGCGCAGTGGAGGAGGGGTGGCGGGGCGGCCGCAGGCTTAGAGGAATTCTCTGGGCTCTCTGCCTTCCTCTCTGCACCTTCATTTCCCCATCTGTCGAGGGAGGAGATGGGAAGGAGCTTGAGTTGCTAATATTTTTAAAATATATTTTTATTGGTTTCAGAGAGGAAGGGAAAGGGGGAGAGAGAGAGAGAGAGAAACATCAGTGATGAGAGAGAGTCGTGGATCGGCTGCCTCCTGCACGCCCCACACTGGGGATGGAGCCCGCAACCGGGGCATGTGCTCTCGCCTGTAATCGAGCCGTGACCTCCTGGTTCATAAGTCTCAACCACTGAGCCTCTCTGGCCGGGCCCATTTTGTATTAGTTTCAGGTGTACTGCATAGTGGTTAGATCTTTATTTCTAAAAATACAACCAACCCAGCTGGTGTAGCTCAGCAGTTAAGCTACCGCTGAGTTCTCCATTTTCGGAGGATGACTTGGTAACCCCATAAAGGGCGTCTGTCCATGAGAGAAGAGAGTGCAGATGTGTTACCAGTGTTTTTCCTGACCTTTCCCCACCTCTTCATTGTCGTTCTGCTCTTTATTCTTTAGCTAAATCCAGATGTTTGCTCCTGCCTTCTTTCCAGAATAGTGATCTGTGCATAGTCCCCTCCTCACTCCCACTCCGGCAACTTCAAGTCCTTCATAGTCGGGCCTACCAGTCCCGAGCTTGGTAGCGGACACTTCCTCATGGGCCTGGCCTCCACCCTCAGCCTCCCCCTCTTCTCAGGTCCTTCGTTGCGCTTTGCTCAACACCTCTTGGTCCCTGGCACTCTTCCCAGTCTCCTGGTCTTCCTCTGCTGGAATGTTCTCTCACGTCATCTGATTGTCACCTTCAGAACTCAGCTCCGATATTACCTGGCCTGGAGACATCCCTGGTCCCGCAGATTTGTCTAGCACCCTGTTTAGTTAGGATTTGGCACCTGTGTGTGTGTTTTTTAAAAGTATATTTGTATTGATTTCAGAGAGAAAGGGAGAGCGAGGGAGAGATAGACACATCAATGATGAGAGAGAACCATCAATCAGCCGCCTCCTGCACACCTCACACTGGGGATGGAGTGCGCAGCCCGGCCTGTGCCCTGACGGGACTCGAACCGTGACCTCCTGGTTCACAGGTCGAAGCTCAGCCACGGAGCCACGCTGGCCGGGCGGCAGCTGTGTTTTTCCTGCTCCTTCGCTGGTGACACCGCAGTGCGCAGCAGAGCGTCTGGCCCCAGGTGAAGTGGTTGCACGTGCTGGGCGCGGCTAGCGCGGGCATATCAGTGCTGCAGCGAAAGTGGAACCGAGTCCCTGCCCTGAGCTTGCACTCCAGGTGCACTTGACCCCACCAGCCTCCAGACCCCTCCCAGCCACGCATACCAGCTTGCAAAGTCCGTTTCATTGTGCCTTAGCGTCTGATTAGAATCGTATTTCCTGGAGAAGACTGTCTCTGTCTGCTGTCACCCAGAAACCGGGTGGGCAGCGCCTTTGTTCCCAGCTGCCCTTTCCACCTTTCACCTTAAGTTTGCTTTTAATTTTCGTGTTTGGACAGTAAATCTTTGAGATTAAGATAGTAGATTTCAAGTTTGTCTATGGTGCATATAGCCTAGGGAAAACAGTAGTTAAAGGGGAAAAATATTTCTTTAATCCTCACCCAAGGTTATTTTTCTTGATTGATTTGAGAGAGAGAGAGAGAGAGAGAGAGAGAGAGAGAAAGAAACATCAATCTGTTGCCTACCATACCTTCCCCAGCCAGGGATGAAACCCCTAACTGGGTATGTGCCCTGACCAGAAATTGAACTCAAGACCTTTCTGTGCATAGGTGGACACTCCAACCAACTGAGCCACACTGGCCAGGGCTGGTTTTTTAAAAAAAATTGGAAATGAAGTTAGAAATGCACCCTTGTCAGTGACTTGCTTAGTCAGACCCTCCAGCCTGGGACAGAGCTGGCTCATGATGGAATGCAAATCATTTATTAATCAGAATTTCACTATAAGGAGTAAAATGTTATTTTGCAAAATATTTTTTTGGCATTTTAGTTCCTAATGTTCCTTGTTTCTAGATGGAAAAAAATTGCAACCTTCAAGTTTATGTTAAACTAGTATTTCTGAAGGTCTAGTGGAGAATATGTGTCAACATAAACATTCAAACCTGTAAATTTTTATGAGTTTATTTGAGTCAAACTGATGACAGTTGTCAGGAGGCAAAATCTCAACTGATTGAGAAAGTTCGCTTAAAAATGGCAGTTTTACCACATATTTTGCACATCAGAATCAAAGGGGGAGAGGGAGGGAGTTGCATGAAATCCGTTGGTGATATATCCCAGAGGCGGAGGGGGAAGTGAAGCCGGGAAATCTCTCGGAGGCACGCACGTCCCTCTTTCACAGGTGAGTCTAGAGCAGTTAGCAGCATGATAATAGCCATGAGGGGTGTGCGGCCTCTGCTCAGGTTGTGCTTTGAGGGGTGGGGACAGGGAGAGAGCACTTCGCTATTTCAAAGTATGTCATCAGGGCTGTTATCTTAGGTGGGAAAAGTTGAAGATTAATCTTTGTAGGAGAAGAACACCGCCCTAGGACATGACTACGCCTTGAGCTGCTGTTAGAAAGTTTTAATTTCAGACCATCCTAGTGGTTGCTTCAGGTCTGGGCGTTTGTAAGGCTGCGTGGGGGCCTCAGGTGAGCTTGTCAGGTTTCGGATGCGGCCCGTTTCGTCCAGGCGGCCGTCCAGCTGCACTGCATTCCGTGTCACCTCTTCCTGCCTTGGTTCTGATTCTCCTCCCACCACATGTGCTCAGGGTGGGTTGGGTTCCAAACTTTGTTTATAAAACTAATTTAATTCCCAGGGTTTATGAAGTTTATGTTCATAGAACCGTAGAAGCTAACGAGCACCTATAGCAGCGGAGTTGAAAAGGCCTACATTTCATGTGTCCCTTTCACTAAATGTGGTCCCCTTGACACATCTTGAGGTAGTTAGGACAACTATTATTTTCCTTAATTTTTTAAATGAAACAAGGTTAAGAATACAGGGCTAACCCACGGCAAGCTTGGGTCAGAGTCCAGGTTTCTGACTAAACGTCCTGTGTTCTCACTGCCATAGGCTGCTGCTCAGCTAGAATGCGTTTGTCATATTGTTATTGGGGACGGTATCCTCTTCCCCACTGGGTTCTGGGGGGGGGGGGGTCCTTATGATACCTCGAGGGGAAGAATTTTCTGAGACTCGCGTGGGATGAGTGATATCTATTTGCATGGGATTACCTCTGTGTTTCTAAAGTCCAGTCCAGCCATAGAGGTGGAGCTGGGGTTTTAGGAAAGCTAGTCAGAGCCAGCGTGCAGAGCGTCTGTTCCATGTTGCAGCCGGGTGCAGTTCACATCAGGCTACTTACGGTCCATTAGTCCGTCACGCGTGCGAGTTCACATGGCTGTGGCTAGGCCGGTGGCGGGGGAGAAAGAGCCCCTCAAACCAGGAGTCAAGTGCAACACACTGAGAGCCATCAGGAGAACAAACTCCTATGTTTAGCGAATGAAATATCCCAAATGTTGTACCCTTGCAGTGGCCACGCCCATTCTGGCCAATGCCCTGTTCTCAGGTGTGACTGACAGGGCAAGTACCTTCCTGATGTCACCCCAACTTCAGTGGGCATGTGTCTCCCCCTGTCCAGCCCCCTCCCCCAGGATCGGCAGGGAATAGGCTGGTGGCTCGCTGGGGAGTGTGAAGCTCTAGCTTCCTGGGGCAGCTGCCCAGTGACATGCCTATATTCGGCCTTCCCTTTGCTCCCTTCCTGTTACTAATAACGAGGGTCATCGCAACAGGATCCTTACGGCTGAAGGAACTCCAGTGCCTGGAACTTAGAAAACCTAGGTAGGCATTGTTCCTTTTGTCATTGAAATATTTGAAGAGCTTTTTACATGGAAGAGGCATAAATCTGTTTTGTGTTGCTTTGGCTGGTAAATGGTAGTTACAGTTGCACTGACATGGGTCAAGGGAGTAATTTTGACTTTCGACTCATTATTTAAGAAATACATTTCCTGCCCTGACCGGTTTGGCTCAGTGGATAGAGCGTCGGCCTGCGGACTCAGGGGTCCCGGGTTCGATTCTGGCCAAGGACGTGTACCTTGGTTGTGCACACAAACCCAGTGGGGAGTGTGCAGGAGGCAGCTGATTGATGTTTCTCTCTCATTGATGTTTCTAATTCTCTATTCTACTCCCTTCCTCTCTGTAAAAAATCAATAAAATATATTTTTTAAAAAAAGAAATACATTTCCTAAGGTTATAGCTGTAATAGATAGTGACTCCTCTGATGGATCTGGGCGAAGTACATTGAAAACCTGGGACGAATTCGCTCCTCTAGATGCCATTAAGGACATTCACGATCGTGGGAAGAGCGAACAGCAGAACCAGTGTAACTGAGGGGCATGCGCGTCTCAGCATTTTAACCAGGATGTGTGGCCCATGACATCTGAACTCCGAAGGAAGTGCTCTCCATGTTTTCCCCTTTTCTCCTCTCACATCCTCATCCTACCCGGAATCGGGAGTGGACGATCTCACTCCGTTAGGGGGTGTCCTTCACAGCCTGCGAACTGCTCAGTGATGAACTCACAGGTCCAAGAAGCGTTTGCTAGGATTTCCTTCTGGGACCTGGGCTCTTCTCATCATGATTTCGTCTGTTTTTCTAGTTGTGGTTCCGCTCTCTGTATAGTTACTAAACGATACACTTACGGCACTGGCCCTGCCTGGCCTCGGACACAGCATCCACGTGCGGGGGCCTGCGGGGTGCTGAGTGCTGGAGGAGCCCCGGCGCCCTGTCCTTTCTGACAATTCCAGCCCCGGCACAGCTCCACAGAGTGAAGGCCCGTTCTGTCCACGGCGGCCCCCAAGCTGCCCGGGTTCAGCTGCGGGAGCTGAGCTCTGGGGCCCGTGTGCCCGGGCAGAGGGCCAACGCCGGGACCTGCTGTCGCCAAGAAGGTGGTCATGGGCTTCCAGGGAGAGGGGCCGGTCGGAACAGCGGGGTGGCCGTGTTTGCGTGGGACACAGACGTGAGGTGGGGAGGGCGGGTGGGAGCGGGTGTGGAGGGCAGCCCGCTGGTCACGGAGGCATTTGGCCTGAGGTAGGCACCCAGGCGTCCCCGACGGGCTGGCAGGGGGGCTTGTGCTTCCAGGTGTGGAGAAAGCCTGTGGGGCCGGAGGAGGAAGCAGAGAGCACATCTGGAGCCCTGGTATGTATCCAGCTGTGCGCTTCCTGCGGCCAGGGCGGTGGGGACCGAGAGGAGGGACTGCTGTCAGCCAAGACACCTCTCCATCCTTTTAAAGGTCTGAAGGCAGAGCACCCCCTGAGCCCTGGCAGTCTCACTGTTCAGGCCCCTTGAGAGAAAGCCCCCCGGGGAGTGAGCGGGCTGCGGGGAGGGCGTGGGGTCAGGAGTTCCCTTTTCAGAGCCCCGCTCTGTCCTCACCCTTTCCACGTGTCCCTGATGTGCGTACCTGCCGCAGACAAGCAAGGCCTGACTGTGGGTTAGCAAGCTTTGTCATTGCCAACAAAAATTCTCCTCCTCAAATTTTAAGCTTATTTTAAAGGATTTTTAGTGATACGCTTCACTGACTAGTGAAATACAAAAGAAAATGTTTCATTTTGTATTTCAGATCAGTTTGTTATAAATATACACATAGCTCAAATTGATGTTTTAAATTAAAAATAATGGTCGGCGGTTAATTTTATGAATACAGGACTGTGCGAGTTTATAACCGCCTGCCAAAAACCTGAGCATAAAGCCACCGTTTGCAAGAATCCTGAATAAACGTTTTCTTTTTATAAATATTCAGAAACCTTGACTGAGAAGGGAGTGGCCAGAGGAGACAACATTTCTTGCATTCTGGGATTTTGAACTTTGGGAGCCAATTTGTTTTGGTCTAAATCTGGAATAATCATTTGTGTACCGCAGCCAGAAATTCTTGTCGGCCGTCCCTTTCCAGCCCTGTCACTTGTCTGGAATGTTAAGTATTGTTAGTAGTTTAACGGCTTTTCAGCAGTTGTATTACCGAGAGAGAGAGAGAGATCTCCTGAAATGGTCTGGAGAGATCTCGGGATGACATTAGGTTTTTTGTTTGATTCTTTGGATTGCACTAAGAAGGAGAATATGGATGGTTTTAAGTTTGAAAAATCCAGGGAGCTTCTAGTTTTGTTTAAATATTTCCTTGTGCTAAATCTTTTTATTTCCTTGTGTCGGGTAATAGAGAAAAATCATAAATTAGTGTAGGTGGGCTTTCTGTGGCCAGAACCAGAGGAAATGGAGTTGGGCTTTTGAATTTTTGTTGCCTGATAATTAGCTCCTTTTTCCCAGCATCCTGTTAGCAGCAGCTGTAGTTTAGAAGAAGAGCTCAGACTTTGGGCAAACTGCTAACCATGGTGTCTTCCTCCTTCCCAGCCACGGAGGGCGGACAGGAGAGTCCAGTGTGCTGATGGGGTGCAGCGGCCTACCCCCCCAACCCCCCCGCCCCCGGCCAGCTGGCCGCCTCCTTACTCTCTGGCTCTCTCTCTCACAAAGGCAAAACACTTTTTAAAATCCTCGCCCGAAGATAAGTTTTTTATTGATTTCAGAGAGAGAGGAACAGAGAGAGACATTGATTGGGTGCCTCCCTTATATGCCCTGATGGGGAATCGAACCCGCAACCTTTTGGGGCCCAGGATGACGCTCCAACCAACAGAGCCACGTCGGCCAGGGTTCACAAAGCCCCATTTTGGAAAAGTTATTTGTCTTTCACCTTCTACTCAAGTTTTCTTCCCCTTCCAGTGCAGCCTGGTTTTGCGTCCGTGCTTCCCCTTGGAGCTGTGTTGACCTGGCTCACCGTCACCTCCTTCTCACTGATTAGTGTCCACGTGGGCATGTGGCACAGCACGGCCTCCCTCCGTGTTGGTCACCCCGGCCCCGGGCAGAGTGTGGCAGCCACTCACTCGGGAGGGAGCTGTGAGGGGAGGAGGGTGGACAGCATGGAGGAGCTTTTCCCTCCTCCTGGGACCGTGCGGTGGGTCGGGGCCTGCACCCTAGAATAAGGAGAGGACGCGGCGAAGTTGCTTCCTTCCCAGAGCTGGAGGTTGGGGTGGAGGAGAGGTAGATGGAAATGCCTTCTTTCCTCCAAAGTCATTTGCATGATTGATTTCAGGAAACAGGTAAAACAACCGTATTAAATGTGCATATTAGTTGATAATCACAACCTAATTTTAGGCATGAGATAAATTCTGTCTTAAAAATATCATGCTAGAATAGAAATAAGCATGTAAAATTGTCAGTAAGAATTGGAGTGTTTTGAGCAGTGATGGACTTTGTGGATTCGTTCTCAGCAGAGAACCACATTCCTGGAGGCATCTCCCCCTCCCTCGCCTTCCCGCCTCTGTTTTGTGCGCCTTGAACACACCCCCTCGCACGTGTGCAGGCTTTTGTTTTGTGTCGTTTTCTTGGGCTTTTTGACATGACAAGACTCAGCTTTTCCTCTGAGTGAGCCTGGACTTTTTCAATAAATCCCACTCCACGTCTATTAAATATATACATTTAAATGCGTTTTTTTCCTGATTGTGTGTTGTAATTCACAGTAAGTAAGGTTAAAAATATGTATATGTTGAGGAATTCAGGATAGGACCAGCCTAGTGCATTACGATTTATTTAATGAAAGCATTTTTTATTGAATCTTTTCAACTTTTTAAAGAACATGTTTTTGTTGATTTCAGAGAGAGGGAGAGGGGATCGAGCCCAAAGCCCGGCCCTGACTGGGAATCGAACTGTGACCTCCAGTTCATGGGTCGACGCTCAACCACTGAGCCACACTGGCCGGGCTGTTTGGTTTTTGTAGACCATGTGCTTTTGTCAGATTGGGTATTGGTTTTAATTTATTTAGCAGCATTTATTTACTGACTCTAATGTAGCTAATTTGCTGAACGTTGGTTTTCCCTTGACTATGTGATTCCTTCTCTGTGTTTTAAGTCTGCTCTTTTTTAACAATTTAACATGATCACTACGTCTTAAATATGAAGTTTATGAAATTATAGAGAGAAATGTATTTAGATTGTTTGGGTCAAAACCCTTTTCGGATTTTTAATGAGATATTAATAGGCATAAACAATCGTAACTAATAAGCAGTTTCTTTTTTTAAAATATATTTTATTGATTTTTCACAGAGAGGAAGGGAGAGAGATAGTTAGAAACATCGATGAGAGAGAAACATCGATCAGCTGCCTCCTGCACATCTCCTACTGGGGATGTGCCCGCAACCCAGATACATGCCCCCGACCGGAATCGAACCTGGGACCCTTCAGTCAGCAGGCCGATGCTCTGTCCACTGAGCCAAACCGGTTTTGGCGCAGTTTCTTTTTTAAAAAATGGTTTGACTTCTGGTTCTGAAGCACAAATTGTAAAATGGCCTTTTTGACTTTCTAAAAGAAAGATCCTAACAGCTCCTGCTGGCCTCATAACCGAGGCTCAGAGTTAGCATGACTCGCCCACAGTCAGGCGTCGGGCCTGACCACAGCCCAGGTCTTCTGATTATTGTTCTAGTGAATTCCCTACCATGTGTTTCCAGCATTTCCTGCTATGTGATTTTCAGTGGGAAAGAACCGAAGCATGCGCACCGCAGTGTGTAATTTAATGTGAGTAGTAAGTAAAGCAATCTTCAGTCACTTCGTAGTATAAAGAGTCCCTCGCACAAAGTGTCTTTTGAGTTGCTGTTTTATTTTAATAGGCGTTAGTCATACTCGGGGCATGCAGTGTGTGCTCTAGAAATTACATCGACTCCGTCTTTACTGTGGGCTGCCACCCTGCTAAGCATTCGCGGTTTATTATTTTAGTTCATCCTCTCAACATTCTTTTAAGGTGGGTGGTCTGATTACCAACCCGTTTTACTTATGAGAAAGCTGAGATTCCAGAAAGGTTCCCGATTTGATCAGACATACAATGGCAGCGAAGAGGAATTCTTCAGGTCCTTTTGACATTATTTCTGAAGCTCGATTGGTATGTTTTCCTGGGTGGATGGTTTGGGAGGGTGGAGTCTGCATCACTGAAATAAATTGTCGCCCCTCATCGTAGCTTCTGGCACTGTTTTTCTGGCACTTGAGCCTGGTGAAGTAGCTTCTGGAGTGAGTGTGTCAGGAGTCCTGTTCTTTTCCATGGGAGGACTCTCTGGGTTGGGCTCACCAACTCCTGAGAGGAGAGGAAGCAGAGGTGCACAGACAGGAAGCGATGAAGTGATTTGAGTGACTTGCCCACGGCCACACAGGCCGCACAGCTCGTGTGTCACAGCCGGAGCTTGCCCAGCCCTCCTGACCTCCTGGGCTGTGCTGAGACCGGGGACAACACGGAGCCTGTCCTATACTGACATCACCAGGAGTCACATGAAGTACATTAAATGAGAATCATTCCAAATTCATCATGTTCAAGAAGGGCGCCCTGCAAATAAGGGGGCCTTAATAACTCTAAGACTGTTTCACTTTTATTTTCTGCAGCTGCATCTAGCTTTCGATCATTTTTATTTATCACATAGTAAAATTCTTCAAAAGTAGATTTCTCAGGAGCTTCCTTCCCGTTTTGTTCTCAGTGTCCCATTTCTCTCCACAGATCCGCTTGTAAATGTATCTCGAAGAGGCAGCCCAGAATGAGGAAAGCAAGCAGGAGTGTTGGCTCAGGGCCTAAGGTGTCTGGGATAAGCAAAACGCAACCGGCAGAAAAGACTAAACCTGAGAACAGCTCCTCCGCACCTGCGGGCGGCAAACTCGTAAAACCCGGACCAGCAGCGGCGTTGGCAAAGGTACTCTGTGCGATGTTTGAGCGCCTGATTTCAGGAGGCGCGGCTCTGAATAGGATGTTTGACTTATTAGAGAAGCGTTACTTAGGGTTCGCCCTCTACTGGTGCTGGGGACACATAGCCTTTGAAGAGAGTCCACAGTCCGGTGGACTCCATCCGTGTGGATGGTCTGTCTCTATGAATGAAACCAAATAGTAGGCTTATTCATGAAACAAATCATTGAGCCGGGCACCAACCTCTTTTCCCTTAGGTGGTCAAATAAAAAAATCATTGAGCTCTGTGCTGGTGTGAGCGGGAGGAGTTTGTGTAATGGATGGAGGTGAGTCACCTACAGGATAACCAGCATACACACGGGAAGATCAGATGCCCTGGGAAAGCAGGGAAACGTTCAGCAGCTTCATGGAGGAAAGTATGGTTTCTAGCCCGAAGGTTCATGCCTTGTCTCACAGGATGACCCGCAGGAACATTCCTGGGACCCGGGGCAGGGCTTTCATTCCCACCCCACCCCACACACCGCAACTGTCACTCTTTCCGGCAACTGACCCAGCATTAGTTCCAGTTAGAATTGGGTGACAGTGATTTTCTTTACACTCCTGTATAAGCTGGCTTGGTTCCTGTTATCATTTAGGACAGTGATTCATTAGATCAGCGACCCTCAACAGCGTGCCTCAGGGACTTTTAAAACATGAACACCGGACTGTTCCGCCGGGCACCGACCTCTTTTCCCTTAGGTGGTCAAATCAAAAAATGAAAATGACAACAGCCAACACAGCAATAGCCAACTAATTTTAATTAATACCTATTTTCTTGTCAGACCAAAAAATATGTTACTTGATGTGCCGCAGGATTTTAGTAACTAGTTTCTGTGTATGCCGTGAGGTGAAAGGGTGAAAGCGCTGGTTTCGGGAGCGGACAGGGGCTCAGAGCCGTGGTGAGGGAGTGAGGGAACCGGTGAGGATGCTGAGGGCGGGCTCTGGCACACGGCACGCGCTCAGTGAAAGCGGCAGTGAGCGGTTTGCTCTAGACCAGTGGTTCTCAGCCTTCTGGCCCTTTCAATACAGTTCCTCATGTTGTGACCCAACCATAACATTATTTTCGATGCTACTTCATCACTGTCATGCTGCTACTGTTACGAATCGTCATGTAAATAGCTGATATGCAGGATGGTCTTAGGCGACCCCTGTGAAAGGGCCGTTGGACCGCCAAAGGGGTCGCGACCCACAGGTTGAGAACCGCTGCTCTAGACACTCTGCTCAGTGTCTGTTGGTTTGACGGTCCCAGGGACAGGGTGGCTCCAGGCACATCTGTGCCGGCGCAGAGCCCACGTCGCGTCTTCAGCCTCTCCCCGCCCGGACGTCACTCTCCGTTCTTCGCCTGTTTGTCGGAGGGATGTGGGTTCTGGGCTTGGACTCGGTGGGGGAAACCTGGGGAGTCTCCCCAGCCTGACGGAGGAGCCCCGCCCCGCCTGGGACACGGCCCTGGAAGCCTGTTGTCCGAGCCGGCTCCGGTTATTACTAGAAGCACCTCCAGGAACAGCTGGCGAGGGGCTTCCTTGTGGAAGGAGCCAGCAGGGATGCTGGTCGTCTCCACCAGGCTGGGCACCGAGCCCAGTCCTACCCCTGGGCTAGGCCATGCCCCAGGCCCTCTCCTTGCTGCCGCCCGGGGAGCTGCCGGTCCCCGTGGCCTCTCCCCGCCCTGCGTCCGTTAGTCTGAACCAGCACCAGGGATGAATGCTGTCCTTTGTGGGAGACACTGGCGTTTCCTGGCCTAACTGGTTACTCGGCCTGTGGGGCTGCCTTCGGCGGGGAGCGCCCGTGTGACCTGTGACTTACGTGACTGGAAGAACAGGTTGAAACCCCGGCTTTGGGTTTGCCCGCTGCCTTCGCTGCCCCCATATCAGTGGCAGCAGCATCTCTGAGGTTCGCAGGGGAGTGTGCGCGGGGCAGGCGGGGCAGATCTGAGGCTGGGATCCGAGTTGCAAGTAGCTCCGTCTTGAACAGTGAGTGCTTTTCATTGTAATGCAGAGCCGTGTGCCTGCGGTGTGCCAGCACATGCCAGCTGTCCCGGTCCATGGCCCTGCTGTGGGGGCTGGTTTGTGTGAGTTCGTTCTGTGTGTGAGCAGTGGGGAGGGTCATAGAGGAGATGAAGCTATTTGGGGCGCCTCACCTAGACTGGAGCAATTGCTTTTACTTCGGAGAGGAGGAAAAAGTGTTGAGTAGAAATTGAAGTAAAGAAGAAAGCTGACAATGAACAGAAAAGTTAAAAAAAAAAAAAAACACTAAAAAGACTTGGAGACCCACAAACTTCAGTGTTATCTTATGTTTCTAAGTTTTCAGATTTCATGTGGTTCCCTAGCATGTAGCTGCCTCCCCACAACTTGAACTCCTGTAACTGATGGAGATTGGTGATTAACCAAATGAGTGAAGCATTTGGCTTGTAAGTGTCTAAACACGCATACCTACTCATTCTCTCATGTGGACACTCACATTATTGTGTCTGTCCGGTGTGAGTGAGCCAGAATTAACACCGATTTTTCGAATATCGTTTGGGCTAGACCTGAGTGGTGCAGGAGAGGACTCTGACCCAGAGCGTCTCACTGCTGACTGCAGCTTTTGCAAATAATAAAATGAAGCACTACTGCTATTCCCAGTGAGTTTTGGGGAATTTGTCCAGCAGCTGTGGCATCTGTCCTGGGGCATGGGATCCCTCATTCCTTGTCACAGCCAGTAGAAACGTTGGTTTTCCATGTAGAGATGGTGTCCTACATGCCTACACTTCTCAGGTTTCACACAGTGCTCGGTGCGCATGTTATATTACTTCATGGAGAAGTAAGATACCACTCACTGTACTGATGGGAAAACTTGTTTCTAAAAGTTGGTATTTGGGAATTAATAAGCTGCAGTTACTTCCGTTAGAATCTATCTAAATAACTGATGACTCTTGATGATTATTGGTGATCACATCTTTTTAGTGTAAGATGAGTTAACAGTGTGATTTGGGTGACACAGATTAACGAAGTTATACAGGTTTCACGGTGCACAATTCTACAACCTGTCACCTGTACACTGTATTGTATGTCCACCCTCCAATCAGTGACCAGTTTATTAACAGAATTAGTCTTTTCTTTTTAATACATTTTTATTGATTTCAGAGAGGAGGGGAGAGGGAGAGAGAGAAACATCGATGATGAGAGAGAATCATGGATCAGCTGCCTCCTGCATGCCCCGCACTGGAGATCGAGCCCATAACCCAAGCATGTGCCCTTGACTGGAATCGAACCTGAGACCCTTCAGTCCAAAGGCCGACACTCTATCCACTGAGCCAAACCAGCCAGGGCAACAGAACTAATCTTAAAGACTATGAACAATCCTTAATGATTCATGCACCCCTCCCTCCCTTATTATATAGCCTAGATTTTTTCATAATATGACAACCCTAAATACCAAATCTAATTTCTGTTTAATGCATTTAAAACATTAATCCTTTTTCTGCCTCTTTAGTAAGACAGATTGACCTACTGAATGGCACTAGTATGAATAGTTTTCATAATTGAATGATGAGAACAGAATCTGTTCCATCTGGAGTCACTGACATGTAGAATTGGAGGAGACGTTAGAAATTGTTTGACTGATGAGCCATTTTAATTTGTAGAAATGAATGAATTATGATGATCTAAGGGGAAGCATGGTTCCAGATAGAAAACCACATCAATCAGTTGACTGACTTGTGCCTTCACCTTAGTTGCCCCGAACTTTCTGTTTTCTTTATTGAGGAAACAAGAACAATGGTGTTCTCTCTCATTTCCGGGAGAAGGAAAGCAGATCTCAGAGTGCTTGTGGGGGTTTTCTGAAAGCTCATACTTTTTCATTCATCTTTATAAAATATAAATGAATGTTACAATGGTCTTTCTCAAGTAGTATGATCATTTAGACTGACTAACCCTCACTCTAACCATAAAGTATCTAGTTTTTATTTATATATTATCCAGGCCTCTAAAAAAAATCTTTCAGTTTTGGCTTAAATTAGACTACTAAAAATTTGATAAGGTAAGAAAAAATTTCAGAATGCTTTTTTTAGGTATTGAATTCATTGTTGAATCATTTTAGAGCATGCAGATTATTTCTGATTCTCACTGATATTTCTCTCTAGAAATTGCAGGATGGTCCTTCCTGTGCATTATAGAACTTTCCTGAGATGCCCATGTGGTATCACTCAATGATCTTTGTTCATAAGTTATGTCCTAGATGAAAGGGGACTGGGAGGATGTCTTCACTTTCCCTCATCCCTCATGAAGCGGCACCTGTGGGCACACAGTAGGCTTTCATAACATACACGATTTTACATATGCGACTATATACATGATTTCTTGTTTTAAAAATATTTTATTGATTTTTTTTTTTTTTTTTTTTTTTTACAGAGAGGAAGGGAGCGGGATAGAGAGTTAGAAACATCGATGAGAGAGAAACCTCCATCAGCTGCCTCCTGCACATTCCCCACCGGGGATGTGCCCGCAACCAAGGTACATGCCCTTGACCGAAATCGAACCTGGGACCATTCAGTCCGCAGGCCGACGCTCTATCCACTGAGCCAAACCGGTCAGGGCCCATCTACGATTTCTTTATTTTAGAGAGAAGTGTGATTGTTTAGAAACCAGTTGAGAAATTCTGCTCTGTTGCACAGTACGATCAGCCGCTTGCTAACTGTTAGAAAGCCTTTGTAGAACTCTTGAACTCAGTATAAGGCAAGAACTTTATTTAGTCTGAAAACATCATTTAATCTTGCTTCATCTTGTCAACTTATTTTGATTGTATGTTGCTGGCAGACCAAGAGCAGTGATGACCTTTTAGCTGGAATGGCTGGAGGGGTGACCGTGACTAATGGTGTCAAAGGAAAGAAAAGCACCTGCCCTTCCACAGCGTCTTCAGCCTCGGCCCCCGCCATGACCACCGTGGAGAACAAATCCAAGATGAGCACAGGTAGGCGGGCGCCCGGCTCAGAGCTCAGCGCCTTGTGTGCCGAGGTGAGGTGGGCATTCGGGGTTCCGGCTAATGGAGAGTTTCCGGCACATGCACAGGTGAACGGATGGGCCGTGCAGTGCCTGTGTCCATCCACTCAGATTCCGCTCCTGCTCCCTGGTCACAGCAGCCCCGGGGAAGCTTCTCTTCCTCTGTCCCTTTCCTCTTGCTTCTCTCCTGCCTTTCCTTTGGGACGTGCTCAGTGCTGGCTCCTCCTCTCTGGCTCTCCTCGTGCGCAGACCTTTTCTCTCCCAGCCTGCTCTCTGGTTTAGTGGAGTGGGGCCGGGGATGAGTATCGGGGGACAGTGTTACAGCAGTCCTTTCCTCTTCGGCCTCCCTTTGCGGGGTTCCTCCCCATTCTGTTACTTGTGCCTTTGAGTCTGTTGCTGATTTATGATCCCGTCTGTGTTTTTACAGAGATCCCGACCTTACTCCCTGAGTGTAGGGCTTCCTTCATCTCCCTGCTCTGCCTCTCATGTCCCCCTTCCCCGCTCTTCCTTCCTTCTCACATGCTCCACTCAGCATCGTCCACTCAGTTTCCCTAGCAGGGCTCTCTCCTGTGTCTCTTCCCTGCTCAGGAGCATTGGTTGACCTCTGCGACTCACTGACCTCTCCTGGACAGTCAGGTCTCTATAGAAACCTCCCTGCTGCTTTTGTCACCTTGTGGCCTCACTCTACGTTTTTATGGGCCATGCTCGCTCCTGCCTGCTCATCCCCTGCCTGTCCTGTGGCTGCCACCGTTCCCTTCCCTCCATGCTCCTGAGACCTGGCAAAGGTACTGACCATGTGCCTGCAGCACGTAGCTCTTTTGTTCCTTATGACCTCTGTGGCCTGGTGCCTGCCACAGAAAGGACTAATGGTGCTTTAAAAATGCTCATTGATTAGGTCTAGAGAGTATTTTTCATAGCAAAAAAAAAAAAATGCTAATTGATTTCTTAAGTGTTCGTGGGAGGAGGCAGCTGATCGATTATTCTCTCTCATCATTGGTATTTCTGTCTCTCCTTCCCTCTCCCTTCCTCTCTCTGAAATCAACGTGTAGATGCCTAGATTTCATCTCATTAGACCCGGGGCATAAGTAAGCTGTGTGTCTTTTTATCACTGATATTTTTGCCTTAAATTCTTTGTTTTAAACACGTAGGCACAACTTCTTCAACCAAGCGTAGCACATCCACAGGGAGTAAAGAATCCGGCTCCACGAGAGAGAGGTTGCGTGAGCGTCCCCGGGTCAACCCGAGCAAGAAGCTGCCTTCCGCGGGCCCGGGAGCCAGCGACGCGGCCCTGCCCAAGCGCTCCCGCAGTCGCGCGGCTGCCGAGTGTGACGTCCGCATGAGCAAGTCCAAGTCGGACAATCAGATCAGTGACAAAGCTGCGCTGGAGGCCAAGGTGAAAGACCTCCTCTCGCTGGCGACCACCAAGGACGCGGAGATCTTCCATTTGCGGAGCGAGCTCCGCGACATGCGTGCCCAGCTGGGCATGAGCGAGGACCAGGCCGAGGGGGAGGACAAGTGCGAGGAGAAGGCGGCCATGCTGGCCCCCCAGCCCACGGACGTGGAGTCCACGCTGCTGCAGCTGCAGGAGCAGAACACCGCCATCCGCGAGGAGCTCAACCAGCTGAAGAACGAGAACCGGATGTTGAAGGACAGGCTGAACGCCCTGGGCTTCTCCCTCGAGCAGAGGCTGGACAACTCGGAAAAGCTGTTCGGCTACCAGTCCCTGAGCCCGGAAATCGCCCCCGGGAACCAGAGCGACGGAGGAGGGACGCTGACCTCCTCGGTGGAAGGCTCTGCCCCGGGCTCCGTGGAGGACCTTCTGAGTCAGGACGAGAACACCCTCATGGACCATCCGCACAGCAACTCCATGGACAACCTGGACAGCGAGTCCAGCGAGGTGTACCAGCCCCTCACCTCGAGCGACGACGCCCTGGACGCGCCCTCGTCCTCGGAGTCGGAGGGCGTGCCGAGCACCGAGCGCTCCCGGAAGGGCAGCAGCGGCAACGCCAGCGAGGTGTCGGTCGCTTGCCTGACGGAGCGGATCCACCAGATGGAGGAGAACCAGCACAGCACGAGCGAGGAGCTGCAGGCCACGCTGCAGGAGCTGGCGGACCTGCAGCAGATCACCCAGGAGCTCAACAGCGAGAACGAGAGGCTGGGCGAGGAGAAGGTCATTCTGATGGAGTCGCTCTGTCAGCAGAGTGACAAGCTGGAGCACTTCAGCCGGCAGATCGAGTACTTCCGCTCCCTCCTCGACGAGCACCACCTCTCCTACGTCATCGACGAAGACGTCAAGAGCGGCCGCTACATGGAGTTGGAGCAGCGGTACATGGACCTGGCGGAGAACGCCCGCTTTGAGCGGGAGCAGCTGCTGGGGGTCCAGCAGCATTTGAGTAACACTTTGAAGATGGCGGAGCAAGACAACAAGGAGGCCCAGGAAATGATAGGGGCGCTCAAGGAGCGCAACCACCACATGGAGCGGATCGTGGAGTCCGAGCAGAAGGGGAAGGCGGCCTTGGCGGCCACGCTGGAGGAGTACAAGGCCACCGTGGCCAGTGACCAGATCGAGATGAACCGCCTGAAGGCCCAGCTGGAGAACGAGAAGCAGAAGGTGGCGGAGCTGTACTCCATCCACAACTCGGGGGACAAGTCCGACATCCAGGACCTGCTGGAGAGCGTGCGGCTGGACAAGGAGAAAGCGGAGGCCTTGGCGAGCAGCCTGCAGGAGGACCTGGCACACACCCGGAATGATGCCAATCGGTTGCAGGATGCCATTGCCAAGGTACTGCCTCAGTAGCTCAGTGTTAGGAGCAGCCTCCTGCAGCTGCGCATGCCCATGCCCATGCCCATGCCCATGCCCACTGAGCGCCAGCATCGCCTGCGTGGGGTCATTAGCTGCTTTGTCTGTTCCTGCTCACCCGAGGATACTTTTTTCCCATTGACTTTTGAGAGAGTGTGGAAGGGAGGGAGGGTGGGAGGTGGTGGGGCGAAAATCAGTGTGAAAGAGATACATCGAGTGGTTGCCTCCTGCACACCTGCCCCAACTGGGGCCGGGATTGAACCTGCAACCGAGGTACATGCCCTTGACCGGCACTCGAACCCCTGACCCTTTGGTGCTTGGGTCAATGCGCTAACCACCGAGCACGCTAGCCAGGCTCATTAGCTTTATTTTCAGCTGCTATGCTTAACGTTTGAGGACGGTTTTCTTTTATTGGGGTAGAATGAAAAGTATTCTTTATTTAAAAATATATTTTTATTGATTTCAGAGAGGGAGGAAGAGGGAGAGAGAGATAGAAACATCCACGATGAGAGAATCATGGATTGGCTGCCTCCTGCAAGTCCCTGACTGGGGATCGAGCCCACAACCCAGGCATGTACCCTTGACCGGAATCGAACCTGGGACCTTTCAGTTCGCAGGTCGACTCTCTATCCACTGAGCCAAACCGGCCAGGGCGAAGAGTATTCTTATAATAATGTCACTTCCACTCACTTGCATTTCGTTACCGTTTTCCTGCCTGGGGCTGGAGTTCAGCTAACACCAGAATTTGTCCGTGGTTCTGGTACACCCAGGGCAGCGTGCCAGGCAATTTCCCATCGACATCTGTGACGTGTTCTGGCATAAGAAGGCTGGAGAGCCAGGATTCCAGGTGGCGTCTGCCTCTGCTCATCTGCTGTGGTTGTAGGTTTTCAGTAGAGTCTGTTGTGAGTTAAATGTTCTGGAGTGTGAGGCTCCTTTCCCAGAGGCCTGGGGTTTGTTGCGGGGGCACCTTTGGGGTCATAGTGCAGGTCCCTTGTCTTACATGCGGCTCAGTTATGAGGACTCAGAGCTGCGCCCCAGGGTGCTGGCACTCTGTCCCGGGCTCTCTGCCCGCCTGATGGCTGGTATACAGTCTGTTTGAGTGAGTTTATCTAATTTACCTCACGCTCTGTTTCCTATTTTAGTGCAATGGTTTTTAAATAAGAAACATTAGTATGTCTTTGGCCAAAATTTGCATAATTTAGACCCTAATTTTTTTTAGTGATACAATTTAGATGTGACAGTATTTGGGGATTATTTTTTGTTTCTCATTATTAATTTGATACTGAAACTACCACAGATGGGACAGTTTCTGTGGGAGAACATGTTAACCATTCATCGAATGCATGCCTTCAGCCCAGACTTTGGAGGAGGGAAAATTTCCAGAATTCCCCCCTACATAATCTAGTTAAATTCAGTGATTTGCCAGCATCCTTTCAGTCAGTGACGTAGTGACAGTATTCTGAGTATATTACATGAGGTTCTGTTGTAGAAGGCTGCTTCATACCTTTAACAGTTATTTCTTATGCAGGTCATTTTAGTTCACGCAGAGCAACTCGCACTTCGCTTCCCTTTGAAACTGTGTACCTCAGTTCCAGAATCTATCGTAAAACAGCTCTTAACTTCTCTAATCTGCACCATCGATTTCCTACAGGTGGAAGATGAATACAGAGCCTTCCAAGAAGAAGCTAAAAAGCAAATAGAAGATTTGAACATGACATTGGAAAAATTAAGATCAGAGCTAGAAGAAAAAGAGACGGAAAGGAGCGACATGAAAGAAACCATTTTTGAACTTGAAGACGAAGTCGAGCAGCATCGAGCCGTGAAACTTCATGACAACCTCATTATTTCTGATTTAGAGAGTAAGTGACGTGGGGACATTTCGTTCCTTTTCGTCCTGCCCTTTAACGTGGGAATAGTTTACAGCCAGTAACAAAATAATGTAGTCATTCCGACAGCAGTGCTGCGAAGGCAGGCAGTGGCACAGCGGGAGCAGAAATACGCACATGCTCAAGTCTAGCCCACACGTTAGCTGGTAGTTTTCAGGCTCCCGTGTTTTGTTCTGAAGAACTGGTAAGTAGAAGCATTACATTAAAACTGCGCTTAATTATGGAAAATTATTTAAGCAACAAGCTAATGGGGTTATTATTTTCTAGATCTTAGGAAAAGCCATTTAGTATCTATGTCTAGTGATTGCAGGTATTCTGTGACGAAAAAGTATTGATTCTTCATAATCTTGTGCCTAAATCGCAGGTTTATTTGTCTGATTTTCCTCCCTCCCATGGAGATTTTATAATCTGGTGGAATCGAAACTCAGATTTTAAGTTGCTTTTTAAAAATAAAACTTTTTAAGAACTATTTTGCAGTTATGTCAGATTTCTAAAGAAGTTGCAAAAATAGTACAAAGATTCCTGTGAGAAAGTTTGATGAAGCAGAATTTTCATGATCTTAAAGTCTTCCCAGACTGTTGATTACGTTGCAAGTGAGGAAAAAGAAGCAACAGAAATTATGCAGTGGGAAAATGGGGCTACGTTTTAACAGGGTGGTCATGTCAGTGACTGGGGCACAGGGAGATCAGACACATCAGCTAGGCTGTACTCTGGCTGAGGCATAACTTCAGTTAATCAGAGAGAAACATTAGACAGAAAAGTGAGGCGCGTGTTCTTAGTAACTGAATTCCTAAAATACGCCAGTGTCATAGGAGACAGAGCGATGGGAAAGTTCTAGAGTGAAGGCGGCTAAGGAGAATGTGCCTAGACTGGGTCCAGTGCTATAGGGGGAGATGATATAATGGATATTATGACAAAATTGGGATGTGGATGGTAGATTGGTACACATATCAGTATACATTTATGCACTTGATATTTGTACTGTGTCTTATAAACGAATGTCCCTATTCTTGGGAACCACACACTAAATATTTAGGAGTAAGGGACCATGATGTATATTCTTAAAGGGTTTGGGAAAAAATTAGGGATAGAACCCTGGCTGGTGTGGCTCAGTGGTTGGGCATCATCACGTGCACCCAAAGGTTGCTGGTTTGATTTCCGGGTTTCCCACCTAAGACTTTAGATTTGAATGTGGAAAGAGCGACACCTTGTGGTCATCACTGGAAAAGGTTAAACTATAGGGATTCCTGTGCCAAAACTTTATAATAAATCATTGCCAAAATAAAGTTACATTAACATTATATGGATTTTAATTAAAGAATGGCTGAAAATTCTGAGTAAATTATTTAGCTGTATAGTTTCTCTTCCCATTTTTTCTAAATGAAAAGTTCAAATATGCAGAAATACTGCAAGAATGATATAGTTAGCACCAACTACTGAGATTTGACAATTTAATTTTAATTTAATACTTTGCAATATTTTGTGTGTATGTGCGTTTAACTGAACCAGTTGACAGTAAGTTGTAGACCTTATGACACTTAACATGCAACTGCTATTAAACAGTCTCAAATGGTCCTTCATCACTTCTCCACTTCTAGAAATGTATCTTCAGGTAAACAGTTGTGTAAAGGCACTCGGTGTGTATAACAGAACTTAGAACCATTCTAACTTCGTTAATAGGAAGTTGCTAAGACAAATCATGACATATTCAGTCCATGGACTACTAACACAGCCATCAAAATAGTGCTACAGATCTGTATGTATTGATAAAGGTGTCCCTAGCCTGCTAAGTAGAAAGGCTTTTAAAGCAGTATAATGGTATAATCCCATTTTTCTTTTAAAAAAAGTATAAACTCATAGGAAGTCTGAAAGGATATATACCAAATCTAATTATGGGTAATCTATTTTTGTTACCCTTTTCTGCTTTGAAGATTTTATTGTGAGCACTTAATTACTTTTAGAATCTGGAAAAATAATCCACTTTTTTTCCAGAAAAATAAAAATGAGTAAAATAAAAATTGAAAAATGAAAGTAGTCAGTAGTTCATTTGAAGCTCATCTGTGTCCTCTGTGCACATGAGGAATTCTGGCTTTGGGGATAAAGCTGTGACCTACTGGCTAGAGGCGCTGCCTGCCTGTCTCCCCTGCCCCCGAGGCGCGGTATTTAACTGGTCACTCTTGTTCTTTCCCTTCTTCCAAAATCGCACCTGCTATCCATTGGCGCAACCTGCCCAGACAGGAGAGTGACTGAGCACTGGGTGTGAGTACCCTGAAGTTTCTTGGATTTGGGGGGCACAGAAGTTTGCTTGTGAACTTTCATCATTTTACACCCCTGGGTCCGTGGTTGATCCCGAGCCAATGGTCGCTTTCTAGTAGCACCTGCAGGAATGACGGGCATGTCCCTGGCGTGGAGGCCTGGTTATGGTTATGGTTCTTGGTTTGTCTTGGTGATGAGAGGATGATGAGCCCTGCTATTAATTGGGCAGGACAGTGCCCACAATTGTTCAGAGCAAAATTGGTCTAATAACAATAAGAATAGCAATTTACCTGATTTCTAAGAAGAAATAGGATTGTAAAATTGAGTTATAGGTAATTTAAAAGTGAGATCATAGTAGCACTTCGGTTCTTTGGTAATAGAGTTTAATGTTGCTTTTGAGTTGAAGACAGTAGATGGCAGTGTCCCTCTCACTAGGAAAACACCGAAGGAAACTGCATTTAGAGCAGTGGTTCTCAACCTTCCTAATGCCGAGATCCTTTCATACAGTTCCTCATGTTGTGGTGACCCCCACCCATAAAATTATTTTCGTTGCTATTTCATAGCTGTAATTTTGCTACTATTTTGAATCGTAATGTAAATATCTGATATGCAGGATGTATTTTCAAACGACCCCTGTGAAAGGATCGTTAGACCCCCAAAGGGGTCGCGACCCACAGGTTGAGAACCGCTGATTTAGAGGCTCCAGTATTGAAGACATATGCTGTCCTTTCACGTGATCATGAATGGGCTCAACTAGTTTTCAAGACAAAAAATTAAGCACGGACTCCTTTGATTCTAAGGAGGAAAAGCCTGTTGTCACTTTTGTTGTTGGTAATATGTTCTCATTGATTTTTAGAGGGAGGAAAGGAGAGGGAGAGAGAGAGAAACATCTATTGGCTGCTTCCTGCCTGCCCCCGTGACCTCTTGGTACATGGGATGATGTTCAATCCATTGAGCCACACTGGTTGGGCCTGTTGTCATTTTTAATTCTTGGATGCAAAGTGAAAATACAGTTATGATTTATAACTTTAACTCAGATTCCCTAGAGACACTTAGTGCACTTTATTCTTCCTAAATGTGTCCATTGGCTGCCAGCTTCACTTCTATTTAAAAGGAATCAGACATGACGATAGGCATGTAGTGTTGGGTATAGAAGGATAATCTTTTCAGGCGTGCTTATGTGCATTTTGTGGCCATTAATGTGGAGAAAGAGAATAAGGACAAAGAGAAAAGGATAAGGACAAAAGAAATGAATGGAACTGATTAAGCAGCGGTCACCAGCAGGGCACCCTCCTAAGGCCTTTCCCCTTCAGCATGGGTTTTGGAGCAGAACTCTCAATAGAACGTGACTCCCCAGACATTTCTGGTTCTGGAGGATTCTGGCCTGGGCTGTGCCTTCATCTCGCATCCCACTCTATCTAGCATGGCACTTGCCTATTAGTGCTCATTAAATGTGTACAGTGAGTGAAATTGTTTGAAGAAAATTCATATTATGCAAGAAGTAAGTATTCATTTACTTTATAAATATATTTTTCATTTTGTAAAAAGACTCCTAGAATTAATGGTAGCAGCTCCCCATGGTATTATATAATTAAGTTTGTAAAAATTGTATTAATTCACCACTTTCCTGCCATTTATTCCAGTGTATGAAGTAAGTTATGCTTGCATAAATACTTTACATTAATAACCCTTGTGATTAAAAGTTCACATTGTAATAGCAGTCAGTGTTGTTTTGATTGTTTGTGAGCCCATAATATGCATGTTTCTAACAATTGATTTTACTAAACCTATTGTTTCAGAATTAAGGCACTGAGGAAGGAAGTACTCCAGAAATTGTGATTTAAACTTGACATTTTCTTTAGAAAGTAATGCTGGTTCATCCTTGGAGTGAACGTTTCTTTTTTCTTTAAAGCTGCGTATTAAAATAAAAGGGCTGTGGGCAGCGGGCCTGTTTCTGAATGCCATGGTTAATGACCTCCTCCCTTTCTATTATTCCTTTTGAATGCAACTCGAAGAATAAATATTTAAACTTTGTGATCATTTCAGATACGGTTAAAAAACTCCAGGACCAGAAGCACGACATGGAAAGAGAAATCAAGACGCTGCACAGGAGACTCCGGGTAGGCTGTCCTCGTGGGTCGTCCGGTTAGGAAGCAGAGTCTTCCGAACGTGAAGCTTGGGGTCGTTACTGACCATGTTCACGTTCACGATTGGCTTCAAATACGGTTATAACGTTGACCCCACTAGGCTTGGAGCAGAAAGCAAATGCCATTATTTAAAATTGAGACTGGTACTAGATTCTGGGGAGAAGGATGTACTAGTAACTCATTAGTGGTAATTTTAGAAAGATGGATTTAGCCCGCCGGTGTGGTTCAGTGGTGGAGCATCGACCTATGGACCAGGAGGTCACGGTTCGATTCCGGATTAGAGCACAGGCCGGGTTTGGGGGCTCCATCCCCAGTGTGGGGCGTGCAGGAAGCAGCCGATTCATCATTCTCTCATCATCATTGATGTTTCTATCTCTCTCCCTCTCCCTCTCTGACATCAATAAAAATATTTCTGTAAAAAGATGGGTTTAAGAAGCAAGTGTTACCTTTTGGAAAGAAAGTGGTTAGCTGTTGATTGGGAAGTACCCTGCACCAAGCTGTTCCAGTCTGCCATGGGTCTGGTCAGCTTGCCGGCAGCAGTGCCCTCTGCTGCCGAGGGTGGAAGAGCTGACGTCATAGTCTGGCTGGTGCCACAGTTGCTCCGCTGCCCTCCCGGGGCAGGACATTGCTTTGGGGTGGCAGGCGCTGGGCTGGGTGTGGGCAGCTGAAGCTGTGGTGGAGGCGATGCCCCAGGGAGGCTCCCCCGGCCACCCCCGCATCCTCCGTGGCTGTGGGAAGCGGTGGACTGTACAGTTCCTTAGCTCCTCTCTTTGTCTCTAAGGTTGTGTCTGCCTAGATTAGGTTCAGTGTTTTTCTTCTGGCTTCCTCTTCCTTTTCCTTTACTTTTGATTTTTTTTTTTTCCCTGTTAGTTTTTGATGTCAGGTTATTTATAGTGTCTCACTGTATGACTTTTCAGCAGGGTTCACACACCATTTATCTACCTTCTTGAGCTGTTCAGAGGTAAAGCGCTATACATTTTGGATGATATGTTTGTTTTCCTAAGACTTGCTTTGAAACTTAAATGAGTAAGGAAGGCTTGACTTTGCCATCATTAATATTTATTGAGAGCTTTTTGAATGTTTGATGCCTCAGTGGACAGATAGCTAGAAAATGTTTTCCTCGTTAAGAAGTTCAGTCATAATAATCGCATTACCTGCTAGCTATAGGTAATAGCAGTTCTCTGGGATTTAAAAGAAGTTTATCATTGTTTAGGACAGTGCATTACAGCAACCTAATCATAAACACATTTTATTGTTTTAAATAAGTTTGTACTACTCTCTTTTGGAAATAAAAATTCAGTTTTTTAATATAGGAAGAATCTGCGGAATGGCGGCAGTTTCAGGCTGATCTTCAGACTGCGGTGGTCATTGCCAACGACATTAAGTCTGAAGCACAAGAGGAGATTGGTGACCTGAAGCGCCGGTTACATGAGGCTCAGGAAAAAAATGAGAAGCTCACAAAAGAACTGGAAGAAATCAAGTCCCGCAAGTACGTTTTGAGAACCCAGTTGTGTCCGTATGTTTCAGCACATCCCAGTTCTGTGGTGTGGTGTTGTGGAGAGAACTTGGGGTGTGACACTGGGATGACTGAGCGTGGAGCTAGTAGAAATTACTCAGCTTTCCTGGCCTCATTTTAGGACACCTGTGGCATAGTGCAGTCCACAGGGATCCTTCAGAATTGCCAGTGTCCATAATCACATCTCTGGAGGAGGTCAGAGGGTTTTGTTTTGTTTGGTTTTTTTAAAATTATATTTTATTGATTTCAGAGAGGAAAGGAGAGGGAGAAAGATAGAAACATCAGTGATGAGAGAGAATCATGGAGCAGCTGCCTCCTGCATGTCCCACACTGGGAATCGAGCCCGCAAAGTGGGCATATGCCCTGACCGGGAATCGAACCAGTGACTTACTGGTTCATGGGTTGACGCTCAACCACTGAGCCACACTAGCAGACAGCAACTAACTTTTAAGTAATTACCACTTGTTGCATTTTGGTGTACCATCAAGGAAGAATAGCCACAGCTAGCTAAAAAAAACACACTGATTTTAATATCATTAAAATTTCCTTTCCTTTTCCAATTACATATCTGTGCAAAGCTTACTTATTTTTCACATCGCAATAGAGTGAGTGTATAAGAAATGAGAACCTAGCAGTATTTTGTTGAGCCAGACATTAAAGAGATATGCAAAAATATTAAAACACTGCTGTTCTTACTAATATGTTTTTAGTTTTTGAAAATATAGTCAAAAGAAAGCCAAATGAGAAATTTTCCTAAGGGCTGGCTTAATGTTTGCTCACCTAGAAGCTTGCTTGCTGGTTACATGACATGTACAAACTCTGCAACTGAAATTTCATCCCAGATGAAAACTTCTGTGTTAGCTCCGAGAATTAGAGCTGGCCAGAGCGAAGTGCAATTGATTTTTAGATGACTCACGACCGTCCCCGAGCATCCAGGGGACTCATGTTACTGATATGGCCTCAGTCTTTTTTTTTCTCCCCTTTGTAGAAATTCTATTTGGAGACTGCAGCAGTTTTTAAATTTTTATTTTAAAAGTGTGTGCTTTGATTTCATTTCTTTATATTTCTGTGTCTACGCATAGCGTGTTGGACAGCCAGTCTGGATGACCTGTACGTGCTGGGAGTTCCCAGACTCCCGCGGGCCCAGGCCCTCCCAGCAGCCCAGAACCGTGAGGCCCCCAGTTCTGAGTCAGACTTTCGGGCCGTCCGCCTCTCGTTTTATTGCTAATTGATTACTAATGTCCTCACCTTACACTCACTCAGATGAAAATGGAACTGATGGTTACTTAACGTACTTAGGAGAACCTGATATAAAGATTTTCATATCATTTCCTGGAATTTACCAAGCAAATGAGAAGATTAAACCAAGTAATTTACTCTGCTCAACTGATAGTATTTTTTTAATTTTAAACTGATACTTTTTAATGCTCTTCAGTTGGGGGGGAGGGGAGTTTGTATTACCTAGTATATATGTAAAAAAATGCCCTGATTTCAATATTGTTTTCAGGCAAGAGGAGGAGCGCGGCCGGGTGTATAACTACATGAACGCTGTTGAGAGAGACTTGGCGGCCTTGAGGCAGGGCATGGGGCTGAGTAGAAGGTCCTCGACTTCCTCCGAGCCGACCCCCACGGTCAAAACCCTCATCAAGTCCTTCGACAGCGCGTCCCAAGGTAAGTTCTTGCCCGTGTGCGGGGCGGGCAGTCATGTCCTTACCGCGTGCTCTCCGGTCCGGGTCGGTGTTCTTCATTGCCTTAGCTCTGAGTCCCGTCACATTTCACGGAGAGTCACTGTGAGTCCCACTAGAGGGTGTTTTTTAACAGGAGGTTTGGGGAAGCTTCAGCTTCAGGGATCTTGGTCTGAGACTCGTGCCTGGCCCCCTGCAGAGCTGTGTCTTCACACAGGCCTGTGACTTTGAGCGCCTTCTCTGTGCCTCAGAGCTGCCTCAGGACTTCAGCCCTTGCCCTTCCTCTTCGCTGTTGCAGACCTGTGTCCTCAAACACCGACCGGGCACTGGCGTGGAGGTGGTTCCTAGACTTCTCACGTCCAACACCAAATCTTGGCCCTCAGCTTCTGTGTGCAGCGGAGGAGGCATCAGCCTGGACAGCCTCCCGGGAGCGGAGAACACACTGGGGAGACCAGTCACACAAGCTTCCACTTACCATGAGGCATTTCTCATGCACTTGTTTCTTTGTTTGTTTTTCTAGGACCAAACCCTAATGCAGCCGCAATTCCTCGAACCCCGCTGAGCCCAAGTCCTATGAAGACGCCGCCTGCGGCCGCTGTCTCCCCCATGCAGGTCAGTGCCTGTGCTCAGGCCCGGGTCTCAGCACCTCACAGCTAGTCCTTCCTCTTCAGAATCATTCGCACTCATGTCAAGTGGGGGGAGGGGAGCAGCTGACCACTGCGTGCAGGGTGTAGTGGGATTTCCCCCCTAAAATGCTGGTGAATAGATGGAATTGAAATAAATTATGGAAATGTCAGTTGGATGAATCTGAAAATCTCTGATAGTGATAGGGAACAACCACTGGACACTTACTGTATGTGCAACACTGTTCCAGATGCTTTGTAGTCACTCATTTAATCCTCACAGCAATTCTGTGGGGTATTAGGGACTGTTCTTACCCCTGGTTTTCACTGTGGAAACTGAGGCCCAGAAGGCAACTTGCTGAGGGTCAGACGATGAAGAAGTGGCAGAGCTGGGATTTGAACCTGGGCAGTGTGGCTTCAGCGACCCTGCTTTAACGCGCTACTAAGTTACTTCTCTAGGCTGAACATGGAGTTGGCATCCTCAGCCTCTGCTGCCCAGCAGATCATTTCAGAACTCGGTGCTTAAGGCAGCCGCCTGGCTGTTGTTCACGTGTCTCTGGTGGCCACGCCGTTCCTGGCTTACTTTCCCTGGGCTCACTCCGCCAGCTGCTCCAGCCAGAGTGTGGGCGGGCCTGGCTCAGCAGGGAGGGCTGGGCTCCTCTCTCCATTGGTCTCTTCTCTGTCTCTCTCTCTCTCTCTGGCATATAATGTGACCAATAACCACTTAAAACAGAAGGACCCCAATGCCCAGTTTCCCTCAAAGATACCGTCTTGTAAATCTGTCGTATAATGCCACAACCGAGACACTGATGTTGGTATATGTAGACATAATGTTTCCATCACACAAGGACCCCTCCTACGACCCCTTACAGTTACACCTTCCCTCCCCTCCCTGACCCCACATCACTGACCCCTGGAGCCACTGGTATTCTGTGTGTAATCTCACTAAGAGAGTTAGTTTCAGCCTTATATAGTTTGGAAGGGATTATGCAAATTCATCACTATTTACTGTGCAGTTTTCTGTGTGAGTCCCAGCTCTAGACTCAACCTAACGTTAACCATGTTTGTCTTATGATTTCAGAGACATTCCATAAGTGGACCAATTTCTACATCCAAACCCCTGACAACCCTGTCAGATAAGAGACCCAACTATGGGGAAATCCCCGTTCAAGGTACATCTCATATGTTGTAGTATTTCACTTTAGTTGTCATCTTTGTAATTCTGACCCTTTTTGGCTAAAGTGTTACTTTCTTTGTTCTTGACATGACTGAAGCCAGGCTGGTACGCATCTTTATCAGAAGTTTACTGGTAACATGTCTTAATTACAGATGGGAGGTTAGTTATTAACAAGGGCATCTTGGAAGGCAGCTCTGTCATAGCGTCATCATCAGTGATAGAGAGTTGCTGCTGGGCACTATGTTTTCATAGTTTTTTGTGATGTTTGGATTGTTATCCCCATTTCACAGATACTAAAAGTGAGGCTTCACAGCGCGTCTTCACGCAGGTTAGCGTAGTTCCTGGGCAGTAGACCAGGCCGTCTACTCCGCTGTGCCCGCTGCTGTTCATAGGAGGAAGGGCGACTGACAATGACATCCGGCCGCTCTTCTCTGCGCTGTGAAAGGCGTGCCATGTTCACACAGCTCTTCACGCAGAGCCAGCCAGGACCAGGTCTCCTCCCTCTTGAAGTCAGGGTTCCTCCTCTTACCCATACTGCATTTTAAAAATATATTTTTATGGATTTCAGAGAGGAAGGGAGAGAGAGAGAGAGAGAGAGAGAGAGAGAGAGAGAGAGAGAGAGAGAGAGAGAAACATCAATGATGAGGAAGCCAATGATTGGCTGCCTCCTGCACGCCCCCCACTGGGGATCGAGCCCGCAACCCAGGCCTGTGCCTTTGACCAGAATTGAACCTGGGACCCTTTAGTCCGCAGGCCAGGCTCTACCCACTGAGCAAAATTGGCCAGGGCACTTGTAATGATTTTTTAAATGTCCAGCTTCTGCTCTAAACTCCAAGTTCCATGAGCGCAAGTTTCCTGCCTCCTATTTTCCTGTCTCTGACCGTGGTGGCAACCCCAGTGCCTGCCAAGCAGAGGACACCCAAATGATCCTCTTTAACGAGTGGACTGAGTAGCTCCATGTGGCAGTATAATCGCTCCTGCCTGCCACACGCACCTGTAGTGCACGAATCTGACTCCCTGAGGAGGGATAAACCGACAGTTGACATGAGATGGAGCCGGCCCGCCTTCTGCAGGAGGAGAGGGACATGGTTCTGACTGTAGCAAGTGCCTCTGAGCACCCACTCGCGTGCTTCTCCGTGAAAACGCTCCCGGACGTGGCAGCAGACCGCTGTGCCCGTGGAAGGTCACCACCCGTTGAGGCTCCAGGGCCAAGAAACGAGTCCTGTGTAGCGCGTTTCCAGAAGTGTCTGTCGAATTGAGGCAGACGTGGGTCCTTAGACATGCAGTGAGAAAAGACAGCCAGGCATTGGGAAACAGATCGGCCGCACGCTCCATGAGCTTCGTTTCCGGCGTGTGCCTGCAGTGTGCGTGGGGAGGAGGAAGACACACGGCACCTTGGGAACATGTCCCTGTGGGCACGACAAGGACCGGGCTCAGCTGACGCACTAGCTTTGCTTCATGGTCTCTAGCCTTCGTTTTCGCTTTCTTCATTTGCTGTGCGTGGGGAGATTAAGATTGTAGGGGAAGCAGTTTTGTAACTGTGACATGGAAAATTTAATTAAAGAAAAAAAGGTTGCTTTGTGTTTCCCACTGCTTCCGTGTGCTGCTGGCTCTGTCTTGTCGGTCAGACTTGGTGCACAACAGCGCTCTTCCTGTGAGGAGGATGCCAGCTGCCCTCAGGACGCAGACTCCCAGGGTGCTGCCTGTAGGCCTTTTGCACAGGCAATGTGTGTCCGTGATAAGGAAGATGTGATTACTCGAGACTGTGTAAGTCCTGTCTTCACTAAGTAAGTCAGTTCCTGGCGGTGTGGCTCAGTGGGTGAGCATCGACCTAGGAACCAGGAGGTCACAGCTCAATTCCCGGTCAGGGCACAGGCCTGGGTTGTGGGCTCCATCCCCAGTGTGGGGTGTGCAGGAGGCAGCCGATCCATGATTCTCTCTCACCATTGGTGTTTCTCTCTCTCTCTCCCTCTCCCTTCCTCTCTGAAATCAATAAAAATATATCTTTTTAAAAACAAAGTTCATCCTTTCCCTCCAGGTAGTTTATAATTTCAGCCAGATGTGCCTCATGCTTAGAAAATAAATATTAAGAGAAAAGATGTGCTGTCCTTGAAAGATAACGTCACATGCATTACTTTTGACGTCATGATATTAGGAGAGGGAGTGTTTGTTGTCAATTCTTACAACGAGGTTTTGAGTGACCTTTTCTTGTGGTAAATCTTACCGTTTCCCTTTTTAAAGGAATGTTTGCTGTAGGGCTTTGCTGGTCACTGAGACTACAGTCTTCATGAAGGTGGTGTTTCCCCTCCTCCTAGTCACACGTCCTAACCCACCCCGACCAGGCGGAACACATCTCGTCCGCCCTTGTGCTTGTGGGCCTGGCCTGGCCACAGCCTGGTGGGGCGTGTAGCCCTCGGTGGCGGGGGGGGGGTGCTGGTCTGTGTTTGGGGGCTCCCACTGCCGGTGGCAGGTCCTGAGAAGACCTGCAGGACAAAGGCAGCCAAGCCCAGGAAGCGTGGGAACAGCTTGCGGGTTCCAGGGGCTCCAGAAACTCCCTGCACAACTTGTGTCCAGCGGGCAGGGGAGGAGCAGAGCAAGGCGAGGCATCTGATCGTGGCCTTCCCCGGGTGTTCAGAAGTGGCCCCTGCTTCCTTGTTGCCTGCAGACTGACTTCCACATGCCAGGCCCTGGAGGCTCCCCCAGCCAGCCTCATCCTCTCTTCACGCCCCTTTCCTGCTGCCCTGTCTGCTTTCCAGGTGCCCCCTGGTTAGCCAGGCTGGGACTTCATTCTTCAGCTGGCAAGTCCTCCTGCCCTCGCTCCGCGTGTTGTCTGGCTGAAATACTGTGACCCACTCCTCTTCCCTCGGGCACAGCCCAGCCCCGTGTCCTCACAGTGCGCTGAGGCCTCCCCTGCACCCTGAGGTCAGGACCCGCTCCTCCCTCTGTGTGAGAGCGCGTCATTCTAGTGTTCTGACCAGTTCCCTCCTGACTTGTCTGCTTTTGGATGAATGGCTTTCTCACCAACTGATGGTGGGCACAGGCCAGGCTTTGGTGTAGTTTGTGCTGTTTTAGACCCAGAGCCCATAGCGGATCTTTGAATGTTGAATTGCATCAGAGAAGGAAGTGGCAGTTGGTGATTTAGAAGCATTTTCATCTGTCTGATGTGTCATCCCTAGAATAAAGCCCTGAATGAAATGCGTTCCCACGTGCCTTATCTGCGGAAGTGGCTTTGTATGGGGAATCGTGGACGCGCCCTGGGTGGGGAGAGAAGGGTGAGAGGCGTAACTCACCTCCCTGCCACCTTGGTTACTTGGGCGTCCGTGTCAGTGTCTTTATTGTGACCTCCCGCTTTGTGCAGAGCACCTCCTACGGACATCTTCCACCAGCCGACCCGCGTCCCTGCCCAGAGTGCCTGCCATGGAAAGCGCCAAGACCATCTCGGGTAAGGACTCCTGTTTGAAACGTCCTTTAGAGAGACCCTTCCGGAAGTTTTAGTGATGGTGCTGAGGGCTTTCTCCTTAGACTTAGTTACCTTTCCTCGCCTTTTTAGCTCTTGGGTTGATTGTTTTTCACTCCGAATCTCCTCTGTCGTAGCTCTCAGATTCTATAGAAATCATATGGCCCTGATTCACACACACACACACACACACACACACACACACACCACGACTAAACCAAATTGTTCCCTTCATTTAAAAAGTATTTATGAGCCCTGGCCCATTTGCTCAGTGGTTAGAGCGTCGCCCCCCCTCACTGAGGGTTATGGGTTTGATCTGACATTAGAAGAAAAGACAGTAATAATTATAAAATCGTGTCAGAATATGTAAGTGCAGTATTACTCTAATAAGGTCCTGTAATAGGAGGAAGCATCGGACATTGCTTTTCTAAGGCAGTGTTATATCTGCTTGTGGTTATCCTGAAATTGTCGAGAACATTTTCACCAGGAAAAGGGAGGCGGTTTCCCTGACCCGGGGGACTGTTGCTGTATAGCATTCCTCAGCCAGCCCCGCGGGACATGGTGGATGGGCCCCTCATCGCCAGCGTCTGAGGTCAGAGAACGCGTCTGCTTTGTGAGCACCTGCCGGTACCCAGCGCATTCTCGCTAAAAAGCCGCTTGGATGTGGCTCTCCTATCAGCGGCTGAAGTGGTACTTCCAGCAGTTCCCAGAACTTTCCATCATTCTAACGAGATACCCTGTCTTACTATGCCCGACTTTCAAAGTAGGACTTTCCTGATTACTTTTATTTTTCAGTCGCTGACTTGACACCTTTTGATTTTCTGTCTCGTTGATTTATGGCTTTTAAAACATGGTCTGACCCAGAATGAAGTGTTTCTCTTTTCTGTCCCTTTCACAGTGTTTTGGGGTAATTTCAGGAGGATCATATTGGTTTTCTTGGGGAATAAGTAGTTGTCAAGTACTGCGTTTATTAGCCTTTGGTTTTTAGTGGCATCTGTGATTACACGAATGTTCCCAGAGTACTTACTGTGCCCCGGGTGAGAACTGAGGGTCACAGGGCGGGTAAGACACACTGCGTACCCCCATGGCATAGGAGGGTTAATGCATAGCTCAACTACTGTACATTTTTTTATAGCTTTTTAAATGAAAAGGGAAATTCTTTCAACTTATCAGTAAGATAAGGAAAATTGTACTTTTTTCGCCTGTACAGTAATTTCTGCTCTTGGAACCTGTTGGAGAAAATGTCTCAAGAACTCCATTTAAGATGTTTTTGCTCTAAAATGCTTAATGTCTATTTTCAGTGTCTCGACGAAGTAGTGAAGAGATGAAGCGAGACATCTCCGCCCCCGAGGGAGCGTCGCCAGCCTCTCTCATGGCCATGGGCACCACGTCCCCACAGCTCTCCCTCTCCTCGTCCCCCACGGCGTCCGTGACCCCCACCACCCGCAGCCGGATCAGGTAGAGAGCAGCTCAGCTGATGCGTTTCATCCCTCTCCTGGCCCTTTGAGAGGAAATGGTCAAGTTATAAAGTAATGCATTCAGGCACAGATTTTTCTCTCTGAGTGTTAGGAAGTATTTTCTGATCTCCTCTTCTGTGCTCAGAATTGGGTAAAATGGTCTAGAAGTGAAAGCAAAACGTGCCCTAGCTGGTTTAACTCAGTGGCTAGAGCGTTGGCCTGGGAACTGAAGGGTCCCAGGTTCAATTCCAGTGAAGGACACATTCCAGGTTGCGGGCTTGATCCCCAGTAGGGGGCGTGCAGGAGGCAGCCAATCAATGATTCTCATCATTGATGTTTCTATCTCTGTCTCCCTCTGCCTTCCTCTCTGTAATTAATAAAAATATATTAATTTAAAAAAAAAAAAGTAAAACAGTTTCTTTCCCAAGCAGCTGGTTTTTGTGTTTTGGAGTTTGTAATTAGAGAATGGTTGAACACAAGTTAGTATTGTGAAATTCAAATACTAGGTTGCGGGCGGAGGTTAGGGAGACTAGAAAAGCGGAATTTGAGTGGTGGGGAGAGAGGGCAGGCTCTATTGTCAAAGCCAGCGACTCGAGTGAATGTACAAAAAGATGAAGAAGGGCGGTGGTGTGGCACATGGAGGGGATGGGCACAGAGAAGCAGAGAGCGGACCGGGGTGGGCTGTGGGACCCTGTGAGCACCGACAGGTAAAATGAAATGAATGAAAACGTGTCTTGCCTCGGGTGCCTTAGCGTGTGGATTTACCCTGTTCAGGAGCCAGACCAACACTGGTCTCTCCCGCTCGTTGGGTTTCTGCTTTATGATGAGGCTCAACTGGAAGGTATTTCAGCCTGGGTGTCTCCTTTTCACGTCTCAGGGAAGAAAGGAAGGACCCCCTCTCAGCACTGGCGAGAGAGTACGGAGGCTCGAAGAGGAACGCCCTGCTGAAGTGGTGCCAGAAGAAGACCGAGGGCTACCAGGTAACCGCGCGGCTTTCCGTCCCGGGAGCGGGTCCCGGAGCACGGGCTGGGGTGTCGCAGCTCGGGGCGCGTCTCCGTGAGACATGCCGAGTCCCGTCCTGAATTCGGGGGGTCCTTACATCAGGTCCCTCCTTCCGGCGCAGCCAGGCCTTGCAGTGCTCCCTCCGCTGTGACAGGGCCTCTCAGCCTGGTGAGCGCTGTGGCTGAGTTCTCATCTGGACGGAGGAAAAACTAATCCAGTTAATGTTTAATGAGGATGTTTGAAGTCTTTTCTGGCTAAGTTGCTTTTCATAGAATTTTCCCTTCCCGCTTGGTTGTCTTTGTGCCCGAATCACTTCACATCCGGATTGTCTTAATAGCCTGCCCTCTCCTCCCTGTCGGTGTCTGTCTGTCTCTCCATCCCCCTTTCCGATATTGTAAGTGATGTTCGAGGTGGTGTTTGGAGAGGAAGTCCTCGTCTACACACAATGGGAACCTCTCAACTGTACCCACTGGGCTGCTGAGCAGTGTAGTGTAGACGCCAGTGCCCGCACAACATGCTTCAGTCACAGAGCCTCTTCCTCGCCCGCAGCCAGAGCTCCCAATTGCTGCTTCGTATTTGGGTGCAACCACAGAGAAATACAAGAGGAGAAGGGCCTCTCAGCTCTGTGTAGTCCTGGTCTCATCACATCAGCCCTCATCTCACCCCAATGACATAAGAGAACGAGCGATCGCATTTTCTGACAGTGTTTGTGTAGAAGAGGGAGGGAGTGATGGAGGAGCAGACAGGTCTGCCAGAGTAAGTCCCTTTGGACAATTGTAACGGCTTCAGGCCGTGTCTTCGGTCCACTGGATTGAAGAGCCACGGGAATTGCAGTGGACTTTGAATGCACAGGAAGTCATAGTCGTCAGTGAGGACTTGCCGCGGTCTCAATGTCTCCGAGTCCATTCGCTGGAAAAGAGACGAGTGGTGCTGGCAAGGCTGTGGGGCCCTCGGAACCCTGGGCACGGCCGTGGCTGCAGAACACAGTGTGGCAGGCACTGAAAGCAGACACGGGATTGCGTGTGACCCAGCAGCTCCGCTCTGCTGTGTGTCTACCTGCCCAGCCGTTGCGGGGATTAGATAATTAAGTACACAAGTTGATTAAGATACTCAAGCACTAAGTCAATGATTTAACTAGTCTTGGTTCCTTCCTACTTGAATTCTCGGAGTCTGTGATTTTAAGGTAAATGCTGTTAGGTTTAAAAAATACACATAAGTCATTTACTTAACAACGTCAATAAGTAATTTTTTTTCCCTTTACTGGGTACATACTTTGCAGGAAGAAATAACAATGTGAAACAGAGAAGTTAACATATATAAAGGAGGACATTTTCGTACACTAGACAGTCTTATGCTATAAACCCAACCCTCTCCCCTTCATTGCGTCCAGTGATCACTTCTGTAATGACAGGGATGGTTTTTTTGTTTGTCTGGCTTTTGTTTCCTGTGAGACAGATACGTGTTCTTGCCGTTTAAACGTAGACAGGAGCTGGTTCTTTCATTGAAAGGGCTGTGAGTTAAAATGGGGTGTTCTAAACGCATAACCTTTTTAAGTGAAGGGTCTATCTGATCTTACTTGGTCGAGCGCTGTAGGAGAAGCGCCACAGCCCTGTGCTCATCGGGCGGTGAATGTGTGCCCGCGTGCCCACCCCCTGGAGCGAGCAGCTTTGAGCCAGCCCTGTGGGCTCCGACTGCCCGGCCTCCAGGAAGGGGCCGGCGGTGACACTGGCTGCGCGCTAGGCAGGGCTGCTACGTGACGATCAGCACGGACTGTTCTCTCAGGCCCCACATGCATCATCAGTGCCGGGCCACGCATGCTTTCTGTCTCGGAGCTGTCTAATCGACGGAGATAGATTCCCTAATACCCGATCGTCTCCCTTACCTCTCCTCAGCGTCATCCTGAAATAATTGCACTAATCACTGTAATTTCATTAACCGTCCATTACAAAACAAGCCCTGTGAGTTGGCCTTTTATCTAACAAATACATTTTTCTCTTAAATTGTGCCCTGCCACTTACGGCTCAGCGCTGCTTTAGACACGAAGACGCTCCTGTCGAGGCCGCGTCCTGGCTCACTGTCAGGTTCACAGACGTGGGCGACCCCCACCAGGATCAGTGACTCCCTCAAGGCGTTCTCACAGGTGCACGCGTCCGTGGCCTAGCAGCCTGCAGTCTGTCGCTCTAAGGGTTAGGTCTTCCCTTATTTTAAAATCAGTACCTCAGTTTACACACAATTCTGTTTTAAAATTGAACTTCAATTTAAATACGCAGTTAACTCTAATGATTGCACTTTTAGGGAAAGGGGGCAGCCCACTTCCCTGCTCCATCGCCTGTGTAAGTTCTGCTTCCCACAGGCAGCTACTTGAGTTCTGTTAGCCGCTTCGTCAGGGATTGATAATACGAGATCGTTCATGCAAGAGAAACTCGGTAACAGAAGAAAACAGTGTATACTTCCAGTAAACTTTTTTTGTTCTAAGTTTCATATTTAACAACTTCTCTTATAGCCTTTAAACGTTAATTTAAGAGAGCTTTACTTTTAGAGGAAAAGTATGATTGTTTTCTGATAAAACGCCAGACCTAGAAATGGATTAGTTAATACAAAGGACAATAAAAGCACTTAATCTAGTACAAAATAGTTTTAATAAATGAACAGAAGTTTTTAGTACCATCCGAGGTAATTTAATCTCAAATAGGCATTAAGAATATACAGTTTTATTGAGAGATTTACTCATCAGTGCTTGGGCTGAGAAAAGAAAAGACTTAGTATTTCTTTTCCTTTTTTTTTTTTTGTTGTTAATCCTCACCCGAGGATATTTTTCTGTTGATTTTTTTAGAGAGTGGAAGGGAGGGGGAGAGACAGAGAGCGAGAAACATCAATGTGAGATCGATTGGTTGCCTCCCGCATGCACCCCAACAGGGGCCAGGGATTGAGCCTGCAACTGAGGTACGTGCCCTTGACCAGAATCGAACCCCTGGCCCTTGGGCTAACGTTTAACCCACTGGGCCGAAGTGGCCATTGCAAGATTGTGTTTCTTAGTGGAGACGAGTGGGATCGGATTCACAGTTTACTTACGGTTTTTCTGACTGACTTTGGTAAAGTTAGCAAATGTGCTCTAGTGTAGGTTCATTTCCTTCCTCTTTTGTGCGATCACTGTTACCTGTATTAGTTTGTTTGTGTTATAAGCCCCATCGTCCTGTGTTATAATTACGGCTTCATACAACGTTGTTTTTAATGAAAAGAAAGGCGAAGAGTACAGCCTCAACCAGAGGCCGGACTCCCCCTGTTCCCGCAGGAATCGGGCGTCGCAGCTCATTTGCCTCTCGGTGGCTTCCAGAGCCCTGACAGGTTTTGGGGGGACAATTTTGTCCAGTTACGTATTTGATTTTTAGGGAGCAGATCTGTTGACCTGTGCTCCAGCACAGGGCTCTATTTTTACATTTTCTGACCCTCTTTCTCTACGCGACAACAAAGGAGCACTGGTCCTTCTGTCTCCCAGAGTTGTGTGTCCCTGTGGACTGAAGAGAGTCAGGAGAGTGAGAACCGATGGGCAGATAAAAATAGCTCGGTCCTTCCTTCCCAGCTCCCTTTGAACACCCGAGTGTCTGGACAAACAGGAGAGAAGGAAGGTCTCCGGATGAGTTGTGTGAACTGAGCATGTGCACTTGCCAGTGTCTGCCGGGCAACCCAGGCTCGTGCTGCACCCGCGCTCCCTCGGCTGCGCTCATCCCAGCATCTCGGCGCTTCTGGGCTGAGTGAACTCTGTATCGGGGAGCTGTCCTCACAGGAGATTGGCCCCCCAAAGCTCGGGTTTCTGTGACTCCTCTTGGCCACTCTGCTGGGGGGACAGGGACCGGAGAAGCACCCTTGGCACACGTGGCCCCTCCCCCCCGGTCTGTCCAACATGGACTGTTCCCGTTTCCCAGGGATGGGGATTCCTTCTATTGCTCCCTCTCCTCCCGGCGTGTAAAGCGTCTCAGTCCCCCTCGGGAAAGCAGGAGAGGGCGCCCCTTCCCCCGGGCCTTCTCTTCCCCCTGCCCTCGCATCCTCTCTTTGTGATTCCAGTGAGAGCGGGGAGAGGGAAGGGTGGAACGGAAAGGCGAGGAAAAGTGGGCGTTCTGCCAGCAGACAGCAGCGAACAGAAAGCGTTCAGGCTCCTGATGGTCACAGCAAGGCTCGGGGGTTAGCTCCCTCCTGCAGCCGGACTCTTAGGTCACAGGAACGGCTGCCCAGCGCTAAAAAAATCTCTTAAAGCTGCAAGCAGCAGATAAGCGTTTTGATCTGAATCAAGTCGAGGCCGAACGTCTAATGTTTTTAAATCTTACATTGTCACTTTGCATGGAAAGTCAGTTCCATACAGAAAGACCTTATTGTTTGTAAATACCACTGGGTCCCAGGACTTAAAAATACTCGGACAAAGGGAGCGAGCGTGGCCAGATAGAGCCCACCCGTTCCTGGCGTGGCCAGATAGAGCCCACCCGTTCCTGACGTGGCCAGATAGAGCCCACCCGTTCCTGGCGTGGCCAGATAGAGCCCACCCGTTCCTGACGTGGCCTCGGATGCTCACACGGTGTCTTCCATGAGGCCATGACACTGCTGCGGTCTGTCCGTCTCCGTCCTGGCGACAGGACGTCTTCACCCAGCGCCTGCCGCGCGGGGCAGGAAGGTCACAGGCCACAGGCCCCGGAGCAGAGAGCCCGCGGAGGCCCTGGTGCGCACAGTGCAGGTTAACGACCGCCTCCCGGTCACCGCGGGGAAGAGCTGCTTCCTGTTCCCGGGGGTTCCTTTCGATGCGGCGGAGCAGCTGGGAAGCAAGGTTCCCAGATCACAGTGTACGCCTGTGTCCTGCCTCAGCAGGATGGGACAGCGACTGTTAGCCTCTTTCCAGAAGGTCAGGGCCGCCGCTCTTAGATGCCAGTTGGCCTTACACAGTGCAGGTTTTGGATTGTGTGTGTCCACATACGCGTGGGTTGTTTTCATTGACCCACGCAGTTCAAACCTGCGCTGTTCGAGGGTCGCCTGGTGGTTGGGAATCGGAGCGTGTGGAGGAGCAGCTTGGTTACACGTGGATTTCCACGGTGCCGGCGGCCAAGGCCAGCCTGCGTTGTTCACGGGCCAGCTGTGACTGCTCAGTCCGTTACCATGAATTAATTTGTCCGTGTCTTAGTGCGCGGCCGGAGTCCCCGCTCATCAACCCCCCCCCCGCCCCCGCCCCGCCCCGCCCCGCCCAGGCCCCGCCCCGGCCCCGCCCCGCCCCGCCTCCGCCCCCGGCCCCGCCCCGCCCCGCCCCCGCCCCGCCCCCGCCCCCCGCCCCGGCCCCGCCCCGCCCCCGTCTCCGCCCCCGTCTCCGCCCCCGGCCCCGCCCCCGTCTCCGCCCCCCGCCCCGCCCCCCCCCCCCCCCCCCCCCACCAATCACAGTTTCCTGTAGCAGGTGAAAGAGTGGAGGGATTACATACAACACCAGTTCTGTTTTTTAATGTTTTTATTAATTTCAGAGAGGAAGGGAAAGGGAGAGATAGAGACAGAAATGCCAATGAGAGACTCATGGATCAGCTGCCTCCTGCACGCCCCCTACTGGGGATGGAGCCCAAAACCCGGGCATGTGTCCTGACCAGGAATTGAACTGTGACCTCCTGGTCCCTGGGTCCACACTCCGCCACTGAGCCACACCAGCCGGGCTAGCAGCAGTTCTCACATGCTGGTTTTTACTTTCTCAAGGTGCCCATCTTTCAGAGCTACGTCCAGGCCCAGCATTCGGAAAGATACTCAGAAATTGGGTCCTTCTGGCCGCCCGCAGAGGCGTGGACTAGACACAGCCATGCAGTCTCCGTCAAGATGCGATGTATCTGGATTGTAGCCATAATTTCATGGGTAGATACATCTTCCCTAATGCATTGAGTTGTACACTTTACACAGAATTCGTTTTGCACATAAATTATATCTCAGTGAAATGTTGTTTTTTCTAAAGTGGCCGCTTGCCTGAGGTCAGACAAGTGGGTGTCAGCGCCTGGCTCCGGGCTCCCCTAAGCCACCCCGTCTCCCCACAGTGTCACAGACTCGGAAGGGCGTTTCAGTTTTTATTGTGAATAATGCCGAGAAAGAGAGACATCAGATAAGTAACATTTTTAAGTTCTTAATTTTTTTGCTAAAAGCAGAACCTTAGGTGATCTTTGTCACGCCGTCTTTAATGTGTATCATCCCAAGTAGCGTGAGAAATCCTTCTGCCTCCTGTCCTTCACCCACTCGGGACGGGATGCCGACAGAATGTGAGTCTGCAGAGGAGGCGGAACCTGCCAACTAATTGCATTGCGTGCCTGAGGCTCTGGCTTCCAGAAATGAGTTTAGCCTGAGGTCAGTCAGGAACTTTAGGGTGACCTCTCTGCAGGTTATTTGTAAAGAGGCTGTATTGCTGTCTCGATATATAATTACGGGAAGGGTGATTAACCACCAGATGATGGAGGGAGGACTTTACAGTTAACCCTCGAACAACACAGATGGGAACTGTGGGCTCCATTCATACGCGGGTTTGTTTCAGTGTGTGCAGCGGGCTGCCTGTGCGCTGATCTAGGCCGTTTTGTTCAGGGGACTTGACACCCGTGGTCTGGTTCCCTCGGGGACCCTGGAGCCAATCCCTCACTGGGCTGCCCTCAGGGCGGACGAGCTGTTCAAGACTCACCTGTAGTTCCTTTTACGAATGGGCTCGCAGATTCGGGAGGAAGAAGGCGGACTGGCTACCAGCCGCTGTATAACAAGCACCGCCTCCAGCGTGGATGCCGTTCAGTGATGGCACTGACGTAACTCATCAACCTGTGATTGTGGGGCTCGTGGGGACAGCTCAGGGCTCCTCCCTCAGGTCATGTGAGGCCCTGGAGGGTGAGTCCCATCTTGGACGCTCACGTGTCTGGTGGGTGATGTGGCTGTTGGTGAGACTTTCACTGGCCGTGACCGGAAACCCACATGCGGCCTCTCCGTATGGCCTGGACTTCCTCCCGGGTGTCCGGAGAGAGCCGCCCAGCGCCGCCGCCTCTTATGACCAGCCTGGGCGTCACACGTGCTGGTTGTCCAGGCAGCCACAGGCCTCAGCTCCCAGGCAGGGAGAGGCGCACCTCTGGGTGGGCACAGCCAGCTGCCACGGTTATGGTCATTTTTAAAAACTCACTCTGCCACGGAGGCTCTGGCCTTAAGTGCGTGGAGAAGCTCATCATGTGACACCGACTTGGCAGACCCTTAGAATGATTTTTTAAAACATGGCCTCCCAGACGAGGAGGAACCGGTGCTCAGTGGCCTCTGGTAAAGGCTCTCCCTGTGCCCGCGGGACGGGTCTGCCTCTGCAGCCTCTGGCGCCCTGCAGGGTGCCCTCAGAGCCACGAGGGTGCCCTCCAGCAGCGGGACTTCCCATCAGCCCCTTGGCCTGCCTGGCCCGCACTGGCTCTGCCGTGGCTTCACTCGGTAGTACATTCGGTTGCAAACTCTGAAACACGAGTAAGTACAAAGCTGAGGGAGAACGTGCCACACACGACCCTGTGGGCAGTGCCTCGGGTCCTCCCACAGCGGCCAGGCTGTCCTTGGTGCGAAGAAGGGGGTAAGCCTTCCCCCCGTTGGCTACGCTGCAGGAAACGCCAGCTGAGCCTGGAGCTGGGGCTCTGGAGAGAAGCGCAGGAGAGTGGGTGGCTGCAGGTGCGTTCCCTCTTTCAGGTGTTTTGCCATTTTCCTCTGCCAGGATGTCCCTTGTCGGTGTGGAAACCAATCCACCGACCTGTTTGAGAGACACTCGGGTTCCGGCTGGAGCAGGCAGACCCGTCCGTCTCACATTGAGCGCGGTCACTTCCTCCCCGATGCGGCCGCCTCCGTGCAGGCTGTCTGTGCCTCACCCTCCTTTCCCCACAGTGAGGTCCACCCAGTGCCTGGTTCTCTCCCGGGTTTGCCCGCACTCAGGATCACGAGCGACCCCCAGGCTGGGCTGGTGCCGTCCAGCCCCCTATAGTCCTTCGCTCGGGGTCCTGCCTCGGCTGCAGCTCAGGCCGTTGGGGCCTAAAGAAAGGATGCCTGTCGGCCGGGGCAGCCTCCCCAGAGTAGAGCCAAGCACGTGTCACCTGGAAAAGGTTTGTGGGGGATTCTGATGCTCAGTGAGGATGGAGGGTCCTCACTGGAACCCCCCTCCCCCATCATAATGGTCCCCATGGCACCCCCGCGCCCCAGGGACACAAGACACGGAATTCTGTCTTCGGGGCTGGTGGTCATCCTGGGCTGGCACCCTGGCTTCCTCCCTCCCTCCCTCTTTAACACTCGGACCTCCTGATGAGGGCCCCCGGACACATGCCACCTCCCCTTCCCTGACCTGGAGCAGCGCTTGGCTCAACGTCAAAAGGAGAAGTCCCCAGGAGACACACTCAGATCTGCAGCCAGAGTGGGTCTGCCATTGACAGCACTCGGCCTGGCACCGCACAGCGGCTGCCACTACCCCAGGGCCTCCTGGGCCGTCTGCATTAGCATCACTCCTGGGGATGGGACCCCGTCTCCAGATGAGCTTTCCCTCTTAGACACTGTGTCCAGCACCACCCACCCAGCAGAGCACCCCTACCTGCCTCACTCCCACTCACACCTCCACACCCTGCCCCGTCGGCTGAGCAGCTGAGGCCTGTGGGCCGGGTTGGATTGTAGCTCCTGCCTCCTGCAGGGATCTGTGACCCCCAGTGTGTGTCATACCAGGGGCCAGTCATGGGAAGGCCCCGCTCTGCCCGTGCTGGGCTGTGGGCGGGCACAGGGAAATAGTGCGCGTGCTAACAGATGAGTCACGGCTTCTGGCTGCTCGCCCGATGCCCATGAAAGTGGCGTTTCCTTAAATAGGGCAGGACTTCAGCAACTATTTAAAGAACATGTGGTATTTGGGGATTTTATGGCCCTTAACTAAACTTGAGACAAATTAAGACATTTGAAGAAGTTTTATGACAGGTGCGTGTGTAGATCTGTGTAATTTCTTGGCTCTCACTCCCCCGCCCCCACTCGCAGTGCATATCAGGCACCTGAGGGGCCACAGGCGGGACTCGTGGCGGCAGATCTGAAGGGACAGGCGCGGGCGGGTCTATCCCAGCTCGAGAAGCAGCGAGTGGGCAGCGCCCAGCCAGGTCGCTCTGCAGAGGGCACGCGGTGCCGTGGCTTCACCAGCCTCCGCCGTGATGCGCGTGGAAAGGACAGCAGATGTCCCTGTGGCCGCGGCCGCCTGCCTGCCAGGTCACTCGGTGACACTCCGGGAGGAAAGACGTGCGCCTTCGGGGGAAATGGGGCAGAGTGCCCGCTCTTCTGTGCTGAAAGCTTTCTGAACTTTTGTTCTGGCGCTTGTCATACCCCTTCGTTGTGTCCCCGGGTCAGACATAGGCTTACCGCAGGGACCGGAAAGGAGGCAAGCCCTGCATTCCCTAACGAGGAGCTTTCGTTCTGCCGGCTGTATCTCTAGCTCTAGTTTAACAAGCAAATTGTTTCCCCCGAGAGCTGGGCACCGTTGCCTGTGAAGGGTGAACGGTAGCGGCCTTCCCTGGGGGCACGTCCCCTCACACGGCCAGCTTTTGGCTTTAGGAATTGTTGACTTAAAGGGGCCGCTGGCTGCCCAGAGCTGTGGGTTCAGGAGCGAGAGCACGTCGGGTGGAGGTGGCCCCAGGCTCGCCCCTCGCTGACCTGCAGAGCACCAGCCGCCCTCTGCCTGGGGGGACGCAGTGCTTTCCTCGGCCCGAAAACGCCGCTTTTGAGGATAGAACTCCGTCCAACGTGTAAACACACACGCGGGAAAGGCCCTGGGACAGCCATGGCCAGGACAGGCCGTGTGACCTCACGGTATGGTGGCTTTTACAAGGCGGTGAGTGCTCTTCCGTCCTGATTGGCCGTCGCTCACCGTGATGAGTGGCGACCGAACGCTAACTGCATTGAGGGCACTTTGCAAGTCTTGTCCTCTCGCAGCACGAATGCTGCTGACCACTGAGCTCTCCACCCTCGGCTCCTGGCTCCTGCCTGCCTGGCCGCCCGAGTTCCCGGGAAGCTCGCTCTCCTCGGCGCGCCTCCACCTGTGCGATGCCGAGGGGCTGGGGCTGGGCTCCTTCCTGCCCACGCGCTGTCCCTGGGTGACCTCACCTGGACACTGCTTCAGTCCCCCCACCCCTCCGAGTTCTGGGCCCTCAGGTCTGCACCCCAGATGCCCCCAGGGGGTGTCTCAGAGGCACCCCATTGATCGCGCTGCATCAGACGTGCAGGCCCCCCCGCCTGAGTTTTGCGCCGTCCCCATTCCCACGCGCTCCTTCCTGCCAGCAGAAGCCACGCCGTCCTTGGCGCCACACGCGCTCTCCCTCCTCGTGTCCAGCCTGTCCCCAGGTCCCTCTGCTTCAGCTCTGAGACCTCCCTGCCCGCCTCACCGGGCCTCTGCGGCTGCCACCCAGCCCTCCTGGCATCCGTGCCCTCAGCTCCGCCACACGCCCCCTGAAAGCCTCCTGAGGCCGGGTCCACGCCGGGCCCACCTGTCGGGCTCTGTCCTACCAGACGGCCCCTCGGGTAGCGAGGCCTGAGCGGAGCCGGGGCCAGGGGAGGACTCAACGAGTTGGGGCACGCCCTCCCATGCCCATCCGGCCCCGGCCCCTGCCCACAGGCTCTGTTCCTCTCCCCTCCCCTCCAGGGGAGGCCTGTTGCTGCTTTCTCTGGGCCACGTGGGGGGGGCTGATGGCAGAGCAGGTTCCGCCCGTGCGTTCCGAATGAGCACCAGCAGTCGGCAGGACTTTCTTCCCTCAACAAGCAAACACCGTCACCCGCCCCCCAGGTGTGGACGGCCTGTAGTTCCCTAGTGTTAACGGCTCAGCCTCTCCGTGGTGGGTCTGCACCCCACTTCCAGGCCGAAGCCGCTCCCGGCAGCACTGGCACCTGGGCCGGGGCAGGCGGCGCAGAGGATGCCCGTGCTGGTGCCACCGACACAGAAAGCAGCGAGGGACGTGCCGCCCTTCCTCGCGGCCCTGCCGTGGGGTCCAGGCTGCAGCGGAGGGGAGGGCGATGGCGAGGCGCGTGCAGGCCCCTCTGGCTCCATCATCAGGGGAACCAGTTAGGGCCCTGGAACCACTGCTCTGCGCTGGGCTGGGGCTCCCCATGGGCACGGCCATCCCGGGGGCCGGGGTGCGGGCCGGGTCCTCGCTGGGCACTGGCACCGCTTCGGGATGAGTGGTGGGCGAGCGGGCTCCTGTGGGACAGCCCTTCTCTGGCTCCTAATGCAGGCTGTGCCTCCCGTGCACACACTTGTTTCCGTGAGCCCTGCCGGGTGTCAGGGGGTGCGGTGGCTGTGAAATGAGGGCCCCAGAGGGGAAACCAAGGCACGTTCCGCCGAGGACCGGCTTGTGTGCACACCTGTCGCCTGGTGGTAGGAGTCCCATCTCAGCCGTGAGCCGTGAGGGAGGCTTTCCCCACGTCCTCGGCGGCACCTCAGCTCCCAGAGCTGGGTCACTCCCCTGGGCCTCTCGGGACCGGGGGAGGGAGGAGTGTGGGGGGGGGAGCTCAGTTCTCAGTCGGGCCTGGTGTCTGCTGGGTGGGAGGCGGGTCTGGCCCCCCTGCAGCCCCCGAGGGCCGGGGTCCCCGGGCAGCCTGCCTGGGTGTGGGCTGAGCTGCTTGGATTTGGAGCCTGGTTGTCAGGGTGAAGCCAGCCCCCTGCCCGGGAAGTCCGGGAGCCGTGGTTTCCTCTTTCTCAAGTCGCTCCTCATGCTTTGCAAGTGGCAGCGCTGCTCCGACTGAGGGCTCCAGGCCGGGCGCGTCTGTCTGGAGGAAGCTGGGCCAGGCTGGGGTTTCCACAGCTGGGAGCTGGGCGCAGCGGTTTCCTCTCGTGCAGGAGCCGGGCCGGGAGGCGCGGTGAGGCCAGGCACGTAGGCGGCTCTGCCAGAGACGCCTGCCCTTCGGGAGCTGGAGCAGGGCCCCGCGGCAGGAAGCGGGATTTGTTTTCCTCCAGCAGCAAACGTGACCTCGGGGGCGAGGCTGGGAACTCAGCGTTGCTGCCTGCCTGGCAGCGCGGGGCGCACTGAGAGCCTCTGGCCCCCGTGGCCCTCACCGCTGCCCTGGCTCTCTCGTGAGGGGCCAGACGGATGAGGAAAGCGGTCGGGCTGGGCACTTCGGCCGAGTGTCAGTCATCACCGGATCCGCTATGCCACCCGGGCCTCTTGCCCAGCCTCCCAAGCGCCCCTGGGTGCGTGTGAGGATCACATGGCACTCCCCCGTAGGGTGCTCGGGACACGGTTCCCATCCCTGTCCCCGCTGCTGCAGCCCAGCACCTTGGACAGGTCACTTCCCTGGACAGGTTCCCCCCTGCTGGCTGCTTCCTGGGACTGAGATGGGGTGGAAGTGCAGGCTGGCTCGGACCATCTTTTCCCAGTCCCCTCGAGGCTGCAGGGCTGTGGGACGTGCACCCCGGTTCCTCCAGGTGGGGAGGGCAGCTCCAATGTTTGCCACCGATGGCAGCGATCTGTGGGTGGGGGTTGGGGGCGTGGAGGAAAGGGCCAGTCCCGGACACAGCCAGGCCTTGGCGTGGCCCAGCCCCCGTGCTTGCTCCAGAGGCCATGTGGCGTCCCAGACTCCTCCACCTCCTCAGCATTCTCCCGAGAAGCTCAGCGTGTTGCTTATGTGTTTCCCTTCTCCTCCTGCAGAACATCGACATTACAAACTTCAGCAGCAGCTGGAATGACGGGCTGGCCTTCTGTGCCCTCCTGCACACGTACCTCCCAGCCCACATTCCCTACCAGGAGCTCAACAGCCAAGACAAGGTGAGGCAGGCTGCGGATTGGCAGCCCTGGCGTCCTCACCCAGGGAGCCAGGGGGTGTGGGGGGGAGGCAGAGCCCCCCATCGATGGGCCACGCGGGGGCCGACACACCACAGTGCAGCCCTGGTGGCCGGCCCCTGCGCTTATTCTGGCCGGAGAGCATCAGTGCTGAGCCAGCCTCACCCTCCTCGGGTGGGCGTTTGTGGGTAATGACTTCCCCAGCGGAGCCGCCCACCCTTCCCGGGGCGACATGTGAGATCAAGGGCTTCACGAGAACTGGCCGAGGGAGGTGCCCAAGGTGTGAGCAGCACCCACCGTCCCAGCCCGTCTCCGCCCCTCCAGGCCCAGGATGGCTGAAGCCGAGCCCCGCGGACCAGGCAGTGGTCTGAGCGTCCTGTCAGGCAGCTGCTTGGGGACAGGGTCAGGGGACAGCTCTCCTCCAGCCCCTGCGCACCCCACCTTCAGCCCCTCATGCCCTTCAGATAGCCTTGAAGTTCCCACAGGGAGGAAACTCTCAACCGGCTTATTTCTGTTCAGCGTTTGGGGCTCCGGTGGCTGAGGGCTGATGGTTGGGAGGGACCTTTTCTGTAGTGAAGAAGGTACACGTGCGTGGCCGGGCCTGTGAGGGGCGGTCACACATTGCTGGCCCGGCGTCCAGGTACTGAGGACTCGCCTGTATGTGCTTTGGTGGCACGTGGAGGCCTGGCTGCCCCAGCGCACGGTGCAGACCCTCACACAGTCTCTTTTGCAGCGAAGGAACTTCACCCTGGCCTTCCAGGCGGCGGAGAGTGTCGGCATCAAGTCCACCCTGGTGAGCCCCCGCCCCCAGTCCTGCCAGGGCTCCTTTCTGTGAGGATGCGCTCGCTCCTCGTGAAGGGAGATGCCTGTGGCGCCGCGTCCCGAGCCCCTGGTAGAAATGGAGCAGGCGTCCAGCCTCTGAGGGGTGATGGGCTTAGACCAGAGGCCTCCGAAGCCCTGCCCAGCCCGAGAGCCTTGAGGCTGTGACAGGCCAGGAGCTGCCAGGGAACTCTAACCAGGCCTTCCCTTCTCCGCCAGGACATTAATGAGATGGTGCGAACGGAGCGGCCCGATTGGCAGAACGTGATGCTGTATGTGACGGCGATCTACAAGTACTTCGAGACCTGAGCACCCCCGACGGCCCCGGCCACAGGCGCCACCAGCACCATTAGCTATGCCCATGAAGCTTCCAGCAACTCCAGGCGGCACCAGCGTGCGAGCCTGCAGCCCAGGCCTCCAGGCAGGAGAACTCGGGCCTGGGTGGCCAGGCTCCAAGCAGGCTCCTCCCCTTGACCTGTCCGTCAGCGGTCAGCGTGGGCTCAGACGCCACGCGTGCCCGTCGGCTGCTGAGTTTCCTCGGAAGAGAACGCTGAGCTGTGAGGCCGGGGCGTGTAAGCCAAGGCGCGTGCACTGCACCGGGAGGGCAGCTCCGGGGTAAAGCTTCCGCCAGCTCTGCCCCCAGCGCAGCTTCCTGCTCCGGCACCGAGTGGGCCCCGCTTGACTTGGTTTCCAGGGGTGTCGCCCAGCAGCGGGGTGCAGGGCTGTCCCGCCAGCACCATGCAGTTCTCAGACGGAGCCGCCGGTGACGAAGTCGGGCTACCCCGCCCTCTGCTGCCGCCGGGCCCCCAACACGGGAGACAACCGCTCCTCCGGCCTCGAAGGGGCATGGAAACTCAGCTGTGACTTAAAGACCTGCTCATAAGGAATTCTCTAGTTAAAAATGTGGTTTTTTCTCATGAGCAATATTGAGGGAAAGTAGCTCCTGTTGTGTTAGCACCAAAGTTCCCTGGTTTCCTAAGCCTGGAGATGAAGCACAAACTGGACCTCAGCGTGGCGACAGCGGAACGACGGTGGACGCGGCAGGAGAACACGGAACGGCTCGCAGGGGCCCAGGCGGCGGAAGGCGGTCACTCCGCGCTGCCTGCGTGCAGCCTCCTGGGCGGGAACGGGAGGAAGTGCCTTAACTCCTGCGAGGGAGGCCCCGGCCCTGGCCGGGCAACGCTGGTCATGTCCCAGGCCACAGGCGGCCTTGCGACTGCCCTTCTGCAGTTTGAACCAAAGCCTTGCTCCCCAGGCGTTCTGTCCTGTTGGCGCGACTCTGGGGGGACTCGGTCCTTCTTGGGACGGGAGCGAGGTCTCACGTGCACGGGCGCGGCAGCTGGGGTCACCTGGGAAGTCGCAGGGGAAGCAGGCTCGCTGCCCCAGCCACGCTGCCAGGAGGGGCCCGCGGAAGGCCACCCGCCGGCCAGAGGGCCCGGGTCTGCAATTGAGCCTGCTCTCGACCAGGAGCGGGGCGTGTCTGTAGCCGAGAAGAGAGTGATGGTGACGGAGCAGCTGGGCGTGTGTGCGGCTCGCTCTGAGTCTCCTGCCCTGGCTGCTTGGCTGCTGCCTGGGGGGCTTTCTGTAAGACGCCCCCATTGGGCTAAGAAAGGAGAAGCCGGGGCAACAGAGCCCAGCCCCGCGGACACACAGCCCTGAGTGGGCGCCTCCTGCCCGTCCTCCCGCAGGTGCTGCTCCTGGTGGCTCTGTGGACAGGCGCTGCCGTGGGGTCTTCACCACCCACCTGGGTCCTCCCCTTCCCTCACGGGCCTGTGGGCACCTGTGTCCAACTGCAGCCTGCGCGTTGTTATTCATGACATTGGGGGAGCCTCTGGTCCAATGAAGAGGAGACTTTCTTGGTCTGCAGTTCACACCTGCCCCTTCCCAGCCGGGTGAGCCGGCCCTGGCAGCTCAGGCAGCGCCTGCTGATGGGCTGTGCCTACGTGGCCGGCCACGTCCAGGTCATGCCCCGGGGCCAGTGGGAGGGCAGAGGGTGGCCAAGAGGAGGGTTGGCCCCAGGCCCGCCTGTCTGGGGGTCCACCGTCTCCCTGACAACAGGCCATGCAGGGGCACCTGGCCGGGCTGCCCACATCTGCACGTGGGTCTGCAGAAGATTCCAGAAGCGTGACTTCGTGCTTTTTTCCAATAGGATCCTATCACAGAGTGGTTCTGGGTGGTCACACGCCTAAGCGTGACCCTCAGGCGTCACAAGAAGCTTCCAGAAAGTCGTTTGCCTCGGTTCCTTCCGAGCATGAGCATCCCTGCGAGAGGGCCAGGGCTTGCGCTGGCGATGCTTTTACTTAGTTGTATTAAATGCTCTTAAATGTATTAAAGTTGTTGAAACACGTCCGGCTGGGCTTTCCTAGTTCACAACCTCCTGCTGCCCTCTGACCCCACGTGGGAGGGACCCCGGCCGCCTCCTGGGACTGGCTGAGGGGGAATCTGGGAGAAGCCGGGGCAGGTCCCACCCTGGGCTGCGCTGCACAGCCACGGCCTTGGCCGATGCCCAGGCCCAAGGTGGGGCCTGGCCCAGGTGAGTCGGGTCCTGAGACCCCAGGAGCACCAAGCTGTCCTGTAAGATGGGGGCCCGGCCTCAGAGAGAAACCTAGAGATCGACGATTATACCCCCAGAGGCACCAACCAGTCAGGCCTTTTTCTCCTGCTTCTTGTGTGGAATAATCACGGATCCGTGAGCACAGCCAGGAACAGCACCGCATCTCAGCACGTTGCTCATGTCACATGTCAAACGCACGTGTGAGCCGCCTCCCGCACTGCATGGTGACCGGGGGCACCCTTCCTGGGCCCAGTGGCAGCGGCAGAGGGGACCTCGCCTGCACCCGGGCAGTGGGGGCAGCACTGGCTGGCGTAGCCGATGCCCCTCGGGTGGGGGTGCCCCCCCAACACCTTCCTGCCGGGTGACTTCCTGGCCTCAGAGGCGGTGGTGCCCTCGGGCGACAGGTCACCTGGCTCCCGGCAGAGCTGACCCAGGGCTCCACTTCCTTCAGCCTGACACTCTGCCCGCCCCAGGGCAGCACTTGTGGGAAGGGAATCCTTTTAACCTTGACTTACGGAAGGTTCTAGAACCTTTTTGGGCCATGGCTTTGGTGAGTAAAAGCAGGAAGGCATTCCTCAGGGCGGAGAGAGATCCAGAAAGGACCCCACACCCTGTCCATCGCCTCGGACTGGGCGCGCGCTGTGTCCTGGTGGCGCACAGCCAGCTCTGACCCAGGCCTCACCCGCCAGCCACACAGGTCTGCCACCTACACCGGTGACAGGTCAGGGCTGTTCCCATCTCTGCGATAGGGGAACCCCGAGAAGGGGTCTCCCACTGGACTCTGCTCCCAGCACCCTGCTCTCTGAAGTGGATGGGGTGGGGCCTGGGGTAGGGATGCAGGGGGGTGGGGCTGGGGGTGGCGGCTGCTGCCAGTGGTGTCGGGGCTCCTGCTCAGGGCCACCCTTCCGGCGTTGAGTACAGGCCCCAGCACGCACAGGGCTGTCCCTGCCCCCACACACCCAGGCTAGGCCACCCCCCTGGCCTCAGTCTCCCATCTCCGCGGGTGGATGCGCCCGATTCACCCCGGGGCTCGGGGTTCCTAGTGGGGCTGCTGTTTGAGCCCCGAAGCCAGGATGGGCTAGAGCATCTTCCCTGGGCGGGGCTGGGGGAGGCAAGGCTAGGGGTGGCCTTGCTCCTGAGGCTGGGGCGCTGGGGAGCGTCTCGGGGGTGAGTCGCCTTCTCCGGGCTGCCTTAGTCTGGACAGCCCCTGCTGCAAGCCCCCCAATTCCTCAATCCCGGAGCCCCAGGAAGTGCTCGGGGCCCCTCCCCTTTGGAGAAGTTGGTCAGCACCCACCCGTGCTTGGTCCTGGGTCTGGCATTTCTGTCTCCCTGAGGCGGCCCAGCTGGCCCTGCAGCAAACAATCCGGGGCCAGAGGCCACCCAGGTGCATCCTGGCCAGGAACAAAGGCCCCGGTGGGGAGGGGGTGGGGAGGGGGCGGAGAGCCCAGCGGGCCCTGCCTGGCCCCAGGAGCCTGGCCTGGGCGGAAGGGCGGGTGCCCACAGCCTTCAGAGCCTGGGCTGGGGCCACTGGGGCCGGACAGGGGCATCCTGTGCCCACTGAGGGGCAGCAGGCCTGTGTCCCCACCATCGGGGCTCCCTCTCTCCTGAGAGTCTGGCCCAGGTGAAGACCCCTGCACAGGGGACTCCGTCCGCCTCTCAGGACGGGGCACAGGGCTGGCGAGAGCGCAGCAAGACCAAGGTCAAGGAAGTGACCTCAAGGCTCCGTGCCAGGTGCGGCCTCTCAGACCTGGGGGACGCAGCAGCAGGGGGTCCCCCAGGAGAGCCTGGAGCAGGTGTGGGTCAACCGTGCCCACGTCCACGTGTGTCTGCTTCCTGGCACCGCTGAGCCGGAGGGTCTCTGGGCAATGGTTACACCGGAGGCCTGGACCAGGCACGTGACGGACAACACAGGACCATGGGGGCAGCCCCTTCCCTGACCGGCTCTGCTGGGGGGAGGGGCCTGGCTCTCCCTCCCGGGGACACGGGTTCTGGGGCCACTCTGGTGTGAGGACACAGCTACCCCAGGCCTGGGGAACCCACACCGATGTGGGGGGCTGTCCGCTGGGCCTCAGGGGGGAACGCTGAGGGCTTTGGCACTCTGTCCCTGAGGGTGGGGAATGGCCAGTGTGGGGCAGGTGTGGCCTGGCCGCACGCGAGGTGGTCTGGGTGGGAAGGGCACTGGGCCCCAGAATGAAAATGGCGGGGAGAGCATCATTGGGCCCATGTGGGGGGCGGGGGGTGAGGGACAAGAGTGACCATGAGGTTGGCTGGGTCTCTGCCCCCTGAGCCCCCATAACCCCTTCCGGGCCCCAGGTGACGTGACACGCTGTGCCTCGCCTGCTTGTTGAGTTAGGACTTGAATGACTATGGGCCCAATCGGGGGGCAGGGGGGCTGTCCCCCGGTCGGCGTTTACCCTGCTCGGAGTCCCAGCAGCAGGGCCCCCAGCTGGTACCCCCCGGTCTGACGCTGGCTCAGGAGGTGCACGGCAGAAGCAAGACAGCCCACGTCACGGGAGGCGAGGCCAGGGGAGCCCACACAGGCAGCCCAGCCAGCGCAGGGCAGTGTCCCCACCGGGGCGGGGTGCTCCCTCACGGGTGAGCAAGAGCCTGGGGAGATAGGGGTGGCTCCTGGGGAGATAGGGGTGGCTCCTGCGGTCCCCCATCCCCCTCGATGGAGGGTTGGGGGGCGGTATATGCAGCTGGGACTCCACAAAGGCCTCGATGAGAGGGGTGGGGTGGGGGGTGTTGGGACAGCGCCAGGCTGCAGGTCACAGGGCGGTCCCCATGAGATCACTGTCAGGCGCCTCGCCCCACCAGGTGTGTTGGGGCCCTGGCTTCTCCCCGTTTGCCCTCCTCACCCCTCCCCTGCCTCGGAGGGAGGCCCCACGGGACATTCATGGAGGGCGACCTGGCCCCATGGGCACAGGTGCCAGGCACAGCCCAGGAGCTGCCAGGGGACCAAGGCTGCCAGGAGTCAGGGCAAGTGGTGGGCACAGTCCAGGCTCTGGCTCCAGATGTGCGACCAAGCGCCTGCACCCCACTTCCCACCTGCTGGCTCCTCCCAGCCGCTGTGCAGGGACACCCCCTGGCCTCAGCCCTGGGGTCCAGCGGCCCTGGGCAGGCCCCTCCGCCGGGGCCTCTCCCTGGGACCCTGTCCCCCGGACAGTGCAGCGTCCTGCGGCCCCGGGCCACCAGCGGCAGCTGTGGATGCCTCGGCCACTCCAGTCTCCAGAGGCGAGGGTCAAAGGTCGTCCCTTGCTGGCTGGGCTGGGGCCGGATGTGAGGTTGTTGCGATTTGCGGTCTCCGGGACGTGGGCCTGGGGCTTGCAGGGGGCGCGGGGTGGGGGTGGGGGGGCACCTCTCCTGGCCCCAGGGTCGCGATCGGAGCAGAAAGTGACTCCCCGCCCTTTGCTCCGGGACCTGGGCGCGGAGGGGCCCTTGGAAATGGGGGGACCAGAGGCATCCTCTGAGCCGAGGGGCCACCCCCACCTACACCCCAGCCCAACGAGATTCGGGGAGCGAGGGCCAGGCTGGGGGGCAGGCGGGGGCGTCCCGAGGCCCCGAGCTGGGCGGGGAGGCGGGGCGGCCTCCGGGCCACGGAAGGGTGTCGGAGGAGCGGGCACTGGGGAGGGGGTGGCACAGGCCCCCCGCCAGCAGGACTGCGGGGCCTCGGGGGGAGGGGGGGGAGCGCGGCCTCCGGGCGGGGCGGGGCGTCTGGGGCCGAGACCCGTCGCAGGGGCGCGCGAGTGGCGCTGGCGGAGCCGACGGCGCCCCGGGGAGCAGGCCGGGCTCCCCCGTGGCATCGCCGGGCTCTCGGGCGGCGGCACCGCCCCCCACTCCCCCCGCGATGGGGCCTCGGTTTCCCCGCGCGGCGGGCGGGGCGGGGACAGCGCAGCCTCGGGGACGCCTGCAGGGGGCGCCCGTGAGCGGCGCGGCCGGAGCCGGAGCCGGAGCCGCAGCCGGAGCCGCAGCCGGAGCCGGAGCCGCAGCCGCAGCCGGAGCCGCAGCCGAGCGGCAGCCGAGACAGCGGAGCGGCGCGCGGCGGCAGGTCAGCCGGGTCCGGGTCCGGGTCCGGGTCCGGGTCCGGGTCCGGGTCCGGGTCCGGGTCCGGGGTCCGAGGGTCGCGGGCGGCTCCGGTCCCTCCACCTGGTGCCCGCCGCCGGGAGGGAGCCCGCGGGCCGGGGTCCGGGTGGCGGGTGCGGCGGCGGCGGGTCGCACACCCCGAGCCCTCGGGCCGCCCCGACCGGCGGGACGGTGCGCGGCGGAGGCGGGCGGGCGGGCGCGGGCCCCGGGCGGCGAGGCACCGGTCGGCGTCCGGACCCGCCGGTGACCGGGAGCCGCCCTCGGTCCGTCCGGGCGCCCGGCCGGGGCTGGGGGCGCAGAGCGCGGCTCGGGGCGGCGGGCGGGGCGCGGGGCCGGGGCCTCGGGAGGCGGCGCTGTCGGAGGGGGCGCCGTGGGCACCCGCCGGGCACCCCGCACGCCCGGGGCGGCGAGAAAGCGGAGCGCGGGCCCGTCCCGCGAACGGGGTGGCGGGGACCGGACCTCGGGGTCCAGGAGGGGCCGGGGGCGGGCGGGTGGGGGCGCGCCCTGGACGCTGCCCGGCGGAGCCCGCTGAGTCCCGGCGCGGCCCCGCTTCCCTTCCACTCCCCCGACTGCGATGGGGGTCGGGGCTCCCACATCGGGGCCGGGGCCGGGCCGGGGAGAAGCCAGAAGCGGGGAGGGGGTCCCCCCTCCCCAGGTCGCGTCCACCCGGGATCCTGAGCTCCCCTGGCCCCTGCTGTGCAGCCCACGCTGCACCCCAGTCTGTCACCTCCGCGCCCCCAGACTGTCACCTCCTCGCCCCCAGTCTGTCACCTCTGACCCCAGAGCTGTCCTGTGGGCTCCGGGGCGGACAGGGGCTCCGGGCGGACAGGGGCTCCGGGCACAGGGGCCGGGAGGGTGCGGGGTCAGGGGCGCCGGCCTGGTGCCCCCTGGGGACGGGTGTTCGACCTCCCTGGTGCTGGCCCCTGAAGGGCAGGTCCCCCCGTCCTGATCCCGCAGCCCGGGAGCCCCTCAAGGACAACCAGGGGACCCGAGAGCTCGCCACCCCCACCTGGGTTCCGGCCTGATGGGGTCACTGCCCCCCGCTCCCCTCTTCTCAGGAGCAGCGCTTGCCAGGCGGAGGGAGAGCCCGGCGTGGCGGCGGGGGCAGGGGCGGCGGGCAGACCAGGGGCAGGGTCTGTGCTTGCCCTGGGCCCGTGGAGGGGCCGTGGGCCTCGTGGAGTCAGGGGACGTCACAAGGGTCGCTGCCAGAGGGACCTGTGGCGTCAGGGCCTGGCACCCCGCAAAGTTCAGGGTCCCTGGTGGCCCGGACAGTGCCCGCTCTGTAGAGCAGGGATGGCGAACCTATGACACGCGTGTCAGAGGTGACACGCAAACTCATTTTTTTGGTTGATTTTTGTTTGATAAATGGCGTTTAAATATATGAAATAAATATCAAACATATAAGTCTTTGTTTTACTATGGTTGCAAAGATCAAGAAATTTCTATGTGTGACAGGGCACCAGCGTTCAGTTAGGGTCGTTTGCCGTGGCTGGTGTAGACCGTGGTCGGTGGGTCTGCAGGGACCTAAACCCGCAGCCGCTCTGACCGCCCGGCCCTCGCCCGGAGGAGCTGGAAACGCCGTCCCGCCGACCTAGGCGCCTGGCTTGTCAGCATCAGTTCCGATGACCCTGGAAGGTGTGCGCCGGAGGGAGGGGGGGATGGCCAGACCGACTGCGGGCGTGGAGGACGGGTGGGGAGGGGTTGGGGGGGTCAGGGGGTGCTGAGGTGACCACAGAGTCAGGTGCCCAGTTACCAAAAGGGATGTGTCCTCGCCCCCAGGAAGGGGTCTGGGCCAGGGAAGCGCTGGCGGCCACTGGAGGGAGGGCTGCTGGGCAGTGGGTGCCTGGCCCCGGGCGGGTTGGCAATGGCGGAGGTAGGAGATGAGCAGGAGCTGGGGCTGGGTGGGAGCGGAGCCCTCAGGAGCCTGCTCTCTGGGCCGGGCCGGGGCCCTGCGTGGGGAGGGGCGGTGAGTGGTGGGAGGTCCCCAGCCCACAGTCCTGGGAGGGCCCGGGCTTGGCAGCCATGGAGCCTGTGGGGACAGGGGTCTGGGCAGAGGGAAGGGCAGCCTCCCCCTCCACAGGGAAGGGGCCCAGCTTTCCAGGCCCCCAGGCCTTCCCTGCCACATGGGACGCCCTTTCTGCCTGGACACCCCCCCTTTCCTGTCCTCCCAGGCCAGCGACGCCCCTGCTCTGAGAAGCCGGCCAGGCCCCTTTGGGCCCACACTCCTGCGGACCGGCCTGGGCAGGATGGCCGGGCAGGGGCTGGGCCCCCTGGGGGCTCCCACCTCCTCCTGTCGGCAGCCCAGCGGTCACTGTGCGGGGGTGGGGGGGAGGGGGGGAGCGGGGGGGGCAGCATCACGTGGTGAGAGCCTCGGGGTCTGGGCTGGGGTCTCTGCCCTCGGCCCTCAGGGCTGCTGTCTGGCCTCCAAGTGGCCTCTGCAGACTGTGTGGGGTTCGAGGGTCCACAGAGTGGGCCGGGCGGCACCTGGCACTGTCCCTTCCGCAGACCAGCACTGGCCCCCCCCCCGCCCCCGTCCCGGCTCCTCTCCAGGCGCCACAGGGCCCATCACCCTGCCCTTAGTTCCTTCTAGGGAGGCCTGGGTGTGCGCCCACCCCCGCCCCAGCCACACAGAGGGGAAGGGTCTCAGGGGTGGACCATGGGTGGGGCCCCGTCTGGGCTCCTCCCACCACAGGATGGGCACCCAGCACCCTGTGCTGAGGACTGGTCCCTCGGAGGGGGTGTCAGGTGAGGCAGCCAGGGACGGGGTAAGTGGCCACCTCAGGCTGGGACGAGGGGCCTGCAGTGTCTCTGGCATCTGGCCTGGACATGGGGGGTTGGGGGGACTCTGGGTGCCCAGTGGGGAGAAGGGAGCTGGGGAGGCCCTGTGCCCTGAGGGCTGACGATGGGGCGTCTTCTCAGAGGCCAGGCTCCGTGCAGGGGGCTGAACGCCCGCCCTGTTCCTGCCCACATCCTGCCCCTTGGGGCTGAGAACAGCCACCACACACCCAAGGGGCTGTGGGGGAGGAGGCACCCCTGGGTGCCTGCCCGGGGACCAGGCCCTGCCTGCACCGAGTTCCTGAAGTTGGAGTCACCAGCAGCCCTGCAGGGAGGGAGGGAGGAAAGAGGCGACCGCACTTGGTGGCTGCTCACACCTGCCAAGACCAGGGGGGCCAGGGTCAGGGGGCCCCCAGGCCCTAGGGTTCTGGGCGTCAGGGCAGAGCCAGGGCCAGCAGGCGGCTGTGGTTGGGAGCCGGAGCCGAACTGCCTGTTGCCCTCTGCACCCTCCACGGAGCCCCCTGACCCTGTCGCTGCTCCTCGACCTGCCTTCCCTGTCCCACGACTCTCCGGGGACTCCGTCGCCTGGGGAGGTTCTGTGAGTTCCCAGGGCGGCCGTCACACCCCACCTGCCCCGGAGCGCGTGCTCCCTGCCTCCGTCTCCAGCGTTCGCGTCTGGGGTGAACGTCTCGCTGTGAGACGATGACACGGTGCTGTTTCGTGGTCACGTTTCGTGGTCACATACACCTGTCTCATTTCTGCCCGCCCACCTGCGCGTCCTCGGGCTTGGTTATGAACGCTATTCCCTTCTTTATCTCTTTGACGATCCTCAGTGTCTTGGGCAATCGCCAGGGTGGCCACTGGCCCTCAGGACAGTCTCTTGGGGCAAACCCTTCATCAAGGCCCCCTCCTGTCGGCTCAGGGCCCTGCTGGCACCAGGCTCAGCAGCCGGTGGCACAGGGCTCCCGGGGGCCAGCGGCTGCTTGGCGCTGAGTAGGTGCTTGGGGAACATCTAGGAGGAGAAGGTGGCACCGTAGTCCGAGGCCGGGACGCGGGAGCCCCGGAGTGGGCCCAGTGTGGCTGCGCCAGGGCTGCGTCCCCAGCAGGGCTCCGGCTGCCTTAGCCGCCCCCAGGTCAGAGGTGTGGGGCCAGCGGGCTCCGGGGGCACAGCCACCATCTGGCTTGTGGACAGAAAGCCTCGCTGGCCCGACACACAAAGAGCCAGAATTGGGCCGGGAAAGATGTGGGTTTTGATTAAGTGGAGTTTTAATTAAAGCCGCCAGGCCAGTGAGGACGAGGAGGAAGGCCGGACGCCGCGGCGGCCTCCCACGGGCGGTCCTTCCCGGCTCCTGCACGTGCGCCGGCATGTGCCTCCAGCCAGTGTGCGTGGGACAGCGCCTGACCCCCACGCCGGCCCCAGCGAGGGACCATCGCGGGGAAATGATACGTGATTAATATTTAATTTCCCCTCCGGGCTAGAGCAGAGGCTGGAGGATTACTTAGACGGACAGAGCCACAACGCGGCCCACCCAGACCCTCCCCGCGCCCCGACCCCCCTGCGGCCCGGGGAGGCCTGGGAAGGGAGGGGAGCGAGAGGACCCGGAGGCCCCAGGAACTCCCCGCTGTGGCTTCCCGGCCAGTTCTACCCGGTTACGCTCACGGTGAGGCCAGGCGAGGTCGTGAGCTCTTGTGGCTCAGCTCCTCATCTGTAAGATGGGGTTCGCGGGACAGTGAACACACAGGACCCCAACGCCGCCAGGCTGCACAGAGGGCCACGGGGGCGGGGGGCTGGGGTGCAGCCCTTTGTCCAGGCAGGCGGCCCCTGCGACAGCTCAGGGTGCGGGGGCCTGTGGGGCTAGAGATGCGTCTCAGACAGACTGGGGACTGGCCGTGTGCAGTGACTGCTAGTTCCTGCCCGTGACGTAGGAGTCACCATAACTGGCCTTAATCGGAGCATTTACACCACAAACGTCTAGTAAAGGTCACAGTCATGGCACCTCCTCCCCCAGGCCTTCCCTCAGGGCCCTGGTGGTCCCTGCCCGCCTCCGCCTCCCCCACTCCCCCCACTCCAGCCTCCGGCTCTGTGCTGTGCTCATGCTGGGAGAGCCTGGTCCAGCGATGCCCAGGTTGCTCACGGGCCAGGCCAGCCTCGCCCGGCACTTCTGGCCACATCTGCAAGGGCCTGCGGGACCACTGTGGGAAGGATGGGGGCGACCAGCCGTGCAAAGGGGCGGCCTTTGAGGGCCCAGCTGGACGGGCGTGTGGTGTGTTTTTAGCTCCTGGCAGGGTTGACCTGGGCCAGAGGATCTGTGGCCTCCAGGGAGACTTGGGGTGGGGGCCCTGGGCCTGTGGACAGCAGGAAGGGTGTTGGTACCAGTGCTGCTCAACACGGGAGCCAGACGCAGAGGCGGGGGGGGGGGGGGACCATGAGGACTGCAAGGGGGGCGGGAGTACGCAGGGCGGCATGGGGCCGCTGGGCAGAGGGCTGGGAGTCAGCCTGGCATCCAGGGCAGGGGTCGAGGCTGGGACTGGGCAGCAGGCCTCAGCTCCTAAGAAATGTGGGGCGTGCTTTGGCCGATGGGTGGCTGGTGCGTGGCCGGTGGGTCGGTGATGGTCCGTCATCTGGATCCCGCGGTTCCTGGAGGAGGGGGACTCCTCGGCCCGTGTGCGGGGGGCTGCAGGCTTCCAGCCTCCTGTCCGGGCCGGCGGCAGGCGCTGCCCGTGCACACCTGGGCTCAGGGGAGCCGGCACTGGAGGTGGGGTGGTGGTTGGCATAGAGGGGACCCCACGAGCCTACATACGTGTGGCCGGTTGAGACAGAGGCGGTGGGAAGAGGCCCCTGGGACTGGCTCAGGGGGTCCACTGGGCGTTGGGTTGGGGATACCGAGCCCCCTGCCTCTGCTTTGGGGGGTCAGTGACCCTCACATGGCCATGGCCTTCCGACGCCGGGAAGCCCTTTCAGAGCTGTATTTCCTCCTCCTAGAATCAGGGGCGAGCACTGACATGGTCCCGAGGCTCTGCGGGGTCCACCCTCCTCACGTTTCTTGTCCGCAGTCTCCCTGCACGGCATGTCCTGGCTGGGCCCCATCTCTGCCAGGCGCCCACCGCGGCACCGCCAGGCAGCCGAGCAGGTTGGGGAGCGGGCGTGGGAGGAGGGAGGTGAGCTGCTGCCCCGCCCCACGTGCAGGCAGCGGGCGGGGGCTGCAGGGGCGGCTGGGGGGGGGGCCTGCTCCACCCCCCGGGGCGGCAGGAGGGCTCAGCTGCCGCTGGGGGTACAAGACCAGACAGCCCCGCTCCTTCCAGGGAGCACAGGCCTCCAGCTGCTCCGACCTGGGCCGGCTGGAAAGGAAGGTGGGGTCCTGGGAGAGCGGGGGTGGGGGGCGGTGAGGGGGCCTCTCTGGGCGGCTGTGGGGGGCAGCGAGCTCAGGGACCAGGGCCTCACAGGCTGCCATGGGTTTGAGAAGCTCAGGTGAGGGACGCACGTGAGAGACTTCACTTTGAAAGGTTCCGCTCCCCGTGCTGAGGCCTCTGGGGGGAATCCAGCGGTGCCCCCCGCACCCCCGCAGCAGCCCAGCCCCTCACGAGGTCTCTCCCCTGCAGGTGCTGGGGGAACCCCGACGCCGAGCTGAGCGAGATGCCGCCGGAACCCCCGGGGGCGGCCTGGTTCCTGGAGACACCGAGTCAGCGGCACAGAAGCCCTTAGGGAGCCCCCCAGGCGCGCTCGGGGCTCCTGCGGGGGTGGGGGCGGGGGGCGCGGGGCCTGGGAGCCGGCTGCGCTGCAGCGATGGACCGTGAGCTGGCCCGGCCCGCGTGCTCGCCACCCCCGTGCGCCCGCAGCCATGTCCGGCATGGACTCCTCGGTGTACATCGTGGTGGAGCTGGCCATCGCCGTGCTGGCCGTGCTGGGCAACGTGCTGGTGTGCTGGGCCGTGTGGCTCAACAGCAACCTGCAGAACGTCACCAACTTCTTCGTGGTGTCGCTGGCGGCGGCCGACATCGCCGTGGGGGTCCTGGCCATCCCCTTCGCCATCACCATCAGCATCGGGTTCTGCGCCGCCTGCCACAGCTGCCTCTTCCTCGCCTGCTTCGTGCTGGTGCTCACGCAGAGCTCCATCTTCAGCCTCCTGGCCATCGCCATTGACCGCTACATCGCCATCCGCATCCCCCTCCGGTAAGCGCCTGGCGCAGAGGCCGCCCGGGCCGGGTCTGGCCGGTGCCCGTGGTCGGGGTGACCCCACGGTCGGGGTTTTGTCTGTGGGGTCAGGGTGTTGAGGTGACAGGGCCACGGAGCTCCACCTGGGGCTGCCCCGGGCTTGGCACATCGCCAGCAGGCGTACCGATCTCGCTGGTCCCTGTGGGCACCGGGCACCCTGGCCCTTCCCAGACTCGCCCGGGGGAGGAGGCCGCTGTGCTCCGGCTGGTGGCAGAGGAGCGTGGCCCAGGCCTGGACAGTGTGCTCACACAGTGGGGGTGGGGAGGGGGCACTCCGGGAAACCACAGGATCTGAGCTAGAAGCCGGCCCCCCTCTGCCAGCTCCTCCGCCAGCGGCTGGGGGCAGGTCTGAAGTCTGCACAGGAGGAGAAGGACCCGGGAGGGGAAGTAACTGGCCTGAGGCTGCAGGAGTCATTTGCATGTGAACCTCTATGCAAATTCTGTGCTCCTGGGGCCACAGTGTGTGTGTTGGGGGAACCAGCCTGTGCGTGGGGAGGAGGGGAGCTGGTGGAGGGGATTTTACGGTGAATCTTTTGTGAAGGGACTCCAGTCACGGGTGCAAGGGAAAACTCCAGGAGGCTGCGTTTTCGGTGGACTCCATCTCCCCAGCCAGGGATGCGGCTGGAAGTGTCCTCCCACTTGGGGCCTCTCGCCACCTCCCTGCCCCTGGCTCCCGGGGAGGTCTCGGAGGATGGGGCACCCCAGCCCCAAGCAGGTGGAGTGGCTGGATGAGCAAATGGAAAGTTAGTGTCGAGCCCAAGGGGGCCCTTAGCGGTCATTTCCTCTTCTTTTCTGGACGGAAAACGGAGGCCCAGGGAGGAGGCCAGCTCGGGGCCACACAGCGTGCGAGCGGGCAGCACAGCTGGGCCGGGGCCTGGGAACCAGCAGCCTGCCACCCACTGTGACTCAGTCCTTGGGGAGCTGGTGGCCCAGTCCCCCGGAGCCCGCCCCAGCTCAGCGTTCCTGTCCCCCAGCTCAGAGGAGCACGGGCAGCCCCGTCACGCGGCTCAGATGAGGGGAGGACGGGTCGTGTGGCCCAACAGGAGGCTGCGCCAGGAGATCCCGGACCCTTGACCAGCTAGAGGGCCGGCCTCAGTCAGGGCAGCATGCAGCGTCCAGGCCGCGAGGGTGGCTCCAAACCAGGGGCGGGTCTGTGGGCTCCCAGGTGGACAGAGAGCGGAGTGTGGCTCCCACTGCAGGTCAGGCTGCGCGTGGGCCAGGCCTGGCCGGGCCTGATGGGAACGCCCAGCCTCACGTTCACTTTCTCCCCTCCCCCCCCGCCCCCCCAAAGGGCAGCAGCAGGCGAGAGAGAAAGGCTGTGGTCGCCACGGAAGGGCCCTGGCCGCCTTTTCCTGCTCCTGGTTTCTGGGGTAGGAGGATGGGACGTGCTGTGTGACCCTGGAAAGTCCGCTGTCCCTCTCTGGGCCATGTCCTCGTCTGTAAGAGGGACAGGCCTCTCTGAGCTCACAGAGGGGGTGAGGGTCCAGGGAGCGGCCGAGTGGTGAGCCCCGGGGAGGGGGTGGGGTTCGGCTGTTTCTTGAGCTGCGGGAGGTTCTGAAGGGGCCCTGGATGGAATATGAACCTGCCACCACGCCCTCCGACTCCCACCACCTTCCGAACAGGCCCTAGCTCCGCCCACACCTTGGCCTTTGCGCTCCTCCGCCCGCAGAAGGCCCTGGTGGGGCTCCTGATCCTTGGTGCCCACAGAGGTGAGGAGGGGCTGCTCCGCCTTCCCCTGGGCAGAGCGCACGGCTGCCTTTGACCCCTGTGGGCACTGTGACCCCTGTGACCCCGCTGGGCTGGGGTGACCCTCCTGGGCAGAGGCCGGGGGAATGCGCCTGTGGGCTCGGCCAAGCAGAGGTGGTGGAGCAGCAGGCAGGGGTGGGCGGGGCCAGCCCAGGGCTCACAGTGTAGGGCAGATGCACATGGAGCCCCCTGGAACTCTGGGGGTACTCTTGGATCATGGGGTGAGCCCTCCCTGTGGGTAATGAAGCCCCAGGAAGGGGCAGCTGTGAGCTGGGAGACCATGGAGGCAGTGGGTCCTCCGGCCCCGCTTCCTGACAACCTCTGGGCTCCCTCCCCTGGGTGGTCCCCACGTAGGCCCAAGAGGCCACCATGTGATGCTCTAAGTCCAGCGGCTGTGGCAGGTGGGGCTGCGGTTCAGCCATTGTCCCCTTTGGGCCAAATTCTGTTCCATTGTCCCGTCTGGGCCAGTGCTGTTCCGTTGTCCCCTTTGGGCCCAGTGCTGTTCTGTTGTCCCGTCTGGGCCCAGTGCTGTTCCGTTGTCCCCTTTGGGCCCAGTGCTGTTCTGTTGTCCCCTTTGGGCCCAGTGCTGTTCCGTTGTCCCCTTTGGGCCCAGTGCTGTTCCGTTGTCTCATTTGGGCCCAGTGCTGTTCTGTGTCCCGTCTGGGCCCAGTGCAGTTCAGCCCCTGGGGACCTGGTCCAGGGCCTCAAGCCGAGGTCTTTCTTTGGAACAGAATAAAGCTGGTGCTTTTAAACACGAGTAACGCCTGCAGCACTAACACAGCCTGAGGAACAAAAGGGTGGAACTGCCCCGGCCCCGCGCCCCCTGGCCCTTCCGGAAGCAGCTCCGCTGGGGCAGTCCCGCTCGTGGGTTTGTCTCTGTCCCCACGAGGGGCTTCCTTTGCGGTCACAGTGGACAGACCAGAGCTGTCCAGCCCGTGTCCCAGGCTCACTCCTGCCTGATGTCGCCAGGCTCCCTCCCTTCCCAGCAGCTCCCCTTTGGTAGGGCAGCTGCTGGAGAACCAAGAGCAAATCCCCCAAGCAGGTGGCCTCCAGGGCCCTCCACACCATCCCCCTAATGGCTCATTTCTGCTTGATTGCCTCCAATGACCGGAAGCTCACTACCGCCCGGGGCGGCCCATTTCTCCCTTGAGCAGCTCAGCCGAGAAGCTCTTGCCTGGAGCCTCGCTGTCATCAGCCTCCCTGGGATTCCACCCCCTGATCCTACATCCTGCCGGGCGGGCCAGTGCTTCAGGCCTCGGCCTCTTAGTCCCATTTCACAGATGAGGAAACTGAGGCTAGAGAGGCAGAATGATGGGAGCACACTGGCGCCAGTGCCCAGAGAGGGACACACTTTTCTTGGGAAAATATTAACATGAAAGGAGCCCGCACGCAATGTGGTTATGTGGGACAGTATTCGTGGCGGACGGACGGAAACAGGGCCTGGCACAGAGCCAGGGCGTGGAAGTCTTAGCAGCCGAAAGACAGGAACAGCGGCGACTTTGGACGTGCGGCCCCAGAGTGCGAGAGCAGGGCAGGCTGGGTTCTCGGGAGACACAGCGCGTCCCCCGCTGAGGGGCCGGGAGCCCCGGGGAGCGGCCCTGCGGTGACTGTGCACTCAGAACGGGTGTCGTTTCTGAACCCACCGACTTGCCGTGGCCTGAGTGGCCTCTGGATTCCGGAACATCCACCGCAAGTCCATTGCCCTCCCTGGGCCTCAGTGTCCCCACCTGTGAAACGAGGGCCAGATGAGAGGTCTGAGGCCACCAGGTACTTGTTTCCTTCATGTGAATCAGCTGACAAAACTGAAGCCATGGGGGCCGGGCCGGTGTTGCACAGTGGTGAGCGTCAACCTGTGAACCAGGAGGTCAGGGTTCGATTCCCGGTCAGGGCACAGGCCCGGGTTGCGGGCTCGATCCCCAGTGTGGGGTGTGCTGGAGGCAGCCGATCCATGGTTCTCTCTCATCATGGATGTTTCTCTCTCTCTCCCTCTCCCTTCCTCTCTGACATCAATGAAAATATATTTTTAAAAAACACACGGAAGCCATGGGAGATTTCACCCCGAAAATCCACTGTCCAGCCCCTCCTGGGACCAGGCCGCGCTGGGCACCTCTGTTGCAGGGCAGGGCGGGGCCGGGCGGCACTGGCTGCCCCCTGGACACCCTGTCCCCCAGTCCTCACTTATTCATTTCCTCAGACCAAACCGATGCGGGCCCAGGACTACTTGTCATGCTGTCAATCATCACCTGGACGTCTGTGCAGTGGTTGCGTTTCAGGGGGCGGGGGCTGCTCTCCCGTGGCCTGGGGGGGGGGGGGGAGCCCAAGGCCGGAGGCGGGAAGTGGCGCCGGGTCCCTGACGCTGGTCTCCCCTCCGCAGGTACAACGGCCTGGTGACGGGCGCCAGGGCCAAGGGCATCATCGCCGTCTGCTGGGTGCTGTCCTTCGCCATCGGCCTGACGCCCATGCTGGGCTGGAACAGCTGCAGCCGGCCCCGCGAGGACCGCAACCTCTCGCAGGCGCAGGCCTGCGGGGAGGGCCAGGTGGCCTGCCTCTTCGAGGACGTGGTGCCCATGAACTACATGGTCTACTACAACTTCTTCGCCTGCGTCCTGGTGCCGCTGCTGCTCATGCTGGGCATCTACCTGCGCATCTTCCTGGCGGCGCGGCGGCAGCTGAAGCAGATGGAGAGCCAGCCGCTGCCGGGCGAGCGCACGCGGTCCACGCTGCAGAAGGAGGTGCACGCCGCCAAGTCGCTGGCCATCATCGTGGGGCTGTTCGCCCTGTGCTGGCTGCCCCTGCACATCGTCAACTGCTTCACCTTCTTCTGCTCCGGGTGCCAGCATGCCCCGCCCTGGCTCATGTACTTGGCCATCATCCTCTCCCACTCCAACTCCGTGGTGAACCCCTTCATCTACGCCTACCGCATCCGCGAGTTCCGCCAGACCTTCCGCAAGATCATCCGCAGCCACATCCTGCGGCGGCGGGAGCCCTTCAAGGCGGGCGGCCCCAGCGCCCGGGCCGGGGCGGCTCAGGGCAGTGACGGGGAGCAGATCAGCCTGCGCCTCAACGGCCACCCCCCTGGGGTGCTGGCCAACGGGAGCGCCCCCCACCCGGAGCGGCGGCCCAACAGCTTGGCTCTGGGGCTGGTGAGCGGACAGGGTGCCTGCGGGTTCCCTGGGGACACGGGCCTCCCCGACGTGGAGCTCCTCAGCCACGAGCTCGGGGGGCCGTGCCCCGACTCCCCCGGCCTCGAGGGCCCCCTGGCCCAGGACGGAGCAGGCGTGTCCTGAGGAGCCACTGCGCTTGCCCCTTCCCCGGGAAGGGACTCTTGCTCTTCCTCGTGGGGGTGTGACTGCGCCCAGACCTTCCCTCCCGGGCTGGTTCCCCGTGGCCCAGGGGGGAGCCCGGCTGGCGCAGCCCGAGGCCCGGCAGGCGGGTTTGGAGTCCGAGAGCGGGCGTGTCATGCGGGGAGACCCTGTGCCGGCCAGGAGCACCGCACCGGAGCGTCTTGGGTCTGGTCCCCACTCCGGAAGCATCTAGAAGGGCCACCTCGTCTCTGCAGAGCAGGCCGCTGGCCCGGAGGCTGGGGCGTGGCTCCGAGGGGCCCTGCCTCCCCCCCTCCCCGGACTCTCCGAGGGTTTGGGAGCTGCTGTGCCTGGAAGTGGTGTTTGACTCTGTTTTCCAGGAGAAAATTTTAAGCGTGAAGATACCCCGTTTATTTTATTATTGTCCCTCCCTGTCGTCAGTCCTGCTGCTCACCTGGCACCAGGAGTCGGCCCGGGCGCCCCGGGCGGCCCTCTCCCCCAGGTGGCCCAGAGCCATCTCCTGGGGCGACGAAGCCGGGCCGAGGACCGGGCGTCGATGGAGCCGGCAGGGCCTGGGGGAGGTCCGGGCTGGCCTGCGTGGGGGGCCGGGGGGCTCCGCCGGCCCAGGTGGGGGCCCGCACTGCCTTTCCCTCCGAAGGGCATGTCTTTTTCTGAGAAAAAATAAACATTGAGCCAGTTGTGTTTTAAGCCTGTCCGACGAGAATGGCGTCTGAGTTCCTCTCCCGTTCCACAGGGGTGTGCTGTGTGTGTGCGAGACTGTGTGCATGTATGTAGACAGACAGACACCCTGCCTGCCCGGGGGGGCCTCCCAGGCTCTCAGCCTCTGAGGGACAGGTTGTCTGGTCGCACCAGAGTTCAGATGTCCACATGCAGCCCCGAGACCAGGGTCCCTGGGGGGGGGCGGTCCCTAGGGGGGGCCATGGAAGGAGGGGCTTTACCCCAGCTGCTCCCCCTCCCACACACCTGACCCCTCCCTCCGCGTGGGGACCAGGCTCCTCCCTCCCTCCTCACCTTCCTGAAGTCCTTCAAAGAAGATCTCTTTGTTTTTTAAATATATTTTTATTGACTTCAGAGAGGAAGGGAGAGGGAGAGAAAAATATCCATGATGAGAGAGAATCATGGATCGGCCGCCTCCTGCACGCCCCTCAATGGGGATGGAGCCCACAACCCCGGCCTGTGCCCTTGACCGGAATCGTACCCAGGACCCTTCAGTCCGCAGGCCGACGCTCTATCCACTGAGCCACACCAGCGAGGGCCAACGAAGCTCTTTGTATTACTTCTCAGGGCTATGCCCACCCTCCCACTGCCCCCTTCGCCCCTCAGCTGAGAGGGGAAGAGGTGGGCAGGGCTACACCTCCTTCCCGGGGTCACCCCTCCCCTACTCCCAGCAGGAAACGCATCAGGAGCAGGTGTTTCCTGCGCTCGCTCCGCTCACTCCGCCTGCCCCGGGCTCCCGGCCTAAGGAGGGGGGCCGTCCTTCAGTGAGGGCGAGGGTCGGGCCCAGGGGACACGAGCAACCTGCTCCAGCTGCGGGCCGGGCACACGCAGGCAGGGAGGGCCAGGGAGGGAGTGTCGGGGCGTCCGGGCACCTCACGCAGCATCCTTGATGGACGGCTGATCAGGGAGCCCACACCGCCCCTCGGAACAGAGGGTCAGCACTTGCCCAGGTCTAGTAAGGGGCAGGAGGGAACTTAAACCCTGGCTGTTGCTCAGTGGTTAGAGCGTCCGCCAGTGGACCAAGGGGTCTCAGGTTTGATTCCCGGTCAAAGGCATGTACCTGGGTTGCAGGTTCCCCAGCCCCTGTAGGGGCGCTTTTGGGAGGCAGCCAATCGGTGTGTTTCTCTCTCATCGACGTTTCTCTCTCCCCCTCCTCCCTCCCTTCCACTCTTTCTGGAAATCAATGGACAGTACCCTGGCCGGCGTGGCTCAGTGGTTGAGCGTCGACCTATGAACCAGGAGGTCACGGTCAAGGCACAGGCCCGGATTGTGGGCTCAATCCCCAGTGCGAGGCGTGCAGGAGGCAGCTGATCCATGATTCTCTCTCATCACTGATGTTTCTCTCTCTCTCCCCCTCTCCCTCTCTGAAACCAATAAAAACATATTTTTAAAAATCAATGGAAAATGAAAAAATAAATAAACACCCAGGTCATCTATCTGACTGCAAGTCATGCTCCCCCTCACTCACTGCTTTCAGCCAGGTTGTCAAGTATAAAATAGCAGCACGTCCCCCCCACTCGGCTTACAGACGGGACTGTAGCTGCAGTGGGAGCACCTGGCCCCGCCCAGACCGCGGCCTGGCGCCCGAACCTGGCACCACGGCCTGGGTTTCCTTTCATTAGTGCTGGGCCTGGCGCCATTTCTCCCGGTGGGTGCGCACCCAGGTGTCCCAGCCGGCGGCGGGTGCAGCCCTAAGTTCCTGCTGCACCGTTAGAGGCCCCCGGGCGGCTGCACGGACACAGCGCCTTCCCGAGACCCGGGGGGCCAGCAGCAGCGACCCCCCATCTCCCCGGAGCCTCACGCTCAGCCTGACTGCGAACCCCAGGTCTGCACCAGCCGCCCTCCCGGCCAGGCCGCTTCCTCCTCCGCCCCACGCCCGGGCGGGCGGTGCTGGCTGTGGGCTGAGGGCGGCCGTGGCCTGGGCTGACCCCGAGGAGGCCGAGAGCCCGGATGCTGTGGGTCCTCGGAGCAGCTGGTGGAGAGGCCAGAGGAGCCGCAAAGGTAGGGAGGAAGCACGTCTCTCCGGCCTTTTCTGGGGCTTCCTGGGAGCCGAGCTTGGGGAGCCGAGCTTGGGTGAGCCTTCGGGGTTCGGGGAGCCGAGCTTGGGGTGAGCCTTTGGGGTTTGGGGAAGGACCGGGCCAGGGGCCCAGGAACGGCTTCCAGGCAGGACTGAGCCCACGCTCCCACAGGCTCCCACGGCGAGCAGGTCTCGGGTGCAGGCGCACGTGCAGACACAAGCAGGTGCACACCCGCTCCCGGGCCGTCAGAGGACACAGGTGTGTGCACTCGAGGGTATGTGGGCAGCTACCCCGACGGGCAGGTGCCGGCAGCAGCAAGGGGAACGGAGCCGGCGGCTGGGGGTGCAGGCGCCTGTCTGCTCCAGGCCTGGCTGCTCCGAGGGCTGCAGCTCTGCCCAGGGCCCCCTGTCCTCTCCCTGCCTTTCCCAGGCTTCATGCAGGCGGGTCCTCAGCTCAGGTCCCACCACAGGCCTGTCCTGGGGGTGGCCGCAGCCCCTCTCCATGGCAGTGCGGTCAGAGGCCCCCCTCCTGCCCCCCCTCCCCGGGCGCCTGGGGGTGGAGGCCTGGCTCAGGCTGGGTCCTGGCTCAGGATTGGCTCTCCTCCCCTCCTCTCTCCCCTCCATCCTGAATCCCTGCCTCTGCGGCTCCGACTCTCCCCATGGGGTTCCCGTCTTCTCCTCTGGGTGGGAGGCCTCCCAGAACATGCTCGAGGCTCCTGGGCGCCTGGGCCCAGGCGGGTGCGGGCGGCCCGAGTCAGAGGGAGTGGATGCTGGTGCCCGGACCCAGGCTGGGAGCTGGCCCTGCCTCCTGCTCACCTACCCAGCTGGGCAGGGGCGGGAGGGCATCAGAGTCACAGCCCCAAGAAGAGGGACTCCCGCTCTGCCTGGCCCTCCCTTCACTGGAGGAGAGGCCGCTGGGGAGGTTGAGTAAGGCCCAGGCTGGGATGGGGGGCACCCACCCCATGTCCTCGGAAGGAGGGGCTGTCGGGAAAGTGCAGTGGGAAAAGCTTTGCGTGGAACCATCCTCATTTCTTGCCCTTGTCCTTGCCCAGGAGAGAGAGAGAGAGAGAGAGAGAGAGAGAGAGAGAGAGAGAGAGAGAGAGAGAGAGAGAGAGAGAGAGAGAGAGAGAGAGAGAGAGAGAGGAGAGAGAATAGAGACCAAGGTCTCCTGGGGAAGGGGTCAGGCTGCTCAGGTCCCTGGTGGGGGACTCCCAGGAGCTGGCAGACTCAGCCACCGGGACCTGCACCTAAAGACCAGGATGCTGTCAAGGCGGCCTCCTGAGGACACAACAGGCTAGGCCAGGGGTGGGCAAACTTTTTGACTCGAGGGCCACAATGGGTTCTTAAACTGGACCGGAGGGTCGGAACAAAAGCATGGATGGAGTGTTTGTGTGAACTAATATAAAATCAAAGTAAACATCATTACATAAAAGGGTACGGTCTTTTTTTTTTTTTTAGTTTTATTCATTTCAAACGGGCTGGATCCGGCCCGTGGGCCGTAGTTTGCCCACGGCTGGGCTAGCCCTTGAGCCCCATCTGGGACTCTGTTCCTCTCTCAACGGCTCCATCAGCACCTACTTTTGAAAACTGGGGGGGGGGGCATGGGGGAGCCAGAGGCGCCTGCCCTGGCTCAGGAGGGATGGCCACGGCCGCCCAGGCTTGGGGGGGAGGGGGGGGCGGGACCAGGTCGCACCCAGCGGGGCATCAGGCAGGTGAAGTCAGTGAACTCTGACTCCGGGCGCCTCTTTAAGGAGTTTGCTGGGAGCCTGGCTGGCATCTGCCTACACGGAATTATGCCCCCATTTACAGCAATTTTCAAGTTAAAGTGTTGTCAGAGGCTGTCACGGTTTGATCCGTCTTTTCTGTTCATCCGCCCACATTTTCTCGTTGGGTTGGGAGCGGGAGTGAGGGGGAGAAAGCCTGGGTTGGATTCAGAGTTTTGGGGAGCGGTTCCCGTTATAGGGGAATGTGAACACGATCGAGTTTTCTGCTGGGAAAATTCAGGCCCTGTGCCCAGTGTCAGCGCTGCTGTGAGCTGAGAACACTCCGAGGCCAGGCCGGGCGTCCTGCCGCCGCCCGGCTCTCCGGGGAGGTCAGCTTGACTCTCCCTGTGCCCGGGATGCACAGCGCCCCTCCATTCGCTCCTTCTGCCCCCCCCACCCCCCTCCCCTGACTCCTGGCCACCACCCACTTCTCCGACTGCTGGAAGTCACCTCTGACCTGCTTTTAGATGAGACGGGATGGATGCGGACGCGTGGGGGAGGCTGTGTTCCTAGATGCCCAGGATGGTGACCAGCAGGATGACGTCCATTCTTGAGGCAGAAAGTGCAACGGGCGCGGTGCCCTCGCTCTCAGAGACGGCAGGCAGGCGCTGGGGGAAGAGGGGTGGACAGGGCAGGAGGCCCCGCAAGGTGCAGGGAGAAATCACTTCGTGCGTGCAGTTCCCAACAGCACGGACGTGTTCGTGGCTGAGTTCGGCGTCGGTCATAGGCGCCCAGGCTGCGGAGCCCACGGAGCCCCCGCTCAAGCCGGATCCCCGCGTGGACGTGCCGGCCCCGATGGGGGTCTCGGTCACACCTGGAGCGTGAACACGTGGCTGGAGGGAAGCCATCAGGGCTGGGAGGGTCGCCTGGCCGGCCGGTGTGGCTCAGTGGTTGAGCGTCAACGTATGAACCAGGAGGTCAGGGTTCAATTCCCCGTCAGGGCACAGGCCCGGGTTGCGGGCTCCATCCCCAGTGGGGGGCGTGCAGGAGGCAGCCGATCCATGATTCTCTCTCATCATTGATGTTCATATCTCCCTTTCTCCCTCTCCCTTCCTCTCTGAAATCAATACAAATATATTTTTAAAAAGAAAAGAAAAGAAAGTATACAAAAATGAAGTCATCCCCTGAATCAAGTTCGAGGCTGGGCGGGAGGTAATGGCCTGCGGGGGGAGTGGGGGTGGACGGGTAGGAAAGTGCCGGGGCCTGTGTCAGCGTCACACGCCGGCCTGGAGCGCCGCCCGGGACCCGCCGCCGTGCGGGGCGGGGCGGGGGTGCAGCAGGTGACCCACTGGGCATCCGGTGGAGGAGCCAGAGGGGCTGGGATGGAGGGTAGAGAATGTTCCATGCGGCACACGAAGCAAACGTTACCAACTTTACAAAATGCCCTGCCTGATGCGATGCCGGGGGAGGAGGAGAGGGCCCTCGCTCACCTCCCGCTCCCCCGATGCTTCCCACGGCCACGCCTAACTCCCTCACCCGGGAGTGGGCGCCGTTCCTTAGCTTCCGCAGTTCAGTCCACCCGATCCGCTCAGTCTTGTTTTCAAACATCCCAGTCTGATCCATCCTCGCCCGCCCCCCACCCCGGTCCCACCCCCCTCCGCGCCAAAGTCATGGTATTAGCGGAGGCCTCGCCACCTCACAGCTGCCTGGAGGTGCTCCAAGCGGACCTCACTGCCCGCCCCGCCCTGGGCTCCCCCTGTTTATTTTTTAAATATGTTTTTATTGAGGTTAGGGGGAGAGGAAGGGAGAGAGAAACATCGATCAATTGCCTCCATAGGTGCCCCAGCCGGGGACTGAACCCCCAACCTGGGCATGTGCCCTGACCGAGAATCGACCCAGCGGCCCTTCGGTGCCCGGACTACACCCAGCCCGCCGAGCCACGCCGGCCGGGGTGCACCGGCCTCTTTTTACCGCAATCCATCCATCCATCCGGATTTCTTCCCAGAAAGCCGCCTCCCGTCTGCCCCTCCCTGTCCTGAGCGATCCGTGGGCCCTGATTCCTTGTTGACGATTAATTGTTAATAACCATTATCACTCGCTGAGCCCACGCATTGGTGTGGCATTCAGGGCCACCGCTTGGCTCTCCAGCGCTGTCTCCGCCCACCACGCCCCTCCCTGGTCACCTGACCGAGCCACACTGAGGACTGCCCTCCTCTCACCCTGCCTGCCCCTCCGGGGAGGCCTCCGCCTGGACGGCTGCTCCTCTGAGCCTCCAGACTCCAAACACTTCCCATTCCTCAGTGACCCCTGGAGAGCCCCCTCCTCCAGGAGGCCCTCCGGGACCTCCTGCTGAGGCCTCCGTCCCCTCTTGCCGGTTCCCTGAGCACTCGGTGCCGGCACAGGTGTGGGTCACCCACTTCCGGTAGCAGCTCTTCCTCTGCGGAGGTCGGACTTCCCTCCTGGGCCAGTGCTGGTGTTCACCGGGGTGTGTGCCAGCTCCCACCTAAACCCCCACTTCCCACCTCCCCCTCCAGGTCCAGGAGCTGGCGGGGGACTAGCATCTCCTTCATGGGCTGAGCGCGGACTGGGGGTGGCTGGAGCGATCGGGCATGAGGCCCCAAGACCTGGGTTTGAGTTCCTGGCTGGGGCGAAGGGGTCGCGTGACTCGGGGCCGGTGGTGGGTTCCCCTCCTGGAAAGCAACGAGGCAGGTGGGTGAGGCGGGCGCCTGCCAGCTCTGCTGTCCTCTGAGGCCCGTGCCGGCCTGACCCAGCCCCGAGCCGCTGGGCAGGAACAGGGACCGCTGGAGGGAGAGAGGAGGAGGGCCCGGCGCTAATGGCCTGGAGGAAGGAAGGACGTGCTGGGCTAATGGGATAATCGGATAACCTCCGAGCGCCGGGCTGCCAGGCCGGGCCAGCTGCTGGGCGCGGACACAAAGAGCAGGAGAAAGCGGGGCTGGTACAGGAAGCTGCTCACTGAGATGTGGGGGAGGGCGGTGGCCAGAGGGTAGGGGAGGGGGAGGGGAGGGACACGGGCCCTCCCCCATTCCAAGGGGGATGTTCAAGGCAGGCCCTGAGGGACCTTGGAGCGAAGATTCCGCTGCGGGGCCTTGGGCCCATGTCCTCCTCAGGGGACGTTCTTAGAAAGCCTGGCTTTGGGGTGCCCTCCACTTAGACCACCTTGGGGACCATGAAGCCCTCCCCTGTCCCTTGAGGGCGATCCGCAGAGCGGCCCCTGACGGATGTGCCTGTGAGACCGCTGCTGGGCGATCTGTAAAGTGATGGTTCTGGGTGCGGGTCTCAGGTTCCCTTTACTTCGGGCTAATGGATGGGTCTGTCTGAGGGCCGGGGGCGAGGGCGCGGGCCCAGGAGTCAGAGCCTGGCTGCTCCTCCGCCTGCCCGGCCGCGTGGCACAGTTGATGACATTCTCTGCCTGGCCCTCAGGGGCCCATCCACGTGAGGGGCGGTGAGCAGCACCCCCCCCCCCCCGTGGGCTGTTGGAGAGACGACGTGAGGTCATGAGTGGGAGAGAGGGTGAGAGTTAAACATGCTCTGCAAAGTGCTTCAGTCCCAACCCTGTTTCTAAATCCCTGTGATTTTAAAAAGGGCCGTTTACTTTTTTCGTGAATTCCAGTTTTCTCCACCATCAGGTAATAAGGCCAACTGGATGCCCTTTGCTTCCCCTTCTCGTTTTAATGATTCTCATTCGCATAAAAACTGCATATTACGTCCGTGTGCGCTCGAAGGAAAGTCTGAGAAAGGAAAGTTTGAGGTTAATATTTTTCATGAGGAGACATATAAAATACTCAATAGTAGCAAACCGTAGTCAGCAAAGTATAAAAATAACATAAATCATGACCCATTAGGATTTATCCCAGGAATGCAAGGATGGCTTAATAGTAGATAATCAAGCAATGTTATTCATATGCATAAATTAGAGACTATTATAGGAACACTTCATAGTAGAAACTATAGGGGAGGGTGGTGGTGGCCAGAGGGTGGAGGAGGGGGATGGAAGTTTCTCAAACAATTAAACGTGGATCTGCTGTCCAGCCCCGTACTGCCGCTCCCGGGTGTGAGCCCAGAGGAAGAGAAAGCAGGATTTCAGCAAGACACGTGTGCGCCCATGTTTGTGGCGGGATTAGTCACAATAGCCGCATTTCCCATTTCCCTGCTTCACGCGCTGTGAGAATTAAATGCGGATTAATTAGGGAAGAATTAAAGGGTAAATGTGAAAATGAGTCAGAGGAGACGCGAGACGGGCGAGGCATCTCCGGAACTGGCCGGTGTGCCAGGCTCCCCTGCCCGTGACCCTTGGGCCACTGCCGGCCTGGACTGGGGCCTGGCTGCCTGGGGCCACCTCTGATGGCCCTCTTCTTGCCTGGAACGGGGACACGAGGGCTCGCAAGGGAAGCCCTGCCCTCCTGAGTGACCTTTTATCTACACGGGATTGTTTCTCTGCCAAATAGACCAAAAGGAAGGAAAGCCGGCGAGAGATTAGTTCTTTTCTTAGCTCCCAAATGGCTGACGTTTCAGGAAACCCCGCTTCTGAATGGGACCAAAGGGGACTTCGATCCATCCGGCCGTCTGCAGCGAGCTCAGGCCGCCGCGAGGACTGGTACGCAGCGTGCGCTTCTCCAGGTTCGGGGGAGCCCGGCTCCAACAGCCTCTTCCGAACGTGTTTGCTCATCCGGGACGCACCCCGAGAGCTTTGTGACGTCCGGGGCACACGCCAGCGGGGGTGCTTGTCTTCTGCCCAGCAGTACCAAGCACACATAAAACCGTAGCAGGTGCCTCGGAGCGAGTGGAACAAACTGGTCCTGCCCCTGGGGCGGGCTCTGGTGGAGAGGAGACTGGACATTGTAGGCAGCAGCCCTGGGGCCAGAAGGGAAGGGAGGGGAGGAAGGAGGGAGAGGGATACAGAAGCCTTCCCACCGACACAGGCAGGCACGGCCTGCAAAGGACCCGCTGGAACTATACGTAAAAAAAGCCGGGCCCTGGAAAGATCACATCCTATGTGTGATGCATGTATGTCTAGCAGATGCAGATTAACCTACAGTGACAGAAAGCAGCTCCGCGGTTGCGGGGGGAGGCAGGAGAGAGGAATGACAAAGGTCCTTGGGGGTACCTGGGCGGGGGGATAAATATCTTGGTCGTGACGGTAGTTTCAGGAGTGTACGTATGAGTCAAAATATATCAGATTGGACATCTTACATAGGTGCAGGTTATTTATGGCGTGTCAGTCACCCCTCAACTACGCTTTTTGGAGAAGAGTTAAAATAGAAGAAAAGCTACGTGAGCACAGGGCACCTGCCAGCAACCCATCCCACACGCCTCTGGGACGTTCTGGCAGGAACGAGGGGCTTCCGGCAGGAACTCTCTCCGCAGGTGATAGAGGTGAGCTAGCCGGGCCTGAGGTTCTACCCGGAGGTCAGTCTGCGGGGCAAGCGTGTGACCTGGCAGGAAACCTTTATGAGCGCTGGAAGGATCTGATACAACTGGAGTAGGAACTGTTCAGTCACCAATGCACGCAGAGCTACGGGGTAAAAGCGTGGACTGAACACAGGCAGCGGGTGTCACTGTAGCTGAAACTCCACCAGGAGGTCCTGTGGCCTTTTCCAGGGGGAAGGCTCCAGTGGGAGCCCTTGGAAAGAAACACTATGACATCAGAAATAAAGACACTCACGGGAGGGTGAGAAGACAGACTGAGGAGACGCTCAGAAAGCAGAGCGAGGAGGGAACAGGTGAGAAAGTCGTCCCGATGGCTGAGTGACAGGAATGTTACAAACACAGCAACGGGTATCAAAACAATCCCAGAGAACATTCCAGAGTCCGAGGACGAAGCTCCAGATGGAGGAGGCCCCCGAGCGGCCAGCGCGATACCTATGTCATCGTAAAACTTCCTGACAACGGGGACAAAGAAATCCCATAAGGTCACATGCAAAGAAGGCTGTGGCCTCAACAGCTAGAAAACAATCAAGTCACGCTATCAAAGCTCGGAGGCAAAGTGACTCCTTATCAGGAATTCCACACGCTCACGCAGGGGCTGGCCATTGTCAGACACGCAAGGTTTCAAGGTCTCCCTCCCTCGTGCACGCTCAGAAGTCCTCAAAAACGTATGTCCTCAAAAAGAAGGGAGAGAGCAAGAAACGAGAAGACGTCGGATCCACAAACAGGCGATCCGGCCCAGGAAGGAGGCAGAGGGACTCGCTGGAAGATGGGAAGAGGGGGTCCCAGGAGGTGGCCGTGCAGCGTACCCCCCGAGCAGGAGAGGAGGCGCCAAGAAATGTTCCCACGAACACGCTGGGAGGGGGTCGGGATAGCTGGCGGCGTCCAGGGTTAACTGGTGAGGAGATCTCAGGGACCTAAGTGTATGGAAAAACAAGGTCATCAAAACAAAGATGCTGGAACGGAAACAGCCATCATCACGGACTATATGGCTTCGCTGTAAGTGGCATTTACGTTGTCATAAGAACAAGTGCACTAAGGATCGATCTGCCAGAAGTGACACTCACGGCATTGGGAAGGGGGGCTGGGAGGCGTTGGTGTGTATAGAGGGGGCGAGGGGAGGAAAGGGCGAGGGTGCGAGTCCTCATCTCCCGCGGTGGGAAGCCAACAGATAATGCCTGAACGGAGACAGCAGGAAGTAGCAACACAAACACGTTATTTATAGAAAGGTAAAAGAATTCCTTAAACAAGTTGGAAATGGTCCCTTCAGGGCAGAGGGACTGGGGGTGGGGTGGGGTGGGAGGGCGTGGAGGGAGGCTGAGGACTACACTTTGTCTTAATAAGCCTAGTAGAGCTGTAAAAGTTGACATTTAAAATTATGTGCCTCTAGAACTTTGATACCATTTAAAATAAGAATTTAAAACATGAGTATGGGCCTGGACGGTGTGGCTCAGTTGGTTGGTGGCGGGTTTGACTCCCCATCAGGGCACACACACAGGTTTCAGGTTCAACCCCCAGTCCAGTTGGGGTGCATACGGGAGGCAACGGATCGTTGTCTCTCTCTCTCTCTCTCTCTCTCTCTCTCTCTCTCTCTCTCTCATAAAAACATATCCTCGGGTGAGAATTAACAAAATCAATCAATCAATTAACCAATCAATAAAACTCTTTAGCCTGGCATTTGCGAACATAGTTCAATTGGGGTCAGTCAACCTCTCCAGTCGCCTTCTAGGCTCCTCCTCCAATGCCTTGTTCCAACCAAACCCCCGGTCAGACCTTGCTAAGGCCTGTGCTTTCACACGAACAATCTGCTCTCTGGAATGTCTCTAGGCCTCCGTAAACCCTGCCCCCAGCCGGGTGTGGGGGGAGCCTCCAAGATGGCCCCCACCGTCTCGGCCTCTCGGTGCTCAGGCCCGGGTGTAGGTGGAACCGAGTGCCTTGCTTCTAACGAGGAGAATCGGCACAGGCGATGCGCTGTCACTTGGGACATTAGGTGACAGAAGGCCTGCGACGTCCCCCCTGGCCGCTCTTGCTCTCCTAACCCTCTCCCCCGGGGGGAAGCCACCTCCGAGCCCTGCGGCCACTCTGTGGATGGGCCTGGGCCACACTGGACTAAGGCCACCAGCGACCACTTCAGAGGAGCCTGAACTTGGACTCCCCTGTGATCCCCACTGAGCCTCAGGGCTGGGAGCTCGGCTGCAACCCCATGAGGGACTTGAGCCCAGAGCGCGCAGGTAGCTACACCTGATTCTTAACGCACAGAAACGGCGGGTGACAAGTGGTTATTGTCTTAAACCGCCGAGTGTCGAGGTCATTTGTGACCCAGCAACAGACAGCTCACACCCAGAGCGGTGATCTGTCAGATCCGCAGATGAGTCACACACAGACCGGCTTCGATTGCTCCTGGGATTTCCTTTGGCATGGCCTGGCCCCGAGCAGCTTCTGTCTCCTCTGAACTTGACGTAGACCCGCTCCTCTCACTGGTCATTTTTCAACATTAATTCCCGATGTGGAGAAAGGTGTTGGGGAGGCAGAAGTTGGGGTCACTCAGCTGTCGGTCATGTTTGGTGGCTGACGGGCGTGCGAGTTGGAGCAGGGACCAGAGCTTGGGAAGGGCGCATTTCTGGTCTTTATCAGAGCGCGGCCGTGGCGGCCAGCACTAGCGCCTGTCCTCCCTGTGGGCGCCTCCTGGCCGGTTCCTTCTTGTGCGGAACTCTGCCTGCTGCGGGAGCCGCGAGAGGCGTGGAGCAGGGCGGCTCAGGGCGCCTCGGAGGAGGGAAGCCGGTTGTTTTCTCGGGGCCCCTCTCTCGTGTTTGTTCTTCCCGGGGCCTCCAGCAGGGCCGCGCCGAAGCCCATTTCCTACACGTAGCACATTTATTGAAAACACACACCAGTTACACAAAAAACCAAATGCAAAGGAAAGAGGGGGAGAAGGGCTGCTGAAGACCAGAGTCACTAAAAGTTCAGGCTAAGAATAGACAAGGAACTCTGGGAGCCGCCCGGCTATGTGACCTCCTGCAGGGGCCTGGCCAGCAGCCAACCCGCTTTGTGTTTTTCTATGTCTTTACCAAGAAGAGCGCTCACTCGGGAACCAGGAGGTCTGGGTTCTAGGCCGGGCTCTGCCAGGGCCTTCTTGTGGGGCCTCGGGGGAGTCCTTCTCTTTGTTTCCCATTTGTGAAATGAAAGGATTGGACTAGACCCCAAGATGTTCCATCTCCAATACTGACCATCACCACCATCACCAAAACCAACACCACCATCACCATCAACGCCATCACCATCACCACCACCATCATCACCACCATCACCAAAACCAACACCATCATTACCATAACCATCATCAACACCATCACCACCACCACCATCACCACCATCATCACCATCACCACCATCACCACCACCACCACCATCACCACCACCACCACCATCACCATCATCACCACCATCACCAAAACCAACACCATCATCACCATCACCAACACCATCACCACCATCACCACCATCATCACCATCATCACCATCACCACCATCACCATCATCACCATCACCACCATCATCACCATCACCAACACCATCAACACCATCACCACCATCACCACCATCACCACCACCACCACCACCACCACCATCACCACCATCACCACCATCACCACCATCACCAAAACCAACACCACCATCACCATCACCAACACCATCACCATCATCACCACCATCACCACCATCACCAACACCATTATCACCACCATCACAATCACCATCACCATCATTACCATCAACACCATCACCATATCACCACCATCACCACCATCACCACCATCATCACCACCACCATCACCACCATCATCATCACCACCATCACCACCATCATCATCACCACCATCACCACCATCACCACCATCACCACCATCACCACCATCAACACCATCACCATCACCACTACAAAGAAGATAGGTAGAATGCTGGCTAGCCTGGCAGCCAGGAGAGGCTGAACGGTGCGCTTTAAATGAGAAAATGTTACGTTCTACGGAGCGTATCGCAATAAAATTGCTGGGGAGGGGTGAGTACACTGTGAGAGCATAGTCTCGACCCCAACCCAGAAGCTCTGTCCCTCTTCTCAGAGGCAACTCTTTGTTTCTTGTCTCCCCTTCTAGGAACAGCCCAGGGCTAAACCAGTACATTTTTAAATCTATTATATATTTTTCTTTGACTACAAACGGAGGAAGACATATTCTGTTTTGGATGGCTTCTTTTCACTTAACAACATATCCCGGGTCGTTGCACATCAGCACGTGCAGATCCGCTTCCTGGCTTTCTGCCCCTGTGTAGAGCTCCACCGGGGGGACCTATGGCAGTGCATTTAAGGAGTTCCCGACTGATGACCGTGTCGCTGGTTTCCGGTCTGAATAGCCAACAGCGTTGCCGTAAACACCCTTGCACTTAGGCTTCAGGCATACGCACAAATACAGGAAAAACTCCTAGTTCTGGGATCGCAGGACCAAAAGGTTAATGCATATCAAATATTAATATTGCTAAACTGACTTCCCTAGAATTTACGCCAATTGATACTCCTGCCAAGAATTCATTCATTCATTTTTTAAAATATATTTTATTGATTTCAGAGAGGAAGGGAGAGGGAGAGAGAGAGATAGAAACGTCAGTGATAAGAGAGAATAACCAATCAGCTGCCTCCTGCACACCCCCCACTGGGGATCGAGCCACAACCTGGGCATGTGACTAGAATAGACTCCGCGACCCTTCAGTCCACAGGCCGACGCTCTATCCACTGAGCCAAACTGGCTAGGGCCATTCATTTTTTAAAAATATGTTTTTATTGATTTTAGAGCGAGAGAAAGGGAGAGATAGAGAAACATTGATTGGTTGCCTCCTCCTACTGGGGATCAAACCCACAAGCCTGGGTATGTGCTCTGACCTGGAATCAAAGCAGTGTCCTTTCGTTGCGCGGCCAGCTGAGCCGCACAGGCCAGGGCCATTCATTCGTTTTTTGTTTTGTTTTAACTCAACCACTATTTGCGTGCCTACCATGTGCCAGGCTCTACTCAAGGCCCTGAGAACTCAGCACGTGAACAACAGCCAATAACAAGAAAAGGACAAAACCCATTCCCTGGCGGAGCTTGCAGGGCAAACAAAAAAGTAAACTCTGTAGTATTTCTTTAGGCGTGGCCAAGAGGAAGCAGAGAAGGGGTCCCCGCTGGTCAGGGTTGGAGTTTCAACAGGGCGGTTAGGGTATGAGAATTCTAGGCTTCGGTTTCCTTATCTATGAAATAGGATCACAGCACCCATCCCATAGGACTACTGGAAGGATTCAATGAAATCACGGCTGGTACATAACAGTGAACACTTCCTTAACGACAGCTGTTGTTACTCTAAACAGCCTTACAGCTGAGAAAACTGGAGCCTAGGGAGGGACCATTTGCCTAAGGTCCCAGGGACAGTGAGCAGTTGGGTAGGAGCCGGAACCTGGGCCTCCGGGCCCTCCACGCAGAGTTCTTCCCAATACACCCCAAGCAGCCACCCTCCCGGGCTGTTCCCGGGCAGCGGGTTTAGGTTGAAGGGCTCCCTGAGAAGGTGATTTTCAGGACCAGCGAGCGAGAGGGCAGATGAGGGGGCACATGGGGTTCCTAGGGGAGAAGAGGGGCAGGCCGGGGCTGGGCCCGCTGGGGCGCACTCACAAGACGTCCAGGCCCAGGACGCTGCTCTCAGCCAAAGGCAACAAGCTTGCTGGCGGCTGCTGGCCCATCTGCTCCGATGAGACTCTCCCAGAGCCCGGTCTCCCATTGGTTTCATTCCAAGGAATCTCCTGGAGAAGAGATAAGCAGCAGTTAAGTCGCAGCTGTGGAAATAATCAGTTCTGGGCGCTCAGATCTGTGTGGCCGGGGGAGGTTGTCACATAAGCCAAGTGTGTGCTGTGCTCTCTCAGCTCCTCCTTGCCTTTTCCTTGCCCTGTGGCACCTGCTCGCTCTGCCCACAACCAGGTCCCCGCCGGTCCCTGCACCTTCTGCCTCACAGAGCCCTCTCCCTGCCTGGGTTTCAACCTTCCTTCAGCCCTTTCCTTTCTTCGTCGACAGTCTCAGCTCCTCCACTTATCCTAACCTTTCCTTTATTATAATTATTATTATTACTATTATTTTTAATCCTCACCCAAAGATATGTTTTCATTGGTCTATTAAAGAGAGGAAGGGAGAGAGGGAGAGAGAAAAAAAAAATCTATGTGAGAGAAACATCAATCGGTTGCTTCCTGTTTGCAACTTTGACTTGAGCAGGAGTCAAACCCGCAACCTCGGTCAGTGCCCTGACCTGGAATCAAACCTGCAACCGTGTGGTGTACGAGATGATGCTCCCACCAACTGAGCCCTCTGGCCGGTGCTTTCCTTTACTGGTTTTGGAGAGAGAGAGAGAGAAAGAGAGAGAGAGAGAGAGAGAGAGAGATTGATTGATTGGTGTTGTTCCACTTATTTATGCATCATTGGTTGCTTCTTGTAAGTGCCCTGACTGGGGATAGAACCCACGACCTTGGCGTATTGGGACGATGCTCTAACCAACTGAGCCACCTGGCCAGGGCCCTAACCTTCCCTTTAGAAGAAGATGCTCACCAGGTTAACAGAGAGAGTATGGAGCCAGCATTCTGGGTCTGACCTCGGCTCGCGAGCGCTTATATGAACTTGGGCAAGTCAGTTACTTTCCTGGGCCTCAGTCTCTTTAGCTACAAGAATGTTGGATATCAAGTGTCATGGAGCAGATGATGCTGCAAAGGGCAGGGACCCCATTGATCTGCCTAAAGGCAGAGAGGTACACAGAGGAGGCGTGAGACCAAGGGCAGAACTGTCAGGGTGCGGGTGCCAGAACCACCGAGCTGCTGGTAGGACGTGCGCCGTCTGACGAGTGGCGCCCGGCGTCCAGTTCTGGGTCAGCGAGAAGGGAGTTTGCCCCTGGACGAGAGGCCCAGATTTTGAAGTCTATTCTTGTCTGAGGCGCTCTCTGCATGAAAGACTCAACGCAGGGGAGCATCCAGACCAGCTCTGGGCCACACCACGTCTGCTCTAAAAGGAAACAGATCAAACAGAGCTGTGGCCCCGATCGCCAGCTGCGAGCTGAGCACCCTGCCTCGGGCCGGCCGAAAGGTTCCCCGCGAGGCTGAGAAGAGGAAAGGGGACCCATGAAAGGGATCGGGCACTCAGACTTGGGAAAGTGACATGAAGATTTCAAAACATGTTAACGACAAGCGCTTGTGTGGGTGTTCCCACTTTTGCCGCAGCTGTGGCCAGTTACGTTCCCAGATGAGGCTTCCGCTGGGGTCATCTGAGAAAACGTAACCTTAGTGACCGTCACTGACGCCTGCTATCAGGGTGGCATGCGTAATCTTTTTTTTTTTTTAATATTTTCTTATTGATTTCTGAGAGGAAGGGAGAGGGAGAGTTAGAAATATCAATGATTAAAGAGAATCATTGATTGGCTGCCTCCTGCACACCCCCCTCCTGGGGATGGAGCCCACAATCCAGGCATGTGCCCTTCACTGGAATCGAAACCCTGACCCTTCAGTCCACAGGCTGATGTCCTATCCACTGAGCCACACCAGCTAGGGTGACGTCCGTAATCTTAACTTTCCCCATAGAGAAAGGCATGGAGGAGGCGGACTGGAGATTCCGGACTCTGAACTAGCCTGTGCAGTCACTGCCTCAGTGTCCCCGCCCAGGAGAACAAGCCAGAACAGGCCCCAACTTTTCTCTGCCATGCCACAGTCGGGCTGACAATAGACTCTCACAGCCGTGGGTCGTGCGGCACCAGCAGCGGAACCACTCGCGGGCCCTGAGCACCTGGGCTGGCACACCTGCCAGGCCTGCCCAGACCCGCTCCCGCCGGCCAGTCTCTAAGCCAGCGGTGCGTCCTCACAGGGAAACGCCGGGCAGGGTGGGGGGGGGGGCATTGTTTGCGCGGAGTCTTCAGTGACTTTCCACTGGGCTGTGGGAAAATTTGACAGTCGACTGCGGCTGAATCATAACCCAGAGGTCCCGACCACGCAGATCTTTGAAAATTCCTTTCATTCCTTTCCCAAAAGGGGAACCTGGCAAACGCCAATTGGTTAATTCCATTCACCTCTGTGCGCTTCGATCGCACGTAGGTGCAGAGCTGGTGCTCTCAGCAGGGGGCAAAGGGCGTCGGAATAACAGCATCGACAGTCGCTAATGACAACAGCTTCCGTTTATCTAGGACTTACTGCTGTCAGCACTTTCAATGAGAAGATGGTTGTGTTTTTCATTGAATCTTCATAACCACCCAGGGGAGTATTTACTACTAGTATCCCCAGTTTACAGATGAGGAAACTGAGGCCCAGAGAGGCTAACAACGTGCCCACGAGTCACACAGCGTGGACAGGAGGTGTGCGGTTGAACGCAAGCATGCTGACTGCCGGGTCCGTGTCCCTGGCTGGGGTGTTACACGGGACCCAAACGCCAGGCCGGCACAGACACTCTGAGCTCAAAGGCACTTCAGCTACCGCAGATCAGCCCCAGACTTCGCAGCTGAGAAAACAGACCCAGGAGCTGATGGGAACCTAGTGACGGAGCCAGAACCGGAGGCGCCCTCCTCACCAAGGGCCGGGCTCTCCGCTGCGTTCTCTTCAGAAGCTGCAGTTCTTCGATTCTTCATCCTTTATTCTTTAGGAAACGGAACTTAAATGGATAGAAACGTAAAGATACGTTCATACAGTTCTACAATCTGCTGATTCTCCCACTCCTCTTCCCTTTTAAAGGGCTTTTTTTAAAAACTTGGTTCTTTTATGGTCTTTATGTTGAAAGTAATACGTATGTCCCCCTTTTTTCCCATTGACCCCTTATGGCCTGTACCCACCCTCCCACCCCCCTAGCACTTTTTTTTTTAAAGCCCAAGAAAGTGAACGCTGAAAAAGATATTGGAAAATCTTTTAACCATTTTTCCCGTCTTTTACCAAACACTGCTATTCAGCGGCGATTTCTCATTGTCAATCATCCAATGAGAGTTTTTAATCTCACACTACCCTCCTTGGCCTCTCCCTCTTAGGAGATGACCCACCGAGGCTCAGTGTGTCCCTCAGCTCCCGTGTATCCATCGGCCGGCCTCACTCTGCACAGGTCGGTCCTCGCCTCCTGCCTTCTGTCCGGGGGGGAGCGGGCATGTGCATTTCTCCCCAAGCAGTATCTGTCAGTGACCTCAGGCCGGTTCCTTCCCACCCTCCTCTATATCTAAACCGACAGACAGAATGTGATCTTTGTAGTGAAACAAATCTTCACCCCTCTGGGCAAGTTAGTTAACCAGGTGAGTCAGGGGACAGCATACCTCCCTTCAAGGTGATGATGAGAATGGAATGAAAGGCTGTGTGAAGCGTTAGTGGGTCACCTGGCACACATAGACACTGCCTGCTCTCTCCTGGCTCCTTCCCCTTTTCACACTAATGTTCGAAGAAGCTTCATTTTTGTTTGTTTTTAAGCCCTATCTTATGCCCTGGCCGGGGTGCCTGCGTCGTCCCAGGCACCAAGAGGTCGCCAGTTCGATTCAATGTTTCTTTCTCCCCCCGACCCTTACTCTCTCTCTAAAAGCCAATAAAAAGAAAATATCTTTTACAAAGCCCTATCTTACCCTCAAACAATGGACTATTCTTGCTCCTTCCTGTCATTCCAAGCTGATTCAAGCTACCGTCTCTGTTCGCCCTTCCTTCTCCCGATTCAATGAACTCTGGACTCTATATGCTGGTTCCCATGAGGGACCAGCTGAGCTCACTTCCGTCCTCTCCTAGCTCTGAATGCAAGACCCACTGTACCCTGACCCCTCGCAGCACTGCCTCCGGCCCGGCTCTGCCCCGCGGCCGCTCATCTCTGCGTCTCCTCTGACTTCTCTGGGCGTGTCTTTCTTCCCCTCATCCTTCTGCGTCCTGCCTCTGGGTGACGTTCCCTCAGGGACTCAGCCGCCACTGTTTGCTAAGATTTCAGACTCGCTCTCTCTGGTCCAAAGGCCGGTCTTTAGGCCCCAGACCCGCGTTTCCACGTGTTCACGGGGATCTTCGGGGCTCCCTGGGCACCTAAGTCTCCACATCTGCTGTGTTCTCCCCTCACGGCTCCGACCTCCTAACTGGCCTCAGCATTAAACCGATGCTCCAGCCAGAGGCCTAAGTCGTCTTGAATGTCCCACCTGCTGTCCTCCATAGTCTGCATCCGAGTGTTCTCAAATCCCTTGGATTTCTGTGCCCATGTGGCTGCTGAGGGTGCCTCTCTATTCCCAGGGCCTTGTGCAGGCCTTTGTCACGTCTCAGCTGATGCCACAGACCGGAAGCTCTTGCTTCCAGGAACTTGCCTGCCCGCCCTCGGCCCAGAGCCACAATTTGCCTAATGAACAGCCCTGGGCGTATTAACCATCCACTCTGGAATCTTAAGTAGCGGCGACCATACAAAATCCCAATACTTACATCTCTAGCTTCCTACTAGAATGGAGGCGCCTCTTATTAATTGTATGGCATCGCCCAGGCTAGTGCATGGCACACGCGTGGAGAAAGCTGATTAGATGAATGCGTGTTGGCATCCCTCAGAGATACTGTGGGTTCGGTTCCAGACACCACGGGAAAGCAAGGGTCACAGGAAAGCGTGGTGTAATCTTTCGGCCGATGGAGGGTCTTGCTTTCAATCTGTAAACAACACAACACCCGTGAGGCATCATAGAGGGACTCGAGATGGAAGGGGTGTGTCTGCACAAGCCCAGGAGAGGGTGTGAGAGAAACAGAGCTCCTTGTCCCCTGGGAGCTCATGTTCCTTCTGGGGAGACAAAGTAAACACAAGAAACGATTAAGAACCCAAACCGGGACACAAGCTCTAAATGCCAGAGGTGCTCAGGAAAGAGCGGTGAGGGCGAGTGGAGGCTGGCGGAGACCTCACAGAGGAGGGACTTCCCGGGGGCCTTAGAGGAGGTGGGTGGGTGAGGGCTTGGTGGGAGGCGCGGGATGCTGCAGGGTGGAACGCACAGTAAAAAGGAGAGTATTTGCTGGCCTTCGATGTTGCGGCGCACGAGACTCACCTAGAGGCGAGTGGGCCAGAAAACACAGGCCCTCCAAAGTCAGGAAAAAATGAGTTTGCTCAGAATAACAAAGCGCTGTGCTAATAATACAAAAGCTATACTAATACAAACACTCCTTTTTAATATATCCACATGCATACTCTGTTAATGCCATGCTCCTGTGAGATAGATGTCCTCACCCCCATTTTACAGATGAGGAAACTGAGGCCCGGGGCCCTTACAGAACTGTGGCTCAGGGCCACACAGCGGTGAGCATGGCCCTGTACTGAGCACTGCTAGTACAGATAAGCACAAGAGTTCCCACTGTCAAAGATCTCAAAAAGACACGCGTGCAACTGTCCCCTCACGAACAATTACCTGCAATCCACGTGTTAAGTATTGTAACAAAAACACACACAGGATGGAAGGCTCATTGTAGGAACATCTGTCTACAAGTATTCACCTAAAAAGGCGCTGTTGGGGGACAACAGCACCGCCACCAGAGGCAGTAGCTTCCTGGCTGCTACAGCGGCCCCAGCGCGGGCCAGCGAGGGAGGTGATGCCGGTGGAGGCAGTACGAGCAGGAAAGGGCAGAAAATGCAAGACGAAAAGCAGACATGACAGCAACAGGGTTAATGTCAGGATGATGAAGCAGACAAGCTCCTAAGTCTGGGAAACGGAATGAAGGATGTTATCAGAGGAAGATCCATTCATTTGGAGAGATGCTGAGGTGGGGACAGAGCAGGGCTGCTCCGTTCGGGAGAATGTAATAAGCCCAACAGAGTGAGCTTTCAGAGTGAGGCGCTTCAAACTGTCCGTGCCCAGGCCTGAGCTGCGTATGAAGAAAGAATGTTTAAATATTTAACTGAGCTCCGCGACAGCAGCACGGCCCCTCCAGGGCGGTTTTATTTGCACCTCGTGTTCTACTAGTCGCTGCTAACAATTCCGCCTGTGGCCACCCTTTCCACAGAAATGGGGTGCGCGTGCGACGCCGGAGCCCAAGTTGAAACACACACTGATTCCCAAAGGGATGCTCTGCTCCACACGTCTCTGGGACTTTTCTATTGGAGCTGCTTTCAGGGTGGAGCTAGAATCCAAACTTGATCGTCACACTTTGTTTAGCATCTCTAACCTAGTCACCCATAAACTTAGTTCTCAGTTAACCTCTCTCTCTCTCTCTTTTCAAAAATAAAATCTACCTTAAAAAAAACAAAAAACAAAACATAACCCACGACATGGGTGTGTGGCCCAGCACTAAGGCGGTTGCAGAGGTTATGCCACAGACTCTGAGCAGCTCCGAGAAAGGCTTTCCCAACACCTTGAGTGGCAACATCACTGTGGGGAAAGGCGCCCCTGCCCGGAGTGGGGCGCAGAGCTGCTCATTATTTCACAGGCCTGCTTTTCTTTTTTTAAAATATTTTTATTGATTTCAGAGAGGGAGGGAGAGGGAGATAGAAACATCCATGATGAGAAAGAATCATTGATTGGCTGCCTCCTGCACGCCCCCTACTGGGGATGGAGCCTGCAACCCAGGCCTGTGCCCTTGACCAGAATCAAGCCTGGGACCCTATCCACTGAGCCAAACCAGCGAGGGCTCACAGACCTGCTTTTCATTTCATTTCATTTCATCCCTGAAGCAGCCACACCAGCAAGTACTGCACCATCATCTTATGCAAAAGGAGGTCCAGAAAAGCTAAGTCGCTTGCCCAGGGTCATAAAACTGATAGGCGGCCAACGGAGACTGTAGAAACCTCTGACTTCACGCTGTGCCGCTTCCGATGGAATAAGCACACCCCTTCCCCACGATGACAACGTTATCCGGCGGCGCGATTACGATAGGATCCCATCAACATGCCCATAACCGTAATGCCCTTTCCATTTCAGGGGTCTCCCCACCGCGCCCTGTGTTGACTAGTTCAGGGAAACACTGAGGGGAAAAATGAACCACCAGCCACGGAAACATGTCAGGGGTTTTGACAAGTATCGAACGTTCGAAGTAGAAATGTCTTTAAATCACCAGGCCCGACTCCCTCGGTGATAATATCATTATGTGGTTTAAGTCTGCTCTCCTCCGGGTCAGCAGGCGGATGGCATTTCCTCCTCCTTCCGCCAGGGGTTCAGCTGAAGGCTACTGTGTACTTAGCAGCTGGGCCTTCCTGCATCGCTCTCAGCTGCAAACAGGGAGTGAGTTCTCCTTATTCCTCCTTTAAACGCTCCTCCTTCGCCGCTGGGGCACCACAAGTTTTTATAGAGGGAGCAGACCTTTCTGCTACCTTCCACGGGGCTGGAAGCCTGCAGGTTTGAATTATTTAAGAAAAAAACATTTCCATTTGTCCTGCCAAACAACGTTGATCAATGCCCACTTAAGCGATGTGATCATCTCCTCCCATTTCGTAAGGCCTCCTTTCTCCCTTCAGGTGACGAAGCAAGTCTGCAATCTTCCTTCCTTTAATTGGATCATTTCCAGGCTCGTCTCATCCTTCCCGTTTTTACAACTTCACACGATCCTTTTGCTGCCGTGCACAGGGCAAAGGGTTTCAGGGCTGGAGTCATTTCGTGGCGCGCATTTTCTCTAGAACCTTCCGCGTATCTGCACACGCTGGCGCGGGGCCGCCCTTTATGGACGCGGGTGTTCCAGACAGACTGGCACCTTTTTCTGCTTGCAGGCTGGCTTTTCCTTCTTCCTGGGTTGACCTGCCTGTGTCCTTCACACATCATTTTAGCTCAGAGGTTTTGTTCTGTCGCCTCGGGAGCCGGGTGGCACTTCTGGTGACGGGATCGCCTAATATTGTAAACACAGCCACTGTTTATCAAGCACGGAGCAAGCGCTGTGTCTGCAGCCTTAGGTATGTCATACAAACCACACCCAGCCTTCCCCCCTGCCCTTCACAACACATCGCTGTCCCCTACCAACCTGTCACTTCCAGGCCTAGCACAGTGCCTGGCCCGTAGCAGGTGCTCAAGAACGAGGAGCCGTTATGGTTATGAAAACAAGCACAGGACTTATTCCTGCTTGGCCCCTGGCGCCTGGCACAGGCTCTGGCACATCAGCAGTTGAGCGTCGACCTGTGAACCAGTTCGATTTCCAATCAGGGCACAGGCCCGGGTTGCAGGTTCGATCCCCGGTTGGGGTGTGTGCGATGTTTCTCTCTCCTCTCCTCTCTCTCTGAAAATCAATTTTTAAAACTAAAAAAATTTTTTTAAAATCAACCAAATGCACTACTAATATAATATTAACAATAATGAAACCCTCCTATTCCCTGGTTTTTCAATAAGATCGCATTTCTTGACTTTCACTTATTTATACACCGAACTGTCTTGGATTGCCCTGTGGTCCGCTTCTGGTTCTTTGGATGTAACATCCCTGTTTTGGGGGTTCGTAGTAAAGCGATATCCTGGCTCAGCTCCCCGTGTGAGGACTTTCTTCTACAACACTCCCACCAAGTGGCCACTCGGACAGCACTCGGACGCCCGGATTGACAGCTCACCACCTGCAGAGGCAGCGCGATTCCATCTTTCGATCGCTTGTTGGAAATCACTGTGTTGGGCTGAAATATGCCTGACTTCTGTCCACTGACTCCAGCTCCCCTCCTTAGGGCCCCGTGGGAGACACATAAACCCCTTATGCACGACCCCTTCCCATATCCGATTGCACAGGGACCGCCTCCGTCCTAGTGGCTGGAATACGGCTCTAGGAGGCCTTTAAAGGGCTGACTGCGTGCAGGGAGCGGGTGGTGTATCGGCAGGCAGGCCGCCCAGCACAGAGGAGCCGCTCTGAGGAGTGCCGTCTGCTGGGAGGCCCCTGTGCAGAAATGGCTGCTGGGCTCCGCTTTTTAAAAATCTTAGATTTTGTTTTTAAATAAGAGAACATGTATTTGGTAAACCTAGGAAACAAGTTATAGACAGCTCTCTTAGGGCTTGGGAAGGAGGAAGGTGATGGCAATGTGCTTGAGGGGCAGGGGAGGGGCCAGGGAAAGGAAGAGGCTTGGGCAGCTCCAGGGAGGACAGGCTCCCAGGAGGGAGGGACAGGCTCCCGGGAGGGCTGACAAACTTGGTCCTCAGTCCTAAGGGCTTTAAGGCGGAGATTTTAGGGAAGGTCCCAGGGGAAGATCTCAACAGGAGGTCCAGCAGCTTTCCAGGTGTGTCCTTTCAAGGTTGTGGTCTCCACGGATTGATGGGCCGGCACCAGGGCGGGGTCATTATTCCCTGAAGCTGGTCCTGGCCTCCACCATGGCTGGTTTTGTTGCTTTTTCTGGGCCTGGAGCTGAAATACAACTGAGGCCTCAATGTTATCTCTTGGGGGGAAAGGCCAGGGGGTCCAAACCCCACGACCGGCCATGTTCTAGGGCAGGAGGGTCACCCTGGGGACTAGGTCCCACCTGGGGCTTTCCACCGTGGTGACCTTCTGCAGCTGGCCCGTCATCCTCGCTCTGTTCTTGTCTAACTGCCGACCACATCCCCCCTCAAGGAGCATGGCTCTGAAATCTGTCAGAGAAAAGGGGCGCAGGGGCTCCCTGTAGCTGCTTTCCTTCAGAGCCAAGAGATCCTCGCTCTGTGAGAGGGACGATGAGGCCTGGGCACAGAGGTGGCCGTGGTGCCAGAGGTGGTACTCTCTGAGTGCAAGCAGAGCCTGTAACCTGGCGGAGACAAACTGTTATAAATGTTCGTATTATCGGGGCAAAGGCTAGAACAGCAAGAATTATGACAAATGGTCTGGTGGAAGGAAAAGGATATTTTAGTTCTAATTCCAAATCTAAGGATGGGAGAAGAATGAAAACATTCGTTTGGAGGGTTGAAGTCAAATGTTTAAGAAAATTAGGAAAATTCAGGATTTAGTTCAATTCGTAGGTGAAAAATAAAACTTCGAAGACAATTAATTAAAGTCTTATATTCACAACTGTATCACAGTCTACTAGAGGCCCAGTGCCTAGATTCGTGCACATTAAAAGGAAATTAATTAAAAGGTGGCCAAAGGGGTGGAACGGCGCCTTCCGAGCTAAGAAACAGCCGGCAGAGAAACAAGTTAACCCAGAAATTGGGCCTTTAGACAGTTGACTTGGAAATTGGGTCACCTCAGATCTTTTCTCCCCGGACCACACTGGCTCCTGCATTCTCATTTCCAGCAAGTGTCATGTTTAATTTGGAAATGCGACAGATTCTGAGCGCCTTTCCCCCAAGTTCACAGGGTTCCCGGGAGGATTAAACGGGACAAGGAAGAGGCAAAAGCCCTGGTGTCCTGTGCAATGCTACGAGGGCGTCGGCAGCCCCTCGGGCTCAGGAGAGAAACGGGGACGGGGGACCCCCAGGCTGCGGTCCTGGCGAGCACTGCTCACCCCACGGTGAGCATACATCTCAGACCTTCACGTGCTGATGGGCAGAGCCCACTGCACCTTCTGCACCTCACATCCATCCCCAGAGGATGAAAACGGACAGGCTGACGACACACGACGCAGAAACAGACATGGATACTTGTCTAACAAGTGAGCTCTTTCCTTGAAACCGGCTTCCATCATGAAACTCTTTTGTTACGGATGAGGGTAAATAGAGGGATTTTTATATGACTAGAATTCAGTGGTTCTCAGCCTTCTGGCCCTTTCAATACAGTTCCTCATGTTGTGACCCAACCATAACATTATTTTCGTTGCTGCTTCATCACTGTCATGTTGCTACCGTTATGAATCGTCATGTAAATACCTGATAGGCAGGATGGTCTTAGGCGACCCCTGTGAAAGGGTCGTTCGACCGCCAAAGGGGTCGCGACCCACAGGTTGAGAACCGCTGGACTAGATGCTCAGAACCTGTTATAGCTAAATCGCCCCCGGGGCACTGACCGTCTTCCAGCTCCCTTCCCTCCCCTTCCCTCCTTTCTTATGACAGGACAACAGATCCTGCTAGAACCCAGAAGACACTGCAGATTTCCTGACTCCGGGTTTCTAAGGCTCTTCCTTTAAAAAAATATATATATATATTTGATTTTTTACAGAGAGGAAGGGAGAGGGATAGAGAGTTAGAAACATCGATGAGAGAGAAACATTGATCTGCTGCCTCCTGCACACCCCGCACTGGGGATGTGCCCGCAAGCAAGGCACATGCCCTTGACCGGAATCAAACCCGGAACCCTTCAGTCCGCAGGCAGACCGCTCTATCCACTGAGCCACACCGGCCAGGGCTAAGGCTCTTTTTTTAAAAATAATTTCTAATAAGCTATTGCAAACATAAAGGAAAGCCGAAGAACAGACACCCAGATGTTTAAAGGTTCGTATCCTCTGCTTAGAGTCTTTTTAAAACATGATGTGTCAGCACAGGATGCCCATTTCTGAAATCAATCAAAATGTATTTTAAAAAATACACTAGAACGATCGCCTCAGAAGGATCTAGCGAAGTGTCCTATTCGGAGTGAAAAGGAACCGGGGCAAATACAACCCCCTTCCTGTGACTTTCTCCGTCCTTCTCGGGTAGGTGGTTCCTGCTCGCGGAACCCTGGTGACAGCGCCGCGCAGGCCCCGCCCCCGACGGCCCCGCCCCCGACGGCCCCGCCCCCGACGGCCCCGCCCCCGAACGGCCCCGCCCCCGAACGGCCCCGCCCCCGACGGCCCCGCCCCCGACGGCCCCGCCACCCGACGGCCCCGCCACCCGACGGCCCCGCCACCCGACGGCAGGGCGAGGTGAGGGAGCCATTGACCCAGTGATGAGGTTCCACTTCTGGTCGAGTTCAGCTCCAAGGCCGCCACCTAATGACTCTGCCCTGATCCCGGCAGAGCCAGTTCCTCCGACAGCCTCGCCCTGAGGGCCACGGCCCCGCGGACCCCGGCGGATCCAACCCCGGTCCCGCCTGGAGCTCAGGAGCAGGTGCACAATAGGGGATGGTAGTGCTCGAATGGAGGCGTTCACAAAGGGCTCGCGGAGCCACCTTTCCCCGTCGCGGTGGAGAACGGCCCTTCCGCCCTTCACCTCAGACCCGCGCGCAGCCCGCCTCACCTCCTCTCCAGGTGGGCCGTCCCGCCCCGACACCTCGGGGCAGGTGAGAGGCGGAACCGGAAGGCGAGCGAGAGCCCGAGGGCGAGAGGACCGGACGCAAGCCTCCCACGGCTGAGGAGGCGTGGCCTGGCGCGTGCCTGAGGAGGCGCGAAGGGCAGGGGGCGTGTCCCATGGTGGGGGGGCGTGTCCGGCGCGTGCAGCAAGAAGGGAGGGGCGGGGCCACCCGCGAAGCTCTGGAGCGCTGATTGGCTGCGCGCTGCGAAGGCGTGGGGAGGGGGCGTGTCCAGGCGCGTGCCCAAGGAAGCGCGAAGGGTGGAGGGGGCGTGTCCCGCGGTGGAGGGGGCGTGTCCGGCGCGTGCCGAGGGAGGTGCGAAGGGCAGGGGGCGGGGCCACCAGGGAAGCTCTGGAAGCGTTGATTGGCTGCGCGCTGCGAAGGCATGAGGAGGGGCGTGTCTTCAGGGAGCTCTCTGGGAGGGTGAAGTGTGGAGGGGAGGGCACGTCTGTGGACTTGGTCGTCTCCTCCTCCTCCTGCTCCCCGCCGGGGGTAAAGAGCAGGCAGTTTGGGCCTGGACATCAGCCATGGCGGAGCCTGAGTGGGAGTCGCTGGAGCAGTGCTTGGAGAAGCACCTGCCGCCCGCAGACTTGAGGGAGGTGAAACGCCTTCTCTATGGCAAGGAGACCAGGTCTGGAGCCCAGAGGCTGGCGGCGGGGGTGGACCTTGGGTCCGGCGAGTGTGGGGAATGTGGGCCCGGGGACCAGGCAGAGCGGTTCGGGGCCAGCAGAGACCATAAGGAGTTTAAATGTGCGGGCTCTGGGCCGCTCGGGGGCCAGACAAGGCTGGCATGACCTTTCCAAGCCACTTCTCCCCCTTGTTGCCCGGAACCGGAAGGGAAAGGACGGGTATTTTGTTCCCTGAGGCTTTCTCTGTGGCCACCTAACTCTCCTTCCTCGCTTCCGGGGGTCAGGACTCTCCCCAGACCCTGGACTCTGGTGTCTGTGCTGGTCAGTGCCTCCAGCCAGAGCCCCAGGAGGTCACCTGGTTGCCCAGCCCCTCCGTCGGGGAGGCCTCCAGCAAGGTCCCTGGAGGTAGAGGCCTGCTGAACTTGGTGGGTCAGGGAACCCTCCCCACTTGGCAAGCCGTGGGGGTCAGTGACTGCTCAGGGCAAATGTTCTCCCACTCGCAGCCGGTCCTGGGCTTTCTGAGGGCATTGCCCTGCTGGACACCACGTCTACAAAGCCGGAAGACACTGCCCCTTCTCCCCCCAGTTCTCTCCAGTCCACTTGTCTCAAAGCAGCCAGAAAATAGAAATCCTAGCCTATTGCTCCTTCGCTTAAAGCAGTGGTTCTCAACCTTGGCTGCACATTAGAATCAGCTGGGAATCTTTTTAAAATCCTGATTTCCGGGCCTCATCCTCTGGAAATTCTGGGGGGTTTTTTTGTTATGGGGTGAGGCCACAACATTAGTAACAAAGAAACAGAATTTCCGGAGGATGAGGCCCGGAAATCAGGATTTTAAAAAGATTCCCAGCTGATTCTAATGTGCAGCCCAGGTTGAGAACCACTGGCTTAAAGGTCTAGGCGGGATTTCCACCACTCTTGCAATGAAATCCAAACTCTGACCCCATGCAGCTTCTGACCACCTGTCCTTCCACCTCCCTGCCAATTGGCGGGCTCCCTGACCGTGGCAGGGACACGAAGGCGGGAGCCTGATCGGCTCCCCAGAAACCTGAGAGTGTGGGTTGTGTCGAGGGTCCCAGCTGCCATGCTGGGGCATTGCTACAGGGAAGTCAGGCCTCAAGTGCAAAGGTGTTTTCATTGCTAGTGGATGACAAAGCTAGAACAGCTGCCTTTGGGGGTGGAAGCGGTACAGAACTTGGCCAAACAAAGGCCGCTTCATCCCCAAAGAGGATGCCAGGACTGGATGGCCTGCAAGGGCCCCCCAGTGTGCTTTCCACCGCACCCGTCAGGGCTCACCACCGGGGAGGCTCCCACAGGCATCCAGGTGTCTTAAAGCAAGGGGCACCTCAGGCTCCTGTTCGAGGGATGAGAAAAGTTTTGTGGGGGGTTTTGTTTTGTTTTGGGGGGTTCAGCCTTGTTGAAACAAGGCCACCAAACATTTTGGTTTTGGTTCCTCCCCCCCCAAAAAAAATTGGGTGAGTTATCTCTGGAGTTCAGGACGGGGGGGCTCATTTTTCATTTGATGTCATTACTCACTGTTTGATTTCCCCCCATGAGCATGTGTTTCTTTTGTAACAAAGCTCTCATCTAATTCTTTCCAACGAGGGGAAAGGTGACGTTCTAGAAGCAAGAGGTTGCTGTGGAGGCGGGAGCTGGGCTCCGCCCTGCGAGACGTGCCTGGACCCTGGGTGGAGAGACAGGGGCCCAGGAGAAGGGCCTGGAAGGTGTTTGGGCCAGGACAGGAAGTGGTGGGCTTTCCTCCTTGAGGTTAGAGGCGAGCCCACAAGGGATGGGGGCCTCAGTAGCAGGATGTGGGGTGGCGGGGCAGACCCCCAACTATAGGGACCAAGGGAAGGTGTGGGCAGCACAAATCCCCCACCCCCTTGTGTGAGGTTGGGTTCATTTCCTGGTCTCTGCCCTTCCTTGGTGGTGGCTGGTCTGTGCCCCACCACATCGCCAGGCCACACCTTCGGGGGGCACAGCCCATGTTTTGAAGGAATGGGGCTCCAAGGCTTGGCGATGAGCCCCCTGGATAACACCAGGGCGGGGACATCTTGCTGAAGGGGAACGTTGAGGACAGGTAGAGCCCCAAGAAAGTGGAGGGGCCTGGCCCGCGTCGCCTCAGGCCTAGGAGAGAGAGTGTCTGCAGGGACTGAGGGCTGGAGGCGGGACTCAGCATAGACGGCAAGGAGGCAGGAAGGTGGTGGTGGGAAGACGGGGAGAGCAGACAGCTGTGGCAGTGGGTCGGGAAAGATGGCCGGAGGCGGAGGGACATCATCCAGGTGATGGTTATCGCTGGGCTTGCACACCGGAGACGAGACCGCCTCCACCTGCTCTCTTCCAGGAGTGAGCCCGCGGGCTGAGGACGGGGCGCCAGGGCCTCCCCCCAGGGTGGTGCAGCTCCCTGGCCGTGGGCCTGAGGGACGCAGAACTCCCTTCTCCGTCCACCACGGGGCCTGGGGCTGAGCCTGCGGGATGGCGGGGCCCTGCCGGAGGGAAGGGCCGTCTCTGAGGCAGTCACGGCGAAGGGGGCGAGGTGTGGGCACCGCTGTTATTTCTAACCTGCGAAGCGAAAGGAACTGATTGTCAGGGGCGGAGCCCATCTCGGCAGCTGTCAGGGCTGTCATGTGGGAACTGCCTGGCAGGGGGCGGCAGCAGGGGCCTGGGCTGACAGGCCTGTGATTTTGAAAGAAACATCTTGAAGAAAGTGACTTCAGGTGGGAGGGAAATATTATTATTAGATAATGGCTGTCAGGTTGTTTTTTGATGTGTTCCCTGGGTATTTCATAACCATTGCGTCCCCAGATGGCAAGGCCAGCCCGGCCGGGGCCATACCTCGTGCCCCTGTGGGTTTCCCCCCCAGCACCGAGCGCGCCGCTGGCCGGGGAGGTGTTTGCCACGGGGCCAACGGTCGCCCCGGTGGGAGGCTCCCTAAATCATCCACTGGCCTTGGCTAATAAGCCACAAACCAGGGCGCTCGGGCCTTCAGCCTGGACATGTGGGCCCTCGCCAGGCCCACCCAGCGCTGAGCGAGGGATCGTCTCCACCCCCCTGTCCCTCGAACCCCCCGACTCCCCAAACCCCCCGCGGGAGCAGCAGCAGACAGACGGTGGGGATCCCGGGAGACGTGCAGTCCTCGGTGGTGAAGGGCCACAGGGCCCTCTGTCCTGCTCTCAGTCCTGGCCTCTCCACCCAGCTGGTTCCTGAGCCCGGTTCTCAACAGCCCCCTCTCATCACAGCGCACCTCCCCCAGGCTCAGCAGAGCCCTCTGAGCCTAGTCCACAGGCATTTTGAGGGATCCATTTCCTCGCTCCTGTGCTGGTTGCTGAGACTCGTCTGCACCCTGATTTCAGCAATTCCAAAACACCAGCTCCTGACCAATCCCCCTGCCGCTCCCCTCCCCGCCCCCCACCCTCCCTTGGCCAGGTCGGACCTCTGCCACCTGCTGGAATGTCCCCAGTGACCATCAGCCTGAGTCCACACTCAGTGCCATGTCCGTGTGTCCATACTCAGGCGTCCAGGCCCTCCCCCTCCTCCAGGCCCCACTCCAGCTCCCCACACGTGCCATTGGACTGCTCTGTGTGCCTTCTTTTTTCTTTAAATATGTATTTTTAATGATTTCAGAGAGGAAGGGAGAGGGAGAGAGAGAGAGAGAAACATCCACGATGAGAGAGAATCATGGATCGGCTGCCTCCTGCACACCCCACACTGGAGATCAGGCCCGAAACCCAGGCCTGTGCCCTGACGGGGAATCGAACCCTGACCTCCTGGTTCATAGGTCGATGCTCAACCCCTGAGGCACACTGGCCGGGCTCTGTGTGCCTGCCTGCCAGGGCACGTCACCTCTTCCCTGCCTGGTGAATCCTCTGGGCCGGGGAATTGTACAGCACATGCCGATCGTCTCCCCTCTTCTTTCTGCCCATTTAGGAAGCTCGACCTGCCCAGCCAGGCTTTGGAATCCGCCGCTGAAGGGGACTTTGAGCTGCAGGGATATGCCTTCGAGGCGGCCGAGGAGCAGCTGCGGGGCCCTCGGACCGTGCGCGTGGGGCTTGTGCAGAACAGGATCCCCCTGCCCGCGGATGCCCCTGTGGCCAAGCAGGTGCGGCTGCTTTTGCCCCTAAATAGACACAAGGGCCGGGCCCGCTCTGTGTTTTGGACGCGTCCACAGCCCCCTGCTGGCCACTTGGTCTGGGCCAGCAGGTCCATCGAGTGCCAGGACACCTCTGCCCTGGCCGCCCTCTTCTCTTCTCTTCTCTTCTTCTCTTCTCTTCCCTTCCCTTCTCTTCTCTTCTCTTCTCTTCTCTTCTCTTCTCTTCTCTTCTCTTCTCTTCTCTTCTCTTCTCTTCTCTTCTCTTCTCTTCTCTTCTCTTCTCTTCTCTTCTCTCTCTCTCTCTCTCCCCCTCTCCCTCTCCCTCTCCCTCTCCTTCTCCTTCTCTCCTTTTTCTTCTGCCTCCTCCCCTTCCTCTGCCTTCCTCTTGCTTCTCATGGTTCTTTCCACCTCCACCTCTGCTTCCTCTTCAGCCGTTGACCTGTGGCTCCATTTTCCCCTGGGGATGGTGCCCTCGTGGCTGGTTCGAACTCCCCACAGAACTCGGCCTCTCAGCCTCCCGCCAGCAGCACCGGTTAGGACCCGCCCGTCTGTCCCGTGTTCCTCTGCCTTGTCCTCGGCTGGGACTCGCTGTCCCCAGGTGTCCGTCAGCTGAGGGGGCCGCAGGGCTGCGGGATGTGATCGGCGTTTGTTTATAGGGCCTCTCCACGGGACAGCTGGTTCTTTCGGTTTCTTCCCTAAAGGAACCTGTTGGCGCCAGCGGGCGGGGTGCTGTGTACACGTCCTCCCGCTTCCCTCCCGCGGCTCCAACCTCCCAGCTCGCTGGGCACAGGCGCCTTCGGCTGCCGCGTGGTCGGGTTTCTTAGGGTCCTCGAGACCCCGGGGATCAACTGGGTTCCAGGTCCGGCTTCTGCATTGTCCTCACGTCGGTTCTTCTCCTGCTTTTTATTATTATTATTAATAATATATTTTTATTGGTTTCAGAGGGGAGGGGAGAGAGACCAATGAGCAGAGAGAATCATGGATCGGCTGCCTCCTGCACGCCCCCCACTGGGGATCAAGCCCACAACCCGGGCACGTGCCCTGACCGGGAATAACACCCTGATCTGGTTCATGGGTCGACGCTTAACCGCTGAGCCATGCCGGCCGGGCCTTCCTCTCCTTTGGTTGGATTGAAAGGGTTCTGATTTTCAGATGAGTTGGGTGTCAACATGTCTCCTTGATGGTCCCAGATTGCAGTGTATTCTGTGCGTTGGAAACTAAGGGGGAATGCAAGTAGGGTCACATGAGAAGGGCGGGTGGGGGGCGAGCAAGGCAGGCGCTGGACGGCAGGGTCGTCCCCAAGTTTCCACGCTCTACGGAGAGCTGTTCCGCTTCTGGGCAGTCGGAGAGGGTCCTTCCAAAGACGGGCTCACCAAATGCCCGGGGACCAGGGCAGGGTGCAGGGCTTGCTTACGACAAAGACAGCCTTCTGCCGGGGAAGGTGCAGGCCTGAGGAGTGACTGCCCACAGGACCTGCCCAGTGAGGGTTTGTGATCAGACCGCCCTGTGAAGTCACTTCCCACAGAGCCCCTTTTGTCCTCAGTTCCCCCTTTCGGTCGGAAGGCGGTCGGAAGAAGGCGCTGATGACCAGCTCCAGCTTGGATAGTTTGGTCTCAGCTCAAGAAAGTCTCATTCCTAGGAAGTCTCAGTGTCAACATCCTCTTGCTGACCTTGGGGATGGGGCAGTCCCGTCACCACGGAATGTGAGTTGAGGCCAAGTTTTTCCCAAAAGGACAAGGGCAGGTACACGGAAGGGAGTCAGCGCCCGGGATCGTTTCCCTCCCAGGAACCATCATGATCCGAGTCTTGCTGTCTGTCTCATTTTTCTGTATTTTGCATCTAATATAACATTTACATAAGCCATAGCAAGAGCATTAACAGTTATCTTATACACATGTGTCCAGTAACCCTAAACAGTGGGATTCTATAGAAAAAACCCAATGAACAAATGTAAGTATTATGGCTAATATTGTTAGCAGGAAAGACAAACAGAATAGTTTCTGAGTTCAACATCAATCCGTAGGTGTGTGCACAGGCCTCATCAGTGCCTTGGGGTGGCTGTCTACCTCTGACGCCCACAGCTTCTCATCCTAGAGGAGCCAAGGTTAGGGGTCCATTCAGGTGGGGTGCCTGATACAGTCCCTTCCAACCAGGTTGGAGAGTGCCTGTATTTGATGTCCTTTCCAGGTTCGCCCAGTTTGACGCTGGGTGGGGCACAGGGACCCGTGCTGGCACCCAGCTCCGGGTCTGGGCCTGCGGGGTGCTGGGCGGACTTCTTTAAAATCCTGCCAGCAGCCCGAGCCGATTTGGCTCAGTGGATAGAGCGTCGGCCTGCAGACCGAAGGGTCCCAGGTTCGATTCCAGTCAAGGGCACGTGCCCGGGTTGCGGCTGGATCCCCAAGAGGGAGTGTGTAGGAGGCAGCCAATCAATGATTCTCATCATTGATGTTTCTATCTCTTCCTCTCCTTTCCTCTCTGAAATACATACACCTAAATCCTGCCAGCATATGTCGATGTAAGAAACGTCCACGTTTGTAGAGAACTTTTGTGAGTTTATTTGAGCCAAACTGATGATCCTGCTGGGAAGCGAGGTCTCACGTGCTCCCCTAATCCTCGATTTTTAACTTGCCAGGTCTCCGCCCTTCACAGGCGCATAGAGGCCATCGTGGAGGTGGCTGCGATGTGCGGAGTCAACATCATCTGCTTCCAGGAAGCCTGGAGTAAGTTTGTTGGGTGGGGGGGCTTTCTCAGCCGCCCCTGGGCAATACTGCGTTATCTCCATGTTGATAAGGGCCTGCTAGATGGTTTTTAAAAAGTCTCCTTTCTTTTCTCATCCATAGAAAGTTTCTTGTCAACAAAACCAGGAACCCAGGAAGCCCAGCCTCTCTCCCTCCCTCTCACACGCCCCCGTCTGTCATCTGGTCCTATCGGTTCTTCCTCCCAAATCGTTCTGAATGAATCGGTTTTCACTTCCTCCTCTTGTTAATCCTCACCCGAGGATATTTTCCCACCGATTTTTAGAGAGAGTGGGAGAGGGCCGGGGCGGAGCCTGCAACCGAGGTACGTGCCCCCGACCAGAATGGAACCTGGAACTCTTCGGTCTGCAGGTCGACGATCTGTCCACTGAGCCAAACTGGCCAGGGCCCCTCTGCCTCAACACTGCCCAGGTCCTAGGTGCCGTCACAGTGGCGTCTGTAATCGCCTTCAGCTGGGCTCCTGGTGCCCTGGGCTTCTTTCCCTGAACAGCTTTCTGTTTGCCCTAGAACTGGCCTTGTGTTCTGCATCCTTGCCGCAAATTCTACCCCAGCTCTCTGCCAGTTTCCTAAAGCTGTCTGTTGGTTTCATCTCCTGGAAGGCACGTGGCCCGTGGCCTTCTGGCTTTCTCGGGTCTGAGCTGGGTGTCCCCTCTGCTGGCCAGAGTCGTCCTGGGGTTCCCCGTCACTGTCATCCTGGGGAGTCCCTTTGCCGCGCTCTTGTGTTCTCCCATCCCACGCCTTCCTCTTTCTTGGTTTGCTCCTTCATTTAGGGGGAGTACAGTTGATCCTTGAATAACGTAGATTTGACCTGTGAGAGTTCACTTATATATGATTTTTTTTTCATCTAAAACAGACAACCTAAACTTACAGTATCAATAAATACAGCACAGTACCATCCTGTAAATATATTTTTTCTTTTCTTAATAACATTTTCTTTCTCTCTAGCTTACGTTATTGTAAAAATACAGTATATAATATATATAGCACACAAAATATGTGTGAATCGGCTGTTTACGTTATCTTATCGGTAAGGCTTCCGGTCAGCAATAGACTATCAGTTGTTAAGTTTTGGGGGTATCAAAAGTTACACAAAGATTTTCAACTGCTGGAGGGGTTGTTGCCTCTAACCCCTGTGTTTTCAGGGTCCCCTACAGTTCCCTGAGAAAGAACACACAGGAGGTAAACTTTTGGGGACCTTGCACATCTGAAAATATGTTTCTCCTACGACTTGGTTGATAGTTTGGTTGGGTATAGAATTCTAGGTCAGCAATCATTTTCCTTCAGAAGTTTAAACACCTTGCTCCATGGTCTTCCGGCTTCAGGTAGTTTTCTCCAGAAGGTTGTAGGAGCTTCTCTTTCTCTCTACTACTTTGAAATTGCATAATGACATGCTGTTGTTTCTATTTTAATCCACTATTCTAAGCACTCCATGGGTTATTTCAGTCTAGAAATTTGGGTCCTTCAAATCTAGGAAATGTGCTGACATTGTTTCATTAGTGATTTTCCCCCCTCCTTTTTTTCTCTGCTTTCTTCCTGATCTCTTGCTATTAGGATATTGGAACTCTGGGCTCAATCCCTATTTTTTTAATGTTTCATTTTGTGTTTTTTTTACATCTCTGTCTTTCCCCCCCTCAATTCTCTGGTAGATTTTATCTAATTTGGCATTCCGCCTGCTATTTAGTCTTTGGTTTCTGCTCTCTCATATTTTGACCTTATCAGAGTTCTTTTGGTCTGAAAGTTCCTTTTTTATCACATCCTGTTTTTATTTTATAATTGCACTATCTTCTCTTATCTCCGAAGATATTAAGCAGTATTTTTTTTCTTCCTACATAGTCCTTTCTTACTCCTTTTGGTCTTTTCGCCCCTGATGGACTCTATTTTAAGACTTGGGGGTGAACGAGCTGATTGCAGTCTCTGAGTCTAGGACGGGTTTCTTCACCGAGCTCCATGGTAGGATGACCCAGTTTCGCTGTTGGTTATGCAATCCCCCACGGCACAGTCTCCAGGTCACTCCCTGCAGACCGGTCAGATGCTCGGAGAGGATCCCTCTGATCTCCTGCCAAGAAGAGAAGGAGAACAGGGGTCCAGAACGCTGATGTTTACTTACTCCCTCTGCTTTGGACGCTATGCTGTTCTCTTCCTGGTCTCCCAGGACCTGAGACCCTCTGCCTATCTCTCTCTCTGGAGAATGAACCCGCGGCCTTGTGCAGGGGCGGGCGGGGCGCATCCCAGCCTCTTCTAGTAGAGGAAGGATCTGGGCCTCCAACTGCTGCTTCTTAAACAGACTTTCCACCGATCCTTCCTGTTTGTCACCCCTTCCTGCGTCCCGACCTTCAGAGCTACGCGGCGCCTCTGGCTCCTGAGCTTTCAAGGGGCCCGTGGTGAAGGGTAGGGTGCCTCCTGGGCTCCTCCACGGCCGGAGGGACTCCGTTTTCTCAGGCCCCTAAGATGTCCTCTCCAGCCTCCTGTGTTGTGGCTGTTGACCCTCTCCCAGTGCCCATCCGGGGCGGTTTCTCCCTTCACATAAAAATCCCTGTACTGACCTGCAGGTGGGGTGTCAGGAAAGAATCACGGTACGAGTCCAATCTGCCATCTGGACCCAGGCGTCTCTCTCAAGTTTTTCACATTTCTGGTTGCATGTCACTTCCGATGTTCCTGGCTCTTCCCTTAGACTGCAAGCCCCGCGAGGCCAGTCTGGGTGTCGCTCGTTTGTTTCATGGTGCGATAGCCCACGTTTTGTTTACTCATTCCCCCACCCCGTGTTTTTCTTCAGTGGCTCGAACAATCCCCGGTATATGACAGACACTAAAAAAATAGTTATGGGTGGTTTAACCAACTCTCTCCCCTCTGCTGGATCTGGAAAACTCCCACTCGTCCATCACGGCCTCGCACAGGCACCTCTTCCTCGAGGGGCCCTGGGGACACCCCGACACAGAACGGGGCATTCGGTGGCGTCATGGCAGCCGCACCGGGTTACCCTTCAGCTGCTCTGTCTAGGAGGCAGCTCCTGCTGGCAGGGCCAGCTCTAGGCTCACAGCCTGACTCAGGGAATGTTGGTTCAGTGAATGGGGAACCCCCTTCCCCTCCAGCCAGCCTCCCCCCCTCTGCCCCACATCCTTCTTTTGAAAGTTTGTTTACATGGCAGTGGTTGTGTAAACAGGAAACGAAGCCATTAAAATGGGAAGAGTGGAGACGGAGAGATTGGGAGTGTGCCTCCTCTGAAATGAAATGGGAAGGGAGGTGTTATTCTCTGGGGGCACTGAGTCGCCCCTAATGCTCTGAAAGCCGAGAAGGAACGCTCATTAAGGACGGGGCTTGCTGTCAACAGCTCCTCTGTTGGCTTCCTCCACACAGTTCATCTCTCTTCGCTGAAGGGGAGCCTGGGGAGCCTGCTGCCAAGGCCCCACCGGGCTGCTGCTGGCAGAGCCTGGCGCCCACTTAGCACCTCCCTGGCCACCACCCCTGGCTGCTGAGAAGGTGGCGGTGCCAGCTGGTGACCTCTTTGCCCTTGACACCATCTTCGTCCCAGGCTTCCCGGGCCTGGAAGGAATGGGGATGCTAACGATTCTCTCCCTTCTCCGTGGGGTGAGGAGGGTCAGGTCTGCTTCGCAGGGGTGTCGGGGAACAGGCTGCCTATGACTGGGCGTGGCACTGTGCTGGGCACGTGGCCTGTGTTCCAGGAAGGTTGACGACGATGATCACCCCCAACAGGTTGCAACCAGTTAAATCACTGACCAGTCACATCACACAGCTACCCATACCCCTCCCCACAGGGCGCCAGACAGCAGGCGTCGGGAAGGCCTGCTGGGCTCATCTCCCTGAGGGACATGAACTCGGTTATCAGGAGGGGGCAGATCTGCAGGGCAGATGGAATTGGTCCAAACAAAGAATTTAACTGTCCAAGAAGAGAAAGACAGACAGACAGACGGCTCAGTGGGCAAAGGGTACGAACAGCACATGCAGTACACGTGTCACTCCATCGATTGGAAGAAATCCGCATCATTAACCAGTGCAGCTAGTGTCCCTCCATCTGTGGGCCTTCGAGGGGCTCCCCTCTCTCCGCTCCTGTGACTAATGCTGCTGGGACACGGGAGGGTAGATGTCTATTCAGGTCTGTGCTGTGATTGTCGGTGAGGCATCTGCCTCGCCTCGTTTTGCTATGAAGCCCGAAAGCTTAGGGTCTGTCCTTTGTCCATAGCGGGGGCGGGGGGGCGGGGGCCGGGAGACTTGGAAGCCAGCCCGAGGCACTCAGGGCCGCGTGCTCTTGTGGGGACCCCCTGCTGCCAGGCCACGGAGCCCCGCAGAGGCCCTGAGCGCGGGGTGTGATGCCGACCTTTCCTCTCACAGCCATGCCCTTCGCATTCTGCACGAGAGAGAAGCTCCCGTGGACGGAGTTTGCCGAGTCAGCCGAGGACGGGCCCACCACCAGATTCTGCCAGAAGGTAGGACATCACCTGCTGCCCTGGCATCAGCTGCCAGACACGTGCAGGGCGCCGAGCGAGGCCACGGCTGCTGGGCGTGGCCCTCGCCCGGGGAAGGCACCTGCCTGCTGCTTGTTTTGCCAGCTCAGATTAGATAAGGCTACTTACTGTCCTTTGATAAAAGTGGTACTTTCCCTTAAAATCATGGCGTTTCGGAGCCAGAAGAGCCCCTGATGGCTTTTTCAGGTCAGGGAGCTTCAGCCAGGGGAGGGGGCGGTGGCCCGGGTGACCCCGTGGCAGGCTCTGTAGCGGCACCTGGCAGGCGGGGGCCAGGGACAAAGTGGACCCTTGTCCAGCACTCCGCTCGTCCGCCTGCTGTCCGCCTGGGTTATGTAAGCCTCTCCGCGTGCCCCGTCTTCCTCCCTGTAGAAACTGGCCTTCATTTTTCTTGATTAAAACCTCATAAGACATGTTGTAGGGTCTCATTTATATGAAATGTCCAGAATAAGCAAATCACAGAGGCAGAAAGCAGATTAGTGGTTGCCCGGGGCTGGACAGCGAGGGGGTGGAGAGCGACTGCTACTGGGTCTGGTTCCCACTTGAGGTCGTGAAAATGCGCCACCTTTAGATTGTGGTGGCGGCCGCACAGCTCTGGGCGTGAACTGAAGACCACTGAGGGGCACGCTGTGAAAGAACGGGTTTTATGCTCCGGGAATGCGATCTTCGTGAAACTGCCACCCCAGGCGCCCTTACTGTGCAAAGAGGTTACAGATAGGAGCTCACCCCCACAGGAGAGGCCAAATGCCTCTCATTCCCAACGGAAAAGAAGTCCTTTCCTTCTCCACATCCCGTTCCAGAGTGTCTACGTGTCTTGGTGGGTTTTCCAAGCAGAACTGAAATCATGGTGAATCTGTCAATACCTCATTGTGATTCCAAACACCAGTGTTCTGAGGCTATTGGGGCGGGGGGCGGGGGCGGGAGGGGAGGATCTCTCAGTCACCAAGGGGTTGATTCTATGCTGTGGGAGGAAAGAGTGCCGGGCTGGTTAGAAGGCGACTGCAGCTGGCACGCCTGCACCAGGGCTGGAGGAAGAGGAAAGGGAGAGTGGGAACGAGAAATGGCACCAGGGGACACCTGTCTGCATAGAGAGGGGCCTGGGGACGCACGGCCACCGCTATATGGCTCATAGCTTCGCCTTCCACCCGTGTGCCTTCCCTCCCTCCTGTCTTTAAGGTCAGAGGTAATGGCAGGCTAGTTAGAGTCGAAGACAAATGATGGGCTGGGGCTGTTCATCCCACCGGTCATCAGGTCCTGATGATGTTCTTATTTGAGACAAATGAATTCAGTATCAGAGAGCCTTTCTATGAATATCTATACAAAGTAAGATGATTATTCCTTTACTTTTTATTGTATTAAAAACACATAACATGGAATTTGCCATCTTAATTCTATTTAACTGTCCAACTCAACATGTACACTCTTCGTGCTGTGAATAAATCTCCAGAACTTTCCCATCTCGTCAATCTGAAACTCGGTTCCCGTTAAACACCTCCCCTCCACCCGCAGCCACTGGTAGCGGCGGTTTCACTTTCTGCTTCCGAGTCTGTCTACTGTAGACACTGCACAGACGTGGACTCACACAGTGCATGTCTGTCCTCTCGCAACTGGCTTATTTCACTTGGCGTGATGTCCTCGGGGTTCACCCGTGTTGTAGCGTCTGTCAGAATCCCCTTCCTTTTTAAGACTGAATAGTTCTCCATGGTGTGGCCATACCCTTCGCCCACAGGTGGGCACTGGGGCTGCCTCCACCCTGTGGCTGTGGTGAATAGTGTTGCTGTGAACCGTGGGGTGCGAATAGCTTTTCGAGACTCTACTTTCCATGTACTGGGGCTCCACCCAGAAGTGGAATTGCTGGATCCTGTGGTAATTCCATGTTTTTAATGTTTGAGGAACCGCCATGCTGTTTGCACAGGGCACACCATTTCACATTCCCCCCAGCAGTGCACCAGGACAGCAATCGCACCCGTGCCCCTGAGCGCGGGCCTCAGGGCCGCACGGACATTCCGTCCTCCCAACGCCCAGTGCTGGCTCTGAACCGAGGCCCGTTATCTGGAAGAAGCGCTGAATTATTCAGTAGGAACCCACGGCCGTTGATTGGAAAGTCGGACGGGGTTCCGTCTCTCCTTTTCCCAGCTGGCGAAGAAGCACAACATGGTGGTGGTCTCCCCGATCCTGGAGCGGGACGGAGTGCACGGGGACGTGCTGTGGAACACGGCCGTCGTCATCTCCAACTCCGGCGCCGTCCTGGGCAAGAGCAGGAAGAACCACATCCCCAGAGTGGGCGACTTCAACGAGGTGAGCCGCCCTCCCACGGCCAGCCCAGCCTGCTCGCTCACCCTCGTCCAGCTCAGGGGGTCTTTCTGTCCGGAAGTTCTGTGCCAGGTGGTGTCACATCATGTGACGCTAGCGCACAGTGGGGCTGCAGGGCTCGGGGGCCTCCCCATATAGCCCTGCATCACATGAGTGCATTGGATTCAGGGGTTAGGGGACCCCTGGGAGAGTCCAAAACACCTTTAGCACAGAGGCTTTTTATTCTTTTTAATATCACCTGATCTGGTTCCTGAAATTCTCCTTTGAAGTAAGTAGTAGGTAAATTAAACCACAACCAATCATGCACAAATGGGAACCAATCCCGGCGGCTGCTTGCAGGCTGTACGCTCCCTGCCTTTCACACTCTAGCCTTGTGTGGAGGGCGGGGTTCTTGTCGGTGCTCATGTGGGAACGGAGTGAGCCACTGCCACATGCTGGTGACAGTGGGCAGATGTGTGCGTCTCTGCACACGTGTCAGGCGGGGCCTCGTGCCTGCGATCAGGGGCTCAGTCACGGGAGCTGTTTTGATTGGTTGATGCTAATCTGTGGGTTGGTAGGATGGAGAGGGTGGGCCTATGAAGGAGGGACATGAACTCGAACTAGAACCCAAGATCTGAAGTCTGAGGAGCTGTTCCGTCCAGTCCACCAGGACCCTCCCTGACTGTGGGGGCCCAGCCGCTCTCGGCTGGTCACACAGAGGACGAAGGATCCGCAGAGCCAGCGAGGTCCCGGGGTGTGGGGTGGGGGAGGCACAGCGTTGCCCAGTGACGGCTGGATGGGGCAGGAAGATGTGCCCTCGCCTGTTTACCCTGGATTAATCGTTAGCTCTGGAGATAAGAAGGGCTTGTCTCCACGCCCCAGGATCTGCGTCGGCGTCCGCCCGCGGGCACACCCCGGTCGCTGCCCCTGCTGTGTGTGAAATGAATGGGAGGGAGCGAAATGCTCCGGAGAGGTCGGCTTAGGACCCCAGCCCACCCTCTGCCCCCCACAGTGCGTCCATGACAGTGTCCCAGGGCCAGCACCCACGGGGCAGGGGTAGGGGGGTGGGGGAGGGAGGGAAGGCAGGATGGCCTCCTGCCTGTCTGCCTGTATGGACCCCTCAGCCTGCGCAGGGAGCCCAGGGACACGGCGGGGACGAGCGCACTCAGGGCGGGAGTTCCAGGCTCAGGCCGGCCTTCATGAGTGGGCAGGTCACGTGCCCACTGAGGCTCCCACCTTCCCCCCCGGGTGGGCGGGGGTTGCTCCTGATGAGCTCCGGTCCCTTCAGCTCTAACCTTCTTTATTTTGTAAATATATTTTTATTGATTTCAGAGAGGAAGGGAGAGGGAGAGAGAGGGAACATCAATGATGAGAGAGAATCTTCAATCGGCTGCCTCCTGCACGCCCCACACTGGGGGGTCGAGCCTGCAACCCGGGCCTGTGCCCTTGACCGGGAATCGAACCGTGACCTCCTGGTTCAAAGGTTGACGCTCAACCACTGAGCCCCACCGGCCGGGCTCTAACCTTCTTTATAGGAACATGTGACTGGTGAGGACAATGACCAGCTCACGTTAACACTGACCAGACCTCAACCTTTTGTTGCACCGAGACCGAGGCCTCACCGACGCTGGGCCTGAGATACTGAGGGAAGTTGCTTGGGGTGTTTTTCTGACGTCACAGCGGGGGAATGCGGGAGCCCCGGGGATTTCCCCTGGGCTGGCTCCTCGCTGTTATGTCGGGGTACTCTGTGCTTTGTTTCTTTTGGAGACATTGGAGTTTCAAACTTGAAGGCGAGCCACACCCCGAGGGGCACTTCTGGAGAACTGGCGATATTTGTGTGTTTTTTTCTGCCGAGTCTAAGGACAGGGAACGCTCACAGCTCAGAGGCTTCAGCGCGTGGCCCGGCTGGTGGGGCTCGGTTGGTTGGAGCATCATCCCATGGACCAGTCAGGGCACAGGCGCAGGCTGTGGGCTCGATCCCCGGCCAGGGTGCGTGCAGGAGGCAGCCGGTAGGTGTTTCTCTCTCTCTCTCCCTCTAAAAGGGAAACAGGTCAAGCCACGGCCTTTGTCTTCCAGTCCACTTACTACATGGAGGGGAACCTGGGCCACCCCGTGTTCCAGACGCAGTTCGGGAGGATCGCGGTGAACATCTGCTACGGGCGGCACCACCCCCTCAACTGGTTCATGTACAGCGTCAATGGGGCCGACATCATCTTCAACCCCTCGGCCACCATCGGGGCGCTCAGGTTGCGGGGCAGCGGGCATCTGGGAGGGCCTGGGGCGCTCAGATTCCAGGGCAGTGGGCATCTGGGAGGGTCTGGGGCACTCAGGCTCCCAGGCAGCAGGCATCTGGGAGGGTCCTCGGAGGTGGTCTGGGGAACAGGCAGGTGCCACCACCAGGACCTCTAACCAGTCTGAGCCCAGGGCCAGTGTGTTGTGTGTTCAACCAGCTTTTCCGTGACATGGAGAACACACCGAACGCCACATGCCCATTGCAGCCCCCGCAGGGCTGCCCTTTGTGTGGTGCTGCTACACTTGGCTATGACCCTGACCTTGAGATGATAAGAATCCCCCACTCACCGCCTTCATTGTCAGGATCGAAAAACCCTTCTCCAGGGCCAGGGCAGGGCTGTCTGGCCGGCGTCAGCTCCTCCCGCCACGGCCCCTTGTCTCTTTTCTGTAGCACCCAGTGCACGGAGGGCAGGCACCTGGGCAAAAAGCAAGTGGGGGAGTCGGAGCGGAGGGTCCTTAATGCCGCCCGCGGCTCTGAACCTTGTTTTTAACCAGCAAAGCGTTTTCTTCTTGCTGTTCATCCTCACCTGAGGGAATTTTCCCATTGATTGTAGAGCATGGAAGGGAGCGGGAGAGTCAGAGAGAAACATCGATGTGAGAGACACACATCGATGGGTTGCCTCCTGCACACGCCTCACCAGGGCCCAGGCCGGGGAGAAGCCTGCAACCAAGGATACTTGCCCTTGACCGGAATCGAACCTGGGACCCTTTGGTCCGCAGGCCGACGCTCTATCCACTGAACCATACCGGCCAGGGCTTGCCTTGCTTTTCCGATGAACTGGGTCACCCTGACGGTCACACGCAGCCCGTGTGGTGGAAGCTCGGCCACGGACGTGCGCTCATCAGAAAGCCGCCGCCCCAGCCCCCCACCCCCGGGCTTCGGTTCGCCTCCCCCTCTATTTTTAGGGGCTCGCGGAGCCGCGCTGGGAACGCGGCAGATGTCCCCACGGCCCCGCTGGGCTCCGTGTGACTCCCGCACGTGCTGGGCTCTCACGAACCCCCAGCTTCCTTTCCCTCGCTCGCTCCGAGAGCCCGAGTGGGCCGCCAGCTGTGGGTTTGAGTCCGACGCAGCACATCCTCCCCGGGGAATCGCAAGGGAGACATGGTATGCCGCTCGCCCCGCGACTGTCTGTGTCATCCCTGCAAATGTCACTGACGGGCGTGTTTCTGTAAAGATCCTTTCTTCAAAGTTCCGTCAGCTCCGCTTAGCAGCTGGGGAGACGCAGCAAATGAGCCCCTCAATCAAGCCGGCGATTGTTGTCTGCCAGCCGCGTGAGTCCTGAGCACGCGGCTGTGGCAGCGCCGCCCCCTCCGCCTCCTCCCTGCTCTAAACCAGGTGCTGCCGACGGGGAAGAAGGTTCCGGGCGCTCAGCTCCCGCCGCCCAGTCTTTCCGAACGGGCATCGCGCCTGTCAATCCTGAGCCTCCGTGACGCTCCTCAGACAGAAGATCATTAGCGGCCGGCCCGGCTCTGGGCTGAGCGTCAACCCAGGAACCAGGAGGTCACGCCTCGATTCCCGTCAAGGGCACAGGCCCGGGTTGTGGGCTTGATCCCCAGTGTGGGGCTTCCAGGAGGCAGCTGGTCCATGATTCTCTCTTATCAGTGATGCTTCTCTCTCTCCCTCTCCCTTCCTCTCTGAAATCAATAAAAATATATTTTAAAAAAAGAGAGAGAGAGAGAATCAGCGACCAGCAGGCCCACTGAGCTCGGTGGCACACTGTTTGGTGACCGGAGGAGGTCGGGGTCTCCGGTTGGGGCCACGTCCCCTCCCCGTGCAGGTGCTGGGCTGAGGGCAGCCACAGCTCAGCTGCGAGGAGGCTGCCTCCTCCCTGGGCCACTAGGAGGACAGGGAACCCTCCTTAGACGCTCGTCCGAAGAGGAAACCGAAAGGCCCTGGGACAGGGAAACCTGCTTAGACGCTCAGGGTTCGGAAGAGGAAACCGGAAAGGCCCTGGGAAAGGGGACCCACTCCGGGGAGGTGACGCCTGCTGCAGGACCTACCCTCCCCCACCCTCGCTTCTTGGGGGTCCCTGCTGCCTGGCCGGACCCTCTCCCTGCGGCTGCTTTGCCAGGCGACACGGGGCAGGCAGGGGCAGAGCCTTCGCAGGGGCCGTTGTGGGTGAGGCTCTGCCCAGCCTGGGGGGCAGGCTCCTCACTGCCCGGAGGAGGAGAGGGAGGAGAAGTAGCAGGTGTGGAGTCCGCCTCTCGGCCCCCTCTGGAAGCTTCGTCTGCAGGGTCATTCGGTCTCTACTGTCTATCTCCCTTCGAGGGGTTTTCAGAAAAGGAAACTGAGGCTCCTGCCTGCAGCTGGCCTCCCAAAGGGCTGCCCGGGCCTGAGCGTGGGGTCACCCACAGGCACAGCGAGTCTCCCTGGCTGTCCCCGCCCCCCCCCCGCCCCCCGCCCCCCAAAGGCCGGGAAGGCTGGCAGCGGCCGCAGCTCGGGCTGAGCATCCGTCTGGCTGGGAAGTAGCAACCCGTTCCTCCCGTTCTTCTCTCACAGCGAGTCCATGTGGCCGATCGAGGCCAGGAACGCGGCCATCGCCAACCACTGCTTCACCTGCGCCATCAACCGCGTGGGCAAGGTGAGGCCCGGGGCTGCACCTGGGCCCGCGGGGCTGTGAGGGGGACAGAGCCGCACGCGGCGGGCAACCTGCGGCCGGGCGGGGCAGCCTCTGCAGAGCGCAGGCCAGAGGGAAGGCCGCTGTCTGCCGCCCGGGACGTGGCACACCTCTCCCCCCGCCCCTCTCCGTGCGCCGCGGGTCCCGGGCCCGGAGAAGCTGTCTTGCTCTGTTACCTGTGGAGACAGCAGTGCGTCTCCCTCTGGCTCTGCCGGGTCTGGTTTTAGTGGAGACCATTTGAGAGGCTCTCGCCTGCCCGTGTGCACTGAGGACCTGGCGTGGTTCCCGGCGGGCCCCACACGGGGTAATCCCGGCTGCCACACACGGTGCCCTGTCACACAGTAACGCCCCTCCTGCTCGCCCAGAACACGGGTCAGTCTGAGTGGACCCAGGTGTCCACACGAAAGGGGTCTCACCTCTGACAACAGAGAGGAACTTGGTGTTTCTTTAACCTGCGGTGCAGTGGCCCTTAGACTTTGGCAAAAAGACAAACTCCCCGCCTCAGCCCCTTATACCCTGGGTCTCCGTGGGGTCTCCCTGCAGAGTGGCACCACCGGAGGCACAAGTGGGGCTGGGCCTGGCTGCCGGTTCCCCGCTGGCTGGCGGCCTGGCCTGCATCCCGCCCAAGGCTGGGCCTGGCAGGGACGTGGGATAAGCCCGTTGATGGCCCCTGGGCACCGGCCAGTCCTCCCACTGCAGCGTTTCCGACTCCGCCCAGCCCGCCGGGTGTCGAACAGAGCGGTGGTGCCACCTACAGGCACGGCTCACCGTGGTTTTGTCTCGCAGGAGTACTTCCCCCACGAGTTCACCTCTGGAGACGGGAAGAAAGGTACGCTGTGTCCCTGAGCCTCCACGGGGGCTGCCAGCGGGAGGGGGCCTCGCTTCGCCCCTCTCTGCCCCCTCGGCTCAGCTCCGACTCCCTCGCCCACAGCGGGGGCCTGTGCGCCGGGGATGGGCAGGCGGTCCTGTGCTTGTGACCGCCTCCCTCCCTGGTGGGGACCAGAAAGGTTGGATTGGACTCCCTCCTCCCCTCCCTCGGGACTGGGGTGCCAGGCCCCACTTCCTCTCCTCTGTCCCCCTCTGCTCTGCCCTGGTCCCTGTGGGGCCCTGCCCTCCCCCGCCTGCTGCTGGCAGGCCTGTGGGGCGGCTGTCAGCCCACTTTCTTGAGGGCCAGGGCGGGGAGCGAGGGCACCGGTGACGGCTGGCGGGGCCACCACAGGAAGCGGCCACACAGGAAGCCCTGCAGAGCCCTCCGCTCCGTGGGCTGTGGGCGGCTGAGGGTGGGAGCAAAGGGCCGACACTCTGCAGGGGACGCAGAGGTGACACGTCCTGGTCCTGGAGGTAGAGGGGGGCGCTGGGAGGGTGGGTTTGCAGCCCTCAGGGCCGAGGGGGGAGGCAGGTCCTGGGGCCTCGGCGTTTGGCAGAGCCGGGGAGGGCGTGCGGTCCGGGGGCCCAGGTGTCCCTCCACGTGCCTGCCCCGCTGTCCGCCCGCGAACTCACGGCGCCCTCCTTGCTCTTCCCAGCTCACAAGGACTTCGGCTACTTCTACGGCTCCAGCTACGTGGCCGCCCCGGACAGCAGCCGCACGCCCGGGCTCTCCCGCACTCGGGACGGGCTGCTGGTGGCCGAGCTCAACCTCAACCTGTGCCGGCAGGTGAATGATGTCTGGAACTTCAAGGTGGGTCCCTGAGTGCCCGGCTGGAGCCCCATCCTGCTCCCGGGGGCTGCGGGCGGCCCTGGGGGACAGCCCGCGGGAGGCCCTGCGTGGAGCCCGGGCTGGTCCCCGCCTCCTGCCGGCCCTGCCCGCCCAGCGGGGCTGTTCGCATGGAGTAACCCTGCGGTGAAAGGCGCCCAGGCAGCAGGCCTCAGCACACCCTCCTCTCATCTGATTTAGATCTGGGCGCCTTCGGACAAATTAATCTCAATTTAATTTGTCCGAGGAATAGAACGGATTAGCTCCTCCGCTCCCTTCCCCTTCCCAGGCATTTGCACTTTATCACAAGATAAACGCGGGCGTCTGGCTCTGCCCGTGGCCAGGCCCCACGGTCCAGGCCTGGACAGGGAGGGAAGCGGGTCACGGGGAGAAAGCAGTCCAGGCCCAGCTTGGCCACGTCCTCGCTCAGTCCCTGCAGCCTCCCCTGTTCCCGGGCCTCAGAGCTTTCATGTGTAAGATGAGGGGCTTAGCGTGCATGCCCCGAGCACGGACACCTAATACCTGTGACCCCAGGGATCAGGAGAGGCGCGTAGGTGCCCCCCTCCTGGCTGGGGGCAGTGGCAACGATGGCCGGGTCCTCGCGGAGGGTGGCATGTCACCGTGGATGCACGCGGAGATCGCTGAATCAGCGCCGGGCAGTGTTTTCACCAACTCAGCACCACTTGGAGGCAAATCATACGTGCAAGCGAATGCCCCATTGTCATACCTGAACGACTGCCCAGCATGTCCAAGAGGAGCCAGGGCTCTGGGTCCAGCCAGACGAGGGCTCCCGTTGGCCTGCGCCTGGGTCCCGGGCATTTCCCCGGGTCTCAGATCCTTGCAGACAGGCAAGGCACTGCCCACGGGCCGCCTCCCGGCCCACCTGTCCACGTCCTGGGAAGTTCAGGTGAATGGAGGCATCTGCCGATTAGCAGCTGGGACCAATAGTCAGAGAATGTTTGCTCACTAGTAACTCTTTGAAAGCAGGTTCCCAGGCTGTGCTGATGGGCACGGGCTCCTTCCGGTCCAGGCTTTGGGGGAGGGGGGAAAGGGAGGGAATGGAATGCTGGGGTGTGAGTGCTTCGGGTGGGCTTTCCAGGCCCACCCACCCTCTCCCAGCCTCCACCTGCGTCCACAATGAGGTGCCGTGTGGAGGGACGGACCCCCAGACCCAGAGCCTGGCTGGCGCCCCGGGCTGTGGGCTGCTCGCCTGGGGTCTGCAAGGCCACAGGCCGTCCCCCTTCCGGCCTCAGTGCAGGTCACAGCTTCTGGATGGACAGGAAGGAGGGGCCGGGGTGTGTGAGCCACGTTGGCATTGGTGATCGGTGATTGCCACCGCAGCCCCGGAGTCAGAGTCAGTGCCGGGAGGTCAGGCGGGGTGTGTCTCTGTCTTACCATCTGAAACGGATTGTCCTGCAGACCAGCCTTCCTGTCCCACTCCTGTCCCCTGCCTGCCCTCTAGTGGCGGGAGGCGGCGGCGGGCGAGGCCTTTATAAACCGGCACCGCTGAGGCACCTGCTTGGCTTTCAGATGACGGGCAGATACGACATGTACGCGCGGGAGCTGGCGGAAGCCGTCCAACCCGACTACCGCCCCCACATCGTGCGGGAGTAGCCAGCCCTCGGCCCTGCCCGCCCGGAGGGCGCCCCTGCCCGCGGCGCGTCGGCAGTGTGACCGTTCTTGATGGTGCCCTGATCACATTGCTGTCCACATCGATTCTTACACGTCCTGATGCTGAGGGTAGAATGAGGGGTGACTGCTTAATGGGTACAGGCTTTCCTTCTGAGGTGGTGACAGTGTCTGGGGCTGGATAGAGGCGATGGCACGACATGCTGAGGAATCGTGTGCTTTAATCTGGTTAGTTTTCTGTTATGTGACTTTTGCCTCCGTATAAACATATCCCAGGCCCGGGCTGTGCGGGTTGATTTGAAGTTAGACAGGTGGGCTGCCCCCGTCCCGGGCTCCCCACCCCTCCGTTTAGACTCAGCCACTCCAGGGTCAGCGAGGGGGTGTGTGTACCAGCAGGAGAGGGCGAGGCCGACCCAGAGTCCCTGGATGGCCCTGGGCGGGCGGGAGGAAGGCCATTGTATGTGTCAAGTCGGTTAGGCTGCAGTCTCTAGACCAGCGGTTCTCAACCTGTGGGTCGCGACCCCTTTGGGGGTCGAATGACCCTTTCACCAGGGTCGCCTAAATACATCCTGCATATCAGATATTTACATGATGATTCATAACAGTAGCAAAATTACAGTTATGAAGTAACAACAAAAATAATTTTATGGGTGGGGTCACCACAACATGAGGAACTGTATTAAAGGGTCACGGCATTAGGAAGGTTGAGAACCACTGCCCTAGTTATTTCATCAGGCATCACCTGGGCGTTCCTGGGAAGGTGTTTTGTAGGTGTGATTAACGTCCATCACCAGTTAACGGAGCGAGTGGGATTACCCTAGATAACCCTGGCGGCCGATGCAGTCACCATAACCAGTTAATGGGAGCGAGTGGGATTACCCTAGATAACCTTGGCGGCCGATGCAGTCAGCATAACCAGTTAACTGAGCGGATGGGATTACCCTAGTTAACCCTGGCGGCCCGATGCAGTCACCATAACCAGTTAACTGAGCGGGTGGGATTACCCTAGATAACCCTGGCGGCCGATGCAGTCACCATAACCAGTTAACGGAGCGGGTGGGATTACCCTAATAACCCTGGTGGCCGATGCAGTCACCATAACCAGTTAACGGAGCAGGTGGGATTACCCTAGATAACCCTGGCGGCCGATGCAGTCAGCATAACCAGTTAACGGAGCGGGTGGGATTACCCTAGATAACCCTGGTGGCCGATGCAGTCAGCATAACCAGTTAACGGAGCGGGTGGGATTACCCTAGATAACCTTGGCGGCCGATGCAGTCAGCACAGGGCCTGCGAGCAGAGGTTCTGCCTGAGGCAGCAGCTTCCCGGGCCTGAGAGCCCAGCTTTGCCCTGCCTGGCGGCGGCTCTACAAATGTCAGACTCCTCTGTCCAGCCCCATAATCATCTAAATCAATTCCTTGCAATAAATCTCTCAATATACATAGTCTACTGTTTCTGCTTCTCTGGTTGGACCCCGACTGATCAAGACCCCAGTGTCGGAAGTGGGACCAGAACTAATAGATGAGTTCACAAGACAGCGGGCGTCGACACATAAAAGCCAGTTGCCTTTCTGTACACTAACAGGAAACAATCTGAAAAGGAGATTAAGAAAACAATTTCACTTACAATAGCACCAAAAGGAATACAATACTTAGGAATTACCCAAGGGAGTAAAAGACGTGGACAATGAAAACTACAGAATATTTTGGAAAGAAATTAAAGGAAGGACTGGGGAGAGTCCGAGAGGCTATTCGGTTTGCAAGCTGGCACGTGAGCCAGCCTCAGTGTCACGGACGCTGACCGCAGACAGGACAGCCCTGGGAGACAGGACAGCCCTGGGTCGGGGCGAGGATAGCCCGTCACAGCAACAGCAGCAGCCGGGGTGCCGGCATTTCCGGCCGCGATTCCCCAGCCGCAGCTCCCACGGGACAGAGCGCAGGAGGCCGCGTGGCTCCCTCACACGCAGTGGGGCGCGTCCAGAGGGAGAGACAAAAGATAAAGCACTGGACGCTGGGCAGGTAGTATGCCCGCCCTCCCCTGAAGGCGGGCCTCGTCTCTGACCCCTGAGGCTGCAGGAACACCTGGCCTGCCCCAGGGGGCGCCCTAGCGCTGTCTTCCAGTCGGCTCCACAAACACCTTGGAAAGAGTTCAGAGCAAAGACTGGTATAGTCTGAGCCCACAGGTCACCAGACATCTGACAAAGGTGAGAGACCCCCAGCAGTAACTCCCAACACCCCCGCCCCTCATTTCTGCAGCGCCTCGGCTTCCGGCAACTTCCCCAGGAGCGCACCCCTCCACGACCAGCTGGGCCTGGGCCAAGCCAGTCCAGTTTGCCTCACGGCGTGTGATCAGTGTCACCCACAGCACTTCCCGGAGCGCAGGGAGCCCAGCCTGCAGTATTCACCTCCACCCTGCCCCGCGGGGCCTTCGGCCGGACGGGCTGCACCAGCGTGAGTGTTGCGTGCCCCTCCCTCCCTGCTCCGGGATCAGAGCGGTTTCCTACAAAGGTGCCAACGTCGCTTCTCCGGCTCCAAAATCAGGGCAGCCAAGACGTCCCCTTTAAATGTCCCCAGGTTTCCCTTTCTCAAACCCAAACCTCTTGTTCGGAAGGGTCATTTGCAAGGGGAACAAGGGCATGTTTTGTTTAAACATTTTTATTGATTTCAAAGAGGAAGGGAGAGGGAAAGAGAGAGAGAAACATCAGTGATGAGAGAGAATTGTCGGCTGCCTCCTGCATGCCCCACACTGGGGATTGAGTCCGCCACCCGGGCCTGTGTCCTTGGCCAGAATTGAACCCGGGACCCTTCAGTCCGCAGGCTGATGCTCTATCCACTGAGCCACACCGGCCAGGGCCAGGGCCTTTTTATAAAATGCACGGGGACCCATTATGTTCCCCACTTTGTCCCACCTGAGCTGCCACGGGGGTCTCAGCGAGCAATGGACTCACTCCAGTGGTCATTGTCTTTATCATCCAAGACCCTGTCAGTCCAACAAGAAAATGCAAGTGGCTGGACCGGAGTCAAGCTTGAATTTCCAGGTCCTATTTCTGCTGGGCTGTCGTCACTCGAACGCTATGCTGGCCAGGCGGGCCCGGAGTTGCTCTGAGGGAAGAGAAAGGAGCAACATGCCAGGGACAGCCAAGTCCGAGTCCCCAGATGTCAGACTCGGTCCCCATGGCCTCACCACTTCCCACAGACGGACGCAGGCAACGGCCTTTCTAGAGTCAGCGCCGCAGCGACACCCTCTTCGCCCAGGTGTGTGGACAGGACGGGCCACGAGTTGGCTGCCTGGACCGGAACAACAACCACGTGACCTGGGAAAGGGTCCTCAGCGGTGGGGCGCCGCCAGGACCCCACGCGGTGTCAGAGGTGCGATGGCGTTAACCCGCCCTGAGCAGGCGGGGCGTGCCCTGTGCGAGGTGGCTCCTCTGCGAGAGGCCGGCCCTGGCAGGCGTCCGGGCCTGGCAGGCGGTGCTGGCATCTGCCTCGGGGAACTGTTTCCTTTGCGCTCGGTCCACAGCAGGGGGGGTGCCCAGGCCCAGCACAAGGACCCAGGTGGCAATGGGGGGGGAGGGGCGGGAGGGAGGGGGGAGTGCAGTCAGCAGCCTTGCTCCCCTCGGTCTCGGCAGAAAACAGGTTCTGTGGGCACCTAACGCCAGCCAGCCAGCAGGCCATGGCAGCCAGTCTATTCCCACCGCCCGCGGCCCAGAGGGTGTCTTCCAGCGGCTGGCTCGAGGTTTTCCAAGTGGCAACTCGAAAAACGGGGCCATTGGCCGCAGCCCAAGAGTCGTGAAAACCTGCCCGGCTTTCCCCTGGAGCGCTGGCCGGGCCTGTGCGCCTGCCCCGAGCCCACCTCCTGCGGGAGGGACTCGCCCGTTTCAGTTCTGGGTGAACGGCAGCCCAGCCCGGGGACCCACAGCTTCCCGTGTGGTTGGCCCATCGAGGACCAGGCCCCGGTGTTCTGGGGGGAAAGCTGGGTGCTGCCTGAGCCCAGCCGCTGTCCTCTAATGAACCATTGTCTTTTTAAAAAAAAATCTATTTTTATTGATGTCAGAGAGGAAGGGAGAGGGGGAGAGAGAGAAACATCAGTGATGAGAGAGAATCCTGGACCGGCTGCCTCCTGCACGCTCCACACTGGGGATCGAGCCCATAACCCGGGCTGTGCCCTGAGCGGGAACCGAAAAGTGACCTCCTGGTTCATAGGTCGGCGCTCACCACTGAGCCACGCCGGCTGGGCCCCAATGTACCGTTTTCACTGCCCGAGCCAGGCTTCCACGGGTTAGGTGTTCAGTTTCAAGAGCCCAGCAGTAACCCTTTCACCAGGGGCGCACCTGGTGACGGTCAGGGAACAGGACGCCCAGGCCCCAAGGCCAGTGGCCCCAAAAGCACAGGCACCAGCCCCGGAGATGCACAGGGCTTAACGGGGCCACGGGTCGTGGGGCCCCAAAGGGAGTGAGTGGCCCATAGCTTGCTGGGCAGCCCACAGTACAGTCCGTGGTTTGGGTGCTGCTCAGAGGGTGCCGGCCTGAGGGTGAGCCGACCTAAAAGGACCAAGCAGGATGCCCAGTGAGGCCATGCTGCCTCCGCTCCCCGAGATCCAAGCGGGTGCCGGCCCCCTGGGGAGCGGTGGTGGGAGGAGGGAGGAGTGGATCCCGTGGCTGTCGGGGAGACTGCACACGGTGGGTCTGGCCAGGCCCGAGTCCCCGAGTGTCTCAGGGTCTGTCAGTCCCGCTGCTGCGGGAGGGGTGCACTCCCTGCTGTCAGCATCGGGGGCTGAGGCTTCTGACGGCCACCCTAGCCGTACCCCAGTGCCAGCTGGGGGCATCGCAGGGTGAAAGGACACGGGCTAAATCCTAACCTCCCCACAGGGAGTAAACGCGGGGACGCCCATGAGCCTGGGGACGTGTGGGCCTTCCTGACGGGGAGCAGGCCCTCTGGCACCTGAGCTGGGAGGACAGCACCCATGTCTAGGACACGCTCAGATGCAGGCACAATACCTGGACCAAAGGCAGGCCCCAGCTTGTCCTCCCCTGTGAAACGCCACACCCCGTTGGTTGAATTTGCCCCCCCCGCCCCCCCCAGGATGGATCAGATGGTGACTTGGGAACTCATCCAGCAGAGCCATGGCAGTCCAAGTCCCTTCCATCCCTAATGTCCCCCCGAACACCCAGGTGCGTGTGGCATTGGGCCCCCCTTGATCCCTGACCTTTTTTTTCCTAAAGCAGCTGAGGCAGGGGTAGAGCACGGGGGTCAGGGACCGTGGAAGGAGAAAGGGCTCTGAGCATGTCACTGGCCTCCAGGGATGTGGCAGCACGTCCTGTCCCAGCCCAGCCCCAGCCGGGCAGCCTGAAGGTGCAGGTAACGCAGGGCCCCAGCCACACCCCTTGTCAGAATTCTTACTGAATGGAACACTAGCAGATAAGGGAGCTGCCCGTCGGTCGGGTGGAGGGTCCAAGGGCTGAGTCCCCTCCTGTGCCCCCCCGCCCCCCGCTCCCTCTCCAGGGCCTCCCGTCCTGCAGCCCTCAGGCCCCAGGCCAGCTGAGACCCTGGGCCCTTCCGCCCCGCACGGCCTGCCCGGGCCTCGCAGAGCATCAGGAGGGACGCAGGCCCAGCCACACTGGGGCCAGAGAGAATTCACGGAGGCGGGCCAGGGGCAGTCACATTGCAGTGAGAAACATTTATTGAGAATGGCTCATTACAGACAAAATAGATTTATGTATAAAATCCCCGCAATGCAAAAGATCCCTTTTGTCCCCACGTGGCTGGAGCGGACAGAGCCACCTGTCCACGTGGCTCAGGGGCTGTGCGGGGACCCGGCTGTGGACAGGGGGTCGGTCTGTAGGCAGACGGGCCTCTTCCTGGCCCATCTCCATCTTCATGATTTCTCATTGCACAGTGGCGTGTGGTTCACATCCCGCCCCCCCCCACCCCCGTCCTGTCCCGCCCCGACCCTCCCGGGCAGATGGCTGCTCAGGGACAGGCAGCTCTCCTGCCACCCTCCCAGACAGGCGACCTGCCTTGTGGTCCCCCGAGAAGCCACCCTCCACGCCAGGGACGGAGCGCTTTTAAGTGTCACACGATGGACGGAGGCGCTGTGCCCACCCTCACGGAGGCTGCTCTCCCTCCAGCCGCGCCGGCCTCCCTCCCTCAGCCGCCCTGACAGCCGTCCTGCCCGTTTCCCACGATGCATCTGTCCTCGCCAGTCTCCCCAGACCCTCCTGAGGACGCCCACCCCACGCTGCCACACGTGGGCTCCTGGGCAAGGTGCCAGGCTCCCGGGATCCCAGGCCACGCAGCGTTAAGGCAACAGAGACCAGTCTGAAAACCACACTAGCTGCACCCCAGGGTGGCACCTCCCTCTCGGCCAAGGCCACGGCTGGTGCTGAGACGCTGGTGAGCCTGCCAGCCCTTCTAGCGGGCCCACCAGCCCCGCCAGCTGCGTGGTTTGCCTTGGGGGGGAGCAGCCCTGGGCACAAAGACGCAGGGGTGCAGAACGGGGCTGTAGGCACCCCTGCCCCTTCGCCAGAGGCAGCCCCGGGGGGGGAGGGGATGGCCCCGCCCCTGCGGGCAGGATCCACTTCCCGTATTTCTTAGGTGCAGACCTGGGTGCGGACCCAGCTCACCTGTCAGTGTCCCGGGCAAACTCCCCGACCCAGGGGTTCTGCCTGCAGGCGAAGGCCTGGCATGGGCCCCACAGGGCCTCCTCTCTGAGGAGGGACCTGAACCGGCGTCTGCCCGTGAAGAGGTGTCCGTGTTCCAAGTACCTGCAATCTCACTATTAGCGTCTTGGGGTGAGTCTCACCCCAGAAGTGAAAACTTAAATCTCAAATAACCCGCCTCCCGCCCCCCAAAAAAAGAAAGAAGGCCACAGTTCTAGCCCGTACCCACACCGTGCTGTGACCTGGGCGGGCACCGCTTCTCACCCAGGCAGGAGACCCAATATTCTGTGCCAAAGGTCGTGGCGTGAACACCAGGGTGGGGGGAGGCCGCAGCCTGTCCTGGCACCCAACATCCAGCCCTGCAAGACTTGGGGCTCCCCGTTCTCAGAGGACGGCCCGCTGCTGGGACGCAGGCCGGTGGCAGGAGCCTGAGCACACCCCTAGAGCTTGGGCACCTGGAGGGCTGGGGGGGCACAGAGTCTGTTCTGCCCAAGGCCCAGCCCTCCCAGGGGCCACCAGCCATGGGGACTGGGCTCCGCAGCACCCCTAGGGAGAAGGGGGACAGCTCCCAGCGAGGCCAGTTCAGCCAGTTTCTACACACACACACACACACACGCTGTCCTGACTAGCAACCTCTCTCCCAGGGCTGGGTCCCCAGGTCTGAGGGGGGATGGGCCAGGCCGCTCCCCCAGCTGGGGTTGGCTTGAGGCAGTACGGGCACCCCCGGAGCTGGGTGCCCCTGAGCAGTCGGAGTCAGGCTGGGGTCCTGGGGGGCTCTGCTCAGCTCTGGGGGTGTCTCCAGCACCCAGTGGGTGTGCGGGCTGAGTGGCATGATGGCACTCACCACTGGTGGGTGATGAGTCAGGTGTGCTGCGACCTCCCAGAATTCCCTGGGGCTTTGTCCCACGGGCTGAAGCCCTCGCTCTGTCTCCGAGCCCCAGCAGCCGGGGCTGGGCCGGGCCTCCTGTGGGCCTGGCTCCGCTGTCAGCTGTCCACGTAGACAAAGAGGATGTCCTCATCCGTGCCGTAGCTGGTCCTGGCCTCCTCGAAGTTACTGACGCTGGTGCTGCACATGCCTGCAGGAGGCCGCAGGGCGGTCAGCGGCGGGGGGCACCTGCTCCCGGCACCCGGGGACCGGGCGGGCGGCCATGACCCACCCCCGCCACTCCTGGCACAGTCTCCCACCCAGAGCCCTCCTTGTTGCTCTGGCCTCGGGAGCTGCCCCTGACTGCTCCCCCGGTCAGCCATGAAGTGAGGCCCCGAGAGGGAAGCAGCGGGTACGTCTGAGCCAGGGCGGTCCTTCCTGCCCTGGGCAGTGGGGAGCCCGACGGGTCCTCAGACTCTCTGACGAGTGTGCTGACGTCCCATCGGGGCTGGGGGCCAGAGATGGGGAGAGGAATCTGCAGTCTGTCCAGCAGACGTGCGGGGGGCCCTGGGCAGTGGGGGAGGCTGGCGGCTGGGAGGGAGACGGCCAGGCCTGGCGATGAGCAGGGGGCGGAGGGGCCAGCACAGCCCCAGGCTGGTGGCTGGTGTGCGGCCTGGCCTGAGGGATGGCACAGAGGACAGGCCCAGGAGGAGCAGGGGTGGGAGAAGGCGGGGGGAGGCCTTGGCCCCCCAGGTTGAACGGGAGGAGGTTGGAGGTGCCGGTGTATGGGCCCCACCCCCACACTCACGGTCGGCGAAGGCTGGGTTGTTGTAGAAGATGGAGCCCGTGGCCCGGCTGTAGCCGCGCAGCACGATGAAGTGGCCCTGGTAGTCGGGGGTGCGGCAGAAGCAGCGGTGGCCGCGGGGGGCGAAGCAGCAGTACTTGGCGGGGCTGGAGCAGAGCTCGCAGTGCAGCACCCCCGAGTTCACCAGCACGATGGCCACGTGGCCCTGCGCCAGGTGCGCCTGGATGTCCTGGATGCTCACCGAGCTGCGGGGGAGGCGGCGGTCACGGCCCCGCCCCATCTCTCCAGTGACCCCGCTTGGACCCGTCACCCGGCCTGGGGACAGGGCTCCTCCCTCCCCCCGAGCTCCCTGCTCAGTCCAAGGGCAGGGCCAGTGGAGGGGGCTCCGCGTGTGCCCAAGAACAGGCCGGCCCCATCGGGCCCTCCGGGGTGGGGTCAGGCCCAGACGAACCCCCCCCACCGAGGGCTAGAGGGGCAGCACCCGGGACCCTCCTGGGCGGAGTGAATCAGGTGAGCCCAGCGCCTCCATTGGTCCTTCACCCTAACTCGTGTGGCTCCCGCGGGGACCGTCGGCCTAACGTATGCCCCCACTCGGAGCCATGCAAGGTGTTGCCAGGTCAAACCCCCACACTTCTCTGAGGGGCTGTTTTTCTTGCCCCCAAGGCTCCCGGTGGCAGAGTCTGCCCAGGAAGGGCCGGTCCGCAGCTCGCCCGGGGCCAGCAGAGCCAGCTCCCAGGTGGCGTCTGTCTTGCTCACTGGCACCGCCAGCCCCCGCTCAGGGTCCCCCAGGCAGAGGTTTGTGCACAGCAGTAGCCCTCCCGGGTCCCCTTTTGATGGATGAAAACACCAAGGCTCAGGGGGATAAGTCAGTGCCCACAGCCACGCGGGCAGGACGCCCCAGGCTGCCCGGCTCCCCCGGCCCTAGCCTTTCTCACCCCATCCTGAGGCCTCGACCAGGCAAGTCTACGGGTGACGGGCGCACACGGAGGGCGGGGGCGGCTCACCATTTCTCCACCAGCACCTTGCAGGCCTGGGCCTGTGCGAACAGCTCGTTGACGCGCGTCTCCTCAGTGTCGAAGTGCTTCCTGTAGAAGGACTGCAGAGAGAAGGACGGGCTGAGGCCCCCGCCCCCGGCCCCTCAGCCCCTTTGGACAAAGAGCACATTCTGCGTCAGAGACGGCACAGGCGATGCGGGCAGGGAGCCGCGTGCCCCAGCGGACAGGAGTGCGGAGGCCACACGGAGGCGTGGAGACGATCAGGAGGCGAGGCGGTGTGCAGTGGCTGGGCGGCTCCCGGGGGGGTGGGGGGGGTCAATCAGCCCCGGTGCGCATGGGCAGGGGTCTGAGCAAGTGAGCAAGGGTGACCGCCCAGCCCCGCTCCGCCCCGCCAGGGCAGGCCCGTGGGACGCACTCGGCTTTACGGGGATCTTAAGGGGCCGGAGCCCCTGTGGCGGCAGCAAGTGACCCTGTGCTTGGGCCCCGGGCTCTGCTGTGCAGCCGTGGTGACCACACCAGATCTGCCTGGCCTGGGGGTTCAGGGGAGAATGAGGTTGCCTGGCCCCGGCCACTGGCAGCCACCCCCTTGCCAAAGAGGCCAGCAGCCAAGTTGCAGAGCCGGCTGACCGCCTGGAGGCAGGCCGCCCGGCTCTGCTGTGCAGGGAGGGGGACACCAGTACTGGCCGGCCTAGGTCGGCATCCAGAATACCCACTACCCAGCTTGGAGCCGCTGCTCCGTGAGAAGGAAGAACATGGGCAGATGGTGGCCGGACGAGGTGAGAGTGTGCGCTGAGCCCGGGGCCTGCCTTGTGCTGAGGGCAGCGGGGGAGGAGGCGGAAGGCGGCCCGAGACGCTCACGCTGTTCAGGGCGAGTGGCAGGGCCCTCTGGGGCGGGGGTGCTGGGAGGAACCAGCTTGCTGCTCAGATCCTTTGTGTGGGAGGCACCTCAAGGTCACCCGCACTGACTGGCTCCAAGTCCTGCCCACAGCACATCTGCTCCCTGGCTCCGCCCACCTGTGTGCCCACTCACGTGGCCAGGCCTTGACTGCACGCTCTCCCAACCACTGAGCCTGCTGAAGGGCTGCTGGCCAGCCCCTCACCTGGTTCTTTTATATTTAAAAAAAATTTTTGTATTGATGTCAGAGAGGAAGGGGAGGGAGGGAGAGAGGAACATCGGTGGTGAGAGTCACGGGGGGCTCACCTGGTTTTTGTAGCCCTTGTCCACCCCCAGGGTCTGGGTGCAGAAGCGGTGCCGCACCCCGAAGTGGCGCATCAGGTAGGCCAGGTCAATGGTCCAGATGCTGCGGGTCAGCCGCAGCTCCTGCAGGGCCCCCTCGAACTCGCCGTCGTCCAGCTGGCCCAGGTACCTGCGGGCAGACGCCGCTGAGGTCGCTCGCCCTCATGCCCCCTGAGGCCATCGGCCTGGCAGAGCGCCCGCTCCCAGAAGGCTCCGTCCTCTGCCACGAGACCTCAAGTCCTGACCACACGCGGCCTGGGCGACGCGCTGCTTCTCGCATGGCTTGTGGGCTGCGTGACTCTGGGCAAGTCACCACCCTCTGGCCTCACGAGCTCATCTCTCCGATGAGGGGCTGGGACCACATCAGTGGTTCTCTGAGTTTGGGGCAGAGAATTCTTTCGTTGAACCCTACTGGGCCTGGAATTCCCGGACGGGAAACGGGTGGAGGGGAAGCAGCGCCTGAAACTCCTCCTCAGCCTCCGATGGACAAAGTCCCGGTGAAGGTCACACAGTCCCCCAGGAGCCTGGGGCTGGGAAGGGCAAGGCCCTGTGTCCCAGTCATGGGGTCACTCTGTGGGCCGGGCCTGGGCACCGAGGACTTCCCTCGCCACCCACGCCCCAGGCATCCCCGAGAGGACCCCCCAGGAAGGCCGGGTCCACCCTCATTTGCTTTTGCAGATGGCACTGAGCCTCCCACAGGCCCCAACCACGATGGCCACGTGGACGCCGCATCCCACCCCGGCCGCCCCCGTGTGGTGTGGACGGTGGGCCTCGGCCCGCCACTCACCGCAGCACCATCCTGGAGCAGGCCAGGCCGCAGTCCCAGTGGTAGAGCTGCTGGATGATGGGCACGGGCAGCTGCACAAAGTCCCCTGCGTGGGAACACAGGCGGTCGCAGTCCGGCACGGCTGCCGCTGCCAAACCAGGAACCACGGCCATCGGCTCCTGCCCAGGCCCCGCGGGAGCGAGTCAGGGGCCTCTGACCCGCTCTCCATACAGCAGAAGTGGTCTCCCCGGAACAAAACCGGTCACATCCCCTGGCGGGTTGGGTCCCACATCTCTTAGGACAGTGCCCCCACGGCTGCTGCCCAGCAGCCTCTCCTCCGCACCCCCACCTGTGTCCTCACCGCCCTCCCCGAGGCAGAGCCCTCCCCGGCCACGGGCTCCTTGTGCCCCTGGACTGTGCACACCTCCCTCCGCCTGCCCCCGAGGACTCTCCCGGCCTCCAGTGACTGAGCGATCGCCTGCCTTTGCTTTTTTCTTTACTCCTCACCTGAGGTTAGTTGTTTCTCATTTGAGAGAAAAAGAAACATTGACCGGGTGCCTCCTGTATGTGGGACTGAACCTACGGCCTCGGGATGTGCCCTGACCGGGAATCAAACCCACAACCTTTTGGGGTATGGGACGAAGCTCCAAGTGAGCCACCCGGCCAGGGCTGTGTCACTTCTTCACGACGTTACCTGTCTGCCTGCCCCCCACTATCGCACTCACAGCCCCACAGGCCTCTCTCTGAGCCGTCTTTTTGGGGGGAGCTCAGAGAAGGCAGCGACAGGGCAGCTCATGAAAGTCGCTTAGCGATATTCACGTCCGAATTCCCGAGGCCCCTGGAGGTCTGTCTGACTTCAAAGCCCCCGGGGCCACCGCGGTGTGAAGCCCAGGTTGAGAGAAGGGAACTGAGACGAAGAGTCTGTGCACGGGGCATGCGGTGCGGGGCGGCCTCTCTCAGGAGGCCCCGGCCGGGCAGTGAGGCAGGGCCGGGGGCAGGGAGGGTGTACGAGCCCCGTGGCCACCGGCTGGCTGTGGGCTGAGCGACTGACTTCCTCTGGCTGGCCTGAGTCTGGCCATCTCCAAGGAGGGGAATTTTGGTCCAATTCAGTCATTCAATCAACAAGCATTTCCCAAGGCCTAGCGCAAGCATGTCAAACTCGCGGCCGGCGGGCTGCATGGCTCATTTATTTGGCCCGTGTCAGCCTTTGAGTTTGACATGCTTGGCCTGGAGCTACAGCAGTGGCAGGTCCCTGTCCTGGCAGGCGGCAACACCAAGCAAGCCCCAGAGAACAGGGAGGCCAGAGAACAGGGTAGGGTGCGCCCTGAGGAGCCGAGAGTCAAGAAGCACAAGGCAGTCCTGGCCGGTGGTTCAGTGGTTAGAGTGCCGGCTTGCAGATCGAAGGGTCCTGGGTTCGATTAGAGGTCAAGGGCACTTTACCTCAGCCCCAGTAGGGGTGCGTGCGAGAGGCAACCAAATCGATGTTTCTCTCTCTCTCTCCCCCTGCTTCTCTCTTCCATTCTGTCTAGAAAGCAATGGAAAACATACCCTTGGGTGAAGATTAAAAAAAAAAAGAAGTACAATCAGAGAGGGAACAGCATGTGCTGAGGCCCTGAGGGGGGGCGAGCTGGCGCCAGCCTCCAGGGCCCTCCCGTTCTGGGACTCCATGGATTTGGACAAAGTCCATAGTCTACTCTAAAGAACGGAGGTCCCTCCCTTCAGCCCTTCAGCCGTCAGCGCCACTCCTGCTGATTCAGGCATCTGCTCAGCCCTTCGGACCTGCGGGCCGCCTGCGCCCGTTCATCTCAGGCGCCTCTGGGGTCTCTCTTGAACTCAAGACCAGCGGGTGCAGCCCCCGGAGCCTGGCTCCCAGACATGCACCGCCCAGAGGGCCACTCGGGAGCGCTGGCGTCCGTCCTGCCCTTCGGACCTGCGGGCCGCTTGCCTGGAGGGGTCCCAGGCGCCTGCTCCGTCTGATCCCCCCCCCCACAGATACCATCACTCCCGGGCCTCCCTAAGGCCGGCTGGCCACGCCCTCTCCTTTATCTGCACACGCACCAGGCCCAGTGCACACTGTGCCTCCCGGGGCCCTTGCAAGGAGCTTGTCTGTGCCCGGGCTGTTGTGCTTCCCAGTAGGCAGGGACCGTGACTGCTCCTCTGCTGCACTGTGCTGGTCCCCACCCCCACCCCCACCCCCACCCCCACCCCCAGGTGCGCAGTGGCACGGAAAGCAGAAGGCACGGCTGATACGGGCCACCGGCTGGCCGAGGCGCCTGACCTCTCGGGCCGGCTCCCTCCTCGGTGGCACGGCCGTCATGGGCGCCAGCCTGCGAAGTGCTGCGCGCTCTGGGCCAGAACAGGCGTGAGGCCTCGGGTCCATGCGGCGGGACGGCCCTGACGCACCGGCCCGGGCTGGCTGAGCCTGGTGCCCCCCTTCCCCGGACCCAGCACCTCTGGCCCCGCGTTGACGGCCTCCGCACATTCACCTCCTGCAGCTGCCCCGGCTTCAGTCTGAGGGCTTAGTCCTGCCTGTCCTCTGCCCTAAATTCCAGCCCCAGCCCCTCTCCCATCTCTGTGCACAGAAGCCAGAGGGGGCCCATCCATAGCTCCCCATTGCTCTAAAAATCCAGTTCTCACCCTTACCACAGCCCGAAGGGCCCGGCCCAACCTGAGCCCCACCTGCCTCGCCTTGGCCCTTTCCCCTCACTCAACCCGTTCCCGTTACCCTGGAAACCCATCGAGCTTCATTCCACCCCAGGGCCTTTGCACATGCCGCTCTGTCTTGAACGCTTTCCCTTGCTGTTCTCAAGATTGGCCCTTCCTGTGATTCAGGTCCAAGTCTCTTCCTCTGAGAGGATTTTTTGGACTCTGCCCTTGGGGGAAGGGAGCCCTCCTTCACAGCATTTAGCAAAACGTAACAGGACAACAGCAACAATAATAAAGTCACTCTGTCTCCACCAGACAGACTATAAGCTCCCCGAGGGCAGAGAATTTGCTAATCTCCTTCACTGTTAATCCCAGTGACTGGTGTCTGATGCCGAGTGGTGACTCAATAAACATTTGTGGGAAGAAATGAACTTATTAAACAGCCACTGTGTGCTAGGCTCTAGGGCAGTGGTTTTCAACCTTCCTGACGCCGCGACCCTTTCATACAGTTCCTCATGTTGTGACCCCCAACCATGAAATTATTTTCGTTGCTACTTCATCACTGTAATGTTGCTACTGTTCTGAATCGTCATGTAAATATCTGATATGCAGGATGTATTTTCATCGTTACAAATTAAACATAATGAAAGCATAGTGATTAATCACCAAAACAGTATGTAACGATAGATGTGTTTTCCGATGGTCTTAAGCAACTCCTGTGAAAGGGCCGTTCGGCCCCCAAAGGGGTTGCGACCCACAGGTTGAGAACCGTTGCTCTAGGGACACTATAGTGACTAAGACCCGAGTCCCGGGCATCTGAGGATTCATGTTCTAGAATCATTCCCTGCCGGGGCTGAGTGGGGGAGTTCTATACAGGGTGTTGTCCCCTCGGGGTGGCGTGCCTCCCTAGTCAAGAGCCCCTCCCTGTGACCACAAACTGTCTTTCTGTTTGTCCTTACACAGGCTGTTTACTTCCCAGACGTGGCTCTTGTATATACTGTACATCCCTTAGTCGGGAATGCTGTCTCCCATCTCCACATGTCCAAATGCTCCGGTCCCTTTTCCTCTCTGAGCCCCTCCACATGGACTATCTGAGATGGCGTCCCCACTGGACAGACGGACTCTATCTCACTGGCAGGGGGGGGACAAGGTGGCATTTACCCCCTCCACGCCCTCGCCCAGGCTTGGTGAATGAAAGGTATTTCTCCCCAAAGGCCTTCTCCCTTGAGATGCCCCAGCCTACCTGCCACTGCAATGCCCCCCACCCACCACCAGGCTTCAGGACAGCAGCCCTGTGCACGGCCCGCTCCTCACTCTGTGGGCTGGGCTCCGGCACCGACTCGCTGGGCCATCTTTGCTTGGGCTTGGAGTCTGTCCGCGCTCAGAACAGCTGCTCTGAGCTCTGCTATCCCTTCTCTTCTCGCCCTGGTCCCTGGAGGCCCTGATCCCCAGGCCCCGGAGACCTGCATGTCCCCACATGGCTGATCCCAGTCTTGGCATCTGCAGGTCCGCCCACAGGGACCCAGAGCGACTCCTGTGGGGGGTGATAAGGGCAGGCGAGCCCTTCCAAGCCCCAGCCGCTGCTCGCTGTGGGCGCTGGGGCAGAGGGACTGCCCACCTGAGGGCTAGGTCTGCCCAGACGGCCCTGCTGGCTTCGGTTGGCAGCTGGCACCAAGGGCGGAAAGCCGGACACTGGCCCTGAACACTGAGCACCTCAATCAGCTCCTCTGTGAAAGCGAAAATAACTATGGTAACCGAGTCCTGGGGTGGCTACAGGATTAGCCGGGCACTGAAGGTAAACAATTCCCACAGCGCCTGCTCAGGGGTGCTCCCCCTGAGGGTGAGCCATTCCTCCCCTGAGCTCAGGGAAGGCCAGGGCCTGGTCGGAGAGCACAGAGCTCGGGGAGCAGGATGCAAATCCCAGGACAGCATCAGACCCGACTCCTGGCTGGCACCACTCCCTGGCGGGACCCCAAGGCCCCACGGACACCAGGGTGTCCTGACCTTCCCCCGAGCGGGCACCTCACTTGAGTTTCCTGCACTAGCACTGGGCACAGTCGCTGCCTCGCCCCTCCCTCCTGGAGCAGCACCCGAGCATCAGGGCGCGGAGGGTGCGCTGGTGTCCGCCCCAAAGGCACTGAGGCCACCCTGGGGCAGAAGGAAGCAGAGGGCGAAGAGCTGCAGACGAAACGCCGCGTCCGGGAGGCCCGGGGGAGGGCCCTGCACGGCTCTGCGCTCTCAGCAGTTCCTGGTGCTTCTAGGCCCCGGGTCAGGATCTCCCAAGGCGGCTCCCGCAGGACTTCGCGCTTTGGGGGAAGGGGGCGCCCCTGCCTCACAGCCCGGGGGGACCCTCCCACCAGATCGCCATCAGAGCTGCGGCGGCCCCGGTCCTGGGAGGCCCAGGAATGGCCCAGTGACCGCGGCTCGGAGGTGGGGCCGAGGCGGCCGTGCACACCTGGCCGGGTTCGGCTCGAGGCTCTATCGCTGCTCGGCAGGCGGCGGTCGGCCCAAGGTCGCGCGGCCGGACCCTGCCCCGCGCTAGGACGGGGCTCCCCGCGTTCCCCGGGGCGAGGGCTGGGCCCTCAGAGAGGCACTAACCGGGCTCCAGCGACGGCCCCGCTGCCTCCGCCTCCGTTCTCATGACCCGGGCGGCGCGGGGCGCCCATGGCCCCGGCCTGGCGCCGGCTGCAGCTTCGGCTTTGGCTGGGGCGGGAGCGGGGCCGGAGTGTGTCGGGTTCCTCCTCCTCCTCCGCCGCCGCCGCCGCCGCTGCCGCCAACGCGGAGGGGAGAGGGGGAGGTGGCGGCTGCACCGCCCCCGGCCCCGCCCCGGCCCCTTCCAGGCCTCGGACCCGGGGACCCCGCCCCTTCCCTACGCCCCGCCCCTTCCCCGGGCCTCCCGTCCCCTCCTCCGGACTCCCATTGCTAGAGGCCCCGCCTCCAGCGCTAAGCCCGCCCCGACCATTCGCAGCCTCGGCTTCTGGTGGCCCCACCCCTTCCCCGATCCTCCCGCAGACGCGCGGGCCCTTCTCCACCCTTTTCCCCGGAGGCCCCGCCCCCATCTGAGTCCCGCGCCGGGGAAGCCCCGCCCCTGTCCCACGCCCCGCCCCGGAAGCCCGCCCCTCTCTTGAGTCCCGCCCCGGAGCCCAGCGCGCATTGGCTCCCCAGAGGCGCTCAGCCTCAGGTCCGAGCTTGGTTCTATTCAGACAGCGCCGGGTTCCAGAAAACCGAACCCTATTTCGAATCCCTTCAGGGACGACCCTCCTCCCCCCTTACTCTATTCCTGTCTCCCTGTCCGTACGGCGAAATACCTGCCTCGCTCAGGGCGCCCCAAAGGTTGACTTGTGAAGGGGGTCCTAGCCTTCGGCCTCACCTCCCGCCGCCCCGATCCGCGGGCCCAGGCCCCAGATCCCTGCCTAGCGCGGGGTGCTTGGGGACGCAATCCCTCGTCCCCTTGCCGGCCTGAGGATCGATATTTCCGGCGGCACCTGGACCTCCCCTCCTCCCTTTTCCCCCCCTACCCCCTCCACCCCCGTCATCAGCCCTCTCTTCCGGGGCCGGAACGATCGTGCCAGAGCCCAGGTTTCCCAGCCGGCGGGGTGAGGAGGACGCTCGCCACTAGGAAACGGAAGGGGGCGGGCTCCGAGCGCGGCGTTTTGGGAGCGCGAGGTATTCTGGGAGCGCGGGACCGCCATTCGCTCGCCTCACGCTCTCGCAGTCGCCTGAGTCGCCGCCGCCGCCGCCGCCGCCGCTGCACCGGGAGGGAAGAGGAGGTCGGAGCCGGTGAGGAGAGGCCAGGGGCCGGCGTGGATAGGCCGAGGCCCCCGTGAGCGGCCGGGGACGGAGAAGGACGCACCGCCGTGAGGCGCTGCGGGGCTCGGGGAGGGGGAGAGCGGGAAGTCGGGCCGCCGAGCATCAGCGTGGCCTCCGCGGCGCCCGCTGGGAGCCCATTTAGCCCCCGCCCTTGGCTTTCGGTACGTCCCCGGGCCGGTGGGCTCCAAGCGTGCAGCCGAGGCCGGGAAGCCATTTCCGGCCGATTGCCTCGCCCCCCTGCATCCTTTTACGACGTCCTCGCATCGTGGCCTCCATCTCCCTCCAGGCGCCGGTGCCCGCGGGCTTTCCACGCTGTTGCCTGCGTTTTACCACGTTTCCCTGCTGCTAAGCCGTGTCCGTTTCGCAGGGGCCGTTGCCTTTCTGTTGGCGCCTTCCTTCCTTACTGTCCGTCTTGCAGTGCCTCCCGCTTCCACGTTTAATTCCTCAGGGAGCCTGTCTCCCTGCCGCACGCGCCCACCATGAGTCTCCACCCTCCGCCGCCACTCGTTTCGGGAATAAAACATCCACGGCTTGTCCGTTTTTCCTTAGCCGCCAGGCGCTTGCCCTGTGCTGATGTCTTTCCTCCGAGATGAGCGCCTCCTGCTTAGGGCACACGGTTAACGGTGTGCGCGCTGATGTTTGCTTCTTAGCCTGGATGGTGACGTGGGGGTCAGAGGGCATCGGAGGGCTTGCACTCAGTGCACAGCCTCTTGTAGATGTGCCTGTCGGTTTATAATTTAAATAGCCTCAGGTAGACAGCGGCTGCCGCGTTGGACAGCTCCGGTCGATATCATGGGTCCCCGGAAGGGTCTTGGTTACCCACCACTGTGGGTGGGCAATCCATGGTAAGGTCTATGCATTACAGCCCCCTCGTGCCCGACCCACGCGCAGAATTGGTTATTTGATGGGGGCAAGGGGCAGCAGGGAGGGAGGCATGGGCTGTGCCTGCTGAGCCAACTCGCCTCTCTCGCCGTAGAGCTCGCTTCCTGGCAAGATGTCTATCGGCGTGCCCATCAAAGTCCTGCACGAAGCCGAGGGCCACATCGTCACGTGCGAGACCAACACCGGCGAGGTGTACCGCGGGAAGCTCATCGAGGCGGAGGACAACATGAACTGCCAGGTAGCCGTGCGCTTCCCGCTCTCGGGGCACCAGTGCCCCGGCCCGGAGAGCAGACAGGTGGTGACGGAGAGCAGACAGGTGGTGACGGGAGGTCTCCGGGACGCTGTTCCCATGAGCAGGGGTTTGTCGAGCGTCCCCTGTGTGCTAGGGGCGGTGCTGCAGGTCCACAGGGTGGGCAGGGATCAGAGCCCCGTGGGATTCTGGAAGAGCCAGCTTTGTCCTTCATTTTCTCCCCTGGTCTGGGGACCTGCCTCAGAGAAGGCCCTCCTCCCTTCCGTTGGAGTCCCCCCCAGGATGGGCCGTTATCCGTTTGCCGCCACGGGTTTGCATAGCGCTTTGCAGTTAACAGAATCTTCTATTCATATGCCGTGTTTATTTGCCGTTTTTCTTGGAGACATGAGTCTCGTTTGATTGGAGCAACTACCTTTTGAGGTAAGTGGTTTTGGGGAGAGTGTGGTCCTCCCTTAGTAGGGAGAATATGATTAAAGGGCTCATCTGTGAATGTCACCCTGCCGTAACTGATGGAGCAGCTTCCTGAGAGGGTGCCCTTCCCTTGGCACGATTTTGCCTTTTGCTAAAATCATGTGGGTTTGTGTAACATTGCAAAGTGTATCAGCACACTCTCCTTTGTTCTTTCAGCCATCGGCTAAGAGCGTGGACTTTGTAAACAGATGTTGGTTTGGATCTTATATGACCTTTGGCATGTTCACCACCTCAGTTTCCCCGTCTGTAACATGGGATGGTGTTACTTTTGGTCTTCTGTGATACAGATGCCAAGATTGAAGAGTCTGGCCGGCCGGCATGGCTCAGTGGTCAGGTGTCGACCTATGACCCAGGAGGTCACGGTTCGATTCCCGGTCAGGACACATGCCTGGGTTTCGGGCTTGATCCCCAGTAGGGGGCGTGCAGGAGGCAGCCGATCCATGATTCTCTCATCATTGATGTTTTTATCCCTCACTCTCCCTTCCTCTCTGTAATCAATAAAAACACACTAAAAAGGGAGTGGGGGGCTGAAGAGCCTAGTGTGGGCAGAAATGGCCTGATGGCTGGCCCTGGTCCCCTTGCGGGGGTCAGTCATTGGCTGGCAGCCTGGGGAGGGAGTGGCCCCTCTGGATCCCACAGGTGCAGCTGGAGGTTGTCGGCTCCCTGTGTTCCTTACAAACTGTTGTTCCTTTGAAGGGAGATCTCAGCAGTGCACTCCCCAGGCTGCCACAGGTGCCACCCACACCCCAGGGCTGTCCTGCAGACCAGACGAGTTGTGTGTGTGCAGCAGTTAGCTCAGCCCCTTGCACGTAATTCAACATATGGTGACTTAATGCTTCCCGGGTGAGAAAACTGAAGGTCAGGTTTCTGTAACATTGCAAAGTGTATCAGCACACTCTCCTTTGTTCTTTCAGCCATCGGCTAAGAGCGTGGACTTTGTAAACAGGTGGATAAAGTGACTTACCCACGGTCACACTGGATCAGGTGTCTTTTTTTAAATATATTTTTGCTGATTTCAGAGAGGGAGAGAGAGAAACATCAGTGATGAGAGAGAATCATGGATCGGCTGCCTCCTGCACGCCCCCTACTGGGGATGGAGTCTGCAACCCGGGCCTGTGCCCTGACCAGGAATCAAACCATGACCTCCTGGGTCATAGGTCAACGCTCTACCACTGAGCCATAGCGGCTGGTCAGATCAGGTGTCTTAACTGCTGGTTACTTCCCAGGGTTGTTCATTTATTTGTGATTGCTTGTAGCGTTGAGCATCATTCCTGCCAGGTTGACCCGCTGGGGCAGGGAGGTAGGCATCGGTGACGGCAGGTTTCTCTCTGTTGATGCCGTGGAGATGGGGAAGTGAGCTCTCTGTAGGTCCTGTGGGGCTTGCCTCCTCTGCCCTGGTGAGGATCCACTGTCACAGATCCATTCCGCTGGCTAAGGCATCGTTCATTGTAAGGTTCTTTAGTTTGGTGAGTAGAGGGGGTTAGGGAAGCCTGATGTGTTTACTCAGCAATTTTTTGGACCTCAGGCTGCCCCCTTGTGCTGTGAGGGTGTCGGGCCACGTGACCTTGCTAATCTCAGATGCAGCCAGTGTGAGGTGAAGCACACAGACCCTGGGGGTGGGCGTCTGGAGTCAGGGTGCGCCTGCCACCCAGTGTGACTCGGAGTGGCTGTGGGCCTCTCGCCCTCTGTTCCCTCCTTTCTAAGCAGGGATGGAAGTAGCGCCTCAGCCGAGGACTGTGGTTGCGGAATAAATAAGCAGGTGCCTGTCAAGCAGCAGGGCCAGCCGCACACCTCCCCCAGGTTAGTCTGCGAGGGCCGCCGGAACAGTTTGCTCTGTCTAGTAGCCCCTCTTAGCCAAGGGAGGACGTTCCAAGGCCCCCTGCACCCCCCAGGAAATGCTTGAAACCCATAGTATCCTACACACTCATACCTATGATAAAGTTTAATTTGTAAATTATGCTAATTTAGACCAGACGTCCTTTCAGACAACCTTCTGGACGAAGCCAGGGCTGTGATGGAAGCTGGTGCCGGTAGCCAGGGGAAGGAAGGCCTAACCTTGCATGAATTTCGTGCTTCGGCCCTCCAGTAACTAATAATAAACTAGAACAGTTACAACAATATACTGTAACAAACGTCGTATGAATGGCTTTGAGACTGTGATTAAGTAGAATACGGGTTACTTGAACACCATGACAGTTGACCTGATAAGCAGATGGCTACTAAGGGACTGACAGCTGAGCAGTGTGTATATTGTGAATTGGATGGACATGGACAATTCACGTCCCAGGTGGGGCAGGGCAGAGGGCATGAGATTTCATTATGTTACTCAGAATGGCGCGCAGTTTAAAGCTTATGAGTCGCTTATTTCTGAAGTTTTCCATTTTTTTCGGGCCATGGAGAGCCGTGGGGACTGCTGTGCTGAGATCTCCAAGACGCCATTTCCCTTGGGAGCCTGGCTGTGCCATCTGTGTTTCATTGTGGTTATTTGGGAGGTTGAGTAAACTGGTGTTCTGCCCGGCTTACATTAAAACCTAGTTCACTCGAGTTCCTGCCTTTGTCTTCCATGGGAATGTAGCTCAGGCTTATTAACGCGCCGTGTGGTGGGTGGGCAGCGGACTGCGGGCTCGGTACCCGCCGCAGTCATTTCCGCTGGCGCTCCCGGGGAGCGTGAGAGTAGCAGCGGCCGTTCTCGGGGTTCTAATAGGAGTCAGATGTACTGGGCTCTTTCCCGCTCCGGCCAGAACACACAGTTTGTGAAACACGTAGTTTACGTCTGTTTGATCTTACACAACAGCCTCTGTCAGGGATTTGCAGACGGGCTGGGAGATTGTGACCAGAAGGAGTGAGATGTGCAGTTTATGCTGAAGGAGAAGTGATTGGCAGCCCAGCCCCCAAAGGAGACTTTTTTCCTTTAATTTCATCTGCTCCTCCCAAAATAGACATTTTAGCTGTCATTGTTCGGTTCTCCATTTACTGAGGTCCTGTCGTGTGCTAGGCAGTAGGAACAACATTTAGACATACTCGTCTCATTTCATTTGCTCCTGGGTGGTTCTAGGAAGTGTGTGGTGGTCTGTGTGGAAGAGCGGACTCGGTCGGGGGCCTGGGCTCACACCCAGCGGGCCACACGGGGGCAGTGTGGCCTCAAGCCGGGACCAGGGAGACAGCTCTGCCTCTGGTGGCTGTGCCGCTCCCTCTCTGGTGGGGATGGTGGCAGGCTATGTCTCCGAGGGTGTGTGACATAAAGTGAGTTGCTGTGTGCCATCTCCTGGGACACTGGCTTTGTTATGGGAATTTTTCCTCACTTTCTAGGTGAGTGAACTGAGGCTTCGGGGAGCCAGGAGACTTAGCAGGGCTACATCCCTGACACATGGTGGGGCTGGGCCTCTGCCTTCTGTGGGGTCGCAGGTGGGGCTGGTATTGTGAACCTTGGCCAGGTCCACGTTTCTCGGGTAGTCTAACCCGCACCCCTGCTGTTCGTTTGTGGCACCAGAGGTGAGGATGTTCTTCGAGGCAAGAACAGGTGGCAAGGACGTAGACACTGGACATTTGCTAAGAAATGGGGGGTGTTGGGCCTGGAGCCGAAGATGATGGGAAACTTGAGCCCTGAGGGTATAACAGGGTCAGTGGTTGCAACTCTAGAAACTTCAGCTCACAGATACAGGGCGGGCGGCCCTGGAGTGCTCGTCTCTGCGCGCTGGGTGTCAGGCACAGGCTGGTGGTCAGCTGGCACTTGAAGAAGAGAACGAGTGAGTCTGAGATGCCAGCCTTCTGTCAGGGACCCGGGAGATAGCAGCCCTCTCTGCAGTGGGCGTGGCCCATTCTGAATATATTGTAACCCTCCTTCCTCCAGAAGACTCATAAAATCAGCTCCTTTTCCTGGGAAATGTGGTGCCCGTTGAGATTGGCGCTAGCAGGCTTATGTCCCCTTCCCATGCCACGCCAGCCTCCTGGCCGACCTCACCTCTCGGCTCCCCGCCTTCGTCCCTCAGTTATCCATGTAACATGTTCATCTTCCCCAAGTGCTGCCCTGACCCAACCCCCCCCCCCTTCCTCTGTCCATGAGCTTAAGTGACCCATAGTGTCTGGGGGAAGACCCTGTCCTTCGTCCCAAGTCCACTGCTGCAGTCCTTGCATTTGTAGGTTCCTGCTGAGTGCCCTGTCTCTCTGGGGGCCAGCCCTTCCTTAACTCTCTTGGTATTCTAGGCCCTTCATGCTTCTCAGTCCCTAGTCACTCAAGCCAGGGGAGTGGTCCAGCCTGCACTCTCGGGGGATAGAACCGCATCTGGCGCCTGCCTGTGACCTCCATGGCATTGCAGTCTGTGCGGGCAGATGCGGGAGAGGGCAGAGTTGGGACAGGCGGGTCAAAGCTGTTCCAGGTATCACCACTGAGAGCGCCTCGCATGCTGATGGGGCAGAAGAGCAGAGCTGGTGCCCTGGAGCCCGGCCGCTGGGTGTGAGGCGACTCCCTGCATTCTGGCTGTTGGACTTTGGACAAGAGCTTCGTTTTTTTAGCTGTAAAAGTGGTAAAGCTCATACCCACTGGAGGTGCTGTGAGGACCGTGTATGTAAGGGCCTAGCACAGGCCCTGGCTTTGCCTGTTCCTTTATTTCATGATGGTAGTTGGTGCGTTTCTGGACCCCTGCCACCCCCAGCCAGGGCTCCTCCCTCTGTGTGCCCCTGCTCTCCATGGCCTGTTGGCCCTTGCTGATGAGCTGGTATTTTCTTTCAGATGTCCAACATCACGGTCACATACAGAGACGGCCGAGTGGCCCAGCTGGAGCAGGTGTACATCCGTGGGAGCAAGATCCGCTTTCTGATTCTGCCGGACATGCTGAAAAACGCGCCCATGTTAAAGAGCATGAAAAATAAAAACCAAGGCTCGGGGGCTGGCCGGGGAAAGGCTGCGATTCTGAAGGCCCAAGGTAGGTGTTCCTGATGCACTGGCTTTAACAACGGGTTTAACAGTGCGGGAATGTCACTGGTCCTCTACCAGCATCCTTAGCTGCTGTGTGTATCTCGTGAGGTAGCTTGGGGTTTAAAGATAACGATAAAGGAATCCTTTAAAATGCCTTCCCAAGCGCTGATCCGTTCATCTCGCCCTTCCTAGACAAGAGGCGGTGAGGGGGAGATAGGAGCTCCGGACCTTTTGTCCTGGACAAGGAATGATGGCAGGAATGCCAGCTTCCCTGCTGGGACTGCTGCTCCCCTGCTCTCCCGGGAGCGCACGCTCATTGTCACTGTGACTGCACCATCTCCAGCCAAAGGCGAAGCCAGTGGCTCTGCACCAGGAGGCAGGTGGCAGTGAGCCGCCCGGGTCCGCTGGCTTCCGCCGGAGCCACCTGTGCCTTTCCGAGCCCTTGCCCTGGTGCTGTCAGCATGTGGCTGGTTCTCAGGTGGCTTCCCTCCCCCGTCAGGGCAGCTCCACGCTCTAAGCCAGTGGTTCTCAACCTTGGCTGCACATTAGAATCACCCGGGAATCTTTTTAAAATCCTGATTCCTGGGCCTCATCCTCCAGAAATTCTGTTTCTTTGTTATGGGGTAGGGCCACAACATTAGTAACAAAGAAACAGAATTTCCGGAGGATGAGGCCCAGAAATCAGGGTTTTAACAAGATTCCCAGGTGATTCTAATGGCAGCCAAGGTTGAGAACCACTGCTCTAGGCGGAGAGAGTGCGGCTCCAGTTTGTAGACATGAGAATATTTTCCCTGTCCCTTGGAGCCCCTGGCTCCCCGAGACCCGTAGTCACAGAGCAGCAGGCTCCTGTACCCCTTGTATGGTTGTGTTTTCTGTGAGTTTGTTTTCTTTTTGTGTCGCTATTGTAAGACCTTCCATACAAGCAGAATCACTCGAAGGACAATGAAACCCCTCACCCAGATTTAACAGATGTTAACATTTAACTGTTGTTCCCACATTTTATGTGTGAACTAAATGCATCTGCCCAGGTTCATGAGCCCGCGCTAGGCCAGCTCTGGGCATTCGTCTTTCTGTGGTTCTCAGACTTGCTCCCCACAGGACCTTTGCTCTCGGGGCTCTGCCCGTCAGCCTCTTGCGGAGAGGGGTGCCGGCCGGAAGGCCGGGGTCTGGTGCCCGCTGCCACGCGGACGCTCCGTGTCAATGCTTGTCCCTCCGGTTCCCATTTTCCTTCGTGAAAGGCGATGGGGCGAGCGTGGTGTGGGGCCAGGTGGCCTTTCAAGCCCTCCCTGGGCGCGAGCACTCGCTGCCAGGCTGACCGGACTGGTCCTCTCTCCCCCCCTTCTAGTGGCCGCGAGAGGAAGAGGACGCGGAATGGGGCGCGGGAACATCTTCCAGAAGCGAAGATAAGTGTCCGCTGCTCGAAGCTGTGCCCCTTGTCCCTGCAGGTCCTCTGGGTTCGCTGGCGTGTGCTCTGTGTATGGTCCTCGCTGTTCTCTTGACATCTTCCTTTTTAGATCAGGAGAAATATTCAACTAAATAAAGATGGTGGCTGTTTTTTCTTTTTGTGAAAATGCGGATTATGTGTTCATTTTGGAGTTTGGTGTTCTGTTTGCTTTGGCAGCAGGTTAAACTCTGACACCCTGGAAGGTCTCCTGGGACCGGGCCAGGACTTTGAAGCAGCACAGTTCTTGATAAAAGTTGAAAGTGCTGTTCCAGGCCAGTTGGCTGCCTAAGCCCTCAGCGAGCGCACAGGCTCTCGTTTTATCTGCAGACATGGGCGTTGCGTGGTGCTGTGTTCAGGTCACCTTTATGGAAACGTCATCAATTCAGCTTGAAAAACACCATATGGGTGGTCCTGGCCCTTGATACAGTCCAGTCCTCTGACCTCTGAGCCTGGAAACCCTGGTGACTTCACATTTGGCGGGAGTAGTCTAATATTAAAAGGTAATTCAAAGAACCGTAGTGACCGTCTATGGCTCCCCTCCTGGCTTTGTAAGCAGGTTTGTGGGGACGGATTCTCGGGCGTTTATCAGAGCATCTCCCCATTGATGGGCACAACCACAGCTTTCGGTGTCACAAAGGTAGAGGGTAGGGCAGGCAAAGCAAAAAACTGACCGACACGGAAATGGGGAAAACTTCGGCAGGAGTCAGGCTGAAAGGTCTTGCCGGGGGCTCAGTAAAGGATGAGCGACAGCAGAGCCCCTGCGGACGGTCCGTGATTGGCCCGTGGCACATCGCCCGCTGCACTCAGTGTTCAGGTGATGGAAGAGGGAGCCGGTCCAGCGCATCTGTTCCGCTGGCATCAGACGGGTTTTCTCAAGCCTCGCTTCATCCTCAGGACACTGCCAAGAGGTAACAGCCTCTTCATTATTCCTGTAATACAGCGCCCGAAGGAGCAGCCCTGGCCGGTCGCTTGGGTGGTTAGAGCAGCGATGCCAACCAGTGCGCCATGAGGTCTGACAGCCTGGCGACCGCTGGGTTAGTGTGTTGTCTTGATACATCCAGGTGGCGGTTCGGCCCCTGGTCGGGGCACATGCAAGAATCAGCCAGTAGCCCTGGCCGGTGTGGCTCGTTTGGTGGAGCATCCTGTACACCAAAAGGTTCCAGTTCCATTCCCGGTCGGCGCATGCCCGGGTTGCAGGCCTCATCGCGTGGGGGGCCATGCAGGAGGCGGCTGACCAACGTTGCACTCTGACATCAACGTTTCTCCCTTTCTCTCAAAATAATTGGGAAGAAAACACAAAGAACCAGTGAATGCATAAATGTGTGAACCAGCAAATCGTGTTTTCTCTCTCCTCTCTTAAATTAAAGAACCACCACCACCCTCTTAAGGAGCCAGCCTTGGTGAGGTCGGGCAGGTACACAGGCACGGCAAGTAAGGCTTCAGACGCCCCCAGAGCAGCCGCTGCGTCTTGCTCCAGCTCCTCCCACTCGTGACGACCTGCCTGGTGGCTCCGTGAAGCGGCACCACTCCAGGGGAGGGGTTCCTGGTGGGGCATCTCCGATGAACTTACTCCCCACGTGGAGTTGTTTTAGATTTGACCAAGAATGAACGTATTGTTTCTGGTCAGAAAAACTTGTTCCTTGAGTTTCTCTTTAGAGTCTTTCTCCATGAGTTCTCTCAGGTAGAAGTGGCCCCAGCCCCCGCGTTGGCTACGTGGCTTCTGTGCTGGTCGCCTTGTGCAGACGGGTTATTTGGCCGTGAAGCCTGGGTGTGAGTGTGGCGAGTGGGAGCAGTGGTTTCCAACACCAGCTGGGCGTCCTGTTAGAAATGAAGATTCCCCCAGAGACGGCACGAGCAGACTGGAACCTCAGGGAAGGCAGGGGAGGGGGCGGGAGGAGATCACCCAGTGAACTTGTCTGCATCTAGGCATCACCCGTGGACACAGGCAGCGGGTGGTGAGGGCCTGGAGGGTGGGACGGGAGCTGGCTAGAAGTGGTTTTGGAGGGTGGGGGGGGAGGATCTATGTAATACTTTCAACAAAGATTTTAAAAATAGTGGATTCAAAAAAAAATTCCAAGGCCCCACCCTAGGAATGGTGGTTAGTTGGACTAAAGGGGGCTCGGGAATCTGCATTCTAAGCACTAACCCTGCTACCAGCTGGGTGATCCTGAGTCCGTGTATGGGGCCCTGGGCTTGAGTGTGTGTGTGTGTGTGTGTGTGTGTGTGTGTGTGTGTGAAAAACCACTGCATAAGTTACACTTGACTGTAAACTAGCACCCGTTACACTTAGCAGTGAGTTGCACCCAGAATCTGAAAAGCGGACTTCGGGCACGGTTCACCCTGGAAAGCGGGTGGGAGTGCCAGCCGTGCATGGCTCTACACGGCGAACCTTAGTTGTCTCCCTACGGATGTCCTGAAAGTGAAGGGGGTTCTCGAGTTTTGTTTCTAATTAAATGTTCCCAGTAAAAAATGTGGAATTTTTTAGCCCGGCTGGCGTGGCTCTGGTTGATTGTTGACCTATGAACCAGGAGGTCCTGGTTCAATTCCTATCAAGGGCACAGGCCTGGGTTGCGGCTCGGTCCCCTGTAGGGGGCGTGCAGGAGGCAGCCGATCCAGAATTCTCTCTCATCATTGATGTTCTCCCTTCCTCTCTGGAATCGATAAAAATATATTTTTTAAAAATCGTTTGAAGAAGTCATGGCCCTGGAGTGTGGCTACGCATCGTGACCTGCCCAGTTAGGAACTTGGGATCAGGTCACCTTGTTAGGTTACTTTCCTTGGGACCCCATTCTTCATCCACGGACACTAACCGAGGCTTGGGCGCGAGCCGTGGAAAGGGTTAGGACGGTGCCTGGCAGCAAGCTGAGCCAGAATGGCCCCTCTTCCCAGCCAGACCGGAGATTGGGTAGAGGTAGACTGCTCTTCTAATCCGTACAAAGGACTTCGTGTTAATCAGCTGTGGTGAGGCGACAGACAGAGACAACTGCCGACAAGCAGTTCATACTTGTAGTTCCCAAGAGGAGGGAGCAGACCATTCCACGCGGGCCTCCTGGGATACACAGGGTGTGGCAGGAGGCGGGGGTGAGGGGAGAGTTAGTGCTGTGGTTTCCATGTAAGGAAGGGGTGAGGCAGGGTGGGAGTGCTGAGCAAGTGTAGAATCAGGTATTTTGAGTGCATGCAGAGGGCTCTGGCTGTTGGGGTGTCCCCGGTTCCCCGCGCCTGGCCCAGGTGGCTTGAGGGCAGGGAAAATAGTGGCGTGTGGTGTGAGAGTCACAGGAGGGTGGGGGGCAGACTGATTCGTTAATGTGCACATGAGTGTCCTACTCGCGGGCACGTGGCTTACTATCTTTCAGGAATTAACCAACTCTGGAAGAGGCAGTCTCTCCAGGTTTAGCTAGGCCCCAAGATGTCAAAACTTCATACAAATAAACATTACATGTATGCCCTAGCTGGTTTGGCTCAGTGGGTAGAATGCCGGCCTGCAGACCGAAGGATCCTGGGTTCGATTCTGGGTTGCAGACTCGTCCCTGGCCCAGGCCCTGGTCGGGGGCTCATGCAGGAGCCAACCAATCGATGTTTCTCTCACGTCAATCTTTCCCTCTCTCTTCCACTCTCTAAAAATCAATAGAAAAATATCCTCAGGTGAGTATTAAAAAAATAATTAAATGTAAAAAAATATTAATATAGGGTGTCCCAAAAATGTATTCACACACGTTGAGTAATTAAAGGCAGTATTTGCGTGGGACACCCTGTACCAGTTCTCAGGAAAGTCTTGCCTCATCAGTGAGGTATAATTAGCTCTCAACTGAGCACTGCTCTGGACGTGCCTAACAATTCATAAAAATAAGACTTGAAAGAGTCAAAGTATTTCCAGGCCAATAGGCCGTATCCTGGAGCAACACTCAAAAAGATTTGTGAGGATATAAAAGGAGCTGGCGCCCGCAAGGTAAAATCCACAATGTCTGGCATCCAATCAGAGATGACCAAGCAGGCAAGGAGCACAGCCCAGGATGAGAGTAATGAAAACAGATTTAAAACTGGCGCAGATGTCAGAATTAGCAGAAAAGGACATCAAAACATTGTAACTGTTTATAAATTCAAAAAGTTAGGTAGTGAGATGGAAGATTTAAAGAGAAAGGAGGAGGTGGAGGAGGAAGAAGAGAGAAGAAAAACCTTCCCATGAACTTCTATAGCTGGGTTCACAGCAGAGGAGACAGCGCAGAAGAAGAGGCGAGTGAACTTGAAGGCTTGGCTATAGAAACTAAAATGAAACAAGAAAAAAAGAATCCGGAAAGGAAAGGCTATGGGGCAACTTCAAGGGCCTCGTGTATGGGTAGCTGGAGTCCCCTCAAGAGAGGCAATGAGGGGGGCAGAAAAGTTATTTGAAGAAATAGGGGCCCAAAACTTCCCAAATTCGATGAAAAGTATAAACCCACAGATCCAAGAAGCTAAACGAACTCCAAGGAGAAAAAGCATGAAGAAAACGATACTGAGGCATCGCTCAAAACCAGCGGTGAAGAGAAAAAAAGAAAGGCTATCATCAAAGAAGCTAAGACAAGGATGGCATGTCTCGCTGAGAATCATGCAAGCGTGAAGGAAGTGAAGCAGCACCTTTAAGTTATTGATTAATAACTGTCCAGTCGGGGCCAGTGTGGCTCAGTGGATACAGTGTCAGCTTGTGGACCAAAGTGTCCCAGGTTCGATTCCAGTCAAGGGCACGTACCTCGGTTGCAGGATCCTCCCCGGCCCGGGCCCTGAGGGCAGGAGGCAATCAATCAATGTGTTTCTCTCACATCGATGTTTCTGTCTTTCCCTCAGTAATAATTAAAAATATATATAGATCTTGAATTCAATATCTGGAAAAAACATCTTTTAAATATTTTTAATTGATTTTATTTTTTAAATTTATTTGTATTGATTTCAGAGAGAGAGAGAGAAACATCAATGAGAGAGAATTATGGATCGGCTGCCTCCTGCACGCCCCCGACTGGGGATTGAGCTTGAAACCTGGGCCTGTGCCCTGACCGGGAATCGAACCGCGGCCTCCTGGTTCCTGGGTTGACGCTCAGCCCCAGAGGGACGTGCTCCCAAGCCCATTCTTCGTTAGTCCCTTTCGATCCTGGAAGAGGGCAGAGCCCGCGTCCTCGCCATCCTCCTCCCACCCATTCTGCATACAAGGAAACTGAGGCCCGGGAAGGGCCTGACTGGTGTCTCTTCAGGGGCCGCACCGGAGGGCTGCTCCCGGCCACAGAATGCCCTTGCGGTGGCCTCCTGACTCCATGGGAAGTGGCCTCCAGGGAAGTGGCCTGCTCAGGAGTCCGATGACTCCTGGGCCTGGTCGGCTGGGAGAGAGGCGATCACACCGGGTTAGGCATGGCAGGCTGATGTCAGGCAGCCTGGCTCACATCCCAGCCCCTCCAGTTCTAGACTCTGACCTTGGACACATGGCCTCACCTCTCCCCGTCTAGGTTCACCCGTCCCCAGAATGGGGGTGATAGTAGGCTCACACCTCCTTCCAGCCCAGAGAACTGAAGGCGCCCGAGGCCATCGGACAGCGCCTGGGCCCGAGAAAGGCTTCAGAGATGCTCGTTACAGAAACGGCTTCAGCCCTGCCTCTGCCTCCTCCCAAAGGTCTGGGCTCCTGCCACCGTCACCCAGGGATCCCTGGGCGGAGGCCCTCCTGACCTGGCCGAGCCCTGTGCCCCCCACACGGCAGACGCTGTCCAAACCTGATGTCATCCTCGCTCCACCCAGCGGGACGAGGGGGGGCCTGGCGTACCCGGTTCCCAAATGAGGGACCGGCCTCGAGAGGACCACACTGCCGGCGGGTGGCGGGTGGCGTGGCCGGCTGCCTCCACACTGGGCCGGGCAGGACTGGCCCGAAGGAGGCCCACCTGCCGCCTCCTCTGCCTGGAACGTGGGCTGAGCATCCGGCGGTCACTCTGCCCACCGGGCTCTGAGTCACAGCCCTCTCCCGAGTGTCCCTGCCTGTGGGGGAGCCGGGGGGAGGGGGCGAGGCCCGGAAGGGCTGGGATACCTGCGGCAGCAAGGCCAGCCCTCTTCTGGGTCCGCTTCACTTCGTGCTCCAGCTCGGCTGTTCCATCGAGTGTCTCCGTCCAAGAGGCGGGGAGATTGAGACCAGCTGCCGCCGCCTGGATTCTCCCAGAGCCGCCCGCCCGCGACACCAGCCCAGGTCCTCGCACCGTCCCGGGGGAATCTCGCCGAGAGGGGACACTCAGGTTCGTGGGCTGAATCTGGGCCAGTGGTGGGCAGGGATTGAGGGGGGCCGGGGGAGGGCAGCAGGGAGCTGGCATCGCTCCAGCAGGAGGCACCGGAGCCGGGCTGCCTGGGTGGCAAAGGGCTTATCAGCCTGCCGGGCCCAGGGCCGGCTCCCCATTCCCTGCCTGGCCACCGGCCCCTTCCTCCTCCCACTTTGCTTTCCCACCCTCAGCCCCTGCCCCGGGTGCGGACACAGTGAGGTGCTTCTGTGGCCCCCGGGCCCTGAGCAAGGTGGCCTGGGCGGGGCCAGACCCCAGAGAAAGGACAGACCAGGCATGGAGGGGGCCGCTGGCAGGGCTCACAGCCAGTCAGGAGCAGAGCTGGGCTGACAGGAGCTCCACACCCCTCCACCCCCTCCGTAGGGGCCCTGGGAGAGTGCGGACCGGGGGCCGGGGGGCAGCACAGACGGGGAGCGCCATCTCCTCCCTGCCCGCCCCCCTCCCCCCCCCCCCGCCCCGCCTGGTCCCGGGACCGGCACCTCCTGTGCTCAGCCTCCCCGGGCATCTCCCCCGGCCCCGAGGCCGCCGTCCAGCACCGGCCCGAGGATGTGGTGGAGTCCATGCAACGCGCAGCCCCTGGTCAGAGCTGGGGGCCGGGCACACGGACCCAGGACCCCCGCCTTCTCCCTGGCCCATGGGGCTTCCCTCCGCTGCGGGGTCTCCTCATCCAACAGGGTCCCTCTGCCCCCGCCCTGCCCTCCAGGCCTTGGCCACAGGCATCACTTGCCCGGGTCTGTTCCCCCTGCACATCCCTACCTTCCTCTTTTGTCTCTGCCTTGCCCGCACCTCATGGGCCGAGCTCCAGCCCTCCCCATGCCCGAGGGTTCCGCTGGCTTTCGGCTTCCCGCTGGAGCCTGCCCGATGGTGCCTGTGGGAAGGAGCCCTCTGCTGGGGGCAGGCGCCTCCTGGGCAGCCGGGGACTCCTGGCCCCAGAGCCCCCGCTGCTGCCTGTGTTCACCTCTGCCCCACGCATGCTACTGGGTCCCCACAGGGGAGGGCTGTGTGCATGGGCCCCAGGGCCCGGAGGGAACACCTCTGTCTCACTCTGATGTGTTTCCTAACCCCCTGGAGTTGCCCACTCACCACGTACAGGAGGCCTGGGGGACAGCAGCCGGGAGGGGGGACCACGGGCGGGGGGGAGGACGGCAGCTGGGGGTGGAGGGCAGTGCTGGGCCCACTGGGAGACGAGCCTGGCCTCCTGGCAGCAGCCCGGGCTGAGGCATGCGCTTGCTGTGGGCCCCGCTCTGAGCTCTGCCCTCCCCAGCCCGGCCCAAGCCCTGCCCGGATGTAAGGCCTCCTCTAACTCCCCAGCCCACAGAGGGCCTGACCCCTACACCTGGGTGTCCGTGTGGGCTTGGTCACTCCCTTTTTTAAATATATATATATATTTTTATTGATTTCAAAGAGGAAGGGAGAGGAAGAGGGAGATAGAAACATCCATGATGAGAGGCAATCATGGATCAGCTGCCTTCTGCATGCCCCCCACTGGGGATTAAGCCTACAACCCCGGCCTGTGCCCTGACCAGGAATCGAACCATGGCCTCCTGGTTCACAGGTCGATGCTCAACCCCTGAGCCACGCTGGTCAGGCTGGTCCCTCCCTTTTGGACGGGCAGGGTCCCTGAGTGCTTGGCTCCCCCTCTCCCCACCCCGCAGCAGGGTGTCCACGATGTGGAAAGGCTGAGGCAGGGGGAGCACCCCCTTTATTAGGGGGTCTGCACAGCGTGCTGGGCCGACCAGCCTCTGCTGAGCCCCTCCTCCTTCCATCCCCTCGACCCCAGGCTGAGTACCGGACGCCTGGGTCCTGGGGGACCTCCGGGGCCTCCATCACCCCATCCCATGTGCTGGGAGCACTGCCAGGTGGGTAGCAGGAGCCGGGCTGGGGCAAGCCACCTGGGGCAGCAGGCCTGGGCTCGGACCCTGGCCCAGCAGCCGCACAGCCCAGGGCTGTGTTCTGGGCCTCTGGGTCCAGGTGCCTGTTCCTGGGCTGTGATGGAGTGAGTGACAGGAGCATGCGTGGCAGAGTGAGCTCCCAGGCCAGCTGTAAAGGCCTGGCACCAAGTTCCCAGAGGGATGCAGGAAAATTCCAGGGGCAGGGGTTGGCCTTGGGCAAGCCACTTTGCCTCAGTTTCCTTCTCAGTAGGATGGGAATCACACCCAGAACTGTCTGACACCTGCTAAGGTCAGCTTGGTCAGGGGCCAGGCCAGAGTGAGGCCTCGGGGAGTGAATAGCGGGTCATACGGAGCGTGCGGCTTGGCGTGGGGAGTGTCTGCTGCCCTCGGCTGGACTGGCCTCCAGGGTTGGGACCACGATGGAGACGAGGGGGTTGGTCCACAGGGCGGCGTGTCAGGCTTCCGTCTCTTTCTGAGACGCCTGGTGCTCCCTCAGGGCTGGCCCCGCCTCTCCGCATCAGCCTGGGAGGGACCCTGGGGGCATGAGGGGGGCTGTGGCTGGCCTCCCCTTAACAGCTCGGGGTCTTCTTGGGGGGCAGGCTGGCCCCTCGCTACCGCCTGGAGTGAGGGGTGAGGTGGTAGATGAGAGTCCTGACCGGGGACAGCGCTGTGAGGGTAAGGCCACATCCTCCCACCCCTCAGGGCCCTGGGGATCCAAGTGTGTGGGAGAGCACAGCCATTCGTCATGGAGCCCTGAGCTGCCCACCGGTCTCCCCTGCCCACCCCGACCCGGCCATGGCCTGGCACCGAGCCCGGAGGCTGCCCGCCGGAGCTGAGCAGGCTGGTCTGAGGCCCGCAGTGCCCGGCGGGAGGAAGCCCGGACAATGGGCCCTTGTTCCCTGTCCTCAGGCCCCGGGCCAGCATCTCAGGCTATCAGCCGGCTTGCTGCCCACCCTCCGCGCTCCCCAGGGACTGTCCCAGGGGAGGCAGGACCAGCCCCTCCAGGGAGCCCCGCTCCCCTGACGCCACCCCCAGAGGCTAGAAACAAGCCAGGTCAGCACACTCTGCTCCCCCTCTCTCTCCCTGGAGCCGCATCTGTGGGGCCAGGCCGGGGTCTGGGCTGCCCGCGCTGGGGGGGTGGGGGGGGGGTTAACATGGTGCAGGACGCCCCTGCAGAGGCCCAGCGTGGGCAGAGACGGGTGCCCTGCTTCCCGATGCTGGCACCGGGCACGCTCCCACCCACGAGTTCTCTATCAGCTCTGTCCCAGCGTGCGCACACGGCGCTGCCAGCCTCAGGGGTCACTGCAAAGGCTCAAGGCCACCTCCGCCTCCTTGGTGATGGCTGCGTAGAGACCTGGGAGTTCTGGAGCTGGCAGGACACGGGACGGGGCCCAGTTTCACGCGGGACTCACTGGGATTAAGGGGTGGGGGTGGGGCCGGCCATAGGCTGTCAGGAGCCTGGCACCTCCTATGCTCATGGTGGAATGTCGGCAGGAGCCCTCAGAGCCTGGTTCTGGGAAGACGGGGTGCATGCGCGGGGGGGGGGGGGGCTGCTGGTAGCAGGTGCCACTCACCAGGAGGAGGGGCCTGCCTGTGGCTCTCGGTGCTGCGGGAAGCAGTGAGCCCTTGTCCCCAAGGGAATCCCTGCAGGAAGGGGACCTGAGGATGGGGAGGGCGGCTCTCTCGGTCCAGGAGCGGAGGCTGGGAGTTGGGGTCAGGAGCTTCTGTGTCCCGCCCGCAGCATCCCATACAACTGCCTGCCAGGTCTCAGGGCCTGGGGCATGGCACTTGCCTCAGGCAGACCCAGCACGTGCCTTTTCAGGGCTGAAAAACAGCCTAACGCCCTGAAACTGGCACCGGGTCCAGAGGGGGCACTGACCTGCCCAAGGCCCGGCAGCAAGCCCATGAGGCCCGGGCTCCTTGCCCCCAGCCCCGGCCTCCCCTGCCCCCTGCCAATCAAACCACCTCGCCCGAGGGTCTTGCCCACCGGCCTCACTCTCTTGGGGCACTGCAGGTCCCGGGCCAGGGTCACGCGCAGGTCGTGGGAGATGGGATCCACCAGATCGAGGGTGCCACGTTCCCGTAGAGGGTGGCGGTGAGGAGGGTCCCCTCGAGGCCCAGGTCCTGTGGGTGGTGAACAGTTGAGTGAACCAGGAGTCGGGCCACCCTTGTCCTTGTCCGGGCCCCCTCCCGGCCAGCAGAGCCCCTCCCATCCACTCCCCCTCTCCATCTCTCTCCCTAAGCCTTGCTGTCCAGGGCCAGTGGGCCTTTTAAAAATATACTTTTATGGATTTCAGAGAGCAAGAGAGAGGGTGAGAGAGAGAGAGAAACATCAATGATGAGAGAGAATCATTGATTGACCGGCTGCCTCCTGCATGCCCCACACTGGGGATCGAGCCTGCAACCCGGGCACGTGCCCTTGACTGGCACTGAACCCATGACCCTTCAGTCTGCAGGCGGACGCTCTATCCATTGAGCCAAACCGGCTAAGGCCCAGGGGACCTTTCAGATGAGGGGAGGAGGGTGCAGCAGGGAGATAAGCAGGTCCCAGGGCCCTTAGTCGGCTCCCTGGAGGTGAAACACCATGCTGGGGTTGGGCTTGTCTGGGAGATCCTTTGGGGGCTCCTCGGATGACCCCCAAAGGCCACTGTCTTCCAATTCTCTCAGGGCCCTTTGCCTCTTTCACCTCTTCAGCTCAGACTGGGTGTGTTCGTGTGTCCTGAAGCTGCCCCCACCCCCAGCCGTGCCCCCGCTCAGTAAGATATGTCACCATCTCCATCTTCTCAGGGGCCTGGCATCTCCCTCCGGGGCCCACCAGCTTCCTTGTTTCATCTCCAAGTCTCTCCTCCCTGCACAGACCTGCCGTCGAGGTGCCTGGCCTCCCGTTACTCACCCAGGGCTGGCTGGCACTACGTCTTTCATTAGAGGGTCCGGTGAGAGGAGAGGCGGGCAAGCTGGTGGGGCAGGCACAGGGCGGAGGGGCCTCAGAACCCACGTGGGTCCCCCCAGCCAAGGGTGCCCTGTTTGATGCATAAGCCCCGGGGCACAGAGGCAGAGGGGACAGGAGGGAACGCCAAAGGCCTCAACTGCCGAGTCCCTGTGGGTTATGGGGCAGGACAGGCCTCTCACTGCACCTCAAATCCCAGCCTCTTGGACACGAGGGGGCAACCTAGCTGTTTCCCAGAATGCCCAGCTGTGCCTGGGTTCCAGGTGGCGTCCCAGGTGGAAATCTGTGCCTCTGGAGAGTTTGGCTGAGTCACCTCGCGGCTCTGCCGTTTACATTTTAAACACCGCTCACGCTCGTGTCCCAGATGCCAGCTGGGGTGGGTGGGGGTGGCCCATGAGCCTGGACTGACCCAGACAGGGCCCCAGACCGCAGCCTGCTTTCTGCTGGTCTGGACAGCTCCTCTTAAAGGGCCAGGCGCTCCCTTCCACCCAGAGAGGAGTGCAGCAGGAGAGGCGGGGCTGGGAGGCTGGAAGCGTGGCGGTGGCCTTGGCTGGTGCCCAGGCTGCCCTGGCTCACCACTGTCCTTCCCGCCCGCCCGGCTCCCACCTCCATTACCCACGTGCAGGCCAAAGACACGCGGGGCTGATTTCGGCTCACGGCAGGGGGCAGGGGGCAGGGGTAGGGATGTGGGCAGAGAGGCAGGGCGATGCCTAGTGGTGATGCTGGGACCGGAACCAGGACTAGGGCAACCCCAGGCTTGGGTCTGGGACTCAGGTTCCTGGTGTGTGTGTGGGGGGCGGGGGGAGCGGCAGAGCCCTGGCCTGTCCAGATGTGGTGTGAGGTACAGGTGCGGGGTGGGGGGGTGTATGCAGTGGGCGGGAACTGCCCTTCGGAGGATGGGTGCTGCCATGGTGACATGGTGAGGAGCATCGCTGACTGGCCGGGCTATAGCTTCCCAGAGCCCAGTCTCCCAGAGCCCAGTCCCCCCTCGCCCTGGAGGAGGGGGGCACTGAGGGCTTCCATTGCCCTCAATACAAGATGCCCACGGGTGCCACTCCTCCAGCACCCCACCCCTTCCCAACCAAGGCCTGAATCTGGGCTCTTAGCTCCTGGCCTGGAGCACCCTCAACACACAACTGACCTCTAACCTCAGAGGCATGGGCACCCCTGCCCTCTCCTCCACCATCAGTTCTCCTGGCCTGGGAGGCCCTCACCCTAGCCTGCTGCCCGCCTCCCGCCTTCCCTGTCGCCCAGACTACACTCCCACCCCTGCAGCCAGCGGTACCCTCCCCTCAGAACCGCTGGGGCAGCCTCGGGGCCCCTCCCAGGCCCGCTGCCCGCTGCCCCGGCCCCTCCCTGGCCTCCAGCTCCGGCGGCCCGCTCCCTGTCTCTCCTGGCGCAGGAGGCGCAGCAGCTGCCGGGCGCGCTCGGGCCGCCGCTCGTGGAGCGTGGACGGGACCTCGGGAGCCAGCGCACCCGGCGCTGCGCTCAGAGGGCGCGGGCCCGCACCCCGCCACCCTGGCCTCAGTGCCCGCCTCGGGTCCTCACCGCCGGCCCGGCCGCGCCCCCACGGCTGCAGGGCGGCGGGCGTGGGACAGGCGGGAGGCCGGGCCGTCAGAGCCCCGCCCCGGCCACTCAGGCCCCGCCCCCGGTTCCTAGGCCCCGCCCCTCTCCGGCCGCCAAGCCCCGCCTCGGCCACTCAGGCCCCGCCCCCGGTTCCTAGGCCACGCCCCTCTCCGGTCTCCAAGCCCCGCCCCGGCCACTCAGGCCCCCGCCCCCGGTTCCTAGGCCACGCCCCTCTCCGGTCTCCAAGCCCCGCCCCCGACCGCTCAGGCCCCCGCCCCCAGCCCGAGACGCGCCTGGTGGGGAGCGCGAGGCCAAGGCTGCGCATCGCTGCGGGGCCAGAGCCGGGGGCGGGGGGCGGGGGCGGTCCTGCGGGCGGTCTCGCTGGGGGAGAGCCCCCCGCCCGCGCCAGGCCCGCCCTGGAGCTCTGTTCTCGCGGCCCGGGGGTCGCCGAGCCCGGCCAGGACGCGGTGGCGCTTGGCGCCTCTGAGCCCTGCTGGCCACGGGCTGCCCGTGAGCGTCGGGCGGGGTGGACGGGGCTCCGCGGAGCTGTCTGCCAGCCTCGGGCGGTGCCAGTCCCGCTTCCAGGAGTCAGCCCGGGCCCGAGCCATTGTAGTATCTGCCCCGAACGCCCTGCGTGGACACTCCCGCAGGACAAATATTTACCGCCCTCCCTGCTTGGCTGCGCACAGGCCTGGGCAGAGGGTGCAGCGGGTCCCCTCCGACCCAGGTCCCTGATCTCCAGCTGGGAGAGACGCGGGGTGAGGCATGCTGGTTAATGGTTAAGCCAGGCTCGGGGCAGGCTGGCACGGGCTCTGGGCACCTGCCCCTGCCCCTGGCTTTGCGTTTCCTCCCTCAAGCAGGGAAGTGTGAGGAGGGGGAGCCTTGGTTCCTCCGGGCACCAGGTTTGAGCGAGGGTCCTGCCTGGCTCCTGGTGTGTCCCCTCCTGGAGGGCTCCCTCAGCAGGAGTCTGGCCTCATCACATATTTGGGTAACACGCAGGGCCTGTCCCACCTGCGATGTCGGTGTGCCCGGGCGTAGGTGCTGGCAGGCTCGGGGGAGGTGGGGGAACCCCAAAGGCACCTGGCAAGATGCGGGCAGAGCGAGGCTCCTTCCCCGGGGTTTAGGCACCAGCTGCCCAGGGTGTGTCTGGGCACAGGGCGGTGGGCTGTGTGTCTTCCCAGGCCGAGCCCCGGACGCAATGCAGTGCCCTCACGCCCTGACATCACTGGACCCGACCCCTCTCGCTGCCCGCCAGGGCACCCCCGCTGGACCTGTTCCCGGGCCTTCCTACCCTTGGCTCTCCTCTCTCCTGGCAGCGGCCGGTTGGACCCGGAGGCCTCCCCTCCCACTACTCGTGCCAACATTTCCCTGAAGCCACCTTGGCACCACAGGTTTCCTCTCTGGCAAACCTGCCCGTCCTGCCTTCCCTCCGGGCCCGCGCTGCCTCTGCCCTGACGTGGTGGTGACAGGGGCCAGAGCTCCAGGGACCTGTCAGACCCCGTCCAGAGCGGGCAGCCTGGTAAGATGCCGCTCCCTCCCCCACCCACTCGGGGCTGGAGCCAGGCCGGGATGGCTCCCAGCTCCTGACCGTATCCTTCCAGAGGCTGAGCCAGGCCTGGACATGGTCACCTCGAAAATGAGAAGACCGCGGTGGGGTGGGGGGAGGGGGGCGTCTGGGCGCAGATCCTAGCTGGGTTTCCCTCAGCCTCCCGTGGGGGCGGTTACACGGGGCTGGCTCTGGGGCACTCTTTCTGGCTCAACCTGATGTGGCAGGAGCCTCCAGGGCCAGAGCGGTAACCTGGGGAGGGGCTTTTCCCCCTCCCTGGTTCGTGTGTGTGTGTGTGTGTGTGTGTGTGTGTGTGTGTGTATGTGTGTAACCGAAGGGCTGCTGCCCCATTTCGCGAAAGGGGACCTGGCCCCGAGCCCATCTGCCCAGGCGACCGGCATGTGGGGATCCTGACTCCGTGTGGGGAAGATTTCACAACGCGGGCCCCGGGGACCTAGAGAGGACGGTGAGCGGCCGGCACCGCGGAACAGGAAGGCCAAGGACAGAGGAGCAAAGGGAGCTGAGGTGGGCGGCCTGGCTCACTGGGGAGTCAGAGGAAAGGGGGCCTGGGAGACAGCGTGGGGGGGGGTGAGCCTGGGAAGAGCCCCACTGCCCAGGGCTCCCCTGGGACCCTTAGACTTTAGGAGCCGCTCACCTCTCGGGGGAGGAGAGGGGGACGGGCAACACAGGGACGTGCTTCTAGGACTGGGAGCAGGTGCACCGGGACCTTGGGTTTGGGGGTTTTTTAAACATATTTTTATTGATTTCAGAGAGGGAGGGAGAGGGAGAGAGACATCGATGATGAGAATCATGGATCGGCTGCCTCCTGCACGCCCCCTACTGGGGATCGAGCCCACAACCCGGGCATGTGCCTGTTAGGTTAGGTGGCTCAGGAGGCGGCGCAAGAAATAGAGAGTCCAGTGAATCGGAAAAGAGAGGAAAGGAAACGGTTTATTTCTGCATCCCCGGGAGACCCACGCACCCCAAAAGATAGGGCACGTGGATTCACACCAACAGGGAGGGGGGCGCTTTTTTTATACTGTGGTTGGGTGAGGGGCGGGGACATGAGCTGAGGAATTCTCTGCTGCGGGGGGATGGGCGGGGTATTCAGAAAGAAGTCAGTATCTGTGTGGGGGTATGTGGATTCAGGGAGAAGAAGCCGGTATCTGTGTCTGGCACCTTGATCTGTGAGAAATTCCAGGGAAAGTCCATTGTCTCAGCACATGTCTGCATGTATCCGATCCTGGGCCCTCTCCGACCTAACAGTGCCCTTGACCCGAATCGAACCCAAGACCCTTCAGTCCGCAGACCGAAGCTCTACCCACTGAGCCACACCGGCCAGGGCAGGTTTGAGGGGTTTTAGAGGCGGGCGCGTGGGAGAGGTCCTAGGAGAGGGTCTCCATAGAACAGCCCTGGGTTTCATGCTGATGTGTGGAGATAAGATTTATTCCCATAACTGCCTGTGTCCTGGGGCGTGGGTTTCTGCTATCTCGAGTCGGGGATTTACAGCTACTGATCCCCTGCAGGAGGAGCAGGGCAGCGCTGACTCCCGTGGCCTTGGAGAGGGAAGGCAGGGCTTACTAGGGGGCTGTAAACTCCGGGCTGTTTCCCGGCTGCCTGTTCCCCTCTCCCACTCCTCCTGGCGGACTAGCCTGGGTTTTCCCGGGCAGCAGAGCGGTGTTTGTGGGGACCCCATGGGGTGGAGGCTGTGAATGTGCCCTCAGCCCCCAGGGCCGATGTGGAGGTTCGGGGGGCTTGTAACAGGTCTCTCTCGGGGCAGCCCCACGCATTGGACAACCAGCAAGGCAGAGGTTGGGGAGCCAGAGCGTCCGGGGGAGAAGGGGAGACAGCCGGACCCCAGGCCCCTCTGGAGGCAGCCAGGAGTGAAGGAACAGCGACAGCCACGCCTCTGGCTTCCCAAGCCCCTGGCTACCCGTGGGGTGGCCCAGCTCGAGTGACAGGGAACCAAGGTCCAGGTGACTCAGCAGGTGGGGGAGGGCTGTGGCTAGAACGAGTAAGACCTGTCCTGCCTTTGGGCTTCTTCTCTGCCCACTGCAGGGTGGCCCCAGCCCAGAGGACCCTGAATCTCCTGGCAGCCACTGTGAGGAAGCAGGCCCGAGCGCCCTGCCTGGTCTGGCTCAGTGGCGAGAGCGTCGGCCTGCAAACTGAAGGGTCCCGGGTTCGATTCCCACTCAGGGCACAGGCCCGGGGTGCGGGCTCGATCCCCAGTGAGGGGTGTGCAGGAGGCAGCCGATCCGTGATTCCCTTTCACCATTGCTGTTTCTCTCTCTTTCCTTCTCCCTTCCTCTCTGAAATTTAAAAAAAAAAAGAAAAGAAAAACGAATAGACATGTTTCTTTTTAAAAATATGTTTCTTTATGGGTTTGTGAGAGAGAGGATGGAAGGGAGAGAGAACAGAGCCACCCATCTGTTCCGCTTGTTTGTGATTCATTGTCTGGTTCTTGTGTGTGCCCACCGGGATCACGCCACAACCTGGCCGCGTCACTGATGCTCCAACCAGCCAAGCTCGCCGGCTGGGGGGGGTGTCTAGGGAGGTCCAAGCGAACAGTAACCTGATGACAAGAACAATGAGGGGCTCTGTGGTCTCCTGAGCAGGGGTGAGGCCTGGGGCAGGGAGGAGACCCAGCCTTCCGCCCCCTATTCCCACCTGCGCGGCAGATAATTACATGGTGAGGCGGTAACTGCTACCTGTGCCGGTGCCGGGGGCAGGGAGGACCGGGCTGTACTGATGCCTTCCAGGCTCCGAGCTGCTCACCGGGAAGGGACAGAGGTGGCTGCGGGCCTGGCCTTCGGAGCCATAAGGTAGCGGGACTCACTGGGCAGGTGTGAGCTGGGGGAGTCAGACAAGACATTGATTCAGCAATCTCGGGGCTGGAGTTCTGGCTCAGGAAGGATTCAGCCCGGCCCGCGGGGCTCAGTGCTAAGCGTCGGCCCAGGTTCAATTCCTGGTCAGGGTACAGGCTAGACTTGCAGGCTCGATCCCCAGTGGAGGCCGTGCAGGAGGCAGCCGATCGATGTCTCTCTCTCATCGAAGTTTCTATCTCTCTGTCTCTCTCTCTAAAAAATCAATAAAAACATTTTTTAAAAAAGAAAAAGAATTCAGAGACAAGGTTCAAACTATAAGGTGACGTTTAGCCATGCCCGGTGTGGTTCAGTGGATAGAGCGCCCTCCTGCGGACTGAAGGGTCCCAGGTTCGATTCTGGTCAAGGGCACGTACCTGGGTTGCAGGCCTCCCAGCCCTGGTCAGGGGCAGGCAGGAGGCCACCAATCGATGTCTCTCACGTCGGTGTTTCTCTCTGTCTCTCCCTCTCCCTTCTACTCTCTCTCTTAAAAAATCAATGGAAAAAATACCCTCGGGTGAGGATTTTTAAAAAACGGTAAAGTTTGTTTGGAAAGTCACAGAGGTAGAAGTCAGTCGCAGAAGAAATGGGCTCAGGACACATTACAGGGACGAAGGAAGGGCCCCTGGAGCTCAGGAGAGAGAGGCAAGGAAAACAGGCCCTGGGGAGGGGGAGGGGGAGGCTGAGAGAGAGGGAGGGGGAGGGGGCAGAGGGGAAGGGGGATCATTAGTCAATGCAGGTGGTTGGGTGTCCCCTGTGGCATCGCCCGTCTAGTCTTGCTGCTCTTCTGGGCCCGGAGCTGAGACATAGCTAGGGCCTAGACGTCATCGCCAGGGTTAATGCTTAAGGGAGCAGTCGTGCAAGGACCCGCATGGGGGTCACAGGCGGCCCCTCTTCGGCCCCTGGTTCCTCCTCCGTGGGGGTCTGATGCCCGGGGAGGAAAGGTCAGGGGGTCTGAGCGGCATGACCCGCCAGGTGCTGGGGGAGGAGAGGCGACCCTGGGGGCAAGGTTCTCGCTTTCCCAATGCCGCCTGTTGCTAGGCACCTGGGCTTTCCACACTGACCTTCTGTACCTGACTCAGTGTCCGTGTTCTGCTCATGTCCGTCTGACTGGCTACCACGGATCCACCCCACACCTGTGGTCATGAGCCCGGCTCTTCAGATTGAACACTGAGGCAGGCCCTGGCTGGTGTGGCTCAGTGGATAGAGCGCCGGCCTGCGGACTGATGAGTCCCAGGTTTGATTCTGGTCAAGAGTGCATGCCCGGGTTGCGGGCTTGATCTCCAGTTGAGGAGTGGTTTGGGGCGGGGGGCATGCAGGAGGCAGCCAATCCACAATTCTCTCTCATCATCGATGTCTCTCTCTCCCTCTCCCTTCCTCTCTGAAATCAATCAAAATATATATATTTTTTAAAAAGGCAAAGAAAACTGAGGCAAAAAGAGGAGACCAGACCGTCAGTGGCTGGGGTCCAATCTGGGCCTCGGTCCCTTAGAAGCCATGCCCGCGCTCGGTCACACTGCCAGCCACCTCTGAGCTTGGGAGGTGGACTCGGTCCGTCGGGTGCCAGACCGGCCCTGAGGCTGGACGTTCCCAGGTGTTAACAAGCTGACATCTCGGAGGCCCACGCACTTGGCCGCGCTCCAGCCTCCAGCCGCACATCAAAGGCGGTGCTGAAAGGATGAAGCCGGGAGTGGCGCCAGGGGTGTTGGCCAGGCGCTGGGGGCACAGGGACCTGCCCGTGCCTGCCGTTGGCCAGAGCTTGTCTCCCCACCACCACTGGCCACTGCAGCCCCCCCCCAAGCCGTGTCTCCCTCCCATCCTTTCCGTGTGGTCTGCGTGGCTCTGTTCTGTGGCCTCGGACAGTGGCGTGCGGGCCCACCTGGAGCAGGTGGACTCACAGTCACTGCAGAGAGCTTTCTAGGAAAGCAAACTGAGGCATGACCTGGGAAGATCTTTTTTCTTTTTTTCTTTGTAATATGTTTTTATTGATTTCAGAGAGGAAGGGAGAGGAAGAGGGAGAGAGAAACATCAATGATGAGAGAATCACGGATCAGCTGCCTCCTGCACACCCCCTACTGGGGATTGAGCTGCAACCTGGGCACGTGCCCTGAGCGGGAATCGAACCGTGACCTCCTGGTTGATAGGTCAACGCTCAGCCACTGAGCCACCAGCCAACCAGCCAGTCTCATTGTCTTTAGAGACAACGGGTCCCCCACTGGGCAGCTGCGGGAGATGGGGGACTGGAGATGGGAGGTCAGAGGAGAAACGTGAGAGATTCTGGGATCCTACGGTTGAGATGCCGTGATGTTGGCATTTACGGTCACTTGTTCCGTCCGTTTCCCAGATGTGTCCTTGGGGCAGATACCAGGAGACACAGAACGTCCTGGACGAGGCCCGGGTTCCCAGCCCGGCAGGCTCTGGAGGCTGGAGCAGGCACTCTGCATCCTGACCAGACCTGCCGGCCTGGCTCACTCCCCGTGAGGCTGTTGGCTGCACCCGGGGATGTCCTGGCTCGACCAGCTGGGGTCCACCCGGGGCACGAGGCTCACCTGGCACTTCCTGGAGCTCGGCCACGGCCACTCCTGGGATCTGGTAGCAGGGCAGGCGGGACAGGCTGCAAGGAGAGGCCACTTGCGGGGAGCGGGTTTCAGGGCCCTGCTCCGGTCACGGGCCACTACCCTGCTGATGGCTTGGGGCAAATCCCTTGCCCTCATAGGGTGCCGCTTCCCTGTGCAGGGAGCACCTGGGCAGAGAGGTACAGCAGGTCCCAACCTGTCAGGACAGGATGGTCCAGGAGGCCACGGGGGGCCCACTTCTCGGAGGGAGACGGGCGGTGCCCGGCCAGCCTTGCCCACTGGAGCAGAGCTGGAGCCGCCTCCCAGGCCACGGCCCCTGAGGCTCTCTGAGTCGCTGGTGCCAGTACAGGAGGGCGATTACGAGATTAAAGTGCCCAGCCAGCCAACCGGCGGGGCTCAGGGGCTGAGTATCAGCCTGTCAACCAGGAGGTCACCATATGATTCCTGGTCAGGGCACAGGCCCGGGTTGTGGGCTCGACCCCCAATGAGGGGCGTGCAGGAGGCAGCCGATCCATGATTCTCTCTCCTCATTCATGTTTCTCTCTCCCTTCCTCTCTGAAATCAATAAAAGTATATAGTTTTTAAAAAAATATGAAAGGCACCAGGATGGTGGGGTGCCTACCCTGTGCTGAGATGGCACAGCCATGGGTGAACCTGAGGGGGGGGCAGTGAAGGATGGAGAAATGACAAACAAGAGAATAAAGCTGGGGCCGGGTGGGACACTGGTCTCGGATGGAGAGACAGTGCCTCGGCCTGCAAACCGGGTCTTTATTTTATAGCCGGATCCCACGAGGCAGAGGCAGGGCAGGTCAAGATGTTTACAATGTTCTTGGGGGCTTGGAATCTACTCAATCACCTGCACCTGGTCAAGCTTTGTTACTCGCTGCACCTTCCACAGCCCACATCACTCAGCCTCCTGGGAGCCGCTCTCCACAGTACCCCCTCCCACCCCACCCCCCCACCATCCCGCTGCCCAGACAGCTGCCCCAGGCTGGAGGCAGGTTGGCCCAGGAAACCTCTTCCAGGAACAAGACTGCGGAGAGCCCAGCTCGGCCAGCCGCCAGCCAGCACCCCGGTCCCACGGCCCTGCCCCCTGCACGGCTGGCTGAGGAGCTAATGAGCACCCACTGGGGTCGTAAGGCTGCGCGGGGTTAATGGGTTACCCGACCCCGTGACACCTCCACCGCCTCCCGGGCTCTCAAAGTCCAGCGCCTGTCCTTCAAGGCCTGCGCTCTGGCTCTGGCCCATCCCTGCCAGCCTTGACGCCTGGGGAGGGCGCGGCTCCCGTCACCCTCTCTGCTCCCGGAGATGCCTCCAGCGCCAGGCCCCCAGGCCCAAGGGGTTCTCTCCCCCAGGCCTGGCCTCCCCAGTGCCATCCCAGCTCTGCCTGGATGCCCCCCTGACCCCCAGGATGTCTGCCCCTCCCTCGGGGCCCTGGGGTCTTCCTCCTTCGTGGCTAACCGTACTACTCCACCCACAGTCTGACTGGGGCTCCTGGAGAGAGGAATCCAGATGGGCCAGGATCCGATGGGCGAATGAATGAATGAATGAATGAATGAATGAATTTAAGCCAGGGCTTTGCTCGTGGGGGCAGTTCTGGCAGACAGCGGGCCAGCTGTGGCCCTCAGAGGCACAGGAAGGCTTGGGCCGGCCAGCCCTGGGGGGCACCACCCCATGGCATTCGATGGGGGCACCCACCCCATGCCATGGATGGGCAGGAGCAGGGGCGGGGGTGGGTGATGGCCCATCTCGCACCTCCACTGCCTTGTGTCCTCCATTGGTCTGTCTGCTCACGACTCCAGAAAGTTGGGGGATGAGGAAAGGGTCCCCGGGGTCATGTGACTCCCTTCAGGTCAAGTGACCTGGGTCCTTGGAGGGACCGCCTCCAGGGTCAGGGGGGTCAGGGAGAGGGCCTGTGTAGAGGCGCGGCCCAACCCCGACCCCAGGGTTGTAGAGAGAACCTTAGGCCCCTCCGACCTGGTGGGGTCGAAGCTGCTTATACCCACCCCCCACTCGTGCAGGCATCTGGCTCCACCCTGTGCTGTGTGACCTCCTCTCTGGATATCGTAAGTTGGGGGGAAGCTCACCTCCTTTCAGGGGACCCTGGGTCTGATCTGCCTCTGCTGGACACGCAAGCCCACGCAGCCCTCCTGCGGCCCAGGAGCCTCCGGTCTGGGTGGGGGTGTGGAACCCCACTGAGTCCGCGAGGCCTCAGCCCTCCTCCCACCTGGGGCGGCTCCTGTGCCTTTAAAGCCTTCCCCCACTGGCCAGCACGGGAGGGAGGGTGGAGCTGCCCAGCTGGGCTCCGGGACTCAGTCCTGTGCTGGGCAGCAGGAGGCCCTACCCGCGCGCCAGGTGAGCTGGGATGGAGGGGGCTCTGGCATCCCGACCCCGGGGCTGTCACCCCAAAGCACATCTCCCCCCGGGGAGCTGCTGGACGTTACGGTGGGGGAGACTCTCGGGCTTGGGGCCTCCCGGAACGTCTGGGGGCCCGGGGTCCAGCCCCAGCTCTGCCCGACGTCATGCTCCCGGGTGAAGGGAGTGAGCTGCCCTTCGGGGTGGCAGGGCAGGGCTCCTGGGGATGGGCCAGCAGGGGGGTCCCGCAGGTGGGCAGAGCCCTGGGCTCCCGAAGGGTTGGCTGCCCTCCCTCTGCCACAGGTGTGGGCGGAGGAGGCGGGTGCGGCCGCCTGGCTTCTCTGAAAAGGCTTTGGAGGAAGCGGGCTTCTTGGAATTGAGGGGGAGGGTGCCCCGTGGAGAAACTGAGCCTGGGAGGGTCTGGCGGGCAGAGGGGAACGGGGTCACAGCGGGGGGGCGGGGGTCAGGTCTGGAGCGAGCTGGGGCCGTGCTCTCGAGGCGCGCTCGCCCCGCTGCGGCTCTGGCTGGGCTGTGGGGGCGTGGGGCAGGGTCGGTTGTGCAAGGGTCATTGCACAACTCTAGGGGTGCCCCTCGCTTTTGGGGTGTCTCCGGCCGATTTCAACAGGTTTCCGGCAGATAGTGGTTAGAGGTCTGGTCTGATTCTCAGCCTTGGGCTGCCAGGTGGGCATCGGGGAAGGTCAGCTTCCCAGGCGGCCGTGCGGCTAGGGCGGAGGAGGCTGTGAGGTGGGTGACTCCTCTCTGTGGGCACAGTGGTTTCGGGGGGCCGCCTGGTTGCCAAGCTGCTTCTCCCTAAGCCTGGATTTCCTGCCTGAGAATGGGTTTGGGCCTGGGCCTGTTTTCAACCTGTGGCTCTGGGGTTGCGATGACACAGCCCTGGGCTGAGTTGGAGGATTAACAGAAGAACTCGGAGCTGGCTGCTCTGCCCTCTTCCTTACCCTCCTCTCCGCCGCGCCCCGAACTCGCTTGGCTCAGCCTCAGTTCCGCTTGCTCGGGGGTGAGTAGAGGTGTTGGGAGGGGGTGGTGCTAATGGCAGAGCCAGAATCCTTGGGTGGCCCGGCCGACGTGGCTCAGTGGTTGAGCATCGACCCATGAACCAGGAGGTCACGGTTCCATTCCTGGTCAGGGCACAGGCCCAGGTGGCAGGGTCCATCCCCACCCAGCAGGGGGCATGCAGGAGGCAGCTGACGGATGATTCTTTCTCATCATTGATGCTGCTGCCTCTCCCTCCCTCCCTCTCCCTTCCTCTCTCTGAAATCAATTTACAAAAAACAAACAAAAACACCCAAACCTTGGCCAGTTGGGCTCAATGGATAGAGCGTCAGCCTGTGGATCGAAGGGTCCCGGGTTTGATTCCCAGTCAAGGGCACAGACCCAGGTTGCAGGCTCCATCTCCAGTGGGGGGTGGGGGGCGTGCAGGAGGCAGGCGGTCAATGATTCTCTCTCATCATTGATGTTTCTCTCTCTCTCTCTCTCTCTCTCTCTCTCCCCCCCTTCCTCTCTGAAATCAATAAAAAATTGTATAAAAAACACCCCACCACCTAAGAAAAAGAGCGTGTGTGTGGGTGAGGCTTGTACGTTTTTGGAGATGGGGAGCTCCCCCCTTTCTGTGCCTAGGCTGGGGGGGCGTGGGGTCTGGAGGAGACCCCCAGGCCAGCCCCTGCAGCCTTGCCGGGGAGGACAGGGTCCCCCAGGCCCCCAGCCTGTGTGCAGGGGAGGGAGGCCGAGCTGGACAGAACGGGACAGACTCCTCCTGCGTGTCACGCCTCTGTTAACATGGGGCTCCTCTCCTGCTCCCCAGGCAGGGAGAGAACTGAGCAGGCTCAGGTAGGGACAGAGCCCTGTGGCTCTCCCCTGCCAACCCCTACCCTCCAGCCCACAGCCCTGCAAGGCAGCCCCTCAGGCAGGGCCGGTCCCCCCCATCCCCATGTTGATGTTCCTGGCTGGTGCCCAGCCCTCGGGCACAGGCCCTGGGCCTGGGGCCTCGGCTCCTTCCCTGTCCGTCTTCCCAGTCACTCTGGTCCGCAGCTGGGGTGATGCCCAGGCCGATTGGCAGTTGTGGCATCTCTGGGCCACTCCAGGGCCGCGGGTACCACGACAAGGCTCACTTTGGCTGTGTGACTCGGGGCGGGCGGCCCTGTCTGCTCGGCCTCTGGGTCTCCTGTCTGTCGGGTGGTGCAGCCCTGCAGGGCGGGTGTGGATTCACTTTAGAGACTTGGAAGGCGGGCGGCTGGCAGCTCTCAGGCTGTCTAGACACCTGGCCAGGAAGCAGGTGGGAGCCACGACCTAGGAAGTGGCTGAACCTTATCCCCGTCTTTACCAGATAAGGGCCTGGGGGGAGGGGGAGTCGTGTCCAAGGTCCCCAGGGCCCAGCCGGTGCGGCTCCTGCCTCCGCTCCTCCTGGGAGGTGCCGCCCGGATCTCAGGCCCAGTTCCGAGGCCCCCTGAGCAGCACTGCGGCGGGGCAGGCGTGGCCGTGGCCGTGGCCCCTCAGACCTCCCTGCACAGCTGCCTCCCCGGGAGCCGGAAGGCGGCTCCGCCACAGCCTAGACTTTCCCAGGCAAACGGCCTGCCTCCTCCCGCCCGCCCGGCCACCCCAGCCCAGAGGAACCCAAGCTTTCCTGGTCTCCGGGTGCCCCCGGGCCTCAGGTAAGCCCCCCAGGGTCCTTAGGAGCTGGACTGGGTTATTTTATCTTATTTTGTAAACTTTATTGATGTCAGAGAGGAAGGGAGAGGGACAGAGAGGTAGAAAGATCCATGATGAGAGAGAGTCATGGACCGGCTGCCTCCTGCACGCCCCCGACTAGGGATGGAGCCCACAGCCCGGGCCTGTGCCCTGACCGGGAATCGCACCGTGACCTCCTGGTTCACAGGTAGACGCTCAGCCCCTGAGCCACGCCGGCCGGGCAGGCGGGGGTTTGAGGCCAGGCACTGGGCCCCATCCACTCTCCAGCCTTGGTTTCCCCTCCTGATGCCGGTTTGAGTGGGAGCCCGGCCTCTGGGCTTGGACGTTTTTAGTGAATCTTTGAGGAAAACGTGGGAAGCGGAAGCCAGGCCCCCAGCAGGGTGCCCTTGGGAAGCTGGATGTGTCCGCCTGCCTGCGGGGGGTCGTGGCGGGGGGCCGAGCCAGACCTCCCGCTGCCCTGGGGGGGGACGGGGATGGGGGGGATGCGTCCGAGCCGCCTACCCTCCTGCACTCCCTGTAGTCTGCGCCTCCCTGCATGCCCCTGCCCCTCAGGGAGCCCACCTGGGCCCTGGGATGGGGGATGGACAGACGGATGGACAGGGGAGGCTGGCCTGTGGGCCTTAGGAACTCCTGGCGCGCTCTCCCCGGGGAGAGAGGAGGGCCCTGAGGGGAATCTGAGCTGAGAGCCCCACGCCCAGGAGACAGGAGGCCATGTCCCCAAGGTGCCCAGCACGGCCCACCCCGGCGGATGGGCCCCCGCCCTGCCCAGGCCTGCCCATCCCTGCTGCGTGGGATGGGAAAGTTCTGTGTCCCAAACCAGCGCTGGTGCTGCCAGCCCAGCCCCCAGGCCGGCACAGCCCCTCCCCTGCCATCAGGAGCCCTAACCCGGCCCAGCCTCCCTGCCAGGGCACAGGGCGTGCCCGGAGGCTGTCAGGCCTGGTGGAGGAGAGGGCAGAAGGCAGGCTGTCCCTGAGGGCGTCGGCAGGGGCAGGGCTGGCTGGCACGTGGGAGAGAGCCCGCTGACAGCTTCTGGAGGACGGGACAGGAGGTGCTGGTGGGAGGGGCTGCATTGAATTCAGCCAGAAGCCCTGGTGCCTGATTCTTTTTATTTTTTTTTTAATTTTTATTGATTTCGGAGAGGAAGGGAGAGGGAGAGACAGAAACACAATGATGAGAGAGAGTCATGGATTGGCTGCCTCCTGCACGCCCCCCACCAGGGAACGAGCCCACAACTCAGGCTGGTGCCCTTGCCAGGAATGGAACCCGGGACCCTTCGGTCTGCAGGCCGACGCTCTATTCACTGAACAACACCAGCGAGGGCTGGGTCAGGTCATTCTTTTTGCCAGAAGCTCCTCCCATCTCTGACCCCCCAAATTCTCCCCGCTAAGCCACAGGGCCCCATCCCAGTAAGAACCCCATCTCAACCAAGCAGGGACCCCTCCTGAGAGCCCCCAGACTCCCCATGCTGGGTTTGGTGGTGAGCATGTCATGTGACCAGCTGCTGAAGCCGAGCTGAGGGGGAGGGGGTGGGCCCTGGAGCGTGCCTGCTCCACCTGAGCCTGGACGTGCCCCGCCCGCTCCGGGGCCTTGGGCAGGTCGCTGCCAATCAGCCCCGTGGGGCGGACAGGCACCCCGCTTGGGGTGTGGTGGAGGTTAAGTGGGTTCACCCGGCGGGCGGGGCTCAGGGGTTGAGCGTCGACCTATGAACCGGGAGGTCACGGGTCGATTCCCGGTCAGGGCACATGGTTGCGGGCACATGTTCTGGGCGGCAGGCAGGCGGGAGACGCAGGGCTATGTCTCAGGCTTCACACTGGGCTGTCGCGGGGGGAGGAGAGGGTCGGGTGGCCCAGAGCCGGCTGGCGCGGCCCCCGGCCCTGCCCCCTGACCCCTGACCCCTCCACGTGCCCGCAGGTCCATGAAGAGGCGCTATGTGGTGCTGGCCCTGGTGGCCATCGCGCTGATGCTGGTCATCATTAGCCTCAGCCTCTGGCTGCCCTCCGCCCCCAAGCCGCCCAGCCACGTGTACCCCAGGGCCGCCGTGGCCGCGGACGCCAAGCAGTGCTCGGAGATCGGGAGGTGAGTGGGCAGGCGTGGGGCCACGAGGCCTGGAGGACGGCCGCTGGAAGGGGACCTGAGCAAGGGGCACCCACCTTCGGACGTGCCCTGCGGCCGCTGGGCGGGGACGGAGGGGCCGCGGGGCCCAGAGCGGGACGCGGGGCCCCGGTGCCGCGGGGCCTCCCCTCCGTGCTCAGGTCGCCTGTGTCTTTGGATAAACTCTGCTGTTTGATACTATTTTCTACTCCAATCGCACGTTTTATCCAAAGGTCAGTTCCCACTTAAAGACGTAAACAGAAGAAACTATCGCTAATGAAAAGGAACAATTTTTTTTAATTATAAAAGTTACGTGGCGCGGCCGGTGTGGCTCAGTGAGTTGAACTTCATCCCACGCACCAGGCGGTGGCTGATTTGATGCTGGGACAGGGCACAGGCTGGGGCTGCAGGCTCGGTCCCCAGTAGGGGGCGTGCAGGAGGCAGCCGGTCCATGTTTCTCTCTCCTACATGCTTCTCTCTTCCTCTCTCTTTGAAATCAATAAAAACATACTTTTTAAAAAGTTATGTACATTGCCAGGCCGGCGGACTCAGAGGCTGAGCGTCGATCTATGAACCAGGAGGTCAGGGTTCGATCCCCGGTCAGGGCACAGGCCCGGGTTGGGGCTCAATCCCCAGTGGGGGGCGTGCAGGAGGCAGCCGGTCCAGGATTCTCTCATCATTGATGTTTTTTCTTTATCTATCTATCTATCTATCTATCTATCTACCTATCTTTATCTCCCTTCCTCTCTGAAATCAATAAAAATATATTTTTTAAAAAGTTATGTACATTTGTTTGAAAAAGAGGAACTATAAACCCATTGGTTTTAGATTTACATTTTAAAAACCCCAAAAACTCCTGTGCACTGACTCTGCGGGGTGGAGGGGCGGCGGGCGCGTGGGGCCCGGGGCCCGCCGTTCTCACCCCTCCCCGCGCCCGGGCAGGGACGCGCTGCAGGACGGCGGCTCAGCGGTGGACGCCGCCATCGCGGCCCTGCTGTGCGTGGGGCTCATGAACGCCCACAGCATGGGCATCGGCGGCGGCCTGTTCCTCACCATCTACAACAGCACCACCCGTGAGTGCCCGCGGCGGGCGGGGGGCGGGCGGCACGGCCGGGGGGCTCCGGGCTCCCGCAGGGGGAGGGCGGGCTGGCATCCCGTCTGCCCCTGACGTCTCCTTGCAGGGAAGGCCGAGGTGATCAACGCCCGGGAGGTGGCCCCCGCGCTGGCCACGGCCGACATGTTCAACAGCTCGGATCAGGCGCAGGAAGGTGAGGGCGGGCGCAGGCGTGGGCCGGGCGGGCGTGCCATCCCCCGGGGCAGCTGTGATGCCGCCCATGCCCACCCCTCCGCCCCTCCCAGCCCCTCTCACCCTCCATCAGGGATGCGCAAGACCCTCATCACGGAGGCCTGGCCGGGGAGCGCAGGGGGTTGGAGCGCCGCCCCCATGCACCGAGGTTGTGCGTGTGATCCCCGGCCAGGGCGCATAGGAGATGAACCGATGAGCCACAGACCTCTCTCTCTCCTTCCTCTCTCACCCGTCCTCTCGCTCTAAAATCAGTTAGAAAACCGTCATCACCGAGAGCTACAGAGTCGCTGTGATTTCTGCTCAGGCCTCGCGGCCGCCGGTCTAGCACACAGAGTGACCGTCACCACCGCTCGCCACACGGTCCCGCCGGGCTCTGCGCAGCCTCCTCCCCGCTGGGGCCCGGGACCCCGCCCCGCGCACTGGCTCAGGGGCGCGCTGAGTCCGTTCCCATTTTATGGGGGGGCGACGCTGAGTCCCAAAGAGGCCACACGAACCGGCCGAGGTCACACAGTTCCGTGGTGACGAGGCAGGCTGCCTAAACCCTCTATTGTCTTTTTTTATTAAAAAAATATTTTCATTGATTTCCGAGAGGAAGGGAGAAGGAGAGAGAGATAGAAACATCAATGATGAGAGAGAGTCATGGATCGGCTGCCTCCTGCACGCCCCATACTGGGGATGGAGCCCACAACCCGGGCGTGTGCCCTGACCGGGAATCGAACCGTGACCTCCTGGTTCATAGGTCGAGGATCAACCACTGAGCCACAGTGGCCGGACTTGAGATGCCTTTCTAGTGGCGGGTCCATCCTCAGATCAGGACTGGGGGACTCAGGGCCCAGGGGTCGGCTTCCAGTAGAATCATGGGCTCCTCTCAGGTCACAGCTGGGAGACAGCTCTTCGTGGTCAGATGGAGAGGGACCGGGGCAGGGGTTTGGGCTCAGGTCCCGTGGGGACCAGAGGAGAGAGGCCCCGGCTTTGGGAGGGGCCCAGGTGTGGGGGTGGCCTGGGTCGGCACTGGGGGGCTTGGCAGGTGCTGGTGGCAGCTTGAGTCTCCTGGGACGAGAGGCATGGGTCCTTGGAGGTGCAGACAGAGAGACGGTGTGTGTCCGGCTCCCCACCGTCTCACGGCGCCTCCGTGGGCCTGGCAGGCGTGGTGGCCCCCGCGGGAGAGGCCTCCAGGCCTGGGAGAGCCCAGCCCCGCACGCACGCTCCCACCGCCCCCCTGCACCCCGTGGGACGTCCTGGGTGACCTGCACCCTTGCCTGCCGCGCCAGCTCTGACCCACACCCCAGCTCTGACCCCACACCCCAGCTCTGACCCCACACGCCCAGCTCTGACCCCACACCCCAGCTCTGACCCCACACCCCAGCTCTGACCCACACCCCAGCTCTGACCCCACACCCCAGCTCTGACCCCACACCCCCAGCTCTGACCCCACACCCCAGCTCTGACCCCACACCCCAGCTCTGACCCACACCCCAGCTCTGACCCCACACGCCCAGCTCTGACCCCACACCCCAGCTCTGACCCCACATGCCCAGCTCTGACCCCACACCCCAGCTCTGACCCACACCCCAGCTCTGACCCCACACCCCATCCCCTCTAAGCCTCGCCGTCCCACCTGGGCCTGTGCCCGGACGAGGCCCCCACGTCCCTGGTCAGGAGCCGACACTGTCCTCCCTCTCGCCCGGCAGGGGGGCTGTCGGTGGCCGTTCCGGGCGAGATCCGCGGCTACGAGCTGGCGCACCAGCGGCACGGGCGGCTGCCCTGGGCCCGCCTCTTCGAGCCCAGCATCCGGCTGGCGCGGCAGGGCTTCCCGGTGGGGAAGGGCTTGGCGAACGCCCTGAATAGGAGCCGGGCTGCCATCGAGGGGCAGCCGGCCCTGTGGTACGTCTGCGGGCACCGCCTGCCCTGGGCGCGGGTGGGGCCGCCGATCCGCCCGGGGAGCCGGTGCTAACAGGGGGGCGGGCCCGGGAGATGCGCCCCCGCCCGTCACGCGTGGGGACTCACTCTGAGCCGGGCGCCCGGGGCTCTGGCCTGTGTGCCCTGAGCAGCAGGGGACACGAGGAGGCCTGGGCGGGCCACGGGCGGAGGAGCCTGAGCGTGGACCGGAGCCGCTGTCCTGGGCTCTCGTCCCCCGTGCTGGGTGGTTGTGGGGCAGTCCAGCCACCGCCCCCCAGCCCCCTGCCTCACGGAGCCCGCTCTGCCCCAGCGAGGTGTTCTGCCGGGACGGCAAGGTGCTGCGGGAGGGGGACCGAGTGACCATGCCGCGGCTGGCCGACACCTACGAGACGCTGGCCTCCGAGGGCGCCCGGGCTTTCTACAACGGGAGCCTCACGGCCCAGATCGTCCGCGACATCCAGGAGGCTGGTGAGTGCGAGGGACTTCGCGGAGGGAGCCCTGAGCTGGGGCCCAGGGGCCTGGGGTCCTCGGGGCCGGCCTGGGCTGGGCACTGGGCTCTCAGGGACCATCTGGCCGGGGAGGGTGAAGGCCATGGAGCCACAGCTCCCGGTGAGGTCAGAGCTGAGAGAGATGGTACAGTTCAGGAGAGAAAGCTCCCCCACCCATGGCTCCCTGAGTGTGGGGGTGGGAAGCAGGTGTAGGCGCGAGCCAGGGCCCAGGAGGCACTGAAGTGCAGACCCCGGAGGCCTTCCTGGAGGAGGTGGTGCCTGAGCTCCAGGTGAGATTGCACGTTATAGGCAGAGAGAGGAAGGATATTCCTGGCGGAGGGAACTGGCTAAGGCCTGGAGAGGCGATTTTACTTCTCCAACAGCGGCATGGGGATGGGGGGAGGGGGAGCTGCGTGCAGGGCCCTGGGGTTGGGACCTTGTGGGGCAAGTTCTGCTGGAGCCCCAAGTGACCTCTCCCGCCCTGAGCTGTGGCCTTCTTCCTATGTGAGTTTTTAAAAAATTATTTTTATTGATTTCAGAGAGGAAGGGAGAGAGAGAAACATCGGTGATGAGAAAGAATCATTGATTGGCTGCCTCCTGCACGACCCCCCATGGGGGATCGAGCCCACAACCCAGGCATGTGCCCTTGACCGGACTCGAACCTGGGACTCTTCAGTCCGCAGGCCGACGCTGTATCCACTGAGCCAGCCCGGCCGGGGCCCCATGTGAATTCTGTCTGTCTGTCTGTCTGTCTGTCTGTCTGTCAGGAGGGGGGTGACTGGCACATTGACCTTTTCCACTGACACAGAAATTCGCTGTAAATGCCGAGCTTCCCCTGGAGAATGCAGCGCCTCCCCCCGCCCCAATTAGTCATGGGAAGAGGGGGCTGAGCAAGGGGGAGACGGACAGACAGGCTGCCCAGAGGACAGACAGCCAACCTGGAGGCCAGGGCGAGGAGAGGACGGCTGGCCTGGGCCTGGCCATGGGGAGACGGCACCACAGGGCAGAAGGGGCTACGGGGGGGAGGGCAGGGTGGAGGTGGGAGCGGGGGCCCTGCAGGTGGGTGGGACCCCTCCAAGAGTGAGGCCCCAGCCTCCTCCGAGGGCAGCCCTGCCCCGAGAGGGCAGCCGGCTCCGTGTCGCCCCCACCTGGAGCTGCCGTCCTGCCGCAGGGGGCATCGTCACCGCCAAGGACCTGAACGACTACCGCGCGGAGCTGATCGAGCACCCGCTAAGCATCAGCCTCGGGGACGCCCGGCTCTACGTGCCCAGCGCCCCCCTCAGCGGGCCCGTGCTGGCCCTCATCCTCAACATCCTCAAGGGTGAGCCCCGCCGGGGCCCAGGCGGGGGGAGCCCGCACCCAAGGCCTGTGCCCGAGACCAGAATCGAACCCGGGACCCTTCAGCCTACAGGCCAGCGCTCTATCCATTGAACCAAACCGGCCAGGGCCTGGTAATTTAAAAACATATTTTTTTTATTGATTTCAGAGAGGGAAAGAGAGAGAGCAAAGCATCAATGATGAGAAAGAATCATTGATCGGCTGCCTCCTGCACGCCCCCTCCTGGGGATGGAGCCCGCAACCCGGGCCTGTGCCCTGACCGGGAATTGAACCGTGACCTCCTGGTTCATAGGTTGACGCTCACCCACTGAGCCCCGCCGGCCGGCCGGGCTGCTGCTGGTCACTCAGTGGCCCCTGCGTAAGGTGGGCCGGGTGGTTCAGGGGGTGTGAGAGCACCCCAGGCACCCAGCGGCCTCGGCGGAGCGGCGATGTCCCGAGGGCCCCTGAGGCCGCCAACACTGCCCGGCTCTGCCCTCCAGGGTACAACTTCTCACGGGCGAGCGTGGAGACCCCCGAGCAAAAGGGCCTGACCTACCACCGCATCGTGGAGGCCTTCCGCTTCGCCTACGCCAAGAGGACCCTGCTGGGGGACCCCAAGTTTGTCAGTGTGTCTGAGGTGAGGGCAGGGGCTGGCCCTCGACGGCGGGTGGGGTCTGCCTGGAGGCGGCAGGGGGGTCCCCGGCCTCCTGCCTGCTGTGCGAATCCGCTCTCACCAACCTGGGGGGGCGGGGGCTGGCCTGTCACCTGGCAGGATGGACTAGAGCAGTGATGGCGAACCTATGACACGCGTGTCGGAGGAGACACGCAAACTCATTTTTTTGGTTAATTTTTCTTTGTTAAATGGCATTTAAATATATAAAACAAATATCAAAACTATAAATTTGTTTTACTGTGGCTGCAAAGATCAAAAAATTTCTATGTGTGACACGGCACCAGAGTTAAGTTAGGGTTTTTCAAAATGCTGACACGCCGAGCTCAGAAGGTTCGCCGTCACTGGACTAGTGACCCGCGTCTGGACCTGGGCCTGGGCCCCGGGGAGCTCAGAGTGTATCAGACAAGGAGGAATGAGTGCCCCCCGGGCTCCCCCCCCTCCAGGCTTTGCACGTGCTGTGCCCCCTGCTGGGAGGGTCTGGCAGTAGTGGGTGTGAGGTGAAGGGTGCAGGGGCGTCGCAGCCCTCGGGGGATGGGGAGGATGGGGGTCGAGCCCGCGACCCGGGCACGTGCCCTGACCGGATGGAACCGTGACCTCCTGGTTGCCAGGTGGACACTCGGCCCCTGAGCCCCGCGGCCGGGCCTCGCTGATCTCGAAAGCCCAGGGCAGCCTCTGGCGGAAGGTCCTGTCCGGGATGGGCCTGCCTCTCTGGGAGGAGATTCAGGCCTAGGTTCTCCCTTCGGACTCCTCAGTTACCCTGCGGGGTGTGGTTGGAACCTTCTGGAGACGTGTTTTCTGCGAGGCCTCCTCCCCCCTCTCCGTATCTGTCCTTCCTCTCTGTCTGCCCGTCCAGCCTCGCGCCTGCAGCAGCTGTCTCCACTGTACCCTTTAGCCCGATCTTGCCTGTGAACTTGACGTGTAGGCTCACCGCTGCTCGGTGTCCAGCGGGCACCTTTCCAAAATCAAGCTCCCTGCGGCCCCAGCCCGCCCCTTCCGCAGCGGCCACCCCCACCCCGGGTAAGGGTCACTCCGGGATGAAAACTTGAGGGCCGTTTCCAATTCCTCCTCCTCCTCGGCCACCTGGGTGAGCCAGCCACCTCCTCCCTCCCAGCTGGTGTCCCCGCCTCCGGCCCCCAGAGACCCTGGGGAAGCAGCAGGGCTCACTGCTTTGTCCCAGTCCCGGGAGGCTGAGCCTTAACGCCAAAGCCTTTCTGAGGCCTACGGGGAGCCCCGGGACTGGACCTCGCCGGCCTCTTCCACCTCCTGTCTTCCTAACACAGCTCACCGTCTGCCCGTCACTCACAGGCCAGCCCGGGGGCCTTTGCATTGGCTATCCAGGCCTCATTCGGGGTTCTTTTCAGATGTCACCTCCTCCGAGAAGCCCTCCCTGACCACTCCACCCCCCTCCCCATCATTCGCCACCACCTCTACCCGGCTCGTTCTTCCCAGCACTGCCTTCGTCTTCCCTGCCATGCGGGTGGGGAGCCGCTTGGCTGTTCCCTGCTGACCCCCCAGTGCCAGGCTTGCAGTACAAGCTCCATGAATGAATGAATATGGCTCGAGTGGGGGCTTGGGGAACAGACACACAGACATGCAGAGTTGCCGGCCTGCAACAGAGACAAAGGCTGGAGAGAGGGGTCGGACGGGCCGTGTGAGTTTTGGGGTGCCAGAGGCTTGTGGTCAGAGCCTCGGCCGGGGCTCCCCGAGAGCTGCCTGCACCAGCCTGTGCCCGCGCCCACCCCGTTCCTCAGGCCGGCTCTGGGGTCTCGGCAGGTGGTCCGGAACATGAGCTCCGAGTTCTTTGCCTCCCAACTGCGCAGCCGCATCTCCGACAACACCACGCACCCCGCCTCCTACTACGAGCCCGAGTTCTACACCCCAGACGACGGGGGCACCGCCCACCTGTCCGTGGTCTCGGAGGATGGCAGCGCCGTGGCGGCCACCAGCACCATCAACCTCTAGTAGGGGCTGGCGGGGGCGGGGGCGGGGGGGGGCAGGGGCTGCCCTCGCGTCCCAGGAGCGGGGCTCCATGAACCCCTTTTGTGCTGGGAAACGGAGGTCCCACCTTGGTAGAGCACTCGCCCCGGACCTCACGGGGTACATGTTGGAGCTTTGGGGGTGGAGTGGCCGGGAGGGCGGGGCGGTGCCCAGCCGTCTGATGCGGCCCGTCTGCAGCTTCGGGTCCAAGGTGCTGTCCCCGGTCAGCGGGATCCTGTACAATGATGAGATGGACGACTTCAGTTCCCCCAACATCATTAACCAGTTCGGGGTGCCCCCCTCACCGGCCAACTTCATCAAGCCAGGTGCGTGGTGCGGGGCTCGGGCGGGCTGGGGGCTGGCGTCCGGCCGGGCAGGCAGCTGACCTGCATCTCTGTGTCCCCCACCACCCCCCGCCCCGTCAGGGAAGCAGCCGCTCTCCTCCATGTGCCCAGCCATCATCGTGGACCGGGACGGCCGGGTCAGCCTGGTGGTGGGTGCCTCTGGTGGCACCCAGATCACCACAGCCACCGCGTTGGTATGTGCCTGCCACCTGTCCCCTCGGCCCCCACCCCCGGGGCCGTGCTGTGCTGACCCCTGTGTCCCCGCCCCCCAGGCCATTATTAACAACCTCTGGTTCGGCTACGACGTGAAGAAGGCGGTGGAGGAGCCTCGGCTGCACAACCAGCTCCTGCCCAACACCACCTCCCTGGAGCGCGACATGGACCAGGTGGGCGGGCACAGCCGGGGCGCGGGGCATGGACCAGGTGGGCGGGCACACCCGGGGGCCGGGGCGGGGCATGGACCAGGTGGGCGGGCACAGCCGGGGGGGCGGGGCATGGACCAGGTGGGCGGGCACAGCCGGGGGCGGGGCATGGACCAGGTGGGTGGGCACAGCCGGGGGCCGGGCCAGGGCCAGGGCATGGGGACCCCGGGAGGAGGTCTGGCTCTCCTGGGTCACCGCGGAGGGACGGTGGCTGGTGTCCTCTGCTGGGGGCAGGGGCCTTCACACCCACCACCTCGGCCATCTTTTCATTTTAAAATAAGTTTTATACTTTACACTGCGTTTTTCTTTTATTGATTTCAGAGAGGAAGGGAGAGGGAGAGAGAGAAACGTCCACGATGAGAGAGAATCATGGATCGGCTGCCTCGTGCGTGCCCCCCACTGGGGATCGAGCCGGCAACCCGGGCCTGTGCCCTGACGGGGAATCAAACCCAGGACCCTTCAGTCCGCAGGCCGACGCTCTATCCACTGAGCAAAAGCAGCTAGGGCCACCTTTTTTTTTTAAGATGCCTTCATTTTATTTTTATTATTTTTTTAAATCTTCACCAGAGGATATTTTTCCATCGATTTTTAGAGAGAGTAGAAGAGAGAGGGAAAGACGGAGAGAAACACATCGATTGGTTGCCTCCCACACGCGTCCCAACGAGGGCCCAGGCTGGGGAGGAGCCTGCAACCAAGGTACGTGCCCTTGACTAGAATCGAACCCGGGACCTTGGGTCCACAGACCGATGCTCTAGCCACTGAGCCAGTCTGCCCAGGGCCGCCTGGGCCACGGTGAGCCCCGGTGCAATGAGGGCCAGGCCACGGGCTCCATGGTGACCCAGGAGGCCCCGCGGCCCCCAGCTTGCTCCTCCTGGCCACGTGGCCAGAAACGCCAACATCCGGGTCTCTGAGGCCCGTGACCCCACAGGGGTGGCCCGGAGGGCGTCCTGGGCCCCGCTGAGGCCTCTCTTTTCCCCCATCCCAGGCAGTGACCACAGGCCTGAAGAGCCGGCACCACCACACCAAGGAGGTGTCCACCTTCATCGCAGTGGTGCAGGCCATCGCCCGCACGGACGGCGGCTGGGCGGCCGCCTCGGACTCCAGGAAAGGCGGGGAGCCGGCTGGCTACTGAGGGTGCCGGGCGGGCCAGGCTGGGACTTGGGGGACGGGCTTCTCCCGCGAGGGCCAAAGCAGTGCAATAAACGGGGCCCCGGCGCCAGGTGCTGCTGGGCTCCCGATTCCCTGGGCCGCAGCATCCTGTGTGACACGGGGCGTCTGGGGGGGGGGGAGCTCCGCGGGTGGGAGGGGGCGCAGGACAGGCCACTGCCCAGCACCCTGAGCCCCAGCACCCGGGGCCAGGCCCTCCCTTCCCTGGATGGGCAGCGGCACTTCCACGGTTGGCCACCAGAGGGAGCCATAGCCCTGGCTTTCACGGGGGGCAGGAGCCACCCAGGGGTGCGGGCCACCTGGGTACCTCCTGGCCTGGCGGGTGTCGGACCCGCCCCGCTGACCTCACCCGGAGGTGAAGCTGAGGCCCCAGGAGTGGGATTGGGCAAGAGGTTGGAGCAAAACATGCTGTTCCGAGCGGGCCCAGGGGAGAGCTTCCCAAGCACAAACCCAGAATGAAGCCCAAGCCGTGCTCAGAGCCAGGGAACCCGGTTCCCAGGGAACCGACTGGAAGAGGCCCCAGATCCCTGAGGTCAGGGCTGGAGGCTGGGTGGCTGGGGACGCAGCCCGGAGGGGGGGTAGGTCTTGGGGGGGACACAACCCCCCTCTCCCTCACTCCAGGTCTGCTAACCCCACCCCCTCACTCTGGGCCTGCTAACTAGGCTTTTTTAAATTTTTTTTTACTGATTCCAGAGAGGAAAGGAGAGAGAGAGAGAAAGAGAGAGAGAGAGAGAGAGAGAAACATCAATGATGAGAGAGAGTCATGGACCGGCTGCCTCCTGCACCCCCCACACAGGGGACGGAGCCCACAACCCGGGCCTGGGCCCTGACCAGGAATCGAACCGTGACCTCCTGATTCATAGGTCGATGCTCACCCGCTGAGCCTCGCCGGCCGGGCTGCCTACTCACCCTTTACACACAGTTGCAGTAACTGACATGAGGGGCCAGGACAGGCTGCTGGAGGCGGAGCGGACAGAGGGGTCGCGGCCCGACAGGTAACGCCGGGCCAGTGAGCACAAGCGGGGCCTCCGAGGGCAGGGCACAGGGGCCAGCGGGGGGCCGAGCCTGCCGCTCCTTCCTGAAGCGGTGTTTCCAAAGTGGCCACAGGGCCCGGCCGGTGTGGCTCAGGGGTGGAGCATCGACCTGTGAGCCAGGAGGTCACGGTATGATCCCCGGTCAGGGCCCAGGCCCGGTGGCGGTTCCATCCCCAGTGTGGGGGCTGCAGGAGGCGGCCGGTCCATGATTCTCTCCCATCGTTGATGTTCGCATTTCTCTCTCCCTCTCCCTTCCTCTCTGAAATCAATAAAAACATATTAAGGAAAACACGCACAAAAAACAACAAAGTGTCCACCGGGACCCCGTGTTGTGCCTGCAGAGGCCCCGGGGGCCGGGGGGGGGGGGGAGTCGGGGGGGGATGGAGTTGAGGCTGGTGGAATGTGCAAGTCACTCCTCAGCCCTCACTTAATCCCGGAGGAAAGGCTGTGACCACATTGTCGGGGGAGGGGACAGGCCTGAGGCCCGGGCTGTGGTCCCAGTGGGAGTGGGGGGCAGGCCTGGGCCCCGACATGAGGACAGGGTGCGCCCAGGCCCCGGGGCTCGGCAGGAGGCTCCTTTGGCGGCTGGGGGCTTAGCTTCCTCTCTTTCCTTCCCATCCTCTCCCGGCCCTCACCGTCCGGCAGACACTCAGGGCCCCCCTGGCCGGGCCGGCATGACAGCCGTTCCTGTCCTGGGCGCTGGCTCCGTGGTCCCTGCCCCCCGCCTTGGCCTGACCAGGACGCTGGGGAGAGGAAGGGAATGTCCCACCCCTGACCCTGCCGACTCCCCCCAGCCCTCTCCTGCCTCCGGGTGGGCTGGCCCTAGCCCAGGAGTGAACTTTGGTTCCCGGTTGAGCAATGTCGCTGTGGTGAGGGGTGGGGGTGGGGGCCGGTGTGGGGAGGCGCCCGCAGCCCTCCCCACCCCATGAGCCACGTGGGAACGGGCCTGTGGGAACGGGCCCAGGAGCCTCCTGCGTGCAGGCTGGCCGGGGCTCTGGGCCGGGGCCTGGAGGGCCGTGCGCTTGTCCAGCCCTCTCTGTGCCTCAGTTTCTCTGCTGGCCCTGGAGGTGTAAGGAGACCCGGGAAGGGGGTGGGCAGAACCGCAGGGACTGTGGGGACTGAGTAGATGGGCGTCCAGCCCGCAGGCGGTCCAGGGGGCACCTCGGGGGTGCCTCCCCCTCCAGCCACCTCCCCAGCGGGTGCCCTGAAGGCCCAGCAGAGGAGGCGCTGCTGGCACAGGAGTGACCCGGAGTGTCAAGGGCCAGGGACGCAGAGAGACAGAGGCCTGGAGGCCACAGAGGCAGCTCCTGGGCAGCAGCCCCGGGGTGGGCGGTCTGGTGGGCACTGGTGCCAAGGGCTGGCACATGCCCATCTGCCCTCACCGCACAGGCACCTTGCAGTCCAAAGCATGTGCTGCTCTTGAGCTGGCCTGCCCCTCAAGGGCCCAGCACCCTCCTGGGTACCACTCCCCACCCCTCTCTGTCCGCACCCCGTCTTCCAGCCAAGCTGTAGCCGAGTGAGACTTGAACCCGGGTCCTGAGTGAGATGGCCTTGGGTCCCCCCTCTGCCTGTCTCTGGCCCCCTTCAGCCTCGCCTCTGTGCCCCGGACACCCCAGTGTCCTCTGTCTCTGGGGTGCCGAGGGGGCTGTGGCTGGGACCAGGGCTCCACACTGTCCCCTTCCTCTCTGAGCCCTGCTGTGGGCTTTGCTGGGACCAGAGGCGGCCGTGGGCGGCCCAGCAGGCACCACGTCCTCGGGCACGGGGGATGGGCACCGCGGGCAGACCGAGGGGCGGCGTACCTCCAGGGCTGCCAGGGCGGGCGGGCCGCGGGAACGGCAGCGAGGGAGTTAACCGCTGCTTCCTCCTGGAGAAAGAAAAACTCCGTGAACACCCTGCCCCCTGGCCTCGGGCCAGGGCCACGCTCAGGCTGGAGCAGCCCTCCCGCCGAGCAGCCCTTGTGGAAGGCAGGGGCCGGCTGCCATGCGCTGTCTGTCCGCACACCTACCTGCCCGCTTAACTGCCCGCCGTTCGCCTGCCAACCTGCCTGCCCAGCTCTAACCCGCCTCTGTCCGGGGGTCTGTCTGTCTGACCAGCCTTCTCTTGGCAGCCTCTCTCCAGCTGTCTGCCTCCTGTCTGTCCGTGTGTCTGTCTCTGGCTGCATCTCTTTATCTGGTCAATCATCTGGGAATCCATCTGGGCGTTGTCTGTCCATCCAACCACACAGCTGTCTGTGCATCTGTCTGTCCACTGGCCTGTCTGCCCACCTTCCTCCCTCCCCCCACCCCCGGGGCTGCAGAGCCATGGCCCCGGGCCGGGGGGCCGCCTTCGGCCTGGTGCTGCTGGGGCTGGGGCTGGCCCTGGCCATCATCGTGCCCGCCGTGGTCCTCTCCCGCCAACACGCCCCCTGCGGCCCCCAGGCCTTTGCCCACGCTGCGGTCGCCGCCGACTCCAAGGTCTGCTCAGACATTGGACGGTGAGTCTGGGGGGGGTGTCCTCCCAGAGGGCCTGTGACTGTGGCAAGAGAGTGGAGCAGGTGCCTCTGTCGCATCTGACGTGTGGGGGCCACGTGGGTGTGGGCTCCGGCAAGGGAGCGGCCTCAGGGCCTTTGCACGGAGCAGGCAGCAGGCAGGTGCACGGACGATGGGGGGCGGTGCGGACAAGGACACTGTGGGCAGAGAAGAGCTGGCCTGTGAGTCGATTCCTAGTCCCAGGGCTCAGGGAGCCCCGAGGAGGCAGTGCCCGTGTCACCGGTCTGGCCCAGGGTGACCCCGATGACCAGTGCTGGCCCCTCCCGTGGGGTGCCAGTCCTCCCAGGGCTGTGGCGAGGGAGTGTGGGGGCCCCATCCATGGGTTTGCCCTGCCGGGGTCAGGGCCTGGAGCCGGGCCAGTCGTGGGAGGGGTGATTTTTTTAGGGGGGCAGTGGGGAGGGACCCCAGCTGGTGATTGTGACGCTCTTCCAGGAAGTCCTGCCCAGAAGAGGCTTCTGTTGCCCCCCCACCCCCGCAACCCCCGCGTTCAGGGGCGGGACATGGCAAGACGCCCTCCAGCCCCCCCCTTCCCTGCTGCTGGGTCTCCTTCCCGGAACATCTGCCTCCTGGGTGCTTATCAGAGAGGCTGTTTGTGCTCCCGGAGGGACTGTCCGGGGCAGGGGGAGCAGCCACACGTCCCAGCCCCAGGCCCCCAGGCAGCCGTGGGCCCAGCCTCACCCCTTCGGCTCCATTCACTCACCTTTTCTCTCCTTCCTTCCTCCCTGTCTGTCCATCTGTCCCTGTCCCACCCGCTCCTGGCCTGGTCCTCCCCCAGGGCCCCTTCTAGGATGACAGGGGCTGAGTGACAGCCCAGGGGCAAGAGGGGCGCAGGCTGCTGGTCTGCTCAGGGGCTCCCGGACCCAGGCTCCTGTCCTCCCCTCACCAGGCCTCCTCCTGGGGGGCGGGGCCTCCGGAGGCAGCCAGGGCCCCGGGAGGGCCAGCCCGGGCCTGTGGTCACACAATGGACACACTGTGACCACGAGGCCTCTGCTCTGACTGTCGTCTTGTTTGTTTTGTGTGTGCGCCCATGAGAGTCTGGTCGGTTGGTCTCTGACCCAGGAGCCCCGCGGCCGCCCCGGGGGTGTGCTGGACCGATAGCACTTTCCACTTCCTGTCTGAGCAGCGAAGTGGGCGGCTGGAGCTGCCCAGCGGCTGTGGCACCGGGTCACCTGAGGGGGGGGCTGGGAGCTCTGGCTGTGCTGCTGCTATGGCCGCTCCGAAAGGCCTGCTTCGGCCAGATCCTGGGGGGTGGGGGTGGGGGGTCCCCACTCCTCCCGGAATCCAGGGCGATGCCTGGCTTCGCTTCACTGAGAAGGAGGCTAGGCCTGCAAGGAGGGACCTGCCTGCTGTCGCGGAGGGAGAGACGCCAGGGCTGCTGGAGGGGTGGGCCTTCCTGGCGCACCCCACCCCCCCCAACCCCCCACCTCACGCCCGGAGCCCCAGTGTCTGCCCAGCCTCCAGGCTTGGCCCATAAAGGCCAGAGCTCTACTGGTCAAGTGTGTGGTTGCAGAGGAGCTGGTGGGGGTCCAGAGGGCTCACCTCGGGGGCACTGGGGTCCGGGCTGGCCCTGGGGCGTGGGGATTGGATGAGGACAGCCCTGAGCCTTGTCTGCTGCTCCAGAACCATCCAGGGGCCTGTGTGTGCCGTTCGCAGTGCAGTGGAGAGCTGGGACTCTGGACACGATGCTGCAACTCCTGGGTCTCAGTTTTCCCATCTGTGAAATGGGTCGGTGCTGGCACTTCCCTCAGGGGGGACGGGATCTCTCCCGGCCCGTAGGCGGTGCTGCCTGCTGGTGGCTTGATGTCCTGACCACTGGCTGTTGCAGTGGCTGGGACTGGACCTGGGTCAGATCTCAGGACCCGGAGTCAGGGCCCAGGGTCTGCACGGGGGACTCTCCTGAGGGGAAGGCTCCTAGGGAATTGGGGGTGGCCTCGCCCCTTCCTCCTCTCTCTGAGGCCCTGGGACCCTGATGGCTCTCTGTACTCCCAGCCAATTCCAGGAAATTATTGCATTTCCTCCCCACTGGGGCTCAGGAAGCAATGGCCTGGGCACAGCACACCACACCACATGTGTGAGCACACGTGTGTGTGAGTGTGTGTGAGTGTGTGTGTGTGTGAGTGTGTGTGAGTATGCGGGCGGGAGTGGATGCGTGATGGAGCCTCCCCGCGCCTTGGGGACCGGTTCTCCCCCCACAGGCGTGTGTGCGACTCCTAAATTCTAAGGGTCCCAGAGACTTGCCACCAGGGGAGCCGTGGGCAGCAGCAGCTTGTCCCGGGCTCACCCCTCCCCTGTCTCCCAGGCCCCTGTCCTCTGTGAGCCGGGCAGCCCCGGGGCTCTCCTTGCTCCTTCTCTCCTGGGCCCTTCCTGGTTTCATGTCCCGGCTGCAGTCAGCGTCCTCTTCAAATAGAAAGAAAGAAAAGAAGGTGTGATTGCCTTCCGGTCAGGATGGGGCGCACAGGTGCTCGCCTCCTCCCACAACCACATCAGAATCTCGGCGACACCACGGAGCAGCCGTCACTCAGAACCGCCTGAACTCTAGCTGAATGGAAGCCCTCGACTGGGGATTTAAGGCGGGAGCCACGCTGGGTCTGGCGGGAGGGGTGGAGGAGAGGAACTGGCCGGTGCACACCCACTGTGACCTCCTGGTTCCTGGGTCAATCGATGCTCAACCATGGAGCCACACCAGCCGGCCATCACTGGGGTGTAAATACTGGCTTCCCAGGGGTGCCGGGGAGGACTCCTGGGTGTAAGCGCAGAGCAGCCCCAGTCAGCTGTGCAAGGCTGTGCCCCAGGGACGGGGTCACTTCCTGAGCACAGGCCTGTCCGACCGCACCTCACAGCTGAAGGGCCCACCCCTTACTGCTCACGGACAGACGGGAGACAGGCCAGAGGGCATTCCCACAGCCATAGGGAAGGGGTTGTGGGGCCCATCAGCCTGAGCCCCGAGCCCTGATGGCAGAGAAGGATCCTGGGATCACTTGAAACAGTCCAGCCTGACAGGGGTTGGAGCTCATGTGTCCCCCGTGACATGGAGCGTGGTGGTTGCCCCGCCTGGGCCCAGGGACTGCGGGGAGGGGCTGGGGGGCTGGCCCAGGCCTGGCTCCACCAGGGACAGAGGAGCCAGTGCTGCTGGGAGGGCCGGGGAATAGTGGCCACGGGAGAACTCTGCCAGCGGAGAAGCACCTTGTCCGTGGCAAAGGGCCGTGCCCACAGCATGGCCGTCCGCCACCTGCAGAGTCCTGTGCGCCTGCGGGAGGGGCTGGCCTGGACGGGCCGCCCGGTCCGGTCTCTGACGGTTTGGTGGCAACGGATGGGCCACCTGCATTCGTCCCCGGGGACGGCCAGCTGCGCGAACCCAGGGGGAGGCCGGGGCCAGAGGCCAGCCCTCTCCTGGCGCCGCCGTGTCTTGCAGAGCCATCCTGCAGCAGCAGGGCTCGCCCGTGGACGCCGCCATCGCCGCCCTGGTCTGCACCGGCGTCGTCAACCCCCAGAGCATGGGCCTGGGCGGCGGCGTCATCTTCACCGTCTACAACGCGAGCACAGGTGCGTCCGAGAAGCGTCCAGGCGCGGGGGTCGGGGTGGGGCTGTGGGACCCACCAGCCCAGCCCCAGGCCCTGAGGGCAGGGACAGATCCTGGGGTCACGGGTGCACCTGTGCAGCCCCCCGGGGGGTCCCCAGACCCTCACATCGAGGTGTCCCATCTGCCCCTGCCCCTGCCTGGTGCCCCCTGTGCCCCTCCCCCCACCTCCCTCTTCCCGGCAGATCCCACCGAGCAGAGGCCACGCCTGCGGAGGGGGGGGGCGGGGACGAGGGGGTGGCCGAGGCAGCAGCAGGCACCTGACCCTCGCACGCCGGCCCCGCCTCCAGGGCAGGTGGAGGTCATCAATGCCAGGGAGACGGTGCCCGCCCGTCCTAACCCGAAGCTGCTGGACCAGTGTGAGCTGGCGCTACCTCTGGGCACAGGTGAGGCTCGGGAGGGGCGCTGGGCTGACGCCCTCACGGACGGGCTGAGACCCCCTGGCACCAGGGACCGCAGCTTGGAGCCCCATGGAGGCCCCGTCCTGCTGGGGTTGGGAAGGCTCCGTGGAGATGGGTTATGGGGACGGAGTGGGGGGTCCCAGGGCCAGCGTGCGCTAGGCCCCACGGGGTGGGCAGCCGCGGGAAGTGTGAGAGTGCAGAGGGACAGGTCCGGTGTGGGCTCAGGAAGGTCCCCTGGCTGCCAGGGCTGGGAGCAAGGCTGATGGGGTGACAGTGGGGATGATGGAGAACCCTGGGCGGGCCTGGAAGTTGGGGGGCTGCAGGCCAGGGCGGGCAGCATGGGGGCAGCCTGACACCGCCACGCCCTGCAGGTGCCCAGTGGGCCGGGGTGCCCGGGGAGCTGCGGGGCTACGCTGAGGCCCACCGCCGCCACGGCCGCCTGCCCTGGGCGCGGCTGTTCGAGCCCACCATCGCGCTGCTCCGCGGGGACCACCGCGTACCCCTCGTCCTCAGCCAGTTCCTCAGCCAGAGATTCCTGCGCCCCTTCCTGGCTGCCTCCTCCCTGAAGTGAGCTGCTGGGGAAATGGGGGGGAAGGGGGAAGGGGGAGGGGGAAGGGGGAGGGAGTGCAAGGATCCCTTCTCAGCTCCTGGGCTCAGGCCCCAGGCTCTGGCACACGGACCTGTGGGTGCCGGGACCCCGCCTGGCCAGCCCTGGGATGCCCGGTTCACACGCGGGGCTCCGTGAGACAGAACCCGACAGGAGGGGCTCAGGCCAGAGGGTTTGTGCCCAAGAGATGGGGCCCGGCGGGCAGGGCTCCGGCCTCTGCCACTGCCCTCTGGTCCCCCTTGCCCGCCGGCCCCCCTCTGAGCAGGCCCTCCCAGGAGCAGCGAGGACAGGCCCCGGTGGACACAGGCCTGACAGGGTGATGAGCGAGGGGAGAGGGGCAGCACCCCCAACCCTACGGGGTCTGTCCCCCCGATGGCCACCCAGCCCCGGGGGCCCCAGACCAGGACCGCTTCCCTGTGGGGTCCCCAGGACCCTGAGCAGCCCCTGCAGGGGTGTGGCTGCGGCCGGGACCTGGGCCCACCTGAGGCAGCCCCCGCCCCCCCAGGCAGCTCTTCTTCAACGGGTCGGAGCCCCTGCAGCACCAGGACCCGTTTCCCTGGCCTGTGCTGGCGGCCACGCTGGAGACGGTGGCCAGGGAGGGCGCCGAGGCCTTCTACTCGGGGCAGCTGGGCCAGACGCTGCTGGAGGACATCGCCCGGAAAGGTGAGCCCCCCGAGCCCGGCCGAGCCCAGGAAGAGCCAGGCTCTCCACACAGGGTCTCTGCTGCTCATCTTTCTTTCTTTTTTAAAATGTACTTTTATTGATTTCAGAGAGGAAGGGAGTGGGGGAGAGAGGGAGATCCCCACTAGGGATCAAACCCCAAACCCAAGAATGTGGCCTTGACCAGAATCGAACCCGGGACCCTTCCGTCCACAGGCCGGTGCTCTATCCACTGAGCCACACTGGCCGGGGCTAGACATGGGGTCTTGAGGGCAGGCTCTGCCCCGGGCCAGCTGCTCCGGGGGCTGGGAGAGGCTGTGTGTCCCGTCCCGCCCACTGCCCACCGCTGTGGCCCTGACGCCACGCCCTCAAGGAGCAGGGCCTGGGGGGGGTGGGGGTTAGGGCCAACAGAGGGGAGTCCCTGGGGGCCATGGTGGGCTCTGGGCCTGGGGCTGGCCACCCTCACAGTGTCCCCGAGGCCAGCTCTCCTCTCCCACCTTCCTTCCCCCCCAACCCTCCCCGAACCTGCCTGCCTCCAGCTCCATCCTGCCCTTCCCCCCAGGGCTCTGGGGCCCAGCCCTGAGGCCACTGCCCACACACCCACCCTCCCCGGTCTGGGTCTAGCAGGCTGGGTGGCCGGGGACCAGGGGCGGTCACTGTCGCCTCTCCCCCCACCTGCACCGGCCCTTCTCTGTCCCCTGCAGGCAGCCAGCTGACCATGAAGGACCTGACCTCCTTCCAGCCCGAGGTGGTGGCCGCCCTGGCCATGCCCCTGGGGGACTACACCCTGTACTCCCCGCCGCCGCCTGCAGGGGGCGCAATTCTCAGCCTCATCCTCAACGTGCTCAAAGGTGAGAGCCCCGCCTCCCGCTCAGGGTCCTGTCCTGCTGGGAACCAGAACCTCACGCCCAGCCGTGGCCTGGGGCAGCCGTGGCCTGGGGCAGCTGTGGCCATTCCCAGTTCCCAGCTCAGCCCCCTCATCAGACGCCAGGGCTGTGGGAAATGGGTCAAGACGGTGCGTTCTTCCCTGGCTGGTGTGGCTCAGTGCCTGTGCCCCCTCCCCACCCCCCACAGGGTTCAACTTCTCTGCGGAGTCAGTGGCCGGGCCTGAGGGGAATGTGACCTTGTACCATCACCTTGTGGAAACGTTCAAGTTTGCCGGGGGGCTGCGGTGGCGGCTGTGGGACCCGCGGAGCCACCCGGAGGTCCAGGTGAGGTGGCCGCGGCCTGGGCGCAGCGTCAGGGCGGGCGCTCCAGCTGTGGACCCCGAGAGCCTGGCCGGGCGGTTGGCGGGATGGTTGGTCCTGGGACAGGTGTGAGCCTTACAGGAGGCCCTGGCGTGGCAGGTGCGGAGGGCAGCGGTAGCACCACGTCCCAGAGAAGCTGGAGGGCGGGCGGGGTGCAGCGTGGGCGCCGGGAGGACAGACGGGAGGAGAGGGCCTGCGCTGACCCTGCCCGCCCACCGTCCCCCCAGAACGCCTCCCGGGACCTGCTGGGAGAGGCGCTGGCCCAGCACATCCGCCAGCAGATCGACGCCCGGGGCGACCACCCGCTCAGCCGCTACAGCCTGGCCGGGGCCTGGGGCCACGGGACGGGCACGGCCCATGTGTCTGTGCTGGGGCCCGACGGCAGCGCCGTGGCTGCCACCAGCACCATCAACACGCCGTGCGTGTCCCCGGAGGCGGGCGGGCAGGCCCCACTCCTTCCCCCAAGACCTGAGTCACTCCCACCCCACCCCACCCCACCCCACCCCACCCTCCGCCTGGCTCCCAGCCCCAGCCTCTCCTCACCTTGCCTTTCCCATTTCTTCTTCTTCCCTATCAAAAGGGGTCCCACACCCTGATATACTGCTGATGGGGGCCTTAGAGGACACCCTGATAGGGCGCACGGGGGGGATCTTGGGGGACAGTGCCGGGGCGAAGGCAGCAGCCCGGCAGGCGGGAGGGCAGCCACCAGAGCGAGTGGCTCCGGGCATGGCCGGCGTGGCTCGGGGCTGAGCGTCACCCTAGGAACCAGGAGGTCAGGGTTCGATTCCCGGTCAGGGCACAGGCCCGGGTTGCAGGCTCCATCCCCAGTGTGGGGCGTGCAGGAGGCAGCCGATCCATGGTTCCCTCTCATTATGGATGATTCTATCTCCCTCTCCCTTCCTCTCTCTGAAAACAACAAAAATATATTTAAAAATAAAAGTAATGAGGGGCCCCCGGAAGGCTGTCCCTGAGCCCGGCCCCCTCCCCTCGCAGCTTTGGGGCGATGGTGTACTCGCCTCGCACAGGCATCCTCCTCAACAACCAGCTCCTGGACCTGTGCTGGCGGCGCCGGCCCGGCGCCCAGGGAACCCCCCCGCCTGGTGAGTGTGGGGGGGCCCCCCTGGAGAGAGGGGGCGCTGCCTGGGGGACCCCACCTCTCCCAGCCATGGTGTGGGGTAGTGAGAGGGGACAGGCAGAGGGGCGGTGTGCAGGGCGCCGGCTCGGAAGCCAGGCTGCCAGCGACACCCACGGGGCCTCCAGTTCCAGGGGAGCGGCCCCCCTCGTCCATGGTCCCCTCCATCTTGGTCAACACGGCCCGGGGGTCGAAGCTGGTGATCGGCGGGGCCGGGGGGGAGCTCATCATCTCGGCGGTGGTCCAGGTGAGTCTGGGGCTCCCCCTGGGACGGCCCCTCTCTGGGCGCCCAGTGTCCTGCTCCCCTGGGGGCGGGGAGGGGGTGGCTGGTGCCCCCTCCCCTCCGTGACCTCCTTCCCTCCCTCCCCAGGTCATCGTGAACAAACTGTGGCTGGGCTTGGACCTGGGCGCAGCCGTGGCGGCCCCCATCCTGCACGTGAACGACAAGGGGCAGGTGGAGTTCGAGCCCGACTTCCCCGAGGTGAGGCCGCGGAGCCGCCCCTGCAGGCAGGAGGCCTCGGTGCGCGCTGCCCAACCCCTGAGGGCCCTGTGCCCGGCCCCCTGCAGCCCTGGGCGTTGGGTGAGACGCTAGTGGGGGCGGCTCCGGCTCCAGGCCAGACCCGGGGTCTCCAAGCCAAGGAGAGGGTGTGGGCCCTGCCTCCCCCGGCCGAGCCCCCAGGCACCTCAGCGCCGCCCCCCGCCCCCATTTCTCTCCCTGGTTTCTTTCCGGCTCTGGCCTCAGACTCTCCCTCTCGGGGGCCTGTAGGAACATTCCTCGATCCCAACCTGAGCAGGTCCCGGAGCTGAATTCCACCCCCCGCCCCCTCCCCACCCACCCCCAGCAGACGGCCGGCTTTCTGGAAGCTTCTCTGGGCTGGCAGCGCCCTTTGCCAGGACCTAATTCAAAACACGGCAGCTCTCAGGGCTGCAAGCTCCAGGCCCAGGGCAGGTCAGCCAGCTGGGGTTCGAGATCCTCCCGTGAGGAGCCGCTCATGACCTGGGGCCTCTCTCGCCACCAGAGTGAGGGGCCCTGAGCCCGCGGGTGCGTCGTCCCTGGGAACTCCGGTCTGTGGGCCCAGAGCCGAGGACCTGGCCAATCGGGCTCAAACTCTCTGAGCCAAGGCCTTCCCTCCCCCAGAACCTGTCCTCTCAGGCACTTCTCCTGGACCTTGACCTTGAATTGTGGTTACTCTGTGAGCACAATTCTCTGACGACCTTGGACTCTGAGGATGCAGAGATGACAGCCTGGCATCTAGCTCCCCCACACCCTCACCTCCCCCACATCCTCGGCTCCCCCACACCCTCACCTCCCCCAGACCCTCGGCTCCCCCAGACCCTCGGCTCCCCCACACCCTCGGCTCCCCAACACCCTCACCTCCCCATACCCTCGGCTCCCCACACCCTCACCTCCCCCACATCCTCAGCTCCCCCACACCCTCACCTCCCCCAGACCCTCAGATCCCCCACACCCTCACCTTCCCCACACCCTCACCTCCCCCACACCCTCACCTCCCCCACACCCTCACCTCCCCCGGAGCCTCAGGTCCGGCCTGGGCCCTGTTGCCATGGAGACAGGTCTGAGGCGTCCTCACCTGGGACCCCCCTCTCTCCCCCAGGAAGTGAAGCAGGGGCTGGAGCGCCGGGGCCAGGAGCAGGCGGAGCGGCAGTTCTTCCTGAACGTGGTGCAGGCCGTGTTCCAGGACGGGGCCTGCGTGCAGGCCGCCTCGGACCCCAGGAAGCAGGGGGAGGCCGCCGGCTACTGAGGCGGCTGCTCCCCAGAGCCGGGATCTGCCCGACCTCGGCCTGTGGAGGGTCAGGGCGTGACTGACCCCTGGCGGGGAGCCAGTGGGGGTGCAAGAGGTGGGGCAGCCTGGCAGAGGGGCCTGCGCCCGCCCCCTGGGCCGGTGGCCCTGCGTGTCCCTCCAGCTTCTCCAGCCTCCCCCCCAGGACTGTGGGCCCCTCCCCATCAGTGCATCCTCCAGTTCAAGGTGAAAGAGGAGGCGCCCGCCGCATTCGGGGAGAGAGGGGACCCTCAGGAAGCAGACGCACAGGTTCCCACCGTCCTTTGCACCAGCATAGACGTGGGGAAACTGAGGCAGTTGGGCCCATCCAGGCCTCCCCTGGGCAGAAGCAGTGCCCCTGCCCCCCCCCCCCCACTTCCTAGAGCTCTGACGTGGGGCCGCCTGGGCCCTGGTTGTGGGAAAGGAAGGCAGGGGTGCGGCCTGGGCCCTGGCCAAGGCCTGTCTCTGCCTCTCGTCTTCGGGGCCAGGAAAGCGTTGGCCGCAGTGAGACCTGAGACCCCGGCCCGGCCCAGCAGCCCATGCTCTCACCCCTGGCACCCCTGGCACCACTTGGGGTGACGCACTCTTTGTGGTGGGGCTGTCCCCACAGCACTCCTGGCCTCCCCCACTAGATGCAGCAGCACCCCCGCCCCCAACAACCAGCCCCCAATCGCCCCCAGTTGAGAACCGCTCATCTGGACCCAGGAGCCCCAACCACCGTGAATAGCTTTGCCAGCTGCTGGCAGGGCCGCCCTGGCCTCAGGGTCCCGCCCCTCCTGGTTCCTGAGAGAATCGGGGTCCCCCTCCCCCTAGCAGGGCCCCCCTGAGTCCCGCCTCCCACTCCGCCTGGTGTTGGGCCAAGCAGGATGCACTCCCTGTGCCCAGAGACAAAACACCACACACAGGCCTCCCAACGGGGAAACCGAGGGGGGGCGGGCTGTGGTCAGGGCAGAGAGCAGGATGCGGGCAGGGCCGCGCTCCCCCAGGACCAGGACGGGGCGTATTTGTGGACTGTTCTCTGTTTTTTAATTTTTTATCGATTTCAGAGAGAGAGGGAGAGGGAGAGAGAGAGAGAGAGAGAGAGACGGATGGATTGCCTCACATCAGGGATGGAACCTGAAACCTAGGTATGTGGCCTGACTGGGACTCGAACCCATCACCTCTGTGTACCAGACAACACTCCAAACCACTGTGCCACACCGGCCAGGCCAAGGCCCCTCTCCTCCGGCTCCCAGAGCGAGGCAGCCCGCCTGGGCGCTCCCGTGGCTTCTCCTGTGCTCAGCCCTCCCTGTGTCACTGGTCCCAGCGTAATAAACGGTCCCTCGGTCACCTGGACTCACGTGTGACATCTTTCCTGCGTGGAGTCAGGAACCCACACACCACGGGCCTGGCTGAGGCAGACCCCCACGGGCCGGCACCACAACCCTCACACGTGGCCTTGGTACCGTGATGCTGGCAGCGAAATGGCTCCAGCTGTGACCGGCCACGTCGGACCCGGTTCTGGAGTTCGGCAAAGGAAGAATCCAGAGCCAAGCGCTCCTCTGAGAAGTGAACGTTTATTTTAAAAGCTCCAGAGGGAGGAAGCCGCAGCCAGCTGGGCTTCGTGGGCTCGGGAAACACGTCACAGAAGCAAAAGAAGGGGCCTCGAAGCTTTAGCAGAAAGAAAGGAAAGAGCAGGTGGAGAGCATTCCAGCCTGGCCGGCGGGGCTCCGTGGTTGAGTGTCGACCTGTGAACTGAAAGGTCAGGGGTTCGATTCCCGGGCTGTGGGCTCAGTCCCCAGTGTGGGGCATGCAGGAGGCAGCCGATCTCATCATCGATGTTTCTCTCTCTCTTCCTCTCTGAAATAATAATAATAAAAGAATATTCCATCGGGTGTGCTCTTGGGCAGGGGGGGCGGAGATCCTCGAATCTTTTAAAACACTGAAATATTTAACATCAGATCAGGAACGCATTGGGAAGACGCACGGGGCTCTGACGCCTTAGGCCACAGAAAGCTGCAAATGGCTGTTTCCACTCAGAAGCAAGTTGCTCAACCGCATTCACGCATCAGCCTTTTCCAGTGAAAACAGCAGCGAGATCCCAGAGGCGGAGGAAATAGCTCCCGGCTGGAGGCGCCCTCCCTGCCCTCCCATCCCCTCCCCTCCCCCCTCCCATCCCCCCCCCAACACACACACACACTGCCCTCCAAGCGGCGAGGAAAACAGCCTCGCAGACAGACTCCCCCGCAGAGCAGAGAGGGACCGGGCCCAGCTCTCCCAGTGAGACCAGCAGAATCTCGGGAAGAAACCCAACCAAGAAATTTTTTTTAAAAAGATATGTTTTCATTGATTTCAGAGAGGAAGGGAGAGACACACCAATGAGGAGAGAGAATCATGGACGCCCCCGACTGGGGATCGAGCCCACAACGGGGGCTGGGGGGCCTGTGCCCTGACCAGGGGCTGAACCGTGACCTCCTGGCTCCTCGCTGGACGCTCAGCCACGGAGCCGCCAGGGCCGGGCCCAACAGAGACAGTTCATGTCGGAACAGGAGGCGGACTCCGTTCCCACACAGGGGTGTGAAGCTCAACAAAGCACAAGCACGCCCAACGCAATCACAAAGACCTTATCGCACACCGATGTGGGTGTGCTCTCTGAATGCAAGATGGGCTGAACCTTGGAGAATCAAGCAACGAAATTCACCATGTTTTCCCGCCCACAGGAAAAAAAAAAGACTGGCCATCTCGGTCAATGCAGAAAAGCATTTATACAATCACTCAACTCTCACTCACAATACACACTCGGGGGAAGGCGACTTGACCAGGGGTGGTAGCACCATCCAACACGCAGACGAGGGGCTAGAGGACCGTACGCCTGCCGCCGGTGTCATTTCATTAACCGGCGTGGTTAGCAGTGCCGGCGCTCGGCTCTCCGTTCGGCACATCAGGAATCCATAGCCAAGAAGCAGGAGCCTGGCTCCGAGGTCCCACATATCAGGGAGAGCACGGTTTGTTTTCCCCTGTGACTGATCTTAGCGGCATGCCCTCCAGCGCGGCTCATGTTTTTGCAGGTGGCGTGGTTTCCTCTTTTCCCACAGATGAGGGAATAATATTCTATTGTATACATAAGCCAAATCTTCTCTATCTACTCGCCTATTTTTAAACTAATATTGTTATTAAATGTTTTTATGGGTTTCAGAGAGGAAGGGAGAGGGACAGAGAGAAACATCAGTGATGAGAATCACCGACCGGCCGCCTCCCGCACGCCCCCCACTGGGGATCCAGCCCCCAACCCGGGCCTGTGCCCTGACCGGGAACCGAACCCTGACCTCCTGGTGACAGGTCAGCGCTCAGTCACTGAGCCAGCCAGGCAGTTGTTCCACTTATTGATGCATTCCTTCATCGATTGGTTCTTGTATGCGCCGTGAGCCTTGGGCTTGGATGTCTTGATTCCCAGGGGTTCCATTTCCCTGAAATGGGGGTGGTCCCCGCCTTTGATGTCGCTGGGGATTCCATGCCAGGCTCCGGGAACTTCCGCCCTCACACAGACCCAGACAGAGCCCCTGTCCCCCGGGGGCTCCTGGGAAAACCCTGTCAGGTGTTGGGGCTTCCCAGCCTGGCCTGCCCCTGGCACAGAAGACGCCTGATGCGGGGGCCCAGACAGCGCACCCCTCCTCCTGCCCGGGAGGGGCAGGGCAGCTCTAGGCCTGTCTGAGAGGGATGGGCGGGGGCGGGGCGCTCTCGGGGAAGCCATGCTTCACTCTGGGATGCAGCCTAAACGCCAGGGCCTGATGGGGAGGGGCCTGGGCAGCCAGGCCCTTCCTCTCCTCCGCCCCAACCTTCCTGCTCCTCCACCTGGGAGGCCCCTCACATGGCGGCTGAGAATCCCACGGGGCCTCTGGGGCTTGTTGTGGGAGCTGTGAACCCCAAAACCCCCAGGCAGTGTCTGCTCCCACGTGTCCCGACTGCCTGGACCACGAAACTGCCCTCTCACCCACAGACAAGTGCCAGCTGGGCTGCTTGGCCAGGAGACGGGTGGGTGGGGGGCCGGCCCTGCCCCCCTCATCTGCAGAGGGAAGTACCCGCCCAGCCCCACTGTCCTGAGCTGGAGAAGTGGGGGTGGGGGTGGGGTCTGGGGTCTGGAAGGGCAGGAGGCACTGACCTCCCCTCCTTCCCTCTTCCGGCCCCGTCCCTGGGAGCCCCCCAAGTCCCCCGCATTGTGTATTCTTGCCCACTTCCAGAAACCCCGCGGACAAGACCTGCCCCTGCCACCCAGCCCTACCTCTGCCCGGGCCCCTCGCCAAAGGGGGCGCTCTGGGGGCGGGGAGGTCTGGGCTGCAACCTGGCGGTCAGTGCCAGCTGGATGACCTGGGGTGACCCGTGCATCCTCGAGTTCCTGAGACGTGGGGACGGCTCCCAGCCCCCCCAGCTGAGAGGCACAGGGCGAGGCTCTGAGCACAGCTTGTGGCCCAGCTGCCGGCTGGGGCGCGCCGCCCTCCTCCCGGTGGCCTGGGTCCTGGTGCAGCCTCCACCTTGGCGGCCGTTCTTACCCTCTGCTTCCCCCATGTGGCCGCTCTTGGTGCTGCAGCCACAGTGAGGAGGACTTCACCCAACACTCCCCTCCGGGGTGCTCCCCCCACCCCCACCCCATTGGCTTTTAGAGCAAGAGGGAGACAGAGGGAACATCCATGTGAGAGAAACACATCAACGGGTTGCCTCCTGCACGCCCTTGACCAGGCCCAGGCTGGGGACGAGCCTCCAACCGAGGTACGTGCCCTTGATTGGAATCGAACCCAGGACCCTTCAGTCCGCAGGCGGGTGCTCTATCCACTGAGCAAACTGGCTAGGGCTCTCCCAAGGCTCTTCATCCTGTAGGCACACTACCCCCTTGGCCCCCGCCCCTCAGACAGAGATGCCCGCCTGGCACACGCAGGGGGCACCAGCCTCCAACCCCACCCTCCTGGGTGCTTTCTGACACGCACAGTGCATAGCCTACCCTGTCAGGCCCTCCATGACCCGCGTTACCAAAGGGAACCTGGGCTCCTGGCCTGTGTTCCCATGCCAGCCGCCTGGCCCGGAGGAGGGGCCGGGGCCCCGGTGGGCAGCGGTGGCACGAGGCCTGTGCTCCATGCTCAGCATCTGGACTCTCCTGGGTGGAGTGCCCAGGGACCCAGAACATGGACCCGGGTCAGAGGACGTGGGGCGTGCCCCCAGCTTCGGGGAACTGCCGGGGCAGGGTGGGGGGCCCGGGGCCAGCTTTCTGCAGGTGAAGGGGCAGGTGGTGGCACCCGGGAGGGCAGGCTGGCTCCGTCTCATCGTCTCATCTCCTGGCCACCCAGGGTGCCACCCCAGACACCACGCCCTTCCTCCCCACCCAACCCGGGTCCCTGTCTCAACCCACTTCTCAGATGGAGAGACTGAGGCCAAGGAGGGACCTGACCCAGGTCACCTGGCAGTGGGTGGAGGGCCCAGACCAGGCCGCTCCGGACCCTGAAGGGCGTGTGGAACTCTCTGGAACCAAAGCACGAACGCGGGACACCAGGGAGGGCACCAGGGCTTGTTTTCTCCTGCACAGGCGGGCGGGCGGTTCCCGTGACAGTCCAGGGAGTCGGTGACGAGCCTGGTGCTCAGAGGTGACCCTTCGCTTGGGGTCCTGCGACCCCTCCATGCCCTGGCCGGGGCCCACCTGCCTTCATGGCTGGGCCCAGGGTCTGGGGCTCAAGGCAGCCGAGTGTTGGGGCACCAGGTGTCCGTACATCAGGCATCGGGGCATGGGCAGCGGACCCCGGGAATGAGGTATTGACAGCTGAGTACCAGACGCTGGGGGGCTAGGCGGGGAGGCAGCTGTTAGAGCTCAGGGGCATGGAGTCTGGAGTCTGGGGACTGTGGGAGCGGGGGCTCGGGAGTGCAGTCAGAGGTCGGTCCGGTCCGAGGTGGCAGAGCAGGGCGCCGGCCTCGGGTCCACAGTGTCAGGCATCTGGGTCCAGGGGCCAGGCTTTGGCGCTCGGGGGTTCGGGCCTTTCTCCGGGGGGGCTGGTCTTCGGCCCCAGGTGGCCCGGCCGGGGGCAGAGGGCCCCTCTCAGGGCCTCGAAGTCCAGGCGGCCCTGCAACAGAGAACAGGGCTAGAGCGGGCGCCGCCATCCCACCAGCGCCCCGGGGCCCAGGGTCCGGGAGCCGAGGAGGAGCAGGACCGTGGGGGTGAGGTCTCACGTGTGGCTTTTCCTGCGTCGCAGCAGCACGTAGATCAGCGTGACCACAGCCACCGCGGCCAGGCCCCCGAAGATGATGCTCAGCAGCACCGCGTGGCTCCGGCCTGGGGAGGGGCGGGAGGTCAGGCGGCCGGAGCGCGGAGTGTGTGGGGTGTGTCATGGGCGCTGGGCAAAGCACGTGGGCGGGGCCAGTATGTGGGCGGGGCAGGGCTAATAGGGCAGGACACGTGTATGGGCGGGGCCAGACAAGTGTGTGGGCAGGACCAGGCTAGGCGGGGCGGGGGCACATGGTGGGCGGGGCCAGACACGTGTATGGGCGGGGCCAGACAAGTGTGTGGGCAGGACCAGGCTAGGCGGGGCGGGGGCACATGGTGGGCGGGGCCAGACACGTGTATGGGCGGGGCCAGACAAGTGTGTGGGCAGGAACAGGCTAGGCGGGGCGGGGGCACATGGTGGGCGGGGCCAGACACGTGTGTGGGCAGGGCCTGACAAGTGTATGGGCGGGGCCAGGCTAGGCGGGGCAGGGCGTGTATGGGCGGGGCTGGGTTGGGCTGGACACGTGTGTGGGCGGGGCCTGACAAGTGTGTGGGCGGGGCCAGGCTAGGCGGGGCGTGTATGGGCGGGGCGGGGCACATATGTGGGCGGGGCGGGGCGGGGCGGGGCTGGGCAGCAGCGGACCTAGGACTAGGGCGGCCGGCCTCCTCACCTGGCTGGCAGGTCGGGGTGGGCCTAGACCAGGTGCCGTCGGCCTGGCATTGGCTGACCCCTGCCCCTACCAGGCTGTAGCCGTTGTTGCAGTGGAAGAGGACAGTGGAGCCCATCAGGTAGTTGGTGCCATCCTTTCGCCCATTGGGGGGCGGGCCCAGCCAGCCGCAGGACACCACTGGGTGGAGACGCAGGATGACAACCGTGAGCCCCTGGGAGGCCTGTCCCCGTGCCAGGCGCCTGCCCCTCCCCCGGCACCCTGCCCCCCTCACCGGGCTTCAGGCTCTGCACATGGCGTTGGTGCAGCTGGTGGGCCGCCCGGGTGGCATTGCCCACGCTCAGGCTCCCGGTGGCGGCCACGTCGAAGCTGCAGAAGTGGTCGCCTCCGCACAGCTCGGCTGCCTCGGCGGCCTGGCTGGGGCTGAGGGCCACCTCCTCGGGGAAGAGGGGCTGGAAGGTGGGGTCGTGCTTGGGCCCGTACAGGAAGTTGTTGACCAGGAGCCGAGAGTCATAGGTGAGCAGGGAGGAGGTGTTCCTCACAGCCCCTGGGGAGACACAGGCAGGCCTGGCTGGGGGTGTGGGCCTGGGGTCTCCTGCCTGGGGGTGTGGACCTGGGGTCCCCCCCCTGCACCGACCCCGCCCTGCCACACCTCTCCCCCCAGCGTGGGCCCTCGTCACTCACAGTCGGCCCCAAACCGGTGCAGCTCCCGGGAGTTGGAGGTGGGAGGCAGGACCTGGCCGTTGCGTAGCGTGAAGTCGTCCGTGGGGTCGCCATTGAGGGTCCCCAGGAGGCCACGCGTGTGGGTGAGGAACGTCTCGGGCAGTAGGACGGCCACACTCAGGAAGGAGCCCTGGACGCTGACCTCCAAGCCCGCCCCCGACGAGAGCATGATGGACACTCTGTCCCCGGTGGCCACCGACAGGAACATGCCTGGCACGGGTGGCGTGGGGTCAGGGCTGCCTTCTGGGGGGCCCTGTGACCTCACAGCCCCAGGATGGGTGGGCCTGCACCCTTGGGCTTCAGGGAAGGACAGGGAGCCCCGGGACCAGCCCTGCTACTGGGGCTCCACCACTCCAGGCCCACACCTGCGCTGGGGCCCCCAGCCCCTGCTGATCGGAGGTGCCCAGGCCCTGAAGAGACACCCCCCATGCTGAGGCCATGCATGGGGTTGCCTGTCGGCCCGCCATCCCTGACTGGGAGGCAGCAGCCTCTGCCCTTGCCAGGGTCCCTGCATTCTCGGTGCCCACAGCCCGTCCCACATGCCCACGCCCCCCAGCTGGGAGTCATTTCACTCATTCATTCCCTGAGGCCGCAGCACCAGAGGGCAGGGGGTGGACAGGGAGTGGCTGCTCCCTAACCCCCAGCCAGCTTCCCGGGAGCATTGCAGCTCCTGGCTCCTCCGGGTCCAGGGAGGACGCACCCCTGTCCTGGCATCTCGGGGCTCTGACCAGGGAGGGGGTGGGTCTCGGGCTCCCTGGGCGTGAAGGCTCAAGGCCGGGCTTCACTCTAGGGTCCCAGAGCCATGCCTGCCCCCAGCCGCCATGGCAGGGCCCTGTGCGGGCGCTTCCACGGGGGTGCAACGGAGAGGGCTGCCTGTGTCTCCATCTCCATATCTGGGCCCTGGACAGCAGCCCCGTCCCAGCAGCCCCGTCCCAGCCGCCCCGTCCCAGCCGCCCCGTCCCAGCCGCCCCGTCCCAGCCGCCCCGTCCCAGCAGCCCCGTCCCAGCAGCCCTGTCCCAGCAGCCCCGTCCCAGCAGCCCTGTCCCAGCCGCCCGGGGAGAGGCGGGAGGCGCGGGTGGAAGAGCCCGGCGGGGGCGCAGTGACCGGCCGGCCGCCCACTCACCCTTCAGGTCCATCCAGTTCTGCTCGGCGAAGCTGAGCACCTCCTGGTTCAGCAGCACCTGCAGCGGCCCCGCCCCGCCCGCCAGCCGCACCTCCACCACGTCCGAGTTGCCCTCTTGGACGGCCACGGCGGTCAGCCCGGTGCCTCGCTGCGGCACGCCTGGAGGGGAGGGTGCAGAACGGGGCCGCTCAGCCGCGGCTTCCCAGCCGGGTGACCCCGAGCCACCCCAGCCCCTGGGCCCGGCCTCACCCTCCGGCGTCGTCCGGGGCTCGGCGCGCGCCTGCACACTCAGGCCGGTCCGCGCCGCCTCCAGCAGCACGTACTCGCCGCGCCCGTTGAAGGTGAAATTGGCGCCATCAAAGGTGACGAAGTGCGGGTCCCCGAAAGCAGAGGCTGCGGAGAGCGGAGGGTCAGTGGACCGCCCCCCCCTGCCCCACCCCACCCTGTCCGGCTTCGCCTGGCACCCACCGAGGCGAGGCGGCCGGTAGCTGCGGCAGTCGCTGGAGGGCCGCCGGCGCATGTAGCGGGGGCAGTCGGGCGCCCAGAGGCAGCAGTGGTAGAAGCTGATGACGTCGTAGAGCCAGTGGGAGAGGCCGGGCACGCGGGGCGGGGCGCGGAAGGGGGGCGAGCCCCAGTCGTGGCCGCGATCCGGGGTGCTGCCGCTGGTGCTGTCGGCCGTCAGGATCTGTGTGCCTTCCTTGGTGTAGCAGCACTGCTGGCCGGCGGCGAACCGGGGGCTGGGGGGCCGGGCAGGTCAGGCCGGCCGCGGGCACCCCGCCCTCGGGCCCCGCCCCGTCCCACAGCCCGGGTCTCACCTGGCCTGCACGGAGCGCACGCAGTGCACGGCCCCGGGGTGGTAGGTGCACACGCTGCCCCACTCCATGTCGCAGCCGTAGTCCGTCTGCAGAGCGGCGGGCGGCTGTCAGGCTCCGCCAGCCCCATCACGTCCCCCGCGGGGGCCCTCGGACCCCCGATCCCCCTCCAGGGGCCTCCGTCTGCCCACCCCGTGTGGTCCTGGTCCCACGTGCACTCTCGATGGTTCCTGGACCCCGGCCTTGGGGGGAGGGCGGAGGGGACTCACGTGGAAGCGGCCGGAGTCGGCCCGGGCCTGGGCCAGGGTGCAGGGGCAGTCGGGCAGCTCCACCAAGAAGTCGGGCAGTTGGTCCTCTAGCTCCTCCCAGGCCTGGCACTGCTTGCGGGCCCAGGCCACGGGGTCCGCCTGGAAGTCCTGGCCCAGGTGCCAGGCCAGGGCGTGCTCGTTGCTCCAGAGCGCCTGCACGTCCCTGTGAGACACACAGTCAGCGCTGCCCCCCCGCCCTGCCCGGCCGCTGCCAGGTGAGGAGCGGGCGGGCAGTGGGGAGTGGCCCTCCCGTCCCTGCGTGTCCTTACTTGGCGCCCCCGTGGTGCTTGCTGCTGACGATCCTCAGCGCCCCCAGCTCCCACCTCTGGTAGTTCTGGGGCGCGGGCTTGGGCGTGAAGGTGAAGGAGCCGGAGTTGGGGACGTTGGTGGCCAGAGGGTACAGGTAGGACCACTTTGCCATCCAGTCCCCTGAGTATGGCTTCCCTGAGGGAGCGAGGCCCCATCAGCCCTGCCCCCGTCCCAGGACCCCCCGGGCGGAGGCGGGGTGGGCGGCCGCTGCTCCCACAAGGACCCTGGCTAGAGCCACCCCCTCCTGCCCCTGCACTCAGGGTCACTGTCCCTGCTCCAGGCCAGACCCGGGGCTCAGAGAGGAGGGGGCAGCAGCCCACCCCTCCCTGCAGGGTTCCCTCTGCCCTCCCGCCCCGCCCCGGCCCATTCCCCTTCCGGGTCCACCGTCCTCACTGCAGTCCCACTGGGGCTTCCCCTCCCGGGACTCCCCGCTGACTCCCTTTCCCTCCTGCGAGCAGCGCGCCAGGGCTCACCTGTCTCCTCGTAGCCCCACAGCTCGATGTTGACGGCGCTGCTGGGCAGGGTGGAGGCGCTCCAGGTGAGCGAGAGGTTGCCCCCGGAGCCGGGGGTGCCGTAGTATTGCCAGAGGGTCTCGTTCACCAGCTGGCTCTTCTCCGAATCCGACACTTTGCTGGGGTGCACTGGGTGGAGGGAGGGGAGGTGAGGGGAGGGCCTGAGGCCCGGGGGCCTCCCAGGAACAAAATATGTCAGTCCCCTTAGGGCCACGGGGCCCCCGCCCCTCACGGTGGTAGGAAAGGACAGAGGCTGGGAGAGCAAGGCCCTCCCCTGGCCGGGCCCAGCCCTCGGGGTGCCCCTGCGGCCCCCATGCCCTCTGGGCGGAGACACCTGTCTGGATGCCACGGGGCGGGGAGAGGAGCTCTGGGAACCCGGTCGGGCGGGTGGGCCCTCAAGGGACCGGCTGGGCCTGAGCGGCAGGGCCAGGTGTGCATAGATTGGCACCGACAGTCCAGGGGGGCGCCTGCCTGGACCAGCATGGGGTGCTCACTAGCCAGCCAGGTGCCCGATCGCGGGAAGGAGCGGCCGTTGTCCATGGAGACGGTGAAGGGGATGCGGCCCGTCTCGTAGAGCAGCGGTGACACGCAATGGACACGGCCCATGGAGTCCACGTGGCCGAGGGTCTGCACACTCTCCTTAAACCTGTGGAGGGAAGGGGTGGCAGGAGAGGCCGGGCCGGGGCGGGCTGTGGGCCCCTGAGCTCCCTGGGGGACCCATTCAGCCAGCGTCCCCGTCCTGGGTCCTCGGGGCGCCACCCAGCACGTGTGTGTGTGGGGGGGCAGCAGGCACGGCCCCTCGCGCTCCCACCTGCAGATCACAGCATCGGTGGGGCCCGTCCACCTGAGATGCTGCACCAGGAAGTCCTTGCCGCCCATCATGGAGCCCGAGTGGGGCTGAATCTCCAGGCAGAAGTCCCGCAGGTCGGGGCAGCAGGTGCCCAGGCCGACGCAGGTCGGGTGGCAGGAGCACAGGCTGCCCCGGTCCCCACAGTGGTTGGAGCAGGTCCCCTGGGCCCCTGGAGAAGAGGTCCCTGAGCAGCTGTCCCCCGCGGAGGGCCCCCCTCCTTCCCCCCCCCCTCCACCCCCGTCCTGTCGGGCTGTGTCTGCTTCCGGGAGCCCGTTCGAGAGGAGCGTGCCCGGCCGAAGGCGGTCGGGGTCGTGTGTGGACAGTGGACACCACAGGGCCTGTGGCCGGGTGATTCTCACACGGGTCCCCCAGCAGTTCACCCGAGAGACCAGCTCGATACAGTGATGGCGAACCTGTGACACGCGTGTCAGAGGTGACACGGGAACTCATTTTTTTGGTTGATTTTTCTTTGTGAAATGGCATTTAAATATATGAAATAAATATCAAACATATAAGTCTTTGTTTTACTATGGTTGCAAAGATTAAAAAATTTCTATGTGTGACAGGGCACCAGAGTTAAGTTAGGGTTTTTCAAAATGCTGACACGCCGAGCTCAGAAGGTTCGCCGTCGCTGGTAGAACGAGGGGAGGGAGGGCAAGTGCCCCCAGACGGACAGCTCTGCAGCGTGGGAAGGAGCCCTGGCCCTAGCAGGTGTGGCATCTGCTCTGGGACTGTCTGCCACGGACGGATGGACAGGCAGGGGGACAGAAGGACGGGGCGGGGGGGGGGGGGAAAGAGCATCAGCCTGCAGAGGGGAGGGTCCGGGTTCGATCCCTGTCAGGGCGCGTGCCCAGGTTGCAGGCTCCATCCCCAGCAGGGGACGTGCAGGAGCTGATGCGTCTCAGTGGCCCCCGTGAGGGGCACAGGGGCCTGTCTGCACGACCTGGTGGGGGTGCTGGGCTGGGGCCACGCCCCAAAGGGGACAGTCAAAGGCCAGGCCTGGGCAGAGCCTCCCCGGTGGCCCCTCCCCCAGCACGGGGTCGGGCACATCAGAGGCCAATAAATATTTATTGGCTGAGGATGAGCTGATGGTTCCCGGATGGGGCTGAGTGATGCCAGGGAGGCAGGTGGCAGGAGGGTGGTGGCTCTTCTCTGCTGGGGAGACAGGGACGGTCGGGGGCTGGGAGCCCCGTGACCTCCAGCCTTGCTCAGAGGGCAGAGGCAGGCAGCGGGGGGGGGGGGGGGGCGGGGGCGGGCAGGGTCCTGGCTCTGAAGTGTGGTTCTTCCGCTCTTTTTCTGGGGCCCACATCCTGCCTCTGGCCAAGAGTGCGGGCGGGTGGGGTGTGGGGCGGGGGACTAAGGGGGGCTCCTCCATGGTCAAGCACACCCTCCATCAGGGCTGGGGTTCAGGCCAAGGGCTCTTTGGAGCTGCCACCCGCCCAGCCACTCCCCTCCCGGGCAGCAATGCCTCCAGCTCCCAGCAGGTTTGGGGGGGGCACCATCCCTGCTGGGTGGCCCCTTGACCCTAGAACCCCCCGTTTCTTCCCAGGCCCCCAGGACAGCCCACAGCTAGCCTGGCAGGTGGCCAGAGGCTGAGCGAGAGGGGCATCTGCTCTGGGACTGTCTGCCACAGAAGGACAGACGGGGACAGGAAGACAGGGTGGGACGTACCTGCCGCGGGCCAGGGGCCGGGGCCGGGGGCCGTGGCGAGCAGCAGCAGGGCCCAGGGCAGCAGGAGCGGCTTCATGGTGCAGCGTGTCCGCAGCGGGCGGTGCAGCAGTGCGGGAGGCTGGGAGGCTGCAGGCCGGCTAAATTCCAGAGCCCGCCCCGCCCGCCCTGCCCCGACGCCCCGCCTGCCCGCCCCGCCCAGCCCCGCCTGCCCTGCCCGCCAGCCCCTCACTGGGTCCCTCTCAAAGTCCACAGGTGCCTGCGCGCGCGCCAGCAGGGCCCCACCTGTGCCCTTAGCACTTTCCTGGCCGGCTTGGGGCTGGGGAGGGGGGGTGCAGCCCCAGCGGCCGGACCTCTGGTGCTAGAGGAGCCGGATGTCCCGAGGCTGGGGCTCTGACCGCTGGATCCTAACCCTGGCGCCTGCTGAGTGGCTGGGGAGGCTCCCGGAAGGGCCTGAGCTTCGGGGAGGGAAGGGGGGGGGGTCAGGGGATTGCACTTGGGATCTCAGGACTCTGCTCCGTGGAGGTCTCCAGGCCTCGGTTTTCCTGTAGGGAGGTGCCTGGGCCCTGAAGGAGGCCCCCGGCTGTGTGGTGGGGTGGGGGTAGGTGGGCAGGAGTTAACAGGTTTCGCTGGGATCTCCAGGGAGGTGCCGATTGGGGAGGGAGGGACCCGGGTGGGGAACTAGGACCAGAGCCCGGGATTCCGGAGAGAAGCTGCCCAGCCCCACCCTGAGGTGCTGTCCCTCCCGGAGTTTGCATAATCTCTGTGTTCCCCTCCCTCCTGGCCATGCAGGTGAGGAAACTGAGGCCCAGCCGAAAAGGTGGGCCCGGGGAGGGGCAGCACTAGGAAGGCCAGGCAGCCCCCCCGAGGTGCGGGCGGCGGGCGGGCGGGCTGGGAGGGTCCCGGCCTGGAATCCACTCCGGCCCTGTCCCTGGGGCTGGGTGTGCAGAAGGGTAGATCGGCTCTCCCAGACCCTCTTCTCAAGGTCTCCGATCTCGGCTGCTACCTGCTCCAACTCCGGGTCCGCCAGCCTGTTCCCCGGGCACCGCCCCTCTCAAGTGGCAGGCAGGCGAGCCGGAGTTGCGCCAGAGAGGTGGCACCTGCAGGCACCAGGGAAACCAGTCTCGGGGGTTGGGAACACACGTCCCAGCTGGGCTGCTGGGGGCTCGGGCACCTCCTGTGGGCATGAGGCAGGTTCGGGAGAAGCTAGGAAAGTTCCGTGGCAAGTGGGATGGGGGAACGGAGGCAGAGAGACCCCCTGGCCTTTCATAGCGCGGCTCAGGGGTGTAGACGGCCATGACCTCTCCTCCCCACAGATAAGATCTAGGCCTCCGTGGGTATTTCAGCGCCAGGCCCAGAGAAGCAGCAAAACCAGGACCTGCCGCAATGACTGATGACCCCCTGCCCGGTGCTGACCGATGGGCAGAGACCAGGACCCGAAGGGGCACAGCAAGAAAGCCGAGGCAGCCTCTATTCATCAGCCCCTCCACTCCCAGCCTTTGACAAACTCTCAGAACAGCACGGCTGGTGGTTCAGTGGTTAGAGCGCCGGCCGGCTCACCGATCCTGGCCCCGGTCAGGGCTCGTCGGGGAGGCAGCCTACGATGTGTCTCTCTCACATCGACGTTCCTCGTCCTCTCTCTCTCCCTCCCACTTTCTGAAAATCACTGGAAAAAATATCCTTAGGTGAGGATGAACAGTAAAAAAAAAAGCCAAAGACTCTCCGAGAGCGCAGCACGCCCACACCTTTCCCTTCCTCCTCTTCTCCCCCACAGGCACGAACCCCCTAAACGCTAAGGGTCCCCAGAGACTTGCAATCAGCGGAGCAAGAGGTGGCAGCAGCTTCTCCCAGGCTCACCCCTACCCTGTCTCCCCGGCCCCCTTCCCTCCCCTTCCCCCGGGGCCAGACCAGCCCCACCGGGGCTCCTGGTTTCGCTGGCCCCAGCTGTAATAAGTGTGCCCTCAAAATCACAGACTCGCCTTGTGAAATCTTTCCTGTAGGGCAGCGGTTCTCAACCTGGGCTGCACATTAGAATCACCTGGGAATCTTTTTAAAATCCTGATTTCTGGGCCTCATCCTCCAGAAATTCTGTTTCTTTGTTACTAATGTTGTGGCCCCACCCCATCACAAAAAAAAACACAAACCCAGAATTTCCAGAGGATGAGGCCCAGAAATCAGGATTTAAAAAAGATACCCAGGGGATTCTAACGTGCAGCCCAGGTTGAGAACCACTGCTGTAGGGAATTGGGAACCGGCACGCCAGCCGAGGCAGACCCGCTGGGGCCTGGGCCCCTCTGCGGTAACAGGCCGGGGGTGGGCACTGAGGCCCAGACGGGGAGCAGCCGGACACCCAGCCTGGGGGCTGGCGCCGGGACTCAGCCCAGGCCCAGGGCCCAGGTGTTCCCGGGGCCGGGCTAGCGAAGGACGGTGGTGGGAATGCCCGGTGGGCTGAGGTTCCCAGGAAGCGGGTCCGCAGACCAGGAGAAAGGAAGGCACCGTTTCCTCTTTCTAGCCCGGCCCTCCAGCTGCATTTATTTTATTTATTATTGATTGCAGAGAGGAAGGGAGAGGGAAGGAGGGAGAAACATCAGTGAGAAGAGAGCCATGGATTGGCTGCCTCCTGCATGCCCCCTCCTGGGAATCAAGCCCGTAACCCGGGCAAGTGCCCTGATGGGAAATCAAACCCGGACACCTTCAGTCTGCAGGCTGACACTCTATCCACTGAGCCACACCGGCCAGGCCCAAGGAAAGCCTTGGAAAGAGGAAGGGAGAGGCCTGGGTTGGTTGGCTCCCGTACACACCGAGGCACGTGTCCTGACGGGACTGCCGCCTTTTGGTGCGAGAACAACGCCCAACCACCCTGTATCCTGCACGGAGCCCCCTCGTGTGGCTGGTCCTGCGAGAGGGTGTGTGGGGGTCCCTTCCTGATGCAGACCCTGCCCCTTGGGACCACCGAGAACCCCACCACATTGGGGTGCAAGCCAGCTCCTCAGCACAGCCTGGGCCCTGCCTGCCCCCAGCCTCCGCCATCCCCACACCAGAGGGACCAGCCCTCACCCGTGTTGAGGGGACCTCCTCACCCCCTTCCCGGAAGGGTCTGTCCTGCATGGCTCCGGCCTGGGCACCTGGGGCTGCAGAAGGCCTGCGGGAGGAGGAGCCGGGGACTCTGGACAGCGATTGGCTGAGGGAGGCCCGTGAACAAAGAGTCAGAAAAAACGGTTGCATCTTTATTAGAAAAGAAACCAAAAAAAGGGAGTGGGGGGACCCGACACAGGCAGGGCCCGCTTGTCGGCTCTCCTGGCCTCGGCCCTGGCTGGGCTGGGGCACGGCGAGTCAGCATTTCATAGAAAAGGCGGCCGCGGTGCCAACTCCCACCATCGCCGTCCTTTTCACGCGGCTGAGTTGGGCCTCCCCTGGGCCCCACTTGGTGGGGTCAGCCCCCAACCCAGGCGGGCAGGGAGGAGGCCACGTGGGAGGGAGGCCCGGCAGCTGGGGTGCACCGGGCCCTGGGGCGTGGCGGGCCCGGCAGAGGGGGTGCACTGGGCCCTGGGGCGTGGCGGGCCCGGCAGAGGGGGTGCACTGGGCCCTGGGGTGTGGCGGGCCCGGCAGAGGGGGTGCACCGGGCCCTGGGGCATGGCGGGCCCGGCAGTGGGGGTGCGCTGGGCCCCAGGCGTGGGTCCGGCCCTCAGATGTCCATGTAGTCGTCCTCGTCCGTGTCGCTCTCCAGTGAGGACTCCTGGCTGGACGTCTCCAGGACCTCCAGGGCTGGCTGGCACAGGCTCTCCTTCCGCACGGTGGCAGCCGACTGGGCAGACAGGATGGCTGACTGCAGACCGGGCAGGGCACTGGTCAGGCGGCCGGCCCGGCCCCAGGCCCTCGGCGCCCGAGCCCCCACCAGCCCCCGCCCGGCCCCAGGCCCCCGGCGCCCGAGCCCCCACCAGCCCCCGCCCGGCCCGTCACCTTCAGCTTCTGCTTGGTCTCCTCCGAGATGCTGCCCTTGGGCGAGAGCAGGGTCGGGGTGGGCGGCGTGACGGTGATCTCGGGGGGGAACTTGGTGGCGGCCGAGGGGATGACCAGCTTCGGCATGTTGGGCAGGGGGCGAGCTTTGGCCCGGCTGGGCTCCGCCTGGCCCAGGTGGCCCTCGGGAGGCTGGGCGCTCCCACTGCTGGGCACCCTGGAGCTGGCAGCTGGGGGTGGGCCACGGGCTGAGCCGGGCTCAGTCTCCTGGGCCTACCTGCCCCTCCCCAATTCGGACCCAGAGCCCAGGGTGCCCACCGTCCCCTCACGCTCCAGCGGCACGGGCTCCGTGTGCCGGAGCCGGAGGCAGCAGCTGCACCGCCAGCCCCTGGGGAGCTGTGGGAGCCTGGCTGGCCTCCACGTTCCTGCGAGCGCTGCCTTTATAAGGAGCCCGTCCACAGCGCAGGCGGCGCCAGCCCTGCCTCCGAGGGGGCCTGGCCGGCTGGGGCGGCGGACGGCAATGGGCTCTGACCGGCGCCACTGGCCAGCCCCGCTGCCTGCCTGCCCCGCCCCTGTGCCTGCCTCCCTGCCCCATTGGGCACCCTCTGCCCGCCCTCGCTTCCCCCTGTGGAGCTGAGGGTGGGAAGTGGGACTCTCGGGGCTCCTGTCCTCCCCCTCCCTCCTCCCCATCCCTGGGGCCTCCCCTCCCTGTCCCCCCATCCTTCCAAGGAAGGGAGGCGCTGCTGCTGGGAAGCCCACCCTGGCAGCTCTCCGAAGCCTTACCCTGGCCACCGGCGGGCTCAGCGCCTGGAAGGGGGGCGGCCGCAGCAGGCCAGCCATGTGGCTCTGCTGGGGGGCCCTGGGGGGTCGTCTTCACCTGCTCGGCGCACGGCGGCTCCTGGGGCGGGAAGCCGGCACCCTCTGCCCCTCCTGCCAGCTCCTCTCCCTCTGTGGGCACACGGGGGCGTGGTTACCGCCTCACCCGGTCCGAGGGACAGGGACCACCCCCCACGCCCTGGGACAAGGCCTGGTGAGGCCAGGCGGTGCTGGCAGGAAACCGCCGTCGCCCCTCCTGCACCTGGACCCTGTGCGCCTGACACAGGGGTGGCCACACCGAGGCACGAGCCCCCACCGCCCAGCTCACAGGAAGGGCGATCAGAACGAGTCAGAACTGCTACGACCAGAGTGGACGGAGCGGTATGTTGGCACCGTGCCCTCCCACCAGGCCGCACCTTCCCTGGCACGGGCCAGGGCCAGGAACTGGCCTTGGTTGAGCCAAGGACTGGATGGGCCCGAGGGACAGAGATGCACCATGGCCAGCAGCCAGGCCATTAGCCAGCCGCCTGCTTGCTCCCAGGCCCCAGCCCCGCCCCCCTCCGCTCCCAGCTGCATCCAGGCTTCTCCAGGGTCCGGTCCTGATCCGGTCCCTCCTCCTCACTGGGGCCCAGAATCCCCTGCCACACTGGCCAGCGCTCCTCCCCGCCCCTCCTACTCTGCCACGGAGTGCCCTCTGCCAGGAGCACCGCCTCCTCCTGCAGGTGCGGGGCCGCGCCCACCCGGCAGGAATGACAGCTCCTGGTGCCCGACACAGGCCGGTGTGACCAGCCCCGGCCCCTGCTGCCCCATCAGCCTGGCAATCAGGGAACAGATTGTCCGCACACAGCGCGGCAGGAGGGGGCTCTGGGCTCCTGTGCGCCCTCCTGGGCCCAGGGCAGGGAGAGCAGGCCTCCTGCCCCACGCAGATGGCGCCCTGCAGGAAGCAGACCCTCTTCCTCCAAGAGCCCATCAGCCTGCCCCTGCCCCCCTCACAGGCCTGCGAGGTCACGTGTGCACAGGGCCGCACCCACCCCAGTCTCCTCCTGAGGACTTCATCCCTTTATCTGTTGATCCCAAGATAAAGAGATAAGCCTCAGCCTTCCTGTGAGGAGGAAACAGTTAAACCCGGCCGGTCCCGCCCTCTCACCACTCTACAGACGGGGAGACTGAGGCACTGGAGGGTGAGGTTCAGAGAGGAGGTGCAGGGTGCACTCCGGGGTGAACGGCTGACGAGTAGCAGGGGGCCCTGCCGCATCCCCACTCCCAGCTCAGGGATCACCAGGCTGCAGGGGGCCCCGCCCCACCCCCTCCCACTCTGCAGGCAGGAGCTAGCCTGCTGCCGCTGGTGGGAGGGGCCTCACCCCACCGATGGACAGGACTGGACTCACCTGGGCCGGGGGAGGCCCTGCTGGGGGCGGCCTCGGGCCTGTGTGGCTGGGGGGGCCCGGGGTCCTTGGACGGGTCTGGGGTGGAAGCTGACGTGGAGGGAGGGCAGGAGGTGGCGGCGGAGGCGGCAGGCAACGCAGGCCGGGGCTTGGGGTGGGCGTCGCTGGGCCGTGGGAGGTCTGCTGGCACAGGGTCAGGGGCTGCGGGGGTCACAGCCGCAGGGAAGAAGTTCTCTCGACTGTCCTTGGGGTGCTTTGGGGTGGTGGGTGTGTCCCCTGAGGCCTGTGAGGGCGAAAGGGAGGTGAGGCAGGCAGGCTGGGCAGCCCGAGCCCGCACTGTCCCGCACTCAGCCCCGCTCTGGCCACACTGCCGGCCGCTCACAGGCAGCCCCCGAGGACCCTGCCGGGACCCAGCGTCCCTCTCGGGGAGGACGCCCAGGCTGTGGCGGGGACTCAGAGGCGGCTCCTGGGCACGGGCTGGAGTGTCCGAGGTGGGGGCTGCAGTGACGGGGCCAGTCCTTGGGGCGACGTCCCAGAGGCGCCTGAAGAGGCTGAAGGACCTGGAGGGACACTCCCGCGCTCCAGCCTGTCCCCGCCCGGCCAGCAGGGACTGCCCGCAGCCCGGCTACAGGCCTTCAGTTCTCCACCCGCTGGGGGGGGCGGGGACGGCACAGCTCCGCAGGAGGGGACAGCACAAGGGGCCTGGTGCCCTGAGCCCCTCAGAGCAGAGGCGAGGACCCACCGCACTAAGTGGTGGGACCCCCGTGGAGGCTGTCAGCTCGGGTGAGCCTCCTGCCGGCGGGGGCACCTCGTCAGGCCAGTGCCCCCGGACCTGCCTCTCCTGACACTGCTTCTGCATGAGATCCCACCCAGCTGCAGGCGGTGGCGTTGCCCCGAGCTGCGACCCGGGCTGGCGGGGGGTGGGCAGACAGGCCGGGGGTTGGGCAGCGTGGGTCCCGGTCCTCATGACAGAGAAGGAGCTGAACCGAAACAGGTCACACAGAGGTGGGTCTGGGCTGTACGATGGTCCCCCCACAGGCCAGTGGTCAGGGGCTCCCCATGGCCTGAGGCTCAGCTCCCTCCTGCCCACCTCTCCTTGGCCCCACTGACCACAGGCGCGGCCGGTACTCGGTTCTCGGCTGCAGCCCAGGGCCTGCGGTGGGAGGCCCCGCCCCGGCCGCAGGGTGGGGCTTACCTGTCTCTGGGCAGCGGCCCCCAGGTGCACCTGACAGAACTTCACGGCCTGCTCCAGCGCAGCCTCCTCGTCCACCTGAGCAGGGGACACCCCGAGTCAGAGGCCCGGCCCGGCTCCTGAGGAGCCTCCCACCGCTGAGCCCGGCCCAACCCCCTGGGGAATCCGGGCAGGTGCCCCCATCCCCGCCGTCTGCCCCCAGGACCAGAGCTCTGGCCCATCCGGCCACGCCCAGCTCATGCCCGTGACCATATTCTTTTTAAAAAAATCGATTTCAGAGGAGGAGGGAGAGAAACATCAATGAAGAGACTCATGGGTCGCTGCCTCCTGCACGCCCCCTACTGGGAGATCGAGCCCACAACCCTGGCACGTGCATAGGTCAACCGGCTGAGCCTCGCTGGCCAGGCCAAAGGTTGCCTCCTGTGTGCGTCCTGACCGGGACTGAACCTGAAACCTGGTATCAGAGGACTCTCTGACCAGCTAACTCTCCGACCAGGCGGCAATCACTGTACGTGGAGGAGGAGCTACGTGCCCGACACATTTTTTTAGAAACAGGAAGGTACAGTCGGAAGGACGGCGGCTCCTCGCGTACTCAGGAAGGTCGGTCTCTGAGGAAGGGCCCCGAGCCCGTCACGCGGTGGCCGCGGGCTCTCCCTGCCCTGGATTTGGTAGATTTCTGTAAGTGGCTCATTTCCTTTGGAACCGAACACAGGCTTGTGAAAGCGGGGCATGTGTTTTGTGCGTTTACCCAGTCTTACGGTGTCGTGACACGTGCACCGTGTGTGAAGCACACAGCTCGGTGCCCCGGCACGCCCACTGTTTCTGAGCGGGGACCCCCGGACAGTGGACAGCGGGATGGTGGGAACCACACCTGGTACACCCCCAAGCCAGGCCCTCGAACACCGGGAGACAGGCGGCTCCGCGGGCAGGACCCGCCGCCCACACCCACCTGCTTGATGAGCATGTACGTCTCAGCCATGATCCTCTCGATGCGGCCCAGGTCGTAGGCCACGCCCTTCTGGCCCTGCTGCCACACGCGGTAGGCGTCCAGCAGCAGCGTCTTGCCCGACTCCGTGTCCTCCAGGAGCTTCCTCTTGCGGCTGGGCCGTGGCGGCGGCTCCTCGGGGTGGCCACCTGCCCTCGGGGCGGAGGCGGCCGTGGCAGGGGCCGGCTGGGCGGGGGTGAGCGGGCTGGGCTGCTGCCGGGCGCTGATGCTCAGCTCCTCCAGGGACAGCTCGGCGGGCCGGCTCTCCGGGGCCCGATCTCGGGGGGAGCGGCCTGGCGGCAGGGGCAGCGCCCGCTCGGAGTCCAGGCGGCGCGCGGCAGCCTCACCGGTGTCCATGGGCTCCGTGGGGCCCACCCGGGGGCTCTCCTTGTCCTTCCGCTCCCCGCCCTGGTCTGCACCGTCTCCCGCGTCCATGGCCACGGGCCGGTGGTTGAGGGGAGACGCTTTGCCCCCTGGCTCGGCCCCAGGCCCCGAGCCATCAGCCAGGGGGGGCTTCTTGGCGTGGGGGAGGCCCTCCTGGCCGTCCTCGGGGCTGGCCTTGTGGGAGACGTCGGTGGTCATCCTGGCTCCGGAGAGGCCGCAGGCCTTGGGCCCTGGATGTTCTGACCCCTAGAGAAGCCGAAGGGAGAGACGTAGCCTCAGTGTCTCCACCAAAAAGCACCCGGGCACCAGGCTGGCCCAGCCAAGGCCACTCCGGCCCTGCCACCCGCCTGCGGGCCGGGGCCTTTCCCAAGGAAGGCGCTCCCTGCCAGACCCCCAGCCTGGAGAGGGCAGTGGGGCTGGAGGGGGCCGGCTGCAGACAGGCCTGGGCCAGGCTAGCTTCCCGCAGCAGGAGCCTCGGGGCAGCCCTGGGCGCCGGGTGGGGGGTGGCCGGCCAGGCCTGCGGCAGGGCCAGTCCTGTCCTAGGCTCTCACGTGGCCCCAGTGCAGAGGCCGGGGGGAGGGGTTAGGGGGCTGCCCTGGGCCCTGCACCCCAGCCCAGCCAGCCCCACTGGGCAGGGGTCTACAGGGGACTGTTCTCACCCAGGTCCCATCTGCTAAGCCAGTGGCCCAACCCCTGGGCCTCCGGTGCTCAGCTGTAGAACAGGCGAAGACTGCGCGGGCAGGGACCGTGGGCCGGGCGCTCTGAGTCCCGCTCAGCCAGTGGGCAGGGACCGTGGGCCAGGCGCTCCGAGCCCTGATCAGCCAGTGGAGCTGGCGGGCAAGGGGACGGCCGGCTTTGCCATCTGTTTTGTCGTTACAGATGCTGTTAGCAGGGCTCAGGGCTGGGACAGGGAGCCGTGAAGCAGCAGCCTGGGGAATGTCACTATCACCCCCACTGACCACAAGCCCACGTCTGCCTCATGTGCTGGCACCTGGCTACGTGCCTGCGCACGACTGTGCTAACTCCCACCTGGGGCGGCAGGAGGTGCCATTCGCAGGCGGAGACGCGAGGGCACAAGGAGTGAACACGGGCCCGGGACCCCAGGGGGGAAGGAGGGCGCGGCGGTACCTCCGCGAGCTCGCTCAGCGAGTCCTCCAGCACCTTCACCGTGAGGATGAAGGCCCGCTGCGCCAGGACCTGGCGGTCGGCATCTCGAAGATACTTCCTGCAGGCACACGGGGGGCAGAGAGGGTGGCAGAGTGTCACACAGCACTGCTGGGCGGGGGCCAAGCCCCTCCTGTCCCGGAAAACCTGCCCGACCCTCAGGTGCCCATCTGCCCAGGTCTGCTCTCCAGGAGCTGCCCTGGGCTCGCAGTGGGCGGGGCCCGCTCAGTGAGCACCAGGGCTCTGGCTTCTCCCCCACAAACCTGTGCGCCCCAGGACCCACCGAGGCCCCTGCCCAGCGCCTGGCACAGGGCAGCTGAATGAGACGGGGAGGAGGGGAGGCGGCACAGGCATGGGGACAGCTGCTGGCAGCGCGGGGACCCACAGCCGGGCCAGACTTGTGACTGCGTCTCTCGTGGGTCCCCCACGCCCCCTGCACGTGGCAGCTGTGGCGGGTGTCCCTGGGTACTGCGTGCCCCCTGCCCTTTCCGGGAGAGGGTTCCCTGGTTGCCTCTGAGGCCCTGGCCCTCCTGGTGACTGGCCTGCTGTTACTGGTGCTCCCCTGGGACACCCAGCTCTGACCTGGCTTGTTTTCCCACGACCTAGGGCATCCCTGGTGCCCACGGTCGGGGGAACAGGAGTGGGAAGACTGGACCGTCAGAGTCCCGGTGGGGAAAGGTGCGCATGGACCCCAGGCTCTGGCAGAGAGGCCGAGGGGAGGGCCGCGCGCTGCACTCACTTGCCCTGGTCCGGGGTGCGCTGCAGCATGGAGGACACCCTCAGCAGGGTGCCGTGGTCCCGCAGCTGGGCCAGCACCTTGAGCAGCAGCACGATGGAGCGGTTCATGTGCCAGGCGAAGCTGCCCGGCCGGTCGATCTCGTCCACGGGGATCCGCCAGATGCCCTGCGGGGTGATGGGGGGGGGTGAGAAGGGCTGTACCTGGCGCTGCCACGGTGCCAGGGGGCTCTCCCCAAGGGGGCGGAAGTGTGGCCACTCCACCTTGCTCCCCCCCAAATGGCATGAAAGGGTCCCCATGCTGCTGTGCTCCCCCCTTTGAATGCGTCCACGGCACTTGATCTGTGTCTCCTACGGGAAGCACGTGGGTCGCAACTGACCAACGACAACCACTGGTCAAACAGGAAGCTCTGTGCCTCCTGCCTGCACAGGCGGATTCGCAGGGAGCCCGATTCCTGGAGCTAAACTGAGGGTCAAAAGGTCGCCGCCGTGAGCGTGAGCCTGAGCGTCCGGCAGGTGTCGCCAGCCAGGTGCAGGCGTGGGACCGTCCCCCACGCACCCTCCCTCCAGCAGCATCGGGAAGCCAGGTGTGAGCAGGAAATGCCCTGCGGCTCCCAGGATGCCGGGCCCACTAACGCGCCTTTGTCCGCGGTTTGTTCTGGCCAAGACGCCTCCGCCACTCCTCGCCCGTCCTGCCCGCCGTCTGACGGCTGGGCCGGGGCAGGGCTGGCTCTGGGGAGCACCCTCGCCTCCCTCCGCCTCGCCTCCGACCCCGAGGGCCAGGGAGTGGCTGACAGCGAGCGGCCTCAGGCCCGAGGCCAGGACAGGAGGACGCACGTCTCTGCAGCAGGACCCTCAGGCCTGGAAAGGGCTGGCAGCCCCCAGACAGGCCCGTGGCCAACACCCACAAGAAATCCCGGCTCGGAACAGACCAGGGCTGTGAGCGACGCTGCCTCCTCCGCACCGGCCCACAGTGCGGGGTCCAGGCAGTGCCCCCCCCCCAGGCCTGGTCCCTGGACGCTGATGACGGCCTGGCACCCACCCACCAGGCCAGGGAGGGGAGCCGGGCACCTCCCGCTCGGAGCCATTCGAGCAAGAGGACCTGAGACCCTCAGCTCCGGGCTGCCCCCAGGTGACCCTGGCAGCCCACCCTGTTCTGACGCAGCGGCGGCTGGGAAGGTGCTGCTTCTGTCACCCGCCAGGCCCCGCAGTGAGGACCTGGCCTGCGAGGCCCTACAGACATCGGCGTGGTCCTCACCACAGCTTTATGCTCAGAGAAAGCCCTCGGGCCACGCAGCCGCCCCCGACCCCTGAGGATCAGAGGGAAGCTCGGCCCTGGCCCCTGGGTAACAGGAAGGGGAGGAACGCGGGCAGCACTGCCCAGCCTCCTGCCACCGCCACAGGCGCCTGCCGGTGGCCGGGGCCACAGGCGGCTGGGACCTGGGTGTGACCGTGCTGCTGGGTCTCACTCTACCACAGAGCCACAACCCACGGAACCTCCTCGGGAGCCACCAGGAAGGACAAGGGTCACATTTGCCTTCAGATCGTGTCTGGGGTGGATGTGAGCAGAGGGGCACTGACTTCTCTGGGCCCCTCCTACGCCACCCCTGCCATCCACACCTGTGTGGCCAGGGCACAGGCAAGGGGGAGGAGGGAGGGGGTCTGGAGACGGCCCCCGGGGACTCGGGGTCAACCTGGCCGAGAGGTGGGCAGAGGCAGGGGTCGTGGGGGCCTCAGATATGGTTTCAGTGCCGTGAGGCTCCAGGTACTTGGGTATCTGGGCTTCAATGCCTGTCCTCCAGGCCTGCAAGGGGGTGCCCACCTCGGTCCGCACATCTGGGGAGCTCACCGCCTCTGGGGGGACCCATTCCACCACCAGTGAATTACTAGAAAAGGCCCCTTCTCACACTGCGCTGGAACCCAAGCCTGCCCCGTGTACCCCTAAACCCCTGCTCCAGCTCAGGCCTCATCCAGCCTCTTCCTTCTTCTCTTGCCCCCCAAATCCATCCACCCGGCAAGGGCCAGGGCCAGCTTGGGAAGGACAACATGCGGCCTCCCTCCCTGCTTATGGCCCCACAGGGCCTCCTGCACCCATTCAGCTGCTCTGAGCCGTGCGGCTCTCACACCTCTCTTGCCTCAACTCGGGACACTTACTGCCCACTCGCATGGCCGTGAATCTCACAATTCTTAAGATGGCCTCCTGCCTCCTCTGCCCGGCTGACATCACCTCCAAGCCCTGCTTGCTTGCTGCCCCCCTAAGACTCTGCCGGAACCACTGGGGGCCAGCCCTCCGATGCGCGGGCGGGGTGAGGGGGGGTTCGGGATATGCCCTAGACAGGAGCGGGTCTCCTTCAGCTCTGGGTCTGGGCCCCGACACACACTGGCTGAGCAAGGCTCGGGGAGGGCTGGCTCCCGCATCCCCGCGGCCCCTCGCCTGGAGGTTGCCAAGGTGGCAGGTGCACCCAGCCCTGCACGGGGGACGGGAGCAGGCGGTGACACTTTTCTGCACTGCAAAGGCAACAGCCAGTCCCCACCCCACACGCACTGGGATGGGCAGGGCCCCGGCCACACAGGCGGCGCGGGCCGGGCTCCTGGTGGGGCGAGGGAGGGCCAGCGCTCCTCCCCCGAAAACAGGGCTGCAGAGGCCCTGCCGGGGCAACACTCTGGCTCCCGGCGGGGCAGGGCGGGCAGTGGGCACAGCAGCCCTCACAGGTGGGGGGGTAGGGCCCCTGTGGACAGGGATCCCATGCACCTGCTCTGCGCCCAGGTTCTGGAACGGAAGCCAAGAGGCATGTACCCGTTTGATTCTCCCCTTGGGGAGGGGGGGTTGGGGGGGGTGAGCCCACCAGCAGCTACGGAAACTCCCTGCAGGCTCCATGCTCTTCGGGGGCTCACGGGGACTGCGCAGCGCAGCCCCACACGCCAGCCTCGCCAGGGATCGTGGCGCCAGGGCTGCCGTCTGGTCACTGAAGCGAGGCAATCCTCATCCAAGACGGGTTCTGCAGGCACGCCTCCCGTCACACACACACACGGCACTGCGCGCCCACTCGCTCCCTTTGGGATTCCCCCCTCCTTCCTGCATCCCCTCCCGGATCGCAGGATGCTGCCCACAGGAACCTGTGGCATCAGTTACACAATCGTGCCCATGTGCCAACAGCTTGGCCAGCTGACGCTGCTCACTGGGGAGGTAGGAAGCCGCGGCCCAGCGAGGCAGCCTGCCCCCGCCACCCTGGACGGACGCGTCCAGGCTGCGTGTGGGTTCCCGCCTCAAGTTCGGGCTGGAGGGCCTGTCTGTGCAGCCTCTCCACAGCCAGGCAAGGGTCCCTGCGCCCCGGAGCCAGACTCCCGAGGGGCTTCCAGCTAATCCCCGCAGAGGGCCAGGGCCACCCTGTGCGGTCAGGCCTGGCCGTATCCCTGCATAGGAGAGCTCCCTACCCACCCATATCCCTTCCAGGAAGAGGGCCCCTACCCACCCATATCCCTTCCAGGGAGAGGGCTCCCTACCCACCCATATCCCTTCCAGGAGAGGGCTCCCTACCACCCATATCCCTTCCAGGGAGAGGGCTCCCTACCACCCATATCCCTTCCAGGAAAGGGCTCCCTACCACCCATATCCCTTCCAGGAGAGGGCTCCCTACCACCCATATCCCTTCCAGGGAGAGGGCTCCCTACCACCCATATCCCTTCCAGGGAGAGGGCTCCCTACCACCCATATCCCTTCCAGGGAGAGGGCTCCCTACCACCCATATCCCTTCCAGGGAGAGGGCTCCCTACCACCCATATCCCTTCCAGGAGAGGGCTCCCTACCACCCATATCCCTTCCAGGGAGAGGGCTCCCTACCACCCATATCCCTTCCGGGGAGAGGGCCCCAATCAATCCCTTTTACTCCCAGACGCACGCGCGCAGGCATAACACAAAGCCACCTGGCCCAGCTGGCAGCTGAGCTGAGGGGAGAGGAGGCTCAGCTCTGTCCGGCGAGTGCCCTTTGGGCTGGGAAGAGCCTGGCAGCTGCACAGACAGCCACGTGCACCCAGGGACCTGGGCCACGCGGATGGTCAGCCACGCCCCCCAATGGGAGCTCTACTCGTGGGACAGACACACATGTGGTCGCCATCCAGGTTGAGGGGACGGAAGAGGCAGTTACCAGGGTGACAGGCCGAGAGCAGGAATTTGGGGAGGGGTCACCAGGGGGAGCCAGAGAGAAGCCCAGGAGGAGCAGGAGCTGTAAGAGGGGGGCCTCTCCCAAGGGGGACAGGGGCAGCCCCCAGGGCCGACTCCGTGTCGCCTGGTGTCCTGAGGGGAAGGAGCCAGGGCGCGGGGCGTCTGCCTTAGCTCTGACTCAGCGTATACAGCGCATGTATTCTCCCGCATCATCAAAAACTCCCCACCATTCAAAACGGCCACGGCGCGTCACCCCACGGGATCCCCTCACTAGTCAAGTCCCCACTGGTGGGTGCTGGGGTCTGAGTCTTCAGGGTTATGATGAAGGCGACTGGCTGGCCCGGCCGGCGTGGCTCAGTGGTTGAGCGTCGAGCTACGAACCAGGACACGATTCAATTCCCAGTCAGAGCACATGCCTGAGTTGTGAGCTCGATCCCCAGTAGGGGGCGTGCAGGAGGCAGCCGATCAATGATCTCTCATCATTGAGGTTTCTCTCTTCACTCTCTCTCCCTTCCTCTCTGAAGTTGATTTTTAAAAAAAGTGAGCTGAACAGCCGTCTCCCCGTGGTTTCTCCTGCTCCTCAGGATGGAGCCGAGGGCCACGCGGGCGGGCGGGCGGCGGCCGTGCTCCCCAGGCCAGGCTGGGCCTCTGTCGCCCTGGGCCTCCAGCCCGCCGGGCCCAGGTGCTGTGTGACGATGAGGAGCATGGCTTCCCGGCCCCTCAGCATCCACAGCCCTGTCCCCAGAGAACCCAGGGCTGGAGCACCCCGGGGAGAGCCCCCGGCAGAGGGATCCCTCCAGCCCCCTGGCACAGCCCGCGGTGACTCAGCTTCAAGCAGGCGAGGGCGGGCGCCTGCCGGCAGCCCAGTCCCCGGAGCAGCAGGCGAGGGGCTGGCGGAGACCAGCTGCTGCGGGGGCAGCTGGCCTGGAGCGCGGGAGGGGGCCCCCGGCACGGAGGGAGCTGGGGCAGCCTCGCTCCCCGAGAAGCACCAAGTTGTTTCTAGGACAGTGATGGCTAACCTTTTGAGCTCGGCGTGTCCGCATTTTGAAAAACCCTAACTTAGCCGAAACCGGTTTAGCTCAGTGGATAGAGGGTCGGCCTGCGGACTGAGAGGTCCCAGGTTCGATTCCGGTCAAGGGCATGTACCTGGGTGGCGGGCACATCCCCAGTAGGAGGTGTGTAGGAGGCAGCTGGTCGATGTTTCTCTCTCATCGATGTTTCCAACTCTCTATCTCTCTCCCTTCCTCTCTGTAAAACATCAATAAAATATATTTTTGAAAAGAAAAAAGAAAAACCCTAACTTAACTCTGGTGCCGTGTCACATACAGAAATTTTTTGATCTTTGCAGCCACAGTAAAACAAAGACTATGTTTCTGATATTTATTTCATATATTTAAATGCCATTTAACAAAGAAAAATCAACCAAAAAAATGAGTTTGTGTGTCACCTCTGACACGCGGGTCGTAGGTTCGCCATCACTGGTCTAGGACAACCACGACTCGGGGGAAGCTGGGCTGCAGGCCCTGAGGTTAGGAGCGGCCTCAGGGAGAATACCAACACCCTCCACAGTCTTGGGGAGACACCTGTCACCCACAAACGCACAGGAGCCTCCCAAACGGCAAGTCCACCTGGTGCCTGAGCTCCGGGCCACAGCACTCGCAGGGCGGCCCAGCTTCTCCAACACGTGCTCTCACCCAGCCCTCGCGGCGCGGCGCGCCCCAGGCCCGCAGCAGCAGGGATGACCGCAGAACCCAGCCTCCGGGCAGCCATGGGGAACCCTGGGCCCGGGGCCAGGGCGCTTTCCTGCTGTTCCGAGGAGCTGACGGCCCTCCCCCTCCCACAGCTCGGAGCCTCCATCTGCTCCAGGCCTGAGGTTGGGTGACCCCGGGCAGGCGAGGCTGAACACCCCTGGGGGCAGGAAGTCCTGCGGTTCCCACTGCAAACCCCTCAGGACCGGCGTCTCCGGCTGCAGGGCGTACAGCGGCCGCCAGGGGCGCCATCGCCCTCCCGCCAGGGCGAGGGATTCCCCGCATCCACAGGTCACCCCCCGGCACAGGCCGGGCCGGGGAAGCCTGCCATTGGCCTGCAGTCGCCCAGGGAGACACGCCGGCTGGGCCCCGAGCTGCGCGGCGCCCCCTCCCCTCCGCTCCCCTCCCCGGGAGACGCCGAAACTACTCGGTGCGTCGGGAGCCGGCGGGCAACTCCTCGTGGGCCCCACCCCGGGCCCGGACCCGCATCCCTCTACCCACTCCTCCCGCTGACGGGCAAGGTCCCGCCCGCTCAGGGCTCGGAGCGGACTGGGCACCGCCAAGCGCGGGCACCACCTCCCGCCCCCGCGCCGCTGTTTGAGCGGGAAGGGCCGCCGCCCCGGGGTCCGCTCACCATCCCTGGGAGCGCCCCGCGCAGCTCCTCGTCGCGCCGCCCGCCGCCAAGTTGCTGGGGCCCGAGGCCCGCGAGCAGCTTTCGCTTTCGCGCGCGGCGCACACCCCCGCCCTCCCGCCCGCCCGCGGCCCCGGGCTGGGTCGGCGGGGCGCGCTGCGCCGCGGCTCCCGGCGACGCGGGCGTGTGCGGCTCCCGGTGCCCGCCGCCCGCCCCCGCACGCCGCCGCCCGGCCCGCCCTTCCGCCCACCTGACGCCGCGCAGGGCGCCGGCCCCGGGCCAGGGGAGCCGGCCCACCACCCGCCGACTTCCTCCGCCGCGGCGCCCGGGAACCCACGGCCCGCGGGCTTCCTGCTGCGCCAGGCGGGCGGGGGCCGGCGCCCGGGGGGACTCGGGGAGCTCGGAACGGCGAGCGCCGGGCGGCGGGGAGGCCGTGGCGGCCCAGGCCCCCGCCCCCGGGCAAGCTCCTACCCGCCAGCTCCGCCGTGGCATCTGTGCCGGAGCTGCTGCCGGCGCCGGGCCATGGCCGCGGAGGCGCTCGCGGCGGGCCGGGCGGGGCGGGGCGGGCAGAGCCGGACGGGGCGCGGGCGCGGGCTCGGCTGGAAGCGGGCCCAGCCGCACAACAGACTTTTGTTGGCCGGTCCCCGCGGGGGGCTGCTGACCCGCGGCTGGGCAGAGCGGCGTGGAGGCGGCCCGGAGTGCGGGGCCAGGTGGGCGGCGGCCAGCCACGGCTGCCTCCCCCCGCCCCCCGTTAGCTGTGCGTGGCGCCCCCTGGAGTTGTGCCACGTGGAACCCATCAGTGGGGCAGGACACCCTCAGGGGTCTGGAGAACAGAGGAGCAGGCACTGGGCCCCAGGGTGCGAGGGCGGGGCTGGGCATCCCAATAGGGCAGCACCTCCCTCTGGCCGGGGCAGCCTTCTGTAATGCGGTGAGGGCTGCTCCCGGGCGCGTTTGCCCTGCTGATGCCAGGAAGGGGTCCTGTGCCCATCCCACAGGTGAGGAGTGGGCTCAGCAGGGAAGAGCTTCACCCAGAGCAGATGGCACCCAGCGCTCCTGTGTGGACACAGCACCTTCCTCCCAGTTCCCGAGGGCGGGCTGCCCAGGGACTGGCCCCCCACCCTCTCACCCCTCACCCCCGCTGCTGGTGGACCCTCCAGCCCAGCTCAGGAAAGGCCAGCAGAGGCGGGAGCAGGGCTGGAGGGAGAGAGGTTGCCCCCAAACCAGTTTCTCTCTCACCTCCCCAGCGCCCCAGGCTCCTCGCTCCCTCCTCCCTCCCACACACCCAGAGGCTTCAGGTCCGCCAGGCCCCCATCCAGGTGGCACTTGGCGAGGTGACATCTCCCAAGATGGCTCGTCTCCACCTGTCTTCCGCCCGGGCTGGCTCCAGCCCACTGGTGTTCCCAGGTTTGCCACGCACCCTCGCCAGGTGCCCCCGGTTCATGTCAGCCCAAGTCCAACCTATCCCTCTACCCAAGTCCCGATGTGGCTCTTGGTGGCCCAGGACCTCTGCCCACCCCCCTGGGACCCAGAGGTGGCACCTCAGCACCCCTGGAGGACTGCTACTCTGCCGGGTACTGGGAGGACCAGGCCGGGGCGCCAAGAGGTCAGCCACCTGTAGGCGCCAAGCATGAGGACCAGCCACCCCAAGGCTGTGAGGAAAGCATGGGCCCCCATGAGCACTCGCTATGGGCTGGGTCTCAGGCGAGGAGTTTAACCCGCACATCACTCAAGCCACAGTAGCCCCTCCTCACCTACGTGTGTGTCATCATGACACCCACATTGGGGACGGGTTCCGAGTCGGGCACCGGTTCTGTTCCACAGCAGTGAGCCCAGTCTGGCCAGGACGCACCCTGGGCCTGGACAGCGCCATAGCTGACATTCCTCCTGGCTGTCCTCAGGGCGGGAGCAGACATGTGACACTGCGTTGCACAGCTCATGACCTCATTTCATACCTTATCCACTTCCTGGAAGGCAGACCAAAGGAGGCTGAGGACGTGCCCCTCACACCTGGGCCCGGAAGGAGCGTCTGTGTGGAGGGTGGTTCTAGAATCAGCCCTGCGTCCAGGCCTCCGGGTCTGATCCCTGGCAGCCCAGCACACACCCTCACACCCGGAGCCTGGGTGGCACTCTCGGGAGACGGAGGGAGGGAGCCGCTGGTGATTGTGGGGAGCTCTGGGGGCACCTCGCTGGGAGAAGGTCTGTGTCTGCCAGTCGTCAGCCTCCTGAGCCCTGCTCCTGGCCCCACGGGATGCCTGTACCCTGAGCCCTGTTTGTGCCAGGAGATGGGCACCTCCGTCTCTAGCTGGCAGGCCCAGGAGAGGGAGGCCACACTCTCTGGCCCCCCAGGGTAGCATGCCTGTGTACACGGAGCCCCGGGTGGGGGTCACATGAGCGCCTGCAAGGGCAGGCTTGGTGGGCCTGAGCCCCTCCTGGGACTTGTCAGCACCCTGTGGGGAGCCCCTGGGTCCTAACTGCCTGCAGGGCCCCTGGACATGCAGGGGCACCCGGAAGAGACAGACACCAAGGCCACCCGAGGGCCCAAGAGGTAGAGGTCCCTGCCAGCCTGGGGACCCAGGAGGCCAGGCCGCCCTGACCGCGCCCTGGGCCAGCAGGAGCCTGTGAGCAGGGAGGGGCTGGCCGCTCTGGGTCACCCTGGGTGGGGGGTCCTGGCGCACTGCTCTTGCCTGCTGGCCTGGTCACAGCGAGAGCCCAGGTCGCCCGGCTCCTTTCTGCCGACGGGTCCTCGGCCCCGACCTGGCCTAACCCCAGTCCCCCGGGGGCCGTGCTGCTGGCAGGCGGCCGGAATGTTCTGGGAGGGGTCTGACTTCTCGGCCTTGGCGTTCTGAGATGCCAGCACTTTGAAGCCACAGGCCTTTGCCACTTCTCCCTGCCTCCCTGCCGCGGGGCAGCTTCTCAGCTGAGTGCCCGCTGGAGGCTGCTGGGCCTGAGTGCCACCCCAGCCCGTCCTCTTCCTCTGATGCTGGGGCAGGGCACACGCCTCTCCTCACAGGCGCGCGGCCTGCTGCACCCACTGCACCCTCCGGCCCGGCCGCCTGGCTCAGAGCTGTTGAGACTGCTCTAAGCTGCGCAGAGTCCAGCCGTTATTGCCTGTCTGACCCCCGAGTCAGGACGCAGGTAGAACAGGGAGAGGACCTGCCCCGGGAAACACAGCCAGGCTCCACGCAAGGGTCCCTGTCCCTCAGGCGACGGTCACGCCCAGGCCACGCTCAGCTGCACGGGGACCAGCACGGGAGTCCCTGGGGTGCCTGTGTCCCCACCGGTGCTCGCCGAGAGGGAAGGAGTGCCCGCGGCTCCGTGTCGTCATGAGGCAGGTTCATGCTCCACCAGAGCAGCCTGGGCTGGGCCACAGCACGGCCCGAGCCCGGGGCCTGCACCCGCCTGAGGAGGGCCAGGGGGTCCCTCTCGGGGGGCAAAGCCCAGCGCTGAGCTGGACAGGGATGGGCGGGCGGTGGGTGAAGTGCCACCTGTTCTGCCACGCCCTCACTTTAGAATTCTCACAAGTGTAGAAACCAGCATTTCAAAATCTGTTTTTAATCAACGAAATCCCTGCATTTCCTTCAAAGGGCCTTCTCAACGGACCTGGGCCCATCTCACCTCCTCCACTGACCCCTGACAGCCCTGTCACTTGTGCCCTCATGCCCAGGCCCTGCGTGCAGCCCAGCGCTGGCCGCTCCCCTCCTCCTCCCCTCGGGTCTTCCTACCCGGCCTGGAGGCCACGGCCCAGGCGCAGGGCGCAGGTCTCCTGTGGCCCCCACCCCGCTGTGCAGATGAAGAAACAGCCTCACGGATACTGGCCCACAGGCGGGTGAGGTGAACATGGGGACAGGACACACCAGCAGAGAAGGCAGAGCGTGGGAGACCCACGTGTGGGAGGGAGTCCACACCCATCACCATGGAAACCAGGCAGGAGCTCCTGAGCCCAGAGCTCTGGTTTGGATTTCCAGCCGATGCTGTTCTTTCAGAAGCAACTTGGTCAAACTTTCCAAATAGGAAAAGTGGAAAAAACGAGGGAGGGGGACAGCTCCCAGACTGAAGCTACTCCAAAAGGCCTGGCCGCCGAGCTCAGGGCCTTGTGTGTGTGGCGGAGAGCGGGGGGCGGGGGAGGGGGGAGGCAGAGTAGAGACCCCACGGCCTCTCGGGGTGCACGCCCCTTTCCAGGAGCGTGGGGGGTGGGCTGTAGCCGGAGCAGCTAGGGCCCAGCTCTTCCTGTCCCTGCTGGAGGGGCTGTCCTTCCGTGGTCCCGGCGGGTGGGCGGGCGGGAGAGTGGTGGAAAGACCTCTTTTGGAAAAAGGGCTGGAAACTGCGACAACGCCCACTCCTGGCCTCAGGAGCCCATCCTCCCTGGGGGCTCTCACTGCCTCAGGGAGCCTCAGGGTGGCCAGGGCTGCCTCTCTGGGATCCCCTGGGGCCACCAACGACAGGCCACGAGGGACCCCCAGGAGGCCTTAAGGTAGGAGGGGGATGTGATGAGGTGACGCAGCACACTGTGCCCTCCCCTGTGCCCCCACCCCTGCCACCTCCCACACCCAGAATCCTCGGGGCGGGCGGGGGGGGGGGGGGATGCCGTAGCTGTTTTATGTCCTGGCAGGGTTTATGAAGGCACAATGGGAATGTTAAGGGACAATGGCCCACCAGCGGTGTGGCAAGTGCCAGGCAGGGCAGGATGGTCCCTCCGAATGACCCGTGGCCCGTCCGCCTCCCAGGCCAGGGCGGCCCCTCACTTGGCCCTGTCCTCCCTGCATGGCTGCTCCTGGGTCTCGTGTGGGGCATGGCCACCTCCACACACAGTTGGACCCCAGGGCTCTCGAGTGCCAAGTGCTGGGTGCTCATATCTCCCACCTCCGCGGTGAGACAGGCTGAGTGGTCACCGGGCAGAGGGCAGAGCGCTTCCACCCCTGGCTCAGTGGACCAGGCTCACCACCTCCTTTCCTCACTGCCAACAGGGAAATGTACTGTCCCTCCCCCTGGGGGGGGGCAGGGCCAGGTAAGCAGGACACAGCCAGGGGTGGGCGGTGACAGTAGCGCCGGAAGGCTCCCTTCCCACTGCCCCAGCACCACGCCATGCAGTGTGGGCTCTGCCTGTGCTGTAACCTCGAACCCTGCAGGCTGGGCGCGGTGGTGCAGGAGCAGCCAGGCTCCGTGGGCTGGGAATCCCAGCTCTGTTCCTCACAGGCTGGGGGTGGGCACAGGGAGGACCTGGGTCTGGGGTGAGAGCCACAGGGACCGAGTGAACAGAGCGGAGGCTGGCGTTGCCCAGCCTTCTCCTCCCCAAAGGGCACATTTCCCAGTGCTGCCAGTGAGGGCACCCACAGCCCCTGCCCCCACCCTGGGTCCTGCCTCAACAGCCACTGCCCTCCCTCAGCCTCTCCCCAGGCTCCTGGCCACCCTCAGGTCCTGGGTCTGAGTGGGCTGCTTGCCCTATTCCCTGGCCAGGCCTCAGCAGCCCCGTGCCTCCCTCCGCACCTCCCCCCCCCCCCCGGAAGTAAGCCTCCCCTGTGCCCTCAGGACCGGGTGCTGCCCTCCGGACGGGGCTTGGGGTGGGGCCAGGAGGACCCAGCTCAGTGGCGGTCACGCTGAGCTGAGCGGGTGGGTGCGGGCCTCAGGGAGGCACAGCAGGGACCCTCGGGGCAGGGAGCAGCAGTGCCCGCTGGGAAAAGCTCCTCTTCAGGAATGCGAAGCAGCCAGCTCCTGCCTGAGCCCCCAGTGTACACAAACACTGCCCGGCCCGGCTGGCCACAAACTCCGGCGTGGAGGCGCCGCAGGATGTGGGCCCGGCCTGGGCTCCGGGCGGGGCTCTGCCGAGTAGGGGCTGCGTGACCCAGGGGGAGTCGCGGCTGTGCAGGCTGCGGGGTGCTACCCCCCCGCCGCCCCCCCCCCCCCCCCGTGCCTACTGAGGGCTAAGCAATCCTTCCCTCTGCAGAGCATCCTCGGGCGGCCACACTGCGAACCCACACCTGGAGACGGACAGGCTCCCACGGCCAGAGGCGGGCGCATGCCCGATGCCCGCCTCGAGGGTGCTCACAGTTGCTTCTTTGTTAAATTCTGTGAACGAGGGGGCTTGGCTTGGGCAGGTTTGTGTCAGGCAGGGGCCTGGGCATCCTGGGGCCCTGTCCCGCCTTATGCTTCCTGCCAGCCCCTGGGGTGAGGGCAGGAATCAGCCCTGCCCTGCCCGCTGCTTTGGGCTCACGGGCAGGGGGGCAGGGAGGCAGGGGAACAGGGGGGCGGGCAGGGGAGGGCAGGCTGAATTCAGGCCTGTGCGCTGGGAGCTGGGAAGTCAGGGCGCCTGCAGAGCCTGGATGGGAAGGAGAGAGCTCGGGGCAAGTCCAGAAGCCACACAGTTTGCCGGCTGTTTTCGGACGCACAGATGGCCCTCCTTCCCTGGAGAACGTGCCACGGCTCTGTTTACTCTGCTGTGGCGACTGGCCCCCAGATCATCTCCGCGGGCTAAAAATAGCGCTCGTGCGGCAACTGGTGCTGCGCCGAGGAGCTCACAGTTCTTCCCTTTAAACTTTTCCCTCTTTCTGTCCTGGTTCCCACTGTGATGTCACTGGGTTTCCTTGCACCTCCCTGCTGCCGGCTCTGATCCCACGGAAGAGAAGGGGGACCCGGGCCCCTGCCAGTCACGGCCATTAAGGACCGGTCGCGGTGCAGAGCCCTCGGTGACCAGGCACCCCGGGCAGAGGAACAGTCACAATGCCTGCTGGAATCGGAAGACGGTGCCCAGGAGTGAGGCCACAGCAGGGAAACTGGGTGACACGGTGGCCCTTCAGGGACCCACAGCGGGCAGACACCTGGGACAGTGGACCTGGTGCCCCAGAGCAGAGCGGAGCACCAGGCCAGGCTCCCTGCCCCCTCCCCAGCCCCCATACTCCCCGTCCTTACAGCCCTGCCCACCATTTCCATGGCCCCGTGTGGTTCCCAGGCAGGTTCCCGCCTTAGCAGCTGACACTCTGTGAGGCTAGGCCCAGCCTGTTTCCTCGTCTGTAAGGCAGGGATAACGGCACCACGACACCCTGAGGGTCATGAGGATGCAATGGGCTGTGGGTGTAGCGCAGCCCAGGAAGGCCTCCCCCCGCCGGGTCCCCAGTACCTCTGTGCCATGGTGTGATGGGGCAGGTGTGGGGGTGTCTGCCAGCTGCCCCGCATGCACACAGCACTCAGCCATGCCCCTCGCTGCTCACATGCTCCCTTGCTCGGAAGCCCCTCCCTGCTCTGTCATGCAGGTACCTCCCCCAGTGTCACTTCCTCTGCCCTTTTCACACTCCGCTCACCCTCAGGTTATGGGGTCTGAGCGCCAGGAGGTGTTGGGGTTATTCAGGCCTAGAGATCTGAAACAGCTCATGTCAGCCCCACAGGCATGGCTCAGTGGTTGAGCGTCAACCTATGAACCAGGAGGTCAGGGTTCGGCTCCCTGTCAGGGCACAGGCCCGGGTTGCGGGCTCCATCCCCAGGGTGGGGTGTGCAGGAGGCAGCTGATCCATGATTCTCTCTCATCATTGATGTTTCTATTTCTCCCCCTCCCTTCCTCTCTGAAATCAATAAAAAAATGTGTTTAAAAAAGATTCACTTAGGAATAGGCAGCCATAGAATGAAGTAATTTAAAAAAATAAAAACCAACAGTGCTGAGTGGAGAGAAGGTGATGTGGGTGGGACCAACCTGAGGAAAGGCGTGGGTTTGCTGCCCACTGGGTACTTCCTACCAGATGTTCCCTGGTCCTGAGAGGGCCGGAGGGTGAGAGGGGTGCTGCCCTGTGCCCTGTGTGGGCTGAGTAAGAGGTGAAGTGGCCAGGAGCTGAGCCTGCCTGAGCCCAAAATCTGAGCTCTTCTCCGTGACCTCAGGCCCAGCCCCCAGGACATGGGCTGCCCCCGCACCCCACCCAGTGCTGCAGGCTGTGGAGGCCCTGAGGCAGGGCGGCTGCACTGCAGCAGGCAGCACCTCCCCCGCCCCACACGCCCCACGCAGGCCCCACGCTGCCAGCCGGCACAGCCTCGGAAACAGGAAGCTGTGCTGGCCGGGCCTCGGGCCCCTGTGCTGCTTCACGGTGGCTGGGAGCTGGGTTGCAACAAGACAAGCCTCCTTGCTAAGCTAAGCAGACATTTTGGGGAAGGAGAAAGCACCCGCTCTAGCTTGGTTGCTATGGGAACGTTTCTGCATCAACTACAAGAGGAAGAGTAGTTCACTGTGGCCAGAGCAGCCCAGCTCACGGCCCACCTGCCAGAGGTGTGCACGCCTGCACGGGAAGCCCTGGGAGCTCCGGGCACTGATCCTGGACCCTCTGCCCAGGGAGAGAGCCCCGTGCCCCCCGCAGGGATGGCGCTGTCTCAGGAGGCCTCTTGCCCCGGGCCAACCCCAGCCTCCATGTCTCCCATCCCCATCCGCCCACCCCACTGCTGTGACCTGTGCCAGGACAGGCAGCGGGGCTTAGGCCAGGCCTCCCTGGGGCAGGGAGCACAGGACCCGACAACTCTGGCTCTGTTTTGGCAAAAACCAGACTCTCCTGCCCGGCGGGGGCGGGCCGGAGCCAGGGGCCTGCGGGGAGGCCTCGGCCGGCCTGGGGCAGAGCCCTGCCAGAGCGCCAACCTGCTGGGGACAGGCGGGGAGGCTCCCTCTCAGCCAAGCTGGAAACAGTGGGACTGGAAATGCACAAGTTCACTCCTTTCTCAAATGCGCATCCACCCTCACTGCTGGGACCTGCTACAGGCCACGTCTCTACTCGGCGCAGTCCAGCACCGACCCGCATGCCCCCAGGGGCTCGCCAGCACTGCGCAGGCCTGGTCCAGGCCCCTTCCTTGCTGAGAGCACTCACCCTCCAGTGGGAGCCCTGCCTCCAGCCCACCAGACTCCTCGAGGCTTCTCCCCTGCTCCCCCGTGCCCAGAGCGTCCTGCACGAGGGACCATGCATGCGGCTCTGCTGCGAGCCTCCCAGCGCCCCGGCAGGGCCCTCCTTTGGCCGCGCTGGCTGGGCCAGAGCTTGCTTGGGGGCCAGCTGCTAAGGGAGAGGGCGTGGATGAAACCATCCACAGACGCTCATAAGCACCTCCTTTGCGCCAGGCCAGGCTGGCCAGGGACTCTGGGAGGAATGCGGGGACACCACAGTGACGCTCGCGGAGGGAGGCCACTGCAGCCTGTGTGTGCACAAGGTAAGTGCTTACCCCACGCACGATGCAATGCACGGTAGCAACCGCAGAGAGTGGGCCGGCCTGCACTTCTCACAGGGAAACTCTGAGACTTCGTGTCAGTGAAAAAAAGTTGCCTAAAGCATCCCCCCCACATACACGCACACGCACATTTTCTAATGCTGCGTGACAAACTTGGCTGATTTTGTAGACACCCCAGAAAACAGAACAGCCCACCACACACCCAAGTCCCTCAGAAGGACACGGCGCCGGGATGAGCAGAGCCGGAGTCTGGGTTCTGTGATGTGGCGGAGCTGTCACTGAAGAATAGCAGGAGGGTCCCTCAGCCTGGCCCACAGGATGGAGGGGCCCTGACAGCCTCCTGGGTGAGCAACGCCATGGCTGGGCAGTGTGGGTGGCGGGTCAGGGTCCCCAATGACCCTCCCTCCCTTGTTCTCCTGCCTCACGGGGGGCTGGCCCGCCCATGCTCTGCCCCGCCCAGGCGGTCACCCAGTGCACGTGAGCCAGAGAAGAACCAGCTGCCAATCCTGACCTGCAGCCCAGCTGTCAGAGACACGCCCACCACAGCGGGCAGCATGGCTGCCTGGGTGCTGCTCCACGTGGGGGCTAACCGCTTCCCACACCCGGCCAGTCTGCGCACAACTCATGTGTGAGTGGGGGCAGGTCACACTTTCCGACGTGCTGCGTCCAAGGTCCGGCTAGGTGTCCCCCTGGAGGTGCACCTGAGCAGCAGCGAGGGTGGGGGCCCTGAGGCCGTCCCGTCACCAGCCAGCTGGGAGTGCTTGTCCCTCGGGACTTCATCAGGGAAGGTGCGAGTGTCTGTCTGGCCTCTGTCCATGAACACAAGGAGCCCATCCCCCTCCGAAGAGAAGCGCTAAGGAAGCAGAGTCCAGGACGCCAGCTGGGAGCGGGCCAGGGACAGAGGCTGTGATGGGGCAGCGGCCGAGGCCCGGCGTGCGGGTGGGAGGAGCTCTCTTTCACTGCCAATGCCTTGGTCCCACGGAGACGAGAGATGCTATCTACCACTTGTCCATAAAGTACCCACACAGAGGGCTGGCAGGCGCGGGGCTCCCAGCTCCAGCGCCCCCACCTGGCCGCAAGAAGCTCACCGCCTGGGAGAGGAAGGCCATGGACCCAGGCACTCCACCACCGCTCTCAGGGGACCTCGCCCTGTCCACATGCTTCCCGAACCAGCCTCCGTCACATCTTGTAGACCTGAGGCCTGCCCTCCTTGGCTCCTGTCCAAGTCAGGCCCGCTCTCCACTCCTCTACATGTAACAGGGATCCAGGAAGACACAGAAGAAACCAAAGCTCGGCGGCCCTGTGACTGGCCAGAACCATCCCAGCGGGGACTGGCTGTGCTGAGACGGTGGGAGCGGCGGGGACTCAACGCGGAGCAGAGTGAAGGGCCATCTGTCTGCAGGACAGAGAATGAGGAAGGGAGGCAGGTCCCAGGGGCCTCGGGGATGGGAGGCACAGGCCTCGGTGCTGGGCCGTGTCCTGCCCGGCCGTGGGTCTCACTCTGCAGAGGATGGGAGGGCTGGGAGGGCCTGGAAGCCCAGCCACTCGCCACACTTGTTATTAAGCAGCAGACCAGCTTCAGTCCCTTCCATCAGAGCCCCCAGGTGCCCGACGCACAGGGCCCAGGAGCTGCTGAGGAGGCAGCAGGGCCGTGGGCGTGAGCCCTCACCACTGCCCGCCATGGGCAGCGACGCCAGGAGTTCCTCAGCCAGCACGGCCCACCTGAGCCTGGCGCACTTGCCTGCACCACTGTGCCTGCCCCTGAGGATGCCCAGACCCGTGGCCTGGGAGCGCCCCCAGGGTCCGTTCGCACGCCTCTGGTGGAAAGCAACAAGGCAAAGTACTCACGTTGAAGAAATTGGTCTTGTTCCTCTCGCAGAAGAGCCCCTGTGCTGGCATGTGCTGCAGCTGTTGCCACGGGATACTGCTGCCTAGCAACACGTCGCGGGCCCACTGGAGGTTCTGGGGAAACAAGAAGTAGGTTGGAAGTGAGTGTGTGGGCAGCTCAGGGCACCCACGGGAAGGGAGGCTGCACTGGCACCGCAGCGTGGAACGGCAGCTCCGCCGACATCGGCCCCACAGCCCCAGGCAGCTCGGGCTGCTGGCTTTGACCACCTGGCTGTGGGCACGTTTCGGGGACTGAGTCCTTGCCCAGCACAGCTGACGAGGAGAGCGAGGCCTCAGACTGCCCAAGGAGGGCGCAAGTAGGGACCCCTCACCCGACCAGCCTTGTAAAGCTGCTGCCAGGACCCAGCGCCCCACTTTCTGCAGGGAGACCCCCACTAGCCCAAATGGCCAGTCCTGGGGCTCTGCAGGGTGCCAGGGGCCTAAGTGCTTGCAGGGAGGGGGCTCTGTCCAAGTGCTCAGGCCCGTGCTCTCTGGGCAATGGTGCTCCCGGGGAGCCTGGCAGGTGAGAACAGTTTGCTGCCTTGGTGGTGCCGGGGGCAGAGTGCAGCAGGTGTGAATTTGGCGGCCTGGCCTCACCGAACCAGAGAGCAGCCCTTCCCACCAGCCACCGGGCGGCCACCTTCTCTCCACTGGCCGGAGCCAGTGCCCAGCGCCTGCATGTCCATCTCACCTACTCAGGACAGAGCTCGCTGAGGGAGAGCCTGCGGGGCAGAGGGGGCCTGAGCCCAGGACCTCACAATGCGAGACCCTTGTTTTTCCACAGCCCCCACCCCGGCCCAATCCCCAGCCGACCAGTCCTCCCTCCTCCGTCCCCCAGCAGGTGCCTCACTTGCCTCTGTGCCCAGGGCCAGGCCTCCCTCACTTCGTGTCCCAACTACTGTGAGCTCTCTCCCTCCTCAGCCTGCGAGCGGGTCCCACCTGCTCCCACTCTGGCCACTGCTGGCCGGGCAGAACTGAGGAACTAGTTCCTTTAGTCACGGCTTCACTCAGCGCAAACCCAGCTCCTGGCTTGCTGGTCTGCTCCTGAGCCTCCGCTCCCGCCGGTGGGAGCTGCGGTGGGGCGCGGCGGCTGCACCCCGCACAGGAGGCCTGAGAGTTACCCCGCGCGACGTCCCCACACCTCTTCCGGGGCTCCTTGGGGGCTTGTGGGAGGTACCCGGGAACCCCTGGAAACAGCAGCAGTTTTGGGGGGTTCGATGAGGGAACAAGGCTTGAAGAAGCACCTCCACAGTGGCCATCATTTTCTTAAGACAAAAAAATAAAGTAAAAAATAAGGCCAACAGAGCCTTCCTGCTGGTGGGAAGCGCGAGCACGGTAAGGAGGCCGAGGGAGGCAGCCGGGCGGGGACCTGGTCCAGGCCCAAGGCTGTGGGACAGAAAGGCACGTCCTCTGTCTGCCACCTCGGACCCCAGCGCCAACTGCGCCCTGCCTGACCGCCAGGCAGAGCGGGGAGGCCCGGGGCTCTCAGACCCGGAAACCAGGCCCCTGAGGAGAGAGCAAGAACACTGGCCTCCAGCCCCCACCTGGATGGGCAATTAGCCTCCTGCAGACGGGCCACACACCCCGTGGAGAGCGCGCGTTCCCAGCGCCTCCAGCCCTGCCGGAGGGAGAGCTGGTCGATAGCTAAGGCACAGAGTGTCCAGTCAGGCCTTCGCGCCTGGGGCCCCGGGTGGGAGCTGGCAGGGACAGGCCGGTGGTGAGGGGCAGGGCCTAACCCACATGCCGCGCCCAGAGCAGAGCCGGGCGCTGTGGCGAAACAGGCTTCGTGCCCCATGGGCTGAGCCAGAGCTCTCACTCCCCGTCCCATGTAACTGTCCTTGTCGCGATGAGGTTTGGAAACGGAGGCTCAGACAGGCTCAGGAGCGAGCCCAAGGCCCCAGAGCCAGGAAGCGGTGGAGCCAGGCTTGCCTTCTGGTCCAGGCCAGCGGGACTCAGACGTGGGCGCTTCCCCTGCCCCACAGGTGGGCAAATCACTTTACCAATCTGCCTGGTCAGGTGCTGTGTGCCTGGCACAGAGCCGGCCACCAGGGGACCGCCCATGGCAGCACCGACGCCCTGCCCAGCGCCTCTGGCTCACCCCTGGGATGGGAGGAACACGCAAGCCAGAGCGCGGCACCAACCTTCCGGGGACACTGAGTCCCCTGAGGCTTGGGTACGAGATGCGCTGAGAAGGGCCAGACGGGGAGGGGTCCTGACCAGAGGCACCCCTCTGCTCGAAGGCCTCGCCAGCTCTGCACTGCAGACGACCCCCACGCCCCCCGCTTTTCCCCTCCCATCTCCCGGTCAGCCCCCTAGCCACACCTGCCTCTGCCCCCCACCCCCAGTGACTGGGCCTGGCACCGTCTCAATCCCCCCCACCCCCGACCCCCCACCATCTTAAACAGCCTCTCCCACTGACTGGCCAACAGCTCTGTCGTCTGCTCCTGCTGGTCTGTCAGCCCCAGAAGGACAGGCCCATGGTTTGACTTCCCTACTGATGACTCCTCAGGGCCAGACCCGGACGAGGTCCATGGAGAGAGGAGGCAGACGTTCCTTCAGGGAAAGGGGAAAAGGCCGGAAGGGAGGGAACAGGCTGGAGCTTGCGGAGAATGACGAGCCCACCGGCCAAGAGGACAGTCTGAGGCCGAGGCAGGAGGTGGCCATGGCATGTGGAGGAGGCGCCCAGGGGCCGGGGTGGGAGCGCTGGGGGCAGAGCTGTAGGAGAGACAGCTGGAGAGCCCTGTGCTGGGGGCGCCTGGAGCATGAGGTCTGCCTTTCCCTAGTCAATCAGCCTGGACTCCTCCCAGAGCAGTCACGCAGAGGCCCTGGCCTGCGCTCAGCTCTCCATGGGCCCCGAGCACGCGGCCATCAGGAGGGATTCCCTCGGCATCCCCAGCACCTCCACGGCCTCGCACGACCGCCACTGCGCAGCCAGCTGCGGAGTGAATGAGTGAGTGACCCAGAGAAACGCACAGGAGCCACGCGGGAGGGGACGCAGGAGAACCCCAGTGGTTCTGCCGCGTCGTGGTGGCGGGACAGCGAGCCGGCGGTCACTTCCCTCTTCTGTCCAAGCCGAAACGCATTTGTCACGGCTGCTGCCAGCAGAGCGCTCCGCCCGGCACTGCTGGGACCACTCTCCCTGCAGGAGGACCAGGCAGGCAGCCGCCCTGATGGGCCACCTGGCCCCCCTCTTCTGGCCCCAAAGGCACCACAGAACCTTCAAACCACGTGGCCAACAGCTCTGAAACACATAGCTAAGATTCCCAAGTTGAGAAAAGTACTGAGTTTTCACTTTGCAAACCACAGAGCTGGTTGGGGTCTGCAGCAGCCGCCCAGGCTTCTGCACGGGGCTGGGAACAGCGTCCTTTTGCAGGGAGGCCACCCTGTGCATACAGAAGAGGGCAGGGCTGAAGGAAGGCGGGGACGCCCTGCTCCGTGGCCGGCACACCACGTAACGCCTGTGCCACGGTCGGGCTGGAGCGTGAAGCTCACCACCTGCCCTGGGGACACTCACCTGCATGCCGGGGCCGGGAGGGGGCAACTGCAACCCCTTCATACCCACCCAGCCAGAAGGGCCCCTCCTCAGAGGCGCTCTCGTCTCCCCTGGCTCTGCAGGTTCCACACGTGAGCTGGTGGCACGGGACGTAGGGAACTGTTCCCACAGCAGACAGGTGAGGGGCAGGGGCTCACACCAGCACACAAGCTGCCTCTGAAGTCGAAGGCCAGCAGCTCGCCTGGAGCAGGCAGGCACTCCAGGCCTGCCAGGCAGGAGGCAGCCTCCAGCCAGGTGAGCCCTAAGCAGACATGGGGCCCGGGCTCGTCCACAGAGAAGGGGATCTGATGGGGCTGGAGCAGCCAGGCCGCTATGCTGCCACACGGAAGGTTCTTGCCCTGTCACAGGACGGTGTGCCACAGGGGGCTGGGTCGGACGCAGTGCACACCGGGATGGGCACACACTGCTCAGTGAGGGCTTCTGCTCCCATCAGAGTCTCAAGCATGTGGGGCTTGCAAGGCAGGCTGCTCGCTCTGAGGGCACGTGTCCTGCCTGGTGAGGCAGCACTGACTCACGTGAACCTCACGACCAGCCAACAGCAAAAGGCCCTGATCCCCGCCTGCCGGAGAGCTCCGGGCGGAACCTGAGTGCGGGGAGGGAGGCTCAGGGTCCAGCACGGACACCAGCAGGGGAACAAGTGGTGGGGGGATGCACCCTGCACACTGCTGCGGGGGCAGCCAGACAAAGCAGACCACAGCTGCCCCACCTGCTCCTGCCCCCCTGGCCCTTGGCCTCGCCCTGGTTGCGCACCCAGGCCTGCCAGGTGCCCAGGCTGCTTGCCCTCACCAGCAGCCCACCGCTGCCCTCCACTCTGCCCATGGCCACCCTCCAGGGCTCAGCATAACGGGTGCCTCCAAGGAGCACAGCAGCACCCCACCTCTGTGTGCCACCCCATTCTCTTCTCTGTAGTAGTTAGTACAATGTTTTTGCTGTATTTGCTCAAGCGAACATTTTTTTTAATCCTCACCTGAAGATATTTTCCCATTGATTTTTAGAGAGCGGAAGGGAGAGGGAGAGACACAGAGAGAGGAACATCGATGTGATAGACACATCAACTGGTTGCCTCCCGTGGGGATCGAGCCTGCAACCGTGGTCCATGCACTGGACTAGAATTGAACCTGGGACCCTTCAGTCCACAGGCTGACGCTCTATCCACTGAGCCACACCAGTCAGGGCTCAGGTGCACATTTTTCATGTCTGCCCCTCAAAATGAAGCTCCACAGGGGGCAGAGACCGCGACGAGGGCACTGTCTCCACAGGGCCTCCTGGGGCAGTGACGAGAGAGTGAAAGAATGCGTAACACGCCGCAATCCCGCCACAAACACAAAATGCCAGGTTCAAGGCCTGGGGGAGCTCCTGGGAGGCTAAGCCTGGGCAGCTGTTGAACTGCTGCATCACCCGCTTTCCTGAGAGCCAGGCCGCCGTCAGCAGCAGAGGCTGCGAAGATCGTGGACAGGTGAGCCCCGGGGCCGGCCATGGTGAAGGCCTCTGAGCAGCCAGAGGACACCGGCCCCGGGCAAGCAAGGCCTGGACCGAGAGGAGGGAGCCCCTCCCTCCGGCATCTGGAAGCCGTGCCCGTGAGCCCTGCTCAGGATGATGAGGGAACCTCACAGCGGAGTGTGAGGCGCTCCCCAGATCCTCAAGGTCAGAGATGAGTCTCTTGGCCCTTATTCTTCACCCACAACACCCACACCTGTGGCCACGTGGGAGCAGCCTCCACGCCCACTCCTGCACCCTCACTGCAGCCTGCGGCCTCACCACAGCATCACCACCGGCACCTGGAAAGCTGGCCCCGCCCCTGCACTTGCTTCTCCCATCCCCCCAGCAAGGCACGGAGCCCTTCAGCAGCTCTGCCTGCCTTCGTCCTGCTCACCCAGCTGCGAGCCTTGGGAAGACTCCCCCCAACGCCGCGCCCCCAGGCCCACTCACGCGGTGGGTCTTGCTGTGGGTGTAGAGGAAGGCCAGCCGGTACAGGCTCTTGTAGTGCTGCGGGAAGCGGCTGAGGCACAGGCGGAAGGCGGCGATGCACTGCTCCGTGAGGAACTGGCGCTGCTCCTCGGCCCCGGCCGGCAGCCCCTGCGGGAAGGCTGCTGGCTCCCCGGGGGCGTCCCCCCTCTTCCGGCTGTCCCACAGGGTGGGAGCAGCCGCGGAGGCCTTGACGGGGACGCAGGCCGAGGCTGGGGCGTCTGCGGCGGGCTTCTGGTTGCCCTGCTCTGAGGCTCGGAAGCCTTCTGTGCTCTCCACGGACTCCTCGGGTCTCCCTAGTGACGAAGGAAAGGATGGTCCCTCAGCGCCAGGCTCTGCCCTGGGTGGCCCAGCCCCAGCGGAGGAGGCCCTCGGGGGGTGGCAGCACAGCTCCTCTCCTCCCGTGAGACAGGGCGTCCAGCTGGCACACACAGGGCCCTGAGGCAGGGGCAGAGTTGGGCTCTATGTGTGGCACAGGGCTGTCCCACCTCCAGGGCCTGTGCAGGTGCGCATGGAAGCAGCCCACAGGGCGGGGGTGGCTGCCACCACAGAACACAACAGCCGGGAGAGGCACCCGAAGAGCTGCACCTGCTCCCCACGCAGCGCCTCAGCCCACAGACCCCGGCACCCTCTCCAGGGCGGCGGCTGTGTGAGCCACGAGCTCAGCCCCTGGGCTCCCAGGCTGCACCACCAGGGCGGGCAGGCGGCTCAGGGGAGTGTGTGCCGGGCGGCAGGGGCGGCAGGGGCGGCAGGGGCTGCAGAAGAAGGCTGTCTGGCCAGGGGGAAGGGATGGAAGGAAGGCGGTGGGAGCAAGTGTCAAGGGGGAGACGGCCCCCAGGCCCCCAGGACTGGCACGGACCGCCTGGAGGAGGCCAGAGGAGCAGGCTGGTACCAACGCTATCTGTCCTGTGCGCTGAGGCCTTCCCAGTGCAAATGGCTCAGGCCCCTGCTGCACCTACGCGCGAGCTCCTGCAGCCTGACGCTCTCAGCCAGACCTGTGCGGGGACTTCTCGGGGCCAGGCCCGGACACCGGGGTGCCCAGGTTATCATCAACCACCCCTGCCCATGCACCCCCCTGGAGAGGCAGCACGGGGTAGAAGCTACAGGTGCAGACCAACCCTGGGCAAATTCCTGCCCCTCTGAGTCCCAGGCTCCTCGCCTGTAACGTGGGAGCCATCAGGGTGAGTGTTCTAAGTGGTTATGAGTTACACGGTGCCTGGCCCGGGACCCCACGCATGGGTCTGGGTGGGGTTGTTCTTGTTTGACAAGCACCTGCCTGGTCCTGGCCAGAGCGGGAAGCTTTCAAAATCCTCAGCTGGCCGGCCAGTCCCAGCCTCAGGGCAGCACCGGGTGCCTAGCCTGCACTCTCTCCCACAAGCCTGGCATGGCGCCCTGGTCACCAAGTCCACAAGAGGGACTGGGGACCCCAAAGAGCTGGGCACACCCCAGGGCAGAGTCAGCCCTGCTCCCCGCCGAGTAGAGGGAGATCTCCTTTCCGAAAGGTCTGACATGATTCAGACGAAACACACACACTGGTGACCTTTTCAACCCAAAGGCTTTTGAAGTAGCCATTCGTCCAGAAGAAAAACAGGGCACCCATGCCGTGGACAGGGCTTTCCCGCCTGGGGCCGGGGTGGGGTCACACCACCAACGACAAGTGTGTCAGGGCCATGCGCACCTGTGAGCTCTCTCACCTGACCCTCACCACCCAGGCGTGGCCGTGGCAGCACTGGCACCCACAGGAGGAGCCACGGAGGCCCAGATGGTGAGGGACTCGCCCACCCAGGCCCCAGGGCAGCAGGTGGAAGCATGAGGACGAAGCCAGGCTAGGCCTGGCCACTCCAGAGCCCGCTTCCTTGGCGCTGCCCAACTGCCAATGGACATCAAAGCAGCCCTGGCCAGGGTTGCCCAGTGGATAGCATCGGCCGGCAGACTGAAGGGTCCCGGCTGCGATTCCGGTCAAGGGCACCTACCTCGGCGGCAGGTTCCCCGGCCCTGGTCAGGGTGTGTGCAGGCGGCAACCAGTGGATGTCTCTCTCTCTCATCGCTGTTTCTCTCTCTCTCTCCTCCATTCCACTCTCTCTCTGAAAATCAATGGGAAAGTACCGTTGGCTGAGGATTAACAACAAAAAGAAAAGGTCACCACAGCAGCTCCAATCCCCGAGTGAGGTCTCCATACCTCTTTCCTCTGTGGCCCCTGGAAGGTCTTTGCCAGTTGGTCCTGGTTGGGAACTGGGAACAGGCGGCCTCTTTTCAGCACAGGGTTTCCGGGCGCCCTCCAGCGAGCTGGGGGGCTCGTTAAAGAACTCCTGTGTGGAGCTGGAGTCCGAGAGTGCCACGGCCGTGCTGTCCTGGCTCCGCTCTGAGGGGAGAGGGAGGGAGGGAGGGCGGCAGCATGAACCAACCACCGCCCACACGGAGGGGCCTCCCCAGGCGAGCCGCCCTGCCGGAGGCCTGGTGACTGCCCTGCGGACCGGCCTGAACACAGCGCTCTGCCACTGCCGAGCCGCCTGCCCTAGAGCAAAAGGCGCCCCTCTCCATGGTCCCCTCCTGGGTGTGCCCCCAGCAATGCGTTCTGGCGAATGTTTAACAACAGGCTAATGGGGGACTAATGGGGGGCGGGAAAAGCCCTCGTTTGTAGCACTTATTGATTCTGTGGTATGAGAATCGGGGCTGATTTCCAGCTTCCAGGGTGCTGCTACTGAGCATGGGGGCGGGGAGGAGAGCAGGACACTGAGGCAGTGGCACCACGTCGGTATCGTGGGCACAAACCACTGAAGGGGTAAGAACTCGGAAACCGTTCACCAGCTGCTCAAGGCCAAGCGTGGTCCAGCGCAAGAGCACAGGCTCCTGGCGTCGCAGGGACAGGGAGGCTGGCGCCCGCTTGCTGGCTCCGCTCCTCAGCCTGCACAGGTGCTCCTGAGAGACAGCAGGGCCAGGGCTGGGGGGCGACAGGGGGGGGCTTGGCGAAAGCTTCCTGGGGTGCAGGCCCGGAGGAGAGGCGTGGCCGCTGCCTGGAGGCATGAGCCCTGGCTGGGCCTTTCTCCTTAAGGAACAAGTCGGGAGCCAATAGGGGACCGGGCAAACCGGGGTGCCTCGGGGACAGGGGACCCGCTGCAGCTGGAGGAGAGGAAAGGAAACCAGCCCTGAGAGAGGCCCTCCCGCCACCGGGGAGGGGGGAGGGGGAACCGAGTCACCGAGAGACCCGCCCCCAGACACGGGGACACAGCCTGCCTGTCTGCGGCTGGACCAAGACAGCAGAGCCCACCCTGCCCTCCTCCTGGCTCCCAGCACGAACAACAGGAAAGCATGAGCTGCAGAAAGAGGGGCAGGTCCCGGAGGAGAAGGTGGGAATGGAACACTCAGACAGCCCACAAACCGGCTCCACGTTAAGCATAAAATCACATCAGAGGAACGGGAAGCTGGGGCGAAAGATTTGCAACGAAGTGCAAGGCCGTCTCCACAGTCCCCAGCCGGCCCCCGGGAGAGCCGGCTGCTCTGCTGCTGATGGGGGGCCTCCCGCTTCAGGCCCTCCCACATGGGACTGAGTGTCAGTGCCCTTCCCAGGGCTGTCTGCGGGCTGATAGGTTAACCCAGGAAAAGGGCGAAAAACAGGCCTGATCGCAGGAAATGCTCACGCAAGGCCAGCCCGATCCCCGTGTCACTGCTGCCAAGAACTGAACCGTGACGGCACAGGGCTGCGTCCTGAAGGGGCAGAGGCTCGCTCCTGCCCCGGAGCCAAGGCTGAGCAGCACGCCGAGGGGTGGTGACCGCCCTTCCACCTGACAGGACGGGACCCCAAAGCAGGCCTGCGCCCAGAACACGGGGGAGAGGCCTGGGCAGCCAGCCCGCAGCTCTGCCCTCTTCACCCACATCCGCCACCTCTCAGCTGTGCCATGGCCACTACCTAGTGACTGGGTCATCAGGGGCAGAATGGACGGAGCCTATGAATCGAGGAGGCCAGGTGTGTGTGAGGCCCGAGTGGCCATGCGGAAGCTGTGTCCCACTCATAGGGTCAGGGGTCTGGCTGGGCCCTCTGCCTCGCTCTCAGGAAGGCCAGACCCCCAAAGCTCCACCAGCACTGACTGGGGGTTCCAGGAAGTCCCACACCAGCCCCCAGTGCGAGGGGTGACTTCTCCCAGAGGGGCAGGTGCCGCCCATTCTGCAGGGGGAGGGCGGGCCAGGAACAGAGACCTTGGTTCCAGAGGCCACGCACGGGCCTGCAGAGCTCGGGACCCAGCAGTTCCAAACCTGCACTCCAGTCCCAGATCTGCCCCTTGGGCTGCTCCAGGCTCCACTCGACACTTTTTAACATGTCTGTCTCCGCTCTCCCTGTCTGTCCCTGACACACACACGGGATCCCCACAGGCCTGGCCTCGTGCCTGGCACGTAACAGGAGTGACAGCCGAGAAGCGGAAGGCGTCCTCGGGAAGTCGGGCCGGGGCAGGCGCTCTAGCAGCATCGCACCAGGTGAAGGCACTGCAGGCCAAGCAGCAGGCCGCGTGGCGAGCATCCAGGCAGCATCCAGGCAGCAAGCCTGGCTGGACAGAGCGCGTGAACGCGGCCTGCTGCCAGGCGAGCTCAGGCCGCACAGCTGCTGGGCTTGGGGCCTGAAAGGACAGCTAATTTGGTGGAATCCAGTGCGATCATTACGAAATCCAGGGATTGGCTTAAGCAAACGGATATTTACTCCCAATGTGCTAAGGCCTCTCGCTGCTGCTTGGTGAGTGAACCTCGCAAGCACCGGAGCATGCAGCAAAGGCAGAGCCGCCCCAAGGTGTGGGCGACGAAGGGCGGCCCTGCGCCTCGGGGCCCTGCTCCCTGGGACAAGTCCACCCACAGCAACAACAGCCACCGCAGAAGAGCCGACCTGAGGAAGCGGGGCCTGGCAGGGACTGGGGCTAGACCGCGCAGCCCTGGAGCCTGACACGGCGTGAGAACCCACACAGCTGACCTTCTGCAAGGCGGAGCGCAGCGGCCGCGCTGGTCCTGGGAGGCCCTGAGGAGCTTCAGGACAGGCCCTTGTCCTCGGGTGACCGGGGCACCTATGCAGCCCTGAGGTCTGGTGCTCAGAAGGGAAGGGAGAGGGCTGTGCTCCCTGCGGGCTGCTGGGTCAGATCTGGAGGTGGGACTGTGCACGCGAAGCCCCGGCTGGAGCGGCACCCCCTCCTCCCCAGGCCTGTGAAGCAAGGGGGGCAGGGCCGTGCTTGTCCAGGTGCTGCAGGGGATTGCACGCCCAGGAGCAGAACAAGTGCATCGCTGCGAACAGCCACCACCAGGACTCAGGGCCAGGCTTCTCTCTAGCCCTCCTGGGTCTTGTGCGCCTAAAAGGGCTGGCACAGGCTCTTTGCAATGACCCTGGTTGGCCCTGGCCGCATCGCTCAGTGGTTGCCTGGACATACCCTGCCCAAAGCTCAGTGCCTCTGGTGCCTCTGGTGCCTCGGTGCCACGCACTGAAGGGGCGGACTCAATTCCCAACCTAGAGCACAGACCTGGGTTGCAGGTTCGATTCCTGCCCCACACGTGGGAAAGGCAACCAATCGCTATGTCTCTCTCACATTGATGTTTCTCGCTGTCTCTCCTCCTCTCTCCTTTCCACTTCCTCTAAAAAGAAACAAAATAAACAATAGAAAAAAATCTCCTCAGGTGAGAATTAAAACAAAAGAAATAAGATTTAAAATATTAAATGTTCCTAATTTTAAATACTAAGAAGCAACCCAGGGTTTCACACCAAGAAGCAAGTCAGAGCAAAAGAACACCACGTTCCATTTCTTTACATCAATAGAGTGGAAGAATGAAGAAGCTCTTACAAAGTCACTCTACAGACCGGGCACCTCACCGCGCCCCCCTCCCTGTAAACGGGACCTTCCCTGGCACAGCAAACCCACGGCCTCAGTAAGACCAGAGGGAGGGCTGAGGGGGATGGCGGTGAGGGCCACGCTGGGCCAGATGCGACGGGGAAGGCCCCCAGGGCTGGGAAGCCGGTCTCGGAGACCAGGTCCAGCCTCAGAACACTGGAGCCAGAGGAGCTGGCGGGCAGCTGGCAGCAGGGAGTGGGCAGCAGAGACCAGAGGGCCCCCTGGACTGGGGTTGCTCCTGCCCGAGGTGGCTGCAGGGGCAGGAGAGGGGAGGATGCCACTGGTCCCTCCCCGCTTCCCACTCCTGCAAGGCCCCTCTGTCTCGATCAACTCACAGGCCAGGGTACCCAGGGAATGAGCCTGATTAGGCCTGGCCAGCACTGGGGAGGCTCCTCTGGGTGAGGAAGCAAAGAGCCCAGGACACACACCCCGCCCAAAGCTCGGTGCCTCTGGGCAAGGACCCCCCTGAGCCACACTCCGCCCGCCTCCAGCACCACCTGCACAGCCCTCCCACCGCCGCTGCACCTTGATGAAGGCGCATGGGGAACCAGGATGCATGGGGAGCTGGGATGCGTATAGAGGGCGGGCTGTTCTGACCTGGGGACACTCAGCTTCCAGCTACTGGCCGAGCTTCCCAGCCTGGCTCTAGCCCCACCTCCTCCACAAAGCAGTCCCTGAGTGTCACAGTCCTCATCGGGACTTGTATTTAGGCCAAGGTTCTGAAGGCGCTGACATATGGCGTTGTGTACCCGCGCACCCATGGCCTGGGGTGCTTCCTCCACACCCGAGGCCCAGGCACAAGCCGGGCGCAGCGGAACGCGCCCAGGGCGCTGGTCTGTGCTGAGAACCAGGTGGGTCTGTTGATGCTCTGCAGGCAAAGGATGCCAAGCCTGGTGGCAGCACCCTCTACTCTCCTGCCTGCTTGGTGGAGGTGGGTTGGGGCTGGGGGGGCGGGGGGGGGGGGCTGAAAAGGTGGCTGCTGTTTTGTCCCAGCCACCACCTGCAGGTTCTGCAGAGGGTCCCACGCCCAGCTTCTCCTGGCCCCTGGGCCTGAGACAGAGCAGAAGGCGGATGGATACTGCTTCTGTGTCGGAAAGCCAAGCGGCCCACAGAGCGGGGAAGCATGCACACTGAAGGAGACCCCAGGGACTGCCCGCAGCCGGGGCTCTGGCTTCCTGCAGCGCTGCCTGCAGCCAAGGAGGAAGGAGACTGGCCCCAGTGAGCAGGCGACAGGCTGCCCTGCGCTTCTTCCGAGAGCTCTTTTGAAGTCTGCCCACACACAGCCTGCTCACACTGATTCAGACTGTGCGAGATCATAAATACTTCCTCCCCTCACTGCCAACCACGGGGGCATTTCACTTCCATCCTTTGGGCCGGTCCAGCCCCTCTGCTGCGTCCTCGAGGGACGCGCATCACCAACCGGCTGCTGCTGACGCGCCTGCTCCTAAGCCTTGGCCCCTTCGCTTCAGAGCACGACCCGCAGGGCCAAGCGCAGAGCAGAGAGCTGGCGACGGGGAAGGGACCTGGCATGGTGACAGGAAGGCTGCCAACCCACTTGACAGAGAGATGCCATGACCACGTCACTCCCTACGTCCTACAGGAAAGAAGCCCCGGTGGCCCAGCTGTTTCCCATGCTCTCTCCTCTCCTGCCCACTCGGAATTCAAAGGCCATAGGACTCCCCAACCTCCATGTCTCTGCTCCCACTGTCGTCACCCAAAATGACCCAAAGCCTCTCTGCAGGCCTGCTCTCGCCAGCAAGTTCCCAAATCCACCCAACCCCAGAGCCAGCTCAGGCATGACCACTGCCCCATGGCACTGCCTGTAGACACACAGGCGCAACCAGGCAGCCGGGGCCAGGGGGCCCCATCTTGGCTTTCCCTAAGGCACCCTCTTCCATGCTAGCACACAGCAGGCACTCGATCATCTCCATGACCAGCTGTGGCCTCAACAGGCTTTTTATTTTGGCTAATCCTCACCTAAGGATTTATTTATTTAGTATTATTATTACTACTATTTTTAGAGAGAGTGGAAGCGGGCGGGAGACACACACACATCGATTTGAAAGAGACACGTCGATTGGTTGCCTCCCACCTGTGCCCCGACTGGAGCGGGGTTCAAACCTGCAACCCACGTACATTCCCTTTACCAGGAATCGAACCTGCAACCCTTCGGTGCACAGGCGGACACTCTGCCGCCGGGGAGCAGCGGCCAGGCACCCAAAGAGGTTTTATAAAAGGGGGGCATGAAGGAGAACAAATGAGGTGACTGGCTCCGCCCTCCAACAGCCTCCCTCCCTGCCCCCAGGCCAGGCCCCACTCCGTGGGGGACACACAAGACAACTGAGCTGCACTTGGAGTCTCTCCTGCTTTGAGGAGACCTGTCCGTGGACACAGCTTCCCCACCACCAGCCGACTCCCTGCCCGGGGAAGGGCGCTGTGAGCAGGGACCAGGCCAGGCCTGCCCTCCGGCACTGCCTGCCATCAGAGCTTCTCCCTGTGGCACCTAGGCTACTGCGCACACTTGTCCTTTTACACCTGTCCTTACAAAGGTGACCTGGGATCTGAGAGTCTGTTGCCCTTGTTGTTTCTTTAAAGCAAGAAAGAGCGAAGCAATGGGAATACAGGACTGAGACACCTGCCGGGCGGCAGGCGGGCAGGCACGGCGGCACTGCCTCCGCCCAGAGCTGGGCAGATGGGACAGGGCAGAAGCCAAGCACATCAAACACACTCTCCAGCTCAGACCAGCAGCTGTGCAGGTGCTCAGGTCACAGGCAGCAGGGAGCCGGACTCGGGCGGAGCATGCGGTCTGCGCTGTCCCCTGAAGCGAGCCGATGTTGCAGACAAACGACAAAGCCTGGGGACAGTGTGGCCGGGTGAGGGGCAGCACGGGCAATGCTGGTGGAGGAGGTGGGCGAGCAGCGGGAGCGAGCACACAGGACACGACACAGACGGTGAAGCATGGCAGGTGAGGATGAATGTCGCGTGGGGGCGGCACAGGCACCTGGACGCTCCTGGGAGGGCCACCTTGCCCGCACATGACCGCCAGAGGACATGCCATATAGTGCAGCTGTCTGCATGGGAGCCACGCTAGGCAGCCCTATAACTTGGGGTTCAGGGCAGCCTCTGTTCATGCTGTAAATGGGGCCGGATGGGCATCCTGAAACCATGGACAGCAGCCCCTCCCATCCTCTGACCCACCTGGTCCCTCCTGCCTCCCTGCGTAGGAAATAGCAGCATACCAGAGGCCCTGGCTCAGCTGCCTCCTCAGAAAGCCTCCCACCCCACCGAGAGGCCAGGCCAGTCTCTGGGAATCAGTTGCACCCAACCACGAGCTGTGCAGTCACTGGCTCCTCCCGGCTCCCCTCCTAAGAGCCGGCTGCAGGCTTTCTGGCACACGGGCTGAGGCTGAGCAAAGTGGCCATGGGCCCTCAATGGCTCCCTATCCTGATAGGAATCACTGTTTTACACCCATTGAAAACGCACGTGTATGGCTCCCTCTGCAAACTCCACAACAAACACCCCTTAGACTGGCAGCCAGGACGTGTCACAACAGCTCTGGGCCCCAGCGTCTTGCTCGCCCACAGCTCTGTGCACATGTGCGGCCACGTGGGATGGCTGGGTGGCAGTGCCAGGTGGCACCACAGCCCCTGTCTGAGGCAGTCCTTCCTCCTCGCTGCTCCCCGGGGTGTCCGCACCAGGGGAGGCAGCTCCGGCTCTGTGGACGGACAGCCAAGCACAATCCCGCTCCCTGAGCTTGGCTCGCGCCTGAGGGCTGAGGGTGCAGCCAGGCCGCGGGCCAGGGGAGCAGCAGCCCTCGCTCCGGAAAAGCAGCAAGTGCTGCCGCGCACGGGGGCGCCTGATGAAACAAAGCCCTGAGCAGGCTTGGCTTCCAGTGCCTTCTCGGGGTTCTCATGAGGGAGAGCTTGGAGGTGACCAGGAGGGAGCAGGCCCTCGCTGTGGGACTGTCTCAGATGGCAGCCTGGGGGGCAGCGGCCATCATTCCCACCTCTCCTCACCCCTCTGGGCGGTCGGGGCCCAATAGCCAGAGCGACCGGAGGGAGGTGACAGCCGCCCAGCACACACTGGGAACCGCAGCCTCTCTCTCCACACACTTGGGCCAACCTGAGCCCAGGAGGGGACACCTGCACATGTCCCCTTGTCCCCCTTCGCCAGCCCTCCTCTACCCCTGCTCTCCACCAACGCACTGCACGGTGCCCGGGGGAAGGCAGAGCGAGGCCCACCCCACAACCCCCAGGAGATGAGCAACGCGTGGGAAGCTGGTGTCGTTCAGCAGGTCACCACCTCCTCGAGGCTCTGCGTTAAAGGCCCCAGCTGCTAAGTCCGCCATTGGCTCATTCCGGCGAACACCCTGTCCCCAGCTCATCACTAGACATGTGAGGGCATGAAGTCGAGCTGTGAGGGCGCATGCGAGCCTCCAAATGTTAGTAAGGAATGTGGTTCAACAGTCGCCACCTGCCCCATCCCACACGGGTGGCCTTGTGCAGTCCCAGCTGACACCCCCCAAGCTGTCTAGATTCCCAGGGGTGCCGACGGTCATCGCCTGCCCATGACCGCCAGAAGGACATGCCATAATAGTGCAGCCGACTGCATGGGAGCCACGCTAGGCCGCCCGCAGACCGACCGCAAGCCCCCCGTCTTCCAACTGCCCTTCCAGGCCCCTAATTTGCAGGGGGGAGAATGCAGGCTCCAAGAGGCAGGCACGGAGCTTCAGTCTGCCTCACCCACCCCGGCTCCCAGTGGGCGAGCTGGCAGGTGGCGACCCTGAGCACGTCTTGGAAGCACAGAATCACCGTGAGTCCATGAGGTTAATGAACAGCCACAACATTGCCCGTGTCACCCCAGACCCAGCACCCCCCTCACCGAAACAAAGCGACTCATCGCCCAAAGCTCCCGCCCCCGGCTGGTGTGCCGCCCTGGGCTGGCAGTAGGGAGAACAGGGACTGTACCGTCCGGCGTCGCCTGCTGGTGGGGTTTTTTACATTTGATGTAATCGTGGTCAATCGGAGTGGCTGTGTAAGGTGGGGATGTCAGACCTGGGCCAGAGGAGGAGGGAAGGGAGGCTCCGGGGCCCGGCAGTGTCCCAGCTGAAGAGCGGGAGTCCTCGTCCACCAGGCAGGCCTTCTCCCTGTGGGACAGAGGGGGTGCAGGTCAGCCGCTCACATGGCACCAAAGGACACGTGCCAGGCTGGACAATGCCCCTCCCAGCTGTTGAGTCCCCAAGCGGCCCTTCCCGGGGCCCAGCTCCCAGCCCTCACCCGCACCCCTCTGGCTGGTGTCCCAGGCCCCGAAGGAGTGGCCCACAAGGTACCCACTCAGGCCCAGCACCCAACATGGCTGGGCTCTGCAGGCGGCTCAGGTCTCAGGCCTCGGAGACCGGGGGACCGGAAGAAGCCCCCCTCAGAAATGCCAGCCACACCAAGTCAGGTCCCTCTGTGCGATGCCCGAGGCGAGAGGCTAACCCCCCACCAGGCACCGAGAAGAACGCCTGCTCTCGTGCCAGGGACATCGCTGCCACCTGCCGAGCAGAGCTAGAAACACCTGGTCTGTCGCCATGGCCACAGAAACAAGGACATCCATGCTGTGGGAGGGACAGACCTCCGGCCACTGCGGCCACTAGAAAGACTTCATGTGATTTCGCTGGAAAGAACGAGGAACGTGGGGCACTATCTCTGTGGATGGGCCCCAGGCCCATCATCAGGGAAAAAGAAAACCCCAAAAAACACCTCCAGTCTTCGTTTTCACTACAGAAACCCTGTCATTGTATTTGTACATGTAAGTGTGCAAATGCACAGAAAACAACTCGAGAAACTAAACAGTGAACAGCGATTAACTCTGAGGAGAAGGGGGGGGTTGTCTGTATGTTTATAAACTGGCAGAATTTTCTGTAAGTAGAACATATTCATGTGTCATTTGTATAACTTTTACATTTCTTGAAAAAGAAGTATGGGCAACAAAAGATCACACCACTAAGCTGGGAGCCCTTCGTGACTGACAACACGTCTCTAGCTTTGGGGCATCCCGCGTCCTGGTGTGACCTGCCGCGTTTGCCCATGTGTGCCCCTATCAGCCCGTCCTCGAGGCCAGGGCTCGTGCTGGCCCCTGGGGCACTCAGCGGGGCCCTGCCCAGTGCCCGGCCGGGCAGAGGTCCAGAAGTGGGGTGAGCTGAGCCAAAGCTCCCGAATCTAGACTTCCAGAGACACAACTCAGTCAAGGGGAGGCCGGGGGACTGTGCCAGGCCCAACGCGGGGGCTACACCAGGGCCGCAGCACCCTCGAGCCTCTGACGCCGCAGAGCCCATGCCTCCCACCCCCTCCCTGCTTCTTGGAAGAACAGGTGGGAGAGGCCCTGGGAGAGGCCCCAGGAGCCAGAGGCAGCAGCGTGAGAACTGCTCCCCCAGGGTTCTACACAGGCGGAACTGTGCCCGGTGGGAAGGGGATGGGGGGACCAGGCATGGCCACAGGGTGAGGGGACACAGCCCCTTCTTCTCAAGTTCAACAGCAATGCCTCAGCCCGGCCTCAGGAATCTCCAGGTGAGGTCCAGAGGCTCCAAGAACTCTGGTCTCCTCAGCAGCCCTCTGGGCCCCCTCACCATGAATGAACCCTCCCGGGACACGGGACAAGAGGCTGGAGGACTGTGCCACTCACTTTTCTGAAGCTTTGGGCGTGTTCTTCTCCTCGCCCCTGGCAAAGGGCCCTTCTGCTGCCTCCTTCATGAAGTTGACCAGGACCTCGGCACTAACCCCAAACTCAGGCTTCCCCAGGAGCTTCAGGATGGAGGCGTGGAGGCGGAAGTACACCTGGGGGATACACTCAGGGGTGAGCACCCTCCCAGGGGCTCAGGGTCCTCCCACGGGCCGGTCAGCCACACGGGAAAGGGGACCCAGCGGCTAGAAGCCACTCAGCATGAAGCATTGTAAAAAGGCAAATTTTAAAATGAGACTGCTTGCTCACAAGATCATCCAATGTTAAAAAGAGGATACCAGCTGCTAAGTTGATGGAAAACATGAAAGTGCATAGATCAGTGCAAACTTTTAGGGCGACGAGACATTGTTGCTCAAATGTTAATGACCCTTGGGGACAAGCTGACCCTGCGCGGTTCCTGCTTTAACTGGGCAGACGCATGTACACGCGGATTTCTGTCCATCGGCCGGTGCAGCGCAGGCCCGTGTTGTTCAGAGGCCAGCCTGTGGCTGGGAATCTGAGTCTGGAGGGCCAGCTGCAGGCAGGTGAGATCGCCCACCGAGAGGCAGCCGGCACCCCGACCTCTCACTGCTCAAGGGTCAACTGTGCTCAGGTGTGTGCTCCCTGGTGCGTGTCCACAGCTACGCCCTGACCGCACCCTGTCACGGAAGAAGTGGGAGAGAAGGCCAAACCCATGAAGAAAGGGCCAGGCAAACACATGGATGCCCAGCCAGACTGGAGGGCACAGGACAGGGATGGGAGCCCTCAATTCCTTTACTACATCTTGTCCAGTGAGAAGGGCAAGTTGCTAAATGACAATGTATCTATGTTAATAAGGAGGAGACCTAGAGAGGTAAGGCATGCCACACTGGACTAGGTATGACGGGTGGGGAACTAGACTCACGGGGGACTTTAATTTTTTGTTTTAAACACTTCTCAATTGTTTGATTCTTCTATATATTCTTTGGACCAAGAGTATGTGTTAATTTTCTTTTTTAAAATCCTCACCCAAGGGCATGTTTTCATTGATTTGGGGGTGGGTGGGCAGAGAAAGAAAATCAAGCAGATTGAAGCCAAAAACTGGGCATGTGCCCTGACTGGGAATCAAACCTTCTGTGCCCACCAAATGAGCCACAACGAAAAGGCGTAAACAAGTGGCTTCTGCCCCAAACTCCGGGAAGCTGGGCACGTGCACGCTGGGCGTGGGCGGGGGGCGCAGGCTCTGGGCCTTGGAAAGTGGAGGGTCCGGGGTCAGGCCGAGCAATCTGGATCCACACCCGTGTCCTGTCTCCTCCCCACAGAAGGCGCTGGTCACAGCCACAATCACCTCACAGGACTGTGAGCCTCAGGAAGAGCACCACGTGAAATGGTCCGGAAAACACCGCAACGCCAAGCAGCAAACAAGTGCTCTCTGCTCTTGGGAGGCTGCGGGGGACCCCAAACCTGAGGTTAAGAGCACCGGCTGCTCCCCGGCTCAGTCCTGCCGAGGGAGGCTGTCTCCTCTGCACCGGAGCACAGCTCCCTGACACCTGCCAGCCGCAGGGGGGTGCTGCCTGCGCTAGTGCCAGCAGCCAGGGACTCGGGACCTGCGTGCACTAATGAGGAGGAACGAGTCTCTTCTAGGAGAACAAATCGCTCACTCTCCCAGCAAGGACGGCACGCACCCCTTAGAAAGAGAGAGGAGAGGCTGCTTTTGTTTAATTGCATGCAAAGCTGCTAGACACAGAGGTTTCCATCGGGTAGCAGGGAGTCACTGGGACCGCGTGTCCCATGCCCAGGGAGAGAGAGACGGGCCCGCCCAGGGCTGGCAGAGTGTCACCTCCAGGGCCTCCATGGCCAGCTCAGGCGGGTTGTGGTAGTGGATCTTCTTGGGATACCGGGCGGCCTCCTCATGCAGGTAGTGGCCGGCCTGCCGGTAGTGCAGCAGGTAGACGGTGGGCGGCTGCTGCTGCTTCTCGGCCACCTTGCCCAGCATGTAGTGGATGAGCCACTCCTCCTCGTCCCCGTCCCCCTCGCAGCGCGCCGCCGACAGGAAGCAGTGCCTGGCGGTCTCCAGCATGCTGTCCCGCCGGCCCTCCATCTGCAACGAGACCGGCACGACCAGCTCAGGCCTGTCCTGTAGGAGCCCCGCTGCCTTGTTTGCACATGGGTAACCCTCTCACCAGGCCTGAGACAGACACAAGAGTGCGAGCACCACTTCCCAGCGGGGACACTGCGGAGGCCTGCGACTCCCCAGAACCCCATCTCAGGTCAGGCTACAGCGCTGGACGGACACCCAGGACGCCTCAGGCCAACGCCATGTCCTTCCTCCCGCCTCCCCTGCAGCATCATATCGAACAGTTTGTGCATTTCTGAAGTCCTAGGACACCTTCTAAAGGTCCCAACCACCACCTCTGTGGTGCAGCGAGGCCGTGCCTGGGAGGGGACGACAGCAGGGGCTGGGGCTGCGTGGCTGCCGCCATCACTGCAGGAGGCCCAAGGAGGCCGGGACACCTTAGCTGCTGTTCTGAGAAGAGCCCCCGCAGGCAGGGAGGCCCTGTTCCCCCTCCTCGCGAGGGTGGGCCGCAGAGCTGGGGAAGACGCACACCAGCTCCCAGCTCCATAGCACTGAGAATGTCTAGCCCTGGGGTCCAACAGGGCTGCCCACCCTCGCTCCACCCACTTCCCGGAACTTGGGGCGCTTCTAAGAAGGCCCCACCCCTGCTCCACTGATGGGGAGCCTGTGTGTCGGAGCAGCGCCTCCAGGCCCCTCCTCACCTGCTGCACGAGCTCCGAGGGCAGGTCGCCCCTCCACTGCTTCAGCTGGCGCGAGGCGAAGGCGTGCAAGGCGTAGGACATGGTGCCGTACTCGATCCACAGGGACAGGTTGGAGCTGTCGATCTCCAGGGCCCGCCGGAAGCAGCTGAGGACAGGCGTGGCGTGCTTCCAGATGGGCCAGTCGCTCTTCAGCTCATTGGAATTCAGCTTGTCCTGAATGCGACTGGCGCGGGCCAGGGCCATGCCTGCCCAGGAGTCAAACCTGTGGTCATGACAAAAGCACCCGTAAACACTCCGCTGTCTTTTGTTGTTGTTTGTTTGCTTTTTTAAAATATATTTTTATTGATTTCAGAGAAAGGGAGAGGGAGAGAAAGAGAGAAACATCAATGATGAGAGAGAATCATGGATCGGCTGCCTCCTGCACGCCCACACTGGGGATGGAGCCCGCAACCCAGGCCTGTGCCCTGACCGGAGATTGAAACATGACCTCCTGGTTCGTAGGTCATTGGTCAATGCTCAACCACTGAGCCACACCGGCCGGGTGAGCCTGGAATGTTCTGAATGCTGCACAGAGAGGCACTGACTTTAAAACTGGGAACTGGCTTCCTGGACTGTCTGACAGCCCAGGACGTGGCGCAGTGCGCTGCTGGCAGTGACGACAGTCATAGTGGTGACTGCAGACGAGCCCACTGTGCGTCCCGCTCGTGCTTCCTTCCCACTGTGCTGGTGGCTTTTTATTAAACTGTAGCGAACGGCCTGCTGGTCCTGAGGCCCCTGCTAAGCTCATGAAGTCTGATTTGCGTGACTGAGTGGGCATATTCTCATGGCGGCCAAACCTGGGAGGTAAACCTTGGGTCAAGGTCACAACGAGGCTCCCTCTAGAGCTGCCCTGTGTCTGCAGCGTCCAGAGCAGCATCTGCAGGGGCCTCCTGGAAGGGACGAGGGCCAGCCCTGGTGGCCGCCCCGAGCCAGGCGAGCCTCCTTTTCCCTTGTCGGGATCCACCCGGCCATGGGGAGAAGGGCTGGGATCTGAGCAGAAGCCAGCTTTCCGGCCTCATCTCCCTGTGGGAAAGGCTCGGACCCCTTTGGCTCAGCCTGTGGTTTCCTCCAGCAGGAGCCGGGTGTCGGCGGCCTTGGCTGCCTTCCCCTGGTCGCTGTGGACCGGCGTGGTAGAGGAGACCGACACGCAGGCTGGCTGAGCGCTCACCGTGCGCAACAGCAAACAGTCGCCTCCTCTGCCTGCCTCCTCCGTGACTGAAAGTGAGGGGTCACACCCGCCTTCCCGTGGCGAGGAGAGAGCCTGGGGTGGCACCTCGCACAGGACAGCCCTCAGCAGCGTGAAGGTCACGACGACACAACTGGGCCTCCCTCCAGCCTGTTCTCCAGCTGCTCAGAGGGTTTCAGCTCATCAGGCCCAGCCCACCAAGAGCCGCGCCGGAGAAGCGGGGTGTCCTGGGGGCCCTGCCCAGGCCCAAGAGGGGCGTGGTGGCTCGTCCCTGGGCGTCCTTCAGTCCAGCCCTTCCTGGCACCTTCCTGGCACGAAGACGTGACCATCGCTGCTGCCAACAATGCACCGCGGCAGAGCGAGGAACGAGAACTCTTGCTTCAGTGTCGCTATTCCTCCCCTCCCCCTCAATGAGAAAACCCTGCATCAGACACTGCAGGGGAAGAAGCAGAGAGCACACCAGCCAGCCTCCCAGGCGGAGCTAGGAAAGCGGCAGCACGCAGCGCCCGGGCCGGGGCCGGGGGCACATCCCTCCCTGCAGGCAGAGCGGTGGGCACCTCCACCTCCTCTGACCCCAGTGCCCACCCCAGCAGGCTTCCCGAGGGGCTTTCTCCCTTGTTTTTCCTTCTGTGGAGAGCCTTTCCCAGAAACTGTGGTCTAAGCCACCTTGTCACTCCTCCCCTGGCCTCCCCGCTGGGCAGGGAGAGCTTGCTGAGCTGCAGGCACGCCGGCCGCCCAGCAGCCTGGCCACTGGCCACAGCCACCAGCCGCTCACCTGTCAGGGCAGATGCAGATGTCGTGCATGTAGAATCTGATCGCCTTGGACTGCTCTTTGTTCTTGAAATGGTAGTCAGCCAGCAGGTAGTAGAGCTCATTCACCACCGCAGGGGAGGGGTCAGCCCCTTCTGGGAGGCAAGGGACCTGGCAGGGGAGAGGGCAAGGGTCAGGGAGGCGGAGCGAGGGACGCCACTGCGGCCAGTGACGCTGCACACCCAGGACCGTGCACGTCAGCGCAGCTGAAGGAGGCGACGGGGCACGGCTCCTACCTCGGCCGAGGTCCCCTCGATGTACGCAGACACTCTGTCCAGGCTCAGGGCCGGCCGCTCTGTGCGGGGCACTATGGTGGCGATTCTCTTCAGGAGGTTAGCCAAGTCGGCAGAAACGGTGCTGGTCTTGTAGCTGTCAAATTCAGGAAGGGTCTTGGGCTTAAAATACTCAAACATAAAGAGGGCATCTTCCCATATGAGGTCCACCTTGAAAGAAGACAGAGGCCGGTCGCAGTGCGGTCAGGGAAAGCACACAGGCACGTTCTTCTAATGCCCACGTCCTTCCCAACCCGTGTCTGACGAGCAGAGCAGCGACCCCATCAGCCTGTTCTTTATAAAGAACATGTTGGAAACTCAGCCTGCACTTTGTGAGCCCATGTGGCCAAGCCAGAGGGTGGGGACCGTGGGCCCCTGGCCCTCTGCTCCCCTCAATCGCCCCATCAATCACTTGGTTGACAAATACTGACCAAGTGCTTGCTCTGGGCCAGGGTGGGACACACATAAGGTCAGAGAATAACGGGCAGCACCGCTGAGCATGGTACTCCCCAAAGTGCTCCGAACACCAAAACACAAAACACGAACAACCTCTAAGAAATCATTCATATCATCAAATTGCTAAAGAAAGTCCCTGCCCGACCAGCGGGGCTCAGAGGTTGAGCGTGGACCCAGGAACCAGGAGGTCACAGTTCCATCCCGGACAGGGCACAGGCCCGGGCTGCGGGCTCGACCCCCAGTGTGGGGCGTGCAGGAGGCAGCCGATCCATGGTTCTCTCTCATCACTGATGTTTCTCTCCCCCTCTCCCTTCCTCTCTGAAATCAATAAAAATATATTTTTTTAAAAAGGAAGAAAACCTATTAAAATCGCCATGTTGCACTCTCGGATGATGAGTCAGCACTACGAAGCGCCCTCCTGCAAGGCCGGAGCCATCGGAGCGCCTCATCCTCCTGCGGCAACCCAACCTGGACCTCCGAGGCTGCACGTCGGGGCACTGGGCCCCCACTCCCCGAGTCCCCTCTCCCAGGGGCGCCTCACCTGCGGGGCTGAGTGCTCCTCCAGGTACCTGGCCTTGCTCTTCTTGCTGGGGAAGCTGTACAGGCAGTAGAAGCACTGCTCCAAGGCCGTCTCCAGCTCCTCCTTGTAGGGGTGTGTGTCCTCAGAGGTGGATTCAGCAAGTTCCTTCTGGAGCACTCGGACCTACAGTGCGGGGGCGGGGAGACGCCTGAGGAGGGGCCCACACCTCCGGGCACAGCAGGCCCCGGTGACACCGCTCTGTCAACTGTTACCCGGAGGAGGAGGCCATGTCTACTCGGGCCCTTTTCTGGAAAGGGCCTGTCCCCCTCCCAGGAGCCGCTCTGGGCCCAGCCCTCGCAGCCGCCTTCCTCCCACACACCCAGTCAGCTTCTATCAGCTGCTAGAGGAGCCGCTGTACGCCCTCGGAGAAATCCTGATTTACTCAGCCATTCATTTATTCCTCAGATAGTTACTGAGCACCTTCCTATGCTGGGCACAGTGCAACACAGTCCCTGCTTTCAAGAAGCTCAGATTCTGCCCGACCAGCATGACTCAGTGGTTGAATGTCGGTTGACCTATGAACCAGGAGGTCATGGTTCGATTCCTAGTCAGGACATATGCCCAGGTGTGGGTTTGATCCCCAGGGAGGGGCATGCAGGAGGCAGCCAGTCAATGACTCTCTATCATCATTGATGTTATATCTCCCTCTCCCTTCCACTCTGAAATCAATAAAAATATATTAAAAAGAGAAGCTCAGATTCCAATGGAGGGCAGTTAGTTAAACAAATTAATCGCTATTGTTATGCCCAACTACTAGCAAGCATACATTCTTTTCAAACATCCATGAGATTTTGCCCAAAACTAGACAAAAAGCAAATCTCAATAAATACCGCAGACTAGATATGATATAGATGACATCCTCTGAACATAACCAATAAAATTAGAAATCAATTACATAAAGATAGCAAATACCAAATGTCAAAACTATGGTATGCAGCTAAAAATGTACTTGGGGGAAAATTATAACCTGCAATGCATGTATTACAAGAGTGAACAGTAAAATAATCACTCAACTCAATAAGTTATAAAAAACTTAGTAAATCCGAAAAAGAGAAGATAAATAAAGAGCAAGAATCAAATAAAAAAATTTTTTAGATCCTGGCAGCTAAAACTCATGCTCCATCAAAAACAGACACAGACCAAGAAAAACCAGGAGCACCCTCCCCTCCTCACCCCTCCTGCCTGCTCCTTCCTCAGCGCCACTCCCGCGGGCCTCGTCTGCGAGGGGCTGACTGATCCAGCCTGGCCCCTGCACCAGCCTAAGGGGCTGCCGTGGAGGCGCCCGTGGAAGTGTCCGCTCTCTAAGGGGAGAGGAGGCAGCAGGAGGGAGGCCCTGACTCCCGGGCAGCATTGGACACTCAGCCTGGCACCATTTTTCCAACACCGGAGCTGACCCAGGGTGGGCACCTAGACGCTCTAGAAGCTCACAGGTGGGGCAGACACTCAGGCCGCTACAGCTGGACCCACCTCCGACGCTACCAGCTCTGGGGCCCTGAGCCAGCCGGAAGGGTCTCCTGGCCAGGTCCAGGTCCCCCGACAGGGGCTGAACTCATACACGAGCTCTGTGCATATTCTCTGTCTCGTTCACTCATATTTATTGTGCACCTACGGTGCTGTGGGCTGGGTGCTGGGCTAGGTACTTGGATCCAGGAGTGAACCAAACAGAAACCCTCATCTTCAGGGAAGCTGCATTTGAATGGAGAAGAGACACACAATACACGTAACAAGTCACTTCCATGGCTCATTAGAGCCAGAGGAAAGCACAGGGCATGAAGGAGGGAGCGTCAGGACGGGAGGGAGGCGGCAGCTGGGGCGGGTATGCTCACTGAAGGGCATAAAGCAGAGGATGGCAAACAGGCTTCCCAGACCATGGGGACTCTAGCAGCTAATCAACCTGCGACTGTATTGCAAAAACCGTGCTGGTTACTATTAATATGTCAATGTGGTGTGGCTAGGTCCCACTACACCACTTACTAACAGACATTACCGGGCTGGGCGCCCTCCGTGCTCTGCACCTTGTCTATGTGCTGCTTGGCCTCTGATTCAACAATGAGATTGGGGGACGGGGACGATGCTGCTCATCCCCAGTATACCATCAACCACCGCTGGCGAGGGAGAGGACGTCTATTTTCGCTCACAAATACACATTTACTGACTGAATGAGTGCAATCGCTACTCATTGAGCAACTACCACCTGGCATGGGAGTGGTGCTTGGCAAACAGGACTCAACAGAAGGCGGTGACTGCAGTATTTGCTTCTAAAATCACTACTAAAGGCTTGGCCCTGTGCCCACACATAACAGACTCAGTAACAACTGGTGGATCTAAGTCTACCTACAGTTCAAGGCCAGGTCCAGAGCCCCCGAGCTCAGGTGCCAGGACGCCACATGCAGACTTTCTGAAAACTTTGAGTAGTCACATCTGTGCCACAAGCCCCAGCAGCACAGCAGGCCCCCGCAGGGGCGGCCACGCAAGCCCCAGCAGCACTTACGTAGAACCGCAGCAGCGCCCCGTCCGAATTGCAACACCAGGACCTCCTGCCCAAGTACTCGTGGGCTGTGTTGAGCAGCATGAGGGAGGACGGGAGCAGGGATGTCTCGGCCATCGCTGGGGAAAGACCAGAGCCACAGGGAGTGAGCGCGGGGACACGGGAGGGAGCTACAGGCAGTCTCTCCTGGGTGGGCTTTGCTTTCATTACCAAGGTAGCTACAGAGTTTCCTTTCTTTCCTTTTTCATCTTTTAAAACAAGTAGTGACTTGACTGGCTTTCCTAAGCAATGCAAATCCTGCAGAGTGCACAGGAGAAACGCCTCACCCACAGAGCAGACATGTGGGGAGCATCACCAGGAGCATCTACCTGTGCGTACAGGAAGCCTTTTAAAAGGGAGGAGGAGTTCATAACAGTTACAAATGCACCATTTCTGAAATGAAGAGTTCTGACACTTAGGTCTACCTGATTCTTACAGAAGGAAAAAACCACCAAGTTCCAGTTAAGTGTCCACCACCGGAGCTACTACTAGGTCCTTCTCGGTATATTTGAAGCTGTGGCCACGACCCATTAGCGGACTCGTAACTAACATTTTTAAAGAGAACTAGGGTTAGAAGAAAGCGGAAATGAGGCTCATTCTTTTTGTCCCATAAAGATTAGCTTTTTCAGTTTAGAAATCTAAAAGAATCTTTATTCTTTTAAAATATATATATTTTATTGATTTCAGAGAGAAAAGGAGAGGGAGAGAGAGATAGAAATGTCAATGATGAGAATCATGGATGGGCTGCCTCCTGCACGCCCCCTATTAGGGATCGAGCCTGCAACCCCAGCATGTGCCTGGACCAGGAATCGAGCCATGACTTCCCGGATCATAGGTCAGTGCGCAACCACTGAGCCCCGCGGCCGGGCTGGGCTCTCATTTATGACGACCACTCCAGATGCTACTACATCGCTCCGTGGGTCTGCACTGAGTTGCCATGGCACGTGATGGCTTTTGTTCTCAGAACAGCCCCTGGGACAGGTACCATTGCTCCCAGCAGGGAGACAGGGAACAGAGCTGAAAGTTTACACGACGTGCCACCGTCAGGAAGTGACAGCTGGGAGTTGGAACCATGCCGCCTCCAGCTGTCCACATGCCCCGGGCTCACTGGCCCACACCCAGGAGGCGTGGTCCAGTGCAAGTGGTTTAAGTGCAAGGGCTGGCACACAGCTGCCCACCTCACAGGGCTCGTGTGGGCATCACAGAGGTTAGCAGGTCTGAGGCCTCAGAGCAGTGACGGCACCTCCATAAGCCCTCGCCCCACTGTCGGATCCTCTGCACCGCCCGCCCCTGCAGCAGACACGCGGCACTCCACACGCCACGACCCCGGCCCCTCTGCACAGTGAGCTAGGTCCCGAGGGAGCCTCTGCCTCCGTCCAGGTGCCACAGAAATCCTTCAACGATGCCCCTCGCCGCTTGCAGCGCCGGGGAGGGCTGCAGGGCCCTGGGCAGAGGCCAGAGGCAGGGCCACACAGCCAAGGCCACCCCCAGACCCACTGCCCCACCTTCATCCGCTGAGCTCTGGAGCTGCTGCTGCTGGCACAAGGAGCGGAAGGCGTCCTCTTCCTGCCAGATGATGCGATGCAGGATGATCCAGGGCAGCACCGAGGAGACGTGGGGCTCCTTGGGCTCCTCCTGCACAGCCATGCTGCAGTCAATGATCTGGGGGTGCGGGGGGACAGCGATGTCACAGCAGGACCAGCTCCCCGACCCAAAATGCGTCCTCGGGGCACAAGGGGCTGTTTGGCTGAGGAAACTCTGGCGCAGCGGCACCCCATCAGGTCGTCAGACAGGGTCACAGAGCCCGACGGCAGAGCCACGCCCGGCTCCAGAGGAGCCAGCTCTGACCAGCCTCTCGTGCCACGTGCAGCTTCTACTGTGTGCTGGGCCCTGTCACACGAGGGTGACAGAGGTGAGCAGGGCACAGAGGAGCTGACAGCTCAGGGGGAAGAGAGCCAGAGACAAGCCACCCGAGAGCCATGGGTCAGCATGGCTGCTGCAATGGAAACAGCTGAGGGCTGTAGCGGTGTCGCAGGGGAGGGTGGGGACAGACAGAGAGCCCTTGACAGAAGGTTTCCAGGTGAGTGGCTGTGGTGCGCCCGATCCCCAGAGAGGGCAGGAGCGGGGACAGAGGACAGGCAGCAGGCCGAGGGCCCAGAGGCGGCCACGAAAGCCAACGAGAGGGTGGAGAGAGAGGCTGGTGGGCCAGTGTGCTCTGGGGCAGGCACCTGGAGGGAGTGTGAAGGGTGAAGTGAGGGAGAAGCACATTCGTATTTCCGTTTCAGAAAGGGGCCTCCTGGCAGGGCGGTGGCTGGACTGGCAGGGGACATGGGACAGCCCCCCTGCTGCGCAGGCAGCACAGGAGGAGCTGGCGTCACCTGGATCAGGTTGTTGGTGAGCCGGGTGAGGCCGGTGGCTGCGGACGCGTCCCTCAGGATGTTGCCGCTGCTGTCCGCCGAGAGCGCCTGCTCAATGCCCAGCAGCAGCTGGGTCACGGTGGCCACCCACTCCTCCTTGGCTGCAGCCTCGCTGGCATTCACCATCTGCTGGACCGCCTCGTGCAGAGCCACGTCGGAGCACTCAAAGCACTGCCGGTGGTCCTTCCGCCGGAGCAGGGAGTCCTACGCACAGGAAGGGCGCTGGGGGAGGCTGGCATGCTCACCCAGCTGGCCTGAGCACAGAGGGCAGGTAGATGGGGACGAAGACGAGGGGCCGTCCAAGGGAAAGGGAAGCACTATAGCCGCGAGGCGTCTGCAAGGGCCTGTGGGCTGAGGCCTGGGTGCCACCACGGCATGGCAGGCCACCAGCCAGGAAGTTGTCAGAGAGGTGCTTAACCTCCTGCCTCAGTTTCCCATTACAGAGCCAGGGAGCAGCCAAAATGAGGCTGACTCCACCACCTCTCCCAGCTCTGACTGTGCCCCAGGCCGCCCAGCACGTGCTCATCCAGCGCCATGGCTCTGGAGGGTCTCAGAAGGGGAGGAACTGCCAGGGAGGGACTGACTGCTCGGGAGGAGGGCACTGGCCAGGCAGCTCTGAAGCCAGTGCCAGGTGGAGGAGGGCACTGAACCCTGAGCCCCAGGCACCCCCCGGCCCGCAGAGGTGCCGTGAGCGCGAGGTGTGCTGATGTCCGCACGTGCTCAGCAGCGTCCCGACGGGAAGCAGCTCTCAGTGTGCACACTGCACGCTGTTGTTTTAAAACCTCCTCTGTGGGAGCCACTGCTTTTTGCCAAGCCTCCTTTCCTTTTGCTCTAGAGCAGCGGTTCTCAACCTGTGGGTCGCGACCCCTTTGGCAGTCGAACGACCCTTTCACAGGGGTCGCCTAAATACACCCTGCGTATCAGATATTTACATGACGATTCATAACAGCAGCAACATGACAGTTATGAAGTAGCAGCGAAAATAATTTTATGGTTGGGTCACAGCATGAGGAACCGTATGAAGGGTCGCGGCGTGAGGAAGGTTGAGAACCACGGCTCTAGAACAACCCGTTGCCCCTCCCAGACTCTCTCATTACTGAGCGGGCGGTGGAGTCCCAGATCTGGCGGCAGCCTGTCAGCGCCTCCGGAAGCACCTGCTGCCTGGCGCCCCCCGGGCTCTGACTCGGCACAGCTGAGGCCCCGCAGTGGCTCCTGCGCCTCCTGCCAGCTCGGCACGTGCAGCTGCCACACGCTGAGGTGACCCAGACAGGTGTGGGGACAGAGACGTCCCGAACTGCCTTTGGTATGTGCACCCCGGACTGAAGAGCCCTCATTGCCGGGACACATGGCGTGTGCTCTTTAGGGAAAGCGAGCCCCCCAGCAGCGGCCACTGGGGCGCAAGGAGCCAGCTGGTGCGAGGGTGCCCGAGCTGACCCTCCTGACCAAATGCCACACATGCGGGGCAGGGCTCTCCTCTGGCAGGAGGAAGACCACTGACCCTGTAACTGCGGCCAGAGTTGCCGTGAAAGTCAAGGCCAAGACAAGACCCGCCAGCAGCACTCCAGCGTGACCTCATCCCGGTGCTCAAGGCCGGGGAGAGCTAAAAGGCAGAAGAGTAACTGCCAACAGATGAGGCGGCCAATTACGGCCGGCAGAAATGACGGGAATTCGGGGAAGTGGCTAGATTCCAAACATGCACAAAGCAGCAGGGTTCCTGTAACCAGAAACGTGCTGCTAGAAAACAGAACGACCAACTAACGGCCCTGCACAAAGCAGCCACCCCAGACATTCAGGACGAAAGCTCCGCTCAGCAGTCAGAAAGCTACACAACCATCTTGAAGACTTGAAAGGCGGGAGGGGAGGGTTCCATGGCAGACGCCCACCCTCTACAGCTAGAGGAAGTCACTTAAATGCAAAACGTGACCCAGCCACAGGGCTGGAAGGAACAAAGCCAATGGCCTTTCTGTGTGTCGGCTGCACCCCGTCCGCCTCCCTTGGAGAACATCAGTGCCACGGGCAGCTCCTCTGCCGTCCGGCCAGGCACACTGTGAGCGCAATCCCTGTGTGTGAGGGATGAGTGGGTGAATGTTTTCACTCTTAGAAAGGCTGTCTAAGCATAATGAACAAAATCACAAGCATCTGACAACATCAAAAGATTTGACAACATAATTCAAAACTTCTGTACGTCAAAAAAACACACACAAGCTACAATTAAAAAGCAAACATTAAACTGGGAAAAATATTTGCAACATTTGATGAGAAAAAAATTAGTGTCTTTAATATGTAAAAAGCACTCCAAATCAATAAGAACGCCCCACCACACCCACCAATAGGAAATTGAGCAAAACCCAGGATTCACTTATTTGCCAAGGGCAGGAGCTTCCCTGTACTTGGCCCAGGCCTTCCAGCCCACAGTGCTGCTCAGCGCCTGCCCAACAGCAGTTCCCCCACCGACAGGGCATCTGCCACACCAGGAGCCCCAGACCACCGAGCAAGACGGCACCTGAGCCACTGGGGCCTTTTCCCAGAGGCAGAGAGGACTGGCCTCTCCCTTCCTCCCCACCCAGTGGCCCCCAGTACACCCGCTGTCCCTCCCACACAGCCACGCTGGACTCTTCCCCCACCTGCCACGGTAACTGAGGTCGGACGAATCTCATCCTTCGACCTCCGCTTGGGCCGCCTCACTCCCTCTGCCCAGCTCTCTCCTCCCCACGCTGACCAGGGGGGAGAGGCCTCTCCTTCTGCTCCCACAGTTGCACCTTTTAACGATTTCCCAGTTAAGAAAGTGAATAACTACAACGTCTCATGTAATCTGAGCAAGAATCCTGAGAGAAGGCCGGGCTGTCTTTCCAAACATGACAGCAACATGACAGTACGAAGTCGCCAGCCTCGTACAGAAGGGGAAGGACCCAGTAAGACAGTAACTGCCACGTGGTCAGTGTGAGAACCATAAGGGACAGGACAGGGCACGGGGCCACCAGTGCCATAAGCACAGCGCTTCTACCATCTTCCCCAGCAGCCTCCGCGGCCGGCGCGGTGCTTCCTGAGGATGCTGGCAATGACGACAGCTGGCACCCACATGGCACTTGCCACAAGCCAGGCACGGTGCCCACACATGCTGATTCTTAGAATCCCACAACAGCCGTCTGAGGTAAGGACACGATCACCCCCAGCCTAGAGCTGGGAGAGGGGCTGAGGCACAGGGGCTGGTAAATTCCAGCGCCCCCAGACCCTGGTACCCACGAGCTCTCAGCGGGTTTACGTCCCGAGGAGCGGAGGCGCGAAGGAAGCCGCGAGTACACACAGGCTCCAGCAGTTGGATGGATGGCTAACATCCTGACTATGCTTCCTCCTCTGCCAGGCAAAGTTCAGAGCCAAGTGTGAGCTCCCACTGAGCCACGTACACGAACCCTAGGACCTGCGCTCCTACGTCCCACTTCCTCCCACATCTGCCGACGGGCATCCTCCCAGCTGCCGAGTGAGTGGTTTTTACGCCCATTTTTGTTGGTTCTCAAGAGCCGCCTCCAAGCCGCAGGGAATAAGCCCACAGCAGGCGCAGAAGGCGCGAGGGGCGGGGCCGGGGCGGGCGCACCTGCAGCAGCAGCAGCTGTGCCGGCCTCTCGGGGATGGACGTCACGAACTCCAGGTGTTTGGCCCGGTCGCACCCGCTGGGGCACAGGGTGGGGCGGAGCAGCCGCACGACGGCCTCGAAGTCGCCAGCCTCGTACAGGCGCTGGATCTCCTCCAGGGACTGGCACCGCTCCAGCGACTTCAGGTTCTTATCGATCTGGAAGGAACCGGAATTCCGAGCGGATGACGAACCCCTCACCTGCCCCCTGAACCAGCAGTGTCTGCATTTACCAGACCCAAAACCCGACTCCCTGAACACACCAGCATTTACACTAGGCAAATACTTCACTAAAGGTATTTCTATTAAGCCCTGGCCGGTGTGTACTCAGTGGTCAGAGTGTCCACCCACAAACCAAAGAGTCAAGGGTTCGATTCCCAGTCAAGGGCACGAACCTGGGCTGTGAGTTCACTCCCTGGTCCTAGGTGGGGCACATGCAGGGGGCAACCAATCGATGTGCCTCTCTCGAATCGATGTTTCCCTTTCTCTCTACTCCCACTCCCTCCCTTCCACTCTCTCTCGATGGAAAAAAATATCCTCAGGTGAGGCCTAACAAAATAGAACAAAAAATATTTCTATTAAAGTCAAGGTGTTCAATTCTTTAAAAAAAAACATAAGAAAACAACAACAAAAAACTCCCCGGAACCAGAGCAGCTCAGAAGAGTGTCTGCCAGAAGAGTAGGCATCTCGTCGTCAGTTCAGCAAACCCGGCTCACGGAGCCCTGGGCCAAAGGTCACAAGCCCCATTACCCACAAGCCCCATTACCCACAAGCCCCATTACCTCACCGGGAGGCCAGCAGGGGCACTGCACTTGGCCTTGCCCTCACACAGCTCTGCACCGTTAGGAAACACCGGGAAGAAAACGCCCACGCACCTCCTCCAGGGAAACGACGGAGTCGTTGTGGAGGTTGGGGAGCCGGATGACGACGTCGCCTTGCTCGGCCCCGGCCTCTGCCTGGAGGGCAGCGGAGCTCTGGAGCATCTCTGTGCAGATGTCATAGTTCTCCAGCGCCTGCTCCATGTCCCCCTGGTCAAAGGAAGAGCCGTCAGGGGACAGAGGATGAAGGAAGAGAACTTGTGCTGCTATGCCAGGGGCCTCATCTCCCTGACCTGCCAGCCTGCAGCACAGTGAGGGCCGTTTCATCCGATCACTGCCAGACCCTGGGAAGGGACCTGGTGCACAGTGGGGCTCAGTGAGTGCTTCTGGGGTGGATGGATGGATGGACGAACAAATAGACAAATGAATTCACATCACAACTCTAAGGGGAGGTAACATTAACCTCACATTACAGGTAAGGACACTGAAGCACTTGAGGAAGCTGAGTATCTTGTTCAAAAAGCGCGATAATAAAAGGCAGGGCCAGGAGTAAAAGCTAGGCCTGCCCTAATTCCAGGACCGACTGTGCACTCTGCTGCTCACGCTACCACAGCGCACCAGGCACCGCCATGTGCGAAGGGGCCGGGGAGCAGCCCGCCCGCGGGCCCTCCAGACCAGGCTCCACTGCAGCCTTCCGAGAAGTCACACGAGCGAGCGAATGGGCTCCCTCTAGAAAGCGCCCTCGCTCAGGCCTTCTCGGGAGGACGTCAGCAAAGGGTCCAGAGCCCGAGCCATCTTGAGTGAGGGCTGTACCGGGCACAGGCCCCCGGCAGCCCCTGCTGTGCTTTAGCCTGGAGCGACGCTGGGGTCCCCAAGAAGCTGAACATCCCCCCAGGTCCCACTTCCTCAAGCCGAGCCCGGGCAGACGCCACACACGTGCACACGCACATCCTCAAGGAGGCACCCAGTCTCTTCCATCCCTCTGGTGCCAGGGCAAGCTCCCCACGCAGCCGATCACAGAACCAACCTGCAGTGCCAGGAACCGAGCCTTCAGCCAATACACGCGGACCACAAACTCCAGCCAGCCGTCCTCAAACAGGTCCCGCTGAGATGAGGCAAAGGACATTTGCAGGAGGTCGCCCAGGAAGTGGGTTCCCGGGAAATCGGGCCCAAACCTGCCATTTGCCACACCAGCCGCAGGGCAGTGCCGAGGAGACACTGAAAACAGTCAGACAGAACAAGTCAACTTCACGTGCAGGTCCAGGCGCCCTCTGCTCCCAGAGCTCTCCCTTGGCCCTCATCTGGAGAAATAGGGACACATCAATTGTCACGTGATCACTTGGGAACACTAAGATCTCACTTCCTTCCATCCCAAGGAAGAGAAAAGCGGGTAGGTGGCTCCCTCTGGTGGTCAGCTGCTGCTAACACGTCTTGGCTGAGACCCTGAGATCTCTTGGCTGAGATCCTTGCAGGCCTGACAAGCCAACCCCGGAAATGTGCCCACTGCAGACTGCAGCCTGAATTCCATGGCTCAGCCCCCCGCGTCCCTGCCTGCTGACTGCTAAGGGTCCGGCAGGCCCCCGCCACAGGAAACAGCGCTCCTACCTGAGGCGCTCCTGCCCTTGGTCAGCAGCCACTGGTCCAGCTGCAGCTCCATGCAGCAGAGGGACATCAGCATCATGCCCTGAGGGACAGGCACCGCGATGTCGGGACGGGCACAGAGTCGCCAAAGGGTGGGAATGGAACAAATTAAATGAAAATTTACTTTGACTTAAAAACGTCACTATTCTCCCCACTTCCCATTTAGTACATGATCAACGGCAACCTGCCAGGACGCAGAAGGGAGCATGTGGACCCACACGGGGGGCATCGCTTGGGAGGAGCCTGGAAACCGGCTTCAGTCCTGAGGGACTAGCCCATGACGGGCAGCTCTGTTGCCTGCCCAGTACTGGGCCAGCTGCCGTACCCACAGCGCAGCATTCGGCCCTTAAAGAGATCCGGGGTCAGCCCTGGTCAGTTTGGATCAGTGGTTAGAGTGCTGGCCCTTGGGTTGAAAGGTTGCGGGTTCAATTCCGGTTAAGGGCACGTACCTCGATTGCAGGCTCGATTCCTGACACTATGCAGGAGGCAACCAATTGATGTGTCTTTTTACATCGATGTTTCTCTCTCCCCCCCCCTCCCTTCTACTCGCTCTAAAAATCAATGGGAACATCCTCGGGTGAGGACTAACAAGACAAAGAGTCTGCAGGGTCAGAGCACTGCTCTCAGGCACTGAAGGAAGTGGACCCCAGGGAGTCCCAGCAGAGGCTGCACAAGCTGCAGTGCCCTCCGCCAGAGATACCACCAGCCAGGCAGGCCCTGAAGGCTCCCAGTGCTCCCTCCTCAGCATCCAGCCTCTTCCCCACTGGGAGAGGGGCCAACACGCTGGGTCCCCTTGAGCGCTGGAGGCACCGAGGGGAGGAGCCTGTGGTATGGAGTGCTGTGGGAAGATGGACGGCATGGCCTGGCCCTACTACTAAAGACCCCACCACTCCCCTCAGCAGCCCTGCTTAGCCGCAGCACTTATGTTTTCTCAGTAACAGCCCTAGGAACCTGTGCCCACTCTCACTCCCACGGCGTCCTCCACTCAGCCACCAGCCAGGTTCCATGCCTTCCTGCTTCCAACTCCCAGGGGCCCACGTTCCAGGCCCAGAAGTCAGTGCAGCTACAGGTGCAAGGCAGCAACAGCCCCACCCCCTGAAGGCTCCCGAGCCCACCCTGGGCCCAGTCTGACACGGGCCGCCCGCCCACCTGGATGTGCTTGTTGCTGCAGTCCCGCAGCAGCGGGTTGGGCAGGCTGGTGCTGTGCCGCCTCCAGCTGTGGTAGATGCTGAGCACGACCTCCGCCAGCCCCGGGGGCCACCTCAGCAGGAACTTGTGGCCCATGGCCTTCAGGTAGCGCATCATCAGCTCCAAGATGCCCCCGTTGGTCAGGTTCTCCAGCAGGAACGTGTGCACATCCTGCCTCTCTGCAGGGGTGGGAGACACCCTGCCTTGAATAAAGGCCCTCTGTGCCAGGGCCTCCTGTGTTCTTTGGAAGAGAGGAGATGGGCAGGGGCGGGGGGAGCAGGAGAGCCCGTGTGCTCCACACAGGGGTCCCACTCCTGGCTCCAGCCCTCACCAGCTGCGCAGGCCTCTCTGAACCTCCAGGTGTAAGATGGTCACTAAAGGGTTGGCCTCCCAGCGCTGCCGTGCACACTAGCAAGACTGTGCACACAGCCCTAACCGGTTTGGCTCAGTGGATAGAGCGTCGGCCTACAGACTCCAGGGTCCTGGGTTCGATTCTGGTCGAGGGCATGTACCTGGGTTGCGGGCACATCCCCATTGGGGTTGTGCAGGAGGCAGCTGATCGATGTTTCTCTCTCATCGATGTTTCTAACTCTCTATCCCTCTCCCTTCCTCTCTGTTAAAAACTCAATAAAATATATTAAAAAAAAAAAAAAAAAGACTGTGCACACAAACACGGAGCCTGGTGCCTGGCACCAGGGTGCTCTCAGGAGTGGGGTCGGGTAGACTGACCGCAGAGCCTGCCCTAGGTGTGACCTGAAGCCCACGGCCTGCAGGAAGCAGAGTCAAGTGGGAGCATGGAGAGACCTCCCAGCTGGCCATGGAGCTCAGGCCCCAGGCAAGTCCAGGCAGCCCCTTGACCACACTTTAAAACACACCAGATCCACTCTCCCAGGAGAAAACCTCAACAGGCTCCAGGGTGAAGGAGGAAGATCCCCACAAGGAGTGACCATGGGGGCGGGGAAGGGGGACCTCCTACCAGATTCCATGAATGTGGCTGAGTCGAAGGACAGCCTCTGAGGCCCAGTGCTCGGGCAGCTCTCCAGCTTGACTTCCGACTGGACTTCGTAGCTGTGGAAGGGGTCATCTTCTTCCTCGGGGTCCAATTTCCTCAGCCTGCAGGACACACTCACGTCACAGAAGCCACGCCACACATCTGACCCCTGAATTCTTGCTATTCACTCGTTGCCATGGCAGAGTCAGGAAGGCTTCTAGGGGCAGGGGAGAGCGAGCACGCTGACCCTGGAGGGGAGGGCCAAGCAGACGCGGCAGCCCCCCCCCGCCCCCGAAAGCGGGTGTGAGTGCACGGGACCTGAGTGCGGCACCTCCAGCTCCGGAACCCGCTCATCCCTGAGGCCCCGGAAGTGCCTGTCTTCCAAAACTGCACGCGTCATGGTTGCTGCCCTCAGGAAGTCCCAGGGCAGGAGAGCAAGCGCCCGAGGCCCCAGTCCAGGGAGAGCTGCGCGGTGGTCACTGGCACGATGTTATGGGAAAACAGGAGGCGCCGGAGGGCAGCAGTGGAGGAGAAACGGGGTGGGGGGAACAGGCAGGAAGTTGGTGAGTCGGCAAATCAGAGAAGCGTGGCTGTACCTGGGCGGCAAGAACTTCAGCAGAAGCTCCTGGAAGTCTACTTTCTCCTCCTTTTTGCACTTGGTGTTCCGGACACGGGCAGACCGCCGCTTCGCCGTCTCCCCGTTCTCTTCCGGAATTTTCTTCCGCTTCACTCCCTTCTTGGCTTTATCTCCGCCAGACAGGTCGCCTTCACAGAGAGTGCGAGTTGCCGTCACACGGGCAGAGGACTGACTGCACGCAGGCGCGGGTCCCTCTCAGTCTCTGCCCACTTGCTCCATCTCTATCGTCTTCAACATCCAAGCCATGGCCCACCTCTTCCTGAACAGCACCCTGAGCTGAGCAAGGTTACCTTCAATCCCCGCCCTTCTCAAATCCACAGCGCCCACAGCAGATCTCCAGACCACTCTCCGTGGCTACAGAACACCGGGTCTCAAGCCAAGCGTTCCCCGCCCCCCTCCACCCCGGTGGCTGCAGGGGCCTCTGTGGCCTCTCGGATGAGCCTGGGACAGGGCAGAGCAAGTAGCAGTCACACTGACTCCACCCACTGTCCAGCCTGAGCACCGGATGATGCCATGTGAGTGAATCATGTGAAGTATACAGAAAGCAGGGGAGTCATGTGCGACTAAGTTAAAAAGGTAGAAACAACTGCACGTGTGTTCATTCAGAAGCTTTTTCCCGTGACACAGAAAACCAAGAAAAAGCCTGGGGGTTTTTGTCTGAAATGTTTTACGATTCCAACAGCAATAAAGATTGGAAGATGTGGTATGGTGTGATGTATCTATCCATCCATCCACCCATCCATTAACGATTCTAGCACGTGTGGTGGGGACTTTGCCGACCCCTTGTTAAGGCGAAGAACTCGGGCTGTTGGGGTGGCGGTGCTGAGCGCTGTGGAGCAGAACCAGCAGAGGGACCTGCGGCTCACAGACCAGCAGGGAGAGCAGCCTTTCTGCCAGGACTCGGCTGGGGCTGAGGGGCCCGGGAGCTGCATCCTGAGCCCCGGCCGTCCCTGCGGAGGGGGCCCCCGAGGAGCAGCCTCCAGAGCAGGCGGAGAGACTCCCCTGGGGTCCAGCGCCTCTTGCTTAAACCTCAGACCGGGAGGATGAGCAGGACCTGTCCCTCTGAGAGACCCAATCAGCCCAAGATCATTCCTGCCCAGCCAACCGGTCTCCCCAGAAGCCAGCCCGGGGGTGCTCACCCAGGGGGACGCCGGTCTCCAGCAGGCCGGGGCTGTGCAGCGGGAAGCTGGCTATGGCCACAGGGGAGTAGGCGAGCACAGGCTCCGCCACGGTCACGGAGGAGCTGGCACTGACGGGGCTGGGCGGGACCGTGCTGACCGGCGCCGCCACCACCGCGGACACCGGAGGCCGGCTGGGGTCCTGGTAGTCAGACAGGTCCACCCTCTTGCCGAGGCTGGGCCGCGGTGGCTCGCAGGTGGTGAGGTGGTTGTACATGGCCAGCAGGCTCTCCCCCAGGCACTTCCAGCTGCAGAGAGACGGTAGTGCCGCGGTCACCACCTCCCGAGGGCAGGGAGAGCTGTCATGGTTCTGTGGTTGTCGTTACTGACAAAATCTTGAGTCTAACACAGCTGAGGGTGAGCAGCTGGGGCAGGGGCGGGGCCTAGCCACCCCTGCCCCCACTTCACCCCATCAGAAGCCCTGTAGCATCTCAGCCTCAGGCCCCTTCAGACTCACTGACTCACCTGAAAAGCTCCTTCCCCACAAGTCAGATCTTTAAAACATGTGACAGTTCTCTGCTGCCACCATCTGGGATTTAGACTGGGCCTCCCTGGAGAGGCCCCACTATTTCTTGTGGGTCAGAAAGTAGTCTACACGCCTCCAGCCGTCTGTCAATGTGGCCCAGCTCCACCCACGCCACAGCCTGGAGTCAGGCTCTCACCCTTGTGCAGGGCCCACCAGCCGACCCAGCATCCCCAGAGGCACGGGCCACCTACGTGAGGAAGGGGATGGGCTGCACCAGCTTCAGGTCCGGCTCCTTCTCCCGCACCGTCAGCGCCTGCCTCTTCCTCCGCAGCCCCAGGGCCTCATCTATGATGGCCTGCGTCTCAGTCGCGCTCACCGACACATCATGGATCGACATGTCACTAATCGCACAGCATGTAAGACAGGGAGAGATTTCAATGTTACACACCAGAGCCGAAGCTGACATTGTACAGGCAGGGGTGCAGTAAGTGAACACCCTTTAATCCATATTAATTCTTCCTACAAATAAAATAACCACATGAGTCTGGCCTCCGAAGGCAGTAATTAGCATTCCGAGTGCCCACACACACCAGACGTGACTAACACCCGTTGTTCCTTCTGCAATTTGAAATTGAGCAAAGGGTTTTCATTTGTATTCGCAGTATCAGAGTGATGTCAGAAAAACCACAGGAAAATCAAATCTTGCCCTTTAATTATTTGTGAAAAAATGTTAAAGAATTTACCGAGACCATCCTGCCCATCCCAACAAAAAGTCATCAGCCAGCCAAGCTCGCCAAAGTTTACGGTGTCTCCAAAGGACAGCAAGAGCGGGCTCTGGGGCCTCAGGAGCCCTTCCACAGGCACACCTCCGCCTGCGGTGGCCCAGCAGCACCGGCCCTCCTGCCCAGGCTGTCTTGATGCCTTCCAGCAGGGCTCACCACAGAGCCACCTGGGTAAGGACTGACCTGCTTTCTCTCTCTCCACAGGTCATGCCCCTCAGGACAGATGTGAAGCAGAGACAGTCTTACAAGGGACAGACTGAGCTCAGTAACCTCCACAACCACCACCAGCTGAGTTCTAGGCCCAGGAAACACCGGAGGGTGGAGAAGCTGGCGCAACGGGAGGCTGCGGGAGGGAGGCCACGGGAGGGAGGCCGCGGGAAGGAGGCTGCGGGAGGGAGGCAGCCAGAGCCTGGAAAGCTGCTGAGAGGTGGCCTGAGAACTGGAACATGAAGGAGGTGCGACCGCACAACACGTGGAGAGGTGGGAAGATGGCGTCCAGGTGAGAGCAAAGTGGGAGCCAGGTGCAGGGACAGGACAGAGCACAAGGGGACCAGGCCTAGAACCTCCCAGGGACCTGAGACAGGTCTCCTCCTGGGCAATGCCATCGAGCGTGGGTTTGGTCCTGGAGACAAGGCAGGGTGGCACAGAATCAGAGGTGTGTTTGTGACAATGAACTTGGGCAACACTAGGAGCAAAATCCCAGGAAGAGGAAAAGCAAGTGTCGAGGAGGCCTGGTGGTCATCAGGCTGCTGCAAGCAGCCAGAGAAGAGCTGGAAATGCCAAGAGCTGGCAGGGGAAGAGGGACCGGGAAGGAGCAGCAGCCAGCCGAGGAGGCAGTGCTGAGACGGGGTGCACAGCTGAGGAGCACACAAGGCAGGCCACCCCAGTTCCCCAGGTGCTGATGAGGGAAAAAAGTGCAGGGGCCTGTCCCCAGGAGGTGCGCACGCCTCCTGATGTTCACCAGCTGCTCGGGAGGGAAAAGGGGGGGGGGGGTGCAGCCCAGGAAGGCACGAGGCAGGACCTACCATTTAAGGAACATTCGGAGGGAGTCTTTCCGGAGACAAGGCTGCTCCTCAAATATCTTCTCCTTGAGGACCAGCCCCTTGCTGTAGCGGCAGTCCTTCTCCAGCGCTTTGCAGATGAAGTACAGACAGGCTGCAGGCAGAGACAGTTACGACGCTGATGCGCACCCTAAGCGCCGCCTGCCAGCTACTAGCAGGAACATGTTCCTTCTCTGGGATTGAAGAAACGCATAGCAAGCAAACACAGACCCCATTTCAACGGACTCAATCGGGAAATACTTCTGAAAATAATGCTACCCACAGCAGAGGGGCCACAAACAAAAGGGACTGGGTTCTGCTGGGACCGGCCTGCAGCACACTGGTCAGCCATGCTCAGAGCACTCCGGGACAGCCGCCCTCTACTCTGGCCTCGGAGAGCACCCAGGGGAGGCTGGCACCCTGGGAGGCCCAGAACCCCCACAGCCAGAGCACTTCCAGCACCGGCCTCAGGACCCATCCGTGCCAGGGCAGGTGTTCTCTGCAGAGCAAGGGCAGGCTGAGACCAGGGAGCGGAAGCTACTGAAGGCAGCCGGGGGCTCTGTCCACAGAGATCGTCCCAGGAGCCCTGCTGCTCTGCAAAGGCAGTGAGCTCTCCGGCACCAGAAAAGTCAAGCTGTGGCTGCCAGGCCCTCTGCCAGCAAGTCCCAGGAGCAGGCTCTGGCACAGAAGGGCACAGCAGGGATGAAAGGAGACGCAGTGGTAAAACCCTTCGAGAGCATGTTACTCCCTTAATACGCTCGATGAATTTCAACTGAGTGAGAAAGACAAGCAGAATGAAGCAGAGATGCAAACACATCTCCATTCTCCCCGACAGTCAGGCAAAAAGACCTGCAGTGTTAACCTAGGCTTCCTCTCACCCAAGCCACCCTCCCTCCAATGTCCCCAAAACACAGCGCCTGGGAGAAAGTGTCACAGCCCGACTCACTCGTATAGTCGCTGAGGGTGTACAGGACAGTGATGAGGTTGTCCAGGCAGGGCCAATGGTCAGGGTTGCACCGCAGCCCCTCTTCAAAAGCATGGCGAGCCAGGGGCACCCGGATGAGCCTCAGGGCCACGTGTCCGATCTTATACCAGAGGTTGACATCCGTGGAGTCCAGCATGACAGCCTGGAGGTGGCACAAGCAGGGGACGCACACACTCGTCAGCTCTCTCACCGGCCAGTGCCTGTGGTGGCGGGAGGGGCAAGCACCGGCCTCGCCACTCAAACTACCCAGGAACATGGCAAATAGAAACGACAGGGACCAATTTACCGAATTCAGAACATGTTCCTTTTTAAAAATATGTTTTTATTGATTTTTAGAGAGAGAGGAAGGGAGAGGGAGAGATGGAAACATCATCAATCCACCACCTCCTGCACGGCCCCTTCTAGGGATCCAGCCATAACCTGGCAAATGCCCTGACTAGGAATCCAACTGGTGACCTCTTGGTTCATGGGTTGACACTCAACCACTGGCCAGGCCCAGAACATACTCCTGATATATTCTGTCACTCTCAACACCTGTATTTCTCACATAGTTGACAGAATTTAAAGTGAAAGAAGTAAAACTAAAAGAAAATATAAGCGCTCTAGCCGGTTTGGCTCAGTGGATAGAGCGTTGGCGCGCAGACTGAAGGGTCCCAGGTTCAATCCCAGTCAAGGGCACCTACCATGGTTGCGGGCTTCATCCTCAGCCCTGGTCGTGGCACATGCAGGAGGGAACCAATCGATGTGTCTCTGTCACATTCTCTGTCTCTCTCTCTTTCTCTTTCTCTCTCTCTCTCTCTCCCTCCCTCCCTTTAACCTTCCCTCCTTCCCTCTTTTCCATTCTCTCTGAAAATCAATGGACAAATAGCTTCAGGTGAGGATTAACAAATAGACAAATAAATTCTTTTCAGCCAATAAGTCCACAGCCTCACCCCCCGCCCCCCCGAGAACTTTCAGAAACACCCAGGGCGGGGAGCCGGGCCCAGGCCGAACCTCCAGGTAGAACTCCATGGCCGTGTCCAGGTCCTCCCGCTGGGCGGCCAGCTGGGCCAGGTTCTTATACGTGGAATATTTCAGCATCAGCCCCGGGTGCTTCAACCCTTCCTTCTCGTCACCAGAGGGGACGGCCTGGGAACAAACCAACAGGAACAGTGACACAGGCCCAAAGCCCAGCGGGCAGGTGCAGGACACCTGGCTTCCGGCTGGCCGCGGCCATCCTCCCCTGGAGAGTGAAAGCGCTGCACCGATGTTCTCAGAGGACCCTCGCGCTGGACACACAGAGAAGAAAGGCCAGACGACCCCAAGGTGGTCTGCGGGCAGCCTGGGCACCAAGAGACACAGGGGAACTCTCCCACCGCTGCCGCCAGGCCTGAGGGCTCAAGTCTGGACAGACACATTTCTGGCATCAGTAAGCCAGCCAGTGGGTCCCCAGAGCAGGTTTGAAGAGGGGGGAGTAACGTGTGAGGGGACCACCCGGGGACAGCAGGCAGGGCCTCGCGCTTCCCAGGCAGGCGGTGCCAGGCGGCCAGCAGCCCGCACGGCCTACAGGTCCCACAGCAGGAAGAGCACGGGGCAGGAGTCGGGAGGCTGAGCTCCAGGCTCTGGGACTTGTCACTGGTCCACGACAAGTTACTTGACTCTGAAGTCAGTGTCCCGAGAAGCGCTGTAACGTAAGGACAAGAATTCCTGCCCGAAATACCAAAAGTGAAATGAGCCCAAGAGCATCAGGATTGTCCACGTGCTTTACGTGACAAGTTCTGACAACTCTCAGAGAACATGGCTTCTGAGAAACCAGATTAGAAACCTATCGCTCTAAGCACAGCACTTGAGCACATTTCTCACACAGACACTGGCTGCACCAAGCAGCTTCCAGGGCGAGCCCACCCCCAGCCTGGTCTGGGGACAGGCCCTGTGCTCACATCCTTCTTCAGGCTGAGAACAGGCAAAGCCCCCAGGAACCTTCAGGAAGACCCCTTGACTAATCCTGCCCTAGAGCTCTTAAGAGTCCCATCAAAAACACTGAAAAGCTCACAATCAAGCCTCATTCACTATTTTCTGCTGTCGTCTGGCTCACAAGCCGCGCCCCACCTCCCTGACCGAGCGGCTGTGAAGACTAAGAACAGTGACCGCGGACACTTCAGGGCTCTGAACCCTGCACCGAGCACCATCCCACGTGCCTCACTGGGCTCACCCAACCCTCCCAGCCACCCACTCACCAGGGAAGCTGAGGGGCAGGGAGGGGAAACAACATTTCCAAAGTCACCCAGACAAGAGGGGAAGGGCAGAGGGCAGCCAGGGTGCCTGGCTCCAGGGCCTGCTCGGGCCGGCTGGCGCCTCACCTCCCGCAGCAGGCGCGCCTCCAGCAGCTCATGGTAGGCCTTGGCGGACTCCTCAAACTGGTCATGTTTTTGCAGATCCAGGGCCTTGTGATACAGGGCAAAAGCCTCTGCTTCCTGCAGACAAAGACAGGAGGCGTTTTCACATAGGACAAAGGTTGTCTTTTTTATGCCAACATGTATGTAACGGGGACTGCAGGCGAGGCCCTGTTAACTACCCGCTGTGCCCTCTGTCGTGAAAGCAACCCTAACCCGCCCACCTCCCGGATCTCGTCCCCTCGAGTCCCATGAAGGACACATCTGAACGGTGTAAAGCGGGGGCCAGGTCCGCCTGCAGGGGAGGGCCGAGCCTTACACACCTGCGCCTCCTTCGTCTGGGTTTTGTGGCTCTTGAAGCTTCCTTCATGGTCATCCTCAACCGTGGAGCTGGCGTTTAAGGCCGCAATGCGAATCTAGAGACGGAGGGGCAAGGGAAGATGAGATGTCACTTGTCTTTTCAACAACCCACAATGCACACAGCTCTGCTCCATAACCTATTCTGCCTTGACAGCTATGGCTCTCAGGATATGGACCACAAAGAATAAGCCATCATCTGGTTTAAAAAAAAAAAAAGTGCTAGATTAGAGGGACATCTGTAATACTTTCAACAATAAACATCAATTTTAAAAAAAGAAGCGTTGGCTAGGACAAGTGTCAAGGGCTACGCTAGGCCGTTCTTACTAGATGCTATTCTTACTCAAGGTTAAAATGCAGCGGAGTATTTGCAGACCAGCTACAGACTGAACAGCTTGACAGGAACTCAACTCATACAAGCAGCCCCGGCAAAGAATGCATCATTAATGGAGCAAACAGTGCACAGAGCAGTGGCCCCGCCACCCTTGGGGAGAGCCCTTGGGGAGAGCTCTGGATAGGACCCGCGTCCTGTACCCTGTACTTGCTGCCGCAGCCAGACCACCCGGGGCAAGGCCACTGGCTCTGGAACAGAGCGCCCCAGGCAGTGAGGCCTTTGAGCTCAGTAACAGAAGGGCCGGTCATACCAATCTGTCAGGGAGCGCGTCCTGGGCACTGTCCACTGCAAAGGGAACACAGCCGGGGACACCCAGCAACGACCCAGCACAGAGGGAGACCCAGGAACTGGAATAACAGGTCCCAACAAAATGGGTTACCTCGCCCCTTCTAGCAGCCACGAGGAGGCCTGCGAGGAGCCGCTCCAACAGAAGGGCAAGGTTCACACCTCGAATGTACCGCAGCGGGAGGAAGGCTGCCCACAGGGACAGCCTCAGGGTCCACTCGGGAAAACGCCCCCCTCCAGCAGAACAGCCAGCACCGTCCTCACCATGCTCGGAGCTTCAGCTGCCGCCCGGCACTGCTTCCCATCACCCGCGGAGGCCACACCAGTCACCAGTCTCCTGGACAGAGGACAAAGGACAGAGGGGGCCCATGAAGAGCCTAGAATGTCACAATGCAGGGCCCCCCGGGAACCAGCCCCCACAGCCACGGGCCTCTGGGCACTCGGGCTGGTGGCCGACCGCCTGGGAAGGGCTGTGTGTGCTGCCACACCGGGAGCCCCTCGGCCCCCCAGCTTGAGCATGTGCCCTTGCCAGGCAAGGCGCCAAGTGCCAGAACAAGGAAGAGTGAGACCAACTCCTGCCCCCAGGCCTCACTGCTCAGCAGAGGCAATGGATCTATCAACAATTTTTTTTTCAAAAGTTGACTGAAATAAAGAGAAACAGCAACATCGAGGAGTGGAGAAGAACAATTCATTCACAGGGATCCTGAAAGGTTGAGTGGAGGGAACGTGTGTTAGCCTCGAGGGAGGGACTACATGACAGGGAGAACAGGGTGGCAGACAAGCGAGAGCCAGCAAGGGGCCTGACTCCGGCCGACGTGGCTCAGTGGCTGAGCGTCGACCTATGAACCAGGAGGTCACGATTCGATTCCTGGTCAGGGCACATGCCCGGACTGCGGGCTCGGTCCCCAATGGGGGGCATGCAGAAGGCAGCCCATCCATGATTCTCTCTCATCCTTGATGTTTCTATCTCCCTCTCCCTCTTCCTTCCTCTCTGATCAGTAAAAACATATTTTAAATAAAATAAATAGATATACTTGTATAAGTCAAATCACTATGCTGTATACCTTAAACTTACATAGTGCTATATGTCAATTATATCTCAATAAAACTGGAAATTTTTTTAATATTTTTAAAAATCAGAAAAAGACAACTGATAAATTGGCAGAATATATGCAAGATATACCAAGGACGAAGAGCTAATATTCCTAATATATGAAGAGTTCTTAAAAACTTAGAGACACAGCATTATTCACAATAGCCAAAAAGTTAAAGCAACCCAAATGTCTATTGACAGATGAATGGATAAATAAAACGTGATATATATACGGAATATTATTCAGCCTTAAAAAGGAAACATATTCTGACACATGCTACAACATGGATGAAACTTACATTAAGTGACATAAGCCATTCACAAAAAGACAAAACTATACTAATCCATTTATATGAGGTACTTAGAATAGGCAAATTCATAGCGACAGAAAGTAGAATGGTGGTTGCCAAGGGCTGGGAGAAGGGAAGATGGGGAGTCAGTGTTTAATGGAGACAGAGTTTTGTTTGGGACGATAAAAAAAGCTCAGGCCCTGGCCGGCTTGGCTCAGTGGATAGAGCATCGGCCTGCGGACTGGGGGGTCCTAGGTTCGATTCCCGTCAGGGGCATGTACCTGGGTTGTGGGCACATCCCCAGTTGGCGGTGTGCAGGAGGCAGCTGATCCATGTTTCTCTCTCATCGATGTTTCTAACTCTCTATCCCTCTCCCTTCCTCTCTGTGGGAAATCAATAAAATATATTTTTTAAAAAAAAGCTCAGGAGATGGTGGCAGTGGTGGCGGCACAACAGCGTGGAGGCACTTAATACCATGGGGCGGTGCACTGAAACAACTTAAAATGGCACATTTCAAGTAAAGTATACTTTATCGCAATTTTTAAAAATACTTTTTATTAATTTCAGAGAGAGGAAGGGAGGAGAGAACATCCATGATGAGAATCGTTGACTGTCTGCCTCCTGCACGCCCCCTACTGGGCACCAAGCTGGAAGCCTGGGCACGTGCCCTGCCCTGACCTGACCTGACCAGGAATCCAACCCTGACCTCCTGGGTCAATGAGTTCACGTTCAACCACTGAGCCTCATACAAACAGTGCACCAAAAAAGACAGGCAGCTGGCTCTCTCAAACATAGGCACATCTGTTCAAACACCCTGACTAGAGAAATGAAACTTCGAACAGCACTGGGACCCACTCATCCATCACCCCGCGGAGATGAAAGTAGGACAGCAGCGCCCTCTGCTGGGGAGGCTGCGGGCTCCTTCTCACACTGGCGGGGGAACGCAGCGGGGTCCAAGCCCTCTGGAGGGGGCACCGGGCAAAATGACAGATGCCACTGTCTTTCAACCAAATGCCTGCCGTCCCACTCCGAGAGCCCACCCTGCAGGTGTACCTCCAACAGCGGGAGAATAATATGCACACAGCAGCACTGCAGCACTGTCATCTCAAGACACGGAAGACCACCTAGAAGGCCACAGCTGGTTGCGTGGGTGAATACACTAGACTACAGCCACGCAATGAAGTCACAGGTGCTGCTATAAAAACTAATGAGGCCCTAGGTAGGCGGACCCGGGTTCGATCCCCAATCACAATCAGGGCACCTGTCCGGGTGGCGAGCTCCATCCCCAGGAGGGGGCGTGCAGGAGGCAGCCGAGCCATGCTTCCCCCGCTCATCATTGATGTTTCTCTCTCTCTCTCCCTCTCTCTCTCCCTTCCTCCATAACAATCTATTTTAAAAAAAGAAAAGTAATTACTGAGGGCATGCGAATAGCAGCTTTATTCGTAGTAACCGAAAAGTGGAAACAAACCCGATGCCAACTGACGAACAGATGAAGCAAATGTGGTCTCTCCAACAACGGAGTATTAGTCGGCGATGAAAAGGAAGGAGCGGCCCACACCTGGGTGAGCCCTGAAACCATGAAGCTGGCCAGTCCCGGGCCACGTGGTACCCGACCCCACTTACACGAAATGCTCGGAACAGGAAGCCCTATTTAGACAGGTAGGCTCTTGTTCTATCTGCAACCAAAGTTTGCCACCCTCCAAGGAAACCAGCGGATGTTTCGGCTCTAGCCACAGACGCCGGCCGTCCCACGCGATGACCGGTAGTGACCTGGCCCCGAGGAGAGAGCGCAGTGGCTCCCACGGCCGTCCGTCCGCGCCGACACCTGCGAGCGCCCACGAGGCCGGTCAACCTTCTCCGCCCGCAGTCGGGCTGCCCCGCCCCCGGCCTCGGTTTCCACCCCGGTCCACGGCGGCGCCAGCACTCACCTCGCGGGGCTGCGGCCAAGGTGAGGAGGAAGGACGCCGGCCCGGGTTGCTTAGCGCCGGGCTTTGCCCCCGGCAGACGCCGAATCAATGGTGGCCCCAGTTGTGGTCACTGGGAACCACTCCCGCGGCCGGAGCCCGTCCGGGGCTCCCCCCCCCACCCCCCCAGGGCGGCGGCCGGAGCCGGGAAACGGCCCGCGAGGCGGCCGAGAGCTCCGGCCTCCGCTTCCTCCACTGTGGGCGCTGCGGCTGCCAGGAGCCCCTCGCGTCCGCGCCCGCCCCCGCCCCGGCTCCAGAGAGCCGCCCCCCCACCCCCGAGGCCGCCCCCCCACGCGCCGCCTGGGAATTCACCGGGCGTCTCCACGGCAACAGCCCGTCCGCCCAGACCCCCGCGCCGGCCGCCGGTCGCGCGCCTGACAACAAGGCGCACGCCCATTGGCTGCGCTGCCGGCTCAGCCAGCCAATCCACGAGGGCGCTCGCGCCGCGCGCCTGGCGGGCGGCGGGTTAAAAGCCCCGGGCGCTCGGCGGTGGCGGGTCCTGAGCCCCGGCCTCGGCCTTGGCTTCGGTTCTCGGGTGTCTGGGGCCTGGAGCGCCAGCCCGCGGCGGGACCTCGGCCCCAGCACTTGCAAATACCTGCGAGGCGCCCAGCCCCGCGCCTGGCCCCAGCGGCCGCTAAGTGACGGAGGTGCTATTCCTACAACCTGGGCAGGAGTTCTGAAGGCGACGCAGCCCGGCCGGTGTGGCTCAGTGGTGGAGCATGGACCTATGAACCAGCAGGTCACGGTTCCATTCTCGGTCCGGGCACAGGCCCGGGTTGCAGGCTGGAACCCGGGAGGGGGTGTGCAGGAGGCAGTGGATCCGTGATTTTCTCATCGTTGATGTTTCTCGCCTCCTCTCCCTTCCTCTCTTAAATAAATAAATAAATAAATATATATATATATATATATATATATATTTTTTTTTTAATGAAGGCAACGGAAACGTGGAACACTTGAGGAGGAACCAGGGGAGGAAGAGCATTCCCCTTACCTGTCATCTCTTCTGAAAAGGAGTGGAAGCCCCCAAAATAAATACAACCAACCATTGAAACAGAAGGAAAAAAGAAACCAAGATCCGTTGAACGAGCAGCCAGGGAGGGGTCCACAGGATTTCAGAGCCCCAAAGAGGGTCCAGGTGGGAGGGCGTCTGACCAGGTCTCGAGCTGAGAGAGGGTCCTCTCTGGGGAGCTGAGCGTTGGGGGAAGGGCTTCACACTGGCTGAAATGCACAGCTCCCGAGTCCGAGAATTACTTACATAGGAGTGAACGGCAGGCTTTCTCTCTGACACCCAAAGACAGTCACATCATGAAGAATTCAGTCACTTCAGTACAATAAAGGGTTACTGATATCCAGGATTTACAAAAATAATGAAGTCGCCAACCTTTTATGAATTTTCTTTATTGATTTTAGAGAGAGAAGGCAGAGAGAAACATCCCTTTGTTGTTCCACTTATTTATGCATTGTTTTTTTAATGTATTTTTATTTTTATTAATTTAAGAGAGGAAGGAAGAGGGAGAGAGAAACAATGATGAGAGAATTCATTGATTGGCTGCCTCCTGCACACCCCCCCACTGGGGATCGAGCCAGCAACCTGGGCATCTGCCCTTGACCAGAATCGAACCTGGGACCCTTTAGTCTGCAGGTCAATGCTCTATCCACTGAGCCAAACCCGATAGGGCTAAGCATTCTTGCAGGAGAAGGGGGAGGAGCCAGTCCCACCCTCCCACACCCCGCTGCAGAAAACAGGTGACATCACCTCACCAGAGTGGGGCTAAGAGATTTAAGGTGGAGAGGCCAGATAGGAGGCTGCTGTTACAGCCTTAGGTCCTGATAAGAGTTAGGCCTGAATCCCTCCTTGGGCACTTCACTCATTCATTCACACTCAACCTACGTTCCCTGAACCCATCTGGGAAGCAAGACACCCGTGTAGGTAGAAGGAATGAGTACAGAAACGGGCAGGTTGCCAAGGGAAGGAATTCCAAGCTCTAATATATATATATATATACACACACACACATATAAAGTTGATTTCAGAGAGGAAGGGGGAGGGGAGAGAGAGAAACATCAATGATGAGAATCATTGATCGGCTGCCTCCTGCACGCCCCCTACTGGGGATCGAGGTTGCAACCAGGCATGTGCCCTTGACCCGAATGGACCCTTCAGTCCGCAGGCCAATGCTCTACCCCCTGAGCCAAATGGCTAGGGCCCATCTTCCAATCTGAGCAGCCTAAGTACAACCCATGAAACAGCAACCCTGAAGGTAGGAGCCACCCCACCTCATAAGCCAACCCCACTGCCGGGGATGAACAGGGCGCCTTGGTCAGGAAAGGAAGCCATGTTTGAAAGACGAAGCTCTCTTCATTTATTTGGCTGAGGATGGGGGAGAAGAGGACTGTGAGGTCACAGGCATATCTGCAGGTGGGGGTGCCGGAAGCCGGTATCCACCAGGCCCTCCCTCTGCCAGGAGACCTCTCCGGAAGAGGCGGCTGCTCACAGATGCCCTGGATGTACTCTGTGCCGATCACAAAAAGGTCATAACCGTCCCTTTCTTGCCAATCTGCCAGGGCTCCAGGGGGAAAAAGCGGATAAGTATCCTTCGGGGACAGAGGAAAAAAGATGTCATCAGCTCCCTGGCCAAGGCCTCATATTCTAAGACCCCCCCTCGCCAGGCATTCCCACCACGGGGTCCCCCGCCAGGCTGCCCAGGGCACCAGGTAGATGCTGCGAGCTGGCTCGCCCCCTTATGGTCTCCCTCCAACAGGGCGGCGGGCATGTCAGGGGCGGGATGGTGGCTGCAGGGCGGCGTGGCTCACCCAGAACTACACTCACAGCCAGAACTTCCTTCAGTTCTCCTAACACCCCAGAGGTGAGCCCCCCCGGACCCCCAGGCGCTACACCTTTCTGGGCAAGGTGAGGCATTTGCTTGCCCCCCACTTTAGGAGGGACCCTGACGTGGGTCACAGCTCCCCCCCCGCCCCCCGCCCCCGGTGGCGCAGCAGCCCCGGGCGTGTCCGCTCCCGGCCCCGACGCACCGGTCCTGGCCCAGCTGCAGCTCCTTAGTGAGGAACTCGAAGAACCGGGCGCTGTGGTCCCGGTTCTGCTCCGCCGTGCCCACCACTCCGATGGAGGAGACCATCAGCTGCGCGCAGGGATCGGCCAGGCCGCCCACCGCCATGGCCAGGCCGGGCCGCACCGTTACGCTCACGCGCTGCGGGGACACAGGGTTGCTCCTGGAGCCGGCGCGGGGCAGGCTCGCGCCGAGGATCCCGCGGGGCCAGGGCTGGGGGGCGGGAGGGGGGCGCGCGCGAGGTCGCGGAGAGCGAGAAGTCGGCGCTCGGTGGGGGGCCCTGGGAGGCGGAGTCCCTATGGGGGAGTCGGGGCGTGGACGGAGCGCGCCCCCAGCCCCGGGGAGCTCCCCCGGCCCACGCTCACGTCCTCGGGTTTGCCCAGGATGGCGGCGGTGGCTGCGCAGAGCCGCTTCTCCAGCCCCGCGGGCACGCGGGCAGCGGGCAGGTTGGTGTCCAGCTCCACGAAGGGCATGTCGGGCGGGCGGACGGTGCGCGGCGCCGGCGGAGACGGGCTTAGCGGCCCGCGGGGTGTCCCCTAGACCCCGACTAGGAGGCGGGGCGGGGCGCGGGGAGCGGGCTCCTCATTGGCTCTGCGGGCACGCAGCGCCTCCCGATTGGCCGCCTAGGCTGCACCTCCCGCCTCAGCAGAAAACCTTGGTGGACTCTGACCCAGACTTCCGGGAGTCCTTTTTTTAAAAAATATTTTTTAAAAATATATTTGTCCTCTTGATGTCAGAGAGGAAGGGAGAGAGAAACATCAATGATGAGAGTCATGGACCGGCTGCCTCCTGCACGCCCCGCACTGGGGATGGAGCCCACAACCCGAGCATGTGCCCCGACCCGGAGTCCAACCGTGACCTCGGGGTGCCAGGTGGAGGTTTCATCCATTGAGCCAAGCAGGCTGGGCTGGGAGGTCCTATTGTCCGGCCCGCCCCCCGGTGTCACCCCACTCTGTCATTGGCAGAACCATGGCCCCGCCCACCGCCCCAGCCCCGCCCCCGCTCCAGCCACACTGGCCTCCTCTCGGGTTTCCGGTGGTTTTCCAGAGCTGCGGTTCTGCTCTCTCTCCATTTACTAGTAGATGGAGGGCTGAACACCCCCCCCAACCACCCCCCACACACACACCTGTAGGGGCCTTCCCCAGGATCAACCCTGGTAACGTTACTTCCTCATAGAGAATTTCAAATTTTTTTAATGCATTGCCACTGCTTCAAAGTTAGGCAACTTCACGTTTGGTGTGAGAATCTGCGCTGCTCTTGATCAGGAGACCTGGTGACACCCGTGGGTGACACGTGGGGCTGGGCAAGGAGGCTCAGGTTCGGGGAATCCCTGCCCGGCCCAGACACCTGTCAGTGTGTCCAGCAGGGAATGGGAGCCAGGTCGCAGGAGAATTACCAGCAACGTTTAAGGTACCTTATTCTTCTTAATTCTCACCCGACTACATGCTTTTTTAGAGAGAAATATCAGTGTGAGAGGGAAACATCGGTTGCCTCCCGCATGCACCTGACCAGGAATGGGACCCACAATCTGGGCATGTGCCCTGACCGGGAATGGAACCCAGGACAAAGCTCCAACCAACTGAGCTACACTGGCCAGGGCTACGACACCTCATGTTTTTATAGGCAAAACGAAGGGTGTTATTTAAAACATGGAAATCTGTCGGTGTGACTGACCATGGTACTGTCATCAGTGTTTTGAAGCTGTTTGAATTGTAGATGAAAATATAAGTGAGCCTGACTGATGTGGCTCCGTGGTTGAGCGTCGATTTATGAACCAGGAGGTCATGGCTCGATTGCCAGTCAGGGCACAGGCACAGGTTGCCGGCTCGATCCCCAGTGGGGGGCGTGCAGGAGGCAGCCGATCCATGATTCTCTCTCATCATGGATGTTTCTCTCTCCCCTCTCCCTTCCTCTCTGCAATCAGTAAAAATATATATTTTAAAAATAACAAATAAAGCTCATTCCAGAGGTCTCCTGCCAGTTGGAGTGGAAGGGGCAAGAGTGGAGTAAGCAGACAGACAAGAGGAGGAGTGTGGGCCTGATGCTGGAGGGATCTCAAGGACAGAGACTGTGTGGGTGCCTTGCTCCAGGCCAAGGAGAGGGGCAGCTCCATCTCTTTATTTGGACACCAGTCTCCACATCGGCTGCAGGCCCGCCCCTCCTCACTACAACAAAACCTGCACCAAGGGCTTCAGCTTGTCCTTCATGGCAGTGTCCACTGGCGGCAGGTCCTTGGCCTTCATGACCACCTCGTGGGCCTCCTGGAAGAGGTCCTCCCCGACCGCCGCCTCCACGCGCTGGCGCCAGGCCGCCAGCTTGGGGCGGGTTTTGAAGACGTGGTAGCCGGCGCTGACAGGCTGAGGGGAGAGGGAGCTGTCAGGCGGCTGACCCAGTTTAGGGACCCACCAGGTGGACTTTGCTCCTCTGCCCGCTGTGTGACAGGCTGGGGGTCCCCTCCCAAGAGACACTGAGAGAGGCCTGGATATCCCTGCAGGGCGGGGTTTTTAAGTCCCATTTTACAGATGAGGACACTGAGACACAGGAGGAAGTAACATGCCCTGGGTCCGCAGCCAGGAAGAGCAGCGTGAGCTGGTACACTGGCTCCCTCCCGGGCACCCCACACCCCATGGGCCACGCCCCCCCGGGCACTCACGTGCATTAGCTCTGTGATGGCCACCAAGTCGGCCACCGAGATGCAGGGCCCCGTGAGAAAGTCATAATCCTTCAGGAACTTGTCCTCAAGCAGCTGCAGGCACCTGTCCAGCTTGGCCAGAGTAGATGCCAATGTCTCGGGGGGCACCCGTTCGCCAAGGAACACAGGGAGCATCATCTGGTGGGGGGCAGGCAGGAGCGGGCTGAGGTTCCACCCAAAGCCCAGCCTAGCTTCTCCTTGTTCCCGCCCGTCCCTTTCCACCCACAGCCACCACCACCGGCCCAGGCCTCATCTCCCCCTCACACAGGGCCAGCCTCCACCCTCCCTAGAGGCTCACAGAGCTGCTGGGGGGCCCTCTCCAATGTCAGGCTGCCCGTCCCTTCTCGCTGCAGCAAGCCTCCCGGGGCTCCCACTGTCCGCCCACAAAGGCCTCACCACCAGCCCCACTGGTGCAGCTGCCACCCGCTCCCCCACCCTCCACGTCCCACCCCACCCAGACTTCTCACAGGGGCATGCGCCTGGGACTCGCTCTGGAATATGGTTCCAGAGCCCATTCCCGAGTTGTGTGCTTGGGTGGGGCCTGAGACTCAGCCTGTCCATGAGCCCCCAGGGGCCGCGGACGCTCCTGGTCTGCGGACCAGCCTTTTGGGGAGCAAACGTCTACACTCGCTCTACTTGACTTCTCTCCGTTCTGCACGGAGAGGCTCCTGCCCGCTCCAGCTTGAGTGGGCTCCTCGCCAGCCCCTAGCAGCTCAAGGAGGACTCTTTTTCTTAACTATATCTTTACTGATTTCAGAGAGGAGGGGAGAGGGAGAAGGATAGAAATATCAATGATGAGAATCATCAGCTGTCTCCTGCACACCCCACACTGGGGATCGAGCCCAAAACCCAGGCATGTGCCCTGAACGGGAATCGAACCCTGACCTCCTGGTTCATAGGTCAACTCCTAACCGCTGAGCCACGCCGGCCAAGCTGAATAGGATGTTTTAAACAGAAGGCGCCATCCCCTGAGGACCCAAGGCAGGGTCCCTGCCCCCAGGCTCACCTTCTGCCACATGACCAGGGAGCAGCTGCTCCGCAGAGCCGTGTGCTGCCATGCCAAGTACTCATCCACACGGGCACAGGCTTCCAGGTCCTGGGGGTACCAGTGGTCAGGGGCCTCATACTTCCGGCTAAGATACAGCAGGATGGCCACACTGGGAGGGACAGCAGGGGCGGGGAGAGGTCCCAGTCACTTCTCAGCTACTCTCCAGGGGCCAGGCCCTGGGTGGGATAGGCCTGAGCTCCTGGCATGTGTGTCCCCATGTGGGCGACGCGTTTCACCATCTCCAGGTGCAGAGTGGGAATGTGAGGCTCAGAGAGGTTAAGGAATTTCCCCAAGGTCACACAGCACTACGCTGAGCTATCCTATCATCTGAAGTAAGGGCACAAAGTAAAAAAACAAAAACGTTACGGGATTTCAGAAGGGGGGTGTGTGCTCAGAGAAAGCTTCCTCAAATAAGGGGGCACCCAGATGGGCCCTGAGGGTGAGAGCCACTCACCCAGCACCCAGCACCCAGTACCACTCCCCAGCTTAGTCAAAGCATGGACACAACAGGAGCAATGCCAGGTGCCCCTCTCAGCCCTGGCATCTCCGCCCACTTCAAGCCACTCTCCATCCTGGGCCGGGCACAGCTGCTCACGGAACATAAACCATGTCCCAAGCTATGGGCAGTGGGCACACAGCGGGCCAGTCCCCCAAGGCCATGCAGCAGTTCAGGGGCCATTACCTCTCGGCCAGGGTGAAGTCCCCATCCTTCAAGGCTGGCACCTTCCTCAGGGGGTTCATCTGGGCAAAGTCATCGCTGTTGTGCTGACCTACGGGAGAGAGCAGTGAGGGGGGGGAGGGGGGGAGCCTGAACCCTCCGAGGTCTCTGGCCACGCCCACCCAGCAGCCAGAATCTTTCTTTTTTTAAAAAAAATTTTTTTATTAATTTCAGAGAGGAAGGATGAGGGAGAGAGAAACATCAATGATGAGAGAGAATCAGCGACCAGCTGCCTCCTGCGCACCTTCCACTGAGGATGGAGCCCGCAACCCGGGCATGTGCCTCGACCAGGAATTGAATGGTGACCTCCTGGTTCATAGGTCGATGCTCAACCACTGAGCCTCACCGGCCGGGCCATCCAGGATCTTTCTGAGGCCCCTATCCAGGCGGGGCACCAGGGAAGAGGAGGCCACCCTACTGTCCCCTGACCCTCCCAGAGGGCCACCACCACTCCCGTGTCACCTCCTGGCACCTGGGCCAAGCAGCACCGTGGCTCGGCCCCGGGAGGAAGATGACGCACATCCCTGTAGCCAGCCGATTCCATCCACGTCAGGCACTGCGGCCTGCCCCCCGCCATCCCCCTGCCTATGCAGGCCGCGTGAACTGTGCAGAGCCCCGAGCGGGGCCGTACCTGTTTCCAGCTCTCAGCCGGTCCTTGGTCTCACCAGGGCCCCTAACCCCGTCACCCAGCCTCCCGCAGCTCAGCTCTTCCTCTCCTGTGCCGGACGCCCAAGGCTCCCTCCCCAGTGGGGGTTCCCAGGCCTGACTCGATGCTGCATGCCCCCCCCTCCCCCGGGCCCTGCCAGTGCTGAAGCTACAGCAGTACAGGGGCGTGGAATCGGGGCCCCTGTGCCCTTCTCCTGAGCGGACAGGATCGCTCCGACCCAGGCTCCCTCCAGAAACCGCCTGTGTGCCCAGCCAGGGGAGGGCTGCAAAGGCAGAGCAGGGTGGCAGCGTAGCAGGCCGGGGGCACCAAAGACGGAAGGTGGGCAGGCTCAGCCCAGCAGGGGCCTCCCTCGGGGCCTGCCCAGGGGGCTCTGGATCTGGAGCTTGCCCTACTGTCCCGGTCCAGTCCCGCCCCCTCCGCCGGATTCTGTGAATGCGGAGGGGAGACCACAGGGGTGGGGAGGAGCAAAGAAGAGACCAGATGGGGGAGAACCACCCTCTCCTCCCAGCAGACGCAGAAACTCGGAGGTGGGGAGTGAAGGAGGAAGCAGTTGTCTTCTCCACCTCGGGGTGTGGAGGTTCAGGGGCACTCACTCCACTTCCCCACCCCCACCCCAAACCCTATGATCTCTACCTGCCTGGCTCCGTCTTAACCTATATTTTAAAGACTATTTCGTTTTCGCTAGACAAAGATCGAGGCTCTTTAAAAATACACAACTGATGCTGGGCCTACGTGGCTCAGGGGTGGAGGATCCGGCTGTGAACCAGGAGGTCAGGGTTCGATTCCTGGTCAGGGCACAGGCCCGGGTTGCAGGCTCGATCCCCAGCGCGGGGCGTGCAGGAGGCAGCCGATCCATGATTCTCTCTCCTCATTGATGTTTCTCTCTCTTTCCCTCCTCTCCCTTCCTCTCCGAAATCAATTTAAAAAATGTGTTTTTAAAAATACACAACTGATAACCGGTGCGACATGTCTGCGCTGCAGAGTGTGTCTGCCCGTCCGTCCGCACCCGCCCGCAGCCTGCGCGCCCTGCCCACCTTTGAGCACCTCCACGGTGCGCAGCTCGAAGGGGACGCCGATCTTCTTGGCGAAGATGTAGACGGCGCGGCAGGGCTGGCACAGCAGGTCCAGGTACAGCTCCAGGCCCATGAAGACGGCGGCAGGCCGACCAACGGGAGGGAGGTGGACCCGGGGAACCGGGCCGGGACGCGAACCGCCGGCTGCAACCGCCGCCAGACCCACGGGAGCCCGTGCGCAGCCCCGGCCCGAGCCCGCCGCGCCCTCCTCGCCTATTGGGTGGCTCGGGTAACTGCGGGCCAATCAGCGGCGCCCGCACCTCCCACCTTCTCCCTCGGGGGTCTGAGCTGGGGTTTGGGGCCAGGTCACCCCCCTTCCCTGGACCTCAGTGTCTTCCTTTGTCCCATGGACAGGGGGGATGATAATGGGAAACAGACGGGAAGGGCGCCCCAGCCCTGACCCCGACCCAGGGAGGAGGCTGAGAGAGGAAGGGAGTCCGAGCCGCTGAGAACACTAGGGAGGAGAGAAAGGGGGTGCGCCGTGCCAGGGAAGAGGCTGGGGCGCCTGGATCTGCTCTGTGCAGAGGCCTAACCCGCATTCCTCACACTCCGGTTCATCCCTCCCAGAGAGCAGAAGCCCTGTAGGTTCACGGAAGGCTTGCAGGCCCTGGGCCTTCCCCACTGTGACCCTGGAGCTCCTCGGGCCCGTGGCTGTAATGCCCGCCCGGGTTAAGAAGACCCTGCCCCGCCCGCCTGGCATGGCTCAGTGGTTGAGCCTCGACGTGTGAACCAGGAGGTCACAGTTCGAATCCCCATCAGGGCACAGGCTCAGGTTGAGGGCTCGATCCTCAGTGGAGTGTGTGCAGGGGGCACCCGATCGATGAGTCTCTCTCATCATTGATGTTTCTCTCCCTCTCCCTTCCTCTCTGAAATCAATAAAAATATATATTTTGGGGGGGAGGGCAGGGGAGGGGGGAGATTCTGCCCCCGAGCCCAAGAAAGCTGCTTGGCAAGAGGATCAGTCACTGGAAAATTTGAGAATAGCTTGGCCTCCCTGGTCCCCCACGCTCCCCAGTTAAGGAAGCCCTACCTCCCGCTCCAGGCTGGAAGGAGCCTGTCCCGCACCTCTGTCCAGGGGTCTGCCCCCCATCCCCCCCCCACCACCACCACCACCAGTCACCTTTGACTGGGTCACTGCAATATCCAATCTCCCTGCCTCCTCCCTGGCCACCCTCCAGTCCAACCCCCCCAGCTGCCAGAATATTCTTCTGAAATACAACCTGAGCACACCATTCCTGCTCACGGCTCACAGGGCCTCACTGAGGCAGTGAAGTCTCTGAGTGACCGAGTCCTGACCACGTAACAGAGGGAAATGCTCAGTGTCTCTTGGACTCCATCTTGTTCCAGCCCGCCTTGCTCCCACGCCCTGCCGGCTAACACTTTCTGCTCAGTCTTGCATGTAGACATGCTATCCTTAGAGGAATTCTGCCTGAGGTTTGAGTTCTGCAAAGACAGCCCCTCCCATTTCCCCTTTTCTGGACATAAAAGCAGCCTGAACTCTGTGCTCGGGTGAGAGGGATTCCAGGAACCACTCAGGCTCCCCTGTTCTCAGCTGGTGCCTTTCCTGAACTCCAAACTCAAACCCATTTTGAGTTTGGGCCTTTTGAGGCACATGAACTTTGGACCGGTAACAACCAGGCGGGTTGCCATTTAGATTTTCCCCTCCCCTGACCGATTCCTCAGGGCAGATGCAGGCTCATGACTTACAATATTTGGTGCCAAAGGGCAATGTCCTGGGAGGCCAGCCCAGCCAACTGGTCTACCAGCATGCCTACCACCAACACATGGGGGATGATTGCTGACCCCTGTGCTTGCTGGTAAATTACTTCCCCTGGGAATTAGAAGGCCAGAGGGCTGTGTTCATTTCACTCTTGGCAACCAGCAGGGAGAAGCTGACCCACAGGGCCTACAAAGAAGGGTTATCTTTTGGACAGAGACCAACCAACACCAGGGCGAAGAAAGGTCAGATAAATCACACAACAGCGTTAGAAGTCGAGGCTCGGGCTAAGCCCAGGTTTATTTACCAAACTGCAAAGGAAATTAGTGATTAAAGGAGACAAGGACTGAGTGGGCTATTCTTCTCTAACGCTTTTCAGGTAGCAATGGAAGAGGGGGTGGGAGGGGCTAGGGACCTGGCCTGGAGAGCAATGGACTCAGGCAAGTCACTCCTGCTCTCTGGGGTCTCATGAAGGTGCTTTGTGATCTGCTAAGGGCAGAGCCGGCGGGGAGGCTTCCCAGCTCATTGGATCATGGCCAGCACCCTAGGCATCAGCTTCTGCTTTACGGAAGGGTCTGCAGGTGGAAAGTCATTGGCCTTCAGGATGACCTCATGGGCCTCCCGGAAGAGGAGTGACCCCACTGCTGCCTCCACGCGCTGGCTCCACGCAGCCAGCTTGGGTCGGCTTTCAAAGATCTGGCAGCCAGCGCCCACGGGCTGTAGGGGAAGAGGGGACAGGGCAGGGTAAGGGCGGACGGGCGAAGCCAAGCAGCACCTGCCTGGTTTGGGGACCACATAGTTCCAGAAGAGGGGACCACAAATAAGCCATGTCCCAGTCCCAGGGTGGGGCGGCAGACGGAGGACTCCGGCGACCCACCCAGCCTAGCGGGCCTGCCCTGCCCACAGCACTCACATGCATCAACTCCGTGATGGCCACCAGGTCGGCCAGGGAAATGTGGGGCCCCGCAAGAAAAGCCTTGTTCTGGAGGAAATTGTCTTCAAATATCTGCAGGGTCGCATCCATCTCTGCCAGGGTGGCTGCCAGGGTCTCGGGAGATACGGGCTCACCCAGGAAAACGGGGAACATTACCTGGTGGGCAGGCGGGCAAAGAGCGGGGAGAGGGGTGGTGGTTAGGGCCAGCCTTGGGGGTAGGAAGGCAAGCACCCCCAACCCCCAGCTTTGGAGCTGCTCCCCTGGTTCCATATCCTGGGAAGGCCTGCAGGGAAATTCCCAAAGGACCCCGCTTTCGTGAACTCCTCCTGCTTCCATGAGCTCTGATTGGCTGAGCCTTGGAGGCTTCTCCCAGACTCAAACCCCTTTAAGAATTAATCAAAGGGCCTGACCAGTTTGGCTCAGTGGCTAGAGCGTCGGCCTGCAGACTCAAGGGTCCCAGGTTCGATTCCACTCTATCACTTACAAACTGCAGAACCTAGAGCAAAACACCCAAACCCTTTGAGTCTCAATTTCCTCAACTATGATATAGGAATAACAGTACAGTACATGACTTGCATTGTATATTAAAAAAAAGTGAAGCCCAGCCCCAGCCAGTTTGGCTCAGTGGATAGAGCGCTGGCCTGCAGACTAAAGGGTCCCGGGTTTGATTCAGGTCAGGGCACATGCCCAGGTTGCAGGCATAATCCCAGTAAGGAGCATGCAGGAGGCAGCCGATCAATGACTTTCTCATCATTGATGTTTCTCTCTCTCTCTCCCTCTCCCTTCCTCTCTGAAATCAATAAAATATACATATATATATAGTCAAAGTGGGGTCAGTAGAAACTACCCAAATGGGAAAGGAGAAGGTGACAGTGCCTGAGCCTCTTTGAGGTGGTGCCCTCACTCCCCCTGTCTGGGCCTCACCTTATACCACAGGGTCCGGAGGCAGTTTTTCCGCAGGGTCGTGTGCTGCCAGGCCAGGTACTCATCCACACGGGCACGAGCCTGCAGCTCCTGGGGGTACCAGTGGTCAGGGACCTTGAACTTGCGAGTCAGGTAGAGTAGGATGGCCACACTGCAGGGGAGGGAGGACATGCTGGGTATAGAAAGGGGACTGTGGCCCTAGCTAGTTTGGCTCAGTGGATAGAGCATCGTCCTGCAGACTGAAGGGCCCTGGGTTCGATTCCCGGTCAGGGCACATGCCCGGGTTGCGGGCTCCATCCCCAGTGTGGAGCGTCCAGGAGGCAGCTGATCCATGCTTCTCTCTCATCATGGATGTTTCCCTCTCTCTCCCTCTCCTTTCCTCTCTGACATCAATAAAAATATATTTAAAAACAGAAGAAAAGAAAGGGCACTGTGCTAGGCGCTTTACTCAGGTCCTTTCTTTAATCTTCCTGATGATGTGCCAAAGCATCTTCCTCATTTTCCAGACAAGGAAGCCAGGCTTAGAACAGTGAAGGGACTTGCCCTGGACACACAGACTCTGGTGGCAGCAGAGCTGAGCGTCTTTCTGAGACTCACGCCCAAGCGCATCCTACCCGCAGGCAACATCCCACAACAGTGTCCAGCCACGTGCTCAGAGACAGCGCCTGATGGGAGGGCCAGAGAGAGCGTCCTGGAGGAGATGGCATCAAAGCTGAGCCTTAAAGAAGCTCAATTCTGCCCCAGCCGTTTTGGCTCAGTGGATAGAGCATTGGCCTCTGAATCAGGAGGTCAGGGTTCGATTCCCGGTCAGGGCACATGCCCGGGTTGCGGGCTCCATCCCCAGTAGGGGGCGTGCGGGAGGCAGCCAATCCATGAGTCTCATGGATGTTTCTGTCTTCCTCTCCCTCTCCCTTCCTCTCTGAAATCAATAAAAATATATTTTAAAAAATAAGATAAAATAGAGGGTTAGGACAAGATGGTCCCAGCGAGGTCTGGGAGCAGCCCCGGGCCCCAGTTACCTCTCTGTCAAGGTGAAGTCGCCATCCTTCAGGGCAGGCACCTTCTTGAGGGGGTTCACCTGGGCAAAGGCATCGCTGAGGTGCTGGCCTGCGAGAGCGCATCATGGTGGGTGGTCAGAGGAGAACGCAGAGCCCTGTAGGGCCTGTGCCCACTCCCCTCAGGATCCTGGCCTCGCAGGAGTTTATCGGAGAGGTTTCTGCTCCTGCAAATGCACCCGGAGAGAAGATTCTGAAGGCACTTAAGTCTCCACTGTCGCCCGGCCAGTGTGGCTCAGTGGTTGAGCGTCGACCTATGAACTAGGAGGTCACCCTTCGATTCTCGGTCAGAGCACATGCCCAGTTAGACGGCATGCAGGAGGCAGCCCATCGATGATGTTTCTATCTCCCTCCCTCTCACTTTCTCTCTGAGGTCAATAAAAAACATATACTTTTTTTAAAGTTTAACCACTGCTTGCTCAAGAGCCTTCAGTGGCTCCCCATTACCCAGGTACGTGCCCTTGATCTGAGTCAAACCTGGGACCCTTCGGCCGACACTCTGTCCACTGAGCCGAACGGGCCAGGGCAAGCTGCCCTGCTTTTCCTCCAGGCGATCCGTGGGTTCTACACCCACATGCCAGGACGCCGTGTGCCAGTCGTGTCCTTGGGGCCTTGCCAAAGAAACAAATCCTCTTGCTCAGGGTGTAGGGTTCACCAAGCCCCCCAAACCCTCCTCCCTTTCCCAGGGTACACCATGGAGCACCCCCTCCGCATCAGGAACAGGAGAAACAGAGGACAGAGTGAATAAAGGCAAAGTTGGAGGAGCAGGAGGAGGAGGAGGAGGAGGAGAGGGAGGAGGGGAGGGGGGAGAGGAGAAGGAGGAGGAAGGGATAGAAGGGGCACCAGTGCAGACTGGGCGGGTGCAGGAGAAGGGCTGGAAGGTGGGGGCAGTGCCAGCTGTTGCAGAACTTCAGAGTGGGAGGCTGCCAGGCGGGGCTGGAGGCGGCCTTAACCCCTCTCCTCCTGCCGCCTCCCTCCTCTCTTTCTAAAGGCCCCCGTCCCTACGCCCAGGGCACCCCTTTCCTCACCAGGTCTCTCCTATTTATTCATTGGTTTATTTTTATTGATTTCAGAGAGGAAGGGCGGGGGAGAGAGAGAGAGATGGAAACATCAAGGAAGAGAGAGAACCATGGATCGGCTGCCTCCTGCACGCCCCCCACTGGGATGGAGCCTGCCACCCGGGCCTGGGCCCCGACCTCCTGGGCCACAGGTCGCTGCTCAGCCACGGAGCCCGGAGGTCTCGCCTCCTCCATCTGGCCTCTGGCCAAGCAGAGTTCCCGGGGCTCCCAGGGTCTCGGAGCTTCCTGGTGTCGCCGTTTTTCCGCGATGGCCCCAGGAAGGAGGTGGCGCGGGAAGGGGGTCCCCCCTCCACCCCACCCCCCCCAGCGACGTGTGGCCTCCCCGCTCCTCCCCGACCTCTCGGTTCCCGGGACCCCCGCCGGGCCCACCTTTGAGCAGCTCCACGGGGCGCAGCTGGAAGGGGATGCCGTTCTTCTTGGCGAAGAGGTAGACGGCGCGGCAGGGCTGGGACAGCAGGTCCAGGTAGAGCTGCAGGCCCATGGCGGGGGCGGGCGCCCAGCTCGCGGCCCTGACCCCGGGACACTGCGCGCGGCGGGCGACACGCGGGCGGGCTCGGCTCCGGGGCCACGCCCCCTGCCGGTCGGTCCCGGTCCAACGGCTGGTGCCGCCCCGACGGGCGGGCGTGTCCAAGCGGCTGCAGCCCGGGGCTCAGGGCGCAGCCAGAGCGGGGCGATGGGCTCCCAGCCCCGGGCGTTGTGCCTGGCTGGTTGGATGTAGGGTGGCAGCTTCCAGTTTCCTCTGTTAGTTAGCATCGATGAGAGTCGCCGATCAGCCCCCTCTTACAGATGAGGAAACGAAGGCCGCGGCGGGAATACAGACGCAGAAAGTTTTCGGATGTATATGCAGAGGTGGGAGGGCTGCGGGGGGTCCGTATCCTGCTAAAGAGGGAGACACGGAGGCCCAGGGAAGGGGAGAAGCCATCCCGGCGCCGGTGAGGCCCTGTGCCCACCCGGCAGGAGGGCCAAGGTGGTGAGGCTCCCGGGTGCGCAAGTGGAGGGAAGGGAGCCCCCGCACAATGCCCACCCTGGGCCCCAGGGCTCTGACACTTGCTGGAACCAGCGGTTCTCAACCTGTGGGTCGCAACCCCTGGAAATACATCCTGCATATCGGAGATTTCCATGACGATTCATAACAGTAGCAACATTACAGTGATGAAGTAGCAACGAAGATAATTTTATGGTTGGGGGTCACTACGGCATGAGGAACTGTATGAAAGGGTCGCGGCGTTAGGAAGGTTGAGAACCACTGCGAGTGTGGGGCTAAGGGCATGGAGTCCGGAACCAGATTTTTCTGGTTTATTCCATTGCATTCAGAGAGCATTTATTGTTATGATTTGTATCTGTTTAAACTGGAGATTTTACGGCCTAAAATATGGTCTATCATGGAGATATGCCACATGTACTTGAATGTTTAATCTGCTGTTCTGTGTTTTTTGTTTTAAATTTATTTAGTTTTTAATCCTCACCCAAGGATATATTTTCCCATTGATTTTTAGAGAGAAGGAAAGACAGAGAGAAACATCGATGTGAGAGAAATACATCGATGGGTTGCCTTCTGCACGAGCCCTGACCAGGGCCCAGCCCCCGGGGGGGAGCCTGCAACCAAGGTACATGCCTTTGACTGGAATCGAACCCAGGACCCTTAGGTCCACAGGCTGAAGTTCTATCTCCTGATCCAAACTGGCTAGGTCTATTCTGCTGTTCTTGAGTAATATATATATAGAAATAAATAAAATTAATGGTGTTCAAGCCTCCTACTTCCTTGCATTATTGGTAGTGGAGTATTGAAATCGTCAACTATTATTATTGGCAGTTTAACCATACTTAACCTTTAATTTTATTTTTTTAGATTTTTAAAAATTAAACTTTTATTGTTGAAAATATTTCAGACGTCCCCTTCTTCCCCCCATTGATCCCCTCTAGCCCGTCCCCACCCCCCACCCCCCACCCCAGGCCTTCACCGCCCAATTGTCTGTGTCATGGCAAACGCATAGATACATACAAGTTCTTTGGTTGACCGCTTCCCACCCCTCATTCCCCTCCTCCCCGCCACTAACCTTTAATTTTTAAATTCCTTTGGGAGCTGGGAGGACCCACTCCCACCCACTCCCACAGCAGGCCTGTGCCCACCCCGAGGGCGCAGGCTCGGCAGCCGTGGCGGTGGTTCCGGTTCTTTATTGGACAAAGAAACAGTGGTTTTCGGTGTGTGTCCCCAGAGAGGAGGCTCAGAGGACTGAGCAGCCGGGTGCTGCATGAGGGCTGCTCTACTTGAACTTCCGCAGCAAGTCCACAATCCTCTCCTTGACCGACGGGTCCAGCGTGGAGCAGTCCCACTCGCCCAGGTTCACCAGCCGGTTGTGGGCCTCCCAGAAGAGGGTGGGGCCGATGCTCACCTCCACCCGCATGCGCCACTGGGCCAGCTTGGAGCTGGCCTGGAAGACATTGTGGTTGCCCCCTATGGGCTGTGGGGAGACAGAGCAGAAGGCGTGGTCACCTGGGGCCCAGCCCCGGGGGGCTCCCCTCCCGCAGCCTCGGTCTGCTGATGCCCGAGGCCTGGACAGGGGTCACGGGCTCTGTCACGGATGTGGGGTGGGGATGGAAGGTCCGGGGTCCCCCAGGCTCTGGTCACTGGTCCTGCTCCAAGACCCCTAATCCCGCTCTGGGGGAGCCCTGGCCCAAGTGGCTCCTACTTTTCCCAGTGGGAAGCCCCCCGTGGGTCCTGTCTTCTCCCAGAGAAACCCCACGTCCCCGATGAGGGGGGAGGAATTACCCCTCCCCATGTCCAACTCCCTCTGTGGTCAAGCAAAAGGCTGGAATGGGAGACACAACAGGTAGCATGAGTGGGAGGCCTATAGAGGGCAGGGGAGGGCGGGGGCGGGGGCAGGGAGAGGGAAGGGGCAGGGGAAACGGAGGGGCTCTTTCACCTAGAAAACCTAGAATGGGCTTCCCTGTGCTGGTCTGCATTGCACACTGACCAAGGATCAAAGTGGCCAGTTGCAAAGACACCAGCCAGGGCCTAAACTGGCCATCCTGCCCGACCTGCGTGGTTCAGAGGTTGAGCGGCGACCTAGGAACAAGGAGGTCGCGATTCGATTCCCGGTCTGGGCACAGGCCCGGGGTTGTGGGCTCGGTCCCCAGTGGGAGGCGTGAGGGAGGCAGCCGAGCCATGATTCCCTCCCATCATGGATGTTTCTATCTCTCTCTCACTTCCTCTCTGATATTAATAAAAATATATTTGAAAAAAAATAAACTGGCCTGCAGCCGGCTGGAACCGGCTACCTCCCCTCATGAAGCAGCGGCATAGATACCCCACACGCAGGTCTGCCCCCCAATGCACAGCGGGTGCCCCTGAGGCCCAGAGGCCGGGAAGCTGCTCTGTGCAGCTCTCAGGGCCTCGGAGAAGAAGCCGTACAGCCAGAAGGACGCTTTGGAAGCTTCTGGACACTGCCGGGAGCGTCTATCCGGAGGCAGAGGCGTCTGGGGTCCCGGCCAACTGACCATGCTGTGCTCTCCTCCCTGTCCCGGCTCGCCCTCCCCCTCCCCCCCGCCCCCACACCCAGGAATCCTTTGCAGCGTGGATGCTAGCAATCCTCCTCCATGGTTCAAACTCCCTGTGTTGGCCCTGGCCGGTGTGGCTCGGTGAATAGAGCGTCAGTCTGTGGACTGAAGGGTCCCGGGTTCGACGCTGGTCAAGGGCAGATGCCCAGGTTGCGGGGCTCGATCCCCAGTGGGAGGCGTGCAGGAGGCAGCCGATCCATGATTCTCATCATTGATGTTTCTCTCCCTCCCTCCCTCTCCCTTCCTTTCGGAAATCAATCAAGATAAATATTTTTTAAAAACTTCCTGTGTGTCCTGTGGCCCCCGGTTGAGTCCCACCACCCAGGCTTGGCTTCCACGGCCTCAGGTCTCCCTCTTACACCCGTCTATCCCTAAGCCATGGCCCCACGGAGGAGTCTCACCTCTTCCTGGGCTGTTTCCCCGCCAGCAAAGCCCTCACCTGCATCATCTCCACCAAGGCCACCAGGTCGGCCAGGGACATGTTGTCCCCGGTGATGAACATCCGGTCCTGAAGGAACCGCTCCTCGAACAGCTTCAGGTTTTGCTGCACCTCAGCCAGCACCTCCTCTGTCTTCTCAGCTGGAACCTCCTCGCCTGTGATCATGGGGATCAGGAGCTGGTGGGGGTGGGGAGAGGGGGGAAGAGGCGGCTGCACCCCAGGGCTCGGCGCCTGATCCTCCAGGCCTCGGTAGCCTTGTCTTCTGTTTGTCACCTCTCCTCATTGCACCATTTTCCCTGCCCTGGATCTCAGCTCGTGCTGTTTCAGACAATCACACGCTACGCAGGTTTGCAGCCGTGGAGGGGCGGGCTGGGCCACGTAGCCTAAGTGTGCAGTGGGTGACACCATCTAGGTCGGGTTAAGTCCACTCTATGACGCTCCACAACAAAATCGCCTGGTGAAGACTTTCTCAGAACAGATCCGTTGTGAAGCGGCAAATAACTGTTATTTGTTGTCTTTAGATCCCTGGTGTCTATAGGCCCGTGGACTCTGATATATTCTAGCTGAGAATGAAATTTCTTGAGTCCTATCCTGGTTTGAATGACATCTGTCCCTCCTGGGTGCCCTTCTCTGGGCCTTTACAAGGCTCTTTCACCCCCAGTGGGTCACTCCAGGCTCCTCACTGCTCTGTGAGCGGAGGGTGGGGGGGATGGGGGGTTGGGGGGGTGATGAGGCTCCTGGACAGAAGGACACGTGCGTAAGCGGTCAGCCCCATACGTGGCCCACTCACCTTGATCCAGAGGATCTTGCTCATGGGCAGCTGGATGGCTGTGTGCTGCCAGGCCATGAACTCGTCCACTAGGGCGCGCGTGTGCAGGTCCGGCGGGTACCAGTACGAGGGGGCGCTGTACTTGCGGCACAGGTAGAGGAGGACGGCCACGCTGCAGGGAGGGCAGGGAGGGCACTGCTCGGGCGGCTGGCTCGGCTGCACCAGCCACCACCCCAGCGTGGCCTGGACCCAACGCGGAGCTTCCAGCCCCAGCGGGCTCTACGCACTGACATTCCTCCAGCAGAAGGAGGAGCCCAAAGGCTGCGGGGAAGCCCATCAGCCCGGGTTGCAGGCTCCATCCCCAGTAGGGGGCGTGCAGGAGGCAGCCGATCCATGATTCTCTCTCATCGCTGATATCTCTCTCTCCCTCTCCCTCTCCCTTCCTCTCTGAAACCAATAAAAATATGTTAAAGAAAAATGAGCCCTAACCGGTTTGGCTCAGTGGATAGAGCATTGGCCTGCGGACTCAAGGGTCCCAGGTTCGATTCTGGTCAAGGGCATGTACCTTGGTTGCGGGCACATCCCCAGTAGGGAATGTGCAGGAGGCAGCTGATCGATGTTTCTCTCTCATCGATGTTTCTAACTCTCCATCCCTCTCCCTTCCTCTCTGTAAAAAATCAATAAAATATATTTTTTTAAAAAGGAAAAAAAAAGAAAAGTGAAAGTACATTCCTAACTTTATGGATGAGATGATGGGGTAGCCAGGAGGCAGGGAAACAGAGTGGGTACAGATGATGCTAAATGGGCCCCTGAGTGGACACTTCTGGAGCTGGGTGGTGGGCGCACAGGGCATCATGCTCCTCCTTGGCTAGTGCCCTGTCTGCTGTGGCGTCTGGGGGAGACGGTCCACAGTAGGATAAGTCCGTCAGCACCAGCAGACCAGCTGCAGGAGGAGCAGAGCCCCGGGCAGACTGTTACCTTTCAGATAAGATGAATTTCCCATCCTTGAGGCTGGGCAGCTTCTTCAGGGGGTTGACCTCAGTGTACTCCTTGCTGTGGTGGTAACCTGCCAAGGGCAGGAAAGACAGGCTGCTGGCACCCCGGGAAGAACCCCCAGGAAGAGAGAGCCAGGCATCTCAGAGGCAGAAATGTCCTTCCCTCCATTTTCTCAACAGGGGAAACTGAGGCCCAGAGGACATCATGGCTCACCCCAGGTCAGAGAGCAAGTCAGGGCAGGTCAGAACAGGGACCAGGATCAGGATTCCTGCCCCCATTCAGGCTCTGTGACCAGGACAACACTTTCCCTCCCAGAAGCTGGAGGGTGCCAGTTCTACTCCCAACTCTGGGGCCTGAAGCCACGGCTGGCAGCTGGCAGCCCCAGCCCTAGCACACAACTGGAATTGAACAAAAGAGCCTTTCACAGGCAACCGACCCAGTGTGGGGGCAGGAGCTGGAACTCTTCCTTGACCAGCTGTCACTGGCTGGAAACATTTTCGAGCTCCACCTCATTCATTTCTGGAGCACCTGGGGATAGGCTCCTGCAAGCTGAGCTTTTAAAGCCGCCTCTGTGCTTGGGATAGGGGAGTGCTGGAGACCAGTCCCCTGACCTTCGCTGGGTCTGAGCAGATTTGAATTCGGAGGATGGTGTAGACCAAAGCTGCCTCTGGACTCTTAGATGTGGGATGACCAGACACCTCTGTACCTTTGCCAATGTCCTCGGTGGGTGCTGCCACTAACCAGTGTCTAGACCAGGGGTGGGCAAACTTTTTGACTCGAGGGCCACAATGGGTTCTTAAACTGGACCGGAGGGCCGGAACAAAAGCATGAATGGAGTGTTGGTGTGAACTAATATAAATTCAAAGTAAACATCATTACATAAAAGGGTACGGTCTTTTTTTTCAATAGTTTTGTTCATTTCAAATGGGCCGGATCCGGCCCATTGGCCGTAGTTTGCCCACGGCTGGTCTAGACTCCCGCAAGGAGAAGGTGAGGGCACTGGGTGGGAGCCAGGGGGCCCCTCTGCAGCTCTTTCTCCCCCTTTACCCTCCAAGAGCCCGTTCATCATAGCGGGGCAGACTCAGTGGGGACAGACGCACAGCCTACGATTCCCTCGGAAAGCTGGCCTTCCCCTGCAGAGTCTGGGGAGAGGCCATCTCCCTTGTCGCTGTCTCTACTTTCCAGAAACACCCCACCTTGTGCTCTGCCTACTCCCAGGACCAGGCCCGCCCAGGGAAGCAACGGGTGCCAACCTTTCAGCAGGTCCACAAACTGGAAGTCGAAGGGGATGCTGTTCTTCTTGGCGAAGATGTAGACGGCGCGGCAGGACGCCGACAGCAGGTCCAGGTAGAGTTCCAGGCCCATGGCTGAGATGCGGAACAGGCCTCCTCCAGCCACAGCCTGCAGGCCCTGACCCCGAGCCTAGGTGCAGCCTGAGCCCCAGGCCCTGTACCCAGCAGCCCTCTCCAGCCCAGGCCAGGAGCCCGAATTCTGGAACTCCGGTTTCACTTGGGATTGTCATGAGGTCGTGCAACCTGGAATTCTCACAGTAGCAAGGATTCTGAGGAGACAGCAGGAGGCTGGGGAGGGGTCGGCAGGGGTCCTCTGACCCAGCTCTTCCCCTCCCTCGGGCACATGTGATCTCCTGTGGCCAGTGTGTAAAAGGGGCTCGCTCGAGGGAATTCCTTCCCAGGGCCAGGCCTTCCTTGTAGAAAGTGACCAAAGGGGCTTTGCAGGGTCCAGAAGGAGGATGGGCAGTGAGATCCAACCCTGGAAGGTTCCAAAAGTGGAGATTGGAAGTAGGCACTGACCAGTCTAACCCGAACTGTAGCTAGAAAATGATTGGGAGAAAGAGGATCCTCAGCCCCAGTCAGGATACATGTGGGAGGCAACCAATCCATGTGTCTCTCTCCCATCGATGTTCCTCTCTCTCTCTCTCTCTCTCTCTCCCTCTCCCCTCCCTCTCTTCCACTCTCTAAAAATCAATGGAAAAACTATCCTCAGGTGAGGATTAAAAGAAAAAAGTGGGGCCTGAGGTCTGTGCCCTTCCCTAAAGCCCACTTCCTCCATGACTGGCTAGGGGCCCTGCCAGGCTGCCACCCCTCCTGGCATCTCGGGCTTGGCAGCAGGTCCAGCTGTACCCCTGTTGGGGCTTAGCCCTGGGTTTTCCAAAAGCAGGGTCCCCAGCCTGGCCCTTCTCCTCGTCCATGGGGCGTGGCAAGCTGTGGACACTCCCCCTCCCGCTCCCTCCCTCTGCATGGGGCCCAGCACCTGCCCTGCTGGCTGCCCTGAGCTGCGCCTGGGACAGCCTGGTGGCTTCACAATCCTTCAGGTAGTGGTGACAGGCAGGCCGGCTGGGAGGAGCTGCAGGCGCAAAGTTCAGGGCTTTAGGTCCGCTGTGTCCTCCCTCCACTATCACACACACACACAAACACACACACATGCCCCACCCACCCCCAGCCCAGGCCTCGCCTCTGTCCACAGAATAACCATCCTGACCTGGTAAAGGCACCGCCCTCTCGACTGCCCTCCTCCAGAGCTCCCACCTCAGGGGTGCACCCCCCAACTCCCTGGGCTCAGGTCCTAGGAGTCTTCCCTCTTCCTCATCCCAACCCACCCCTATATCGCCAGCTGCGGCCTCGCTGTCACTCTACATCCTGCATCTCTTATCCCCCATGGTCTCTCATGGCCTGGCCAACCTCACAGCTTCCAGGCCCGCTGCTCTGCCTCCACCCTGGTCCACACAGCAACAGAGGGGATTTCCTTTTTTAAAAATATACTTTTATTGGTTTCAGAGAAGAAAAGAGAGAGAGAGAGAGAGAAACATCAACGATGAGAGAGAATCATGGATCGGCTGCCTCCTGCCCGCCCCACAACTGGGGATAGAGCCCGCGACCCGGGCATGTGCCCTGGACTGGAATTGAACCTGGGACCCTTCAGTCCGCAGGCCGACGCTCTATCCACTGAGCCACACCGGCCAGGGCCACATGGTGGGTTTTCATCCAGTGCTTATGTCTGCGGCACCGGAGAGGTGCTGCGGAGGACAGTCGGGGGCCTGCCTGTGCAGAGCTCCTCCCGGAGTCAGAGACAAGAGCGGAGACAGGATGGAAAGGGTGAAAGGGACAGCTCAGACACAGAGGGAAGGTTGCTAGTCTTCAGCCCAGGCGGCCAGCGCCCCCGCCCTCAGGGGATCCTGGAAATGCGAAGCAGCATACTCGGGTGGGCTTCAGGGGGGGGCGGCAGGACCTGCTTGTTGGCCCCCTGTTCCAGGATGTTCAGGATGGGGCCGTGGGTCTCCTGGCACAGATCGGCCCCCAGGACAGCTTCCACCCGCCCACGCCACGCAGCCAGGCGCGGCCGGCCCTCAAACACGTCGTAGCCGAGAGCCACCACCTGAGGGGACATGGATGGGAATGTGGGTGAGACACGGAGGTCCCAATGCCAGGAGGCCTGGCACAGGCGTCAGTCAGGGTCCTTTTCCAACCTCCATGTGAGCGAGGCCCCGGCAGAGTGCCCGCCGCAGGGCCTGGGAGCACCAGCTCGGCCCAGGCTCAGGGGCTGCGCGGGGACCTCTGCACCAGGAGGTCATGGGTTTGACTCCCGGTCAAGGGCACAGGCCCGGGTTGTGGGCTCGATCCCCAGTGTGGGGCATGTAGGAAGCAGCCAATCAATGAATCTCTCTCTCCATTGATGTTTCTCTCTCTCTCTCCCTCTGGCTTCCTCTCTGAAATCAATAAAAAATATATTAAAAATAATAAAAATAAATAAATAAAAAATTTTTTAAAAGCACCAGGAGGAAGCCCCGGCCAGGATGGAAGCAGCAGGTCGCGGCTCCAGCACCAGTTCAGCCAGAAGCGCTCTGTGCTGCTGGGCGGGGCCCTGGCGCCCTCCAGGCCTCAGCACTGCCCGCAGATGCGGCTCGCCAGCCAAGCTCGTACCTGCATCAGCTCCTCCAGGGCCATGAGGTCCGCCAGCGTCACCTGCTGGCTGGTGAGGAAGGCCTTGTCCCCCAGGAACTGGTCCTCCAGGAGCTGCAGCGCCTGGTCCACGGCGGCCCTATTGCGCTTCACCTTCTCCTCGGGCACTTGAACCCCAATGAGCGGTGCCAGCACCTGACACGGGCAAAGTGAGGGCTCAGTCTGTGGCCCCCGCCTCCTCCCAGGCCCCTGTCAGGCAACGGCCCCCCCACCCCGGACGGCGCTCCTCACCTTGGTCCACAGGCACACCCCGAAGGTGCCCCGGATAGAGTCCGCGTGCCAGCCCAGGTACTCGAGGATGCGCGCGCGGGTCTGCAGGTCAGGTGGGTACCAGTGGTCCACCGTCTGGTACTTACAGCTCAGGTAGATCAGGATAGCCACGCTGGGGACAGACGCAGGGCGGTGGCTGTGAAGACCCTGGCTCCTGGCCTTCATCCCCAGCTGCCCCACATCCCCGTGGGGCCTTGGGGCTTGTCTGCATTTGACAGCCGGCCTCCCCTCCCACCCCTGCTGCCTGGGCACTGCCTCCTCTCTCTCCCCTGACTGTTCCCTCCTGAGTCTCCTTTCTTCTCGGTCTTGGGCACTAACCCTTGGCCAGACCTTCTGTTCTGTACTTCAAGAACCTCATCTCAGCCCTGGCCGGTTTGGCTCAGTGGATAGAGCATTGGCCTGCAGACTGGAGGGTCCTGGGTTCGATTCCCAGGTTGCCGGCTTGCTCTCCAGTAGGGGGCATGCAGGAGGCAGCCAATCAATGATTCTCTCATCATTGATGTTTCTCTTTCCCTTTCCCTTCTCTGAAATCAATATAAATATATATTTTTTAAATTTATATTATCAGGTAGATCAGGATAGCCACGCTGGGGAAGGGAGGAAGGGAGAGGGACAGAGAGTTAGAAACATCGATGAGAGAGAAACATCTATCAGCTGCCTCCTGCACACCCACTACTGGAGATGTGCCCGCAACCAAGGTACATGCCCTTGACCGGAATCGAACCTGGGACCCTTCAGTCTGCAGGCTGATGCTCTATCCACTGAGCCAAACCGACCAGGGCTTAATATATTTTTTAAAAAGAGGAAGAGAGAGAGGTGCAGGGATGCGCTGTGTCACCCTGGGAGCCCTGGTCACCCCAGCCATCTGCTCTCATTGCACCCTTCACCCTGGCCCTCGGTGCCGTGCGGGTCTGGAGGGCCTGCAGGGGGAGAGCCGGGGGCCAGCGGGCTGGGGGCTCCGGAGGCAGGTGGAAGGAGAGTACCTTTGGTGTAAGACAAAGTCGCCATCCTTGAGGACGGGCACCTTCTGCGGGCTGTTGGCCGGTAAGAACCCCTTGCTGACGTGCTGCCCTGCGGAGAAAGAGGTCAGAAAAGGCCCGTGCCGCCCGGCCGGCGGGCTCCGTGATTGAGCACCGACCCAGGAACCAGGAGGTCATCAGTTCCATTCCCAGTCAGGGCACATGCGGGTTGCGGGCTCGATCCTCAGTGTGGGGCCTGCAGGAGGCAGCTGATCTATGATTCTCTCTCATCACTGATGTTTGTTTTTCTCTCTCTCTCTCCCTCCCTCCCTCTCTATAAAATCAATAACATATTTCTTAAAATAGAAAAGGCCTGAGGGCAACAAACACACTGCTCTGCCCTCCTCCAACCAGAGCCCCCTGCCAGGCTGGGAACAGCAGGGGCTTGGGGTGGGGGGAGTGTCACTGGGCCTTCTGCCCCACTCCCAGGCGGGACCCCTGCCCTGCCACCTTCGGAGTGGCAGGGGGGCTGTGCTGGGTGCAGCCAGGTGCTACAGGTAGGTGAGGAGAAGTCACTTAAACAGGACTGGGGTGAGCAAGGGGAGGGGTGCCTCAGCTCTTCCCACCCCTTACTCCCCCCACAGTGGGACAGTCCCCCCAAGGTCTAAGGCGTGCTGTTTAGGGCGGTGACTCTGAAGATCCAGCTTTCCCCCCATCGGAGCCGAATACACAGCCTTTCAGAGAAGGCCTGTGACCTGCCCACGGCCACACAGCACAGAGGAGACGACAGTGGAGGTGAGGGAGGTCTGTGGACTGCGGGGGCCTCAGGGAGTCGCAGGGCGAGGAGCCAGCGGGTGCACGGGCCGTGGACACCCGGGAAGCAGCCCGGGCCCACCTTTGAGCAGCTCCACGGGGCGCAGTTCGAAGGGGATGCCGTTCTTTTTGGCGAAGAGGTAGACGGCGCGGCAGGGCTGGGAGAGCAGGTCCAGGTAGAGCTGCAGGCCCATGGCGGCAGGGAGGGCAGCCCTGGACGGTCGGCAATGGTGGCAGGAGCCAGGCCACTCCGAAGAAATAGGAGCCCGAGCTCCGCCCCTCTGTGGGGCGCGTCCCACCCGGTCGAATGGCCAAACTCCATCCTGCCCCCGCCCCGCCCCTGTCCAGTTAAGTTCTCTCGAAACATTTTTTTTTATTATTTTTTTTTTGCTGTGAGATTGCTTTGCTCAGACTTCGACCCGGGTCCCAGGCCACATCCAGCTGCGAATGCTGCGGGTCGGGTTAGGCCGCAGCTCGTGCGCCTGCATCTCTCACCAGATCCGCACGCAGGCCCGAGGGGGCGCGCACAGCGGGGAGGGGGAGGCGGGTGCGGTAGGAGAGGGCGCAAGGCGGGCAGGGGGCGCAGGGGATCCTCGGCGATGGCGAGCTGCCAGCTTCCGGATCGTCTGCTCCGTGACCCTTCTTCCCCGCTTTGTCTCCCTTTCCCCATTGACCCCTCCCTCCATCGACCCCCTCCCTCCCTCCTGCCGTCTTCCCAGGGGCCACGGGACGGTGCGGGCAGGGCCGGGCCGGGCTGGGCGCCCACCCTGAGTCCTCCAGAGGAGTCCATCCCTCTGGCCGGTGGCTCAAGCGGGCAAATCAGGATGCTTTTCTGGGATTTCTGAACTTGGCGCCCAGGGGAGACGGGTCCTTTGCGGGGTGGGGGGTGGGGGGGTAAGTGTGAGCGCAGTGAAGGGGGCCACCGCGGATCACTGTCCTGAGCTCACCAGGCCGGCTGTCCCGAGAGAGAAAGAAGCTGATTCAGAGAGGAGTGGAGGAGAGAACCGGGTCTGAGTCCAGTTCCCCCTGGGAGTCAGCTACACCTCTCCCCCAAGCAAGACGAGGAGGCCTCCCGGAAGCCCCTCTTTTGGCCCAATCCACTTAGCACTGAGCTTCCTTTATTTTTGTAATATTTTAAATAGATTTTATAGATTTTTACAGAGAGGAAGGGGGAGGGATTGGGAGTTAGAAACATGGGTGAGAGAGAAACATCAATCAGCCGCCTCCTGCACACTCCCTACTGGGGATGTGCCCGCAACCAAGGTACATGCCCTTGACCGGAATCGAACCTGGGACCTTTCTGTCCACAGGCTGATGCTCTATCCACTGAGCCACACCGGTTAGGACTTGTAATATATTTTTATTGATTTCAGTGAGGAAAGGAGAGGGAGAGAGAGAAACATCAATGATGAGAGAGAATCACTGACCAGCTGCCTCCTCCTGCACCATCATCCCTCGAGCCTGCAACCCAGGCATGTGCCCTTGACCGGAATCGAACCCGGGACCTCTATCCACTGAGCCAAACCGGCTAGGGCACATTTGCTGTTTTCTACGGTCTTTAACCTGAAACAGTTGATATGGGGGTGGCGTGTTCTAACCTCCTTCCATCATAAACCCATTCACAAGTGCAAGCACCAGGTTCTGCAGGGTGGCGCCCCCTCTGGAGGTTTCGTTTCCGCCTGACCAAGTGATCTTAACTATCTGTACTTTTTTTTAAGATGTTTTAGAGCAGTGGTTCTCAACCTTCCTAATGCCGCGACCCTTTAATACAGTTCCTCATGTTGTGACCCCCAATTTCAATACAAATTGAACATAATTAAAGCATAATGATTAATCACAAAAACAATATCCTATCTAATAAAAGAGAAACATGGTAATTAGCCATACTTCCGCTACCCTTCCCATTAGCTAATCAGGGCGATATGCAAATTAACTGCCAGCCAAGATGGCGGCTGGCAGCCAGGCAGCTTGAAGCGAACAGGAAGCTTGCTTGCTCCAGTGATGGAGGAAGCTAACGTTCCCCGCCTGCCTTGACGGCCTCTGAGCTTGCAGTTTTAAACATTGTTACAAAGATAGAAGCTAAACAAAACCCCAGAAACCTGCTTTCAGCCAGCCGGGATCTCAGAGCTGGAGTTGAAACAGTGTTTCGATTATAGAACCCAAACAAACCAGATACCTGCTTTCAGCAGCCGAGGCCTCAGAGCTGGAGCCAAGCCTCAGAGCTAAAGCTGGCCCAGAATAAAAAGAAAAAGAAAAAAAGGAGCAGTTGGGAGCTTCAGTCACCCGCCAGCCTGAAAACAGCCCTCCGCCCCTCACCCAGACTGGCCAGGCACCCAAGCAGGACCCCCACCCTGAAGGGGGTGTGACCAGCTGCCAACAGCCATCATCCCCTCATCCAGGCTGGCCAGGCACCCAAGCGGGACCCCCACCCTGATCCAGGAGACCCTTCAGGGCAAACCAGCTGGCCCCCACCCGTGCACCAGGCCTCTATCCTATATAGTAAAAGGGTAATATGCCTCCCAGCACCGGGATCAGCGGAGCCGCAAGGCCTCCCGGCACCGGGATCAGCGTGACAGGGGGCAGCGCCCAAACCCCTGATCGCCCTGCGGCTCTGTGTGTGACAGGGGGCGGGGCCACAACCTCCCTATCCGCCCTGCTCTGTTCATGACAGGGGAAGGCGCCCCAACCCCCTGATCAGCCCTGCTCTGTGCCTGATAGGGGGGAGCTCCCCAACCCCCTGATTGCCCTGCGGCTCTGTGTGTGACAGGGTGCGGCGCCCCAACCTCCCCCCCCCCCCCGCCACGGGCCCTGCTCTGTGTGTGACGGGGTAGAGCCATAACCTCCCCATCGGCCCTGCCCTGAGTGTGACAGGGTGCGGCGCCCCAACCCCCTGATCCGCCCTGCTCTGTGTATGACAGGGGGCGGTGCCCCAACTCCCCTATCAGCCCTACTCTGTGAGTGACAGGGGGGAGCTCCCCAACCCCCTGATGGGCCCTGCTCTGTGCTTGACAGGGGGTGGTGCCGCAACCTCCCCATCGACCCTGCCTTGAGTGTGACAGGGGGCGGTGCCCCAAACCCCCAATCGGCCCTACCCTGAGCGTGACTGAGGGTGGCATTGCAACCTCCCGATCCGCCCTGGTCTGTGCATGACAGGGGGCGGCGCCCCAACTCCCCAATCAGCCCTCCTCTGAGCCCGACCAGGGGCTCCACCTAGGGATTGGGCCTGCCCTCTGCCACCCGGGAGCAGGCCTAAGCCAGCAGGTCATTATCTCCCGAGGGGTCCCAGACTGCGAGAGGGCACAGGCCGGGCTGAGGGACCCCCTTCCCCCCGAGTGCACAAATTTTTGTGCACCGGGCCTCTAGTGTAATTATATATGTGTTTTCCGATGGTCTTAGGCGACCCCTGTGAAAGGGTCGTTTGACCCACAGGTTGCGACCCACAGGTTGAGAACTGCTGTTTTAGAGCGAGAGGGAGGGACAAGAAGAGCGAGAAACATCTATGGGAGATCTGCCTCCAGCACACCCCCTACTGAGGAATCGAGCCTGCCACCCGCAACCGGGCACTGACCCAACCGGGAGGAATCCAACCATGACCCCTTGGTTCACGGCCGCGGGTGCTCACCTGACCCGGGGCCAGGGGTGACCCTGAGGAGGCGGTGAAGGATTAAAGCAGACAGACAAGAGAACACAGCTGGGGCCAGGTGGATCACTGCCTGGATGAGGAAACAGAGACCCAGCCCGAAAGCGAAGCTTTGTTTTAGAGTCAGAGCCCACAAAGCAAAGCCAAGGGAGGGGTCCCCATGCTTAGCCTTGTTCTGGCAGCGCTTGCTGCACCTCCCACAGCCCCTTCGCTCCCTAGGAACACGGAGGACATAAGGTCAGGCTTCCTTGTGCTGGCAGGGCGCTGCCCTCCAAGCTGGCACTTGCATGTGGCTCTGCCACATGTCAGTCCGAGGCTTGCCTCCAGAGCCGCTCCCTACACTCACCCAGCTGGCCACGGCGGCCTGGCTGTACGTTACTTTGCACAGAACAGGCCAAAAGCACCGCGCTCACTCAGAGGTCCTGGCAAACAATAACCATTAAGCCAGATAATCCTCCTCGGGGACGCCTGCCTCCTGGCAGGCCCCGGGCAGGCCCCTGGCTCAGCATTTTCGTCGCCCTCCCTTTGCCCTCAGAGCAGGCACTGCCAGGACCCGTGTGCCCAGGCTGCGGGGGTGGCTGACCACGCTGGTCCCAGCCCGCCCCTGGCCCCCCACCCCACCCCACCCCACCCCGCGCGGAGCATGCTGGGGAGGGACAGAATCACCCGCCTCCGCCGGGTCACGTGCGCGGAGCTGGCTGGAGGGCGGTGGAGGTTGGTTGACGCGTTGCCCTGGCAACAGGCAGCTCCGGCAACGGGCGCCCGGCTCGCGCTGGTCCGTTACGCTCCGTTAAACTCGCCGGGTGACCGCAGCGGCCACTGCGCCCAGGAGCCCTGAGGGTGCTGGGTGGCTCTCTGCCAGGCGGTCTGAAGGGAGGGCGTGGGGAGCGTAGACAGTGCTGGGGCCTCGGAGGCGAAAAGGGGAGAGTCTGGGGGGGCGGGTCTCGCATGGTTTCCGACCCTGGGCAGAAAGGCAAGGGTCGGGGACTCCGGCTGTGCCCACTGGGCGTGTCGAGTGGCAGCAACTGTGCAGAGAACCCGAGGGGAAGAAGGGGAGGGAGGCCGGGAAGGCAGGAAAGGGGGGTGGAGATGGGAGAGAGAGAGCGAGGCGGCCTCCCCACAGCTGGGCCATGGCCCATAAACCAGGTCACTGAGCAGACCGTGCCATCCCCTCCCCGTTTGGGAAACTTGATGTTTTTATGTACAAGATCGGGTAGGGAAGGCGAACAGGGCGGGAGGGAGGAGAAGGAGGGCGTACAGAAGGAGCAAAAGCTCTTTGACCTGAATCCAGAGCCCACCCCGGAGCGGGAAGGGGCCTGAGAGGTGGCCTTCCCGGGGCTGGGGGTCTGCCCACGCCCTTGCTGGGGCCTCCGGCTCCCTCTCCACTCTGAGACTTGCCTTCAGCTCTGGGGTCCTCACCTCCGGGGGAAGGAGGGGAGAGAGGGTCAGATGGAGGGGGCAGTGCAAGGAGGGAGTGCCAGTGGGAGGTGAGGGAGGGACACCTGGGTCTGGGGGGGCGGCCCGCGGAGAAGTGGACACTGGTTTTAAGAGCTGTCCCATCCCAGGCTGCCTGGGTGGGTGAGGTGTGGACCAAGTGCGAGACGGGGTGTGGAGGAGGCCCCCTCAGCAATCCCAGTCAATGGGGAGACTTCACAGGGGACCCACTTCGTAGGGCTTGCCCACCACCCCCTCCCGGGTGGTCCTGCTCTGCTCACCCTTTGCCCCAGGGTGCCTGGGGTCTCAGTGGTCGTCTCCCTGTGACGTAGGTGAATGGCCATGTGCCTTTTGGGAACATGGCCGACGGAGCGGTCCCGGAGCTCCCCAGGTTTCCGGGCTCCATCCCCAGTGGGGGGGCGTGCAGGAGGCAGCCGATCCATGATTCTCATCATTGCTGTTTCTCTCTCTCTCCCGTTCCTTTCAAAAAACAAACAAATAAAGGGTATGGGGCCCTTGAATGCAAGGACGTGTGACCAGAAAGCCCGGTCCCCATGGCCTGGGGCATCACCGGGGCAAAGAAGGGGCTGGAGCCACGCTGTGCAGGCCACAGCCTGCCGCTGCCCCATCTGCCAAGAGGGCCAGGGCAACTTCATTGGCAACCAGCCCGGTTGCCGTCCTTTCTCCCTGGCCCTCCTCTGAGTCCGAGCCCTGCGTCTGACACCTGGACCTCCCACTCACTAGCTGAGTGATCTCGGGCAAGTCCTTGCAGCGTTCCTGCTTAAGTAAAACCATGAGAACCTGTGAATGAAACCGTAAAAAAATCCAGGCACGCCCCAGCCGGTGTGGCTCAGTGGACAGAGCGTCGGCCTGCGGACCTAAGGGTCCTGGGTTCAATTCTGGTCAAGGACACGTACCTCGGTTGCAGTCTCTTCCCCGGCCTGGGGCCCTGGTCCGGGCACTGGCAGGAGGCATGTTTCCCTCCCATCGATGTTTCTCTCTGTCTCTCCCTCTCTCTCCCACTCTCCCTAAAAAAATCAATGGAGCCCTAGCCAGTTTGGTTCAGTGGCTAGAGCATTGGCCTTCGAACTGAAAGGTCCCAGGTTTGATTCCGGTCAAGGGCACACGCCCAGGTTGTGGGCTCGATCCCCAGTGGGGGGCATGCAGGAGGCGGCCAATCAATGATTCTCATCATTGATGTTTCTATCTCTCTCTCCCTCTTCCTTCCTCTCTGAAATCAATAAACATATATTTTTTAAAAATCAATGGAAAAAAAATACCATTGGGTGAGGATTAAACAAAATTTTAAAAAAACTGGGCTGTACACCTGAAACTAACATAATAATGTATGTCAACCGTAATTTAAAAAAATGTTTTTTAACGGCATTTCTGGCTCCAGAGGGAGGCGGCTGCAGGGGGGAGGAGCCCTGGCTGGGCGTCTTGTGAGGGACAGTTATTCTGTCACCAACTGGGATGGCCTTGGTACCAAGCCCTGCAGCGCGCTGGGCCGCCCCAGGTGCCTTGAATTTACCCCAGTGCTACCCTATCACCGTCGTCCTTCCCGGTGGTCTGTGTGTGAGAACAGGAGTCAGTGAGCTTAGGGTCAGGAAGCTGCTGGGTTATATAAGCATGAAGTTTATAAGCATGAAGCGGGGCGTTCAGTTCCAGAGAGCAGCAGCATGCATGCCCTGAGGGCAGAGCATGGGGAAAAGCAGGACCCCATTCACAGACAACGAGAGTCCGACCCAGGCCTCGGGCCGGAGGGCTCAGTGGTTGGAGCACCGGCCTGGGCACCAAAAGGTTGCAGGTACCTTGGTTGAAGGTTAGATCCCCGGTTCAGGTTAGGGCAGGGGTGGGCAAACTTTTTGACTTGAGGGCCACAATGGGTTCTTAAACTGGACCGGAGGGCCGGAACAAAAGCATGGGTGGAGTGTTTGTGTGGACTAATATAAATTCAAAGTAAACATCATTACATAAAAGGACACGGTCTTTTTGTTTGTTTGTTTGTTTTATTCCATCCGGCCTGCGGGCTGTAGTTTGCCCACGGCTGGGTTAGGGCGTGTGCAGAAGGCAACCAATCGATGTGTCTCTTTCACATAGATGTTTCTCTCTCTCTCCCCCACCTCACCCCATCCTACTCTCTCTAAAAAAACAAAAACCGCTGAAACCGGTTTGGCTCAGTGGACAGAGCGTCGGCCTGCGGACTGAAGGGTCCCAGGTTCGATTCCGGTCAAGGGCATGTACCTGGGTTTCGGGCACATCCCCAGTGAGGGGCGTGCAGGAGGCAGCTGATCGATGTTTCTCTCTCATCGATGTTTCTAACTCTCTGTCTCTGTCCCTTCCTCTCTGTAAAAAATCAATAAAATATATTTAAAAATATAAAAATAAAATAAAAAAATAAAAAAACAAAAACCGTCTGACCCATAAGCGGGGAGGGGGGCACTGAGTCTTGAGTGAAGAGCTGGTTGCAAAAGGAGGCTGAACGGAAGACCAGGTCATTGTCAACACACAAAATAAGTCCTTTTTTATTTTTTTTTTAAAAAAGAAGAGATTGTTTGGATTCAGAACAGAAATTAGGAATTTTACCCCCAAAAATACACAAATGACCACAAACTCAAAAACAATACCCTGACATATTTTTCTTTTTTTAAAAAAAGTTTTACTTAACTGCTGGGCGCAACTTCACCTTTAAAAATTACCTCTCCCCTTATCTCTGGACTGAAGACTCTTTGGCTACCTTTTCATGTGACCATGATTTTGTAACGTTTCCTACAGAAAGAATAGGTCATTCTGCCACCTTTTGGCGGTCGGCGTGTCCCCAGGAGCCACGTGTATGCACCCACAAAGCTCTAACTCAGTAGACCCAGGAGTGATTTCAAAGCACATGAATCTATCCACTCGACTCGTATGTTACCGGTCCCCCAATTTTACCTTCCGCCTTAGCCACATCCCAAATGCCCACAGCCACCCCGCCGGGCGCCGGCACGGGGGCTGATAGGCCTGTGTAGCCTGATCGGCTCTCCCGGCTCCCCCCCTTCCTCCCCCATCCCTTTAGGACCAGCAGAGGGAACTGGCAATAGAGAGCGGGGCATCATCCAATTTAATACCTTATGCGAGTTGTTCAAAGGCACCTGACAGCCGAAGGCCTTGCTGGGGCCCCTCCCCGGATCCAGCCGCCGCCTACGCGCCATTCACCTTGGCGTTCACCCACCTCTGATGAACTGGGGGACAGGCGTCAAGGCTGCCCCCGGAGAGAGAGCTCAAGGGAAGGTAGCCTTTGAACCAGACGGGGACCGCTGGCCTTTTAATTTTGGCTGATTTTGTGTTGGCGCCCAAGCTCCCCAGCCCACCTGCCTCCCTCCACCCCACCCTACAGAGCAGGCGGTCCCTGAGGCTGCGCCCACCGCAAACTCCACTCCCCTGGGCCCAGCGGAGTTCTCCCTGCTGAGCCCCCCACCGCCCCCACCGCCCTCTCCTGCGCGCACAGCTGGGCGAGCTGACCCCTGAGCCCCAGGTGCGTGTCATAAAGGGGCCAGGGGTGGGAGCCGGGCGAGCTGATCAGGCTACACGGGCCTGTCAGCCCCCCTGCCAGCGCCCGTACCTGCCTGGCCCGCAATGGGCTGCTGGAAACTCATCCATCTCAGGAGGGGAGGGGAGACGGGAGGGAAAACTCGGGGAGGAGGGCAGTGGTGAGGGTGGCTCTCTTCCTGCAGCAGCCCCCCACCCCGGGGCTGGGTCCCCCAGGCTGGGCCGTGTTAACTTGCCGTGTGACTGGGGGGAAGCTGCCTCCTTTCCCCTCCGGCCTCGGCTTCCCCCTGAGAGCAGGGCCGCCAACAGCTGCCTCCCAGGGTTGTGAGGGTAACGCGGGGTCCTGTGGGGGAGGTTGCCTGAGAACCTGGGAGCGGGCACACACGCAGGGTGCCCACATAGTCCTTTCGGCCGAGGGGGGAGTAGGTTCAGACCGGGCCTGGCCTAGCCTGCGTGGGGAGGTCGGCCTGGCCTTTACTCAAAGCTGACCTGCCTCCGGCGGAGCAACCCGGCTCACCCGCTCTGCATTTTAACAGATTGCATCCCCCCCACCCCACCCCGATCCCCACCCCCACCTCACTGGGGCCAGCGGGCTCGGCTGGCGAGTGTCCGAGGGCCTGGCCCTCTGGGAAAGCCTGGAAAGCTGAGGTGTTGCTGTTCGGGGCCCGCAGGCTCCAGCGGCCTGGGACAGCCCGTCTGCCCCCCAGGAGTTACCAGAAAGGGGACCTGGCCCTGGGCGGGTGTGCCGAGGGCGGCCAGGAGCCTGTGGGTTCTTGACTTTGTGCAAAAAAGATTTCACAACACAAGTCCAGGCGACCGTGAAGGGACACTGACCGCAGCTGGGGCCAGTGAAGCGAGGAAGGGCTCAGCGTGTAAGAAGCAACGGGAGCCCTGGCCAGTGTCGCTCAGTGGGTTGGGCAGCGTCCCGGGCACAGAGAGGTCACAGGTTCAATTCCCGGTCAGGGCGCATGCCCGGGCTTCCCCGGTGGGGGGGCGTGCAGGAGGAGCCGATTGGTGGGTTTGCGTGCTTCCATCCATGCTTCTCTCTCTAAAAATCAGCAAACTGCCCTAACCGGTTTGGCTCAGTGGATAGAGCGCCCGCCTGTGGACTGAAGGGTCCCAGGTTCGATTCTGGTCAAGGGCATGTACCTGGGTTGCGGGCACATCCCCAGTAGGAGATGTGCAGGAGGCAGCTGATTGATGTTTCTCTCTCATCGATGTTTCTAACTCTCTATCCCTCTCCCTTCCTCTCTGTAAAACATCAATAAAATACATTAAAAAAATAAAAATAAAAATCAGCAAACTGTTAAAAAAAGAGGAAGGAAGCCACAGGAGAGCCGAGGCGCAGCTGCCCTGGCTCCCTGGGAAGTCAGAGAAAGGGGGTCTCAGGGACGGGGGCGCGGTGAGCCTGGGGTGAGCCCAGGAGGAGCTGCCACTGCCCACGGCTCCCCGGGTTGCAAGCCTCGTGGGGACCCCTAGACTTCAGGAGACACTGGCCTGTGGGGGCCACCGAGGGGACGGGAAAGGTGTGCTGGGAGGGGGAGCGGTCGCTGGGACCATCGTGTGGAGGGTTTTAAAGGCTGGGCGGGCCTCCCTCCTGCCTCCCCGCTTCAGGGTGACCATGTTTGTTCCCTGCGGTGAGTCGGCCTGCGACCGACCTCGCGGGTGTCACGCTCCTGATGCCGGCAGTATCCGTTGGAAATGTTGGCCAGCTTGCAATAGATCTGATTATTTCTACATGGAATATGTGTAAAATCGGTTACTTCTATACCGCTTGTCTTGTGCCGATGGTTGGAAATAATCCATGGGTGAAAAGTCACTGTGCCAAAGTTACTGTTCTGTCAGGCAGTCATTCATATCGCCGTAATGATCTACAACTTGGCAGTGCTCCCTTTAGGTACCTACTTACACCTTCCCTGCAAAAAAGTATTCAAAATAAAATAAAATAAAAACCCTAACTGGGGAGAAATGGAAAAAAGCCCACGCATTCCTGAAATAAGTGATTCTGAATATTGCATCCCTATACCCGGAGGCGGTATCACAAAAACACTCTGTGATGAAGGACGCAGACAATATCCCAGATGCATTAGGTCTGGCGGAATAGCTGAATGAACGGCTTCGGACAATCACACCACAGAGGGATGACCCCACAGAGGCAGCCTGGCCGTGGAAAATGCCCAAGTTCTTGGAGATGACTCTTCGGCAGTGGTCTTCCCCCTGCACGTTTCTGATCGGTGTTCATGTTTATACCTTATGTCCCAAGACACTTATGATCCACACAACTGGTAGCTGTATAAAAGCTGTATTAGCTAATGTATTAGACAATCTGTTTGTGTGTGTGTGTGTGGTGGTATAAGTTTATTGAATTCGTAAAGAAGGTTCTTAAAGAAGAAATCAGCAAGTTTCCTATTGCGTCCAAACCTATTATTAAGATTTCTAGCACAAGGTGTCTCCAGGAAGGGCGGCTTATTAGGCGTGCTCAGTCGTCTGTCTCGCTGTTTCTGAAAGGAGGAGAAGTTTGGTGCTGATTTCTGTTCGCTGATCCTTGGGACTGGTAAAATCGCCTGATTTGCTCTCGTCTATACGCTATGTCAGGTCTTGCGCATCCTCCAATCCTGTCTAGACGCTGTTCTTCTTCAAGGCGTTTTGCCCTATTTATTTCCAGGTGTCTTCTGACTATAATTCCTTCTTGTCTCCACCACTCTGCTCCAGGCGTCATTTCCTCACAGTTCTTTTGAAGTACTTTGAATTCTTCCTCCAGCCGAGCTGTAGTTTCTTCAGGGCAATTACATTTTAAAGCGCTATAAGCTCCTCCATCTCCTGTATGAACCTTCTAGTCTCCATTCCCATTTCTACAGAGACTTGGTTTTAAAACTCTGGGCAAACTGAGCTCTTCGTGGAAATTCCTTTTTGGCATGTTTAAGGGTTCCTGAAATCTGGCCATTGATTTCCCTAGATCACTCTTTTGCTTCATTACTTCCTGCAAGCTCTGTTGCAGAGATATGGCTAAGTCAATGTATTTCCTGGATTCTTCCTTTTCAACCTTCAGGAAAGCCTCTGTCATAGATCGTTTTCTTTGGGTATCAGCTAGTTCTCCTTGAAGTTGTCTCAGTTTTCTTTGGGTATTAGCCGGTTCCTAGAAAATAAATCTTCACTCTTTACAGAAAAAAATGGATTAGCAAAAGATTGGTTTTGCTAAAAAAAAAAAGGCTGGGCGTTTAGGGGGTCTCACGGGGCGGAGGGAGCCCGCATCCATTGGTTTTGTGCGGCTGTGCCGGAATGAGAGTCCTGCCCTTCTTTCGTCTGTCCCCGGTGTGGCCGGCACCGACGGGAGGAGTGCAAACCTCGGACTCCGCGTCCGTGGTCAGGGGAGAGGGCTCACCAGGCGGCCGCACACTGCTTCACTGTCTGGGTTCCCTGTTCCACTTGCCAACAGGTTTCCCTCGCGTCTTACCACCCTGCCTCGCGGAACGGAGGGCCAGAGAGGACCCGGGCCAGGATAAGGTAGTGCGTGTGGGAGGCCGGGCAGCCGGGGTGGGGCCGGGCCGGGCCAGGTGGTGAGGGGCGAGGGGTCCACCTGAGCGGGCGCTGCCAAGCCAGGGGTTCGCTCCGGCTCTGGGCCAGCGAGCCGGCCAGGTGCTGGGGCCTGCCTGCTTCCGGGCTGGTGTCCCCAAGAGACCTGGGGCCCTCCTTGCCTCCTCCTGCTTCCCGCCGCCTCCACTCCAACCGTATTGTCTCTCCAACATGTGCAGCGTGAGCCTTTGACAGACACAACGCTGGCCCACCTGACATGATCGTTCAGGCTTCACCTGAAGAAGCGAAACGCGTGGCGCTCTGGGGACCCGGCTGAGTCAGGGGAGCGAAGCCAAAGCTGCAGCCGGAGGAGGAGGAGGAGGAGGAGGAGGAGGAGGAGGAGGAGGAGGAGGGGGCCTGGGCAGGGTGGGGCATGCGGGGCCCTCCCTCTGAAATTCAAAAAAATTAAATTCCCTTGCCCTTTTAGGTTAAAGTTCAAAGAAATAAAAAGGGCAAAATCTTAAGATCAAAATATTAACATCCAAAGCATTCCCAGAGAGCCCAGCCACCTGTCAGATTCTGCAGTGTTGACATCCGCTCCCAGGCTCCACGCCCACCCCACCCAGAGGGCCCGGGGGGCTGGGTCGCTCTGGAGTGGGGTCCTTGTCCGCCTCTCAGCGTTGGAACCCGTCGCAGGGTCCATTTGTCAAAGACCCACAGTCAGTAGCCGAGGCCCATGCTGCCAGCCTCATAGCCCCGCCCACCCCGGGGACCCCTGTGGCAGCCTGCGGGCTGCGATGAACCCAGACCCAGGGCTCAGCCCCCGCGAATGCCCCTCTTCCTGCTGCTTCCAGACACTGCGGAGAATGCCTGGAGCTGGCAGGAGAGCTGGCAGGGAAGGGAGTGATCGGCCAGCTGGCACCTGGCCCCAGGGAGGGGCAGCCTCGGGCCTGTGTGAGCAGGTTTGGGGGCGGGGAGCCACCTCGACATTCCTCCTCCTCTCTGGGCACCTCTGTGCCCCATCCTGCCTCCTCACAGACGGGCACCACCTGCTCTGGGGGCGGCTCAGGCCTTGGGCCTCGCCTGTGGTACCTTCCAGTATGCCCGAAGCTTCGTCATTTCCGTTTTCCTCTGTGCGCCCAGCGTTGAGCTCTGCCTGGTGACACAGCGACCAAGTGGGGCCCCTGCCTGGGGCGCAGCGCTGGCCGACCTGCCTGGAGCGGGTTCCCCAACAGAGGCCCAGGGACGGCGGCTGTGCCCGCTGGTTCTCAGGACGCTCACTGGCCACCCTCCCACCCTCCCCTCCATCAGGTGCCCGGGTCTGGGGTGGCGTTTGTGTCTGCAGCTGCCTGGCTCCGGGTGGGAGGGCCCCTGCCGGCTGTGCGGGGCGGCTCCTCACTGGTCTCATCCCTTTTCTTCATAGCTCGCAGGGTAGGCCATGGGACTGGCTTCCGGCACCTTCCCTCCTTTGATCTTTGCTTTCCGGCCCAGACCCTGACTTGTTCTGACCTGTCCCTCTGGATTTTGTCTCTGGGGGTCTCTCATGGCAAGAGAAAGAAAAAGCGCTCGCTCCCGGGTTCCTCACAAGCCCCCGCTGTAGAAACAGTCCCACGCTCCTCCCCAGAGGGACCCCGTGGGCTGGGCCGAGGTCCTTGCAGCCCCTCCCCTCCGGCCTGGCCCTGATCCCCTCTGGGGCTCAGGGGGTCTTGAGGCCTAACGCATACGGCCTCAGGGCCCACGTGATCCCTGGACCCTCACCCCCCAGTAGCTGTGCTGCCGTAAGTGCTCCCCCAAATGAGCTGCATATCCATGCTGATCTTCCAGTCTTCCCTTTTCCCGGATTCTCTCTAGCTTCTGAGCGCTGCCAGGCTCACGGGGCGGCTCCTGGTTCTGACTCCGTCCCTGGCTGCAGCACGAGGGGCCAACCCCTCCAGAGTGTTCTGGGCTCCCTGGCTCCCTGGCCAGTGGCCTTGCCCTCCCTCTCCCACAGCAGCGTCCCGTCCCCCGAGATGGTCTGGGCAGCCAGTCCCATCAGCCTCCGCCACTCCGCCTCTGCCCCTCCTGTCTCCTGACACCTCGCGGCCTCTTAAGGACTTTCCTCTCCGTCGCTGGTCCCCCTCCTTTTCCACGGCTTCTGTCCTCAGAGGAAGGCCGTGGCACGAAACCATTGCAGTTCCTTCCGGATCTCCCGCGTCGTCCTGCTGCCTGGGACAGGCAGCTCCCAGCACCCGCCTGGCTCAGCCTCGCTGGTTCTGGGCGTGCAGTGATGTCATTGAGTTGTTTTCCGATTTAACCCAGGAAAACGGCTCATTCTCTGACAGGTCCTGGGGGGCCACCTGCTGCCCTGACCAGCGCAGGCGAGGCTGGCATGGCGGCCCGGCAAACAGACCCAAGGTGGCCGAAGCCTGCCGCCGGGTGTGGGCTCCGGACTGGGCGTAGGGGAGACTTGGCAGCAGGAGTCCCGACAGGAACAGGGAAGCAAAGGAAGAAGCAGCAGGCAGGCAGGCCTCTGCTCTGATTCAGGAATGTCATGGGGGACAGCGAGCGGGCGGGGCTGCTTCAGTCCCCGGGAAGTCAGGCAAAGAGGGGCCGGGGAGACAGGCTCAGAGGGTGAGCCGGGCCCAGCTGCCCCCGCCCGCCGCTCCCCCGGGTGCAAGTCTCGTGGGGCCCCTTAGAAATAAGCTCATGCCCGGGAAGCGGCATGGCCGAGCCACAGCCGGGCACGTGCCCTGACGGGAGTGTAACTGGCAGCCTCTTGGTGCGTGGGCCGGGGCCCAGGTGCACCCCGGGTGTGACCCTGCATCAGGAGGCGTGCCGAGGGAGGGGGGGCCTCCTTTGCTCTGTTTAACTTTTCTTAGGTCTGTCCGGCTTTAATGGGTTTTTTGTTGTTCCCCAATTTCATCTGTCCTTGGGTTTCGCTGGCACCAATGGCATCAATGGGGTCTTTGTTCTCTGTGCTCCCAGGCCGGGGTGGGTCGGTCAGGGAGGCGGGTAGAAACCACTGCTCTCACGTGTCCTTGGTTGGGGGAGATGAGGTCTTGCACCTCACAAGCTGCTGCAAGTGCCCAGACTGTTGGGCCTTGTTGGATTTTCTTGCCTCAGTTTCCCCATTCCACTTGCCCAGGGGTTTTCCTAGCTTCTTACTGTCCCAGCCTGAGCAGGAAACGCGGGGGCTGGCACTGGGGAGAGGGCGGCCGTTGGCTGGAGGGGGGGGGTTTGTTCGAGGTCTGGGGGTCGGGCTGCACCTCTGTGCAGTGTGCTAGCGGTGGGCTCCCCTTTGTCCGTGCGTGCACGTCACCCCGGGATTGTGAAGGGCAGCATGGAAACGTGCACATGGTTCAACAGACAAAACTCAGGTACTTGCGAGAACAGAGGGAAAAACGCCCTGCCGCTCCCCACGGGTCCCGGGCCGCCCCAGCCGCAGCCCCCTCCTGGCAGCGGGACGCTGTCCTGACTTAAGGGAAACCACTTCCGGGCTTTCGTCACGGTTCATCAGCGAGGCCTGGACTCTGCACACTGGGGGGGGCGGTCCCTGCTTTTGACCTTGAAATCAGTGGAATCGTGTCCTCGGGACGTTGCATTCGGTTGTTACTGTTACCTACCCCGATTCCTCGCTGTGTCCAGGCGCGGGCGGCTGCCTTTTCGCTAAGAGAGCGGATACGGAGCTCCCTCCCCTGGTGCCGGGGCGGGTGTGTCCTTTTGGTGACCACCACCCTTCACATGCTGTTGGTTCTGGAACAGGCTTGGCTACAAGATGCCAGGGGAGAGCTCCCTGCCGGACGTGAGTCCCGCAGGAGCCGTCGGTCTGTGCTGTCCGCCTGTGCTCCCAGCAGCGAGGCCTGGCAGCCGCGAGCTGGACCCGATTGGTCTCGGTAGTTTGGAGGGCGCCGGTGTTTCCTGCCCGTGGCCCGGGGACCGCTCTGAACCGGGGACCGCTCTGAACCGGCCCCCTCTGCGCAGCTCACTGCTCCCCTTCTGCTTCGCTCCTGCCACCTCGGGGACGGTTCCTCTGCCCTTGGGACCACCAGGGGGGATGCTGGTCCCCGGGCCCCTGTCCTGGTCCCTCTGGCACATGGGAGCTGCCGGCGCCTGCGGATCGGGGAGCCTGGCTTGGGGGTGCCTTGTCCGGGCTGCTCTGCATTGCTCTGGACGTCCTGTGCTGTGCCTGCTGGCTCCCGGGTGTCGCATCTTTCCCTCCACAGCGTAGGCTTGTGGGGTTCACCGTGGTGACGCGTGTACGAGTCGCTTGTTCGTGTCACGGCTGCGCGGTATCCGTGACACGAATGGACCGCAGTTGATTTATCCGTTCTACTCCTGATGGACAGGCGGGGCTCCGATCCGAACTCGTTTAGGGCGTGTGCCGGGGAGCGCTTCCGTGGGCACGTCGATGAGAGCCGCTGGATGGCGGCGGCGGCACCGTGTGTGGGGCTTTAACCGCATTTCCCTGGTTCCTATGGGGCGGCCGCCTTTTCCATTTGGATATTCCCTGTGTGAAGCGCTTTGCGAGTTTCTCACGAGGCTGCTTATGACCACACGCAGGAGGCTTCTGCCAGTATGTTCTGGCTGTGAGCCCTTCACCAGTGTGTGCTTTAATTCCCGGAGAACGGGTTTCCCTGAGGATGGAAATAGGAATCCAGTTTGCTTGTCCCCCAGGGGGTGGCCTGCTGCCCAGCACCCCCACCGGCAGGGCTGTCTTCACACAGACTTTGGTGTCTCCCCGCCTGTGTGTGTGTAGCGGGGGGTGGGGGATCTGCTTCTGGGGTTTCCTGTCTTCCCATTGGCCTTTGTCTGCCCCTGTCCTGAGCTCACTCGGCCTTTATTGTGAGCCTGATAACAAATCTGACTTTGGAAAAGCAAGTCTTCCCCCCTCCCCCATGTCTTCTTCAAGAAAATGTCTTGGCTCATCTCGGCCCTCCTAGTTCTCCTGTAAATTGCATCCGCGTCCCAGATGGGACGGCTAAGAGATGGATCAGGTCATCAGGAGCCTGGGGAGAGGGGCGTCACTATGGCATAGTCTTCAGAGTGTGACTGCTCTCTCCATCCCTCAGTTCCCCTGGCCCTGCAGGCGTTCGCTTTCTCCGCTTTCTCCGCAGCCTCTACCTATCTCGGACTTGCTCCAGGCCCTTCCCTCCCGCCGCCCCCTATCTTCACTCCCTCGAGTGTCTGAAGTCACATTCTGTATGGTATCTGTAGACACGCAATACCACGGCATCGACCCTAAATGCCCTCTGATTGGCCTGCCTGGGAAAGACAGGCGGCCAGGGTCCTGCCTGGGCATAAACTTGGAATTTGTCTAAAGTCACTCCCGCGTCCTTCTGGGGCCGGTTCATCCACTCGTGATCACCCGCATCCTCAACATCAACGCAAGATGGCCCTCTGCCCTGGGGGCCGGGGGGGGGGGGGAGGGACGGGGGTGTCCGGGGCTCTGCCTTGCCTCTGCTTGTGGCCGGCGGCGGGGTGGTGACTGGCTGGGCTCACTGAGGACTCGCGCCCTGAGTGACGCGTTCCTAGAAACGGGCTTCCTAGCCCAGAGCTCTCACGGCTCTCGGTGTTAGAGGAAGAGCCCTCTGGGTGATGGGGCCCGGAGACCTGGAGTCGCCCCTCCTGTGGCCAGGCCTTCCTGCCCCGTCTGCCTGCTGCATGGAGAGGGTGGGGAAGGCTCCCCCCCGCCCCACCCCCCCACCCCCCGCCGCCTTACCTGGCTGCTGCCTCCTGTTTTCCCTCAAGCAAAACCCTCCAGAGCCACGTCACCTGCCAGTCATGCCGGTTCCGACTCACTCGTGCTTTTCTCCAAAGCTGTGTGCCCGTTGGCAGGCGCCTGGCCCCCGGGCCCTTTCCCTCCAGATTCAATGTCAGAATCGGCGTCTGGGTATGTAGAGAACAGGCCAGGGAGTTAAACCCGGAGGGTCCTCTCTCTCCTCTTTAATGGAAAGACAGGGGCTTATTTTATAAGCGAGAAGTCTGTCCTCTGAATGATCAGAAACTGACGGGGTGTGAGGAGATCACCGGCTGAGTCGGATTTTCTCTTCTGTAGAGAAACTGAGATTCGCACCATCTCTGAGGGTCCCGTGTGGGACAGTTGCCGTGGGCTTTGCCTCCACAGCAAAGTGACAGGGGGCGGGGGAGAGCCCGCTGCCGGGGAGGAGGCTGGCACCAGGAGGCCTGACTCAGCAGCCAGGTTGAAAACTGTGGAGTTTGCTGCAGCGTTTTCCCTGCTGACGGCCTGGCCTGGACGGGCACGTGACGCCTCACCCCCGACACGGAGGCCCCGGGCCTGCAGGCTGCCTGGGACCCAGCGGGCAAGTCCCTTCAGGAGAGCAAGGCTGGAAGGGCTGACAGTTGGCAGGTGGGGAGGCGGGCAGGGGGGACCCGAGGGCAGGAGGGAGCATCTGGAGGAGGGGGCGCCTGCGATGGGGCAGGGACAAAGCCTGCGAGGGAAGGCCCCCAAATGGCCCGTGGGGATAGGCCCCTGCCCCCCCCCACACACACCCACACTGACGGGGACATCTGGCCGTATTAGAACTGCATCATCAGCCCTGGCCGGTGTGGCTCAGTGGACAGAGCGTCAGCCTGCGGACTGAAGGGTCCCAGGTTCGATTCTGATCAAGGGCACGGACCCTGGTTGCAGGCTCCTCCCTGGCCCTGGGCCCCGGGCTCGTGCAGGAGGCATCCAATCCATGTGTTTTCTCTCACATCGATGTTTCTCTCTGTCTCACCCCCTGTCTTCCACTCTCTCTAAAAATCAATGGAAAAGCATCCTCAGGTGAGGATAAAAAAGAACACAAAACTGCATCATGACCTTTGACCAAGGAATTCCACTTCTAGGAACCTGTCCTACAGGTACCCCACCCCCCTCTCCGCATGCAGGGGTGGCTGCTTTAAGCCCTGAAGGCTGGAGACAGACTCGTGGTTCCTGAGGGGCTGAGCCGGTAAACGGGGTGGAGGCCTCCCCTCCTGAGGGGAGCGGGGAGACTCTTCAGGCACTGAGACGACTTTCAAGTAAAAAAGCAAATGCAGAGCTCGCATGGAATATGCTACTATGGGGGGGGGGGAGCGGGGTTGCACGTATTTGCATAAAATGCCTCTAGGAGTTGAGAGAGGGGCCCCCGGGAGGCAGGAGGCAGGAAGGGACCTTCAGAGTGCCTTGAAGAGCCTCAGGGACATGGCCTCGGGGCCAGGATGGGACCTCTCATTTGTAATTTTTGGATTCAGAGCCCCGTCTGGATGTTTTAGGGTCTATCTAGACCCATGAGAATACGGAGTCCGGACCCTCCTGGCCCCAGACTGGGGGCGAGGCTCTCACAGAGAGGGGACAGAGCCGATTTCTGAAAACTGGCCATTTTTGTCTCTTTTATGCGGGCTTCAAACCCAGGAATGAGGCCCTGTGCTCACGCAACCAGGAGGGGACACACCCCGCTCCTGCCCCGGTTCTGGAATTCTCCCTGGGAGACTCGAGGGCAGGGACCTGGCTTTGCAGCTGCTGGGCTGGGCTGGCCGGTGAGGGCTTCGCAGAAACACAGTTGCGCGGGGGGCACACTGAGTTGACCAGGGAGGCGAGGAGTCTCGGAAGACATGGGCAGCCCAGAAATACTGGAACTTCCGCTGCTGGGATTGGCTGGTGTGGAAGACCACCTGTTGTCTTCACTAGCTGATAAGTGTAGACAGAGAACCCCCGCCGCCCCCCCCCCCCCCCAAGGCTGGGTACCTTTAAGCCCTAGCAAAGGTCGGAGCTGGGCACCACCTGTTTGTCCAGACAGTGGTAGCTGAAGCAACTTCCGCATCTATTATGATGTAAATCCTTGCTGATGGGCTAGTCTGCCAGTTGCCGGGGTCGCCTGCCTAAGGGCTATGCTATGGGTGCATCCCAGATCAGTAACAGCTGGGCGAGGCCTGAGCACCAGTGGAAGTTCTTCCCCTTGAGTTGGACTTGCCCACCTGGGCCCCCAATATTTCCAATTATCTCTTGTCTCTTCTCTTTCATTTGTGTGCGGCTCCTATTCCAGGTCCTGAACCCTGATCCTTGCGGGACGTGGAGGGAAGCATTTACCAACAGGCTGGCCTCCCCCAGGGAGCGGAGGGCCGCTCGGCACTGCAGCGGGGGAGCTGGCCCCCGGCCCGACCCACCAGCTCCTGTGACTGGGGGGCCCCTTGGAGGGACCAGGTCCACAGTGAAGGTTCCTGCTGCAAGCCCACAAGGACCTTGAGTCCCACTTGGGCCTCCTCCCTCATCCACCTCCAGCTCCTCCCCACGGTGGGAGGCGGCCTCCAGCACCCCCACACCCCCTCCCACCCAGGAGGGGCTTCACAATTTATCAAGACCTGAGTACAGGCGCGACCCTCTGGGTCCTTCCCCGCCTGCCATGCTCTGAGGCTGGGAAATTTCCTGTCACGCTGACATGTAGGAGGGACATCTGGTGAATACCTTCATTTCACAGATGGGGAAAACTGAGGCCGGAGAGGGGGCGGAGCAGAAGACTGAGGGGAGTTGGGTGGAGGCAGGGGTCTCTGCGGAGGCCGAGGCCAGGGCAGTGGGTGTCTGTGCAGACTGCATGCCCGGCGAGGCGGGAGGCCCAGGGCACAGGGAGGGAGAGCGGCCACAAAGCGTTGGCCGAAGCGGGGGGCGCTGACGCCATGCACGGGGCGGCCCCAGGAAGGGCTCCCCAGAAGGACCTGGTGTGGCCCTCGGTAGGCAGATGGGGGACAAACATAAGGCACAGGCCCGCAGGGCGAGGATCAAGGCTGTCAGGCCCCAACAAGGACAGACAGACAGACAGACAGACAGACAGACGTGAGGGCACGTGGCCTTTTGTGGAGGACAGAATGAGTCTGAGGGGGCTGGAGAGGAGAGGAAGAGGAGCCAGCCCCCACAGCTGGGTCACACCCTTCTTGACTTTGAGCTGGTTCTCCCTTCTCACCGCTTTTCTGGAAGTAAACCCTTCCCACCCGGGACTGAGCAGCAGCCATCCGAGGGTGGATCCAGGTGGAAAGCGCCAGGGACTGGGCTCCGCAGCCCTGGGTCCCGGAGATTCCTGCTCCTGCCCGCGGGGCACAGGCCGTGTTGCCGGGGGCACCGGCAGCCCTCCCGGGGAAGGCGCTCCTCGCTCCTGTGGCTCAGAGGCAGGCCTGTCCCTCACTCCCGGCGTCAGAGGTCACAGGCTCCCGGCAATTCCCCTTCTCCCTCGAGCTCCTCGGCTCCCCTAAGCGAATTCGCTCAAATTCCGAGGAACTTGAAAATCTCTTCTGTCGAGGTTCTTGCCTAGAGGATGAGGGAGAGCGGCGAGCCCCCAGCCTCAAGGCTCAGGCCACGGGGGTCGGAGGTGAGGCCCCACGTCTGCCAAGTCCCCAGGAATGGTGTTCCTTCAGCGGCCGGAGGGGTCCCCTCTGGGCAAGGGGCATAGTTAGATCTCCCCCAGGGCAGGCAGGGAAAGGCTGAGCTGGCCCCCGCCCACAAGCGCCAGGGCCAGTGCCAGTGGCTGGGCCTGGCTTGGCATCTGCTGCCAGGGTACATGGAGGCTCACACTGCAGGGGGGAGGCCTTCTGGCCCAGGCAACTGGCCTGGGCAGCAGCGCGCCCGCGGGAAGGCTGAGCCGCAGGGCAGCCAAGGCCCCCCGTGGTCCAGGTCCAGGCGCTGAAATTGCCCACAGTCGCCCTATTGGGGGTGACCGTGGGCCAGGAAAGCCCAGCCACACTGAGCCCCGGCCCCCTTCCCGCCCAGCCCTAGCCCACGTGGTGGCCCTGCCCCCGCGGGCGGAACGGAACCGACTCCACAAGCGTCTTAAACAGGACACGAGAGGCTCCCATTCAAGTTTGATTCCCGGCCTGTGGACCCAGGCAGGATGCCAACCCAGACTGGCCTCCTGCTAGGCAAGGTGGGGGGGCTGGTCAAAAGGCACCCGGCGGCGATTCTGAGGGCACCTCTCTGAGCCTTGGTTCCCCGTCACTGTCCCCGCCCAGCACCAATGTCGCCACAAGCCAAGGAAGTCGAGGCAGCCGTGGTTCCCAAACCGTTTATTTCCCCGACCAGGAGGTGGGGGCGCTGGGAGCGGGCGGCGGGGCCCTCAGGCGAAGGTGGAGCCGTTCCAGCCCACGTTGGCCGCGTTCATGTCGTAGTAGTTGATGTAGATCCTGCGGGGGGCGGAAGCCGTGCTGAGCGGGCTGCGCGCCCGGCGCCCCCCGCCCCCCACACCCCCCTGTCCCGGGCGCCCCCTGCCCCCCGCCCCGGCGCCCCCGCACCTGTCGGGGCTGACGCGCAGGCGCTCGGCCAGGAGGCCGCACAGCAGCTTGCTGTAGGCGCGGTTCTGCGGGCCGCCGATCTTGCCGATGCTGTGCAGGCTGCAGAGCGCGCAGGGCTCGCTGGAGCCGCCGAAAGTCATGAGCTGGTCCGGGACCACGTGCACCGCGATGTACTGCGGGGCAGGGCGCGGTCAGAGAACCCCAGCGCCTCAGCCAGCCCCGGGCGACCCCGTCCCTTCCCCGCCCGGAGTCGCCTCCCCCCGCCCCGGCCCGGGCCCTTCGCGGCCGGCGGGCACCCCCTCTTCCTGTTCGCTCCCACACACCTGGGCCGGCTTGCCCGTGGCCTGCGCCAGCTGCTGGGTGAGCTCGGAGAGGAGCCCGTCCGGCACCGAGGCGCGGGGCACGTTGGTGTTCACCACGAACATCGGCATGATCGCGGCGAGGCGGCGAGCACTGGACACGGGGACTACCGCGCGCGGCTGAACCGGAGCTACGTGACGCCGCCGGGTTCCGCCCCGGTACGCCTTAAGCCCCGCCCCCTGACGTCACAGAAACGTAGGCCCCGCCCCTGACGCCCGCGGCAGAGGCTCCGCCCCCTGACGGGTCACTGAGACGGAGGCCCCGCCCCCTGGCGCCACCGAGGCGGAGCCCCCGCCCGGTGAGTCCGGGTCTCCTGCGGGCCCTGTGGCCGCTGGGCCCCGGCCGCCTGCGCGAGTCCGAGGTGGTCCCCGCTCGCCCTGCCGCGCAGACCTCTGACCGCCTTACCTCCCCCTCAGTCACCGGGGTGCGCTCAGTGACCTGTGCGCGGGAGCTGGGGAGACCGCAGCTAGTGGAGAGATGGCCGCTGCCCTCCAGGGGCGCAGAGCCGGCCCAGCAGGGAAGTCCCACCTCCTTCCCTGGCCCGCACGAGCCCACGTGTGGCCGAGTCTCCGGCCGCAAGTGCCCAGGGACCACAGTGCTGCGTGTGAGCGCGCGCTAGTCGTCGCTGCAGGGTCCCCGCCGGTGCCATGTCCTTGGGGTGGGCGAGGATGCTGGCAGGTGCCCAGGGCGGAGCAGGGAGCAGGAGGCGAGGCCCAGCAGAGCTCCTTGGGCGAAAGGCAGTCAGCAACCAGGCCTGGGGCCCACCCCCAAACCTCAGGTCCCCTGGGCCAGAGCTCCTGGGGGAGCCCCAGCCAGGCAGGCCTCTGGGGTGCCTCTCAGAGCGCCTGCAGTGAGCGCAGCCAGGCACACACGCGTAGGGACGGAGTCAGTGAATGGGTGAATGAAGATCGCCGTGAGACGCAGGAAGAGGACAGCAGCTGAAGCGGGCCCTGGCCCCCACTCCCGCTCAGGGCTCCCTGTCTGGGCGCTGTGCTGGGGGGGCCTCTGGTGCTAGGGAGCATGTTGTGTTTGGCCAAGTCCTCAGAACTCCCCAGGAAGTCCCGTCCTTGGCCTCTGGGGGTTGCAACAGGTTCACGAGGTGCAGCAAAAAGTGGCCGGGACCATAGCCGTTGGCTGGTGCGCTCTACGCCTGTCTCCAGCCCAGGGCGTCCTTCTCGGCCCCCCAGCAACCAACTCAGCACCGCTTGCTCTATGTCCGGATCAAGTGCTCGGCTTTCTCCCCTCCTAATTGCCTGCCAGTGGAATGTATCTCCTTTCCTGGCCCTGTATTCTCACTGCTCTCCACCCACCTCACCACCACCACCACCACCCAGAGGACTTGCCTTGCCCAGGGAAATGTGAACAGAAGAGGCTCATGTCCAGGCCAGCACCCAGTTTGCTGCTCTCTGAAGCAGTGGAGGTGGGCGGCAGGGTGGAGGCCCTGAAGGTGAGCCCCGCCATGTTCAGGTTGTTACTGCGAACAGGGCCCTCCCCTCATCAGGACAGCCTGAGCCCCTTCCATCACCTCGTACCCTCCCCACCTTGTTCCCAAGGAGGCGATCTGACTGCCAGGCCCCCCTCTTACTAGCCTACATACTTGGCTGACCACTCAGAGCCTCGGTTTCCCCACCTGTAATTTGGGGAGCCAGCAATTTCTCCCTCACAGAGGGGGTGGTGGTGGCCTTCTCTGACATTAGAGGCAGCACCGTCGCAGTGCCCCGTGGCCTCCCCTCCCCCGGCGTGCACCACCCTCTCTCTTCTTCTCTGGTCCAGTGCACTCACCTTCCAGGCCACGCTCCTGGCCCTGGCTCCTGGCCCTGGTGCGGTCGTGGTCCTGGAATTCTCAGTTCCTTGGGAAAGGCCCCCGTGCTCCTGGCTGTCGGGTCCTGTGACGGCCCAGCATCCGTCCTGTCCTCCGCGGCCATGGCCATATTTCTATTTCTGAGTTAGCCTTCCTTTCTAGGGGACAAGCCCCGTGAGAGTGCCAACTTTAGCCACTGCTGTCTGCCGCCTTCCTGACGCTGTACTTGGTGGTCGTCGGAGGGCTCCAGAGATGCCTGCGCTGCAGTCCCCGGCCCTGGGAACAGGCTGTTACACGGCCAAGTCCCTGGGGAGCTGCAGCTAGCTTACAGGAGGTAATTAGGGAGACGATCATGGATTATCTGGGTGAGTCCAAGGTAATCACCTGAGCCCTAAAGAGGAGAGAATTTTCTCCAGGTGGTCAGAGGGGTGCGGGAAGGGGAAGCCAGACCCAGAGCAGGACTCCACGTGCTGTCGCTGGCTTTGACGATGAAGGGGGCGGGGCCGCAGCCATGCACCTGCAGGGAACTGAATTCTGCCGACAGCCTGCATGGACACGGGGTGGGTCTTCCTGGTTGAGCCGAAGCACCTGGACTCAGCCGTGCGAGGCCTTCAGCAGGAGGCCCGGCCACGCCGGCTGGCCCTCTGACCCGGCAGCCGTGAGCTAATAAACGTGTCCGGGTTCAAGCAGCTAGGTTTGTGGTGATTTGTTCTGGGAGCGATAGGAAAGCCATGCATCTGGCATCGATAGGCTCCGTGATCATCTGCTACACAACAGCACCCCTGCACCAGGGGGTGATGGCAGACACGGCTGTGGCCCCGCTGGGGTGCCCTCCCCCTTCCTCCTCACCGAGAGGACCCCAATCTGTCTGATGAGAGCCTTGGTTGCCTCCGAGCCTGGCGGCCAGTGGGTGAGGCCAGGTGAGGCAGCTGGGACTCAAGTCATGTGCGGGGTTTAGGCGCCACCCCACCAGCTTCCTGCCGCCCCTGCTGGGACGCGGACACACCCCCGGGCTGGGCAGCAGCTGCCGGGCCACCTGGAGCTGGAACACAGGCCAAGGAGTGGGAAGTGGTGACCCAGGATCGCCTGGGCTCAGGGCCGGCCAGCCCCTGCCGCGGCCATTCTGTCGGAGAGAAGCCCTTCCTCCGTGCGCCACCCCCTGTTCAGTTTCAGCCCATTCAGAAATAAGTTTCTTGAGGCGGGAATCGCCCAGTTTTCTCTGGGAGTAGAATTTCTATTGGGCATAAACCTCTTATTAGCATTTCCGACAAAAGGTGCCTCCGGGACTGGCCTCGCACTAGGAGTGCCGAGTACAGTCTGTTCTGGTGGCTCGAGTGGAGCATCGATGCGTGTGCCAGGAGGTCAGGGTTCGATTCCCCATCAGGGCACAGGCCTGGGTTGTGGGCTGGATCCCCAGTGGGGGGCGCGCAGGCGGCAGCCGATCCGTGGTTCTCTCCTCATCGATGTTTCTCTCCCTCCCTCTCCCTTCCTCTGCTGACTGATGTGGTGATGGTGACGGTGATGTTAGATGTCTAACGCACTTAGACGTTAGACGAGAGATGCTCTTCTCACTCTGCCCTCGGGCCCCTCATCCTTGGAATGTCAGTCATTTCCCTTTTCCTGGACCCCCCAAAGCACAGGCACCGCGCCTTGGAGACCACACATCCCCTCTTTATCCAATCCCAGAGGTCCCCCCTCCTCCTCCTCCTCCTCGCTGTGCTTTCGCCCGCCTCCCTCGTCCATCGCCAATGGAGTTCGTGTGACCCACTTAAATCTCTCTCGACTGTGATGCCTAAAACAAGGCAAAAAACAAACAAGCATTCTCCGGAGCATTATCTCAGTCCTTTGAGATTCTGCTTCACAGCAATTGTCAACAGTTTGGCTCAAAAAAAAACTCTCGAAAAAAAGAGAGCGAAATGAAAACGAAGATAAATCAATGGCAGGTTTGTACCTAGTCCCGAAGGTGGCTTCCCTCCTGCCCCCCAGGCCTTTGTTTAAGAGCTGGGCATACTGACCTCCGCTCCTGAGTTAGCACCAGCCTGTCCTGCGATATCATAAAGGCAACATTGGGCAAGTTTGTCTTGAAAGTTCAGGTTTTTTAAACTGAAGATGTTTGGCGCAGAATGAATGTCTGGCAACACCAAGACTCGCACACGTGCGTTTGCAGGTTTTGCCTTAGGGGTACGGATCTCATTCTTCCCTGGGGAGCCTGCTGGGTCTTTTCATGACTGTCAGCTGTTAGCACAGTTTCAGGAAAACAGGCCCTTTTCTTTGTAAATGTCCGGGGCTTAGACTAGAGCCCCACAGGAAAGCCCTCCTGGTTCGCCCGTGTCTCACTCCCTCTGATGGGCCCAAAGCCCGCCACCGGCTAGAGCTGCAGGGACGTTAGCCGGACGAGTGCTTCCCGTCAGGGAGGCATGTGTCGGGAGGTGGCGTGAGAAACCAATGCAATTGAGATGTTGCAGCCCTGAGTATCAGAATGTGGTGGATTTAAAAATGAGCCCTGGCCGGTTGGGCTCAGTGGCTAGTGTTGTCCTGTGGACCAAAGGGTGGCAGGTTTGATTCCCGGTCAAGGGCATGGACATGGGTTTCCCAGCCCGGTAGGGTGGGTGCGGGAGGCAACCAACTGATGTCTCTCTCCCACTCCCTCCCTCCCACTCTCTTTAGAAATCAATGGAAAAAATATCCTCGGGTAAGAATTAAACAACAATCCTGGCCGGTGTGGCTCAGTGGATAGAGCGCCGGCCTTCGGACTGAAAGGTCTCAGGTTCAATTCCGGTCAAGGGCACGTGCGTGGGTTGTGGGCTCGATCCCCAGTGAGGGACTTGCAGGAGGCAGCCGATGCATGATTCTCTCTCATCATGGGTGTTTCTCTCTCTCCCTCCCCCTTCCTCTCTGAAATCAATAAAAATATAAAACAGAACAACACAGCCTGGCTGGCGTGACTCAGTGGTTGAGCATCAACCTATGCACCGAGGTCTCGGCCGAACTCTGGTCAGGGCACATGCCTGGGACTGTGGACTCAGTTCCCCAGCAGGGGGCGTGCGGGAGGCAGCTGATCCATGTTGTGGTTTCCTTCATTGATGTTTCTAGCTCTTTCTCCCTCTCTCTCAAAATCAATAAACACATTAAAAGACACTCATGCTCAGACCTCATCTCTGGACATAGTCTTGCGTAGGCCCTGGTAACTTAAAAATAAAGGGGTGACACCCCCCCCACCCCCACCCATAGCAGAGCCTTTAGTAGCCGCCATCACCATGACAAAGCCGTACACCCTCTGTCCTGCTTCTGGTTTACTCTGCAGACGGACTCGCACGAGGTGTGCGGTGCTGTGCGGGCAGGGAGGCGGGAGGGCAGCGGTCCCATCGGGGCCCGGACCACTCAGACATGTACACAGTGGACCGGGTTTCCCCAGCTCAGTCAGCACTGTGGGCATTTGGGGCTGGATGATTCTCTTTTTGAGAGAGTAGAAAAGAGAGGGAAAGACAGAGAGAAACAGCGATGCGAGAGAAACACATCGATTGGTTGCCTCCTGCACACGACCCCACCAGTACCCTTCAGTTTGCGGGTCAACGCTCTATCCACTGAGCCAAACCAGCCAGGGCTGCGATGAGGTTCTTGAAGACAGAAGGTCTGGCCAAGAGCTAGTGCCCAAGACCAAAAAGAAAGGAGACTCAGGAGGGTACAGTCAGGGGGAGAGAGGAGGCAGTGCCCAGGGAGCCGGGTATGGGAGGGCCACTAAAGGTGGCGGAGGGGGGTGCAGGCGGGAGATTCTTCCTTGGTGCGTGTGCTTCTCACTCTCTGGGAATCTACATCTATAAAAGCCTAAACGACCGTCCAACCAGCAGCTATGATGCACAATGACCACCAGGGTCCAGACGCTCAACGCAGGAGCCTGCTGAGCTGCAGTGACTTGGCAGCTGTGGTTTTCGGGTAATGCATCCAGAACCAGAGAGGAGAAAGCCCAATTCCAGGATGCGTCACCTGAGAACCTCCTTCTCAAAATCCGGACCCCTCGGGGGATGTCGGAGAGCCGGTTTTGGCTGGATCCCCGCAGGCCAGGCCGAGGGACCCCACCGGTGCATGAATTCGTGCACTGAGCCTCTAGTAATTCCAATGGGCAGTAAGCTCTGAAAACCGGGCTCTACAGCAGGGTAGGGAAGGTCCAGCCTGCGGGCTGTATGAGCCCCTCAAAATCATTCAGTCGGGCCCTGCCAAGGCACTAGGGGTGACTTAATTAAATGTTTGACCAAATAGAGCAGGCTGATTTTTCCGCTGATAATTTTGTATGGCCTGATAGTGATGTAATGAATGTCCATGGCCCTGGCAGAAGGAGGCCCCACCCTGCCCTACAGCAGCTTTCCTGATGGTTCTCTCCAGCAATTTGGAAACAGAGTCTGGAGGGAGAACTGACTGATGGCTGGTTTCTTAGCAACCAGAGTCCAGTATGTAACGAAGTGGCCCTGCCCCTGCATGTGAGGGACAAGGTCAGGTCGAGTTCGAACCATTTCCCCAGGTGAGGCCCTGTCTGAGCCACCTCCAGGCGGGACGCCTCAGTGCGTGCCACTCGACGCGCCAGGTGAGCCCTGGCCAGTTGGCTCAGTGGACAGAGCGTCGGCCCACAGACCAAGGGTGGGCTGGTGCCTCGGTTGCAGGCTTCATCCCCGACGGGGGACCATGTGGGAGGCAACCGACCCATGTGTGTCTCTTTCTCTTGTCTCTCTTCCTCCCTTCCACCCTCTCTAAAAATCAGTGGAAAAATGCCCTCTGGTGAGGACAAAAAAAACCCAAAAAGACCAAGGCGGCCATGGGGCCCCGGCCTAGAAGCCCCCAGCAGCCACGCGGCGGTTCAGCAGCGGCAAGGGGTGTATTTGGCGTAAAGAAGCTTGTGTTACCGAGTGAATGCAGCAGTCTGGCCTCCGCGTACACGCGCGGATTAAATAGAAACCGAGGGGCCACAGTCACCCACGACACACGGGAGGGCCTGGTGTCCACACACGCTCCGCAGCGTTTGGCAAGTTTTCCACGTGCCTCCTCGGAGCGGACAGTCTGTCTGAGGCTCCGTTTGGGGGGCGCCTGACCGAGGGGCGTGCACGGCCGCGAGCCCTGGGCCGCCGGGTCCGTGGCAGGCGCCGGGCGCGGGTGCGGGTCCGAGGGCGGGCGGGCGGCCGGCTCACAGGTGCTGCAGGGCCTCCTGTGCCTGCTCCGTGTAGCCGTCGTCCCGGTGGGCGCGGGCCCACTGGCCGAAGGACTCCGGGCCGTGCGGGCCCCGCTGCGTAGTGGCCAGCCGCTTCTTATCCCGGGAGAAGAAGCTAAACCTGCGGGGGAGAGAGGCCCCCGTGAGCGCTGCCCTCGGGGCACAGGGCGGCCGACGGGCGGAGCAAACCCAGGCAGGGAGGAAGGAGCACATGGGGTGCGGCCGGAGTTAAGCTGGGAAGCAGCAGGGATTCGTCACGGTCACGGCCCCTTGGAGGGGACGGTGTGAGTGGGGAGTGCACACGTGACTGTGAGGCGCCACCTCCTCCCGCCCCCCACGAGGGCCGCCCCGCTGGCGGAGGCGAGGGGCTGCTGGAAGCCTCCTCTTGGCCGCCTCAGCCTCAGGAGGCGGGAGCTGAGCCTGAGGCCACGCGTGTGAGACGGGTGGGGCGAGCAGGCGGACGTTTCCGTATGTAGTTATGATGTGTGTATGGAACCAATCAGCACACCTCAGAGCCCAGATGGCACGGATGTTACTGCTCAGGAGGGGGCAAAAGCAGGGTTGTAAGGAAAATGAGGTGATTAAAAACCCACGAACGGGACATGTGGCTCTCTGACTAGGGAAACACCACGACTATCGGACGTGAGGGCAACCTGGGAGATGTCATTCTGGAGCGTCAAAAACTGACTTATGGTGGAAGCCCGGCGGAGCTGTCACCTTGTGAGAAACGGTGACTGTAGCCTGGCCCTGGTCAGTGTGGCTCAGCGGTTGAGCGTCCACCTATGAACCAGGAGGTCACCAGTTCAATTCCCAGTCAGGGCGCGTGCCCAGGATGCGGGCTCGATCCCCAGTGTGGGGCGTGCAGGAGGCAGCTGATCCATGGTTCTCTCTCTTCATTGATGTTTCTCTCTCCCTCTCCCTTTCCCTTCCTCTCTGAAATCAATAAAAACATATTAAAAAAAACACACACCTGAATATAGACCACGAGGCCTTTTGAAAACAGCTGCCTACTGATCACTGATCCACCGGAGTGCACCAGCCAATGCCCAGAAGATGAAGGTGGCATCACAGGCCCGTTTCCAACAAGGTCTGCGGCCTCCTCCTGGGCAGAGACCTGGGCCCGACCGTCCACCTGGCTGCCCCCCTGGAGGGCTCCTAACCCCTTTCCGCCCTCCCCGCCTCCAACAGGTTCCTTTGAGCCTCACCAAGTTCTCCTCCTCCTGAGTCATGGTTTCTGACCTTGGTAAGTGACCCAACTGCTCAGCCACGCTTCCCGGGCACAGGGACAGGGAGGAGCCACCGAGAAACCCCAGCTGCAGATCCACTGTGTGTAGTTCCCTGTCTGCTCGCCTGTTTGCTGTGTGTGTGTGCGTGTGTGCGCGTGTGTGCGTGTGTGTGCGCGTGTGTGCCCGCGTGCGCACGCAGGCCTGTGCGCTGTGGCCCATGGGGCTCAGTGTGAGTCCCGTCTGGGTGACATGACTGGCCTCTTCCGTGGCTACTCGGCCCTGCAACCACCTCCCAGCAGGAATACGTGGTCCTTCCTCGCAGGCCTGGGCGAGTGGATCTGTCGGGAAACCCTCCCTCCCGGCTACGACCTCTTCCGTGGCAGGTGTGCGAGGGGCTGACGGAGGCACAGCTTGCACCCCGGGCCACGTGTGAGCTCGTTCCAGGGGTCATCAGGGCAACAAGCCGGCCACAAACACAGCAGCCACACAGCTGTCACGTGCCCCCTCCACCCCCTCAGGTAAGCAGGCCAGCCATGTGCCACTTCCGTCCAAGGGGACACAGAGGGAATCAGCACATAGGTCCCTCCTTTGCTTTTCCTTTAAAAAAAAAAAAAAAAAAAAGCCAGATCAGCTTGACTGGTGTGGCTCAGTGGTTGAGCATCAGCCTATGAACCAGGGGGTCAGGGTTCGATTCCCGGTCAGGGCACAGGCCCGGGTAGGGGGCTCCATCGCCAGTGCGGGGCGTGCAGGAGGCAGCCGATCGATGATGTTCCTGTCTCATGGATGTTTCTCTCTCTATAAATCAATTAAAAATATATTTTTTAAAAAAGCCAGATGGACTAGCTTCCTGCTGTCAGCTTGGCAAACACAGAAGTTTAGAAAGCTGGGCGTGGAGACGGAGAACACGGGTTAGTGTCGCGGGGTGGGGGAGGGCTGGGGGTCGCAGTGGGCGTGGTTACTGACCCGTCACTTAAAGGACCTTCTTTACTGGACCACGGACAAGGTGGGTTTAGAACAGAAACAGAAAAGACAGAGAGAGTTATCGGTGGGCAGAGCCGGGACGTCCGGGCCTCACGAGGCGAGCATATCGGGCGCCATGAGCGGCACGTCGGAGACCGCGCTCCACACCCACTGCCCCGGGGACACGCAGGTGGCGGCCATGCAGCCAGTGCGGCCAAGGGCACGGGCCAGCCGAGCGGCAGCCGCAGCAGCACACACGCCCCAGGCCAAGCTCAAAACCAGATCAGAAACACCCAGTGCCTACGAGGGACACGAGTCGTCGCACGGGCTGCAGGGTGGGGTCGTCGAGGATCAGTCCAGCCGCTACCATGGGCATTATGGCTGTAAAGATCCTGCTCGGAAAAGTACAGACAGACAGACAGACAGCGATGAAGAGCAGGAGGCACGGAAGGAGGCCCGCCCCGCACACCGGGAGGGTGGCCCGGCCTGTGTGACGGCGGAGTTGTGCCCCCTCTAACCCCAGCGCTGTCCTAAGCCGGGGCCTCCGAAGGTGACCCTGTAGGAGCAGGGTCCCTCAGATGTACTTGGTTACGATGAGGTTACAGGGGAGCAGGGTCCTTGTAAAGGGGGGTGTGGAGACGGACACGCACACAGGAAGGACGGCCTAGGGGAGGTCAGGTGAAGGTTCTAGAAGCCAACAAAGGCCAACACCAGCCCCAGGAGAGAGGGCGGGGCAGGCGCGCCCTCATGGCCTCAGGAGGAAGGACCTGTGACACCCTGGCCTTGGACTTCTAGCCTGCAGAGCCAGGAGCCTGTCTGTGATGTAAGCCGCCTGGTCCCCAGCAAACCACCCGGCAGGTGAGAACCAGGCAGGTGACAGCACCCGAGGGAGGACGGGCAGGGCAGGCCTGGGGCGGGATGGCCACGACAGGAGGGCGCGTCGGGCCCCTAGCTGGGCCAGGACAACCAGGAGCGCCAACCGATCCACTGCCGCGTATTTTGAACAGCTTGGCTTTTTCTCTTTTTGGGTTTTTCTGGGAGGTTGGATGGGAAAGGACATAAACGAACTGTCTCGGATGAGGTGGGAGTCTCTGTGTGTGGATCGCCTTTGATGCGTGCCCCAGAGTGGCTGGCATCTGGGCAGGACCCCCTGGATGGCTGCTCACGTCACGGTGAGAAGAGGGGATGCCTTCTGCCAAATGATGGGCCCCCCCACCGCCAGGCCAGAGGGCACAGTCAGCTCTCCAGGGGCTCCAAGCCACACGGTCCCGCACCCACTTTCGCCAGAACCCCCTCTCAGCATGACAGGGCGCCCCAAAGACACAGGCTTTGTGTGGGGATGGCCCTAGACGTGGCTGGGCCTTCTGCCTGGACACACGCCGGCCAGACTGACGCACGGGGGCCCTGGGACACGGGCCTGTGTGGTCCCTGAATGGGCACCCCTGCCTCCCGGTGGGAGCCCCTGTGGAAGCACCTCCCTCCAGGAACGGCCCGCCAGGAGGCAGCTGCGTCCCGGGTGCCCTGCAGCTGGTTTTAACTCTGGAAGGCACACCAGCGCGGCCCCAGCTATTTCCAGGCTGGAGCGGGAGGGTGGTGGGGAGGACGGGACAGCATGCCCGCTGCCCCTACCGCTGCACCCCTGTGGCCGCTGTCTGACCCGCCGCCTCCCTGGCCCCCCTCTGCCTGCTTCCTGCCTCCGGCCAGCCCCTCCGCTCTGAGCTGCAGGAAGCAGCTGTGTGGGTCCCTGGGACCCCGTTCGGGGGCTGGGGCCACACAAAGGGGGCACCGGTGCCTGGTGTCCACTGGGGACGAGCTGGAGTCGCTCAGGCACTCCCGCGTGACCTGCCGGGCAGTGCCAGCCGGCCTCAGGGCCAGCAGCTGCGCGATCACAAGCTATTCTTGGACCGTCCTCTGGGCACATTGTTTTGACTGGCAGCGGAGTTTCTGGTTCCCTCGGGCGGTTCAGCCCAGAAATGCAGACACTGGCGCCTCGGGCTTGTGGGCCTGGAGAGATAAGGGAACTGGGCAGCCGGCCCACAGCTGGCGACTCAAGTCAGTGGGAGGGGCAGGGCCAGGAGGAGGTGGGACAGCCCGGGTGGCAGACAAAGGGCCTGGGTTAAGTCCTGACTCCCAGGGCCTCACTTCCTTCTGAGAAATGGGGTGAAGGGTCCCAGCTCAGAGCCACCCCTGACTCGGGGGGAAGACAAGTGCTCCAAGCCGGTTTATAAACGCTCATCACAATCTCAAAGGCTCTTTTGATGCAAAAAAACACGGAGGTAGGCCTGGCTGGCATGGCTCAGTGGTTGAGCATCAACCTAGGAACCAGGAGTCAAGGTTTGATTCCCCGTCAGGGCACAGGCCTGGGTCGCGGGCTCGATCCCCAGTGTGGGGCGTGCAGGAGGCAGCCGATCCGTGATCCTCTCTCATCACTGATGTTTCTCTCTCCCTCCCTCTCCCTTCCTCTCTGACATCAATAAAAATATATTAAAAACCGACAACCCTGCAGTAGCTGTAAGTCTAGTTGAGGGCAAGGATAGGCTGCTCTTTCTTGCGTGTCCTCACAGCGCCCCGGGCCCGACTCTGCATGCCTTACGCACCAATAACTAATCAATGAAGGTAGGGAGGGACAGGTGGGTGAGTCACCAGAGCAACGCAGAGATGCGGGGCGGACCCGGGCCCATTCCTGACGTCTCGAGCTGGGGTTCCAAGCCCTTAAGCAGCAGGAGCCACGCCCCCCCCGCCCCCAGCCTCAAGGACACACCCCACCAGACCCACTCAAGCAAGCCTTCCCCACACCTCTGCCCAGGGACCCCAGGAGGACGCGGCACCCACACAGAGGTGGACTCAAGTCAAGGGCAGGTCCCACGCGCCCCGTTAGGCCTGTCTCAGCAGGAGCTGGTTAGTGACAAGCCTGGCCCTGGGGCAGGTGCCCAGGAGGCGTGAGAGGCCAGGGAGCCGCCAGGGCAGCCGCCAGCGAGCAGCCGCGGGCCGGAAGCTGGTCACTTACAGTCTCTTGATCCCAGACTCCGGCTGGGGGGACGTCCTCGGGTGGACGATGGGCGGGGGCTGGAGCATTCGATTTTCCTCTTCTATTTCTTCACTGGAAGGGGGTGAGAGGCGGAAGGCAAGAGTCAAAAATTCCAGCCGAAACCGGTTTGGCTCAGTGGATAGAGCGTCGGCCTGTGGACTGAGGGGTCCCGGGTTCGATTCCGGTCAAGGGCATGTACGTGGGTTGCGGGCACATCCCCAGTGGGAGATGTGCAGGAGGCGGCTGATCGATGTTTCTCTCTCATCGATGTTTCTGGCTCTCTGTCTCTCTCCCTTCCTCTCTGTAGAAAATCAATAAAATATATTTAAAGAAAAAAAAAAAGAGTCAAAAATTCCAGGAGAGCTGGAACATTCCAGAAGGGTGTTGTCTGATGGCCTGGGAGGACTTGCACTTGGAATATGGGGGGCCCCGGAGGCTGGCACCAGTGGCCTCTGCCTGGGGGGCTGCCCCTAGGGGGGGGGCATGGCAGTGAGCAGGGAGGCAGGTCCTGCAGGCGATGGGCACAGGGGCCGGGGACCCCTTGGCTTTGGGACCGTGTGCAGCGTCGCAGGGACGGGACCCACATCTCCATTTCCAGTTTCCTTTGAAGATTCCAGCCAAAGAGAACTACGGCAGAACTTCGCTTCTCGACCGTCCCCCATCTCGAGCAATTCCCTTCTCCGCCCGACGCCCTTTCGTGCTGATACCATACACGCAGCCAGCACCTCAGGGGACCGGGGAGAGAATGCGCGAGAGCGAGTGTTTCCCACTGAACGTCTCAGCGAGTCGCGCTGGGAAAGGCTTAGAAGCTGTTCTAGAACAGGTTCCTTTTGCTTCTGCTGCTGCTTATCATGATCGTTAAATTTTCCTTTTTTACTGTAATTTCCTTTCCTTTTCGTTAAATGCTCATTTACATTTCGTGTCCTCTTAGTTTGTAAAGTGTTTCTTTACAGATTCAACAGCACAAGAGACAAGTTCTGAACATAAGGAAGGTTAAAACGGAATCATTTGTGGTCTGGAACGAATTCATTAAATTTACACGATTTCTATCGGGGAAAAAAGAGTCGGCTTTCCAACAGGTCTCCGGAACCAAGTAAGTTCGAGAAACGAGGTGCCACAGTACTTGCTGTTTCCTGTCCCTGCAAATGCTGGTCTCCATGCCTCTGTGTTTTCTCCCGTCTGGAATACACCACCCGCCCCTCAACCTCCCCCCTCTCCAACCCCCCCCACCCCCCCATCCTGAAGGGTACCCTCTCCTTTAGAGCAGGCCCCATTCCAATGCCACCTCCTCCATGAAGCCCTCCCAGAATGAGACTTCGGCCAGAGAGAGGCCCCAGAACAGACGCAGATGCAACCCTTGTCTTCTAGGAGCTCACTGTGCCCAGGCTCCGCACGACCCCGGGGGCCGCTGGGGCTTCCACTGAACCCCAGGGAACGTGCCCACGGGGGAGCACGGGCTTGATCAGAAGGTTCCGCACGACCCCGGGGGCCGCTCACCTCTTATAGTACGCCAGCTCCTCCTGCAGCAGGAACACCTTGGACTTGAGCTCGTTCCTCTCGTGCAGCACGTCCCGCAGCTCCTGCAGCGTGAAGCGGGGCCGGTTGGGGTCCTTGAGGTCCAGGGCCGCCTTCTCCGCCTCCGAGACGCTCTCCTCCCCGCCGGGCTCCGCCTGCAGGAGGCAGAGACGCCGCTGAGCCCCTGGCAGCACCCGGTCACGCCCACTGCCCACCCTCCCGGCCCCAGCAGCTCGCCCAGGGCGCTATTTTAGGCGCCCGCGGCCTCCGCTCCCCTTCTGTGAAGTCCTCTGGGGACGGAAGCCGGCGGCCACCTGTCCATTGTCTGCCTTCTCAACTGCCCAGCCGGACACCAGACCCCGCGCCTCCCCGCCTGACTCGGGGTTTCATTACCAGCTGCATTCAGAGGCCGCCACCCCAGACCCGCCGTGTCCCTCTCCCAGCCTCTCTCAGCCCGCTGCGAGCGATCGATCAATCGATTGGGCCAGAGCAGCTGGGATCAGCGCCTGCGCATAATTCGCTCTACCTTTCCATTTGTGATTAAGTCACGTGCCTCTTCCCACTTGTGACCAGCCTTCTGGTCGAGCCCTTCCTCCCCCGTGGCCGTGGGCATGTACCCTGGGGTTCAGTGGAAGCCCAGCTCGGGGGGGGGGGGGGGGGTCACACGGACGGATCCCAGCATGCTGTCACCTGATCCAGGCCAGGTCCAAACCTGGTCCTCCACCCTCTGCCAGAAAAAGGAACTTTAAACAAATGACGGTTAGCCCACTGACATGGCTCTGTGGCTGAGCGTCGGCCTAGGAACCAGGTCATGGTTCGATTCCCGGTCAGGGCACAGGCCCGGGTTGCGGGCTCCATCCCCAGTGGGGGACGTGCAGGAGGCAGCCGATCCATGATTCTCTCTCATCACTGATGTTTCTCTCTCTCTCTCTCTCCCTTCCTCTCTGAAATCAATAAAATAAAAAAAGGGGGGGAAAGCTCAGGACAAGAGGGAACGCTCCAGAACAGGAGAATGAGGGACTGAAATAAAGACCCTCCCCAACCCCCCAAAACAAACACCCCACAGCGGCACAGGCCACGGGGACGCGGCCTGGGTCAGGGGCGCGGCTGGGATGCTGGGCTCCAGAAGGCATCCTGGGAGCGGACAGGCTGTCCTGGGAAAGGACACTTGAAAGGAGACACCCCCCCTCGGGGCAGGTCAGGTGACAGAAGGGCCACTTGGCAGGCAAGGGGGTGGGGTGGGGGGAGGGGGTGACCCGGAGTCAGCAGGCGGCAGGCGGTAGGGCAGCAGGAAACCCAAACCTGACACCCCCCCCACACACACACCAGCTGGGGATCAGAGGAGGGCCCCCGCCCACCCAGGAACCAGGGGAGGAAGTGCTGGAGGACTTCGCCTCCCAGGAAAGCGTGTGTGTGGGGCACGCCTCCAGGTGGGCTGTGGTCAAGGTAGCCCTCTGCACAGCTAGACTCTGACGGTGCCCCCGCCCATGACCCGTGTGGCCGGTGCCCGGTACACAGCAGGAGCTCACTAATGGCGACATTTCTCTTCCCCTGACCAGGTTAACCACGGAGTGTCCCTGAATGTCTAACACGCATTCAACGTGTGTGAAGCGTTAACCTTGTGCTGCTGGCCACTGAGCTGATGAGATGAATCAGACAGGAACGTGCAGGTGGAGGGAAGAGCCACATAAACGGACTCACACGGTAACAAGCACAGTGAAAGGGTGGGAGACACCCAGCTCCACGGAGGGTCGCAGAAGGCGTTACTGTAGATGTGGTCTCCGTGCATGGGTTCTTGATGGATGTGTAGGAGTTCGCTAGGAACTATGCCTCCCTCCCCCGTCTCTGTCCCTCATTTTGTTTGGCTCTGACTGTATTCTAAGACTTTTAATCAGCGGCCAAAGAATTTAGATCAGAAGACTTCACACCAAAGCTTAGGTTTTGGGCTTCCTTTTGGATAAAAATGGGAAGACTGGGGTCACACTGGACCCGCACAGGGACACTGTTGCTGCGTAGCTGCTACTCTCGGTACCTGCTCTTCCCACGGCTGCTGACTCCCCACACCTTTTTCCTTCTCGGCCTCTGCCCCTGAGGCATCAGGGGCCCCTTTGGTGGCCCCATCTCAGGCTCCACACTCCCTCTAGGCCCTCCCTCCCCGGAACTCAGGTCCTGCCGTCACTCAGGGAGCCCGGCCGACAGGCAGTGCGGCCTGTGCAGAGGCGTCAGGATGGGCACGCCTCCATCAGGGCCTCCATCCTGAGCCGGGCCCCCTGCGCACGCTCCCTGCCGCCTAGGCCCGTCATGGCTACTTCCTGTGCCCCAGGCCCAGCAAAGGGGACCGACTGCGAAATCAGCCCGAAACCCGGCCTCACCGATGGCTCCTGTCTGCTTTCCTTGCGTACTTAAAAGACCACACAGCCTGGCCCGTGGCTCAGTGGCTGAGCGTTGACCTATGAACCAGGAGGTCAGGGTTCAATTCCCAGTCAGGGCACAGGCCCGGGTTGCGGGCTCCATCCCCAGTGTGGGGCGTGCAGGAGGCAGCTGATCCATGATTCTCTCTCATCAGGGATGTTTCCATCTCTCTCTCCCTCTCCCTTCCTCTCTGAAATCAATGAAATTATTTAAAAAATAAAATGTAATTCATGTACCATAAAATCCACTCTTTTAAAAGTACAGAATTCAGTGTTTTTAGTCCATTGACTTGTGCGACCATCACCACTAATTCCAGAAATTTTCATCACCCAAGGGAAACCCCGTCGCCATTAGCACTCACTCCCCATCGCCCCCCACCCCCGGCCCCCAGACCCTGCAGCCACTGTCCGCTTTCTGCTCTGTGGATTTGCCTGTTCTCGACCTCAAGTCACTGGAATCACGCAGCATGCGGTCTTTGTGTTGGCTACTTTCATGTAGCATGTTTTCTAAGTTCATGCATGTTATGGCGTCTGTCAGTGCTTCATTCCTTTTCATGGCTGAGTAATTTTCCACTGATTGGACAGACCATGCTTTGTTTATCCATGAATCATCCATGGACATGCAGGTTGTTTCTACCTTCTGGCTATTGTGAGCAGTGCTGCTATGACCTTGCAGTATGATCCATAGTTACTGGAATGAATGAGTGAGTGAATGAATGAATGGATGGGTGGAGAATGGCAGGTGCCCCGTAACCACCTCTGAGCTGCCTACTCTGGGCTACAACGCTGGGGGCCCAGACCTGCCCCTCCCCCCCCGCTGTGTGTCCTCCAGGCAGCGGCTAACGCTCTCTGGGCCTCCGTTCCTTAAAGCGTCCCGGGGAAAAGGCAGCCGGAGCCCCGTGCACTCACCTCGGGCTCCTCCTCGCCGTTCTGGCTGGGGTCGCCCCGCAGCCGCTCGCGCAGCTTCCCGAGCTCCGCCCGCAGGCTGCCCATCTCCTGCTCCCTGGTCTGCAGGTCGGCCTCCAGCTCGACCTTCTGCTCGATCAGGGCCTTGCCCTGCGCCTCCACCACGGTGATGCGGTGCCGCAGGTCGTGGTTGATCTTCATCAGCCGCGTCTGCTGCTGCTGCAGCTGCGGGGGGAGAAAGGCCGCTGACGGGGCGCCCCGCGGGGCTCACGCCGCGCCCGCACAAGGCAGACCACCCCGCGGTGCCACTCGCACTGCCCGCGTCTTCGTGGGTTTGACAGGTGTTCACAGAGCTCTGCCGGTGCCAGAGGCGGAGTGTCTATTTACTGTGGTAACGTTATGGCAGACGGAAGATGCGTGTCCTGTTAGTACAGGAGGACAATTTCCCAGCAGATGGAAGTAACGTGTCTGGAGAAAGGGGTGAGTGTTTTGTGTTTTTTTAAAAATTATGTTGTTACTGGTTTTCGAGAGAGAGGAAGGGAGAGGAATAGAGATACAGTGACATCCATGATGTGAGAGGACCACAGATCGGCTGCCTCCCGCACGCCCCCCACTGGGGATGGAGCCCGCAACCCGGGCCTGTGCCCTGACCCGGAATTGAACCCTGACCTCCTGGTTCATAGGTCGATGCGCAACCACTGAGCCACGCCAGCCGGGCAAGAAAGGGGTGTGCTTTTCCAACTCAGGCAGAGACCCCCCCCACACACGGGTCCCTGCAGCAGCCTGGGGGGCACGAGTGGGCGGGCTCCGGGAACCATGCACTCCAGGGGGAAGCCTCAGGGTCAGAGCCAAGGCCGAGCGGGCCTGGGGCCTCCCCAGGGTATAGGTGGCAGGTCCCTGGGTGGGGCCTTGGTCCCTCTCGCTGCTCCAGGGCTGGGCCCGCCAGGCCTCAGGCAGGATCCGCCCCCCAAGGAGCCCACGGAGCGAGACCCGGGGGGACGGGGAACCCCCTGAGGGAGCTCTGTCTCTGGCTGGAACCTGCTGGCGGGAGGAGGGACACGGTGGCGCTGGTCACTCACAGCCTCGACGTCCTCGCTCTTCAGGCCCAGCTCCCGGTCCTTGGCGCGGATCTCGTCCCGCTGCTTGTCCACCACCTCCTTCAGCTTCTTCATCACCTGCCGCTCCCGCTCCGACATGCCTGGGGGGCAGCGAGACCGCAGGTGAGCCCCCGCCCTGCCCGCGCGCCCCTGCGCAGCTCCCCGCTCTGTCCGCCCCACGTCAGCACTTTCTCACAGGACAGCGCCCGTCTGATCCTTCAGGGGTCCTGGGGGACAGTGTTCGGCAGGTGAGGCACCCCAGGCCGGGCCGGGCCAGGCACGCCAGCTCAGGGTCCGCCTGCCCTGCTGGTGGCATTGTCTGCCCAGAACCCAAGAATTTTCCAGACCCTTGGGTGTATTCCAGACCCGAGGGTATTTTTCCATTGAATTTTAGAGAGAGTGGGGGGTGGGGGAGAGACACATCAATGTGAGAGAGACACATTGATTGGTTGCCTCCCACAGGGCCAGGGATCGAGCCTGCAACGGAGGTACGTGCCCTTGACCGGAATTGAACCCGGGACCCCTCAGTCCAAGGGCCAACGCTCTATCCACGGAGCCAAACCGGCCAGGGCTCCCCCGTTTTACTTCTTCCGCTCTGGTGCCCAATGCCTGGTTCTGATAGGGAAGGGGAGACCCAAAGCCCAGGAACCCCGCACTGCCCCCTGGGGTCGGGGACAGGGTCAGGGTCAGGGCTGACCGCACGCCGGCCCAGCACTGGCCACCACCCGGACGGGCCCTGTCTGTCCACGTGTCTATCTCCGCACAGGAGCCAGGCTCCCGGGGCGGCTGCTCCCTCTCCGCCAATGTGTATCCCCAGCGCCCAGAAAAGCCAGGAAAGCGAGGCCCCCGGAACAGTGCTGGGCGAGCCTCTCGCCTCCTCTCCTGTCAGTCCCTCAGGTCGGCTCGGGCCATGACCGTGGCCGCAGGAGCAAAGGCTTTGGAGATGACCGTCGTAATCGCTCAGGGATGTGCCCGTGACCGTCCCCCGATGGGCGCGGGAACAGCCTTCTCCCCCCACCCCACCCCGCCCCGCCGCCCCCTCCTACCTTCGTGCTTCTGGAACTCCTCCTCGGAGAAGCTGACGTCCTTGTGGGAGAGGTTGGTCATGAGCTGCTTGTTCTCCTCCTGCAGCTGGGCGATCTGGGACAGGAGGTCCTGCGCCTCCCCCCGCCACACGTCCTCCACCAGCTCCAGCTCCTGCGAGGGCGCGGGCGCAGGGTCACCAGCTGCCGGGGCTGGGGCATCGGGCACACTGGCCCGCATGGCAACTTTGCAAATGACAGGAGGCGCCCTCCCGTGTGGACCTGCCCAGGTGAGGCCTGCCCAAGGTCCGCCACGGGCTCGCGCGGCACCTGCTACCGGTCTGGACCAGACGGAGGAAGGAGCAGCCCCGGTGATGGGGCCTCACAGGCCCAGCCGCTCTGGGGAGCCCACACCCCTGACCTTTGGGCAGACCCTCAGTCAGGACAGACTTCTCTCCAGGGAGCCAGAGGCTGCAAAGACCCCGGGGGCTGCCAGCTGGCCTAGAGTTCCTCGTACGTCTCACACGGGCATCTCTTCGAGCGTCGTGGGCAAGCTCCTTAGCCACTGTGAGCCTCAGTTTCCCTCGGCTAAGGAGCCCTCACATGACTCAGCCGTGAAAAGGAGCGTAGCACCGACACCTGCCACAGCGTGGATGAACCTGGTAAACGTGGCACTAGCCTGGCTGGTGTAGCTCAGTGGGTAGAGCGTCGGCCTGCGGACTGAAGGGTCCCGGGTTCAATTCCGGTCAAGGGCACAGGCCCGGGTTTCGGGCTCGGTCCCCAGTGTGGGGCGTGCAGGAGGCAGCCGACCCATGAGTCTCTCTCATCATGGATGTTTCTCTCTCTCTCTCCCTCTCCCTTTCTCTCTGAAATCAATAAAAATAGATTTAAAAAATAATAAAATAATATTAAAACAAAAACAAAACATCCACTAAGTGAAAGCGGCCAGACACGAAGGCCCACACAGTGTAGGATCCACTCATGGGAAACGTGCCAAGTAGATAAATCCACGGGCAGAGCAGCCTGGCTGCTGTCCGGGGCAGAGGCTGGGGGTGGGTAAGGAATGACTATGAAGGAATACGGGTGTGTTTTTTAGAGAGAGAGGAAGGGAGAGGAGAAAGGGCCACCACCTGCGTGCCCCCCATCAGGGATGGAGCCGCAACCCGGGCATGTGCCCTGACTGGTGCACGGATGACGCCCCACCCACTGAGCCATCCGGCCAGGGCCACACGGGTTTTCTTTTCCGAGCAATGAGAATGTTCCAAAACGGACTGTAGTGATGGGTGCACGACTCTGCGAAATGACTAAAATCATGGAGTTGTATGCTATAAGGGGTAAGTGGCATAATATGCAAATTATATTCAACAAAGCTGTTACCCAAAAACCTGGCATTTTGTAAAACTGCAAACTCGGCAGCGTTATCGCCGCTGCCCGCACAGGACGCCGGGGAGAGCGTGGACACCGGAGCCTGCTTACCTGGATCGAATGGTCTCCGCCAGGTCCCAGCTGATGCTGGACAAATACTCAACCTCTGGGAGCCGGGGACACGAGGCAAGGAGTGTCATCTGTCCCCCCCAGGGGCCCCCGTGAGGGTAAATGGTTCATGGGCGCAAACCGTCTGGAAGTGCCAGCACCAGGAAGGGCTGAGGCGGCTCCTCCCACGGCGGGTTCCTCCCACAGCCCGTCACCAGCTGGCCCGGGGGCCGGATGGCAGCATCGCCTCCGTCTGTCTCCGGAATAAGCTCCTAAATCCGCTCCCCTTCTCTAGGAAGCTCGAGGCATGGGGACAGGGGGGCAGGAACTAAGTGCTCGCACAGCGGGCTCAAGGTCACAGGAGAGGTGAAGGGCAGGGCCTGGGTTCGATGCCCGGTCAGGGCACAGGCCCTGGTTGCGGACCGATCCCCAGTGGGGGCCGTGCAGGAGGCAGCCGATCCATGATTCTCTCTCATCACTGATGTTTCTATCCCTCTCTGCCTCTCCCTTCCTTTCTGAAATAAAAATATTTTTTTTAATAAGGTACGTTATTAAAATTAACCTCATCTGTGTCTCTTCATCAATGTGACAAGCCACAGTGTATTTCCACGGGGCGGCACTGTGCTGGCAAGGCGGGTCCCTGAGGGCCAAGACCTCACCTACTGCGGTCCCTGCTCTCTCCCAGAACAGTGTCAGGCGCACAGTAGGTTCTCAATAAATATCTCTGTCTAACAAAGAAAGATTACATGCCACTGGGCCCACACAGCCACGGTTTGCCAACACTTGTGTTTCCTGCCTCCCCAATGCCCACCCCCCACCAGGTGAGGACCTCGCTCTCCCTCTCTCTCTCTCTCACAGGCCCCCCGGGAGGCGCGGAGCATGCTGTGACTTCTCAATGGGCTTGCAGGCTCAGTAGCCAGGGAGAAGGAAGGAGGGAGGGAGGGAGGGATAAGATGGAGGACATTTTCCACATTGTGGAAATAACACCTTGAAGAGCCTCGGAGATTGCAGGGGCGGGGCGGGGCGGGCTGGGGGTGGAGCCGGGGGACTCTCTCAGTTCCCAGGAAAACAACTGAAAGGGGCTGGGGCTGGGGACCAGGCTGTTATCCTGGGATCGATGAGCCTCCCCCTCAGTGTTTACAAACAGGCCCTGCCCCTGCGCGCACTGGTGCTGGCTTCCTGGCCCACAGCCTTCCAGAGGCGACAAGGGCAGCTGGCCGGGCATTCCACCCCCTCCAGGCCTGGGGGCCTCCGCCGTCTCCCAGGGGGGCCTCCCGCTGCAGAAGGACCAAAGCCGGGGGTGCGGACATGGTGCTAGGACTCGGTGTGACCTGGGCTAAGCCCCTTGGTCCCTGTTAAGAGGCATGAGGGGCCGGGCCAGTGTGGCCAGTGGTTGAGCACCGACCTATGAACCAGGAGTTCAGGGTTCAATTCCCAGGCAGGGCACATCCCCAGTAGGGGGCGTGCAGGAGGCATCCGGTCAATGATTCACTCTCATCATTGAGGTTTCTCTCTTTCTCCCTCTCCCTTCTTCTCTGAAGTCAATAAATTAAATTTTTTTTTTAAAAAAAAGAGCCATGAGAGGGTTTCAAAGATCCTTCCCTCTCTGAGAGATGGAGCCCCCTGGGGCAGGAGTTGGGGTGCCTGGGATGGAGGTGGGGTCCCTGATGCCAGTGTCTCTTCAGGCCTAAAGACAATGTTAACAGACAAGGCCCTCGCAATGAGCTGGGCTCTGTCCCCAGCGCTTGACATACATGAACATACATGACATAGTCCTCACCACAACCCTACGAGGTGGGCACTGTTATCCCCTTTCACAGCTGGGAACACTGAGGCACAGAGAGGCACAGTGACTTGCCCGAGATCACACAGCCTGTGGGCGGGAGGGCTGGAAGCCAGGCTGTCTGGCTCCGACGCCCCTGCCCCGGGAATCGCGACATCAGCTGCAGCACTAGGCGCCGTCAAGCTGGCGGGTGACCTGGGAAGGAGGCGCTGCCTACGTCCTGGGAGCTTGAGTTTCCTTCCTGACCCCAGGGCACAGGGACCTCTGAGGACAAGCCCAGTCCAGCCTCACACGCAGGTGCTCTCAGCTTCCCAGGACCTGCCCTCCGGTTAAGACTGCAGACACCGCCCTGGCCGGTTTGGCTCAGTGGATAGAGCGTCGGCCTGTGGACTCAAGGGTCCCAGGTTCGATTCCGGTCAAGGGCATGGACCTTGTTGCGGGCACATCCCCAGTAGGGAGTGTGCAGGAGGCAGCTGATCGATGTTTCCCTCTCATCAATGTTTCTAACTCTCTATCCCTCTCCCTTCCTCTCTGTAAAAAACCAATAATAAAAATATACAAAAAAAACAAACAAAAACACATTGATTAAAAAAAAAAAAAAAAAAGACTGCAGACACGGCCTGGGCCCGGGCTATTTTCTGTGGAAAAACACTCAGACCTCAAAGGACCTACTAGGCCAGTGAGGGCGAACCTTTTGAGCTCAGCGTGTCAGCATTTTGGAAAACCCTAACTTAATTCTGGTGCCGTGTCACACATAGAAATTTTTTGATATTTGCAACCAAAAATATCAAATATTTTTGATATTTATTCTATGTATTTAAATGCCATTTAACAAAGAAAAATCAACCAAAAAAATGAGTTTGCGTGTCACCTCTGGCACGCGTGTCACAGGTTCGCCATCACTGCCCTAGGCCGTAGGCGACTCCTGCTGGGGGCTCAGAGAGGCGCAGCGTATTTCCTGAGGCCACACAGCCAGCCGGAGCCTGTCAGGCACCTGGGCCCCAGGAAAGGCGTTTCCTCCTGCTCCCAGGCGGAAGGTGTCTGACAGGAGCTTCCCGGAGCCGAGGGCTTGACCGGAAACCAGTCTCCCACTTCCTCCTCTCCAGGCACCTGAGCTGGACACCCGGCCCAGAGGGGAGGCCCTGAGTCACCAGCCCATACGGATTCTTGTTCACAGGGCAGGGGCTTAGCTTTGAATCTGCCCCAAATCATTGCCTTCCCCCAATTCACTCTTTTAAAATATATTTTTTTATTGATTTCAGAGGAAGGGAGAGGGAGAGAGAAACATCCACGATGAGAGAGAATCATGGACGTCGACCGCTTCCTGCATGCCTCCCACTGGGGATGGAGCCCGCAACCCGTGCCCGTGCCCTGACCGGGAATCGAACTGGGACCTCCTGGTTCAGAGGCTGACGCTCAACCACTGAGCCAGGCCAGTGGGCATCCTTCCCCCAACTTAAACCACCAGAGACACTAGAACTATCTTCACTGGGGACCCGGCTCTCGCAGCACTAAGGAGGGACAAGTCCTCCCCGCCCCCTCCATTTTTTCATCTGAGAGATGAAGATCATTCGCACCTCACGGCCTTGTGAGAACTGAAGATAAAATCAAGGGGGAGAGAGCACGTGGGAGCGCAGGCTGATAACCCAGGAGGAAGCCTGGGAAGCGATTTGCCAAGAGGAACCCAGGGACCCGGGTCCCCCAGGGGCTGGAAGTCACGCCCCCTCTGCTCTCAGGGCCCTGAGATAGAAGGAAAAAGGGGGCCTGTATCTCCTCTTCCTGGGTGACAGGGAAGGGCAGGAAGCTGATTCCATTTCTGAAAAAATGTAATATTATCTGGGCCGTTTAGATGCTATCTCGTTACGTTCTATTCTAAGTTGGCTGCTATTACTGTCACCATTGGACATGCGAGGAAATCAAGCCCAGAGAGGTTAAGGAACTGGCCTGAGGTCACAAAGCTATTGAATGGTCAAGGTGGGATTGGAACTCGGGTCTGACTCCAAAGAACTGCCCTTCATCCCCGGGTGGTACAGGACAGGTGTCCCCGGCTGGGCAAGGGCGGGCCAGGGCGCCCCCCACCCCCGACCCCGTCCCTCCGCCTGCCCCCCAGTGGCCTCTGCTCTCCTCGGGTCCCTGCCTTCCCGTCCGTGCTCCCCGGGCCGACGGGCCCCTGACCCGGAGGGGCCCCCCGCGGCCGCGGCCCACCTTCTGGTGCTTGCGCTCCTTCTCGATGCGGTCCACCCTCTCGAGGCGCAGGCGGTCCAGCTCCAGGCGCAGCTCGTCCAGCTCGGGCGCGACGTGGTGGCGGCTGACCAGCACCTCCAGGATCTCCAGGACGCGCACGACCTTGGGCATGAGGCGCGCGATGGCCTCGCAGCCGTGCTGGTCGATGACCCGCTCGAACTCGTGGCCCACCAGCGCCGCGATGTCGTACACGTCCATGACCGTCAGCTCCGCCACGTTCTTCTCCAGCGCCGACCCCCGCTCCTGCTCCTCCATCGCCCCGCCAACTAGTGCAACTCCCCGAACTCGCCCTCCCCGCGCCCCGCTCCGGCCGCGCTCGGCGCTCAGCGGGCCCTCGGGCGGGGGCGCAGCGGCCGGGCGGCCGGCATCGGCGCGGGCGGAGCGGGGCCCGGAGCCCGGCGGCAATCCGGCAATCCGTGCGCGGAGCCGGCGTCCGCCCGGCCCGGATCCTGCTCCCAAGTACCGGGAGGAGGAGGTGGGGGAGGAGGGGGAGGAGGAGGAGGAGGTGGCGGCGAGGAAGGCGCGCGTGCGCAGGCCCGCGGCGCCTCCCAAGTTGGGAATCCGAGTTGGGCGCAATGGAGGCGCGGGGTCTGGCCGGAGAGGCGGCCGCGCTGCCCTCGGAAACAGTTCTCGCCCGCGGTCGTCCCCACGCCCAGGGCCTGGGAAGGAAGGGCGGCCGCCGCGGCTCCGGGAAACTTTGGCGGCGGCGAGACCGGGTGACCGACTCCCCCCGCGGGGATGCCGCGCGCCCCGCCCAGATCCCGGCCTGGCGAGGGGCGCGTCCGGCTTCTTCCGCCTGGGGGCGTCCTGGGGTCCCCACGGGCACCGACCCCTCCCATCCGCCGACTCGGCGGCCCCCCCGACCCCCGCTCCACCCGCCCGCGCCCCCCGCGCGTCCCTCCCCACGCACCGCCCCCTCCTGGATCCCGGCCGGGTCCTGGCTCCTCCCCGCCCCTCTCGTCCCCGGGAAAGGAGGGGGTCCGAGGCGAGCCGGGAGGAGCGGGGGCGGCGGCGACAGGGATGGGGTCGCTGGTCCTGGACGATGGCCGCGTCGGGGGGCGGCCCCCGCTTTGGGGAGGGTGGAAGGGTGGGCGCCGGGATGGACGCATCCTGGGGAGGAAGCGAGGCGGACCCGCCGGAGCCGGGGCCTGCGCCCCAGGAGGGGCCCCCGCCTCCCACCCCCGGAGAGGGGCGCACGGTGGAGGGGTCCTCTGCCCCGAAGCCCCCGCGCCGCCCGGCCACGTCCACTAGCGGCCCGGCTCCCTGTGACTTGACCACTTTACGGGGGAGGCGCGGCCGGCTTGGCTCTCAGAGTCCCCTGGTCCCGCGCCCCCTGCCCTTCCGACTTGGCTAAATCCACTCGTCCTGCCGTCAGACATCCCACCCCCACCACCGGGGGTCCTTTCCTGAGCCCACACCCCTCCCCCTCCTGCACCCCCACCGCCCCTGCCTTCTCCCTAAAAGGCCCTGAGCGGCCTTGGAGCCGGAAAGCCCACCCCAACCTGGCTCCATGTTGATTGAAAATTCAACACAGAAAAGGCATTTGCTGTTGGAAAGCATCTAATGCTTATCCTTCCCACGTGCCAGGCATTACTCCGAACATTTCCTCCTTCCATCCTTACTCCTCGGGTTCGGTTCTCCAGTGTGGCCTGATGACTCCTGGGGTTCCCCGGGGCCAGAGGGTCTCTGCGGGGGTCCCTTTGCCCGCCTGGGTGAGGGAGAGGCTAGATGTGCCTTGGTTCAAATGGATTATCTGTTGTCGGTAGTGATCAGTACTAACGGTTTCAGCAGCTCCTAATACACCACACCTTCCCGACCCCATCAAAAGCGATTTGGCCTTGCAGTCGATGTGGATGGTTGACCTGGATCAATCCGTGATTTTGTGCGTTTGGGATTCTCAAAACAAACCCACTTCTCGTCGCCAGTCACAACTGGATGCCAAAAAGACTTCCTTTTGTGCCGTTGAAGCAACATTTTACTGATGACTTTTCGGTTTTCCATTTGCCCTTCGTCCAGTTGATGTGGCGCCCATTTTCCTTCCGTTAAAACCTTTCCCATTGCCGAAACTGGTTTGGCTCAGTGGATAGAGCGTCGGCCTGCGGACTGAAAGGTCCCAGGTTCGATTCCGGTCAAGGGCATGTGCGTGGGTTGCGGGCACATCCCCAGTAGGAGGTGTGCAGGAGGCAGCTGATCGATGTTTCTCTCTCATCGATGTTTCCAACTCTCTATCTCTCTCCCTTCCTCTCTGTAAAAAATCAATAAAATATATATTTTAAAAAAAAACAAAAAAAAACAAAACCTTTCCCATTGCTTGTAAACGGTCGGAAATTGTTTGCTGAGCAACGTTGAATCTTTCTGCGAGTTGTTTCTGAGTTGGACACGCATCTCCACCCAATAATGCTTGTCATTGTTGGTCTTCCATCTTTTTCGGTTGACTTGGACGTTCTTTGTCTTTCCCACCGAAATCCTCACTTTTAAAGTGTTTAAGCCAGCGTTCACAGGTGTCTTGAGACGGAGCATGTTCACCATAAGCTTCCCAAAGTATAGGATCACTTTCAGCAGCACTTTTCTTCAAAATAAAGTAATGAATTGAAACTCCCCGCAAATGTTCTTTTTTTGGCACAAAATTCAACATTTTTAAGCGTAAAAACATCTATGATGTTAACACCTTCAGAAAATTTGACATAGGAAGTTTTGAAGCTTGTTGTCCATACAACAAAATAGCACACATATCACATCACATGTACATCAGCATGCGTGTAACTCCATCTATTGAAAAAAATCTGCATTATTAACCGGTACACCTAGTAAGAGTAAAATGACATAATGTCTGCGCATTGTTTTAAAATAACCCACTGGGAGGGTGGGATGGTGGGATGGTTGGGAATATGAATGAAATGAGGACTGGCCATTTGGTTAATAACTGTCGAAGCTGGGTGATGGGACCACGGGCGTTCATTATACTATTCTGGGTCCTTCTGTAATATTAGTATTTTTTTCATAATAATAATAATAAAAGACTGCAGAGCTTATTAACCAATGTCATCCCAATAAACATGTAAAAAACAAAAAACAAACCCAAAACAGTCTTGAAGAAGTGCCTGGGATGAGCACAAGTCTTGCCTCCGCCATGGGTCAGAGAACAGAGATTTGAAGACCTGGAGTGGGAGGAAGGATGAGTGGGTGCTGGGGAACCCCCCGCCCCGCCCTCTGCCCCCTCCCGTCAGGGGCAGGTCGGAAGGGTTGCCTGCGGGCAGATGTGAGCCAGTCGGGCTGGGCACGTGGCAGAGAGGAGCCGTGATTGTGTGGAAGGAGAAGTCCCCACTTCCTGGAACATCAGACCACAGGGCCCTGACACCGCACTGCGCTCAGAGAGGTCACTTTGGGCGACTTGAGTAACGCCTTCCTATGCCGTTGCCGTAGACGACACATGGGCTGACTATCCGCGTTCCCCCAAACTCATAGGTTGAAATCTTAGCCCCCGATGTGGTGGTATTAAGAGGTGGGTCCCCTGCCCGGCCGGTGTTGCTCAGTGGTTGAGCTTCAACCTAGGAACCAGGAGGTCACGGTTTGACTCCTGGTCGGGGCACATGCCCGGGTTGCGGGCTCCATCCCCAGTGTGGGGCGTGCAGGAGGCAGCGGATCCATGATTCTCTCTCATCATTGATGTTTCTAGCTTTCCCTCACCCTTCCTCTCTGAAATCAACAAAAACATATTTTTTAAAAATCACCCATTGCTTTTGTATGGGTTCCTTTAAAAAAACATATGAGCTAATGCCTTATGAGTGTAGTACCAAGGAGAGGAGAGCGAGGGAGAGGGAAGTGAGGCAGAAAAGGGGGAAGAGGGGTCTAGGCGGAACATTATCCAGGTTGGCGCAGCTTCGCAAGGACGCCGAGCTGGTGGCTGGGCCTGCGGGGTGTGTCTGGGCGGATGTGTGGAGCCACTGAGTCTCAGAACTGTCCTGAGCGTGGAGGGGTGGAACGGGGTGTGTGTGTGTGTGTGTGTGTGTGTGTGTGCTCGAGAAGGCGAGCAATTTCTCTCCACTCCTCATCTCTCTCTCTCTCTCTCTTTTTAAAAATATATTTTATTGATTTCAGAGAGGAAGGAAGAGGGAGAGAGAGAGAAACATCAATGATGAGAGAGAATCATTGACTGGCTGCCTCCTGCACGCCCCTCCCCCCCCCTCCCGCACTGGGGATGGAGCCCACAACCTGGGCCTGTGCCCCTGGAACCGAACTCAGGACCCTTTAGTCCACAGGCCGATGCTCTATCCACTGAGCCAAACCTGCTAGGGCTCTCTCTCTCTCTCTCTCTTTTTAAATAAATTTTTATTGCCGGCCAGCGTGATTCGTGATTGAGCATCGACCTATGAACCAGGAGGTCACGGTTCGATTCCTGGTCAGGGCACAGGCCCAGGTTGCAGACTTGATCTCCAGGGTGGGGCGTGCAGGAGGCCACCGATCCATGACTCTCTCTCATCATTGATGTTTCTATTTCTCACTCCCTCTCCTCCTCTGAAATCAATAAAAATAAAAAAAAAGTCTAAACCACAAACTGACCTAAATGACTTTAAAGCACTTGTTTGTCTCAACCTGCCTTCATCCTGAGATTCCTGAGATTCCGGGGAAAGACCCCTGAGGCGCAGTCATGACAACGACGCTAGGAAGGAAGGCCTGGGCAGGAAGGAACTGTAGCGAATAGGCCCGAGCAGAGCTTACGGCGCTGTGGTTAGCGACGGGCTCTCTTCTAAGCATTTGATAGAACAATTGCCTTTGTAACGTAACATATAACATATAAACGTACAGATGGCTTCCGGCTGTGTCTTTGGCTTGGCCACCGCCGTGTTTTCCAAAAACTGAGCTGAATGTGCTCTGGAGCCGCCTCTGGGGTACAGTTTGCCGCAGTCCTCCCCCCTCCCTCTTGCCTGCAGCGGGTGCCATCTGTCATGCAGACAAACTGGCTGGTCCCCGAAGGCATTTGAATTTGCGTCCCCTGACTTAGAAAATAAGACCCCCACAATAGACAACTCATTGTCCACATTTTAAATCCCTGACAGGTGGGGTTTAAATATTCTTTAATACGTTCAGAGATGAAAATGAACATACCTAATGTTATCTAGAAAAGTGTTCTTGGCACTTTTCTTTTCAAATCTATTTTTTATTGATTTCAGAGAGAAGGGGCAGGGAGAGAGAGATGGAAACATCAATGATGAGAGGGAACCACGGATGGGCTGCCTCCTGCGCGACCCACACCGGGGATGGAGCCCGCCACCGGCAGGGATCAGACTGTGAGCCACTGGTCGCTGCTCAACCACTGAGCCCCGGCAGCCGCCTGGTCTTCTTGGTGCTTTTCCACAGAGTCGGCTGACTTGCGAAGTCAAAGGCTCGTCCATCAGCTGAGTCCATTGAATAGGAAACGGCTGCAGGTATTTTAAGCAGAAAGAGAGTTAATACAGGGAAGCAGGCGTACCTGTGGGTTGTGAGGCCGGAAGAGCAGGCTCCAGGCTCAGCGAGCCTCCTCCAGGGATGGCTCCCAGAACAACTCTACAGAACAGACCCGCCAGGAGAGGCCACCGCCGCAGCCGGACGGTGGGGACTGGGGGGCCACTGCTACACTCCCGGGCCCCATCACACGCTGTCCTGGGGGATGGGAGTGGCGGGGGACAGTTCAGGACAGCTCATCACTGCTCCCCTGTCTCCACACCAAAGGTGGAAACTGGGCCACTGCTGCCCCCTGTTGCCCGATGTCTTTAAGAAACGGTCTCTCAAGCAGCACGTGCACATAAGCGGTGCCATCTGAGCCTAACCAGAGAAACAGGCATGCGGCGTTCTTCCCTTTACGGGTACAGAAAGCGGACATGTGACACAGCTAAGGTCACAACGCTGGAGTGACAACCTAGCCCTCCTCACCCCTGGCCAGTTCAAAGAACTCAACTCACTTGTCGTGAGCGAGGCCTTCCATGGGCCCGAGAGCACCTCAAAGGGGGCAGGGGGAAGTGAGGCGGGCAGGCTGGTAACTAACCATAACCCAGGAGGCACCAATCCGCATCGTGAGCACAGAGCAAGGGGCCTGTGCTGGGCAGAGGGATTCAGACGAGAGGAAGTGACGTGCGAGCTGGATTTTTAGGGTGAGTAGGAGTATGTCAGGAAAAAAAAGTCCTAGCAGCTGGCAAGAACTAAGGGGGTCTGGCGTGTCTGTGGGGGACTGAGAGGATTCTAATTCTGGAGGATGTGGACAAAGTTAAAACAATTTTTTACAGTAAAATAAGGTGCATTAGTCGTAAGTATACATCTTCTTGATTATAAAGCTATGTAAACACTCATATACCCTTTATTTAGGTGAAGATGTAAAACATTGTCAACATCCCCTCGTGTTCCCCTCCCAGCCTATCCGTACCCGTTTCCACCCTTTCCCTGTCGATTTTTGCAGGGCGCAGGGAGGCCGACATAAAATCTCGAAGCCCTTGCTTCGGCCCCCATCTCTCATTCCTTCCAGTCCAATTTTTTAAAAAAATATATTTTATTGATTTTTTACAGAGAGGAAGGGAGAAAGATAGAGAGTCAGAAACATCAATGAGAGAGAGAGAGACATCGATCAGTTGCCTCCTGCACATTTCCCACTGGGGATGTGCCCGCAACCCAGGTACATGCCCTTGACCAGAACCGAACCTGGGACCCTCCAGTTCGCAGGCCGACGCTCCATCCACTCAGCCAAACCGGTTTCGGCCAGTCCAATTTTTTAAAAATTATATATATATATTTTATTGTTTAAAGTATTACATATGTCTCCTTTTTTTCCCATTGACCCCCCCCCCCCGCCACTCCCATCCCCCAGGACAAGCCCCCACCGCCCTGGTGTCTGTGTCCATTGGTTATGCTAATATGCATGCATACAAGTCCTTTGGTTGATCTCTAATCCGCCCCCTCCCCCCTTCTCTCTGAGGTTGGACAGTCTGTTCAGTGTTACCTTGTCTCTGGGTCTATTTTTATTCATCGGTTTATGTTGTTCATTATATCCCACATATAGTGAGCTCATGTGATATTTATCTTTCTCCGACTGGCTTATTTCACTTAGCATAATGCTCTCCAGGTCCGTCCATGCTGTTGCAAATGGTAGGACCTTTTTTACAGCAGCATAGTATTCCACTGTGTAGATGTACCACAGTTTTCTAATCCATTTATCTACTGATGGGCACTTAGGCTGTTTCCAGATCTTCGCTATGGTGAATTGTGTTGCTATGAACATAGGGGTGCATATATCCTTTCTGATTGGTGTTTCTGGTTTCTTGGGATATATTCCTAGAAGTGGGATCACAGGGTCAAATGGGAGTTCCATTTGTAGTTTTTTGAGGAAGCTCCATACTGTCTTCCACAGTGGCTGCACCAGTCTGCATTCCCACCAGCAGTGCAGGAGGGTTCCCTTTTCTCCACATCCTCACCAGCACTTGTCGTTTGTTGGTTTGTTGATGACAGCCAGTCTGACAGGTGTGAGATGGTACCTCATTGTTGTTTTCATCTGCATCTCTCGGATGATTAGTGACTTTGAGAATGTTTTCATGTCTCTGGGCCTTCTGAATGTCCTCTTTCCAAAAGTGTCCATTTAGGTCCTTTGCTCCTTTTTTGATTGGATTGTTTATCTTCCTTTTGTTAAGCTGCATGAGTTCCCTGTAAACGTTGGAGATTAAACCCTTATCTGAGATAGCATGGGCAAATATGGTCTCCCGTGCAGTGGGCCCACTCCTTCTGCTGCCTCCAGATCTTTCGCCATCTTTCTGCACGATCCAAAGAGGCTACTGCAAGCCCACAGGCGAGGTTCCTCGGGACTGTTCGCTTCGCTGCGTGGTCCACGTGAATGGAAGGCTGCGCGCGAACGGGAAAAGAACGTGGGGCCGACGGCTTTTGGTCCCGCGGAGCCACCGTCCAGGCGCGGGCCGCTCACAGCCGCCGTGTCCCTCGGCGGCCGCCGTGCGTCCGTTACGTGGCAGCTGCCGGCGCCTGCCAATCCGCGGCGCCCGCATCAGCCCCCGCGGGTGGCGCAGCCGGAAGGGGCGGGGCTCAGGCGGTGGCGGCTGGGAGGCAGCGGTGGCGGCGAAGGCGGCAGCTCTGGAGGCCGCAGTCCCGGACCTGGCCTCGGCCCCAGCCCCGCCATGGTGACGCTCGCCGAGCTGCTGGTGCTCGTGGCCGCGCTGCTGGCCACGGCCTCGGGCTACTTCGTCAGCATCGACGCGCACGCCGAGGAGTGCTTCTTCGAGCGGGTCACCTCGGGCACCAAGATGGGCCTCATCTTCGAGGTGGCCGAGGGCGGCTTCCTGGACATCGACGTGGAGGTGCGGGCGCGCTGCCCGGGGCCGAGGCGGGGTCGCGCGGCCGCTCGGGGGTTGGCGGCGGCCGGGGCGCGCGCGGGGCCTGCGGAGGGCGCGGGGCGGGGGGCAGGGAGGCCGCTGTCCGAACCCCGGGAGAGGCCGGGCCACCGCGGCGGCCACGCCGTCTCGGCCCTCGGTCCCGCCGCCCGCGCGGTCCCGGGCCCCGGGCGGCCCTCGCTCCGGACCCGCTGCTCCGTCCGAGGCGCTGGGTTGACAGCTGGACGGCGGGTCCCCGGGGCGGAGGGCGCCTCTCAGCCGCGGCGCGGCGCCGGCAGGACTCGGTCCGGGGAGCGGCTGCCCTCCGTCCCGACGCGATCCCCGCGGGCACGCGGCGTGGGAACTTCGGGGAAGCAGATCGGAAGTTACCGAGGGCGCCGGGCCGACGTGCGCGCGGCTCTTTACTTTCCCCGGAAACGGCCCGAGTGTCCGACCCGCCGGTGCCCGCCCCCCCGGGACGTGCCGTGTAGCCCCTCCGCCCGGGACGGAGGCGGCGATGGGCCCCGCTCGGTAAGGGGAGCGATTGCAGCGAAGCATCTGGAGAAACGGGAGGTGAAGAAACCAGCCCCCAAACGGATATACTTTTTCCTTTTTTTAAACCGGATGAATGACTCCCCTCTAACTTTTTTTGGGGGGGGAGGGAGTCACGTGGAGTCAATGTTCACATTCACCCGTGGGTATGGACTCGGGTGGAAGGGTTTCCCACGTGGCAGCGAGTGAGGGAGTCGGGCGCAGAGGACTCCGGGCAGAAGGGCAGCTGGAGGAGCGACTGGACATGACGGGGTCAGCTGTTCCGTCCCCGGCGGGCAGCGGAGGGCCTTGTGGGAGGGAGCGAGGTGAGCCAGGCCGGCCCCCTGATGTCCATCGAGGCCAGCGACGGCGAACCCTCTGAGCTCGGCGTGTCCGCGTTTTGAAAAACCCTCACTTTACTCCGGTGCCGTGTCACATACAGGAATGTTTTGATCTCCGCAACCATAGTCAAACAAAGACTTATATTTTTGATATTTATTTTACATATTTAAATGCCATTTCACAAAGAAAAATCAACCAAGAAAATGAGTTCGCGTGTCGCCTCTGACACGCGTGTCATAGGTTCGCCATCACTGCTCTAGTCCTTCCCTGGGTCTCAGGCCCCTCAGGTAATGCAGGTGCCTCCACCGGTTGGAAGTGATAACCAGGGAACCCAGGGATGGCCCTTGCTCGGAAGTCTTAGTTTTAAAGAGGCTTCTTGCTTAAAAAAAAAGTATATGTTTTTTATCAATTTCAGACGAAAGGAGAGGGAGAGAGAGAGAAACATCAATGATGAGAGAGAATCGTGGGTCGGCTGCCTCCTGCAGGTCCCACACTGGGGATCGAACCCGAAACCCGGTCAGGGCACGTGGCACTGTGACCTCCTGGTTTATGGGTCGCCCCTCACCCACTGAGCCTCACCAGCCGGTGAGGTTTCTCGCCTCTGCGTTAGTGGCTGTGTGTGTGGGTGGGTGGTGGAGGCAGCAGGCCACGTAGACACGGGGTGTCAGGTGCGTTTCTCGATCGGAGGGGTTTGCTTTAGGTGAATTAGACAGATGCAGTCAGCGTTGACAGATCAGATACACAGCCTGTTTCCCGGCCGCAGCCCGGTGGGTGGGGCTAAGTGCAGACTGCATTTTGAAATTTACGTTTCCTCAGCCAACATTTCCTCACTTACAGGTTTCTAATTTGACATCTTTCCTGACCTCTGCGTTTCTCTCCTGCCTCCAGATTACAGGGCCTGATAATAAAGGAATATACAAAGGAGACCGGGAATCCAGTGGGAAATACACGTTTGCTGCTCACATGGATGGAACATACAAGTTTTGCTTTAGCAACAGGATGTCCACCATGACCCCAAAGATAGTGATGTTCACCATTGATATCGGGGAGGCCCCCAAAGGACAAGACATGGAAACAGAAGGTGAGACGGACCCTTGGGAGTGGGTGCCCCCTCCCAGGAGAGAATATTAATTCTGCTCACTTTTGTCATCGAGTGGAGTATTTATTTTGATTTCTTATTCTAGTTTCACCCACTGTCCTTTTTCCTCCCAGCCACCCTGCCTCTTGTGTCATCCTGTCTTTAAAGTCAGAAACCTTTTGTGACACACTCATTTACCCAGACCTCCCAATTCACAGAAAGCGGTTTCTGAAGTTCGTGTTTGTGTTGTAGCTCTGTACAGCGGCCCCGGCAGCAGCCTGCGCTCTGTGCTGTGGGCGTGCCGGTTACCTGGGTCTGCGGGTGCTTGTTCTTGAGTTTGCCCATCCTGGCCCCTCCTCTTGGTTTGCTCATTTGTGAACATGAACAGTTTGGCTAAACATTCTGTTTTATTTTTTGTGTGTTCATATGTTAACTTTCCTTTAGGTGGTGGAGATTCCTGGGATGGTAGGTGGATTGCTTTTGGACAGCATTCTGCCTTTTTGCACATGTTTGCTTGCTGTTCCCTAATTTCTGCTTTCCTTCTTTCTAACCTCAGTTTGTTGGCATGAGAGTGTTTTTTGTCTTAATGAAACGACAACAACCACCCTACACCTAATTAGAGTGATTGTTTTTTGTGGCTTTTATTTGGTTGACAGGAGATACAGGTTAGGTCACTTTAAATTAATATCACTGGAAAATAGCCGTGGACATTTTAGTGGCACCGTTTGTTTCTTTTAAGTGAATGCGAAGGGTGGACATATTCGACTATAATTGGATAAGTAAGTCTTAAACATAGTTAATAGCAAGCGGTCCTATTGACTTTGTCGGAAGTATTTTATAGCCTTGTTTTAATGATTATTAAAGCTTTCTAACTTGAAACTTGGTTGGATATGAAATACAGTTCTAAGAGCCATGTCCAGATTTTGTGACAAAAGTTCTTTCAACCATACGCTGCAGCTAGATCGGTTTTCATTCCTCAGCTGACCCGCACTGAGCCCTAAATTGATTCTTCTGGATGAATTGTTTACCAGGAGCCAGCACATTAGCACTGGGGGGAGGGGCTGTTAACACTGCAGGTGAGGGTTCTTGGAAAGGAGCAGGCCCCCCGTTTTATACTATGGCCCCGATAACGTTCGTTGTAGGTACCGAGCAGACAGTAGAGTGATTATATCCTAAAGAAGTGGCTAGGTTTTGAAGTCTCTGAGCTTAGAGACTCATACTACTTAGTAATTCCTGCACTTGCTTTTCAGGGCCATTTACAGGGTAGGATTTGGCTAATTTTCAAGAAGAATTGGGAGTTTGAAGGGCTTTGTGTTTGTTTGTTTTCTGGAAATTATTCCTTTCTAAGTAGTTAGAAACCGTTGGCTGATGAATGTGAATATTGAATTAGTCTCTAAATAATCCTTAACACAATATTTAAAATTCTTGCTTTTGCTTGTTAATGGCAACGAATGGCAGCTGTCAAGCCTTCCTCTAACGCAGTGGTTCCCACTCAGGATGATTTTTGCCCCCAAGGGCCCCTTGGCGATATCAGGAGCCGGTTTGACTCGCATGGCGGGTGGGTGCACCGGCAGCTGCTCACAGCAGCATTACCTGGTCCCCAGTGTCGGCAGCTCCGCCTCGAGGAACCCTGCGCTTCCGGAGGGACGGAGCGAGGGGTCTGAGTGGCAGCCCAGCACGGACAGTGGCGGGCCCTGGGCTTCCTCAGGACACGCAGGGCCCTCCGTGGCGCTTGGAATTCCCGCTGACGCCAGTGGCCCTCCTGGCGTATGTCGTCCTGCCTGTTCCCCCATCGCCATCACACGGAGCAGCTACAGTGCGCTGGCCCTTCAGCGCTGTCGGTTCCCCTGGGACCCGTTCCGGCCCAGAGAGGACCGGCCCCTGGCAGAGCTGCTGCTCCTCCGCAGGGACGTGGGCGCTTGGCTCCCGGACGGTGTTGAGCGGCTGCGGGTTTTCCCAGGAATGCCTTCTGCTCAGCTTCCGAGATTGAGTCTGTTTGATTCTGCCCCTCAGTTAACATTAGCGTTACTAGGAGTAGGTTTGATTTTAGTTTAATATTTATAGATCAGTGCTAGGGTGTTGCCGGGACTTGCCTTGTTTGATACTTTGTGCTCCCGCCCTTCGCTCTCTCCCTCCTGGGTGAGCAGTCAGGACAGTGAGCTTCCCGTAGCAGCAGTTCAGTGAATAATTCCTGAGGGTGTCTTCCTTTAGTCAGGATTGTGGAGCATGTTTTCTACCCTGAAAGAGATTTTTTTTTACTAGGAATGGACTTTAAAGAAATGCTTTGAGAATTAAGTTGTCATCAAGGATCCAAAATGCTGTTGGAGCCATTTCTAAAAATAGCTGCTTTTGTATGTCTTCTCTGAGGAAGATTTTGATGGCTTTCTGCGTATTTCTCAAAGATTCCTAAGCCATGCTGTTTCCCAACCCCCCTGCAGCTCACCAGAACAAGCTGGAGGAAATGATCAACGAGCTGGCCGTGGCCATGACCGCGGTGAAGCACGAGCAGGAGTACATGGAAGTGCGGGAGAGGATACACAGAGCAAGTAAGTCAGTGGTCACAGAGCTGCTGGCCACCGCAGGCGCCGCCAGGGCACGCGGGAGCCAGGGCACGCTAGAGCCAGGGCACGCGGGAGCCAGGGCACGCTGGAGCGGCACCACCCGCCGGCCTCCGTTCCCTGGTTGGGAAGTTGTGCAAACCTCATACTAATGCACTGACTTAAGAAGCACCTGTGCAAGAATATCTTTTGAGTAGATGTGTCTGTAGAGCTTTGTACTGCGCCAGTTTGTTGGCACATTGCTCCCCTGGTTGCAGGTCTTGTGGGGACCCTTAGAGTTTAGGAGAAAGAACATTCACTCAAAAAGGAGACTTGAGTGCTGTCTCTACCTAGTGATTCTGAAAAGTTAAGGCAATAGAATTTGATCAGAAACTTGAAATAATGATGTGATATAAATCGAGCAGAATAAAATATATAGTCATGACTGTTACTTTAAGAACTAAATCCTTAGCTACTGAGTGGGATAAATCATGAGACTTGTTCCGGGTTGGTAGTAAATATCAGTATTGGTCCATGAAACTGAGAAATCTCCCCCACCTAGAACAGATGCCACATACACAGTAGGTGCTCAATCAATACGTATTTTTTGTTTTGTTTTTTTAAAGAGACACATTTCGATTTAGTAAGTAGTGCTTTCTGGGTAACTGTGATCTTGAAATAATCTCTTAATTTTGTTAAAAGTCAATTTTCTGATTCAGAAAAAAAAAGATTATAATGTAGGGACGTTTCAATGTGAGGGAGAAAGAATGTTGGTTGGATTTTAACCCTAGAAGTGTTACCTTGGGCAAGTAACTTTCTCTCTCTCTTCCCCATACGAAATAAGCAGATTATACTTGACTGTACTCTGAACCTAAAGGTCCATTTAAGTCTAAAATTCTCTGCTTCTAACTGTGGAGTTGCTTGGGGACAAAAGTATTTAAAGTACTATGAATGGTGTGCAAATGTCACTTTCACACAGGGTGGGAGCAGGGGGTGATTTTTTATGCTTCTCTGCTATTGTTGTTAAATTGTGTTTATCTGTTTTTCCTCAACAGTCAACGACAACACCAACAGCAGAGTGGTTCTCTGGTCCTTCTTCGAAGCTCTTGTTTTAGTTGCCATGACATTGGGACAGATCTACTACCTGAAGAGATTTTTTGAAGTCCGGAGGGTTGTTTAAAAAGCCTTTTTTTCTGATGATCCGAAACTCATAATTCACTGTTTACCAAACATCTTGGTCATAATAATGTCATTTAGTTCGTATGTTTTTATTTTCTGAATTGTACATTCACAGCCTATGTTTCTTGGTGATTAATAGATATTGGGAAAGTGATAGTGAGAATTTGACATTTGATTGGCACAATGTATTTGAATTCTGCCTCATTCTACAGGCCCTTCCAGAGCTTGAACACTGTAAGTGAAATGTAGGCAATGTAGTCCTTACATCTTCTGTTTTCATAGTAGAATGCAGTTTGTTCAGGGTAGTGCTTTACTAAAATGACTGCATTCTTTTGACCCCTTATCCTGAAGTTCAAGTCATTAAAGATTCGTTTTGTTTAGTTCTTATGAGAAACAACAGTCTGAATCGACATTTTCTACCCACCTAATGGCAGCTCTGTGACTTCAGAGTGTGCTACCAGCTTGGTTCTTTTAGACTTTGTCTATCTTGTTTTTGCGTTAAAGATAAGACAACCCAACAAAACCCCCCCGCCCCCCTAAATTTTTACTTTGAACTTTAGGACTTCACCTTTACTAAATTGATGACACAGCAGCTAATAACCTTTTTGTCATTTCTGCCTAACCTTGTAGGAAGTCTCTAGTAGAGCCAGTTCTCTGGGTGTTGCAGCTGGCGTAGCTCTTGTTCCTCTGCTGGCACACACTTCACTCTGGGCACGTGGAGGTCTGCATTCACGTCATTGGGGAAATCTGGGTTCTCACGCACATGGCGAAGCCTCTTGGATTTCGTTGCAGTGAGTGAGACGCAGCCACTATTTTAGTTGTGATCAGTGGCGTTTGGCCACTTGTTAATGAGGGTACCGACAGCACTGTCAGTACTAGGGTTTTGGTTTTGTTTCTCTTGGGTCTTTTTTGGCACATGTGAATTTTATTTTGTATAAAACGAAATGACTTTCTCTTGGTCTCTGATGATGTGTTTAAAATTGAAGGAGCCTCAGGTTTGGTGTGGGGATGATCCAGGATTATGTTGTGACTGATGTATTTTAGTTACTTGTACATTTTTTTGGATCTTTGCAAAGGTAAAACTACAAGTAACGAGTTTTATAGAATTAATTTAAATTTGTTACCGGTTTTCATGTTCAGGATAAACACTTTTTCAACCTTGGGTGAAAATACTTGGCAGCAGCTTAAGGTGACTGAGTTTTACCTTAGGACAACTGTTGCATGCCAGTTTTTCTGCGTGTGAGAGAAAACACTTCAAAATTGAATTAAAATATGTAAATTTAAATTTGGTTGTGTATCGAATCTGCCCCAGGTTCAGTAAATAAACAATTCTTTTTAAAAACAGTCTTTGTATTCTGTTTTATATATTGATTACTCACATTTATTATATACCCGTTTTCTATTCATAATTGGAATGAGACATGTCCCTGGTTTCTGAGTGTTACTTTTTATATCACTTGATGATAGTGAACAGGAGCCCAATTTTAGGTTCCCCTGTGTGGTTTCTTTCACAGGTCAATGTTCACATCTTTTATTTCATGTGGAAAAAGGAGTTTTGGGTGATGATGTATTCATCCGCCTGTTGGATTATGGATGTGGGGAATAAGTTTAAGAGAGGGATTTGCCGAAGGCTCCCAGGTGGAGTGACCAGAAAACTAAACCTGTCCTTTAGGAATGATCCCCTCCCTCCCGTCACTGGGGGCTGCCAGCAATACCAAGCCTGGCATTTACTGGCACCGCGAAGTGACCTGGCAGGATGCTGAGCGAACCGTCGGTCTCATTTATTCCTCAAAACCACCGTTACGCTGGGCGATATTCTCATTTTGGAAATCAACGGGCCTGGAGAAGGTCCAGAACGTAGTAAGCGGAGCCCCAAACGCAGGGCCAGCGCTGCCCGTCCCTCGGGCTTCGTTTGCAGAGCTCTGGGCAAGTCCGTCTATAAAAGTGCTCAGTGGGGTTTGGAGGAGGTGAACGTGTTTCAGTGAAACTGTTGCCTTGGGCTTTTACTTTTCACTTCGTTTAGTTTAAGATGTTTATTCATCCCCAAATACTGGCGGTGTCCGTACTTCCAGGGGAGCCACTGGGATGCAGAGGAAAATCGCCCATTGTGGGGTTTACCTTCCGGGGGGGAGGACGGTCTGTGAGTTACACTAGGGCAGGCGCTGAGTGGCTTTGGCAGGAGAGGAAGCCTCGCTGAGATGACAGGGAACCCCGTGCAGTGGGGGAAGCCTCGCGCATTAGTGGGAAGGGGGTGCCCCTGGGCCCGGCACCGAAGCTCGCCGGGCGCGCGGTGCCCCGGGGAGAGGAACGCGTGGACGACACGGCAGCGTTCTAGTCTAGGATCTGATCGCAACTTCCTAGGAAGGCAACCAACATCTGTCACTACCGGCCACGGTCCGGTCCCCTACTGTTAACCGGGGGCGCGGCCCGGGCCCATTCCTCCGGCCCGCTATCCTCGGCCAACACGCGGCACTGTGCTGCCCGCTGCCTCCCGCGGCGGAGAAAGGGACGGGCACATCCCTCCCGCCCAACGGCCGCTCGCGGTGGAGAGGCGCCCGGCCCCGGTGGCTGCGCGGACGCCGGACGGACGGCCCTGCACCTGCCGGGCCCCCGCCGCCCGCTTTTCCTCTCCCCCTAATCCGCTTCCCGGTCCCCGGCGGCGAGGACGCCTTTCCGCTCCCCGGAACTCCGCAGCCCGAGCGCGGTTCCCGGCCGGACCGGTCGGCGGCCGGAAGCGGAAGTGTTCGCTGCGGGCGTTCCGGGGGCGGCGGCGGCGGGGCTCGCTATGGAGCACGTGACGGAGGGGTCCTGGGAGTCGCTGCCGGTGCCGCTGCACCCCCGGGTGCTGGGCGCGCTGCGGGAGCTGGGCTTCCCGCGCATGACGCCGGTGCAGGTACCGCGCGGCCGGGAGGAGGGTCCCGCGGGCGCCGGGGCCGGTGGAGACCTGCATGGCCGCGCCGCTCCGTGCCGCCGGCGGTCTCCGACCAGTGCCCTGCTGTCCCCCTCTAGTCCGCCACCATCCCGCTCTTCCTGAGAAACAAGGACGTCGCGGCCGAAGCGGTGAGTCCGTGTGCGGACCCCCCCCCCCCCCATCTCCCTCCGCAGGGAGCCGCGGGGGCGAGCCGACCACGCCCTTGTCCCCCGCAGGTCACGGGCAGCGGGAAGACCCTCGCCTTCGTCATCCCCATCCTGGAGATCCTCCTGCGGAGGGAGGAGCCGCTGAGGAGGAGTCAGGTGAGGCGCCCGGGCCGCGCACAGGTGGCTGGGGAGCTGGTCAGATGCTCAGACCGCAAACGGGGGTGAAGTCTGTTCTCTTCGTGCGCGGATCCTGCCTCTGGGGGGTCTGCACCGGAGACCGATCTGCCGCTCCCACCTCTCCCGCTGCCCGTCCCCCCCTCTCCCCCGGCCGGTGCGAGCAGCCCCGGGGTTGAACAGGAGACACGCCGCCTTCCCGGTTCCGCCTGAGGCCCCCTTACTGCCGTGATGATTGCATTTCTGCGGGTGACCTCGCTGTTAGACCGGTCGCGGGGCTTATGGAGAAAGTGTGTTAGACAAGCCGCCTTCAGGTGGAGGGACGTGCTGGTGGCTGAGTTCAATGTCTGAGTTAAGAGGACATTTTAAATCGTCGTCTTTAAACAGAAACCTAAGCCAAACCTCTAAATCGATTGGTGGATGCAAAGGGGACCCGAGGCTCCCAGGAACCTCACCCCAAATCCCCCCAGGAGCACTGGTTCAATATTGGCTGGCTCAGAGTTCCTGGCACTTTAAGGCAGTGGTTGCCAACCTCTCAGACCTCACCGACCACCAGTGGCCCGGGGACCACCTCTTGGCTGCGGAGAACATGGGGACGGGCTGAGTGAAAGTAGTGGACGTGCCCTGGGACCGGGGCTGCTCACAAGCCCAGGCAGTGAGGTGGAGGGTCCGGGTGCATGTGCTCAGCTTGCAGGCCCTGCGCACTGCTCATTGCGCCTCCCGCCCCTGCAGGTTGGAGCCATAATCATCACACCCACCCGAGAGCTGGCTGTTCAGATAGATGAGGTCCTGTCGCATTTCACGAAGTCCTTCCCGCAGTTCAGGTAAAGGGGATGCAGGGCCCCTGTTGGCCACGGGCCGGGACTGTGCCTGGCCTGCTCAGGACCTGTTTCCTGTTTCAGCCAGATTCTCTGGATCGGAGGCAGGAATCCCGGAGAGGATGTCTCGAGGTTTAAGGAACACGGGTACGTTTCCTCGCTGCTCGGTTCTTTGCTTGCCCTTGGCCCCGAACCCAGGAGGAATGGATGCATGATCGCAGCTTAACCGGGAACTTCCTTCTCAACAAGGTGTTTCCTCCAGGCCAGTCTCCCTTTTTACTCTCTGGCTCCTTCCTTTCGGCCCTCCCGAACCCTCCCTCCAGCGAGCCTTACCCCTGCAGGAGCAGGGACGTGTGGGCTGTGGCCCCCCAGCTCTCCCCAGTGACTGCTCAGGGCCCTGCTTTGGTCACTCCGGGCTCTCTAAGTGGCCTCATCCCTCCTGGTGGTTTCTGACCTCGCCCTGAGCCCCAGGTCAGCACACATCCACTCGTCTGCCTGCATCTCCCTGGCATCTCCCAGCGGTTGCAGACACATCTAAAATGGGGGCTTGGGATTTCCACCCGCACGTCACCTGGAGTTCCCCGTTCATCTGTCCTCCCGCTCACGTGTCTCCTTTCTCTCCACTGGGATCTAGGTGACTTCTTTGGGGGTCGGATATAAAATGTGTTTGGAATTACAAATTACCCCCAGGATCCAAAATTGTGGTCAATGTTAACTCTGTTTTCCAAGAGGGAACATCATTGTGGCCACTCCAGGCCGCTTGGAGGACATGTTCCGGAGGAAGGCCGAGGGCTTGGACCTGGCCAGCTGTGTGAGGTCCCTGGATGTCCTGGTGTTGGATGAGGCAGACAGACTTCTGGACATGGGGTTCGAGGCCAGGTACTGGATTTCAGACTCGATTGGACACATGAATATCACAGCATTAGATTGTTTGCTCCCTCAAATTCTAAACAATATAAACTCCAGTTCTTCATCTTTTGAAATTTTATTTATTTTTTCCTTAATCCTCACCCGAGGATATAAAGAGAGAAAGAGAAAGAAACATTGATAGGTTGCCTCTTAATGTGCCCTGATCAGGAATCGAACCCTCACCCTTTTGGTGTACAGGATGGTGCTCCTACCACCTGAGCCTCCTGGCTAGGGCCCAGTTCTTCATCTTAAGATGCATTTCCCTTCATGGTTTCTTTTAAAGTTTGTGTGTGTGTGTGTGTGTGTGTGTGTGTGTTAATAAACAGCTCAATTGGGATCTGAGTCCTATGTCATACAATTCAACCATTTAAAATGTGCAGTTCACTGGTTTTTAGTCTCAAAAAGTTTGTCTTAATTTCACTTTCTTTGAACTGCCCCATTTTGTGAAAGCACAATTATGTGCTTATATAGAGAAACTGGAAAAGTGGGAACATAAAGAAGAAATAAAAGGCACTCATCACCTCACCTCTCAGTGACATTTGCTGTAAATACTGCGATAGTTTCTCTTTCAGCCTTTCCCAAGTTTAGTATAATGTAATGTTTAGTATCATCGTGTAATGTTTGCTGGTTATGCCGATATACAGGGGTTCAGTTTGCACCCTTTTTTCCAGCATAAACAGCATCCTGGGGTTTTTGCCCAAGCAGAGGAGAACGGGCCTGTTCTCGGCCACCCAGACGCAGGAGGTGGAGAACCTGGTGCGAGCAGGCCTGCGGAACCCCGTGCGCATCTCTGTGAAGGAGAAGGGCGTGGCGGCCAGCAGCACCCAGAAGACCCCCTCGCGCCTGGAGAACCACTACATGGTGAGCCCCGGGGATGCTCGCGCACAGTGGTGCCTGGGGTCTCCGTGCAGCCCAGTGACGGACGGTACTCAGTGCTGGGGTGTGTACTTGAGTTTGCTAAGGGGCAGATCTTAAAGGTTCTCACAGAAAACCAAGGTAACCATGTGGTGTGATAGGTAATGTTGCTTTTTTTTTTTTTTTAATATGTTTTTATTGAATTAAGAGAAGGGAGAGGGAGGGAGAGATAAAAACATTGATGAGAGAGAAACATCAATCGGCTGCCTCCTGCAAGCCTCCTACTGGGTATCAGGCCCACCACCTGGGCTAGTGGCCTGACAGGGAATCCAACCAGTAAACTCTTGGTTCAGAGGTCGATGTCAACCGGTGAGCCACACCTGGCCGGGCAGCAGCCAGGCAGTTACCTTGATTGTGGCCATTGTTTCACACTCATTTTATACGTGTATCAAATCATCACACTGTGCACCTTAAATACGTGTAGTTTTATCTGCAGTTACATCGCAGCAAACCTGGGGAAGTAAAACACGTGCTCTCCGCTAAAGCAGGGTGCTGCAAAGACTTCACTTTTTTTACTTGAACTGCATTCAGTGAGCTGGGCAGCCTGGTGGACGTTATGACGAACGTGTCCTGTGTGTGCGGGAAACCAGGCCCTTAAAGTTAAGGCTGAAACACAGCATCGCTACGGGGATTAGTGTCGTCAATGCATCTGTGTTTATTTTACTCGTCTTCCTTCTACGTTGCAGGTGTGTAAGGCCGATGAGAAGTTTAATCAGCTGGTCCATTTCCTTCGCAATCATAAGCAGGAAAAGCACCTGGTCTTCTTCAGGTAATGCTTCTGCTTCCGGGCTCTGAGGAAGGGCCCGGGGCTCCCGGTTCTCGGTTAGGATGCTTCTCCATTAGGAATGCTTTTGGCTGCAAATAACTGAAAACCCAGCTCCTGTAGAACCTAGTCCCGAGGAAGGCAGGTCCTGCTCCTCTGTGTCCCGCAACATCAGGGCTGTGTTCTGCAGTTGTCGCGGCTATATTGACCCCCAGCGGAGAAATACAGCCTGGCACTCACACTCACACACACGCACACAAAACAAAGACTTCAGGAGGCACAGATTGCGTTCAGGATCTCACTGCTTGTGTCCCCTGGCGTGAACTTGTGGGGACAGAGAGGCAGTCACTGAGCCAGGCCTTGGAGAGGAGATCTAAGTGGCAGGAGGGAGCCAGCTGGGACCTGCAGCCTGGTGCGGTGGGAGAGCCCTGGGGGAGGAAGAGACCTCAGCTCAGGCTCTGCCCTCCCGCCCATGGCCGCTCCCTAAGCTTCAGGCCCGTCACCGGCACCAGGTGTGACGTCACATTGGAGCCCTTCCCAGTGAAAGGGGGCGTGGGCGAACTTCATTAGCGGGTGCTGCAGAGGGAGCTCACAGACGCCCAAAGCTGGATGCCCAGCCGTTGGGAAGACGGTCGGGGAGCCCCAGAGAGCTGCGTGGCCATCCCTCTCGCGCACCCTCACTGCGACGTCCTGGGGTGACTTGGCGCCCAGACCAGATACCTGGGGTGGATCTGCTTGGGGGGACCTGGCTTACCTGCTGAGCCCGGGAGTCGGTGATGGGGGAGAAGCCGGTCCCCAGAGGGGAAGCAGGAGCGTTTGGAAATCTCGTGAAACTTCACATTGAAGATGTCTTTGCTTTTGTTATGGAAGATGACTTCTGTTTAAGCCGTTTCTCAGCGGCGGGGGGGCCCCCTTGCTGCGGCATCCCCTTCAGGCGTGGGCACGTGTCCTGGGGGTTCCAGCTCATGCTCGAGGGGAGTTGGTCGGCAGAGAGGGTTGGGGATTTGGAGCTGAGCTGTGGACACGCACAGCCGTCTGCCTTCTCCTGGAGGGCGGGCGTCACTGCGTCTGGTTGTAGGGGACCAAGGGCCCACACCTGAGCCCTTGGTCCCCCTCGCAGCACCTGTGCCTGCGTGGAATACTACGGCAAGGCCCTGGAGGTGCTGGTGAAGGGCGTGGAGATCATGTGCCTTCACGGGAAGATGAAGTTCAAGCGCAACAAGATCTTCATGGGCTTCCGCAAGCTGCAGAGGTGGGCCTGGCAGGGACGGCGTCTCCAGCCGCCGCGTGTCCCTCTGCCTTTGTTGCTCCGTGGACATAGTTTACTTCCCTGCTGGCGCCCCCGCCCCCCCCCGGGCCTCCCCCACCCCGTCATCGTGGCCTCTGTGCAGATGCGCACCTGCCCCTCTGTCCTGGCCCAGCCCACTCTGCTGTGCCGACTTCCTCAGCCAGCTGTTGGCTTCCCTGAGAGGTTGTAAGCTCCGTAAGAACAGGGACCTGCATGTCGTGTTCACTGTGAGATCCCAGAACCTGTCCCCTGTTGTCCTCGCTGAGACGTAAAGGCACTGACGACGGAAGGGCGGCATCCCGCTCACGACGCACTGTCTTTCTTCCAGCGGGGTCTTGGTGTGCACCGACGTGATGGCCCGCGGCATAGACATCCCCGAGGTGAACTGGGTGTTGCAGTACGACCCCCCCAGCAACGCCAGGTACTGCACGACCAAACGCTGCCCTCCGCCTAGGAACTACCTAGAAATGGGAGTCTCGGGGCAGATAAAATGACGAGTTGAAAATTAAACATTAAAAGTAGGCGAGGGGGCGTGTCATGGCTCTCTCGTAGTGATACCAGGTTTTGCAGCAATTAATGGCATTTTCAAAAACTTTTTACAAATTCCTGCAGAAATGGACATGATAACATGTTTAACCCTGTGAGTGCCGGGGAGCGCGATTGCGCTCCTGTCTTTGGCCAAAAGTTCGGGAGCTCTATCGGCAATTTTTTTTTCTACTAGTATTTTATAATACAATCAGCAAACAGTATATGTCAAAGATGAAAACAAAGTACAGGTTTCCTTATGTTTTTGAATATGTAACTTCATTTACTTGCGACTCATAATTTTTTTCCTAAACTGTAAAATCAGCAAAAATGCCTTGGCAATTTTAGCATAGTTCCTAGGATATTGGTTGGCACTCAGAAGGGTTAAGGAAAACAGTATGTATGACTGATAAATGCTTCCAAGTAGAAAATGCCTGTAACTGAACCAAGCAGTAATAATGGTTCCTTGTCGGTGGGAAGCTCACAGGTCATCTTCATCTTTTTTATACTTTTTGTTGTTTTCCAAATTTTCTACTAGGACCACACCAGCCTGTACCACCAGATAAGCGTAAATGTAAACACTGTGTAGTCGTGTTCAGTGCCTCACAGAGTCCTGTCTGGTTGGCAATGGATATGTAGTCGCCGACGCTTCTGTGTCCACACTGGTCAGGGGCGGGGCTGGGACTGAGCTGTGGTCAGGCGGCCCCGGCGGCCCTGGGCCTGTGCTTGGCTCAGCATGTCACAGGCGCCATGTCCCGTGTTCGCAGTGCCTTCGTGCATCGCTGTGGCCGCACCGCGCGCATCGGCCACGGCGGCAGCGCGCTGGTGTTCCTCCTCCCCATGGAAGAGTCCTACGTCAACTTCCTCGCAATCAACCAAAAGGTAAGCCGCCTTCTCGCCCCGTTCCCAGCAGGTGGTCGGGAACTGAGATGGGGGTGCAGGCTCACAGGGCCCGGCTGGTGATGGAAGTGGGGGGACCTGGCCGGGGAGACCCCGCCTCCTCGCGGGTGGCCGCCCCGGCTCAGCCCCAGCTGTGTCCCTGGTGAACAGGGGTGGGAACGTAGACCTGGCTTTGCCGTATTTTCCAACCAGAAGTCGGGCGGTCATGTAAAATTTTAAATACTTTTGGATCCAGTACAGCACTTGGGCTGGGTTTGGGCTCCGTGGCCTCTGAGATGCAAGGGGATTGTTTTGCCCTCGGTCGTCTTGGCGCTGGGTCTGGGGGAGCCTTGGGGCCAGGAAGTGAGTGTGGGCTCTGCAGTGCCCCCTGCAGGCGATGCAGCCACAGAAGCACACTGCGGACCTCCTCCCGAAGCTGCGGGCCATGGCCCTGGCCGACAGGGCCGTGTTTGAGAAGGGCATGCGGGCCTTCGTGTCCTTCGTCCAGGCCTACGCCAAGCACGAGTGCAGCCTCATCTTCAGACTCAAGGGTGAGTCGGGTGTCGGCCCGCGCTGTGTCTGTCCGAGGCGGCTGTGCTTCCGCAGGCACCCAGGCACGAGGCTGCTGTCTCATAAAATGTTGGGCATGTGTCGGGGGTGTTTTCTAAACATGTAACGGGGAGGCCTCCTAGGGCTTGGGTAGAGGAATGAGCTGGCTGCTGAGTGTTCCTTAGTACAAACGCAGTTACTTTACAGTGAGATCATGAGATCGTTTGGTTAGAAAAACGATCTGCTGGAACCTCCCGTGGGCCGGTCTCACCCTGGTGCTTGGTTGAACCAGATCTGGACTTCGCTGCCCTGGCGCGAGGCTTCGCCCTGCTCAGGATGCCCAAGATGCCGGAGCTGAGGGGAAAGCAGTTTCCAGACTTCGTGCCCGTGGACGTCGACACGGACACCATCCCATTCAGAGATAAGATCAGGGAAAAGCAGCGGCAGAAACTGCTGGAGCAGCAGAGGAAGGAGAAGACGGAACGTGAAGGGAGGAGGAGATTCGTGAAAAATAAAGCTTGGTCAAAGCAGAAGGCCAAAAGGGAAAAGAAGAAAATGAATAAGAAAAGGAAAAAGGAAGAGGTAAAGCGGGGGCTTGACTTCTCTGCCTTGGAATTCTGAGCCGGGCCCCGGAGGGAGTGTCTTCTGATGGGACTTGCCAGGGGAGCTCAGTTCTGGTGACGGGGACGCCCTATGCTCGTGGGAGCCCATCTGAGAGTGTGTTACTCCCCCGGATCCCTGTCACTGAGGCGTTCGGGGCTTGGTCTCTCCTGCACGCAGGGCTCTGACCTGGAGGACGAGGACATGGAGGAACTCCTGAATGACACGCGGCTGCTGAAGAAGTTTAAGAAAGGCAAGATCACCGAAGAGGAGCTGGAGAAGGGCTTGCTGACGAGTGCCAAAGGGCCGATCAGGACAGCGGGTCTGGGGACCTCGGATGTGGAGGGGGACGGCTGATTCCGGGGCCTCAGGTGAGCGGGGAGTGCACGTCCTTTCCTGCGATCAGACCTGGCAGGCGGGCCGACTTGCAGGCTGGGGAGGAGGTGGGAGGGGCTCTCACGTCCTGAACGTTTTACAGACTTACCAGCCTGAGGTCCAACAGGAGGAGGAAGTTACTTGGTGTAAATAATAGATGTCTATTTATTTGACGGGTCGCCTATAAAGAGCTCATTTTTATGGGCCTATTTTATACTTATTTTTAATACACTGATGCTGGAGTAGACTTGGTTTCAGGCTTTTTAAAGTTCCCTAGTGCTTTCAGGCTCCCAAGCTCCCTGGGTGCCCCGCCCCTGCACTGTGTTACCTCTGGTTCAGTACACGGAACACAGGCACAAGGTCCACGCGTCCCCTCTGGTGCAGTGCACAGGGCACAGCAGAGCGGCCAGTGGCCCAGGGTTTTCCTTCTGTCCTAAGAATGGTCCCCAGGACTGTCGTTGGGGAGTTATCTGAGAAATCGAGGCAGCTAGTCATGTTTTGGGAGAGATGCCGCCTTCTGTTGAATAAACTGTTTCCTTCTAATCGACTACACTGTGTGTGGACGTGTCTCCACAGCGGGGCCTGGCTCAGCTCACAGCACTGAGTGAGACCAACCAGTGTTTCGTGTTATTTGAACAGATGCTGAGCGTATTCCCAAGTACAATTCCTAAACGTTCAGGTCCAAAGCCTTTAAGCGCCACATCTTTCACAGAGTTTTTGTTTCTGAGCATTCTGGGCGGCATCAGCGGTGAGCTGCTCTGTTGGCTCCATGCTGTCCAGGCTGCGCTGGCTCGTGTTCACCAGGGGAAGCGATGCTACCTGAGCGGGTGTTTCTGCCCCTTGAGGCACCGCGGGCTTCGGTGCAGTGAGGAACGCCTGCTCTGTCAGGGGCTGCGTCCTCTAACGGCCGAGGCCAATCACTGCAGGCGGAGGACAAGGGGAGGGGTCTGGAGGGTTAAGTAGCCAATAGTCTAACGTGTATTTCTAGAAACAGGAGTGAGTGACAGTGTCTGGGAACCATCAGTATAATTTAGGTTGAGTTTTACAGGAACCGGAAACATGTTTAAACAGGACTGGAAAGAATAAAAACTCCACCAAAATTATGATTTTAAGTCCTTAGTCCATAAATCTTCATGAAAACAGTTCCCTTTGGCCTGGCTCACGTGCGGTCCAGAGGCTCCTCCCCCACTGCAGCTATGTCACCTCGAGGCAGGAAGGCACCTGTAGGTACAGCTTGTAGGTACAGGAAGACCTACAGGTACAGCTTGATGAGCTCGTCGCTGACGGCTGAGGGCGTCAGCACCCCCAGGTCTGTAAACAGCAGTGTGATCAAGGAGGGGGGCGTGTAGTCGACCCACGGGTGCTCCTCTCTGAGATCCTGTCCAGTCTGCACAGACCTCAGGGTGTCCGCCTTGTACTGTGGACACAGCAAGCACGCATTAGTCTGCCCACCAAGTGCTCAGGGCTCTGCAGTTGGGGGGTGGGGCTGGCCTGGCCACTCTCCCAAATGGGGAGAAGCCAGCTGAGCGGCACACTGACAAGGGGGCGCTGCTGCTGTGGGGGGCTGTCACGGCGGCCATAAGCCCATAGCCCGTGTCCCCTCACCATGAGCTGGGCCAATTCCTCCAGACCCGCGAGAACCATTCTCAGCCCTCCTTGTGCGGACAGTGCTCAGCCTGCCCACGCGTGGTCTCTGACCGCTAACTGCCCGTGCTGTTCCCCGGCACAGGTCACTGAGGTCGGAGCTCAGGAGGACAGGGCTTGCCCACGGGCACATGGGCAGGAAGTGTCAGGGAGCCGATCCAGGCAGCTGACTCTAGGCTGCACCGTTCACCAGCCCCCGTCTAGTGCTCAGTGAGTGCGAGACCGGAAGGCTGAAATTCTGGGGCCCAGTTAGACTCTGTCTCACTGCCACCAATTTATCTTTCTATCCCGATGTTGGAAGACACAGCCACGGGAAGGGAATAACTCCCTGACACATTCTCAGCATTTTTTCAGAGGTTTCAGTTTAGACTCAACCCCTTCAAATATGTAAAGCTCTTGCCTTAAATTTGTCTGGGACGTCTTGCTGGTTTAGTGGGAAGAGCCGGACGAACTTGAAACTCTCCGCCACCACGTAGAAGGGCTTGTTCTGTGCTTTGGCGCACACGGCCATCTGGTTGGTTCCGATCTGGGAAGGCGGGGAAAGGGGAGCCGGTGAGACCGACAGCAGGTCACGGGGAGGCCACAGAAAGCACACGAGTGATCGTGATACATGTAATTCTGACTTCGGAACTACGGCAGAGGAGCTTTTAAAAAGGAAAGCAGTAGATATTCTCCCAAAGATACACAACAGCCAATAAACTCATGAAAAGATGCTCAGCGCCCTGAGTCATTAGGGAAATGCAGGTCAAGGCCACTAAATACCACGTCCTGCTCAGCGAAACGTGCCCTGACTGGAACTGACCATGACCTCATAGGCCGATGCTCAGCCACTGAGCCACACCGGCTGGGCTGGACAGAGAAATTTTAACACATTATATTCATGTCAGATACATTAAACAGAAAAGAAAAACCAGCCAAAAAACCCAATTTCAGTTAAAACATGTTTTGAGGAAACAGAAAATACACTCCCTACTTTACATGGATGAGTCTCCGCAGCAGAAGGGAATTTTACCAAAACTTAGCTGACCCCTGCAATGGCTTCTGGGACAGGGAAGCAAGCGGGTGGGCGAAGCAGGATCACGTGACTGCGCAGCGAACGCACAGCACGGCCGAGACCTAGGCCCGCGGTACACCGCCACCCTTGGGTGGGAACGGGGGACTGAGGCTCCTACCTTGTTGATAACGCCTCCGTTTTCAACAACTCCCTCCGCACCCACTATGACCAGGTCCACCTTCTCCATGATGTAGCTGAGGAAGGCAAGGAGACATGTTTACGCTCCTTTCTCCGCTCGTTAGGCCTCCCCTGCGAAGGTTAATCCTCATCTCCACCTGGTGAGTTCCTCCTGTAACTAACGTGCTTCACAGGGCACTTAACACACGAGGCGGCCCTGGCACTGCTGTTGGCGCATTAAAACCCGTTTCCATCGCGACCCCACGTCACGCTGCCACCTTCCACGTGGTGCTGTTCCCTGTTCTGCTTCCACACACAGACCCGGGATCTAAAGGCCTGATGTGCTGTCAGGCGGGTGGAGGCCAGTTCACCTTCTAAAGCCAGCCGCTGGGAGAACGCTGCAAATGCCCATCAAACAGCCCTCCCTTCCTTACGCGTTTCCTCTGTAAGAGACTCCCGTTTTCCCTTGGGAGGCTCGCTGGCATGTGGCCTCGGCTTAGGTGCATGGCTGAGACGAAGGGGGCGAGGGCCACAGAGGGCACCGTCCTCGGATGAAGGGGGAGCACCCACCCTCTGCTGACCTTACCCTGCCCTTCGCCACCCCCCCCCCCCTTGCACCAGAGGCGACGCGAAGGGCTCCTGTTGCCGCCCTGCTAGCGCCCTCCTGCCTGGCGTCTGTGTGTGCCATCAAGGCCCGTAACGAGCTTGCTGGTTTCAGGCAGCTATTAATTAAGAGGCGGGCGCCTTCCAGTGCAGGTTTATGACTGGGTCTCAGGCCTCCAACCCGGAAACCCGGCTCCCGGCCAGCCCTGGGAGGGGTGGGGGCCGTCATCGCAGCCGGGGACGCCGGCGCTTACCCAACAGCGGCGTCCAGGACCACGGTGACGGGGACGTTGAGGTGGCACAGGGCTTTGGCCATTTTCTTACTGCAAATGACATTTTGAGAACATCAGCTAAAACCCAAGAAAGTTCCAGAGGGAAGTATGACGAGTCACGGAGCTGATGAAAAAACTGCTGATCTCTGACTGAGCTGCTAGGTCACCCCTGGGGCCTGCACTGCGACCCATTGTGCCTCGTGGCTTTCCCCAGGTGGGAACTGGCAGGCTGGCAGCCGGGACGCGGCGGGTCGGGGCACGCCCTGGCTCCTTGCAATGGCCTCTAGCCCACAGTCCGCCCTTAGGATGACTGCCGGGCGCAGGCCCCAGTGCGGAGGTACTTGCCCGGACAAGTCCGGCTGCGACTCAGTGATGTACACACTGAAGCGCTTCTTGGCCGCCACGGCCGCTTCCAGGACCCTCAGGACCACTCTGGAGTAGGCGTGGGTCAGGATCCTCTGTGGACGAGAACACTCTGTCAGGGGCGGCCCGACGCCCCCTCCCTCCCCCGCCCCGGGCACTCCAGGTGCACGCAGTGTCTCATGCTCAGGAGCGGGTGACGCAGAAGGAAGTGTGCTGGTGGCAAGAAGCGTCTTACGAGCCCTGGGCCGGGCGACCGCCTTCACTTGCAGCTCCTCGCTCCTCCCTGGTCAACACTTGGCAGCTGTGCATCCGCCACAGCATTGAAATGAGGTTCAGAAAAACCTCAACCCAGGGCTACGCTCTGCCAGGAAGACGGCAGCATCAGCCAGTGACGGGAGCTGCTCTGTGTCTATTTTGTACCAACTTAGCACAAACCCAATAACAAACACTTCCTTAAGGCATCTCATTAAATCAAGGCTCATCCACTCTGTCCCAGTGTTTTTCTCTGCCTGCTTAAAGTGACAACCATCTATGGCCGTATCTACATTTATGTCGTGCCTACACGTGCCAGGCCTAGCGCACAGTCCTTGCACATACCACCTGGTTACCTCACAACAACCCGGCGAGGTAGGTGCTGTGATCCTGCTGATTTAGCAACGAGTGCGCTGCAGCACAGAGGGGTTACACCGCGGAAGGGGCAGAGGCAGGAATTCACCCGCGAGTCGTCAGTCCAAAGCCCTCGCTCCCCGTTACCATACTGGTGGTATCTACTCACCGCCCCGTCTTTGATGAACGTGTGGCACAGATCTGCAATTTTACTTCTCGACAGTGATATTCTCCTGAGAAAAAGCTCGCCCCGCTCAATCATGATCTTTTTACATTTGGAGTAATCCTAGGGAGGGAGGAGCCACATGAAGGAAGGGGGCCCAGGCAAAGCGGTGCATGTCTGCCGCCGAACAGCAGCAGATAGGAACGGGGCAGGCGGCTCACCGAGTATTCCAGGGACGCCAGGCTGATGAAGCGCAGGAAGAGCTCCCCGCCCGAGGACACGGCCACGGAGGAGTCCACGCCGCACAGGGTTTCGATGGCTCTGGTGAGATTCGCTCTCAGGCCCTGGATCGTCTCCCCTGGATTGATTACACGAGAAATGTGACGGCCATCTTAGTATCACAGCCCCTCGGTGGGCCTGTCATTCATTCACTCATTCATTCACTCACTCATTCATTCATCCATCCATCCATCTACTCTGCACAGTTATGCTAGTCTAGATGCCAGAGGTACATCAGTGACCAAGACAGACAGGTCCCTGCTCTGATGAACTCTCTCCAGGGGAAGAGGCAGCAGAGAAACAAGTTCCCAGCGAAACAGGGAAATTCATTACAGAGTGTAACGAGGACGGGAAAGAGAAACATGACAGGAAAGTGAGCGGAATGGCTTCTTGGAGTGGGGGCCCTTTAAGAGGGAAGGATCCAGCTGCATAAAGATCCAGTGGGAAAGGTCCAGGGACGGACCCCAACAATGCAAAGGCCACGAGGTGGGCACAAACCAGGTCTGAGAGGCCAGCACGGCCAACGCGCAGGTAGAGAGAGAGCGAGCACGGAGGACATTAAGCAGCCGCGGCAGGTGAGGACCAGGTGTTTGGATGTTACTGGAAGCACAGGGAGACACTGGAGGTCGTCCTGGAGACAGGTGTCTCCTGGCCAGCCCCTCGGATCAAAGAAGGCTTATCATTTCCCTTTCACAAGATATCACGCTACACCCACGTGCTCACCACTGGAATGCCTGAACTGGCAGGCAATCGGGTGAACAGATTTACTGCCAGAATTTACTCTAGAACGTTCTCTGTGGCATCTGCAGAGCATCTGGCACCGGACAGCTCTATGCACAACTGGAAAGCTGACCTACTGCTGTGATCTAAGCTTCACGGGGACTTGGAGAGAGAACGGTCCCTCCGGATTCAAAGTCTATTTCATCTGTGAGAGGGAACCCGTCTAACAGTAGTAACTTGCGGGCTCCCTCCAGGGTAAAAGGAAGGCTGCAGTGAAGGGAGAGGCTGAGCTTGGGGTGACAGCACCTCACGCAGGGACACGTCTCTCTCACTCTCTCCGCCTCTCACAGTTGTCAGGAGACTGTCCTGGGGCCGGTGTGTGCGGGGTGACCCTCACCGGTGTCGCGCTTCAAGAACTCCAGCAGGGTCCGAATGGCAGCCACGGCCGAGGCCATGTCGGGATCTTCTTTCATCTGAGACTTGAAGTACTCGATTAACTCTGGGGAGAGAGGAAAAAGTGACCCACCAAATGCACTGAGCGGGGCGTGAGGCAGAGCCTGTCAACATGGTTCACCTGAAACATTTTCTTTCCGAGGGGCTTGGCTTTCAGGGGAGTAACGGTCAATGGGAGTACGGACGATGCTTAGTGGTCCTTCTCCCTCTTATCCGAGACCCCACGTCCGGAGAGAGCCCCAGCCGACCACCTTGTCAGCGTCTCCCGTCCCCTCCCTGCAGCTAGGTCTGTGCTAGGCCAAGCCGATTCAATGCAGGCTTATTCACGTGCAGGTAGGGGGCCACCACCTTTTATCTGCTTAACGTGAAAATTAAATGTATAATAGTTTGCCCTTGCGTTTCCCTTAATAAAACACTGTGATAAGCACACTAGGTGAGCACATCAGACACGCCTGATTCTTCCAGGCCGGAGTCATTCCTACTCCACATGTGGGGAGGTCAGGACTGCGAAGGCCGCACGTTCAGGAAGCGGGGGAGCGGGGTGTCTGCGGGTTCTCAGGGCCCATCCCCCGGACACAGGACCACGAGAGGGACCAGAGGAACCACATCCAGCCGAGCAGCCCGGGCGTGCGAGGTGCAGGGACCCCCGCGCGGCTCCGTTTTGGTCCCGGCCCGACTCACCCTTGTCGTCCATGGTGCCCTCCGGACCGCGGAGCCCGAGGGCCCGGAGCCGCCCGTGCTGCCCGCTGGCGTCCCGCGACCGCGCCGGCGCCGAAGCTCAGAGGCTGACAGCGCGCGGCGCCGCTCCGCACTCCACTTCCGGCGCGCTGGGGGCGGGGCCGGGGGTACTGCGCCGGGTCGGGGCCCACCGCCTGGCGCGTCACTCGGAGGCGCCGGAAGTGGACGCGCCCCGCATCCGGGATGCTCCCTTGACTTCCGGTGGCTCTGCGCCGAGGGATCCCAGGCCACCATGGTCTCGGACGGTGAGGGTCGCGCGGGTTGGGGGACCGGGGACCGGCCAGGTGGCCGTGCGGTGTGGGCTGGCGGCGCCCGCGTGGTCCTCAGAGCGGCAGCGAGTGTGTTCCCTCGGGAGCTGCTCTCGGTTCCCCCCTGCGGGCCGGGCCCTGTGTGCCGTGCGCGCTGAGGAAGCGCAGCCGCGAGCCGGCAGGACGGGCCCGTGCGGAGGCTGCGGCCCGCGGGAGAGGCCGACAAGAGGCCGGTGAATGGGCGCGGGCTCGCTCAGGGCCACGGCGCTTAGACGTGTAATCCCAGCGCTGCCCGGTCACAGGCACGGAAAGGCCTGCAGGGTGTGAGCTCTTCCCTGTCCCGGGGCTCATGTTTTTTTATTTTTGTTCATATTTTCAGAAGATGAGTTGAATCTTCTAGTTATTATAGTTGATACCAACCCAATTTGGTGGGGGAAGCAAGCATTAAAGGAATCCCAGGTAAGATTGCTCGAGGGGGCCTTTGGGTAATGGTAGTTTAGCAGTATGTGTTTATATTGCTTTAAAAAAAATAGCTTGAATCAGGTATTTATATACCATAAAACTCACCCATTTTAACGTACAATTGGGTGATTTTCAGTAAAACCCACAGCAGAGTTGTGTACCCAGGACCACAGTCCTGTTCTTTCATTTGTTTAGTCCTCATCTCAGCACGGAGGGTTGCGGGCTGGAGGAGAAGTCTTTACATATTCTGGACACAAGTCCTCTATCGGATACATGATTTACAAATATCTTCTCTTGGCCTGTGGCTTTGTGGCTTGTCTTTTCGTTTAAAACAGCTTTATCGGGATAGAATGGACAGGCAATGAGCTGTCTTTAACGTGTTCAGTTTGACATGTTTTCACATATGTACACATTCATGAGGTTATCGCTACAATGAAAATGAGGGGCCTATAGATCCATCAGCCCCGGGAAGTGTCCTCATGCGCCTTTGTAATCGACCCCTCCCCGCCTCTCTGCCTGTCCCCCCCCCCCCCCCCCAGGCACCCCCTGCTCTGTTTTCTGTTGCTTGATCAGTTTGCATTTCCTGGGTCTCTACATGAATAGAACCAAACAGTACGTACGGGGGAGTTTGGGTCTGGCTTCTTTATTCCGCATCATCATTCTGAGCCTTGTCCATGTTGTTACCTGTCCCGGTAGCTCAGTTCCTTTGGTTGCTGCATAGTATTCCATGGCCGGGTAGACCGCACATCCCCGCGTGGTACATTATTCCTCTGCAGAAAAAGTGGCTCATCTTGAACTCTCGTCACTGGTATATAAGAAGGCCTTTCGCCTTTCACTTTTGCTCACAGTCATTACTTTTGCCATCTGGAAATTTTAATAGGTTTCTTTGATTTTTAAAAAATAAAGTGAACTTAACCAGCATTTTATTTTTCCGCCTGAAAGTATTTTTGATGAACTCAGTGATTTGAAGAGCTCATGTAGGGGTGTGCAGAGTTAATTGACCTTTCTTCCTCTTTCAATAGTTCACGTTATCGAAATGCATAGACGCAGTGATGGTGCTGGGAAATTCTCACTTATTCATGAACCGGTCCAACAGACTCGCGGTGATAGCGAGTCACATTCAGGAAAGGTAGGACCGCCAGGGTGTTCTTCAAGTTCGTGGGACTTGCATGGCAGTTGCGTGTCCTGTGCCTACTGTATGTCGCACTGACTTTTTTCTGTATCCGTGAACAGTACTCACAACATCAAGGAGCCGCACATGCACACCTGGAGAGTGTGGGCATTGACTGCCTCCCTAGCTGGTGTCCAGTAGAGCTGGTGTGCAGTAGAGCTGGGCAGTGCTCGTCTCACTTACACCTTCACCTTGTGCTCTGGGCAGAAAGGAGCATCATCAGATGGGCCAGCAGCTCCCGTCACTGCTCTCCTGGCGGGCCTGCCCCCGGGGCGGGGAGAGCGCAGGGACTCCACTTTCCCTTCAGCCAGCCCAGCTCCTGGTCACCTTTCACTCCCAGTGTGACCTCTGCACGCCTCTGGGTGTGATTCCGGTGTTTATAAGTGAGGGCTTTTCTTACAAATTGGCTCTTTAACCCACTCCAGCTCCGCCATCTGCTGCTGGGCTGAAGAAACAGTGACCCTTCCTAACACTGGTGCCAACACCTGTCTGTGTGGCCAATAGAGCTGCAGCGGGTATGCAAATAGGGCCATGTGCCAGCAGAGATTCTCATGAGTAATTCTGACCCTGTGTACTTGTCATGTGACACACGGACTGTGGAATCCAGTCCCATGCGAGACGAGGCTCCTCTGTGATTGGTGAAGTGTCTCTCACAGTAGGCGGGACTCTTGTTTACCCACGTGTTTCATGAGGTCGGTGGCCGGTTGTCAGGCCGCTTGGTTCTCGGGGCTCATTCCTTGGGTGTGTGGAGAGAACCCACAGGCCACCACCCGAGTGCTCCCCTCCCGTCGTCGCCAGCGTCCTTCAGAATCAGGAGAGAGGACACCTATCTGATTAAGATGTCACTCAGAGCAGTGACGGGCTAAGTCAGTGGTTCTCCACCTTCCTAATGGGGAGAGGGAGAGAGAGAGAAACATCCATGATGAGAGAGAATCATGGATCTGGTGCCTCCTGCACACCCCCCACTGAGGATCGAGCCTGCAACCCCGGCCTGTGCCCTGGACCAGAATCGAACCCGGGACTTCAGTCTGCAGGCCGACGCTTTATCCACTGAGCCACACCAGTGAGGGCTATACATTTTGTTTTCTTTTAAATGGAATTGATTATAGATCTTGTGATCCAGAGTTAATGTGGCTTTTGTGTGTTTTCTCTGCTGAATGTCACCCTGTCTAGGGAGGGGGCTGCGTCCTGGTGTAATGAGGCTTTTCCCACCGTTTCAGCCGATTCCTGTACCCTGGGAAGAATGGGCGACTCGGAGACTTCTTCGGGGACCCTGGCAACCCCGCTTCTGAATATAACCCCTCGGGGAGCAAAGACGGGAAGTACGAGCTGTTGACAGCAGCAAATGAAGTCATTGTGGAGGAGATCAAGGATCTGATGACCAAGAGTAAGAGCTTTTTTTCCTCCATTGTTGTTATTTTGCAAAGGGAGTTGAACATGGGGGCCCTGAGATCCAAGGATTTGAGGTTCTTGGTGCTGCTACTTGCCGTTTGTTAATGTCTGTGCACCATTTCCCTGACGCTGCAGCCTGGCACTGCCCTGCCTCCGCCTCTTGAAGCACACTCTTCGGCTCCTAAGACTGTCCTGTTGATCTGGTTTTCCTCTTTTTTGGACCATTTTTCCTTCTATTTATGACTTTTCCTTAAAATACATATTTTCTATTTTGTTTAAAATGTTATTTTCATTCATGAAGAAGAATACTCTGGTTTCATAATGATTTTAGTTCAAGAAAATGCCAAGAAATTCCCTTCTTAATGCTTCTTCTTGTTACTTATAGGTGACATAAAGGGGCAGCACACAGAACCTCTGCTGGCAGGGTCCCTCGCCAAAGCTCTGTGCTGTATCCTTGGGGTGTGCTCATTCGCGGTGTCTTCTGGGATAGACGTGTCTTCCTGGGGATGTCGCTTGGACCCTGTGCCCACGTGAACGAAGGCTGATCCTTGCAAAGCGATGGTTGGCAGTGTTTGTGAACAAGCTGGGAAAACTCAAAGTGGGAAGAATGGGTGAACGCCAGTGCTTTTTTTTATATGTAGAGAGAAACATCGACGTGTTGTTCCACTTACTCATGCATTCATTGGTTGCTTCTTGTACGTGCCCTGACCGGGGATCGAACCCGCAACCTCGGTGTATCGGGATGACGCTCTCACCACCGGAGCTCCGGCCAGGGCCTGCTCACAATCCTTCAGGGCACGTCCTTGCTTCCTCGCTTCTTAGTTAGGCAGACTGGGGAGTTGGTGTTTTGTTTTTTCATCTCTTTTTCATTTCTATTGGATGATAAAAGCCACTCACTGACCCGACGCTCAGTGAGCGAGCAGCTGTTGCTCCACAGGCCAGGCCAGCGGGTTACTTTGCGTTTAGCATGGGGTCCGCAACCCCTCCAAGCATTTCGATGTTGTCTGTTTGTGTGATGTTCTCCCAAAATTAAGCCCTTGAATTTGCTGGGGACAGTATTGAGTGATTGCTCTGTTTCGGACTTTGAGGGTGGTGGCTGAGCCCTGTGTGTGGTCTTCAGGTTCCAGATCCCCCCTGACTGGCTGGCTGGCTGACTGGTCCCAGGGTTCAACTCTGGGGGGTGTGGGTCATCATACAACAGTCCGTGGTGGTCATTTCCATTTTCTGGCACAAAGATACTTTGGAAACCCCTAGTCCTTCGGTTTGTGTCTATCACGGTAAAGGGAACAGGTCTCTCTCCATCTGGGGATGCTGGTTTATTAACTGAAATGTGAGGTTATTTGTCTGTTTACTATGAATATTGATGAAAGTAAAAGATACTTTAAAATTCCTTAATGCTAAGAAAATAAGACATCCACAGGATGAACAAGGAGGTTAAAGGTAGGAGCCTACGTTTCCTATGAGACTGACACTTCCTTCACTACTGTAACTTGGTGGGCTGCGTGGAGTTGGTTAGAAAACCTTACGACAGGCCTGATAAGCCTCAGTTCCATGGTCGCCTGCGTTCCTCTCTTTACAGACAATCAGGAGATGAAGTCCAGGATACTGGTGAGAATTGTGACGTGAATCCTGTGCTTGTGTTTATGCTTATGTCTGCCTTCGGCAGCTGGGGGTGGTTGCCCTCCCGCGTGGCGTCACTGATGGGGATGGAATAGTGCGGCTCTCCCGGGGCAGGTGGTTGTCAGGGTGGAATGGGCAGCCTCACTGATTTCAGGAGCTCATCCCGGAGAATCCGTTAGCACTGTCTGCACCGAGCCTTGCAGGCCGCTTCAGCGTTCCCTGCAGGGACTTGGGTAAATAGCGGAAGTCAGCTGAGTTGGCAGGAAGGACATAGACGGCCTAAGAAGCAGGTCGCAGCACACTGGATGGAGGACTGTCCATGAGTGTGTATGCGGTGGTGCGAGTGTATGACGTGCCGTAGCTGCTCTCCAGAAACTTAGCAAGGACTGTCCCTGGAGTGGCGGGGGGGGCGGGGGGTTGTTACCGAGGATGGCTAGTCAGACAGTGAGAAAGGCGCTGTCGGCTGAGCTTGCAGGGTAGCGGGACCTCCCGGGGGGAGGGGGATGCGCCTGCAGGTCCTGACGGTCTGTGACTTCAGGTGATCAAGGCCGCGGAAGACAGCGCCCTGCAGTACATGAACTTCATGAATGTCATCTTCGCGGCGCAGAAGCAGGTGAGCGCACGCCCTTCCTTTCCGGACGCTCACTTCGTAATGGGGAACTACTTTCTTTTTCTTAATGACCCACTGAGGGAGGTTTTCTGACTAAACAGCCTTACGAATGGAGTAGGAATCTGGAGTCCATAGTTCATACAATCATTTGAGTCCTGGGCCCCTTGAGACTGAGCCCCAGAAAGACGTGCACTCAAACAGTGTGAATGCAGTTTCAGGGTGTTCATGCGCCCCATTGGGCCCATCCGAGGACCCAGGCTAAGAGTCTCTGGCTTTACAGAGTGCTACATGCCTTGATGAATTGTCACTAATACACGTCACTTTCTCCTTTGATGTGTTAAAACTTCTGTTATAATCTAAATGCCTGTTCTCCATTTGGGAGTAACCACGTGAGGTAGTGAAAAGACCAGGGGCCTTGTGGACAGGCCACCGAGGGCCGACCCGCTGCCTCCCCCGGCTCCATGACCACAGCCTGGCCGGCCTGGGCGGCAGTATGCTAATTGGATGTCTGCCTCGCACAGTTATGCATGTTAAATAAGCCATTTCAGGAGTAGAGGTTGGCACATAGATCCTGAGTATAAAGCAGTCATTGTCATAATTCCTGTAATGTTTTCGGAATATTCATTTCAGAATATTTTGATCGATGCCTGTGTTTTAGACTCCGATTCAGGACTCCTCCAACAGGTACGTTTTAGCTGAATGCTTGGTGTTGGTTATGAAAGGGGGTGTGTTCTGTTCCTATTGTTCCATGCCTTTCACTGACCGTCACACATTTTTGGGGATTAGCCTGTGTGACAGTATAGATTAGAGAGCGAACATTTCTCTGGCCCCTTCAAACTTTCTATTTTACATAATAACTCGATTGACTTTGGAAAAGTGATTCACACATTAAAACAAATATAAGCAACACAGAAAAGTATTTTTTAAAAAGGTTAAAAAAAATCCCTTCAAATGCTATTATTCGAAAGTTACCATTGTTAATACTTGGTGAAGAGAATGATTGATCTCTGTGTATATAGATATAGATTTGTAGGAAGAGGAAGGGAGAGGGGGAGAGAGAGAAACATTGATGTGAGAGCCAAACATTCATTGGCTGCCTACTGGGGATTGAGCCTACAACTCAGGCATGTGCTCAGGAATCGTCCCTTTCGGAGCATGGGACGACGCCCAACCACCTGAGCCACCTGAGTTAATTGTATGGCGTGAATTGTATCTCAGAGTTGTTGTTTTAAAAACATAATGACTGAATAAACGTGGCAAGAATGAAGTCCACCAGCAGCAAACAAACAGAAGGAAGGGTGGAAGGTGTGAGCCAAGGGCAAGAGGAAGCCGCGTGCACATCCCGGAAGGAAGCGGCAGTTCTGGTCCGTGCTCTGGGAAACACTGCTCTCACTCCGCTATGTCGTCCTCCCCGTTGGGAGACCTGCAGCACGTCCCCCTGGAAAAGCGAAGTGCGTGCTGCTTCGGCAGGGGCCCTGGTGTGTCTTGCAGGCTTGTGACATCACAGGGGGCCTGTACTTGAAGGTGCCGCAGATGCCCTCCCTCCTGCAGTACCTGCTGGTAAGGAGCCGTGAAGGTGCGCCTGGCACCTGAGACCCGTCTCCTGGGGAACGAATGGGCGCAGATGGCGGGTGCCAGTCATTGGAGGAAAGGACGAAAGGGGTGTCAGAGGGGTCTCGAAGCTGAGAAGGGGGGTGCTTCCCATAGTCTTTGAACCCTGCAAGCCGTGTGCAGAGTTGTGTGCCTGCCTGTTTGCGGAGTGGTGCTTGTATGTGGAAGGGCTCAGTAATTGCTGAGTGAATACTAAAAAGGCTTTTTATTTTATTTTATTTTTTCAGTGGGTCTTTCTTCCTGATCAGGACCAGAGATCTCAGTTAACCCTCCCTCCCCCAATTCACGTGGACTACCGGGCCGCCTGCTTCTGCCACCGCAACCTCATCGAGATCGGCTACGTCTGTTCTGTGTGCTTGTCGAGTAAGTTCACGGCCGAGGCGGTTCCTTCTTGCCATGTCGCGGGAGGCCAGAGAGTGTCTCCACGGTGTGGTTTTCAGCCATCCTGGCTTTTCTTTGTTCTCTGCATTTACAGTATTCTGCAACTTCAGCCCCATCTGTACTACCTGCGAGTGAGTATCTTCGGGGTTGGGTGGCTGGCTCCCCGCCCGCGGCAGAGAGTTCGCGAGTTAAAGGGCGTCTTGCTCCCTGTGTCGTTCCAGGACGGCCTTTAAGATTTCCCTGCCTCCGGTGCTGAAGGCCAAGAAAAAGAAACTGAAAGTGTCTGCGTGATGGCCGAGCTTTCCCACCTCCCAGAGCTGCCTGTGGAAACGGGAGGGGGAGGGAAGTCTTTGTAAGGAGGCTCCGAGAAATCCAGCGACGTGTAAGAATTCCTAACGCGGCTCCTTACAGGATGCAGTCCTAAAAGATCACCCTCACCCTGTGGGGCACTGCTGTGCGTGGGGAGCCCTTCTCTGCAGCGTCCATCCCTAGAATGCTTCCAGAAGGTTCTGTCCAGACAGGGAAAAGCGCACATTTGTGACTTTTTAAACTGGACGATCACGGGTCACATCAGCCTGTCCTGACTGGACGTAGGCTTTAGAGCGTCTTACTGTCAAGCGTTGTTACAGGGGGAATTGGAACAGTTTCAGAAAAGGTGAGTGAGGGCCTAATCAACGTGCACCGCCTTACATACTTGGTCCACTTTCCGATCCTTGTCTGCATGGAGCTTCAGCCTCAGGTACTTGCAGGTACTCAGTCCTCTGTGTGACGTCGCACGTTTGGACAGCGACACCCAAATAATAACAGTTTGTCTCGGAATCACTGCGAAGTGGCTTTACATGAGTCAGGCGAGTGATGCAGGAGTCTGGTGGCAACTTGTTCAAAAGCAGTTGTGTGAAAAGGTCATTTGTGAGCCCTGATGTCTGGCTTGTGAGGGGTACTACAGGGTTAGGGGGATGGATTTTTTATAGTGTCACCCGCAGACTGAAGCCTTTCTTTTTAACCAAGGTAAGAAATAAAAGTATTAACACAGGCTAACTGATCTCTAGAAGCTTGGGACTTAATACTGAAACTTTCTGTCGGTTCAAACAAAAAAATATTTGTAATTTCAGCAATAAAAATTGTATTTTTTCCGTGTGACCTTGACGTTATTAAGTCCTTTTAAATTCCAGCATAGTGTGGGAAGGGTTTTCGGGAACAGTGGCTGATTTGGTTTGTTTTTAAAAGTATGTTGCCAAGGGGGACATCTGTAATATTTCAACAACAAAAAAGCATGTTGACAAATTGTGTATCCAGTCTTGTACACAGATAAGATTTAAATTTTCTCTTTATACCATCTCGGAAGCTCAATCTCATTTAAGTAACTTGTGGTATTTGGTTAGATTATTTCAGGTGGGTTTTGTATTCTGGACTTAGGATTTTCTTAACTACACAAAGATTTTTGTGATAACTTTGAAAGTATTTGTTAATTCTTGAGTTTGAGAATCTCTTTAAAAATAATATTTAATATTCATAGCCTCATTAAGTGTAATGGAAATCCCTATTTTAAGTCTAGGAAAGAAAGCATTGTATATCTAAAAGGATAATTTCAAGTTTTGATAAGATTAATTTTCACTGGAAATGTTTTTATATACTGTTTTAGTTCTGTTTTATTTTTAATGGTTGTGTTTATGGTTTATTTTATATAAATTTTTATAATAAAATAATTTAAACTTTATTATTTTCTTGAGTTATTTTCTCTTACTCAGTGTTTATTTCATGCTTATTCAACTCTGCGTCAGATGTGTACTTTTTAACTGGATTTGGTCAAATACCACATTTTTATTCATTTCTGAAGAGCTTTAATTTCAAATCTTGCCAAAGTTATTTGTGAAAATGCGGTTACATTTTTGCCAGGCTGAATTCTGGTGCTTCTGCATCTGTCCTAATGGGGGGCAAAACCATTCAGTGTGGTTTGATGCAGCCTGCTTTCGGGGTGCTGAGACCTTCAAAACTGGGAGAACAGTAAAAACGCAGTCATGGCCACGCAGCCGCACCCCCTTCAGGTCCGTCCCATTAGAATGAAGGGCGTTACGGGGCGTGTTTGGAAGCCAGTGTCTTGGGGCTCGCTCTGCGGCGAGGGGACCGACCGGGCGTGGAAACTCCGGGTTTTAGGTTCCCGATCCTTCAGGTGCGCGCAAGGCTCGTGGGCGGGGCCAGAGTGCGGTGGGCGGGGCCCGGGCGCTGGGGCCGGGGGCGGGCTCTCTGTCTCTGGTCCAATCCCGGCGCGACGCTCCGCAGGCCGGCGGCCGATTGGTGGTTGCCATAGCTCCCGGCGTCCGCTTGACAAGATGGCGGCGGAGGGGCGACGCGGGGCTCGGCGCGGCCTCCGGGCGCTTCCCGGCTTCTGAGGCGGCGCGGCTGGGGCTGCGGGCCCGGCGAGGGCCCGGCCATGGGCTCGCCACCGCCGGCCGCTCTGCTCCTGGGGCTCCTCCTTGTGCTGGGCGCCCTGAGGCCGCTGCGGGGGGACCCGGGTGTGTACGGGCAGGGCCTGCAGGGCCGGGCGGGGAGGCGGGCGTCTCAGGGGCCAGCCCCGCAGCCCCCAAGCGGGCGGGGAGCACCCGCGCAGGCACGGCCTCGGGGGCGACTCACTCCTCCCTGCCCCGCCTCTCGCCCAGTCTTCCTCCCGGCTTTCATCCGCGCGTCTGGCCCCGTGGTCAGCGCGTCCCTGGTCGGAGCCACCGAGGACGTGGCCGTGTCCCTGTCGCTGCTGCAGGACCAGGCGGGTAAAGTGTCCGGCGCTTCCGGTGGGCAGGGTGGGTATTGGAGCGGACACTGGGGAGGGGGCTCCCCGGGGGTCCCCTGTGGCTGTCCACTTGCGAAGTCGGGATGGGGAAGGGGTATGGGGAGGGGGAGGGGGAGGAGGGAGGAGGGAGGGGAATGGGAGATGGGGGTGGGGATGGGGGATGGGGATGGGGATGGGAGGGAGGAGGGGGAGGAGGGAGGAGAATGGGAGATGGGGAGGGGGAAGAAGGATGGGGGAAGGGGGATGGGGATGGGGATGGGTGAAGGCGGATGGGAATGAGGGAGGGGGAGGGGATGGGAGGGGGAGGGGGTATGGCTGATGTGGACAGAGAGGACCCCACGGGAAGGCCTGCGGTCACAGTGCCTGGCATTGACCTAGTCGTCAGGATAAAAACAGTCATGTATTCTAGTCCCATTAGACAGATGGAGACACTGAGGTTCAGAGAGGCCGTCACTTGCCCGAAGTCATGCAGCTTTTAAGGGCCAGGCCCGGGCTGGGCGAGGGATTCCATCCATCTCAGTATTTTTACTGATTTCAGAGAGGAAGGGAAAGGGAGCGAGAGATAGAAACATCCATGATGAGAGAGAATGATAGATCGGCTGCCTCCTGCACGCTCCACACCGGGGACTGAGTCTGCAACCCAGGCCTGTGCCCTGACCGGAATTGAACCCGGGACTCTTCAGTCTGTAGGCGATGCTCTATCCACTGAGCCAAACCAGCTAGGGCATCTCACTTGCCCAAAGTCATGCAGCTTTTAAGGGCCAGGCCCGGGCTGGGCGAGGGATTCCATCCACCCTCAGCCCTGGGCGACACGGCCCTGCATGCTCTCCTCCTGCAGGATCCTTGCCAGCTCCCACGTGCGGCGTGCTGAACAACGACACGGGAGACTGGAGTTTGACTGTGACCCCCAGTGTGGTAAGGCCAGGGGTGCAACCTCCTCGTAGCAGCCTCGAAACTCACGTGTGGTGCTCTCTTACTTGGACGAGGCCCAGCGGTGTCGGTGCCGGAAATACCGTCCAGCTGTGGGCTGTCAGGTCTAGCAGGCACCCATCCCGCCTGCAGGTCCTCACCCTGGGGCTCGGGGCCCTTGGAAATGGTGTGTGAAACCCTATGGGGGGGGTGCGTTTTCTCAGGAGAGGGGTGCCAGCTCCATCAAGTTATCGATTCTGTGACTCAAAAAAGCTTTCTAACCACTGACCTCATCCAGCCCTTCCATTTAGTTCACGTTTGGTGGAGTGCCCAGTATGTGCAAGGCGTCAGCCCTAGGGTTTGTTTATTTTTATTTTTTAATGTATTTTTACTGATTTCAGAGAGGAAGGGAAAGGGAGCGAGAGATAGAAACATCCATGATGAGAGAGAATGATAGATCGGCTGCCTCCTGCACGCTCCACACCGGGGACTGAGTCTGCAACCCAGGCCTGTGCCCTGACCGGAATTGAACCCGGGACCCTTCAGTCTGTAGGCGATGCTCTATCCACTGAGCCAAACCAGCTAGGGCAACTCTAGGGTTTATAGAGGATGAGAAAGACAGACTTTGCACCCCAGGTACTGTTTTCAGTACTTTTTAAAAAAATTTTAAATTTGTTTCATGTTTTCATCTTGCGCTGCTGGGATGCTAAATTAAAACGGGGCTAGACAGACCGCGTTAATTTCCCGACCCGTGTTGAGTTTCTGCGCGTGTGCGAACGCTGCTTCCTGTTATGGTCCCTGGGAGGCTGGGAACCGGGTTTGCATGTGGCCAGAGGTTGGGGGTGGGACAGAACGGAGTCAGGGCCTCTTGGTGGACAGTCCTCCTGTAAAGTGAGCCGAGGCGGAGGGGTGGTGGTGTGTTTTCCGGGAGGTGTTCTTACAGTCGCGGGTGCTGAAGGGGACAGCGATCTGTTTCCTTCCAGAACGCGTTGGACCTGACGGTGAGGCTGAAGAGGGCTCCGCCGTCCTGTTCCTCCAACGAGACTGGCTCCTTCTCCGAGTCCCCATGCATCGTCCAGACCCTCCTGGTGTCAGCGTCCCGAAATTCGGCCTGTTTAGCACATCTGCTCATTCAAGTGGAGATTTATGCCAACTCTTCTCTGGCCCACAGTGCCTCAGGCAAGTGGAGGCTTTTTTTTTGGTTTTTAATCTGCATCTAAAGATATGCTTGTATTGTGTTTTTTAAATTTTCTTTTTTAGAGAGAAAAAGGGAGAGAGAGACGTTGGTGTGAGAAAGAGAGAGAGAGAGAAGAGAGACATTGATGTGAGAAAGAAACCTCAATTGGTTGCCTCCTGTACATGCCCCGGCCGGGGACTGAACCCGCAGCCTGGGCCTGCGCCCTGACAGGGGTTTGGGATGATGTTCCGACCGACTGAGCCCCACGGCCAGGGTGCCCTTCTGTACCTTTTAAAAAACAGCATGACGTCATCAAACAGTAGCATCATTGATCATGAGTCAATTAATTTAAATATAAATTGGAGATTGTTCCATGTGAATACACCTAGCTTCGCCTCGTTCTTTTAACGGCCGCATAATATTCCCTTGTGTGAATACACCGTCAATCGATCTCTTGGTGACGGCGCGCGAGCCATTTCAGCTTCTGTTGCGGTAACTGGTGCCGACAGCAGGCATCAGGGGGAGATGGTCCTGTTTTCTCCCTCCCACGTGATGGCAGCGTTCTGAGGACGAAGAGGTGCTGGTGTTGACGGGTCCACGTGCATATTGTCTGACGTGTGGGTTTTCGCTGTGTCTTACGCACGGCTCACGTCGGGGACCCCTCGCTGGGAGTGTTGGGAGTGAGGGTCTGGGGACCAGTCACTTGGCTTTCTGTCAGTGTCAGAGCGTGGCAGTGCTTGTCGGGGGTTCCTGGCTGAGCTTCTCGGCGTGTTCTTTGCAGAGAACGTGACGGCCGTCCCCGACCCGGTGCACCAGCCTCTGGGCCTGTGTCCCTGCAACCTAACCGCCGGGGCCTGCGACGTCCGCTGCTGCTGCGACCAGGTGCGCGCACGCTCTGCTGCTCTTCTTCCTTTAAAATACGTTTTTACTGATTTTGCAGAGAGAGGAAGGGAGCGGGAGAGAGAGAGGAACGTGGATGAGAAATGCCAACATCCATGGGCTGCCTCCCGCGAGCCCACAACCCAGGCACGTGCCCTGACGGGGAATCAAACCTGCACCCTCCTGGTGCTCCCTGCCCTTGTCTGTTTTCTTCCCAGGAATGCTCGTCCAATGTCACCGCGCTCTTCAGAGAGTCCTGTCTCACCGGCGTGTTTGGGGGGGACGTTAGCCCTCCTTTCGATCAGCTCTGTTCCACGCGGAGGCCGCCCGGGGCCCCCGGCTGGTTTCCCTTCCTGTGCGTGCAGTCCTCGCTGGCCAACTCGCCCTTCCTCGGTTACTTCCACCACGGGGCTGTGTGAGTGTCCCCCCCAGCTGCTGGGGAGGGCGCTGCTCTCGGGGCCGGGGGTCGGGGGGCCACGCCACGTGGGCCCCGGAATGGGAATGTGGGTCATAGTTTTCACGCGATCTCCAAAGGCAAGGAGCTTAAATGATCCAGCTCTCGACTCCGTTCCAGACCCCAGTTAGTCAGTTTATTCCGTGTCAGAAAGAGTCGGGCCTCCTGGGAAAGAAATTGATGGATGCAGCACCACGTTCGTAGTGACGATCGGGGATGGGGGGCTCACCGGGGACTTTAACTTTCCTAGCCTTCAGGGATTGTTCACATTTTACAACATTATTGTTATTGTTGAAGTGAAATCCATGTGACATACAATTAACCATTAACCACTTTAAAGTGTACAATTCAGTGGCATTTAGTACAAATATCATTTTGGTAATTAAAAAAGTAAAGAAGCCCAGCTGGTGTGGCTCAGTGGCTGAGTGTCGACCTATGAACCAGGAGGTCACGGGTTCAATTCCCTGTCAGGGCACAGGCCCGGGTTGGGGCTCAATCCCCAGTGGGGGGCATGCAGGAGGCAGCTGATCAGTGATTCTCTCTCATCATGGATGTTTCTATCTCCCCCTCTCCCTTCCTCTCTGAGATTAACAGAAAAAAAGAGCAAAGAATAAAATGCCAGTGAGCAGTGGGTCTGGCAGGCAGGAGCTGAAAGTGTTAGTTAGTGACATCTTCCTTGTTGACTCCCAGGTCCTCGAGGCCGCACGCCGCCGCCTTTGATGCGTATCTGCACACGGAGCCGAAGGACATGTCGGACTCGGGGTACAAACAGGGAGACCCCGTTATGACAGCCGCTCAGGCCTATCTCACTGTCCCTCAGGTACTAAGTTCCAGTGTAATGTGCTGCAGCCTTTTCTCACTGTTTCCCTGTTTTTAATTGAACTGCGATTGCTCTTAGAAATACCCCGTCAGTGACTTATCTCCCCTATGGATCCTCTAGGCCCCCAGCTACGTACGGTGTCTGGATGTGTTTTCATAGTCACTCTTAAATGAGCCGCTACTTGGCTAAATCTCAGCGTGAACTCAACAAAACCAAAAACAGTCTGTAAATTCCCGTCGACGTAACTCATTCTTCACTTCTGTTAGTTTCACAGCCTCTGTTATTTTTTATTTATTTTTAAAAATCTTTTCTGTGGAGAGTATTACCTAGGTCCTCCTTTCCCCCATTAACCTCTTCCAGCCGCTCCCGTCCCCCCCACAGCCTCGTCCTAGTGAGCGATCAGTATGCACTTGAACATATTCCAGAATGCTGGAGCATGTTTTAAGGCCATAGAGAGTTTTATTTGAAATCCCCCCTTTTTTAAGTTCAAAATTCTAAGGAAGAAATGTTTGTGGGAACAAACACGGGCGCCTAGAGCCATGTCTGCTGTTCCCATGAGTCCACTTGGCGGGTTTTAACAGAAGCCTGGAGTGAAGAGGGCGGGGAGTGGCTTTGAGTGTGATCTCCTTTCTGTGAAGGAGATGGAGGGGAGGGGCTTCTTGGTTTCCCCGGAGTAGTTCTCACTGACCAGTCCTCGGCTCCCACACTGACTAGTTCGTTATGGAGGTGTTTGAGTAGTAGTTAGAGTAGACGGGTCAGCTGGTGAGTGGGCCAGCCGGGGAACCAGCAGGGGGCGCGGCCGCGGGAGGACCCTTCTTCGGGCCGGGACATCACCCTGTGTTTTCTGATTAGACCCGGTGATCAGTCTGTTGGTTTCCCCTCGCCCCCAGGTCTCCCTGGCTGGGCAGTGTGTGCGGGATGCCCCGGTGGGATTCCTGCAGAATTTTGACGTTCGCTGCATTACTGACCTTGACGCCTACGGGGAAGCAGGCAGCGTCCTGGACGCCGGGATAAAGGACGGCACTGCGGGAGGTACGCGCCGGTGCGGCCGGGACAAAGCCCGGACCGAGGGGCCAGGTCAGCTCTCAGCCCATGAGAACGGCAGTCACCGCGCCGGGAGCAGCTGGAAGTGTTTGAACTGCCAGCGGGGAAGGCGCCCGCCGAAGGTTAATTCGTGTCTCCCTCAGGCATCGTCATCCCACACGTGGTCTATGAGGAAGCGGCGGACCTGGGCCAGGTCCTCGCCGGCGCAGGTACTCGGTGCCACACGCTGACGTCATTTCCAAGGCATCCGGACGGGAGTGACGTGCAGCCCGAGAGAACTACACTCTGACGCAGTGTCAGGGGCGTCACAATGAGGAAGCCCTCTGCCCCCAGATTGTGTTTGTCCCTGTCCGTCGTCCCTTACCTCACACTCAGCTTGTCACCTTGAACTAGCTCCCCATCCTGGTCGTGGCTCATGTGGGCTCGGGGCCCCTTCTGCTCCTCCGGGTCCGGGAACCAATGTGGTTTTATTGATTTTTAGAGAGAGAAACATTGACCAGAGAGAAGCATCATTGATCAGCTGCCTCCTGCACGCCCCCTACTGGGGATGGAGCCTGCAACCTGGACCTGTGCCCTGAGTGGGGATTGAACCGAAGACCTCTGGGTTCCTGGGTTGACACTCAGCCACTGAGCCCCAATGCCGGGCGCGGGAGAATTCTGGAGGACCGTTTTCACTTCTTGCTTTCACTTCTTACGGCATCGAGTCTTAGTGGAGTGGCCGCAACACGGCAGTGCGCTAGGCAGCCGCCTGCTGAAGCGCTGACACTCTAGGCCAGTGGTGGCGAACCTATGACACGCGTGTCAGAGGTGACACTCGAACTCATTTTTTGGTTGATTTTTCTTTGTTAAATGGCATTTAAATATATAAAATAAATATCAAAAATGTAAGTCTTTGTTTTACTGTGGTTGCAAAGATCAAAAAATTTCTATATGTGACACGGCACCAGAGTTACGTTAGGGTTTTTCAAAATGCGGACACGCCGAGCTCAAAAGGTTCGCCCTCACTGCTCTAGTCTTTGATAAACATCTAAGGACCGTGTCCTCCGAGCCGTGAGCCTCGCCGCGGGGATGCAGGCATGAAAGGAAGGTTCAGACCTCACGCAGGACCCTGCGGTGGCAGAGCAGGCGGCTGGTGCTGCCCTGGTGGGCCCCCCGCAGACGTGAGCGGGGGATGCGTGCGGTGCTCTCACTGATCACTGTTCTTTCATTCGCAGAGACACTTTTAAGTCCCGGATCAGCCCCCAGAAACGTGACAGTGGAGGGACATTATCTCTTCCGATGGAATAATCGTACCATCAGTGAAATGCACGTCAGGATTATCCGGGCCACGGTGCATGCCCTCCAGAAAGGTGACTGGCGCAGGGCAGCAGGGCGGCTTTCGTGTTTACATGTGGCGTTTTTTTCCTCTTTCTTCAAGATTCTCATCATCATAACACATCAGACAAAATCGGGTTGTTTGTTATTTGTGTTTGTGATTTGCCTAAAAAAAGGCGACTTTGTTTGCCTGTCAAAATGCAGTCACCAGGTAAAGCAGACTCCACTGTGGGCGATCACTTCTTTTCCTGGGGAGGCGGCGCCCATCTCTGCCGTTTTGTTTTCTTTCTAGGAACCATGACACAGAGATTTACAGTCAAGTTTTTAAGCTATAACAGCGGCCACGAGAAGGAAAGATCTGGAAACCCAGGTAAGAGTACATGCCAGTCACCCATCTCACAAGCATTTCGGCCAACGCTCCCGCCCATGGCGTCAGTGCCGGGGAGGTGATGCCTAACTGTCCAGGTTTAGCTTGTGGTCCGACCTTTCTCTTTCTTGTGGGTGACGCTGCGTTCTTTTCCCAATAGCAATGTGGTGTTTTGTTTTGTTTTTTGCATAAAGGGTCGTAGATAGTAACAAGCTGCTATAAATTGCTAAACATTGTCTTTAGCTCCTGGCTTTTGAAAATAGATAAAACAGGTAAAAAGTTGCTGAAATAAGTGTTTTTATTTTTCTTTTCTTTTTTTTAAAATATATTTTATTGATTTTTTTACAGGGAGAAAGGGAGAGAGATAGAGAGTCAGAAACATCGATGAGAGAGAAACACCAATCAGCTGCCTCCTGCACATCTCCCACTGGGGATGTGCCCGCAACCAAGGCACATGCCCTTGACCGGAATCGAACCCGGGACCCTTCAGTCCGCAGGCCGACGCTCTATCCACTGAGCCAAACCGGTTTCGGCTGAAATAAGTGTTTTTTAATAAGTGTGTTTTTATTGATTTTTAGAGAGAGAGGAAGGGAGAGGGATAGAGAGGTAGGAACATTGATGATAGAGAACCATCAGCAACAGCTGCCTCCTGCAGGCCTTGCACTGGGGATCGAGCCCACACCCAGGCATGTGTCCCGACCAGGAACCGAACCGGGACCTCCTGGTTCACAGGTCGACGCTCAACCGCTGAGCCATGCGGGCTGGACTTAAATGAGCTTTTTGAGAGAATAAGCTGCAGAAGACGAGCCCCTCACCTGGGGGCCTGTGAGCTCCCGTCCTATGGAGCGTTCTGTGTTTATGCGCAAATAGACCACCATGCGATTGGCACAGCTGTCACGGGGATGTGGGGCCGTGGCCGTGGCCATAACCGTAACCGGGAGGTGTCTGACGGGGCCTCCAGAGGTGGGTTGGCTCACCTGCTGGGAGCGGGCCCTGCCCAGCCGTGGGGTTGAGCTGACCCGCTGGGGAGTGGGGGGCTCCTCGGCTGCGCCTGTTTTCCCAGCCCCTCCGATGAGCCCCAGGCCCGTCACTCACGAGGGCTCACTGAGTGGCCTGCTCAGTGGAGTGATCCCACCAGGGCACTTGCCCGCCCGTCACCTTTCAGTCTCTTTAGCATTTATCTCTAAGTCACAGGCATCTTCGCGGAACAGGTGAAGGTCGCAGCCCGGCCCGCTGTCTCAGCTTCTGTGCTTCCCCTCGGTGCTCCCCTCGGTGCTGACCGGCGGCCTGACCTCTGACCTCCCGCTTGCTGTGCGTCTAGGTTACCAGCTGGGCAGGCCCGTGCGCGCCGCACACGCCGGCACGAGGGACCCCGTGGCGGCCTTGAGCCTCTGGCAGCCAGGTAATCTGCTGGGCGTCGGCTCCGCAGGAAGCCAGGGCTGGGCCTGCTGCCCCGTTTTGAATCGAACAAGTAATGGGTGGCTTTAAAGTTCAGCTGCGGTGTTTAGCCACAGGGGCGGTGGTTCCTCGTGGTTTGTCGTCCTTTTGTTTAGCGCAGACAGTAAGGGGGGGGACTCCTTTTTCTTTTACAGCTGGGAGGGGTCTGTGCACATCTGCACTTCTCAGACCCGTGTTATTCGGAGAAAACGCGCTCTCGGGGTGCCTCCTGGAGGTGGGCATCGAGGAGAACTGCACTCGGCTCCGGTGAGTGCCGCGGGGTCCGCTTCACACGAGGTCGCCGGCGCCTCCCAGACAAGGCGATGTGCAAAGTTAGGGCCTGAATAAAGCTGTGGGAAAGCCAGCGCCAGCGATGAGCACACGCCCACTTCCGACAGGTTAGGTGATTCAGAGGTGCAATGAGGGAAGTAGACTTCTGTCGCGGGAGTAACGCCATTGCACCCACATTTACACAAATTCCTCGCTGGCGTTTGTGGGGCCCCGGGAGCCCAGCGCTCCTAGAGCCAGAACCAGGGTCTCACCGGGTGCAGTTGGAGGGCTCGACGTGTGACGATGCCTACACCCTGGTGTGTGGCACAAAAAGGGCTTCCCGCTGCCTGGTGTCGTTTGGAGAGGGCACTTTCAGATATGCGGGCACTTCCTCTTTTACTGAAGTGAAATCACACAACGGAGTCAGTCATTTAAAGCGGACAGGTCAGTGGCGGTTAGTACATTCATTTTTTTTTTTTCTTTTAAAGTGAAAATTATGTTGTTTTTTTTTATTTTTTATTTTTTATTACAAAGGGTATTACATATGTGTCCATTCCCCCCCCCCCCCCCCCGGCCCTAGACAGTCCCCTAGCCTCCCCTATCCCCCAGTGTCTTATGTCCATTGGTTATGCTTATATGCATGCATACAAGTCCTTTGGTTGATCTCTTACCCCCCTACCTCCCGCCCCCGGTTAGTACATTCATGATGTGCGGCCATCACTTCTGTTTGGTTCCGAAGCATTTTCATCTGCGAACGGAAACCTCCCCTGCCCTAGTGGCCTGGAGACCCCGAGAGTCAGGACTTTGGGGTGAGACCAGCTGCCGGCCACGCACTGGGAAACGTCTTGCTCTCTCGCAGGGACAAGGCTGCGGAAATACTTGATTCATTAATACAAGCGACTCACGTTGCAACGAGAGGCAACTCCGACTACCGGGACCTTGGTGACGGCTGGCTGGAGATCGTGGGTAAGTCAGGCTGCAGCGGGGAAGTGAGGGGCGTGGCTGCTGGGACTGCAGAGCCCGCCCAGCAGGTCCTCGGCCTCTGCTGGGGCTCAGCTGACACTTGCTGGGGGTTAACACGCCTTTTTCTCTTGCTCGTGATGCCTTTTTTGTGTCCAAAAAAGGAAATCCACAGGAAGGTCAAGTTGCCTCGTGGTCTTAGGAGCCAGCGGTGTCTGCAAGGGCAGTGGGAGTGGGTGTGAGGGCGCTCATTTCAGTTCGCCTTGTTATTCCTGGTCCCAGGAATATGGGCAATTGAGAACTGCCTTAGTGACTTAAAAAAGCAGTTTTGTTAACTTAAAAGAAAAGGTGATAGAAAATATTCTAAGTGAACGGAGCCAGGCACCAGTGCCCACCCCTGTGGGAGCCCATCCCCCATCCGCAGCAGCGTCCAGACCTGGAGACAGAAAGCAGATGAGTGGTGGCTGGTGGCCAGGCCGGGCGGTGGGAGGCAACGAGGGGTGATGGTTCCTGAGCACAGGACTCTTTCCAGACACATTGATTGGGTGCCTCTCGCGTGCTCCCTGCCCTGGGCCGGGATCAAACCTGCAACCCAGGTACAAGCCCTTAACCGGGAATGAAACCCGCGCACCAAAGGACCACTGAGCCACACCAGCCAGGGCTGCCCTCACGCTGTCCCTCCGTGGTCACGCAGCTCAGCGGGCTGGGATTTCTCACCTGCCAGCTCCCGGCATTTTACTGCAACGATGCAGCAGTTCTGCTGCAACTCTGGGTGGATTTCAGTGAGCACCGTGGGAACCAAATCATGATTTCCGGTTATTATGTGGGCCAGGGGCTCTAAAGTTCCAGTGACTGACAATGTGTAAGGAAACATCTCGAACACAAGGGGGGTACCGTATGGGATGACAAATAAATAAGACCCCCTGAGAGATGGAAGCCTCATTCACGTGCTTCCTGTCTATTATTTCCCATTTTTACGGTATCCGGGGATCGTAGAAAAACTGTCATTTTTCTTCCCCAAATGCAGCCGCCCCCAACCCAGGCGCAGACCCAGCTGGTGGAAGCGGGAAGGGCACCTGCACGGAGGTCCCTGCGCAGCTGAGCATCCGCATCCTCACCTGGGACGCGGGCGCCGTGGAAGGCATTGCCCAGCAGGAGATCCTGGGCGCAGAAAAGAGGTCTGAGGCGTCTGCCTGGGTGCGGTTCAGAGGCAGGAGCGCGGAGGGCACCCCAGACACAGGGACACAGGGACACGCCGACTTAGAAGCTGAGGGTTTCCTTGCAAATTGCGGCTATCAGCCACGTGTGAAAAGGGAAATGTGTCGGTCGTGTTGGTCATGGCAACAGCTGTGTAACGCGTTCTCCTGGCGAGCACATTTGAAAACTCACACAATACAAACGGGGTAAATTTTTTAAAAAATATGTTTCTATTGATTTCAGAGAGGAAGGGAGGAGGAGGAGAGAGAGAGAAACATCAATGATGAGAATCATTGATCGGCTGCCTCCCGCACGCCCCACACTGGGGATGGAGCCCGCAACCCGGGCGTGTGCCCTGACCGGAATCGAACAGGGACCTTCTGGTTCATAGGTCGAAGCTCAGCCCTGAGCCCGTGTGCCAGGCAGGGGTAAGGTCTTTGAGAGACTCCTGGGTTATGTTGTCAGTTGCCTGAAGTCCTCAGGTGATGGAGTGAGCCGGCATGCTGCCTGTGCCATCTCCTCTACAGGGTCTCCTCGGTGACCTGGCGGCCCCAGTGCGGGCTGACGTGTGAGCAGGTCGGCCTCTTGCCCCTCAGCGCCTCCGTCCAGTTCATTCAGGCCCCTGCCCGGCTGCCCCGGCCCCTGACCAGGTAGGTCACTGACCTGGTTGGTATTTTTTAGGAAGAAAAATACAGATCTTCGAAAGTAAGTGTATTTCTTTAACTTTCGATACTTCTCGCCAAAAAGATGCTTTGTGGCAGCTACTGTAATCTTCTAAAATGTTTTGTAGATTCCAGATCAATTTCACAGAGTACGACTGTGACAGAAACGATGTGTGTTGGCCGCAGCTTCTGTATCCCTGGACCCGGTATTACCAAGGTAGGGCACAGCCGATTTCCGGAATGGGTACTGTTATGTCCTGTGTACAAGTTTAAAAAGAAAAATGTACCGATCACGTTGCCACTTAAAAATGATGGTTATGGCCCTGGCCAGTGCGGCTGGGTTGGCTGGGCGGCGACCTGAGTGCCGAGAGGTTGCCGGCTCGATTCCCAGTCAGGCACCTGCCCGGCTGGCGCGCTCAGTCCCCTGATGGATGTTTTTCTCTCACTTCAATGTCTCTCTCTCTCTCTCTCTCTCTCTCTCTCCCTTTCCCTTCCTCTCTCTCTCTCTCCCTCAAAATCAATTTTAAAAAAAGACCTTTGTTAATGGTTTGGCTGATTTCTCTCTCAATAATTACAAGCGAGTGGAGCAGGAAGAGCGCGGCTTACCCGATTCACTGTCTTGCAGGGGAGCCTTACGCTCGGTGTGTGGCCAAGGGCTTGCTGCTGGCTGCCTTCTCCGCGGTGGCCCTGCTCCTCAGTGACCCCCGGACCAGAGGACGCAGAGCGTGACCTCCGCCACTCCGGGCCCTCAGACCAGACTCTTCCCCTGCGATTTGCCGCGCTCCGGGTGCTGTTTTAATGAGCGAGGGTTTGTTTTTGTAGGAAATGCCATCAAGCGCTCTGTGGGTCTCACCTACGGAGCTATCCAGCCAGTCCAGACCCAGCAGCGTGTGCACGAGGGTCCGGGCTGCCTCCTGGTCATCAGAAGCGCTCATTTATCCCAAATTACTCAAAGTCACAGGAGCTTTGGTCCAAATATATTATTTGTACCTGAGAGACAATTATTTCAACTTTTTATATACAGTGTCCCAAAAAGTGTGTACACACTTTAACAGCTGGTAGCTCAATTTTTGAAAATGAAATGTATTTTAATAAACACTGCCTCTATGATCATCCAACATGTGTGTGTGCATTTTGCCTTTTTTTCAGGGCACCCTATGTTTCTGTGGAATTGATGGAAAGACCTTAAGTTTCAAAAAAAAAAAAATTAGCTCCAAGGATCACAGGGTCCGTATGTTAAAAACAGGCCATTCTCCGTGAGGACAGTTACTCCCGGGGCGCCTGGCAGGGGTCAGGTCGCATTGTGCGCGGGGAGTGAGGCCTTCACCGCCAGCCTGTCTCGGAGCTGTCTTTGTGGCCAGATAAGCGGAGTCCCTGCGCCGGAGGGACTGGCACACGCCGTACACCTGGTTTTGGGGTCCTTGTAGAAGCTGAACAGTCTTGTCGCAGGGAAGGGAACACCCACCGGCTGGCTGGCTGCAGGGAGTCAGAGTCGGAGGCAGCCAGTGCAGCTCCCGCTGGGAAATGAGCTAGAAACTCCTAAACGGCTGGTCACTGACCTGATCGTTGGGGGGACTTCGTACGAGTGACAGTACCGTATGGTCTTTTCCATGATCACACACTCACGGGGGTGGCCCGTGGGGGGGGGGCTGTTCCCACCGGGCCCTTGTCCCCTGGAACTTACATACTTTGTGGGGGAGGGGGGACTGGCAATAAACAGACGAGGATTCCAGGCGGCGGAGCTGCGTGAAGGAACCAAACCAGGGATGTGGCGGGCGGGGCGGGGCGGGGCGGCCGCTCCGGAGGTGACATTTGGGCTGAGCCCCGAGGAGCCAGCCTCCAGAAGGCCCGGCAGGGGCAGGGGCAGCAAGGTGGCGGCACCGGCCGGGAGCCAGGGCAGGCGGAGGGAGGGGCCCCGTACCGCGGGGTCTTGCTGGCCGGGGAGAAGTTGGGGGTTTTGCTCGAAGGGCGGTGGGAGACGCCCGGGGCGTTAAAGGGGGGCCGCGCGAGGTCTGGGCCCGGTCAGGTCACTGGGTGCTGGGTGCTGAGTGCAGGGCTGTGCGCGGAAGACCCGCGTCGGTCCGCGCCTGCTCCTGATCTGCACGGGGGCGGCCCCCGAGAGGAAAGCCGCCGCCAGCACCCCGTGCCGCCGGTGTGGCTCCGTGGGTGCGGGTGTCCCGAGACGGGCCGATCTGCGGAGACGGAGCCGCGGTTGCGGGCCGCTGCGGGCGGCGTTGATGGACATGCTCCCAATCGGCCGTGAAGAAGGCGGCACCGCGCTGCGACTTTACCGGGAACCGCGGGCCGGGCCCCGTCGGGCGGACGCAGCGCGCACCCTCCAGAAACTCGTCTTCAAAAGCGGCGGGCGGCGGCGAGCGGCGGCGTTCAGTCCGCGTCCGGCTGGGCGTCGAGAGCACCCGCGTCCCCCGCAGGGCCTGCGCTGATTGGCTCCTCGGCGCCGTCGCACGCCGCAACTCCAGGCGCCATTGGTCGGCCGCGGGGAGGGGCGGGACCGGAAATGGCTAGGGCGGGGGCGGGGCCTCGCGCGGCAGCGGCGGCGGCGGCTGGAGCGGCGGCCGCGGGGGCTGGACTGGGGGCGGCCGCAGCTGCCCGGAGCCCGATGGTGCGGGGCCGCGGCCAGGCCGCAGCAGGAGCCCGAGGCCCGGGCCGCCCCGGCTGACCGCGCGGGCCCGCGCTGCCCGGAGCCCCGCTGCCGTCCGTCGGGCCCCGCCGGGGCGCGGGCCGCCCGCCCGCCATGGGGTCCCTGTTCCGGAGCGAGCCCATGTGCCTGGCGCAGCTCTTCCTGCAGTCGGGCACGGCCTACGAGTGCCTGAGCGCCCTGGGCGAGAAGGGCCTGGTCCAGTTCCGAGACGTGAGTGTCGCCCGGGAGACTCGGGCCTCCCTTCCGCCCGCGCCGGGCCTGGGGCGCGCCGCTGCCCCCATTCCCCAGGCGGGGAAACTGAGGCCGGTCCCCGGCCGGAGCTGCGGCTCAGCTCAGGGTCCCGGCTGAGTGAGCAGCGCCCCGTGAGGTCCTCCTCGGCCTCGGGTCGTGCCATCCGACGCTCCTGTGCCGGGCACCGGGCCGGGAGGGGGAGCACATCCGACAAGGCCTCCCTCCCCGAGTCCCATCTGGCGGGGGACAGAGATCGGACACACCAATCCACACACAAGACAATGTTTGCTGAGAAGAAGATAAAACGGGGTTGGTGTGAGGGTGGCTTGGCTGGCGGTGGTCCAGGTGGGCTTCCTGGAGAAGGTGGCGTTTGGGCCGAGACCTGACGGGAAGGACCCGGCCTGGGCAAGATCGGGGAACCGGGTGGCAGGTGAGCTCAGCGCCTGAACTGGCAGCGAGCCAGCGAGGTGCGGGCTCCTCCAAGGGAGTGATTTGTGTGGATTTTGTTCGCTGATGTGGGACGGTGCCATGGCCTGGCAGGGACTGGGACCGCCGTCAGTGTTCTTTGAATGGACGCTGTCTCCCCAAGTGACAGTGAGCACTTGTTTGTGCATCTTTCTATCCGTTTGTCTCCCATACGGACTGTCAGCCCCCACGGTTGGGGCCTCTCCTCCCCGGTCCACTCCTGATTCCCCAAGACTGGGAACAGCCCCTGGTTGGTGGCACTAAAGGGCGTTTGTGGAGCGACCGGGCATGCCTGTATGGAATGTGTGCTCTGTTCCAGATGCCGGCTTGGGTGCTGGGACCGACTGGGTGGCCAGCCAGGAGGACAAGGTCCTTGTGTTGTGGCTCACAGCCTGGGAGGAGCCGGACAAACACACCGATTACGGAGGGCGACGGGGAGGACAGGGTGTGGAAGGGAGGTTGGGAAGCAGGACCGAGCTGTGCTGTTGGAGGTTTTATGTCCTGGGCCACAGCCTTCCTCCCCTGGCGGCTTCCCCTTCATTTCCAAAGGGAGCACCCCTACCGCGTGCTGATGCCGTTGGGGAGAGAACCCCGAGTGACCTGAGGCTGCAGGGCAGGCCCAGCTCTCTTCGGGGTTCCGGGGGCCACTCGGGCGCCAGCGCCCGGGACCCACTTACCTGGCGGGTGCTGGGCTGACCCGGTGGATGTGCTCCATCCTGTGAGTCCTCGGGCCCCGGGGCGTGTCCGGCTCCAGTCTCAGAGGCTTGAACAAATGCCCCAGTCCCCGCGGAGATTGGCGTTTCACGGAGTGTCATTGCAGCCTGACACTCGGCGGGAGGAAGCGCAAGTGCGCCCATCCTCCCCCAGGAGGAAACCGGACCAAAAGGAGCTCTTCCCGGTGTGGGGCCAGGTTTTCCGAGCTGGGTGTGTGTGTGTGTGTCTGTCCCTGTCTGTGTGTCTGTCTGTCTGTCTCCGGTCGGCTGTCCGGCAGCTTGGATTCCAGGGCAGAAAGTTCCATCGCGGCTGACGTGCCCCTGCTCTGTTCTGGGGTTTCTGCCTGACCTCTGCCTTGGTCTCGGGCTTGCAGCTGAACAGTTTCCCCTTTTCATTCAATAGCCCTTCTGAGGGGCAGGAGGCGGGGCCTGGGTTTCCGTGGTGACAGCAATGAGGAGGCCTGGATGAAAGCAAAGTTATTTAACCTGAGGGCTCAGGGAAGGCGGGAGTTGCCCTTTGTCACAGTCCCAGCCTCAGAACAGTTTTCACCTGTGGACAGTCCCCGAGCTGCTGGGAGTGGAGTGGAGATGAGTAAAAAGAGCACCAGGCAGCCCCTGCCAGGTTTTTTTAAATAGGTTTTTATTAATTTTCGAGAGAGAGGAAGGGGGAGGGATAGAGGGAGAGAAGCACCGATGTTAGAGAGAATCACCGATCGACTGCCCTCCTGTATGTCTCCCTTGGGGATGGAGCCTGAAAACCGGGCCTGTGCCCTGACCGGGAATCGAACCCTGACCTACTGGTTCCTAGGTCGACGCGCCGGCCGGGCCTGCTGCCGGTTTTCTGAGGTTAAATGTTAGTCTTCCAGTGAATCCACGTTTACAAGTTCTTCATGTCACTGGTCCGGAATGAGGGTGATGTTGCCTCCCTGTAAAGAAGAGAGAAGTGAAACTTTGTAGAAGAAACCACGTAACGGGAAACACACAGTGACTACCTGTGAGACGGTGATGATGGGACGGCCAGCCCGATCTGTGTCAGGGTCAGACGCCGGCCTCTTCCCGAGGTCAGTCTGCAGAGCCACAGGGTCCGGTGAGGGTTGTTGGGATTGATGTGAGGAGGGAAACCTGCAGCTGAGAAGCGGTGGTTGGCAGAGGCCTGGGCGCCTGGCTCCCGGCTCTCCCGTGACACTAGTTCCGTCGGGAAGACCGTGTCTGAGTCCCCGGAGCTGGAGAGCTGCGTCAGGTCAGCGTGAGTCCAGGAATGGGGGGGAGTTGACAGACAGGTGGCATGAGAAGTTGCCTTCCTTGTGGGTAATTCTTTAAAAAAATAACTCACCATGCTGAACAAGAACCGAACCTTGGGGTAGAGACTCGTGCTGGAGCAGCTCATGCCGAGCTGTTGTCTGATTGTTTTCTTGAGTGTCCGCTACAGGTGCAGGAATTCTTGCCCCAATGCCGTTCCCCGTGAGCGGAAACCGAACCTGACCTCCTAGTTCGTAGGTCGGCGTTCAGCCACTGAGCCACACTGGCTGGGCTGTGGTTTTTTTTAAAAAAATTATCTTTACTGTTGAAAGTACTACAGATGTCCCCCTTTTCCTCCCATTGACCCCCTCCATGCTGCCCCCTTACCCCTCGCTCCTCCCAGGCCTTCTGGCCTCAACCCACAGGAACACGTGCTCTCCCCGTGCTGGGGCCAGAACCTGAAGTCAGGGTGTCTGGGGTTGTGCTCCCCCGGAGGGTTCCAGGGGAGGGTCCTTCCTGCCTCCTCAGCTTCTGGGGGCTCCTGGCCGCATCCCTTCAGTCTTCACGTGGCCCCTCCTCCGTCCTCACATGCCCACTCTCGAGTGATCATGTGGCCCCACTCCCTTGTCCACGTGCTCACTTCCGGTTGTCCATGTGGTCCTGCCCCCTTGTTCACGTGGCCCCACCCCCTTGAGACCGTGGATGGTCTGCTTCTGGTGCCACCTCCCTGGTCGGCCCCTGCTCTCACACCCGTCCACAGTCCCTTTGCCAAAGTCCTTCCAGAAAATCGTGTGCGCGTCTCATCTCTTTCCTGCTGGGACTGTGATTCTGGGCTTGAGAAGGAGACAGGAGAGCAGTGACCCAGCCGGAGTCCGTGCGAGGGGGTCCCGGGAGGCGAGGACACTTAAAAATCATAACCACAGTGTCATCATTTTACCCAAGCTCTTTAATAATTCCTTACTATAATCAAATGCCGTAGTCACTTCAAACACCATTTTAGAAGTGCAGAAGTCACATGACTAAGTCATAACTTTGTACAGCTTTGTTGACGTGTGTCATGAAATCCACTCATTTCGAGCGCGTTCACTGACTTTTAGGAAGTGTGCCGAGCCCAGTTTCAGGCGTCCCACGCCAGGAGGGGAGCCCCTTCCTGCGGCCGCACTCAGCCCCCCGTCGCTCGTCTGCCTCCCGCCCCGCGGGTTGCCCTCTCTGGACATTTCATAGGAATGGGGTCGCACAGTGTGTGCCCTTTGTGTCCTGTCACCCCCCAGGGTCCTCCGTGACGTTTCATGTGTCGGCAGCTTGTCCCTGCTCCTTGCCGAGTCGTACTCCATGGGTGGGCGGACTCTAATTCCTTTCATCAGTTTTCCATGCGAATGCCGTCTCCATATCCCGGGTGGGTGTCTTCTAGAGAAGTCTTTGTCCGGATCCACGGTTTGGGCTGAGGTTACATTTCTCCATGGGCTGTTTCCGGGCCGGAGGGCATTTTTCAGGGGTTTCTGGTAACAGCTGCCAGCGCTTCCCGAACAGCTATGGCCGAGCGCGCCCACTCAGTACTCCCCGAGGGTGCGCTGTTCCCCAAACCTTTGCCAATGATATTTTACCGTCACATTCATTGTTAAGCTTCAGGTGTTGAAAGAACATTTTTGGTTCTCTTCTCAGCTCAACCAGAATGTAAGTTCTTTCCAAAGGAAATTTGTGGGTGAGGTGAAGCGGTGTGAAGAGCTGGAGCGGATCCTGGGTGAGTTTATGAGAATAACCCGAACAACCCTTTCCCATAAGCACCCTGCTCCCTTCAGAGCAGTCAGGAACTAGAGACGAGTAGGAAGAAGAGAAGGAAGCGCCTGTCCCCTCCCTGCCCAGGGGCTGGCCCCTCGTGGAGGTTCAGTCACAGCCGCACTGGCTTCTTTTCATCTGTAGCCTCAGGGCTTACACCCATCCACTGATGGGTCACCCCGTCATCCCACCTGCTCTGTCCAGGCAGCGCCACCGCGGTGGCCTCTGAGTCTGTGGGAACCAGACGTGGATTGTCAGACACGCGGGGAAGGGGGGATGTGAAGTGTTGGGACCTGCGTGGTGTGGAGCCTCACCCGCTCCTCGTTGGTTCCGCAGCGTACCTGGTGCAGGAGATTCACAGAGCTGACATCCCGCTCCCCGAGGGCGAGGCCAGCCCCCCTGCCCCGCCTCTGAAGCAGGTCCTGGAAATGCAGGTAACGCGCCGCCCTCAGGGCTGTACCTCCTCGCTGTCTGCTGTCTGGTCGCCTGACCGTCCTCTCAGAGCCAGAAGGCGCTCACCTCAGATAGGTGACCTAGGTGGTGTGGCTCAGAGAGGATGCTCACCCCAGATGACCATAGGCGACCTGGCCCGTGTGGCTCAGAGAGGGTGCTACCGCAGATGACCATAGGTGACCTAGGTGGTGTGGCTCAGAGAGGGTGCTACCCCAGATGACCATAGGCGTCCTGGCCCGTGTGGCTCAGAGAGGACACTACCCCAGATGACCATAGGCGACCTGGGTGGTGTGGCTCAGAGAGGACACTGCCCCAGATGGCCATAGGCGACCTGGCTGGTGTGGCTCAGAGAGGGTGCTACCCCAGATGACCATAGGTGACCTAGGTGGTGTGGCTCAGAGAGGACACTACCCCAGATGGCCATAGGCGACCTGGGTGGTGTGGCTCAGAGAGGACACTACCCCAGATGACCATAGGCGACCTGGGTGGTGTGGCTCAGAGAGGACACTGCCCCAGATGGCCATAGGCGACCTGGGTGGTGTGGCTCAGAGAGGACACTGCCCCAGATGGCCATAGGCGACCTGGGTGGTGTGGCTCAGAGAGGACACTACCCCAGATGACCATAGGCGACCTGGCTGGTGTGGCTCAGAGAGGGTGCTACCGCAGATGACCATAGGCGACCTGAGTGGTGTGGCTCAGAGAGGGTGCTACCGCAGATGACCATAAGCGACCTGGCTGGTGTGGCTCAGAGAGGACACTGCCCCAGTTGGCCATAGGCGACCTGGCTGGTGTGGCTCAGCGGGCGGCGGCATCCCCTGGCCTGGCTAGACTCTGGCTTTTTAAAAGCTCCACTGGTGGGTGTCGCAGAAGGGGCTGGGGCGCCGAGGCGGGTGCTGAGCCGCTGCGGCTCCGTTGCAGGAGCAGCTGCAGAAGCTGGAGGTGGAGCTGAGGGAAGTCACGAGGAACAAGGGGAAGCTGCGGAAGAACCTGCTGGAGCTGATCGAGTACACCCACATGCTGCGGGTGACCAAGACCTTCGTGCGGCGCAACGTGGAGGTGCCGTGGCCGCGCCGGGGGCCTGTGTCTGCGCGTCTCGGGCCGCCGGGGCTCGGTGGGGCTGGCGGTTCCTGCCATTCCTGCCGACGACGTGTGGCTTTTGCCGGGGACGTGTTACCTCAGCCTTACTTTTCAGTTGGACGATCCCACGCGAGAAAAGCGTTAAGCCTTCTCCTGTGGTCGGTTTTAGCAGTCACAGTAGCTCCTACTTGTTTTGTTGTTTGTTTGAATTTATCTTTATTGTTGAAAGTATTACAGGTGCCCCCCTCCCCCAGTGACTCCCCGTCCCCCCGCCCCCCCGCCTTCACTGCCCTCCTGTCCGCGTCCGGAGGTTATGCAACACCTCTTGTCTGTGCATGCTTAGGTTTGCAGTTGACAAAAATCATATGATCATGAGAAAGTATGGGACAGGACTTTCAGTTCTAAAATCTAGGCCGTATTTCCGAATTGCTAAGAGGAAAGGGGTAAACGCCACCATGTACACGATGAGAACGAACCGCAGGCCCTGCCCTTCGGTTTCCCTGCGCGCCTGCGTGGGCCCCCCCCCCACTTTCGCTCAGAACCTGGGGCACCCGGGACGGGGGAGGGCACAGCGTTCGCTCCGCTCTCCTGGGACTGTCGCCAAGGAGCTGGCAGTGAGGGGTGGGCAGTGGGTGCTTCCTTGGTGAGAGCTGTTTCCTGTCTGAGTTCCCGGGGCCTGGCACCCAGATCCACATGGCAGGGACGCGCCCTGAACTGCTGCTGGGAACGAGACGGGAGGAATCGCTTCTCACGAGACGCGCGTGGTCTCCTCTCTCGTAGTTTGAGCCCACGTATGAAGAATTCCCCGCCTTGGACAGCGACTCCTTGCTAGACTACAGCTCTATGCAGAGGCTGGGAGCGAAACTGGGGTAGGTGCAGCGTGGGGGTCGGGCCCCCCTACCCCCTGTCGGGGAGGACGAGCTCCGTGGAGTGACGGACGGGCACACTCCATAGCCCGTGATTGAGTGACAGAGGGTGAGCGCTGCTTAAGGGAACACGGGGCTCCCGTGTGCGTGTTGGCAGCTGTGCTGTGTTTCTAGCTGAGCCACGGGCCCAGGAGCTGGGAAGAGGGGGCGTTCATGCCGGTTGCTCCGCGAGCCTAAGGCAGTTGGGCCTGGGAGCGCCCAGCCTGGCCTGCGTGGGGGTCGGGGCTGTGCTCAGGGCCTTCCTGCTGCCCGTTCTTGCTGTTCGTCCGCCTGAACCGGCGGGACCCTGTCTCCTCCGGTTCCTCTGAGGAGCACACGGCCCCTGTTCATTCACCGCCTGGGGGAGCTCAGTGTTGAGTGTGAGGACGGACCCCCCAGAGTTTATTCATGTGTCAGGTCCGGGAGCCCCCTGACAGCCTGAGGCACTTCACGCTCCCTTCTCAGCTGGGTTTCTTGGGTTTTCTGTGTTTCACTGTGAGCTTAGGCCAAGCCGAGGGGGGTCTCGCCGGTGGCTGTAAACTCTCAGGGAAGGCTTTCCCCTTCCACTCGGGACTCCTTTGAGGTTGCCCGTCCCCCATTCACTGAGGGGGCCCTTTGGGGGCCCCAACTTGAGAGAGGAGATTTGGGGGTGACCTTTTCCTCACCGGATGGAGACGCAGGGCCCATCCCCTTCTCCCATGCGAGCGCCGAGACCCCAGGCCTTAGGATGCTGAGCGGGGGCGGGGAGTCGGGGGCGGTGGGGCAGGGGGGGGGCGGCCCTGTGCCTTCCGTTCCGGGATGTCCTGAGTCTGGGCTCGGCTCGGCCTGGAAAGGGTGCTCAGGGCCTTCGCACCGGCGTGTTCGGGTCCGGCAGTCAGAGGCCCCCTTCCCTGGGGCCAGAATGGCGTGCTCGTCGCCCAGGTGCTGTTCTGGGTGAGAGCCGCTGCCCTCCGCTGACCGGCGGTCTGCATTCCTCCTAGATTCGTGTCCGGCCTCATCCACCAGGGGAAGGTGGAGGCGTTTGAGAGGATGCTGTGGAGGGTCTGCAAGGGGTACACCATTGTGACCTACGCAGAGCTGGACGAGTCCCTCGAGGACCCGGAAACGGTGAGTGGGCGGCACGGTCACCTTCTGCCAGCGACAGGCCCGCAGCGGCTGGGCACAGCGCAGGAGGACCCCGGGGGGCTGCTCCCCGCCCCTCCTCCTCGGAGATTCCAGGGCCTCCTCCCACGGCCACAGCACAGCTGACCCAGGTGGACACTGCCCCCTCCAGGCCTCGGAGCCCGTGAGGTTTTCTGAGAGTGTGTCCCCACATCAGCACTGCGCTCGGCCATTTCAGCAGCGAAGCCACCACCCGAGAGCACAGACCGTGCCCGGAATAGGCCAAGCCAAGGACGCTCGCTTGCAGTTTGAGGTGGAGGAGGCAGAGGGGACGTGCACGTGGGGCTCAGGTTTTGGGGGCTCAGGTTTTAGTCGCTCTACTTGCCCGAAAATGACCAAAAATGTGCCCGGCCGTGGTTTGGGGTCGGGAATGCTTTTCACGGTGAACTTGCCGTTGCGGCCTCGCAGGAAGGAGGTCGGCACGCGGGTTGGGGGAATGAGTGACAGGACGGACAGAGGCTGAGCCGCCAGAGGGGTGCACGCTGCAGCCCCGGAAGTAAGGGTGCCTTCCCCGCAGGGAGAAGTCATCAAGTGGCACGTGTTCCTCATCTCCTTCTGGGGCGAGCAGATCGGCCACAAGGTGAAGAAGATCTGCGACTGGTGAGAACGGCCTCCCGTCCTGCTCCCCCACACGCGGGCACGGCAGCGGGCGCGGAGGCTCTGGGGGTTGTCATGCGACATCTTTGCTGAAATGCTACATTTTTAAACATTTAATTGGTTAGGTAACTCTTGCCAGGGCAATTCTTAAAGTAACTTAAATTTGAGACCATGTTAGTGCTCTTCCCAGATTTGTGTGTGTTTTAGAAATCAAGGCTTAAAAGATCAATTGGCCCGGCCGGCGTGGCTCAGTGGTTGAGCGTTGACCTAGGAACCAGGAGGTCACGGTTCTATTCCCGGTCAGGGCACAGGCCCGGGTTGTGGGCTCATCCCCATTGTGGGGCGTGCAGGAGGCAGCCGGTCCATGCTTCTCTCTCATCATTGATGTTTCTATCTCTCCTTCTCCCTTCCTCTCTTTCTAAGATCATTTGAAAAAACATTTAAAGTCATTTAAAAACATTTTTCAAAAAGATCAATTGGAAAAGGAATCAAGTTGGAGTGTTTTGAGCTGCACATGGACTTGCCTGTGTTCGGTGGAGCCCTGGGCAGTTTCTCCTTCTGAGGTTCGCTCCAGCGTTCCTCCAGCCCCTCCGGGTCCTGACGGCGGGGAACTCTGTCTTGCAGTTACCACTGCCACATCTACCCGTACCCCAGCACCGCCGAGGAGCGCCGTGAGATCCAGGAGGGGCTGAGCACCCGCATCCAGGACCTGTACACGGTGCGTGGCCCGGCCGCTCTCCTGTCCGGTTGGACGGGGCACGTGGCGGTGTCCAGGGGCCGGCAGGCCGCCTCTCCCATCGCTGTGTGTTGTCTTGCAGCCTCTGGGACCTCACTAGTGTCGGCTTTGCGTGGGAGGTCGCCTTGCCGTGTCGGCGCAGTCTTCATCACTGCTCCGAGTGTGGCTCTCGTGTCCCATTTCTGCTCAGGGCAGGGAGGGCTCTCGGGCTGTGACCCACTGAGGCGCCAGGGGCTTCCGGGCGGGGCGGGATGGGGGATGCGTGAGAACCCGGAGGTCCCTGCACCGGGCAGGCCTGGTGCTGCCCCAGTGGCTGTGACCTCAGACTCTCTCCTGTGGCCCTGGCTCCTCTCCGGGAGAGGCAGCTCCAGGGGCATCGGAAGGGGTGAGCTCAGGTCTCCACCTGCCTCATGGGGTCCTGGGGTCCTGGAGGAGGAGGAGGAGGAGAAGGGGGAAGAGGAGGAGCGGAGCGAAGGCTCGCTCACCTGTCTCCAGGCAGCAGGTGCCGGGCATTCAGCCTCCCTCCGTGGGACTCGGGCCGAGGAGAGCGCTGCCCGCCCGCCCGCCCACAGCCGCGCTCCTCCCCCAGGTGCTGCACAAAACCGAGGACTACCTCAGGCAGGTGCTGTGCAAGGCGGCCGAGTCGGTGTACAGCCGCGCCATCCAGGTGAAGAAGATGAAAGCCATCTACCACATGCTCAACATGTGCAGCCTCGACGTGACCAACAAGTGCCTCATCGCCGAGGTCTGGTGCCCCGAGGCCGACCTGCCGGGCCTGCGCCGTGCGCTGGAGGACGGCTCGGTAAGGTGACCGACGACCGTTCAGGGGCGTGTCCCACATGGTGGTGTTCTGTGGTCTCGGGGCCGTGGCTTTGTTATGAGCGTGTTGGTGGGTCTCAGTTTTGCTGTCAGTCGCACTGCCTGCCCTTGAGGGGACTTGGAGGTTCACGCTGTGCCATGGCTGCAGCTCTCCCAGGACCCGGCCCTCTGTCTCAGAAATAGAGTTTGGCTGGAAACCTGCCCTTCTGGTCCCAACCCGAGCTCTGGATTGGGAAGGCCTCGTCCCCATCCGTCAGTGGACGTGTCTCAGGAGGTGACGCTGCAGGCAGGGCTACCGGTGGCCGCTGGCCAGTGACGCGGGATTTCAGTTTATTAGCTGGTGGAGCTGCCTCTGAATGCCTCCTGAATGTTATACTAGTTTTAATTTTTATCTTTTTAAAATCTTTATTGTTGGAAGTGTCACATATGCCCCTTTCCCCCATTGATCCCTCCAGCCCGGCCCCGCCCCGCCCTGCGCCTCCACCACCGTATTGCCTGTGTCCATGAGTGATGCAGCTATGTAGAAGGGCCTTTGGTTGATCTGCCTCTTGAGCATTTTTAAAAGATAAAAGACTGAATTCCAGTTTTCCTGGTGATCCTGGGACTCCCTAGTATCTCTCTGCCTGAGCAGTCCCTCCAGCTCCTCCCTCCATGTCCCCACCCACTCGGCCCGGCTCCGCTGGACCCCGCCCCGTTCCTGCTTCTGCTGTCCTTGAACCTGGTGGTGCGATGAATACTTCCCCCCGGAGCCCACAGAGCCTCGCTGGCAGGAAGCAGTGTGTTGAAAAGGCTCTTGGACAGTCTTTTTTATTTTTATTCTTTTTCATGCGAAAGAGAGAGAGCGGTGCTACCATCACCTCGTTCATGAACACGATCCCGACGACAGAAACGCCCCCCACCCTGATCCGCACCAACAAGTTCACCGAGGGCTTTCAGAACATCGTGGACGCCTACGGCGTGGGCAGCTACCGGGAGGTGAACCCAGGTGGGACCCTGCGTGTGCGCGTCTGACGTGGGCCGCGTGCGGGAAGCAGGCCCGGCTGCGCTGTCCTGCGTGGCTTCCCGCCCGTCCGCCCTGAGCCAGCTCTCCTGCCCTGCAGCTCTCTTCAGCATCATCACTTTCCCCTTCCTGTTCGCCGTGATGTTCGGGGACTTCGGACACGGCTTCGTGATGTTCTTGTTTGCCCTCCTGTTGGTGTTGAATGAAAACCACCCGAGGCTGAGTCAGTCACAGGAGGTGAGGAGCCCCCGCCGCGCGGCCCTCTGGTTGGGCAGCCGGAGTCGTGGTTCGACCAACACGCCGTTTCCTGAGTGCTGGTCGGGGCTTGGCGGTAACCGTACGGCCTGGCTGAGACCTGATGTGGGGTCGCCTCCGTGACAGGGACCTCTGTGACAGCGTCTTGGTTGTGGTTTTGTTTTGTTTTTTAATTTTTTTCCTTATGAAAGGGGGGGGAGAGAGAGAGAGAAACATCAATGATGAGAGAGACTCACTGATCAGCTGTCTCCTGCACACCCCACACGGGATCAAGCCCACATCCCGGGCCTGTGCCCTGATTGGGAATGGAACTGTGACCTCCTGGTTCATAGGTCAATGCTCAACCACTGAGCCACACTGTCTGGGCTGCAGTGCCTTGTCTCTGAGCCCTGAGGGCAGTGGTCGAGAAGGGCCCGGCCCAGCCTCGGTCACGTGACCCATCTCCCTGCTCCTGCCGCATGCGCCCCTGTGCTGACCGCACGCTGCTCTCCACGCAGATCCTGGGCATGTTCTTCAACGGCCGGTACATCCTCCTGCTGATGGGGCTGTTCTCGGTGTACACGGGCCTCATCTACAACGACTGCTTCTCCAAGTCCGTCAACCTCTTCGGCTCGGGCTGGAACGTGTCTGCCATGTACAGCGCCAGCCACGCCCCGGCGGAGCGCGGGAAAATGGCGCTTTGGAAGTAAGTGCCCCAGGCAGCCAGGCGACGGGTGGGGCAGGGAGAGCGTCCTCCCCAGACCCCCCTCTCCCCTCGCCCCTCGCTCTGTTGCAGTGACAGTGTGGTCCGGCGCAGCCGTGTCCTGCAGCTGGACCCGAGCGTGCCTGGGGTGTTCCAGGGCCCTTACCCGCTGGGCATCGATCCTGTGAGTGCCCCCCTCCCCCCTTCCCCCCACCCCCTACCCCCCGCCTCCGCACGGCGGCCGGCACCGTGGCTGCTCAGACTAGTCCCAGGCTCACGGGCTTTGTTTTGTTTTCACGTTATTTTTTGTTTACGGTTTCCAGTCTGTCGCTTTGCAGTAGGTTCAGGTGTGCACATAGGGTTAGTCATGTTACAGGACGGTGCCCTGAGATTTCCAGCAACCGCCTGCCTGCACGTGCTTTAATAAAAAATTCTTGTTGTTATTAATCCGCAATATTTGTATGTGAAGGTAACACACAGCCCTGCCTGTCCCTGCCCAGGGTCAGGGCCCTGCCAGCACCCTCCCGCTCTCCCCAGAGGGGACGGGCGCCCCTTCCGCTGAGCCCGACAGGCCCTTCCTCTCCTTTCACTTCCTGGGCTCTGGCCCCAAACGCACAGGCTCGTGTTCATTCTTGGGCCTTTATGTTCAGACTGTGTCACTCCAGCCCTGGGCTAAGGGGACAGTGTTCTCGGGTGGGGCTTCCGGAGGAAAGGGAACGCTGCTTCCCATGCAGATGGCGGTCTCTCCACTGTCACCGCGGCAGAGGGAGGGCGCTAACGACTTCTCTGTTGGTTTGTTTTGTCTTTAGATTTGGAACTTGGCCACAAATCGCCTCACTTTCCTGAACTCTTTCAAAATGAAAATGTCTGTGATTTTAGGAATTATCCACATGACTTTTGGAGTCGTTCTGGGAATATTTAACCACTTGTAAGTACAGATTTTTCAAAAGCCGTATTTCTAAGCCAAGTTGGGTACTTCTTTGTCTCTTGATGGTAGACGATAGGTAAAAGGCAGCCGATGTGGTGGCTGAGTGTGTGAGTGATGGTTTCGATGATACGGTCTTTGACAGTTTCATTAGCTCGTTCGTCCAGCAGATGTTTATGGAGCACAGAGTTGTGCCAGGCAGTATTTTTGGCTCTAGGGAATGAGCAGGGAGGAGGCCGGGAAGCAAGGGAATTATATATTCATCTATAGGGTTGACTTCTCACTTTTTTATGCATTAGAAAAGTTTTAAAAATTATTTTTTAGTCCTCACTGGAGGATATCTTTATTGATGAGAGAGAGAAGCATCGATTGGTGGCCTCATGTACCTGCCCCACCAGAAATGGGACCTGCAACCTGGGTATGCGCCCTGACCGGCATCGAACCTGCAGGCTTTTTGGTGTGCGGGCGATGCTCCAACCCACCGAGCCACCGGCGGGCGAGACAGCCTTTTGTGGTCACGAGCTGGTGTCTAGGAGTGAGAGCGTGTACCTTCCCCGACTGGGTCTGTGGGCCCGCGTTGTGTTGCGTCCTCACGGCTCTCTCCCTGGAGCCCTAACAGCGTGTCGGGCGGGAGCCGTGCTGAGAGGCCTCGTCACAGGAGTGACTGCCTCAGCGCGGCCCTATCCGGGCCGACCGCCCTCCCCCAGGCATTTCAGGAAGAAGTTCAACATCTACCTGGTGTCAGTCCCCGAGCTGCTCTTCCTGCTCTGCATGTTCGGGTACCTCATCTTCATGATCATCTACAAGTGGCTGGTCTACTCGGCGGAGACCTCCAGGGTGGCCCCCAGCATTCTCATTGAGTTCATCAACATGTTCCTGTTCCCGACCGCAGCCACCAGCGGCCTGTACGCGGGCCAGGTGAGTCCCTGTCCCGGCGCCGTCAGCGCATTGCTGGGGCGTCCCCGACCGCGGGCACGGGGGGTTGCGTCTCCGTGTGTTACCACAAAAGGATGTGGCCTGCTGGACACGGTGCTGGGGGCGCTGGACAGGCCGTACCATCCAGACTCCCTGCCACAGCCCGGCTGGCATGGCTCAGTGGTTGAGCATTGACCTAGGAACCAGGAGGTCACGGTTCGATTCCCGGTCAGGGCACAGGCCCGGATTGTGGGCTTGATCCCCAGTGGGGGGCGTGCAGGAGGCAGCCGATCCATGCTTCTCTCTATCGTGGATGTTTCTCTCTCCCTCTCCTTTCCTCTCTGAGATCAATAAAAACATATTTAAAACAAATCCCCTGCTGCTCAGTAGCTGTCAGAACTGGTGAGAAGTAAATGTACCACTGGGGGTTCCGAGGGCTGCCCAGTCCCCCCACTTTCCCAGTTTCTTTAAAATCCCTCTCTGACAAGGCAGGTCGTCCGAGAATGGGCACCTGGGCCGCAGCCCCGTGGTCTCTCCAATGACCAGGTGTCTGAGTGATGCCCCCTCGGCAGCGGCTGCCTGCCCTGCCTGCCCCCAGCCCCCCGCCGCTTCCAAGTGGGGTCTGAACCTGACGGCTTTCGCCCCCTTGTAGCCCTCGTCATCATCGTTGTTGGTGCTGGAATCGCTCTGGGCCCAGGAGGCGGCCCTGGGCGTGCACTTGCTCTGAGCTCCTTGCTTATGAATGAAGGGATGTCGGGCTTGGTTCCTGCTGATTTAAGGAACGTGCTGATGACCCGTCGGGGTCTGTGTAGTCACTCCCCCGCCCTCCGCCCGCAGGAGCACGTGCAGCGGCTGCTGCTGGCCGTCACCGCGCTGGCCGTGCCCGTGCTCTTCCTGGGGAAGCCGCTCTTCCTGCTGTGGCTACACAACGGGCGCAGCTGCTTCGGGGTCAGCAGGGTGAGTGCGGCCCATCGGAGCTCTGACCTCCCCCGCTCCTTGGTCCCCCGCGGGCCCTACCCCGCCCGGCCTGCCCGGCGGCTCCAGGCCACTATGCCCTGGGAATCCATGACTCTGACCCCCGCCGGACCCGGTGTGAGTGACTGCTCACATGTGCTCCTCCCCTCGGGGCCCAGGCCTCCACGGGAGCCCGTGCAGCGCCTCCCCCCGCAGGGCTGCTGCTCCGCTGGGGGCGGCCCCCGACTAGCACGCGCTCGTGTGATGTTTTTATAATCGTTGTCCTAACGGGCGTAGAGCCCTCACTTCATCCTAAAGGGCGTTTGTGTTCCTGAGAGTCTAAAACTCGTGAGGAGGAGCCGGGGGCTCTGACCTTGGCCTTGTCACAGCTTCGCTTTGGAAGGCACTGACTGTGCTCCCTGTCCGCTGACCGTGCTCCCTGTCCGCCGACCGTGCTCCCTGTTTCCTGACCGTGCTCCCTGTCCGCCGACCGTGCTCCCTGTTTGCCGACCGTGCTCCTGTTCGCTGACCATGCTCCCTGTCCGCTGACCGTGCTCCCTGTCTGCTGACCATGCTCCCTGTCCGCTGACCGTGCTCCCTGTCTGCTGACTGTGCTCCTGTCCGCTGACTGCTCCCTGTTCGCTGACCGTGCTCCCTGTCCGCTGACTGTGCTCCCTGTGCGCTGACTGCTCCCTGTCTGCTGACCGTGCTCCCTGTTCGCTGACTGTGCTCCTGTCCACTGACCGTGCTCCCTGTCCGCTGACTGTGCTCCCTGTCCGCTGACTGCTCCCTGTCCGCTGACCGTGCTCCCTGTTCGCTGACTGTGCTCCTGTCCACTGACCGTGCTCCCTGTTCGCTGACCGTGCTCCCTGTTCGCTGACTGCTCCCTGTTCGCCGACCGTGCTCCCTGTTCGCCGACTGTGCTCCCTGTGCGCCGACCGTGCTCCCTGTTTGTCACTAGAGTGGGTACACGCTGGTCAGGAAGGACAGCGAGGAGGAGGTGTCTCTGATGGGCAGCCAGGACATAGAGGAGGGGAGCACCCCGCTGGAGGACGGCTGCAGGGAGGTGACCTGTGAAGAGGTAAAGCTTTCAGTTCCTCATGATGAAATAGACGCACATGCCCAGCCGGTGTGGCTCAGTGGTGGGGCGTTGGCCTAGGAACCGGGAGGTCACGGTTCAGTTCTTGTCAGGGCACAGGCCCGGGTTGCGGGCTCCATCCCCCAGTACGGGGTGTGCAGGAGGCGGCTGACCCATGATTCTCTCTCATCACTGGTGTTTCCATCTCTCTCCCTCTCCCTTCCTCTCTGAAATCAATAAAGAATAGACTCATCACTAAGCTTTCATATAGTGATGGTCTTGGTGAGAAGGATGATAATCCGTCTCCAGGTGAGACACTGAGGTGGGTGCGGGGGAGGGCTGTGAGCAGAGCTGTGAGTCGCCGCCCCGCACCCTGGCGTCCTCGCGCCGGGCCGCAACCAGCTCTCACGGTCGCCCTGAGAGTGGTGCGGGCTTGGACCTCGTGGGGTCTGCCTGGCGCCGACGCTAACCATGCTGCGTGGTCTCCCGCAGTTTAACTTTGGAGAAATATTGATGACCCAAGTGATCCACTCCATCGAGTACTGCCTGGGCTGCATCTCCAACACCGCGTCCTACCTGCGGCTCTGGGCCCTCAGCCTGGCCCACGCACGTAAGTGTCCCCCCCAATACCCTCTCCCTAGCACCCGACCAACTCACAGGACTATTGTGGGGAAGCGCAGCCCCGTCTCTCAGCTCCGGGGTGAAGTTGGCCCGGGGCTGCGGGGAGAAACGCTTGCTCACGGGCCAGAGCTGCGTGGGGACAGAGCTGACAGGCCCCAGTTGGCTCGACCTCTCCCGGGAGGCAGGCTGCCCGTCCTGCCCGGCCCTGCCTTCCTCGGTGCTCGATGGTCGGGGAGCTGGATTATGGTTCCCTGAGAAGCGGGTGACGTGTCCTAGTGGAGGAAGGTGTTACTCATGGGCAGCAGTGGGAATGGTCAGGAGGTGACTCACTTCCGTGAACAGAGCTGTCCGACGTGCTGTGGGCCATGCTGATGCGCGTGGGCCTCCGCGTGGACAAGACCTACGGGGTCCTGCTGCTGCTCCCGGTGATGGCGCTCTTCGCCGTGCTGACCATCTTCATCCTGCTGGTCATGGAGGGCCTGTCTGCGTTCCTCCACGCCATTCGCCTCCATTGGTGAGCCGGCAGCTCAGCTATTCCTTACGAAAACGGAACCCCTCCCCCAGATGTGTGTATACAACCCCCCAAAATCCAGAGCCTAATTTAGCTGTGCCTTCCCTTCCTCACACTGGGGGCTGTGCTCAGATCCCCCGAGGAAGAATTCTGTTTTGTTTCTGAGCTGTTACCCTGACAAGCAAGAGCAAGTTCGTGCTTGCCCAGTAGTTTGTGTATTTCCGGCTCGCCATTCGCTGTGGGCCTTGCTTTATCTTGTAAAAGGCTTCATTCCTGTTTCTCAGTGTTTCACAGTGAATTCAGATTGCTTGTCTGAGTGCCCAGTTACCACGGGGGGGGAGGTCCTGGGTGCTGGTGTGGTGTGCGCGCGCACGTGTGTGCAGTGCATGAGGCGGTGCGATGTTTCTAACACGTCATGCCTACACAGGGCGAGCACGCTGCCCATTTTGTCTCAGTACAAATAGTTCTGCAAGAGCACTATGGGACGAAGCAACTGCAGCCCAGGAATCTTTTGCTCTTAATTTATAGAGGTTGTTTTACGAAATGTGGGGAATGTCACTCGCAACCTTTCATTAATACATGGATCTTTTTTTTATTTTAGGGTGGAATTTCAGAACAAATTCTATGTTGGTGCAGGCACCAAATTTGTTCCTTTCTCATTCAGACGACTTTCATGGAAGTTCAGCGACGACAGGGCGTGACTGCAGCGCTGCAGCCGCAGGGCTTTCCCATTGACGGAGGATTATCATGTAGAAATTCACTTGTGTCCGATTTACGATCAGAAAAATTCTGTCTTCATTGATTGCCTTAGGACCTAGCCAAATAATTCTGTAAGATATACCTCTTCCTCACGTTAAATATTTTGTAAAGTTTATCAATTTAGATACATAAATTTATTCCCGTTTTCCTGATGAGCAATTATAAGTTAATGCCAAAAGTTACATGAAACTTATTTTTTAAAATACAGGCTTGGAGGAGAGAAGCCCGCTTTGAGCGGCTAATCGGAAACAGTCTTAGGTACTTAATTCCTTTTCACCTTATTAAAAAAACAACAACAAAAAACAGAGTTATTCTGTCACCCGAAGTCAGAGAATATTTTCCAACAGCTGAATAAGTATAGTTTTTTAAAAAGTTTAATGACGGATCATCAAAAGACACATTTAATATTCTGCTTGCCCAGAGTATGGGAATGTTTTTTATTGTGTGCTCTTGGGATTACGAGGAGGAGGTGGTTTTACAGTTTTGTCTTAATTGGGGAATGTGGGACAAAACCTGCAACATGTTTACTCCCCTGGTATATTTTTTTAAAGACTCTCGCCCTGTTCTTACGTCTCTCCGGTTACGGTTGCTGTATGTTTGGGAAGAAACAGTGTGCTGAGCCTGTGACACCGTGTGACTGTGGAAGATGCAGTAGTGACATGCCCTGGACTCGGGGGACCGCTTGGCGGGCGTTACTGAGCAGCAGGGGTCTCTCCTGAGCGGAGGAAAGGGAGAAAGGAGTCTTTTGTACACTTTTATAACCAAATGTAAATTAGGATGTTTTACCATGGGGAGGTTGAACCCGCCCTGAGGACAGTACGGTGACCGTTTTTTAACTCTGAGGCTGATTCTGAATGAAGGCCCGACGGGGGCACTTAGAGTTCACGCGCATCGCACACTCCTTAGCTTGGTGGGAAGCTGATTCTCGGCCACTGAGTTGGAGTCTCGTTTAAATGCCTCTGCTCACTTGACGTTTAGTTCTGAGTGAATGGGAATCGGTCCTGTTGGACATGTTGATCTGGCCTGCCTCCTGGGAATTATGCTCATTCTTCCTCTACTGTCATGGTTTGTGGGTAATTTAATTCTTTTCGGGGCGAGCCGGCAGTATGTTCACTTGTCACATTTTCTGTAACACACGCCAAAAGCTGTCTGTCGCCATCCTCCCCGCCCTGGCTCGTTATGCACAGCCAGCCATAACTGACTCTAACATCAAACCTTTTTAAGAAATAGACATTTTTATTGATTTCAGAGAGGAAGAGAGAGAGAAAGAGACATCAGTTATGATAGAGACTCATGGATGGGCCTCCTGCACGCCCCCTACTGGGGATCGAGCCCACAACCCGGCATGTGCCCTCACCGGGAATGAACTGTGACCTCCTGGTTCATAGGTCGGCGCTCAGCCCCTGAGCCACGCCGGCCGGCTCACATCAGACCTTCTCATTGTGGGACGCTTCCATGCTGCTCTCCGTGGGTGTCACCCAGAGCCGGTTGAAATTGCCAGCGTTTGTCCCTCATGTTCAATGTCAGGCCGACAGTGACGCTGAGGAAACTGGACAGCGATTCTGCTCTCTGCCCCCAGTTGTCCCACGTCCCCTCACAGGCTGTCCGTTTTCATCACTCGACTCCAGGGGTCGAGCTAACTCATCCCGAGGAAACCCAGGATTCGCCCGTTAGGAAACGAGAGACAGCACTTGCTGGAACCCCCCGCTGCCCGCTGCTCCCTGTCCCGGGGCCACCCTGGTAATTCTAACGAGCACCTCCTATCAGGGTATGGGACCAGGAGTGCATCATGTCCCATGGAAACTTATGTAGAATGTAATTCTAAAAAAGCAAATGAATGGTCCCAACAGAACGCTCTAGAAACAGTGTGATGGTCTCCCTTCAGCACTAATGGGAACTTTATTTCCTTACGGAGCTGTTGGTCCCAGCGTCGTGTCACCAGGGCAGTTGTTTTGCTTTGTTTTTAAGCTGTTTGGTGGGACTGTTGTATGTACAGTGTTGAAGGCAAGACTGTATTCTCTCGATAGCAAACACCGAGAGGAAAAGTGGCCAGCGGTCTGGGTGATGTTCTAAATAGGATTGTTTTTCTAAAGATCCGTGTCGTAACGGCCAGGTTTTCCCGGTTGCGTTCTGTGTGTTCCTGGAGTCCTAAAACGTCAAACCAGGGATTTCTTCCGTCACCTAGAATCAGTTCATCCTCAAAGGTGGAGAGCATCCTTGTGGTGACGTAGTCATGGTCCGCTCGGAAGCCCTAAGGTGTTCTGATGGGGTCACGGGGAGCCCCGGGCTTTCCGTTCATCGTGGACGTGACTTTGCAGACTCGCCTCACCGAATGCCCGCTTCCTCCCTTCCGCACGGGTATTTTGTAGCCGCCTTCGGCGCTCCGTGTCTACCTGCAGTAGTTGGGTGAGGCGTAGCACATCTATAGCACAGGCAGCGCTTAGGGACGTTTTAGGTCCGTGTGGCTTGGAAAACAAAAACGCAAAGTAACTCCAACCGCTGCTCCGCAGTCTGCATTTCTTGATTAAATGCTGAAGCAGGTTTGCTGGCACGCCACCTGGTCTCCCTCCAGCAAGGTGACTGAGGCATCGCAATCCAGACCAGGACACGGCAGTCCCAGGGACGGTCTGGCAGCCGGCACCGAGCTGAGCTCTGGCTTAGGATTGTAAGGAGCCCTTAGAACCTGCCACTCGCTTCCTAGTGGGAAACCGACCAGGGCGAGTGCTGAGGTCGCCCCGAAGGGAGGGGCTCCGGGCTGAGCAGACACCTGTGGACAGGCCCCGGCGCCCCGGATGCACTAGGACATGTGCATCTTCCTCTCAGTATTGAACTTTTTACTAATGAAAATAAATCTATATTTTTAAACCGTGAGCGTTCGTTCTGCTTTATTCTTCCCTGGCTGAGTAGAAAGCCAAAACAGCCGCCCCTTTGTGATCATAACTCCCTCTTCCCCCCCAAGTTGTCCCTTCAAGCTCTCTCCGCAAAGGTATTTGCTCCTCCACCTGTGACCCCTAGGGCCTGGGGGCTGGGATGTAGGGCCTGGGGGCTGGGATGTAGGGCCTGGGGGCTGGGATGTAGGGCCTGGGGGCTGGGATGTAGGGCCTGGGGGCTCGGAGGAGGCCTCCCTGGCCTCCAACTTCGCCTCTGCCCCTCGGAGATACCGGGAACTTGTCGCCTCTTGCCTCGGTTTCCTTACAAAAGCGGGCAGGTTGCCAGCCAGGGAATCCCAGGACAAGGCTCTTGGCGCCCCGAGGTCCGCAGTGGCTGCCCTTGGGCCCCACGCCGGGTGCGTGCTGCCCCCCAGCTGGGCCCGGAGGAAGGGAGGACCCACGTCTCGGGAGGAGCCCCTCACCCCTCACCCCTCGGCGCAGAGGCTGGGGGCACCCGGGCTTCTCTCGAGGGCTCGGATCCACCCTCTCCCGCGTCTGGGTCCGCGCCTCTGCCGGCGCGGGGACCGCGGGGCGTGCCCCTGGACGGAGGCCGGGCCCACGTGGTGGCGGCCGTTGCCGGAGCGGCCGTTGCTAGGGGCGCCGTTGCCAAGGACGCCTGCCTGCCGGCCGCTGGGCTCCCTTCGCGGCCATGGACGACCTGCGGGTGCAGTGGATCCGCGACCGCGTGTACACGGCCTTGGGCCTCACAGACCCCCAGCTCTTCGAGGACCTGCTGGTCCGGGATGACGGCGAGGCCGAGGACCTCATCCTGCACTTCCTCAACCACACCAGCGAGGAGGAGGGCGCCGCCACGCTCTTCTTCTACCGGAAGGTGCTGCCCGAGGAGGTGGAGGTGGAGGTGGACGCCGGTGAGCCCGCCGCTCCCTCCCCCGGGCGGCTGCCCACCCACCCCCGACCTCCGCCTCCCTCGGGTGCCGGCCTTAGATGGTTGTGGTCGCCCACCCAGTGCGGGGGACTGTCGGGGTCCCGGGTCAGCGGGGGAGCTGCCCCTGCTCGCACAGCCCGCCGGGGAAGGAGCCTTTGAGGGCACCGTCGCAGCAAACGTTGATTCAGTGCTTCCTTCGCACCGGGTTCGGTTCCACGGCTTATAACAGCTCATTCACGCTGTGAGGTGGGAGTATTGTTAACCCATTTTACAGATGAGCAAGCTGCGGCACAGAGAGGCCGAAATGACTCACCACGTAGGTCACCCAGGCAGTCAAGATTCGAGAATAGGAGCCACTGCTCAGGGACAGGCCAGAGACCCGCCCGGGTGCTGGGGCGACACCTCCTCCTTCCTCTCCCTGATACTGGCAGGTGTGCCCTGGGCCCCTGGGCGGAAGAGCGGTCCTTGCTATCTTCCGAGGTTCCTGACAGGCAATTGTGAAGCAATGTGCAGCCCTGGCCGGTTTGGCTCAGTGGATAGAGCGTCAGCCTGCAGACTCAAAGGTCCCAGGTTTGATTCCCGTCAAGGGCATGTGCCTTGGTTGTGGGCACATCCCCAGCAGGGAGTGTGCAGGAGGCAGCTGATCGATGTTTCTAACTCTCTGTCCCTCTCCTTTCCTCTCTGTAAAAAAAAACCAATAAAATACATTAAAAAAGAGAAAGTACTGTGCAAACGAGGTTTTAAAAGGGGCAGCTTTCCTTTATTTATATTTTTTAAAAATATTTTTATTGATTTCAGAGAGGAAGAGGGAGTTAGAAACATCAGTGATGAGAGAGAATCATGGATCAGCTGCCTCCTACACGCCCCACACTGGGGACCGAGCCCACAACCCAGGCCTGTGCCCTGGCCTGGAATAGAACCGTGACCTCCTGGTTCATAGGTTGATGCTTAACCACTGAGCCACGCCACACAGGCAATACACTTATTTTGCGTTGTAGAAAAAGCTAAAACCACAACATAACCACCATAACAAATTGCTAGCGGCACCCAGAGAGAGGATTCTATTCTTCCAGCCTTTCATTACTTTCTCCCAGGCAGACCTTTGGACTTGGACGTTACGTTATAGCAGGACCTTGGACTCTCATTATCACCAAGTGAAAATATGGACACAAAGATACACGAACGGGATCGACTGTTTAACATGGGCCAAATTTCAGTCACCCTGATTTTGTACTTAAAATATATATATATCAACACCCTAAGAAATGGACTCGGCTTGCACTACGTGTGACCGCTGTTTTCGGTGCGGTGTATACTCACACGTGTAGCCCAGTGTCTCCTGGCTGGATGTCCCCCTTCTACATGGACCCAGATTACATTCTCACTTTAGAGGGTCCCCCGATTAATTCCTGGGCCCTCCAAAGGCGCTTGGAAACCTCCTTGGGTGGTGGTCTGTTTCTGGGCTGCCTCTGACTCTCCCCCGCCCTTCCCCCTCTTTTGGTTCGTCTCCACCGTCGCCAGATCGGGGGATGCCAGTGCCCTCCCCGCTGGGGGATTTGCACGGCTTCGCTTTGCATCGCTCACGCTGTCTCGCTCCCTCGAATGTTTCTGTATGACCATGTGGGTTCACAAACTGGCCCCGGTGCATGGAGAAGGGCAGCCGGATTGGTGACCGACGGGTTTACTGAGCCAGGGGGCTCCCATCAGAGGCTTGTGGGGGGCCCTGGCGCACCGGGGACCGCCAGGACCTTAGTTTACCGACAGGCCTCGGCGGGGATCGGTCGTGGTTCCCACCCACGTGGTCTCAACCACACGCGGTTCTCAGGCTGCGCCCTTGCAAAGGCCTCCCGCTGCGCTGGGATGGTGGGCGCTGGGATGGTGGGCGCTGGGATGGTGGGCGCTGGGATGGTGGGCGCTGGGATGGTGGGCGGAACTTTCCATTCCAAGGGCAGGGGTCGGGGAGGGACCGCTTACTGCCCGGGGCCAGCTTCCGGGTCAACCGGGGTCACTTCCGGTGGAGACCCCCTCCCATAGGCTCGGCTCTCCCGCCAGGTCCAGCTCCTCCGCCCCGAGGAGAGCTGCGATGCCAGGTGAGTCAGTGATGACTTATTCTTTTCTTTCCATTTCTCCGGCTGCGAAGACGAGGTTTCCGCCTCGGAGGGGGAGGAAGCGGAGGAAGAAGAGACCAAGTCTCCGAAGATCGAGTCCATGGACAAAGTGTCAGGTGCGGGGTTCGGAGGGCGCTCCGCGGGCAGAACCGGGAGGGTGGTTGCCCGGACGGGACTCATTTCCGCCGCTGACCCTCGCGGTGCCGAGCTCGGCGTGTGGGCCGCGGGAGGGAACATGCGGGGTTCACGGGCGGGCGCACCGTCAGTTTCCCTCCACGGCGGCTTCTGCAGGCCGCACGCCCGAGGGGAGCTGTCCGCCGGGCCGAGCGCCCCCTGCAGGCTCCCGGGGGACCCCCCTGCTCCCCAGTGGCTGGTGGCTGGTGGTGGTGAGCCGTTGGCTTGGAGGCCATCCCTGCATTTCGGCCTCTAGTCACGTGGCGTCCTCCCCGTGGGCCTGTGTCTGCATCTCCCTCTTTTCTTCTGTGGCTGTAGGAAACGTCCAAACCTGCAGAGGGTTTTGTGTGTGTTTTTAAAAAAATATATTTTTACTGATTTTAAAGAGAGGAAAGGAGAAGGAGAGAAACAGCCATCCGCTGCCTCCTGCGCGCCCCCTACTGGGGCCCGAGGGCAGCGCAGGCCTGTGCCCTGGGAATCAAACAGGCGCCCAAGGTGCACAGGCCGGTGCTCAACGGACAGAGACACGCCCTCCAGGGCTGGGGCTGCAGAGAAGTTTTATGCGTCTATTTGGGCCAAACTGGTGACATTTGCCTGGGAGCCGGGTCGCAGGGGCTCCTAAGAGTAAGCGGTTGCAGTTTCTTTTATGCATTTGAGACGAAGGGGGCACAGGAGGAGGATGACAGGGGCGTGGGGGACAGACGGGGTTGGGTTGACAGGACAGTAGAGATGGGGTGCTCCCTGAAGCGGGGGCGCTGTAGGAGGAGCCGTCCGACAGAAGGTGTTTCAAAGGCCTGTGAGCCTTGGATGGACCGGGCCTGGGAAGTCCTGTGCCTGGGGCTGACCACGCGCCGTGACCTGCCCACTGGGAGGTTCTGACCAGGCCACGTCGTCTAGATGACTTTTCTCTGCATCGCCCACAAGTTGCGAGTTTTGTAGTGAAAAAGGAGCACATGCTAACGTGTCAGCGGTGATTCTCGTCCTGGTGATAAAACCCCGTTTTTCAAAGTAAAACACTGGGAAGTCACTCGTTGGACACAGTCATAGAAGACACACACACATGCACACACACACACACACGCACACGTGCGCACACGCACACGTGCGCACACACATGCACATACGTGCACACATGTGCTACATTTCTGATTGAGGACCCATCCAAAATGCAGTACAACTCTCCCGACGGGAGTGTGAGTTGGGGCCACAAGAGGCCCATTTGTAAAAGACGCAAGTGCGGCCTTTTGATGCCAGGCCTGTAGCATGACATGTGCTCCTGGACGGCTTGCGCGTTTGGTCTTGCTGGGAGGGAACCCGGTTCTCCGAGTGGCTCCTCTTGTTCATCGAATGACGTTTTGCAGCTAAGAATGGGCATTCGAGAGCCAGTTCCATGTTCCAGTCCATGATGAGCACAGAGGATGACAACTGGGTCAGAGAGCAATCGGAACACCGGCTCGCCAAGGTACTCGCGCCTCTCGTCTCCTCGGGAGGCATTGGGAGTTTGGGGCCTTCTGAGGAGGCCGGGGGACCGACACAGGTCCTCTGAGGCCTGGAGATGACAGCCTTCTGTGGTGGTGGGAGCCCCCGAGATGCCCTGGGATCGCATGGTTCGCTGCATGACTCCCAGAACCCAGAAGAGCTTTTGTAGTCCCGGATAGAGTTTATCTCAGGGAAAGCAGGCAGATGCAAATCAGCAAGGGAAAAGGAGGCTGAGTGCAGGCCTGAGCTTCCCCCTGGCCCGCCCTGGGGGTGGGGACATGGACAGAGTTAATTCTCCCAGCGGCTGCCTGCCTGCGTGGGACAGCAGGTGTGAAGTGTTGCAAATCGGGAAGCTCACCTGAGCCTTGGTGTCCAGGGGGTCCGTCCCACAGGCAGGAAGTGCCCTCATGTCTCACTTTAGCTGCTCAGTCGCAGCACCCTCAGAGGTCAAACTGCTACAGTGCGACCCAGGGCCCCAGGCAGACGGGCTGTCACCGTATATCACCGAGTCGGTAGAAGCTTCCCTCAGGTGGACAGACATTGGTGTCAGGCGGGATGCTCCAAAAGCGGAGGGGTTCGCACCCAGGTGCACCCAGGGCTGGAGCCAAACACTTTGCAATGTGCAAGGTTTGGACATCGAGGCCTGCTGAGTTAACCCTTTCCCGTACAGGTCCCGGGGGTGCAGCTTAAAGCTGGCATGCAAGCATTTAGCCTGACCTCTGCTCAGGGAAATAACACTTAACTGCTGTGTGCATATGCCCCACGCCCAACACGGAATTCAGTCTTGGTCTGTTGCAAAGCGTGGCCCAGAAAACCCTGTCAGGTCATTTGTTTTTTTTTAAACCGTGAGTGGCTCGTGCCTGAGGTGCAGCTGCGTCTGCGCTGCCAGGAGTGACAGCAGAGCTGGGCCTGGCGGGACAGCGCAGCTGAGCTGGGGGTGAGGTCGTGGGGGGGAACGGGGGGAGGGGACGATGACGTATCTCCTGTGGCGGCGCTGCCCCGTTTCAGAGGACCGTCAAGCGCATCGTGGACATGACGCATCTCCACGTGCTCTGCACTCCTGTCCCCGAGGAGTTTCTGGCCCAGAACGTGGTGTTTTTCCTGAGAAATACAAAAGGTACCTTCCCAAGAGGGTGCACGGTTGCGGGTGTGTTAGAGAGAAAGGTGTCCGGCAAAGCACAGCGCACGTCTCCGCAGATGGGGGACGCACCGAGACCGAACCTTGAGAATTGTCAGTGTGTTTCCCTTTTCCCTCATGAGACCGAAATCTGACGTCCAGGTGACATGTCTGTCTCTGGTGGATGCAGTGATTCATATCCGGTCCGGTCCGCCCCGGGCAGCACGGCAGACTGTCACCCAATGCGAACCCCAGGATTCAGAAGGGACTTTGCCAGTGGCCCGGGGAGGCATTAATGGGAGGCGGAGACCCGCAGAGCGGGGAGCCCAGCAGGTGTTTCTAGGAAACCCTAGTTGGTCCTCCTCTTGTCCGGCTTAGATGGGCTCCTCCGTGGAGTGCGCGGGCGCTGCGTGTCCCGGTCCGTGACCCCGGTGCGTCAGTGGGTGCCTCATCGTCCCGTAGGCCCGGGCAGCCGTGTACTCTGAGTCTGGGCAGAGGGCGCTGGCCCCTGACGGGGTGTGCGCCATTTGCCGACCCCGCAGCCTCCCTGCGCCCGCTCCCTTTCAGAGACGATCTTGGAGGCCAGCTACATGAAGGAAGCTATGGAGATCATGCCCGAGACGCTGGAGTATGGGATCCTAAATGCCAACATGCTGCACTTCCTCAGAGACATTATGTATCAGGTGAGCGTGGGCGGAGGAAGACAGCCCGCGTGTGTCAGATTGAGGCCATCGGAGGCACTCCGCGAGCAGGCAGTCGGCAGCTCGTGGGTCCAGGCCCCGTCATGGGCTCTGTCCTTCCATTTGTGCCTTTGGTTCCAAGCCAGGGGCGTTCTGAGAGCACACGTCATTGACCTGAGGTCGTATGGTGATTGGTTTCGTCACCTCGGCCTTTCAGGTTTTCTTGCCAGCTTTGTCCTTCAATCAGCACAAGGAGGCGAGCGTGGCGCTGACCCCTGGGGAAATGCTGGACTCTCTCGATACTGAAATGGAACTACTGAACGTGCACGGGGAGGCCGTGGAGTACCACAGCGTTCAGTTAATACGGGATGAGTTCTTAATGAACGTCCAGAAATTTGCAAATAATATTCAAAGAACAGTGCAGCAGCTTGAAGGTAAGCTTTCATCTCTCCTCTTTGGTTAAGCATGATGACTTTACTTGAAGAAGGCAATATAAGAGTCCACAAGCTTTTTTGTTTTAGGATTCTTTTTTTTGGAAATATGTTCTTACTGATTTCAGAGAGGGAAAAAGGAGAGAGAGATAGAAACATCAAAGATGAGAGAGAATCACGGATCAGCTGCTTCCTGCACGCCCCCTATTGGGATTCGAGCCCGCAACCCGGGCCTGTGCCCTGACCTCTGGTTCATAGGTCGAAGCTCAACCACTGAGCCCGCTGGCTGGGCGGTTCACTTTTTTTTCAATTTTTATAGAGAACATTTATGGGGGAGGTTTTAGGGGCGGCCCTGGGGGAGGAGTCAGCACACTCAGCAGCTTCCCAGGCGTGTCCTGCAGGGCTGTGGTCTCCACTGGGGACTGGCGGCGCCAGGCGGGGCCACCACTCACTGCACCTGGTCCTGAGGTCAGCCCTGGCGCTACTTACCTGGTTTTGCTGACTTTCAGGGCCTGGAGCTGAAATACAACTGGGGCCTAGATGTTCTCTCTTTAACCCCTTCCCCAACAATTTTTTTGTTAAAAACGTTTCTTTTTCAGACTAATTTTTTTATTTTGGTTCTATATAGTATTTTTGATGCTGGTTATGAAAACAGTTTGTAACTCGTCTTCCTATAAACCATATTTTTTTACCATATTTTCTTAGTATACTTGTCGACGACTGAAAAAGAACATTTTGTGAAAACGTGTATACACGTTTCTGCCGAGGAAGGGGTTAAGTGCCCATCTCACATGCCCATCCGTGTGCATTAGGGTTGGTTGGGTGGTGTGTGTTCCGACTTCCTGTCCGTCAGATTCTGGCGTGCAGAGGACAGATCTGCATACTCACCTGGCGAGCTCTGGGCACCTACAGTGGGACTCTGCCCACAAGGAAAGCTCATACATGTCAGCTGTATTCTTCTGGTTTGTCAGTTATTTTTAGAAATTGGCCCTTTTTTTTTTTTTATCCTCACCTGAGGATATTTTTAAAATTTATTTTTAGAGAGAGTGGAAAGGAGTGGGAGGGACAGAGAGAGAAACACCAATTTGAGAGAGACACATCGATTGGTTGCCTCCTGCCTGTCCCGGACCAGGGCTGGGAGCCTGCAACCCAGGGACACATCCTTGACTAGAATCCAACCTGGGACCCTTCAGTCCACCAGCGGACGCTCTCCCCACTGAACCAAACCGGCTAGGGCTCAGTTTTGAAACAGAAGTTAGTAGGTTTTAAATTCAGGAACACCTTAAATAATTAAATCAGTTTGATCGGGCTCACCCTGGGAACAATGCTGCATTCTCTAAGATGTTTCAGCTACGCTGTAATGAAGTACAGGCGGGTCAGGGCAGGGGATGTGTCCCCTTACGCTGACTGTGGGGACAAGAGCCAGCAGGTCCACCAGAACATTATTGTCTGGATTCATTTCCCCCGGAGTGTTGACCAAGCACTTTGCTCCTCGCAGGAGAGATCAAGTTAGAAATGCCCAGCATCAGCGTGGAGGGCGAGGTGTACGCCCTGGCTGCTGACCCGGAAATCGTCGAGAGCTTGGAGCAGTGTGTCATCAACTGGCTGGGCCAGATCACCGTGGCCGTGGAGGGCCAGCTAAAGAAGACGCCACAGGTACCGCGGGCGGCGCTCAGAGAGCCCTGCACAGGCCACGCCAGCCTCCCTGAGGAAGAGCCGTGTGTCCGGGGTCCCAGTGGTCCAGCCTCTTTTCTCCCTGTTTTGGGGCCTATGGAAGTAAACGCCCCCCAGGTAGTCGTGGGCTCTCTGATGTCAGTGCGCTGCCAGGTTGCTTCCTGGGTTGATGTAGGCGATGCTGTGTGTCCGTCAGGAGGGCTGGGCCACCCAGAACAGGACACACCACCCAGCGGGCTTCTGTAAGAAAGCATTTGTTGCCTCACATAACTGAAAAGTCCAGAGGCAGGCTGGCTTCAGGTATGGTTTGATCAAGGCCCTGGCTTTGTTTCTCTGGGCATCTCTCAGTTCCACCCTCCTCTCTGTGGGGGATTCCCCTCAGGCTGGCTTCCTTCAGGGTAGCGGTTTGTAGCATGTCGAGCCCTGCATCCCCACATTGTCCAGAGAGAGACCACATGGCTTTGTCTAGACTCCCAGGTGAAGTCCTGAGGTCCACTTGGAAGACCCTCCTGGGTCACGTGTCCATCCCGACGTCCTCGTGCGGATCCGCCCTGCGTGGAGCATGGGGAGCAGCCCCACTGCCCCCTCCACACGGACGAGGACGGCAGCTGTGTGTCCGTGTGCCTCCAGGGTCAGGGTCCTCTGGCCGAGATCGAGTTCTGGAGGGAGAGGAACGCGACCCTGAGCGCCCTCTACGAGCAGACCAAGCTCCCGATCGTCAGGAAGGTCCTGGAGGTGATCAAGGAGGCGGACTCCCTGCTCGTGGCCAACCTGCAGCCGGTGCTGACGGACCTCTTCAAGCTGCACATGGAGGCCTCTGACAACGTGCGCTTCCTCTCCACCGTGGAGCGCCACTTCAAGGTGCGCCCGTTTCCTTGGTGACCGCGCGGCTTTTACAGCTGCCTCAGGAGGCGCATAGGAGCGGTCGCTGTGCTGGCCACGTGTAGGCGTGGGGCAGTGCACTGAATGCATCCACGGCGCTGTGTCCCCACCGTCACTGCCCACGTCCCACACCGGCTCATCCCCAGCATCAAGTCTGTGCCTCAGCCCGCGGTCTCAGCCGGCGCCTGCCGCAGGGGCTTTTCAAACCTGCAGTCCCTGACCTTTAGTCAGGGCCCTGACCCCTCTCCCTCAGGTCGCCCAGTAAAACATGACAGCGGCCGACAAAACAATAGCCGTCTTTATTTTTGTCAGATCAGCAAGGAAGATAGTATATTTTTTGGTGGCCACAGAACTTTAGTAGCTGGTTGATGTGCGCCATGGGTGACAACGGCCAAACGCCGCTGCCTGGCCCTGCCCAGTGCGGCTCAGCTGGCGAGGCCGTCAGCACGCTGGCTTTAGGTTATTCACGGTGTGTGCGCGTGTGTGTGTGCGATTGTATGTGCGTGTGCGATTGTATGTGCGTGTGCGATTGTATGTGCGTGTGCGATTGTATGTACGTGTGCGATTGTATGTGCGTGTGTGATCTAGCCTCACCTTAAACGATAATGCCAATGCCGTCACGGGTCTGATAGGCCAGTTACCTGTGTTCTTCTGATACACACTGAAATAAGTATCTTTCTACACATGCCAAGTGATGGCAAAATCACTTCACTTCCTGCCGGGGGACACAGCTTGGAAAACACTGGCTCCGGTCACTTGTAGAGTAGCAGCTTCAATTCATCTGGTGGCACTCTTGCCACTAAATTCAGTGTATTATCTGCGTACGATACACGTGACACCCATGTGTTACACACGTCCGTAAATTGCTTTGTTTGCTGTAATTACAAAGCTCCCCCCACAGTCCATTCCGACCTATTTTAAATGCCCTCTGTTGATCCAACTCATCCTCCATCGCAAGTGCCTGTGGGGCGAGTGGGAGGGCCCGGCCTGCACACGAGGCTGTAGGAACGTCGGTGGCCCGGGCTAAGCTGGCGGGCTCTTCTCTCTTCCGGTCAGAACATCACGCACGGGTCCAGCTTCCATGTGGTCCTGGAGACCATCCCCTCCATGATGAGCGCGCTGCGGATGGTGTGGATCATCTCGCGGCACTACAACAAGGACGAGCGCATGATCCCCCTCATGGAGCGCATCGCCTGGGAGATCGCCGAGCGCGTCTGCAGGGTGGTGAACCTGCGCACCTTGTTCAAGTAAGAGGCCGGCCCGCGGCGCCCTCCGTGCTCTGTGTCCTCCTCGGGCTCAGCGCCGTGTCCCGGGTCCGTCCGGCAGTCGCGGGGGCCAGCGCTTCATTCCTTCCCGTGGCTGAGTAACACCCCTCGGGTGGCCATGGGGGTGATTCATTCACTAGGACTTAGCTGCCCTTGGAGAGACCAAGGCACAGAGTCAGGAGATTCTGAGTTCTGGACCCCAGGCCCCTCGGGTGCGACAGCCTCTGAGGATCAACTGTTGGAGGAGACACAGGTTTTCCTTCACTTTCTTACAAAGGAAGCCCACGGAGGGGACAGAGGCAGAGTCCTGGCTCTGTCATCTTGCTCTGATGTGGCAGCCCCGACCACTGACTTCTGGCCGGGGACTCACGGCCACCGCCCCTTCCCGCTCAGGCAGAGAGCTCCCGTGCGAGCCGCAGCCGTGCACGCTGGGTGGGCGCTGCCTCAGCTCAGGGCCGCAGTGTGGCACTCCTGTCCCAGCCTGGCCCTTGGGACAGAGCAGCCGCCGCCCTGTAAGCTTTTGGAGAAAGAGGCCCTGAGATGGGCGGCTCTGCTCCTCAGTTAGAACCCTCCCCGGAGAAACCCGTTCCCCGGGGCCTGTGGCTCGGATCCCCCGCGTCTCCGCCTTCCCTCCCATCTCAGTCTCTCTGATCGCAGAGAAAACCGGGCGAGTGCACAGCACAAAACCCTGGAGGCCAAGAACTCCCTTGACATGTGGAAGAAGGCCTACTTCGACACCAGGGCCAAGATCGAGGCCTCGGGGAGGGAGGCCCGCTGGGAGTTCGACCGAAAGCGGCTGTTTGAGAGGACGGACTACATGGCCACCATCTGCCAGGACCTCTACGACGTCCTGCAGGTAGGGAGGCGGGAGCGTGTTTCCTTTCCTTTTCTTTCTTTTTTTAAAAAAATACATTTTACGCCGAAACCGGTTTGGCTCAGTGGATAGAGTGTCGGCCTGCGGACTGAAAGGTCCCAGGTTCGATTCCGGTCAAGGGCATGTACCTGGGTTGCGGGCACATCCCCAGTAGGAGATGTGCAGGAGGCAGCTAATCAATGTTTCTCTCTCATCGATGTTTCTAACTCTCTATCTCTCTCCCTTCCTCTCTGTAAAAACTCAATAAAATATATTTAAAAATATATTTTTATTGCTTTCAGAGAGGAAGGGAGAGGGAGAGAGAAGAAACACCAATGAGGAGAGAGAAGTACCGACCGGCTGCCTCCTGCACGCCCACACTGGGGATCGAGCCCACAACCCGGGCCTGGGCCCTGACCGGGAATCGAACCCTGACCTCCTGGTTCATAGGTTGATGCTCAACCACTGAGCCATGCCGGCCTGGTATCAGGCTCCTTTTAAAGCAATACACCTTCAGCCGTGAAGTCCTTGCGGCGTTGTTTGGGTCACACTGTGTCCAAGAAACAATGCCTGGGAATTGACCCTGCCCGACAAGGAGCAGTCCCGAGAGCTCACGGAGAACTCGTGGCCTAGGGGACAGCCGTGGCAAGGCTCGTGGTCAAGCCAGAGCCCAGCAGCTCCTGCCCAAGGGCAGCTGTCCTGGGAAATGCTGAGTGACCCCTGCAGGGCGCAGGGCCGCAGAGTTGCTCCCGGAAGAGGCGTGAGAGGAGGGGGAGGGAGGGGCCTGAGCACACAAACTTTGTCAGCTGGTCGGGGCATCTGGCCCCTGTCCTGCAGGCAGTGGGCCTGGTCCCCACGGGCTCAGACGGGGGAGGTTCCGGCGGAACAGGGTCCTGGTCCTCAGACCGGGCTTGGCGCGCAGTCCATTTGTTGCGAGAACATTTGATGTGAAAGTGAAGGTGACCTCCTGGTCTTCTGTTGCTTGGGCAGGTGATGGAGGAATTCTATAACATATTTGGTCCAGAACTGAAGGCCGTGACGGGGGACCCCAAACGCATCGACGATGTCCTGTGCCGGGTGGACAACCTGGTCACCCCCATGGAGACCCTGACCTTCGACCCTTTCTGCATCCAGTCCTCGCACTACTGGAAGTACGTGATGGACGACTTCAAGATCGAGGTTCTGGCAAGTAGCCCGTCGCCGACCTGGGACACGGACGCCATATTCCCTTTTTCAGTTGTCGGGCGGCTTAGGTATCCTTTGAGTTTTGTACGTGTATTTTTTTTTAATCACAAAGGTTAATAGCTGCTTTTTTGTACAATACGGAAACAACACAGAAGAGCATAAGGTAGAAGTGAGCGCTCAGCCTTCTCTGTCCCCACTTCTCCTCCCTGGGTGAATTCGTTGAAATCGAGCCGGCCTGGGTGGGTGAGAGGGATCCTCGCTGCCCCTCCTCTTCCTGGTGCCTCCAAATGCTCAGCCTCCCATTGGTCTCCAAGGGAGCAGAGGGGCCCGTTGCTGGCTTTGGGCGAAATTCTCTCCTTCTGTAGTTACGTTCTCTGCTTCCAAAGAGTCCTCTGCTGCTGTGCCCTCGCCCTGGTCTTTGTCCGATAAGTTAATATTTAAAAATGTCTCCCGTCGTCGTGTGCTGGCTGAGGGCGGGCAGGAACCACGCGCCACCCGCCGTCCTGCCGCCGCCAGCCCCCGCTGGAGCGCCGCGGAGCCTGCGCAGGGCACTGACTTCTTTCCGCCTTTTTTTTCTTTTGCCCTTTGCTTCTGCAGGACAATACGGTGGCATGAGGGATGTTTTCTTGACTTTTTTGCTGTTTTGTTTGGGCAGGTTATCGAGAAAGAAGCAAAAAATTTTATTGACGAGTCCTTTAAGACGCTTCGGTCGGCCGAGGCAGCGTTTGACATGCTTCTGAAGTTCAAGCACATCCGGTCACGGGAGGCCATCAACCGGCAAATGATGATGAAGTTTAACGACATTCTCGTGCAGTATTGTAAGGAGGTGAGTGACAAAACCTGCCGCCGCTGGAGTGTGAACAGTCCAGCCACTGTCTGTCTTTCCCCCACATTCAGAGCGCCCGTGGCGCTTCCCCACGCCCGCGGGCCACGTAGTACAGGAGCCACAGCGCAGCCGGCTCTTTGCCGCTGGAGCATTGAGTGAGGATTGTCCAGTGGGAAGTTGTCCCCTCGCGTACGGTGCGCCCTGCGTGTGCGCGTCCCCGCAGCAATCCCAGTGACACGGTCACAGGCCTCGGGGCACGTCCAGAGCAGATGCAGGGTTTCTGATGTCAGACGGAGGCCCACAGTCTGTCGCTGGCAGGCAGTTTGTAACACTGCATGTGTTCATGAGAGGAAACTACTGGGAAATTCATGGGAAAGCAGTAAATAGTAAGTTCAGCAGTAAGAACGCGATTTTAGCCTATTTCTGGGTGTTCCCGTGTTCACTTCTTTAGAGATGCATGTCTCCAGCTGCATGTTCTCGGCTTCGCGGTGGGCTCTCGCTCACAGAGCGCGTGCGCTTCTTTCCAGATTGACATCATCAATAAAATCTTCGTCCAGAACCACGAGAACCCGCCTCTGTACAAGAACCACCCCCCGGTGGCGGGCGCCATCTACTGGGAGCGCTCCCTGTTCTACCGCATCAAGCACACCATCCTGCGGTTCCAGGAGGTGCAGGAGATCCTGGACAGCGAGCGGGGCGAGGAGGTGCTCCCTCTCCCCGATGCTCCTTTCTCCTGCCCCCCCCACCACCCCCCCGCCAAGAGGCCCTAAAAACGCATTTTAAACTGTGAAAGCCGTGCTTAGTTCCTGGCTGCACCGATGGGCGCTGCCGATGTCTGCTCGTCAGCCTGGGGCTCAGGCCCCCCCCCCCCCGCCCAGCAGGCCCTCCGGCATCTGTGACATTCTGCCTGCTTCCTTTTGCAGAATGGGTAGACCATTTCTTTTAGAGAGAGAGAGAGAGAGAGAGAGAGAGAGAGAGAGAGAGAGAGAGAGAGAGAGAGTTTCATTCCCAAGGACAGAATGATAATGCTTGAATTCTGTAACAGGTAAAACAAAAGTACCTGGAAGTGGGCAGGACGATGAAGGACTACGAGGAACGGAAGTACGAGCTGTGGAGGGACACGACAGAGCAGCTGCTGCCGACGCTCATGAAGAAGAGCCTGCTCATGAAGGTGCGGTGCCATGTGAGAGGTGACATCGCTCCCCCGACACCACCCAGGCTGGGGGCGAGGAGCAGCAGGAAGGCGAGGCGGGGACAGCAGTGTCACAGGCAGGAATGCACTGGGGTCGGCTTCACTCAGCCTCAGTTTCCCCGTTTGTCAAAATGAGCCGGAGCCACTGGCATACAGTGTTTGTGGAACCACAGAGGGAGCAGCCGGCCACGGACCATGTTAAACCTGCAGGGAGATGCGCTTCTCGGGATCCGTCCTGTCCTTGCTCTTTGGGGCTGGCACGTAGCAAGTCTCAGTACCTGCCTCTGGCCGCGAGGAGGGGCCGGACCTGGCGGGCTGAGGCCTTTGGAGCCTGAAGTCCTGAGGAGGACCGCAGGGAGTGACGAGGGCCGGGACCTGCAAGGCCGCCGCGCCTCACCCCAGCCCGTGGTCTCACAGCGTCAGCTTCTCCACGTTGCCGAGAGGAGAGAGGATTATGGAATTTTAGATGCAGTTGCTCAAGTTTCGGGTTTGGTGGCTAAGTAGAATTAAAACTGCTCACCAAATAAAGTCGTGTAGTCGCGCTGGTTCCGGCCAGCTCCCCGCCCGCCTGTCAAGTCCACGCGTCTCGGGAGGTGTTGATCTGACCGCTTCCCGACGGCCCGCCCGTGCTGACGGCGGGCACGTCTTTCCACAGATTACTGCCAACCCTGAGGACGCCGCCGAGAGCTCCGACAGGGGCATCACGTTCGCCATCAATTTCCCGTTCGCTCTCAGGGAGATTATTAACGAAACCAAGTACCTGGAGCAGCTGGGATTCCCTATCCCCGAGTTAGCAAGGAACGTGGCGCTCCAGGAGGACAAATTCCTCAGGTACCGACCGCGTCTCCCGGCGCGAGGCTCTGGTTGCGGGCTGCCCCCGCCCCCCCCCAACCACGCAGAGCCCCTGCCCGGGGCTTGCATCCTGTGGATCTTATAATGACCAGTACTTACCAGTAGAAACGAAAACAAAGCAGTGTCCAGAATACGTTTTTACTCACTTGTCTAAAAATAACAAAGCCATTTCAGGTGAACGTAAATAACACTGTGAATGAGAAGTAACCAAAATGTTCCAAAGAGAAAGGAAGTTAGTGGGAAGAGGGGCATCGCTTTGCGATTCTGCAAATCTCTCCATCAGAGTTTCAGGCTGGTTCCCGGCCTCTTGTAACCCTCGGTGAGCCAGGGCGTGCCTCTGCTCAGGAGCCTTACGCGCCCCTTGCCCTCGCCTCCCGTGCCCGTGTCTGTGCCCGTGTCTGTCCCCGGCTCGCAGGTACACGGAGGGCATCCAGCACATGCTGGACCACTACCACACGCTGGTCCGGACGCTGAACGACGCCGAGTCTGCCCTGCTCGACGACCACTCGCAGGAGCTGCTCCGCGTGTTCCGGTCTGGATTCAAGAGGCTGAACTGGAACTCGCTAGGTGACGCTTCCGCCTGCGGCCGCGCGGCGTTCAGCTTTGGGCGGGGTCTGGTTTCTGGACACGGCACACGTGGTCGCAGGCCCAGGGGGAGTATCACTTCGTCCCGAGGCCTCAGTCAGGAGTGGGGAGGAGGTGGGTGCTGTTTGCACATCCGCTGACCCACAGCTCTCTCCTCCAGCAGCAGGGACCGCTTCACTTTCTAAAATTAACGTTTCCATTTTGAAACAATCATGGGTTCGCACGCTGCTGTAAGAATGCGCTCGGGGAGATCCCGTGTTCCCTCACCTGGTCCCCCGAGCGCTAACTTCTCACTCATCACAGCCAGGACACAGGCTGTCCCCACCCACAGGGCCCCCCGTGTGCCCCCTGAAAGCCATGCCTCCCCTCCCAGCCCGACCTCCCTTCCCGCTGGCAGCCTCTAGCCTGTTCTCACTTCTGTGCGTGTCTCTCTCTTCCTCCAAAGGTATTGCTGACTACATAACGCGGTGCAAGCAGGCCATCGGGAAGTTCGAGTCCCTCGTCCACCAGATTCATAAGAACGCGGACGACATTGCCTCCAGGCTCACGCTTATCGAGTCCATCAACCTCTTCAAGTACCCGGCACCCAAGACCGAGGAGGACCTCCCAGGTGGGCGCGCTGCCTGTTCCCTCGATGGTGGCAGGGATTTAAGCACTGTCCTGGTCGTGACTATGAGCCCACGTGTGCGCACACGCACATGTGCACACACGCACACATGCACACACACACATGCACGCACACACATGCACACACACACATTTATTCCATGAATGGAATAAAACCATTTTAGCAATCTCACCCACGTACCTGAAAGGATCATGGGTAATTCTTAGGGGCTCACATGTACTTGCTCAACCAGCTCCCCTAGAACAGCAGGTTCACCCACAGTGTGACAGCGCTGCTGTGCGACGTCGTGTGGACGTGCCATGCTGCCGCTTAGTGCGGCGAAGGGTCTGGCCCGCCTGGCGTCCGGTGTTGACTTGCTTTCTGCTTTGGGTCAAGGTTAAGGCCGCTTTCGTCGTTTCCAAGAGAGACAGCGGCTGGGTGGATAGCCCTCTGAGGCCCCGTCCTCCCGGGTCCGTGAGGAACTGGCTGGCTCCCCACAGGCGTGAAGGAGTTCTTCGAGCACATTGACCGGGAGAGGACCAAGGACGTGGACTACATGGTCCGGTGGTACCTCGCTATCGGGCCGCTGCTGACCAAGGTCGAGGGCCTGGTCATCCACACGAACACAGGCAAGGCGCCCAAGCTGGCCACCTACTACGAGCACTGGGAGAAGCGCGTCTACGAGGTCCTGACCAAGCTCATCCTCAAGTGAGCCCTCCCGCTGCCTATGCCGGAGGCGGTGGGGGTGGGAACAGTGACGGGGCGGGCTGCAGGCACTGAGTGAAACCCCGCAGTAACTCCCAACATGTGTGACATGTGGGGCAGGAAAACCGGCTGTATCACCCAGCTCAGCCCAGCTGTCCATGTCGCCCTCGAAGGCGTCCTTTCCTACAGCCTTTCCCTGTGACTTCTGTGCCCGAGGCACTTTGAGTGTTGGATGTATTTTGCTCTGGCGAGTTCGGAGTTTTGTTTTTTTTTCAACCCCTCTTAGGAATTTGCAGGCTTTTAACTCCTTAATCCTGGGCAACGTCCCTTTGTTCCAAACGGAGACCATCTTGACGGCTCCGGAGATCATCCTGCACCCCAATGCAAATGAGATCGACAAAATGTGCGTCCACTGCGCCCGAAACTGCGTGGAGGTCACCAGGGTGAGTGGGGCGGGGTGTCTCGGGTGGGCCCGCCTGCCGCGGTGAGTCCCGAGGGGGCGAGCACTCAGGCCCCACCCTGGTCTCTGTCCAGACCTTCTGGTCTCTTCCTGCCCCCCCCCACCCCCCGTGGACTCTAGAGTGTGGAGCATCCGGAAGGCTCTCTCTGAGCCCCCTTTTGTTCTCTCCTTCCTCTGCTCTCTTCACAATCGTGACCAGTTCTGTGGTTTTAATACAACCCCCCTCGCCACCCCGCAAGTGAACACGCATGACTAAGTAACATATGGCTTATCCGCACGTCTCTGAGCTAAAGGAGTCCTGTCGTTACTGGAAACGAAGTGAGCCAGAGTTCGACTAGGACTTAGGGGCCTCCTCCCGAAGGAAATGGCAGCACAGCCACTGCCTCGAGTTGTGGGAGGGCTCAGCCCCAGGCCACGTGGAGGGAGCGTGGCACAGGGGCCACTGGAGCTCTCAGTGCCGGCGTCAGATGTTAGTGGCGGCAGCTTGGTGGTTGCTCCCGCCGCACAGTGCTCTGTGGGACGCACCCTGGTTTGCTGTGAGGGACCATCCTTCATCAAAAGAAGCAGGAGGACCCGGGCGTGTGGCTCAGTGGTTAAGTGTCCACCATGAACCGAGAGGTCACTGGTTCGATTCCCCATCAGGGCACATGCCTGGGTGGCGAGTTCAAACCCCCAGTAGGGGGTGTGCAGAAGGCAGCTGATCAATGTTTCTCTCTCATTGCTTTTCTATTTCTATCCCTCTCCCTTCCTCTTCCTCTAAAATCAATAAAAACATATAAAATAAATCAATAAATAGAGTGTGAGGGAACCTTGACAGTGAAGCAGAGACATGTCAGTGAACAGAGTTGGCCTTGGCCGGTTTGGCTCAGGGGATGGAGTGTCAGCCTGCGGACTGAAGGGTCCCAGGTTCGATCCGATCCAGGCCATGTCCCTCAGTTGTAGGCTCGCTTCCCTGGCTGTGGTCCTGGGTGCGTGTAGGAGGCAACTCATTGATGTGTCTCTCTCACATCAATGTTTCTTTCTCTCTCTCTCTCCCCCTCCCTCCCACTCTCTCTAAAAATCAATGGAAAAATAGTCTCAGGTGAGAATTAACAAAAGCAAGCCAACAAATGAACAGATTTTTCTGGGACACTAGGGGTTCGGTTTACCTGACTTTGTGTTTCTTTACTTGTCAATATGAAAACTAATGTTTTATTCATCCGTCCTATAGAAAGTGGATGGCCATTGTTATTTAAAAAGTTAGCTTTTTTGCACAACAAGCCACTGCCAGTCTAACATGATAGCTGTTTATTTAGCTCAGGCTTCCGCAGGCTGGGTTGGGCTGAGTTCTCTCTCTCCCTCTCTCTGGCCTGTCCTCACTCGCATGCCGCTGATTGGCTGGAGCCCCTGGCTCTCCAATGGGTGGCTTATCACCATCTAGTGCAGTGGTTCTCAACCTTCCTAATGCTGCGACCCTTTAATACAGCTCCTCATGTTGTGGTGACCCCCAATTTCATTGTTCCAAATTGAACATAATTAAAGCATCGTGATTAATCACAAAAACAATATGTAATTATATATGTGTTTTCCGATGGTCTTAGGCGACCCCTGTGAAAGGGTCGTTCGACCCCCAAAGGGGCCGCTACCCACAGGTTGAGAACCGCTGATCTAGTGCAATAGCTCAGTTTCATTCAAGAGCTCGGGAGTGGGAGCTGCCCAGCTACTGGAGTGCTTGCTGGGAACATGCATAGCCCTCCAGGCTTCTTGGTGGTCAAGTCGCAGGCTGGTCCGGGTGGGCAGGTGGTGGGAGGAACCAAGAATGGTGGTCCTTTTGGCAACTGAGCACAATTTATTAAGGATAAAGTGATTTTCATTGCGAGCAAGAGTTACTACTGCTGACTGATAGATGCGCAGGCAGCAAAAGTGATCCTGAAACACCGCCTCTCCCCTTATGCTTATTTTGCCAGAATTTTGTTCGCTGGATGAATGGCAGCTGCATAGAATGCCCCCCGCAGAAGGGGGAGGAGGAGGAAGTGGTGACCATAACCTTCTACAATGACATCTCCCTGAACCCCCAGATCATCGAGCAGGCCCTCATGATCCCCCAGAATGTCCACAGGATTCTGGTCAACCTCACAAAGTACCTGCAGAGGTGGAAGAAGTACCGGCCCCTCTGGAAGCTGGACAAAACTATCGTGATGGAGAAGTTCGCCGCCAAGAAGCCCCCGTGTGTGTCCTACGATGAGAAGCTGCAGTTCTACACCAAGATCTCCCAGGAGGTGATGCGCCAGCCCCTGGTCAAGGAGGAGCACTGCGTGCGGCTGCAGCTGGGGCCGCTGGCGCACACGGTGCAGGAGAGCGCCAAGGCCTGGGTCATGTCGCTCGGGAAGCTGCTCAACGAGTCGGCCCGGGAGGAGCTGCACAGCCTCCACGAGGAGATGGAGGTAGCGCGGGGTCACCAGGCGCCTTCCAGGAGGGTCAGGCTCGTTGGCCCCGTTTCCCTGTACGTTTAGTGTCCTGCAAACTTGTTTTTCTTTTTTTGTTCATCGTCACCTAAGGGTATTTTTTCCATTGATTTTTAGAAAGAGTGGAAGGGAGGCAGGGATGGGGGGTGGGGAGAAACATCGATGTGAGAGAGAGGCATCGATCGGTTGCCTCCCACATGCAGGGAGCAAGCCTCCATCCGAGTTACGTGCCCTTGAGCGGCATCGAACCCGGCACCCTTTAGTCCTCGGGCCAACGCTCTACCCACCGAGCCAGAGCAGCGAGGGCCGCACTTTCTCTTCCAGAGCCTGGCCAAGAACCTGAAGAAGAGCCCTAGGACCCTGGAGGATCTCAAGTTTGTCCTCGCGACAATTGCGGAAGTGAGGAGCAAATCCCTGATCATGGAGCTGAGGTACAGGGACGTCCAGGAGCGGTACCGCACCATGGCGATGTACAACCTGCACGTGAGCGAGACCCCGGCCGACCTCTGAGGCCTCTTCAGAGACTCCTTCCGTCCGTGCTGCCGTAGATTTGTGTGTGACTTGACGTGGCAACTTTTAAATGGAAGGCCAACCCCGCAGTTATTCAGTTCAGAGCCTCTTTCTTGGTCTCGCATGGCTCCAATGACGTCAGCATTTACTTGCTTGACGGCTTTGCATGCCTTCCCGGAGCAGTAGCAAAATTTACATCAGAGAGATGTGCACTAGGCAAATTTACATTTTATAATTACAACAGGAAGTCTCCGTTTTGCCTTTTGCTGTCTTCACTCTGTCAAGTGAAGTGTTTGAACCCTGTGTCCTACAGCCTCGGGTGGTCTCTCCACCCTCCTGCCGCCCTTGGTCTCAGCCAGTCATGCGTGTCCTCGTCTCCTGTTATTTCTGAGCACGTTCTGGACATTGTGCTGTCCGACAGATGGCAGAGAGCGCTGGAGGCCGCATGCCAGGGCCTCAGGGGGCGTGGTCTCAGGGGCGTGTTTTCGCTCTGACAGCACAACTGGATGCATTATCGAGCCAGGGCCACCGCGTTTTAATCAGATATTATGTTGATCTGAAGCTGATTTTCAGTTTACGAAGCTCTTATCTCTCTAAGTTATCTGTCTCTCCTTCTATGTCAACTATTAGTTTTTTAAAATTACCTTGAATTTATTTTAGTTACAAAAATATAATTTTTAATATAAGTATAACTTTTATTCAACCAGCTGTGTTGTTGGTTCAAGTCACTTAAAGTCCCCGGGTAGTAGCTCTGACCACACATTTCCTTCCAAATGCTGACCATTTATTGCTTGTTCTGTGTTTTATTTTAATTCTTCTTCTTCTTCTGTCAGCCCTCCAATGCGGAGAAAGAGCTGGTTGACAAGATCGAGAGCATGTGGCAGAGCCTGTTCACCGACTCTGTGAACGTGGAGCACGCTCTTGGCAGCATCAAGAGAACCTTCACGGAGGTACCGTGGCGTTGGCGCTTCCCGAGGCAAGAGCGCGGGGCCTCCGCGGGCCGAGTGACAGCCGCCTGCTTTCCCCAGATCACTCGCAGCGAGATAATGAACTTCAGGCAGCAGATGGAGGACTTCGCGAAGCGGTTCTATTCTGAAGGCCCTGGCTCGGTGGGTGAAGACCTTGATAGCGGTAAGGACAGTCTCGTTGGCCTTCCCCAGGTATGTGAGTTGAGGTCACTTTACTTGACAGTGTTCGGGGGAGACGTGGCTGTTAGCCGTGCCCGTACTCTGGGTTCCCCTGGGGAATCTGGGAAAACCACTGATCCGTGGGGCCCAGGTCCTAACTGCCTGACCCCGCTGTTCTGGGCTGCCAGGCTGGCACCCCCGAGAGCAGGGAGCATGCCAAGCAGGCAGATTTCTAATTGGAGGGACTTGCCGGTGAAAGTGGCCCCTGGTGCTAGTTAGAATCAAGGCGGGATGAAGTCTGGTGGTTTCAAATGGGTCTTCCTGGTGGCGCGTGGGTGCGGCGATGGTGTGCATGACCGCTCCTGTGCGTGACTGCTCCTCCGGTCTGCAGCCTAACATTCTTCCCCCCCTCCCTGCCCCCGGTGACTCCTCACTAGGTATGGACCTCTTAGGCAGCTTTGAGAGGGAGCTGGTGAGGCATGAAAGGAACCGCCAGGAGCTGGCCAACGCGGAGAAGCTCTTCGACCTCCCGATCACCATGTACCCAGAGCTGCTGAAGGTGCAGAAGGAGATGACCGGGCTACGGATGATCTACGAGCTCTACGAGGAGCTGAAAGTGAGCCCCCGAGGGGAGCGCAGGACTCGCTAGGCCCGCGCACGGAGGCCACCCCCCTCAGGGGCCTGGGCCAGTGTCATAGACGCTCTCGCTCGGCTCTCGGGCAGACGCATGGGGAGACTGCTGACGGGGTTCCCTTTGGGGTGATGAGAAAGTTCTGGAACTAGGTAGTGGGGATGCTTGCACAACATGTGAATGTTCTTGATGTCACTGACGTGCTCAGTTACAAATGGCTAAAATGGCCTGGCCGCGGTGGCTCAGTGGCTGAGTTTTGACCCACGCACCAAGAGGTCACGATTGGATTCCAGGTCAGGTCACGCTGCCTTCGTGTGTCCAGGGGGGTCGCTGATGGCCGTCCCGTCTATTCCCAGGTGGCGAAGGAAGAGTGGTCCCAGACGCTCTGGATCAACCTGAACGTGCAGTTCCTGCAGGAGGGCATCGAGGGCTTCCTGCGCTCCCTGCGCAAGTTCCCGCGGATGGTCCGCAACCTGGCCGTGGCCTTCCACCTGGAGGCGAAGATGAAGGCCTTCAAGGACTCGATCCCCCTGCTGCTGGACCTGAAGCACGAGGCGCTCAGGGACAGGTTAGTCCAGGCCTCTGGCGGCCTCTGAGCACAGACAGGGCTGTCTCTGCTGAGACGTGACGGCCAAGAGCCAGGCTCAGCGAGGCCGGCAGAGGCGAGTGTGTTTCTGTAACGTCGTTTTCATGTGAACTTTCTATAAGGCGATCGGCCACAAGGCTCTCCCGTTTCAAACAGAAAGCCTCCCTGTTGGGTGTAGCATCATTTGCACTCTCTTCACCCAAATAGCCAGGGGCAAGGTCAGCACCGCGCAGAGGAACATGTGACCCGCATAGATAGCTCATCTCCTGGCCTCTGTGGGGCTTTGGGGAGTAGTCCCAGCGACGCCCTCGTGTTTCCGAATCCCGTCCCCAGCAGTGCACACCGGGGACCGTCCTGGGACCTCGGGGGGAGGAAGGAAACCCAGCACCCCAGCCGGTCGGCCAGCAGAGCGTGCTGTCCATGCATTCCAGGCACTGGAAAGAGCTCATGGAAAAGACGGGCGTGTATTTCGAAATGACCGAGACCTTCACCTTGGAGAACATGTTTGCCATGGAGCTTGACAAGCACGCGGACGTGCTCAACGAGATCGTCACGGCGGCCATCAAGGAGATCGCCATCGAGAAGGTAGGGCTGCTTCCGGGGAGGCCCACCGGGGAGGGAGCAGTCGCTGCCACACAGCGAGAGCACATGCTAGTCCCCGCTGCGCTCGCGTCTCGGGGAGCTGCTCGCGCCAGAACTAGAGCGTCGGCCACGTGGGAGCGTGCTCAGCTGCATGGAGTCCTCGCCAGAGATGCCGGCATCTCCATGACATGCCTCTGCTGCTTCTGAAACCGTCCCAGACCCCGGGCTGAGGGGGGACCTGGGCAGGCAAGGGAGCTGCGGTGGGTTGGGTCCTGTTGTTTGCTTTCTGCTTCCGGGCCGAGCCGCCCCGCACCCCCCCCCCCCCCCCCCCCGTGCTCCCGGCAGGCCGTGAAGGAGATCCTGGACACGTGGGAGAACATGAAGTTCTCCGTGGTCAAGTACTTCAAGGGCACCCAGGAGCGCGGCTACATCTTGGGGTCCGTGGACGAGATCATCCAGTGCCTCGACGACAACACGTTCAACCTGCAGAGCATCTCGGGCAGCCGCTTCGTGGGGCCCTTCCTGCAGACGGTGCACAAGTGGGAGAAGACGCTCTCGCTGATCGGCGAGGTCATCGAGGTGAGGCCGCAGGTGGGCAGGGAGCGGGCGGGGAGCGGGCCCCACCGCTGAGGGTGGGCTGCAGCTGGATGCTTCCTTTGCTGGTTAAATGTTCTCATGGACACGGCATTCACAGCCCATAAAGCTCCCAGGCTGGGGGGTGGGTGTGCCCCATGACCTGGCGGCGGGGCGCCCGGGCCACGGTCACGCTGTGCCCCGCAGATCTGGATGCTAGTGCAGAGGAAGTGGATGTACCTGGAGAGCATCTTCATTGGAGGAGACATCCGCTCGCAGCTGCCGGAGGAGGCGAAGAAGTTCGACAACATCGACAAAGTGTTTAAAAGGGCAAGTGCCCGAAGGGGCTCGAGGCGCCCACGCACTTCCACGGGGTGTCCCGACTGCTCACAGCTTCTGAACTCTTTCTGTCGTTGTGTGTGACCTTCATCTGCCCTGTGACAGCTCCTGTTTGAGCTGCAGCTGCTGGCAGATGGCTCTTCTTAGTATTTATTTATTTTTATCATAAAAGTAACACTTGCTTTCAAAAAAACAGCTGGAACATGTAGAACAGCTCTATCTTCCACAGTTCTTCCCATAGTCCCATGCCCTGAACGTGGCCACTTTTATGTCATGTTAAAAAAAGTCCTCTTCTCTGTAGATAGGTTTAAGAAGCAATTACAGATGACACTTTGTGAAATTTTATGCCATAATTTAGGACATATCATACGGAGAAATGTGTTTCATGCCACGAAACCGAGGCAGTATTTTAATGCCTTTGCACATGGGCGTGGCTTGACATTCTCTGATTATTGTCTGGTGGCTGGACATTTTGTGGGCACCGGGTTCTTGGGGTTCGTCGGTGATTCGCAGGCCGTGCCTGATGCTTTCCCACATTCAGGATGAATACCCGGCAGGAGGTTGTCGAAGGGAAACTGCCCATGACAACTGGCCTCCCCAGAGACCGTGGGTCCTGGGGTGCGTCGAGCCGGGGCGCAGGCAAGTGCCTGACCTCTGTCCTCTTGACCTGGTGCAGATCATGGGCGAGACCTTGAAAGACCCCGTGATCAAGCGATGCTGCGAGGCCCCGAACCGCCTCTCGGACCTGCAGCACATCAGCGAGGGCCTGGAGAAGTGCCAGAAGAGCCTGAACGACTACCTGGACTCCAAGCGCAACGCCTTCCCCCGCTTCTTCTTCATCTCCGACGACGAGCTGCTCAGCATCCTGGGCAGCAGCGACCCGCTCTGTGTCCAGGAGCACATGATCAAGGTCGGCCAGGCCTCCGGGGTGGTGGGGGGGAGCGGGGGGCTTGCGTGGGCTCTGTCCTGCGGTTTGTTTTCCCCGAGTTCTCTTCACACTGTAGTTCCGCCCAGAGGTTTAAGATGAAGCGCTGCTGGCTGTATGTGTTGGGCCCTAAAAAGCTCATTTTCCCGGGGACCGGGTGACTCCGGTGAATGGCAGCGACGGCAGCCAGCGAGCACGGGCGATGTGCCGGCCTCGCACGGCATCTGTGGGTCTTCCCAGGGCCGTTGCTGTGCTTGTTCGGCTACGAGAGGAGAAGCAGCTGCCCACGTGACCCAGTCAGGGCTCATTCTTCAGCCCTCGGGCGTTTCAGTCCCTGGCTCTTCCCTCTCCTGTGTTCAGCTCGCACATGTGTCCACATCTCTCTCCATACCAGCACCTACTCCAGAATCTCAGATGCGGGGAGGGAGTTTGTCTCCTCTTTCTTTCTTTGTTTTCTTACTCCTCAGCTGAGAGTATTTTCCCACTGATTTTTTAGAGAGAGTGGAAGGAGGAAGAAGGGGGAGAGAGAGAGAGGGAGAGAAAATCGATGAGAGACACAGCCATCGGTTGCCTCCCACATGTGCCCTGATCTGGGCTGGGGATCGAGCCTGCGACCGAGGTATATGCCTTTGACTGGGAATCAAACCTGTGCCCTCCAGTCTGACGGCTCTAGCCACGGAGCAGCTGGCTAGGTCTCTTTCTTTTACCGCAGACCTTTGCACAGCGCAGGACACACGGAAGGACCCGTGTATGTGTATTTGTCCTGTGAACAGACGTTTGGGCGAAGGGTCATGCGTTTTGTGTGCCCCTCCAGGCTGCCCTTCGGCTGCAGAGCTCGGCGCCGGTGTCACGGGGCGTCTCCGTTGTGTTGCAGATGTATGACAACATAGCGGCGCTGCGCTTCCAGGACGGGGACAGCGGGGAGAAGCTGGTGTCCGCCATGATCTCCGCAGAAGGGGAGGTCATGGAGTTCCGCAAGACCGTGCGGGCCGAGGGCCGCGTGGAGGACTGGATGACTGCAGTTTTGAACGAGATGCGCAGAACCAACCGGCTGATTACCAAAGAGGCTATTTTTAGATACTGTGAGGACAGGAGCAGGTAAGGCCGCGCCGCGAACACGTGTTCCTTCATCACACTGAGGGTCACGATGGAGTCACGTGAAAGGCTTGGGGTAGATTGACTGACGTTGCAAAATTCCCGACCACAGGACAGTTAGCTCTTGTGAGCGGATAGGAGGCGCCTCGTACATTATAGCTCTGTCTGTTCAGCTGTTGTTTTGTGGGCCCTGGCTCCGGGCTCAGCACTGTTCGAGACGACATTCAAAAGCTGACCTACCCCTGGCTGGTTAGGGCCTACGCACTGAAGGGTCCCAGGTTCGATTCCGGTCAAGGGCACATGCCCAGGTTGCAGGCTCTGTCCCCAGTCAGGGGTGTGCAGGAGGCAGCTGATTAATGATTCTCACTGATATCTCTCTCTCCGTCTCCCTTCCTCTCTGAAATCAATAAAAATATATTTAAAAAAAAAAAGCTGACCTAGATAGGCATCACCCCCTTCCGGAGCAGTGACTGGGAAGTCTTTCACGCTCCCAGTTGCAGGAATTTTAAGCCTGTGTTGGTTTCATCTGCATCATCACTGCCCTCCACCAGGGCGGTGCTGTGTCCCGGTGCTTGGCTGGCGGACAAGAAGGGGATGCAGCCTGATTAATTGAGAAATTTCCACGCCACCTCTTTCTGCACCCAAAGTCCCCCACCCCCCACCTTGGCATGCATGTGTTGGCCCGGCATTTTCCCGGCTTTTTATTTACTTATTTATTTCTATTTCTTTTTATTTTTAAAAAATGTATTTCTATTTCAGAGAGGAAGGGAGAGGGAGAAAGAGATAGAAACATCAATGATGAGAGAGAATCGTTGATCGGCTGCCTCCTGCACGCCCCACACTAGGGACGAAGCCCACAACCCGGGCCTGTGCCCTGAGTGGGAATGGAACCCTGACCTCCTGGTTCATGAGCCACGCCGGCCGGGCTTCCTGTCTTGCCAGGCGAGCTTGCCACCGTGCACTTGCCTGAATCTTTCCCTTTGAGAGAGGACGTCCTCAGGGACCGTGCCGGGCACCACAGGCTGCGGTCTGAGCGCGGCGCTCTCCCTCAGGGTGGACTGGATGCTGCTGTACCAGGGCATGGTGGTGCTGGCCGCCTGCCAGGTGTGGTGGACCTGGGAGGTGGAGGACGTCTTCCACCAGGTGCAGGCGGGCGAGAAGCACGCCATGAAGAGCTTCGGCCGGAAGATGCACCGGCAGATCGACGAGCTGGTCACGCGCATCACCCTGCAGCTGGGCAGGAACGACCGCAAGAAGTACAACACGGAGCTCATCATCGACGTGCACGCCCGGGACATCGTGGACTCTTTCATCCGGGGCAGGTAGGCCTCCGGCGCCTCCCACGTGGCCTTTCCTCCTCGGCCCTCTCACCGTCTCTCCTGCCCCCTCGGTGTCCGCCTTCCCTCCGCCACCTCCGCCTCCCTCTCCGCTCACCCGCCCCGTCTCGCCTCCCAGCATCCTCGACGCCCAGGAGTTCGAGTGGGAGAGCCAGCTGCGCTTCTACTGGGACCGAGAGCCGGACGAGCTGAACATCCGCCAGTGCACGGGCACCTTCGGCTACGGCTACGAGTACATGGGGCTCAACGGGCGGCTGGTCATCACGCCCCTCACCGACCGCATTTACCTGACGCTGACGCAGGTGACCGGCTGCCGCGGGCGGGCTCCCGTGGTTGTTGTTGCGTGTGGGCCTGTGTTTTTCCTACGCGTGGCCGTGGCGATTGTGAGCGAGTCCTGGGCTGCGCAGTGCCTTCCCTGGGATTCGTGTCCGTCGGAGCCTCAGAATGCGGCCTTACTTAGAAACAGGGTCCGTGCAGATTTAGTGCTAAAGGGCTGGGAGGAGAGCCTCCTGGGTTAGGGCCCAATCCAGTGCCTGGTGTCCTGGTGCGACGCGGGGAGGGCACGCGAGGTGGGAGGAGGGTGTGGAGGCGGAGGCAGGGACTGACGGACGCAGCCACGATCAGGTGCTCGGAGCCGGCAGGGCAGAGACAGATCCTTCCTCGCATCTGCGGGGCCAGGACCTCCCCCCCGCCCTGCATCTCAGACTGCGGTGCTGGACGGGGACACGACGTGTTTCCTCGCACGAAGCAGACAACACGTGTCTGCATTTGGCTTCTAACAGGCGCTGTCCATGTATCTGGGCGGGGCCCCTGCTGGACCCGCAGGGACTGGCAAAACCGAGACCACCAAGGACCTGGCCAAAGCCCTGGGCTTGCTCTGTGTGGTAACCAACTGCGGCGAAGGCATGGACTACAAAGTAAGGCCGTGGCGCCTTTTCCGGTGCCATCTCGTCGGACAGAGAGGGAGGGTGGGCACCGCAGGAAGGCGTTCAGTGCATGCACTGCCATGCCATGGCGTGGGGACAGCAGGGGGCGCGGGAGGAAACCTTGTGCTACCGCGGCCTCGGGACTGGCAGGCTCCACTTTGTCAGCAGCAGGTGGCGCGGTGTCTTGGACTTCAGTGCCCAGCAGAGGCAGGTAGATGCTGATGGCTGCAGCTGGCAGGCAGTAGAGCAGGGCGGGGACTGTGGCTCGCTGAGCACAGCTCAATCTAAGGGGCCACCGTCCAGCTCTGGTTCCTTGTAGCCACTTGGAGAAGTGGACCCAGTGCTGCTAGATTTTCCAGTGTTTGAAGAACACTCCAGAAACCTGGAGTTTCCCATCCCAGTTCCTAATTTGTCAAGTCCTGGGAGTGGGGGCTGGCCGCGAGGGGCCTCGGAAGTCTTGCCAGAAAGATCCATGATGGGGGCGGCCAGCTGGCTGCTTCCCTGTCCCTCTGGGGAGTGTCCGTGGTAATGTAGAAGCGGTGCCCATGGCATGCCACCCGCCATGTTAAAGATGAACACCCCTTGGTCCTGACCTTGTCCTGACCTTGTCCTGACCTTGACCTGACCTTGTCTGCTCCAGGCCGTCGGGAAGATCTTCTCCGGCCTTGCTCAGTGTGGGGCCTGGGGCTGCTTCGACGAGTTTAACCGGATCGACGCTTCTGTGCTGTCCGTCATCTCATCTCAGATCCAGACCATCCGGAACGCCCTGATGCACCAGCTCACCACGTTCCAGGTGAGCAGCGGGCCACCGGCCGCACTCCCGGGCAGACCCTGCGGGGTCACCTGTGATCATGTCAGACCAGGCTTTCCCCTGACTCAGTGTCGTGGGCTCTGTTTTCTAAACGGAGAGGGTTGGGTTTCCCCAAACAGGACTGAGGAATGCTCTAGGACAATGATGGCGAACCTATGACACGTGTGTCAGAGGTGACACACGAACTCATTTTTTTGGTCGATTCTTCTTTGTTAAATGGCATTTAAATATATAAAATAAATATTAAAACTATAAGTCTTTGTTTTACTATGGTTGCAAAGATAAAAAAATTTCTATATGTGACACGGCACCAGAGTTAAGTTAGAGTTTTTCAAAATGCAGACACTCCGAGCTCAAAGGTTCGCCCTCACTGCTCTAGGAGCTGCACATGTAACTGGTTGCAGCCAGCAGGGCGGCGCTCTCAGCCCGTGATGCTGTCTCACGGGGAGGCCGTGTCCTCTGGCCCTTCCGCGTCCAGGCAATGGCTGACAGGTTACCGTTCCGTCCGAAGGCCCTCAGCAGGCATGGCCTGTGGATGGGAAACGCGGCCTTCCTACCCGCTGACGCTGGGGCGTGACAGCCAGCAGCATCTCTGAGGCTGTTGCCAAAGGAAAAGGCAAATGGAAAGCCGTTTTGGGAACTCGCTGGCCCTCCAGGACGGCGGGCACTTGCAGACGTGGGTTTGAGCCGAGGTTCTGGGCGGGTCTCCTATCAGCCTGGCCGCTCCGTGGGAGAGACCCTTCCCCTGCCGCCGCTCGGGTTCCAGCTGCTGCGCGTTCAGAGCGGCCTGTCTGTCGTCTCCAGAGGGTGACCTGGCAGTCACGTGGAGTATTGGGGCGCGGGGAGGGGTGTCTGTGCAGACACCTGTTTTGGGGAGCATCAGCTGTCCGCCCACTGGGCTCCCTCTTGTCACTGCGGCTGCCTGTGCCCCGTAAAAACGCACGGCCTGTCTGTTGTCCGCCTGGTGGGCCATCGAGAGAAATAGAACAGTGAGGTCTCGGTAGAGAGAAGAGCTGAGGTGGTCAGAACTCGGCCACGGGCCGAAGAGACTGAGAGGAGAGACATGTGCAGGGTGTGGGTACCGGGGCGCCTGGGGGAGCAGGCGGAGTCTGGACGGGCTAAGGCAGGAAGCTGTGGGGAGAGGCGGGTGGGGAAGGGTGACCACTCATGAATGAATGGGTGCCCCCTGTGTGTCGTCCAGTGGGTCTCCACCGCCTTGCAGCAAAGGACACCCCGGAGGTTTAGTGACGGCTGGGGGCCACACAGCCCTCGGGTCAGCCCCAGGCTGTGCCCCTTCCCACCTCTCAGACCCTGGATTCCGATCAGCGTGGGGGGCGGCTGAGGCTTGTCCCCCAGACACAGAGGTTCCAAGCACAGGACTGCCTGGCGCCCAGGGACTTCCCCTGCGGTGGGCAGGCCGGACGTCCGACCCCCCGTCCTGTCCTCCAGTTCGAAGGGCAGGAGATCTCGCTGGACTCACGCATGGGCATCTTCATCACTATGAACCCCGGCTACGCGGGCCGCACGGAGCTGCCCGAGTCGGTGAAGGCACTCTTCAGGCCGGTGGTGGTGATCGTGCCTGACCTACAGCAGATCTGTGAGATCATGCTCTTCTCCGAGGGCTTCCTCTGGGCCAAGGTGAGCGTGCGCGCGTGCGCGCGCGCGCGCACACACACACACACACACACACACACCCCCCCGCGCGTGAGAGTCGTCAATTGGCTGCCTCCTGCACCCCAACTGGGACGGAGCCCACAACCTGGGCAACCTCCTGGTTCATAAGTCGGCGCTCAGCTCCGAGCCACGCCGCCCGGGCAAGGCTGGCGTCCTTTTGAGCCAGCCCCTAACGTGTCGCAGTGGAGAGCAAAGGACCCTCTAGTGTCCTGCACAGGCGGCTGAGCCTGCGGACCAGCTTTCATGTGGACACTTGTGGGTCCCTTCCTTCCTTCATTTCTCACCGTCTTCGCTCCCGCAGACCCTGGCCAAGAAGATGACGGTTCTGTACAAGCTGGCGCGGGAGCAGCTCTCCAAGCAGCATCACTACGACTTTGGGCTCCGAGCCCTGAAGTCGGTGCTGGTCATGGCGGGCGAGCTGAAGAGAGGCTCCTCAGAGCTGAAAGAGGTGGGGCCGCCTGAGTGCCCGGTGCCAGGCAGCGACGCGCCCGCGCGGCTCAGTTTCAGTCTTAGCGGCCTTGATATGGTCTATCTGCTTCTAACTGGCCTGATCGCTGTAAGGTCAAGTGCAGGGTCTCCCAGAACCTAAGTGTATGAGGCCTCAGCAGGAAGCCTCAGGCGTCATTGCAGGGTGGCGGGAGCAGGCCGGGACCAGCAGCTCTTCCAAGGCCGGGACATGTGTGTTGCCCCCTCCGCGGTAGCGCGAGAGGTGCGGCCGGGTTTCCTTACACGGAGCCGACCTGGAGGCAGTTTGTCAGCACCGCCGGTGCCTCCCGGGGCAGCGCTTTATGTCTGCACTGCAGCTGTACGCTCGCTTCGCGGTGTGCGATGCCACCCCCGTTCTGTGCGAGGGTTCCTGGACCAGCCCGGGCTTTGTGTTCCTTCCGCCCAGGACGTGGTGCTGATGCGGGCGCTTCGCGACATGAACCTGCCCAAGTTCGTCTTTGAGGACGTCCCCCTGTTCCTCGGCCTGATCTCCGACCTGTTTCCCGGGCTGGACTGCCCGCGCGTCCGCTACCCCAGCTTCAACGACGCAGTCGAGCAAGTGTTCGAGGAGAACGGCTTCGTGGTCCTGCCGGTCCAGGTAGAGGGCTGACCGAGAGCCCACGCTTCTTCCTTTCTCTGTTGTTATTTCCTTTAGTTGTGGCCAAGCAGGTGCCAGGGAAGGTGCCCTCTGAGCCACTCAGGGTCCAGCCCGGGCCTGGGCACATCCCAGTGCTGCGCGGCCACCCCGCCACCGTCTCCACGCTGTTCCATCTTCCTGACTGCAGCTGTGGCATTAAACAGCGACTCCCGTCCTCCCCGCCTGGGACCCGCCACCTGCCTCCTGTCCAGGCGCCTGCCCCTCAGTTCCTCCTCCCGCAGACTCACCCCTCTGTGTCCTCCGTGTCTGCGTGTTTCCTCGGCCTGAGGCCCACGGTGCATTCGTGCTCCCAGGCGTGAGGACTGCCTTCCTGAGGCTGAACAGAATCCCATTGTGTGGATGGACCACTGTCTGGGTTTTTTGGTCTTGGGTTTTTTTGGGCATAATGTCATCAGAGAACTTAAGTATTTTGTTTTAGGGTCCAACCATCTAATGTTCTCTCCCAGCCCACCTCCCCCCCACCCGAATCACACTCACCAAAAAGGTCCACTGGCATTGCTGTAGGGACAGAGGAGGAGGGGTGCCGGCGGGAGGAGTGGCTTGGGGGAGTGGCTGGTGAGCGTGCGTGTGCAACAGCCTCCCAGCCTGTGGACGTCTGGGTACCAGTGAGGTGTACACGTTCACTGGATGAATTGAATAGTATGGGAGTCATAGCTCAATGGGGCTATTTTTTTTTAGGATGTGTTTTAACTCAGCTGCGACTCTGTCCCCAGGTGGATAAAGTCATTCAGGTGTACGAGACCATGCTCACCCGCCACACGACGATGGTGGTGGGGCCCACGGGAGGGGGCAAGTCCGTGGTCATCAACACCCTGTGTCAGGCGCAGACCAAGTGAGTATGCCCTGCGGGGCCTGGCGGCGGGGTGGGGGCCTGTTGGTGGGGCAGGGCCTGGCGGTGGGGCGACACGGGAAGGCGGTGGCGACACGGGAAGGCGGTGGCGACACGGGAAGGCGGTGGTGACGTGGGAAGGTGGTGGTGCTGCCGCCCCTCATTGCGCTCTGATTCCCGGGAGGTTAAACTTGTCCCAAACACCCCTTTAATCTCGTCGCACCTCCCTGTCTCACTGCCGCGTTATTTACCGTGTTAGAGGGCGATCAGTGACTCCTGTGCCTCAGACTGAGTGGTTTGCTTGTGAACTGAGTGTTTCACAGACTCTCGTATGAGGCTCTTTCAAAAGGTAACTTAGTCATGTTTTCTTGGTGTTCGGGTGTCAGCCAGGCCTCCCCGCATTAGAAACACTTAGGGCATCAGCGGGACCAGAGAGAGTCCCCTCCCCACAGGTCTCGTCGCCGCCAGCCCTGCAGGCGCTGGTGGGAGAGTGACCTCGTACTCCTAAGGTCGCTTCCTCAAGGTCACGGACCTGCGGTGGCCTGATGTCTCCTAGTGAATGGGCTGGCGCCTCTCCCCGTGTCCTCAGCGGGGCTGGATTCTAGAAGGGCCTCGGTGCCGCCGACACGGCAGCAGGGCCCAGGCTGAGCCAGGCAACTTGGTGACTTTCACGCTCATCGCTGGTCTGAGCCCTAACGGGAGGAACCAGAGCGCAGGGGCTTCCTGATCGGAGGCGGGTCGTGCCCAGCACCCTGCGTATCATTCCTCAGTTATCGCTGTTAGTTTACAGGGCAAGCACACATGTGTGTACACATGAGCCTCGCATTGTCCCCGGAACGCACAGCCGGGCTTCCGGTGCGGACTTCCCTGTGCTGGGGCCATGTTTCTGGTGGAAGGTAGTTGCCTCGCAAGGAGTGGGAGCCCAGGGGAGGGTGTGGACCGCATTTTAAATTCCGGGTCAGATCGAAGCATCTAGTCCCGATGCGCTCAGCCCCCCCGAGGCCTCTCCTCTGACTTAGGCTGGGCCTGACGACCAAGCTGTACATCCTGAACCCCAAGGCCGTGAGCGTCATAGAGCTCTACGGCATCCTGGACCCCAGCACCCGCGACTGGACGGACGGCGTGCTGTCTAACATCTTCAGGGAGATCAACAAGCCGACGGACAAGAAGGAGCGGAAGTGAGTCTCTGGGGAGGGACGCTCCGCCAGGCCCCAGGGCTAGGAGCTGCTGGGACCCGGGCTCGGGCTCACGGCTCACGTCTGGCCGGTGCTGCAGGTACATCTTGTTTGACGGCGATGTGGACGCGCTGTGGGTGGAGAACATGAACTCCGTGATGGATGACAACAAGCTGCTGACGCTGGCCAACGGCGAGCGCATCCGGCTGCAGGCACACTGTGCCCTGCTCTTCGAGGCGAGTGGCAGAGAGCTCACTTGGACAGAAGTCTTGCTGTTCGTTAAAGTAGGACTAAGGCTCGGTGATTGCAGAAGCTCAGAGCAGGCAGGAGAGTGCGTGCTGAGCACACTCTATGCCCCGGCCCCCTCCCCTCACCCTCTTCACTGCATCTCAGCCGTGGCTGCTGGGTACGCTTGGGTCTTCTTTTTTATGGGGGTTGTTGTTTGGTTAATCCTCACCGGGGGATCTTTTTTCCACTGATTTTTTTAGAGAGAGTGGAAGGGAGAGGGAGAGTCAGAGAGAGAAACATTGATGTGAGGGAGTCACATCGATGGGTTGCCTCCCACACGTGCCTCCACCCAAGGCCAGGGAGCCTGCTGCTTAGGTATATGCCCTTGACCAGAATCGAACCCGGGACCCTTCAGTCCAAGGGCAGATGCTCTGACCCCTGGGCAAAACCAGGTAGGGCACATACGTGTTTCCTCTGATGGGTCCCCTGGTGCCTGTAAGTACACACTTAGCCAGCTCCTCTTCCTCTGTCAGCTTCAAGTCACATAGTCACCTGCTGACCGATTCCATCAGCTCCCCCTCAGAACACGACATCACTCAGTCAGTTATGCGGCAGACGGCACTCACATGCCTGTGGGGACGGTCGTCTTTACTGAGAGCCACTGACACTGATTACATTGACTTTCTTTTAGAGCCTTTTTTTTTTTTTTGCCTGGAGTTTGTCATTGCCTTGTTTTTTCTCCCACACTATTTGCTCTTATCTTACCTTCATTCGATTTTCAAAGTTGCTGTCACAGCCTGAGTCTGCATCACAGCTGTGGTCCTGGGACTTGCTCCCACTGTGGCCATGGCCCTGCCAGCCTGTCTGTGCCAGCCGTGGTCCTGTTGGCAGAAAGAGCCGCGTCTGTCCGTGGAAGGGGGGATACGTGTTAATGTTGATGCTCTAGGTGCATAGTTATCACGGTTTATACTTCCCAGCGTCAGCTACGTTAAACAGGAACCAAAAAGACTAAAAGGCAAGCCCTCCACAGCAGTGTCGGTTTCTTGGTGGGATTTGGGATTAAGCTGTTTCCCTCTTTATACTTTTTTTTATTGTTGTCAGATATTCCACAGCCTGTTAACTTTCACATTAATTTTATAGTAATGGGACATTTTAGAAGGCGCTGCATCGGCGACCTTAATCTTCCATGATAACCCTCAGTGCTCAATGGGAGCCGCGTGAGCGCTGCTCATCTGCGTGTGGCTTCGCGGCTGTGAGCCCTTCCTCCTCCTCCAGGTGGGAGACTTGCAGTACGCCTCCCCCGCGACCGTGTCCCGCTGTGGAATGGTCTACGTGGACCCCAAGAACCTGAAGTACAAGCCCTACTGGAAGAAATGGCTTCAGCAAATACAGAACAAGGTGAAGTCGCTTCTGACCTCAGCTTCCTTGTTAGCTTTGGTGGCTGGTTGGGCTCGCATAGCCCCGGAGGGTGTCACTGAAGGCCATGACCTTGACCGGGACCTGTGGTTCATAGTCTTAGGCACTTCATGTTTCCAATAAATCAGATGGAAACATCAAGACATGCTTACTGGGTTCCCAGATAGCGCACAGCCGTGAGCTGGGTAATGATTTTGCTCATCTAGACCTGGGGTTGATGTTTGTTCTTTTTCCCGTAAAGGGTACCAGGTCAGCATTTCAGACATGGTGGGTTGTATGGTTTCCTGTGTAACTACTCAGCTCTGCCGTTGTGGCATGGAAGTGGCCATAGTGCATGAAGGGGCAGAGCCACGGACCTCTGTGCACGCCCATCATGGCCTGTGGCCACGCGGTGACCATGGCCTCATCACTTGAGCTCTGAGATAAGGAGCCCCTTTTCTGTCGGATGGGACCTGTTACCACACCTCCTCCTGGGAGCCCTTGGGAATGCCTGGAACTCTGCCCCCTGCAGGTGGAGCAGAGCGAATTGCAGAACCTCTTTGAGAAGTACGTGCCCTACCTCATAGATGTGATCGTGGAGGGCATCGTGGACGGGAGGCAGGGAGAGAAGCTGAAGATGATAGTCCCGCAGACGAGCCTGAACATGGTGAGGACAAGCCCGCGCGGGCTCCCAGGGGCAGTGCGATGCCAGGCGGGCAGCCAGCGCTGCGGCCGCGACGAGGGGGCACCGCTCTTCCTGTGGTCCTGCGCGAGGCAGGCTCCTCCGGCTGAGCCCGGACGCGGCGTGTTCCATCGCTCAAGAGCCTGGGACCCTGGTCCGTGGCCAACGCGGGGTGTGGGGGGTTATCCATGCTGACTGGGCACTTCCTGTGCACCAGGTGACCCAGTTGACCAAGATGCTGGACGCGTTCCTCGAAGGGGAGATAGAGGACCCCGACCTGCTGGAGTGCTTCTTCCTGGAGGCGCTGTACTGCTCGCTGGGCGCCTGCCTGCTGGACTTCGGCCGCAACCGGTTCGACGAGTGCATCAAGCGCCTTGCCTCTCTGCCTTCTGCTGAGCTGGACGGGGTGTGGGCCCAGCCTGGGGAACTGCCAGGTAGGAACCCAGTTGCTTGCTTACCTGTCACTCTCTCCCCACCCAGCCCACCAGCAGCTGCTCTAGGAGCCAGGGCTTCCTCCCTCTGTTGCATCCCAGGGAAGGGGCTCAGCAAGTGTCTGCCCAGGGGCCGGGCAGCGCTGGCTCACGGTGCGCAGTGTGTGTGCAGAGTGAGGGGGTCGGCTCCCCGGGCTGGTCGTCTGTGTGGAGAGGGGGTGGGTGCGTCGGAAGCTGCTGTCCCGGGAGCCAGTGGCGTGAGTTCATGGCAAGCGTGTTCCGAGGCCGATGGTGCGTGTCCATGTCTGTGACCCGAGTGGCGTGGACTGTTGTTTACTGCAGCTCAGCTCCCCACCCTGTACGACTTCCACTTCGATCCCGCCCAGAAGCGGTGGATCCCGTGGAGCAGGCTGGTGCCCGAGTACGTGCACTCCCGCGAGAGGAGGTTCATTGAGATCCTGGGTGAGTGAGAACCAGGCCCTGCCCCGTGGCGCTCGCCCCCTGGCATGTCCCTGACACTCCCCCCGGATGTCCCGCAGTTCACACGGTGGACACCACCCGCACGGCCTGGATGCTGGAGCGCATGGTCAAGATCAAGCATCCCGTTCTTTTGGTCGGCGAGTCTGGCACCTCGAAGACAGCCACCACCCAGAACTTCCTCAAAAACTTGAGCGAAGAGACTAACGTAAGTGATACCTGTATCGGCCCAGCCTGGAGGTGGCCGCGGGTCAGCGCCTTCGCAGCGGGTCAGGCTCGCTCACACCCCACGCATGCAGCACGGGTTAGCGATCCTGGGGGGGCACAGAAGGGGTGTTCGCAGCCCGAGCTGCAGGTTTGTGGGTCAGGCCAAGGGAGGCGCGTTCAGAAGCCCCCTCCGCAGTGCCCTCTGCTAGGACTCGGCTGCGGGGGCCCACGGGCTGACACGCACTCTGCACAGGGTCGCTGTCGGGAGCTGGTGTGCGCATGTGCTTGGGGCACCTCGGTTGGACGGTCCATCTGAGGCCGTGGTCCTCCAGTCCAGCAGCGTCCCCTGAGCACTGCTTCTCCACCCGGACAAGTCTACTGGCGACTCTGCTGCCCGAAGCCTGGGGACCACTGATCAGTGGACTGACTCCCAGTGATTCTCTGAGAAGCAGAGGCCCGAGTCCCTGGGCACACGGGGTCTGGGGCCGCCCTCCCCTTCCTCTTGGCAGTTGGGCCCGAGGAAGGCTCCAGAGCTTGTCCATGGCTCGTGGCCTGAGACGCGGCAGGAAGGGAGGAGCCTCCACTTGAACGTTGCTTTGTCTTGTGCATGTCCTCTCGCACCGCCCTGTGGAGCGCCCGGCACCCACCGAGGAGAAGGGGCCTCAGACAGTAAATGACTCTTCGGAGGTGCTGAGCCCTGGGCCACGTTGTCCCCAAGGCTCACAGGCAGCAGCTCGTTGCTGCCTCTGCGGCCCGTCGAGAGGGAAGCCAGATCCCTGCTCCCACTTAAAGTGGATGAAGTGCAGACACACTGGTTTATGGAGGCAGGTCCACCGATACCGTGACGTCTGTGAAAGAGGTGGTGGCTTATGGTTTATCGTTTGGAACCCTCTCTTCCTGTTTCAGATTGTGCTGATGGTCAATTTCTCTTCCCGCACCACCTCCCTGGACATCCAGAGAAATTTAGAAGCAAACGTGGAAAAACGGACCAAGGACACCTACGGCCCCCCCATGGGAAAACGCCTGCTGGTGTTCATGGACGACATGAATATGCCCAAGGTCGTGGGAGTTCACGGGGTGGGGGGGGTGGAGTGTGTGCGCTGGTGTGTGTGTGTGTGTGTGTGTGTATGCGCACGTGCATGGTGACAGCGCATGTGAGGAGACCTGTCTCGTTCTGCATGCGTAGGGCACAGTTCTGGGGACTCCTGGGCTGTTCTTCGAGGGGCTTGTCCGCAGCGACGGGGTTCCTCGGCTCCATCTAGCGTGTGCTTGAGCAGGTGTTTCCAATGAGCTGTGCTTTCATACGACGCTGTTCCTGGCCCCCGTATGTGGAGTTCCTACAGGCAGGCATGTCCCCAGAATCCCTCCGGATTTACCAGGGACGGGAGCTCGAGCCTGAGAAGGGCAAAGCTGCTTAGTCCTGGGCTTCACATGTATTCACCTAGGCAGCACCATCTTTTCCCGAAAGCCTGCCTTCCAGAAGGGCTTTGCTCAAAGCAGGTTTCATCCATCCATCCCTGCGTCTGTCCATCCTCCCGTCAGTATATCTGTCCATGCATCTGTCCCTCCTCCCATCAGTCCATCTGTCCATGCATCTGTCCCTCCTCCCATTGGTCCGTCTGTCCATGCATCTGTCCCTCCTCCCATCAGTCCATCTGTCCATGCATCTGTTCCTCCTCCCATCGGTCTGTCTGTCCATGCATCTGTCCATCCTCCCATCAGTACATCTGTCCATGCGTCTGTCCATCCTCCCATCGGTCTGTCTGTCCATGTGTCTGTCCCTCCTACCATCAGTCCGTCTGTCCATGTGTCTGTCCATCCTCCCATCAGTACATCTGTCCATGCATCTGTCCCTCCTCCCATCAGTCCATCTGTCTGTGCATCTGTCCACCCGTGAATCTGTTTATGCATCTACCTATTAGCCATCCATCCGTCTCTGAACCCGCCCACAGACCCACTTAGCCATTCCTCTATCACTCAGCCACCTGTCCCTCTACACGTGCGCCCATCCACGTGTCTCCGCCCATCCACGTGTCTCCGCCCATCCACGTGTCTCCGCCCATCCACGTGTCTCCGCCCATCCATTCAGTCAGCGTGCTTACTGAGCAGCTCCTGTGGTATTGGCGCTGCGCGGCGAGGAGCACACCCTGCGGGCCTGCCCCACGGCCTGGCCTCGGGGCGCCGTGGCGAATGCCTGCGCAGTTGCCGACGCCGAGCAGCCTGTGAAGCGGCCCCGCGTGCTGGGGGCCGAGGCGATGGCACCATCGCCGTCTTCTCTGCACCCCAGGTGGACGAGTACGGCACCCAGCAGCCCATCGCCCTGCTGAAGCTGCTGCTGGAGAAGGGCTTCCTGTATGACCGTGGCAAGGAGCTCAACTGCAAGAGCATCCGAGACCTCGGCTTCGTCGCGGCCATGGGCAAGGCGGGGGGCGGCCGCAACGAGGTGGACCCGCGGTTCCTCTCGCTCTTCAGCGTCTTCAACGTGCCGTTCCCCTCGGAGATGTCTCTGCACCTGATCTACTACTCCATCCTGAGAGGCCACACCTCGGTAACCGGCTGTCCTTGCCGTCTAGCTAACGGCCTCGTGTGGGGCAGGGCGTGGGCGAGGTGCGCACTCAGCACTCGGCACGAGGCCGGCCACCCACGGTGCCCTTCGGGGCCTGTGAACACGTTATTTCTTTCAAAACCAGGAGGGAAATGAGTGTGATCAGCCCACATTGTATGCATCCTCAAACCCACGCACTCATAAAACGAGGTGTTTTATGAGGAAAGGGGCTCAGAGGCCGAAGCGCCTCGGCCTTGGGAGTTGGGTTGTGGCCTTGAGTTACAGCAGCGAATAGCCCGGGTTGGGTGCTGTCGCCACCCCCACGCTGCGCTGCAGGTGCCATGAGCCTCCGGGGCGCCCTCACCTGGAGCAGGAGCACGGGGCACCGCGCCCTGGCATGTGGCAGAATGAGAGGCGCGTGGTGTGGCCCAGGCCGGGCACAGGGCAGGTGCCGATGGATGCGTTACTGCTGCTGACGTGCTGACGGCTTGTCCTCCATGAGTGCAGCCCATGCGTGTACTCAGGCCTCTGGCCCTGGCCCATCCCTTCTGAAGGGGCCCCACACTCAGGGTCCTCAGGGCCAGGCGGGAGGCGAATCTGAGGGACGGCGGGGGGGTCAGCAGGACCGGTGGGCACTGGGCCTGTCCTGCCCCACCTGAAGGCATTTGCTTTCAAAACTGCACAGTCTGCACCCGCAAAACCCAGACTGAGGGTGGTTCACACCGTGCGGACTTGTCAGAGTGACGGGGGGGTGGGGGGGCAGAAGCAGACGATGGGTTTCTCTGTGATAACTTTTATCTCCTCTTAAAAAATCCCGGTGAAACTCACGGCACGGAAGATTAGTTCTCTGAACCATCTGAACGGACATTCAGCGGCCTTTAGTCCGTTCACAGTGGCTTCCAGCCATCCTCACTGCTCAGTTCTAGGGGGTTTTCACCCCCCTCCCCCGCCCTCCCGCCCCGGCAGCCCCCAGTCTGCTCCCTCGGCACCATGTGCTCTGGCTCCCCGCACGGCGCGCCTGGCAGGGCTCCGTTCCTGTTCACGGCCAAGCGATGCTCCATCGCGTGGATGGACCACGTGTGCCTCTCTAACCACCCACCACTGATACTGGGCCTCTCCGTTTCTAGGTGTTTCACGAGAGCATCATCGCCGTGAGCGACAGGCTGACGCGCTGCACGCTGCAGCTCTACACAGACATTGTGCAGGAGCTGCCGCCCACCCCGTCCAAGTTCCACTACATCTTCAACCTGCGCGACCTCTCACGGGTGTTCCACGGGCTGGTCCTCACCAACCCCGAGCGGTGAGTCGGCGTCTCGCCGGCATGTGCACAGCAGGGGCTCTGCTGTTCCTTTAGGACAAGGACTCGGCGGCGTCCCGTCAGCCCGTGCACAGTGGGCTCAGGACCTTGGTTTACCTCACACCGCCTCGTCTGCCCTCCGGTCGAAGGCGGAGGGACAGGGGCAGAGGGTGACGGGACAGTGCGTCCCGGGCCGGACCGCTCTGCTGCCCTCTCGCTCTTAGTCCCCACTCCCCGTCTGAACGCGCCCGTGTTCCTATCGTCCTGCCACGGGACCGTTGGCAGTTGAAGTCTGTGAGCTGTGTGTCTTTGGGAGAAGCAAGCACAGAGGATGTGAGCTGGTCACACACGTTTTCTCCGTCACACTGGGCTTGTTTGTGTATTTCTTTTCTTTATTTTTATTTCGTGTATCTGTGTGTGTGTGTATTTGCACCAATGAACACTTCACGTGGATCTGCAAGCGTAGAGTCACATGATGAGTCCGCATCCTATAAACGGGCTAAGGACTCCACCCCAGCCCAGACCGACCCGGCGCCCTCGCGGGGTTCGGACTGGCAGCTCAGGAGGGGGCCGCTCCAGGCGTTCGGGGCGGCGTGAGGGCTCTTTGCCAGAGACCAGAGGAAGTCGGGTTTGGGCGGGACGGAGCTGCTCTGAGAAGGAGGGGCTGCTGGTGCCGATGCTGGTTGTAGATCCCGGTCCCAGCGGGCGGAGCCGGCGGGCGCGCATCCCGTGCCACGTGCGTCCTTTAGAGACAGCGCCTTCTCTTCCCTCCCGGTGGGCGCGCTCTAGACACCACCTTACGCTCTTCACAGGGAACGAGCCGGCTGCTGTTAGCCCCATTCCTGTGAGCCCAGCGGGAGGGGCGAGGAGGCCCACAGGGAGGCTGTCCTCGTCCGACCCGGGAACTCACCGAGACAGGAGCCTCAGCCGCGTCTGCGATGCCTCGTGGCTGATGGCGGCCCTTCCATCGCAGGTTCCAGACGGTGGCCCAGATGGTGAGAGTCTGGAGGAACGAGTGCCTGCGTGTCTTCCACGACCGGCTGATCAACGAAGACGACAAGGAGCTGGTCCGTGCTCAGAGCCACACGATGCCACCCGGCCCGCGGGTCCCGGGGCGTGGAGGGGGGAGCAGAAAGCCCCATGTGTTGTTATGTAGCGAATAGACACTGAAGATAGAGGCTGGCGTTGAGGAGGGTGGGCCAGGGAGCGCCTGGTCGCGTTTGGGAGGGAACGGGCTGCAGGACCGGGTTGTGCCTCCCCCACCAGTGTGGGCGCGGTGCGGGGGGTGGGTCGTTACTGGTCCCTGTCGCAGGTGCAAGAGTACATATCAGACCTGGTCAAGGAGCACTTCAAGGACGACATGGAGGTGGTGATGAGGGACCCCATCCTGTTCGGGGACTTCCGCATGGCGCTGCATGAGGAGGAGGAGCGCATTTACGAAGACATCCAGGACTACGAGGCGGCCAAGGCTCTGTTCCAGGTGCGGGCGGGGCTGGTGTCCCTCCGGCGGTGTCTGTGTCTTAGGGGGCGTGGGAATGACCGGAGGAGTGTGTGAAACAGACCCCTGGGCTCACCCCGAGAGTCCCTCCATCGAGCCAGGGAGGCCCCGGGTGCCGGTGCATCGCCAGGTTCTGGAACCACTCTCCCGAGTGGAGCCTTGGCAACCAGCGTGGGCTCCACCACCAGCCAGCAATGGAAGCCTCCATCATGAATGCTGGGCTCAGGCCCCTAAACCCACGTGATCTCACTCCTCAGCCCTCAGGCACGGAGAGGAGTGTCCCCTCCACTACTAGTCCCCTGGGGCAGCAGGAGGGAGCCCGGCCTCACCCTCCGAACGGTCCCGCAGGAGATCCTGGAGGAGTACAACGAGAGCAACACCCGCATGGACCTGGTGCTGTTCGACGACGCCCTGGAGCACCTGACGCGCGTGCACCGCATCATCCGCCTGGACCGCGGCCACGCGCTGCTGGTGGGCGTCGGCGGCTCCGGCAAGCAGTCCCTGGCCAAGCTGGCCGCCTTCACGGCCGGCTACGAGGTGAGCGCCTCCGGCCCAGCTGCCCACTGTGGGAGGCGTTAGCTCCTCGGGCAGCTTCTGCACAGCCTCCCCCGTTCATCGGGCGGAGGGAGCTCACGCCTGAGGGCACGCACGTCAGGGTGGCGCTGGTGCCGTTCCCTCTCCCTTTACTGCTCGCTCGTCCTCGGCTTCCTTCCTTGCCTCCTCGTTTCTTGCCTGCCTTTCCTCCCTGTAACTCAACTAACTCATTTTCACAACCAACGGTCTCTTATACCCCCTTCCTCCCACACACACACACAGCCCCGCGTGGACAGCCCGTGCTCGCCGCACGCCCCTCCCCCATGTGCAGGCTGAGTGCCCATCTGGTCTGTTTGACAAAAGGACGTGACTGCTGTTCTGTCCCGCGTCTCTCACTCAATGGCCTGGTCACCTGGTTGGCCCTGGCTCACCCCTCGCCGGTGGCTCTCGCTCTGGCAGTCCCTGCAGACGTGCGAGTTCCGCGTCACGGAGCTGCCCCCCTCGCGCTCGCGGTCCCATGCAGCGCCCTGCTCCGTGCCGGCAGGTGTTCGAGATCCTCCTGAGCCGCGGCTACTCAGAGAGCAACTTCCGGGAAGACCTGAAGAACCTGTACCTGCGGCTGGGCATCGAGAACAAGACGACGATCTTCCTGTTCACGGACGCGCACGTGGTGGAGGAGGGCTTTCTGGAGCTCATCAACAACATGCTCACCTCAGGTGCCTGTGGCGTCCCCAGGCCCCCGCCGCGGGGGGGTGGGGCGACAGGCCCCTGGCAGCCCCACAAGCCGTGACATGGGGCCAGTGCCTCTCGGGGGGAACTGCCCCCAGAGGAGAACCCTGTTCTGATGCTCGTGGTCCCCCCCCCACCCCCGGGAGCAGGAGGCCTTGGTCATTCCCACTTCACACTGAGGAGGTTGAGGCTCGAAGGGTGAGCCTTGGGTCTCAGAGTTGTGGTTTGGACTCTTCCCGGGACCCTGTGCTCCGTGTGCTCGGGGCAGAGGGACTCCCGGCCCTGGGGAACCCGCCTGTCCTCGTCCCAGGCATAGTGCCCGCGCTCTTCGCCGAAGATGAGAAGGAGACCATCCTCGGTCAGATTGACCAGGAGGCGCTGAAGCAGGGGGTCAGCCCGGCCAAGGAGTCCGTGTGGCAGTACTTCGTGAACAAGAGTGCCAACAACCTGCACATCGTCCTGGGCATGTCGCCCGTGGGGGACGCCCTGAGGACCTGGTGCCGGAACTTCCCAGGTGCGCTCGGCTGAGCCCGCAGATCCGTGCGCCCCCTTCGGCAGGGCCTGTGCCTTGGGGAGCGATGCATGACCTGAGGCTCCACCAGCAAGTGAAACACGCCGTGTCATGGGTTGGGATTCGGACTGTGCAGTGTGGGGCCAGCAGGCGTCGCCCGTGCGTGTTGTCCCGGGGGTGATGTCCTACAGCAGGACATGCTCACAGTCCCAGGGCGAGGCCCCGGGTGGGCTCAGCAGCACTTCTGCTGCCTCCCCTGTGCCAGAATCGTGCCAGCCTGTGGGAGGTGCAGTGCCCTCGGGCATGCTGGGCTGGCAGGTACACCACCGAGAGAGGCCAGGGGGCTGCAGACAGCCTGGTGCCCAGACTGCCCACGTGTCAGCAGTGCTGGGCTCGCGCAACCCGCTGTGGCTGAGTTACTCTTGGGCACCTGTTTGTTGGGGATGGAAGATGTGTCGGTGTTGAGGGTCCGGGTTGCACAGCGACCCTCTGTTTCTCTGCTTTCAAGGTCTGGTGAATAACACTGGCATTGACTGGTTCATGCCCTGGCCGCCCCAGGCCCTGCATGCGGTCGCCAAGTCATTTTTAGGTAAGTGGGAGCTAAGATGGGGACCACATTAGTGGTATAACTAAGCAGTTTGTCACCGCCTTCTTTTAACACATGGTGGACCAGTAGTTTTATTGCTAGCTTTACCCAGTGGCCAGATAAGCTTCTATTGAATGAGTACAAAAAGCATTTTACATAAATGTTAAAGGCACGCCTTAAAATTAAATAACCGTTGCATTTTGAAGTTATTTATTACATGTTCTTTTGTTACAAGCTAGTATCTTTTTGAAGCATGAAACTTTGTAAAACACTGTAATATGAAACGAGAATTCTCATAATCCGTCCGCAATGTGTTAAAAAATATTTTTATTGATTTCAGAGAGGAAGGGAGAAGGAGGGAGAGAGAGAACCTTCAATGATGAGAGGGAATCATGGATCGGCTGCCTTCCCCATGCCCCACACTGGGGATCGAGCCTGAAACCTGGGCATGTGCCCTGACCAGAATCAAACCATGGCCTCCTGGTTCACAGGTCGACACTCAACCGCTCAGCCTGCCAATCTTCCGAAACATCAATGGAGAGATCCTCGGGCGAGGATTAGCAACTAGGAGTAAATAAATAAAGTGTCACCTTGGAAATACATAGTCAGCAAACTAGTCGCTGTTGTGAGGAGTGCAGGTGGGGGGAGGCGCCAGGAGAGGAGCCTTGCGGAGTGTGGATCAGCACCGAGGCCCGGAGGGGCCACCAGCAATGACAATGGCTCTTGTTCTTCCAAAAACATTTCATATCACGTTTTTGGTGGTAAAATGTCTATACCATAGAAATTGCCTTTTAAACCACTTTTAAACACACAGCTCAGTGGCATTAAGCACGGTCACATTGTGCCGCCAGCACCACCACGTCCTGAGCGTTTCTCCTCCTGTGACCCTGACACCGTGCCCGTTCAGCCCCGAATCCGTGCTCCTCCCTCCCCCAGGTCCCCGTCACTGTGAATCGCTTTCTGTCTCCCTGAATGTGCCTGCTCTAGATCTTTCACATGAGTCCAGTCACACACGCTTGTCCCTCTGCCTGCTCTCAGGTAGCGTGCTTCCGGGCGAGCCTCCCTCTTTAAGGCTGATTAACGTTCCATGGCGTGGATGGACCACATGTTTATCCATCGTCCGTGGGTAGACACTTGGGTCACTTCTGCTTTGGCTGTGGTGACTCATGCTGCTGTGAACATCAGTGTCCGAGAATCTGCTTGTGTCGCCTTTCACTTCTTTGGGGGACACAGCCAGGAGCGGAATTGCTGGGTCCCGTGGGAATTCTCATTTCACTTTTTGAGGAGCTGCTCTTGTCCTTTCGTGAAGAGGCACGTTTTCCGTCCCTCCCTCTGTAGGGCCTAATACGATGATCCCGGAAGAACACATAGAAAATCTGGTGGAACATGTGGTTTTGGTGCACGGATCCGTGGGTGAATTCAGCAAACAATTTCTGCAGAAGCTGAGGCGCAGCAACTACGTGACTCCCAAGAACTACCTTGACTTTATTAACACGTACTCGAAACTACTGGACGAGAAAACCCAGAATAACATAGGTGAGCCTGGGAGCGGGTGCTACAGGCGTGTCATCATTTACGGCGACGCAGACCCCAACCTTGTGTAAGCGGCGCTGCTTAGTGAGCCCAGGCGTGCGCAGGACCCCAGCAGAGCGAGACCCAGCTGGGGTGTGCTCTCCAGGGGGCTCTCCTGTGGGCAGGCCGGCACACCTGACCTTTCCTTCCGGTGCTGGGCTGTGAGCCTGCTCAGTTCTAAGTGTCCCTGCCCTGGAGAGACTGGGCGGCAGCAGTGTGCTCTGCTGGCGGATGCTTCTAGTTTCTGATTTATTTTTTATTGAAAAAGACGAGCCTAAAGCAGAGGTAACGTATACATTGTGCAAAGGTTAAAAGTCAGAGGTAGGGAAGGGAAATTTAAAATCGCTCCGAAAAGTTTTGCACAGAGGTCATCTCTACCTGAGTTTTGGTTTAAGTCCTTTCGTGCTTTTTTTGTTGGGAAATGCTTTTTCAAAAATGCCGTGACCCTTGGCCAGGCCCAGGGCTGTTTTCAGAACTAAGTTCATTTTGGCCGATGCCATGCCAACACCTCTGGCGGTGGAGGTGCCGAGCGATGCTTGACATTTCATGAGAAGGCTGTTTCCCGGCGGGCCCAGGTTGGCCCGGCGCCGCGAGGCCGCTGGTGTGCCAGCCCGGGTGCTGGGAACAGCCGCCTGGCTGCTGGACGCTGCTCTCTGTCCCCAGCTCAGTGCAAGCGGCTGGAGGGCGGGCTGGACAAGCTGAAGGAGGCCTCCATTCAGCTGGATGAGCTGAACAGGAAGCTGGCCGAGCAGAAGATCGTGCTGGCCGAGAAATCCACCGCCTGCGAGACCCTGCTAGAGGAGATTGTCACCAACACGGCCATCGGTGAGTGCGGCCGGGCACGGTGGGGGCCCCCACAGCAGGCTGGCCTCCAGAGGCCTGGGCATTCCTCGGTCATAGATGCATCCCCCCACCTCTGCCCTGTCGTCACATGACCTCTTCCCTCTGTCTGACAAAGGCACTCTTTCCAAATAAGGCGGCATTCTGAGGTTCTGGGTGGGCGTGCATTTGGGGGGAACATTATTCGACCCAGTGTCCCTCCTGGGAGCCTCGGGAGGTGCTGTGTGCTGGGCGGGAACCACACAGCCAGCCGCCAGAGAGATGGGACAATCCAGGCCGAGCCCGTGCCAGGAAGCAGATACAGAGCGATGAGACGGGAGCAGGGGGTGGGCCACGTGAGGGAGTGGCTTTTGAGCTGGGCCTGAAAGCACATGGGAAAAGGGTGAGGAAAAGGCAGAGAGGTCCCAGTGAGCCGGAGACAGGGAGGGCTCTGGTGTCCGAGGGCACTGGGCAGGCAGGCCGGGGGCTGTCACGTGGGCTGGAGCGGGTGGGACATGGCCGGGAGGTCAGTCAGAGCAGCACTCCTGGTTGAGACCTAGTGTCCCGTGAGCACCCGTATTCTAGTGGGACTCTCGAGGCCACCGTATTGGCCAACGCGCACCACCTCCCCCTGTGGCCCAGCCACGACCCTGAAGGGCTGCCCCTGCTTTGGCTTGGTAGCAGTGGTCCGTCCCCCACACCCAGTGGCCTCTCTAACCCCCGTCCCCAGCGGAGGAAAAGAAAAAGCTGGCGGAAGAGAAGGCCATGGACATTGAGGAGCAGAACAAGATCATCGCAGTGGAGAAGGCCGAGGCCGAGACGGCCCTCGCCGAGGTCATGCCCATCCTGGAGGCCGCCAAGCTGGAGCTGCAGAAGCTGGACAAGTCGGACGTGACCGAGATCAGGTACCGGGCAGGGCCACCTCCCGCTGGGCTCGTCCCCAGCATCACTCCTGAAAGCAGCACGGTTGTCGTGGCAGAGCGAGCGCGGCCCACGTCTTCGTTTGCAGAGGAGGGAAGGGGGGCCCGGGAGGCGCGGTGGCTGGCCCTAGGCCCCCAGCTGGTGGGGAGCAGCGCTGCTGGCCTTGAACCCAGGCTGACTCCTACGGGGAGACTGGGCTCCAGAGCGGGCTGGGGTGGGGGGGGCGGGTGCTCTGTGAGTCAGTCCTCTCGATGGGAATGCACTCAGGGCCGGGCAGCACCCGCTGGAACGACAGCAAAGCGCCCCCCTGGGGCCCTGGGTGATGGGGGGGGGGACGCGGCCAAAGGGTGAGGCCCCAGACCTGCCCTCGGAGCAGCTCGTCCCCGGAGCCCAGGTACCGCTGGGACGTGGCTTCCTGCCCCCACGCATGGCCGCTCCGAGGCTCAGCTCCAGGTGCGCCTGTGCCAGGACCCTCGTTAAGGCTGCGCTCACCGCCTCCCGTGTCCGCCAGGTCCTTCGCGAAGCCGCCGAAGCAGGTGCAGACGGTGTGCGAGTGCATCCTCATCATGAAGGGCTACAAGGAGCTCAACTGGAAGACGGCCAAGGGCATGATGTCCGACCCCAACTTCCTGCGCTCGCTCATGGAGATCGACTTCGACTCCATCACCCAGGGCCAAGTGAAGAACATCCGAAGTGCGTGTGGGTGGCGGGAAGGCAGGCTCGCTCTCTGCGGGCACCTCAGTCCCGGGGCCGGGAGGGAGAGCCAGGAGGGGCTTGTTGCAGGCAGGGGGGCCTGTGGCCCTGTGGATGGAGGGGGTTCTGGAGGCAGATGGTGGCACTGTCCCGGGAAGCAGGACAGGCCTGTCTCCTGGCACTCAGGCCAGCGCCACCTTCTGCGCCTCCCAACAGGGCTGGTGGTGCCTGGAGTCGGCCTAACCCCTGAGCTCTCCTCTTGTGCCTCTTGCCGCATAAGCTCTCCTGCGGGTTCCTGGCGGGGAGGGTGTGGAGGCGGGTGGCACCACCCGCGGCTAGCCCCTGACTTCACACAGAGTGCCCACCCCGCCTGGCCCGCAGGCCTGAGCCCCGGGGGGTGGAGGGGGGAGGGGAATAGTCTTTGCTAAGACTGCACGAGTGCCTGGCACCACTGTTCTCTCCAATGCTGCTCAGCACTGTCACCCAGCGCACTTCTGCCACCGCTTAGACACAAACAAAGGCTGCCAACCCCAGGAACCCCAGGTACTGTGGGTGGGAGAGCGGGAGAGGCCACCATGACCCCTAATGGCCTGTGAACCGTTAGCGCCCTGCTCTGGGCCTTGGCGCCCAGCTGGGAGTCCCCTGGGGCTGCCGCGGCCATAGAGAAACGCCCAGGTGACGGGACGTTCGGTGCCGTCACATCTGAAACATCCTCTGACAAAACATGTTCAGGGTCGGACCCACACTGCTGTCCGTGGGACCCTGGGTCCCGGTCTCGTGCCTTGTCCACGGGCAAGTCTCCCCATCACTGAGCCGTGGCGCCTTTGACCGTCAGGTCTCTTGAAGACTCTCAACACCACCATCGAAGAAATGGAGGCTGTGAGCAAAGCCGGCCTGGGGATGCTCAAGTTCGTTGAAGCCGTCATGGGCTACTGCGACGTTTTTAGAGAGATCAAGCCCAAGAGAGAAAAGGTATCGCCCGTCCGTCGGGTGCAAGCACTGCCGCTGGGGGACCCATTTGGAGTCAGAGTTAACGTGCCCACTGCTTTGCTGGGAGAATTCCGGCAAGGTTCTGATTTTAAGCCCCATAGACATTTCTCCCCAATAAACAAGCTACAGCTCTCATCTGGGCCTAATGGGCACTGACAGAAACTGTGTCCTCAAGATTTTCCAATTTTGTGTGAAGAGAGCAGGATGAAAGAGATTCAAGGTTGTTGTCGAGGACTGCGGTCGCCGACCAGTGGTCCGCTCCAGCCTGGCCACCTACGGAAGACAGTCACAGGACGGTCTCACCGTGGCATGGGTGGCCCCAAAGGGCATGGACCTCGTTAGGAAGCAGACGGAGCCAGCCGGGGAGCGGCTGCGTGGCCCTGGCTGCCATGGACCGCTTCCCCACCGTCCTGCGACTGTCTCCGTAGGTGGCCAGGCTGGAGCGGAACTACTTCCTCACGAAGCGGGAGCTGGAGAAGATCCAGAACGAGCTGGCGGCGATCCAGAGAGAGCTGGAAGCCCTGGGGGCCAAATACGAGGCGGCCATTCTGGAGAAGCAGAAGCTGCAGGAGGAGGCGGAGATCATGGAGCGCCGGCTCATCGCCGCCGACAAGCTCATCTCGGGGCTGGGGTCGGAGAACATCAGGTGGGCGGACATCTGCGTTCTCCTCTGGAAACGGGGGAGAGTCTGATTTAGCCCTCGCTGGTTTGGCTCAGTGGATAGATAGGGCCTCAGGAATGAAGGGTCCCGGGTTCAAGTCTGGTTGAGGGCACATACCTGGGTTTGCAGACTCGATCCCCTGGCCCCGGTCTGGGCATGTGTGGGAGGCCACCCATCGATGTCTCTCTCTCACATCGATGTTTCCCTCTGTGTCCCCATTAGCAGTGGGGCCAGTTGGTTCTTCTAGAATGTTCTTTAGAAGGTGCAGGAAGGTGCCCGCTCACCACAGCGCCCTCCTGCGCCAGGTGGCTGAGGGACCTGGACGAGCTGATGCACCGGCGTGTCCGGCTGCTGGGCGACTGCCTGCTGTGCGCAGCCTTCCTGAGCTACGAGGGCGCCTTCACCTGGGAGTTCCGCAACGAGATGGTGAACCAGGTCTGGCAGCAGGACATCACGGCGCGGGAGATCCCCCTGAGCGTGCCTTTCCGCCTGGAGAGCCTGCTCACGGACGACGTGGAGATCAGCAGGTGTGTGTCTGCGCCCGCAGGCCAGGGGCGCCTCCAGCTGGGCCCCACGGGCAGCCTCTGCAGGGCATAGCACGGCGGGGGTGGGGGGGGTGGGCCTGCACAGCCAGCGCCTGGACCCCGAGGATGGACCAGCGGTCTCGGGACCGTGGGTTGTTTTGGGAAGCCGACCCCACCACCCTAGTCCTTGGTTCAGAACTTGGCAAGAGAAATGGATTTCCCTGCCACTGTCCCTTCCAGGTGGGGCTCCCAGGGCCTGCCCCCCGACGAGCTCTCCGTCCAGAACGGCATCCTCACCACCCGGGCCAGCCGCTTCCCCCTCTGCATCGACCCCCAGCAGCAGGCCCTCAACTGGATCAAGAGAAAAGAGGAGAAAAACAACCTGCGGGTATGGCCCCCATGCCCCTCCCTGGCATTCCCTGGCCCCCAGCAGTGCCCAGCAAAATGCCCAGCCTTGAGCCCCGTGTGGAGTCAGGAAAGGGGGTGAAGCCCGGCTGTTACTCTGCTCCGATCTGCGCGTTGCCCTGAGGCTGTGAGCAGCTGAGGGCAGAGGTCGTGCTCTGCTCATCTTCGTCCCCCGACAGCACAGGGCCTGGCCCCTGAGGGTCCCATCGCTTTGCTTTCGGAGGCTGCAGTTCACCCGCTTCAGACAGACGCCCGGGGTGTTACGTCTTCACCGAGTGGTGTAACCACCAGCAGAGTCCATTTCTGTCACCCCCAAAGGAATGCTGTGTCCTTGAGCATCGTCACCCTCCCCCAGTTCTTCCACCCCAGCCTCTGGTGGCCACTCACAGACTTCCTGTCCTGCGGATCCCCCATCCCTGCATCTCCCTGTGAAGGGGTCACAGAGTCGCTGGCCTTGTGTCCGGCCTCACTCAGCACCACGTTCCCCCACACTGTGGCGGGGCCTCTGCTTCCTGTTGGTGCCGCGCAGCATCCGCTGTGTGCCCGCACCCTGTTCACCCGCCCGCCACGAGGCACGAGTGGCTTGTCTCCTCGTTGGCGATGGTGACTAGTGCGGCTCAGACATCCGTGTGCAGGTGTCTGGGTTTTATGGTCGTTTTCATACTGATTGGCCCGGTCACTTGGCTGAAATCGTCAGCAAATCCCTGACGTTGTTTGGCCTTTTCCTTATTGTTCCTGGTCCTTGTTCCCGGAATGTACCTGCTTGGATTCCAAGGCCACCCCCACGTGTGAGGCCAGGGCTGACCCTCGGCCCTGCCTCCCGCCCTCCAGGTCGCCTCCTTCAACGACCCCGACTTCCTCAAGCTGCTGGAGATGTCCATCAAGTACGGCACGCCCTTCCTCTTCCACGACGTGGACGAGTACATCGACCCCGTGATCGACAACGTCCTGGAGAAAAACATCAAGTTCTCCCAGGGCCGGCAGTTCATCATCCTGGGCGACAAGGAAGTGGACTACGACTCCAACTTCCGGCTCTACCTCACCACCAAGCTGGCCAACCCTCGGTACACGCCGTCCGTGTTTGGGAAAGCCATGGTCATCAATTACACCGGTAAGGGCCAGGCCACCGGGCATGCAGGTGGTGCCAGGGAGACCGCCATCCGAGACAAGGCCTTCACGGCCTGCATTTCATTCAGTGACCCCATCAGGCTCTTAGTCACGTCTTTTAAAAATATGTATATTATTAATGATTTCAGAGAGGAAGGGAGAGGGAGAGAGAGAAATATCAAGGATGAGAGAGTCGCTGATCGCCAGCCTCCTGCACGCTTGTCGGGGGACAGAGCAGTGAGGCCGCCCGTGTCCCCCCAGTCACTCTGAAAGGCCTGGAGGACCAGCTGCTGAGCGTGCTGGTGGCCTTTGAGAGGCACGAGCTGGAGGAGCAGCGGGAGCACCTCATCCAGGAGACGAGCGAGAACAAGAACCTGCTGAAGGACCTGGAAGACTCGCTGCTGCGGGAGCTGGCGACCTCCACAGGCAACATGCTGGACAACGTGGAGCTGGTGCAGACGCTGGAGGAGACCAAGTCCAAGGCCACTGAGGTCCGCCACTCGGGGAGTGCACCGCGTCTCGCTGTGCTCAGGGCCTGGGCCTTGGGATCGGGGGCTTTGGGCTGGAGGATGTCAACCTGTGCTCATGGACAGGGGCTTTGAGTCCTGAGGGTTTGCCTGATGAGAAATGGCCCCCCTGTGGGGGCGTTGTGGGGAAAGGTGTCCGAAAGGTCTCCCCAGGCTCTTGGGAGGCGTTTATCAGCTTACAGAGCAGGAAGATCCATGCCAGCTTCAGGCAGGGCTGGATCCAGGACGCCAAGCCTGTCACCCAGACTCACCTTCCCGTTTCTGGGCTGGGCCTGCGGCGGTTGGCTTTGTTCTCTGCCTTCCTGGGAGCCAGGCTCCCGTGGTCTCATAGGTCTGGCTCATGTCTGCTCAGGTCAAGTCCCTGGGGGATGTGGGACTCTTTCCCTGTCCCCATCACGAAGGCCCTGAGAGTCATTAAATCCCACGCCCAGCGACCATCCACGGCCCAGGGGGTGTTGCGTGGTGTGATGGGTCCTGGAGTTGGGGTGCAGCCCCGTGTGGAATGAGATGGGGGTGCTGCGCATCTCCAGGTGAAATGTGGGGCTGTCAGGAGAGGTGCCGTGGGGTCGAGCCGCGGGTGCCCACCACCTCTCGCCGCGGCGGTCGCCTGCTGGGCTGTGGGAGCGTCCCACGGGTCATTTTTTGTTTTTTCTCTTGTGCCTCTCCCACTCCCACCCTCTGCCTCCTGTTTACAGTCCCCTTGGTTAGGGGTGCGAGTGTCCCGTCTCCTTGGCAACCTGCACCTTTCCTGCAGGTGTCGGAGAAGCTCAAGCTGGCAGAGAAGACGGCCCTGGACATCGACCGGCTGCGGGACGGCTACCGGCCAGCGGCGCGGCGGGGCGCCATCCTGTTCTTCGTGCTGTCGGAGATGGCGCTGGTGACCACCATGTACCAGTACTCCCTGAGCGCCTTCCTCGACGTCTTCGGGCTGTCGCTGAAGAAGTCGCTGCCCGACTCCATCCTCATGAAGCGGCTCAAGAACATCATGGACACGCTGACCTTCAACATCTACAACTACGGCTGCACAGGTGAGCGCCCCCTCTGGCCAGGCCAGCTGTGCCGGGCATGCCGCCGGCCGGGGTCCTCGTCCTGACCCGACTTCCGGTGATGGGGGGGCCGCCGGACACAGCACCTGTGGAGGTCCTGGCTCAGGGCTGCTCTGTCCACGGGTGCGGGAGGGACAGCGTCAGCCCGTGCCGTGGGGCAGGAAAACAGTTGCGGGTGATTGCGGGTTCCTAGAGGGCTCGGGTAGGCAGCCCGCCCTCTAACACGGGCCAAGCACCGTTCAGATCACAGACAGACTTGGACACTTTCCCCCAGGAACGCATTTCTTCTGTTAAGAAAAGAACCTGGGGTGTAGCATCCTCCTGAGTAGAGGCTGCGAGGGATGTACTTCCTCCACCGCAGAGCCCAGCCCGCCGGCAGCAGCTCCCCGGCCCCGCCTGCTTCCACAGGCTGTAGTAGAACAGTCACACACGTGGTGTCACATGGAATTGAGCCCGTGTCTCCTGTACTCGGTCATGGACTTCCCACGCAGGGAGGGCTCAGTGTAGCCGCCCCATTCAGGGCTTTGTCACGTGGAAGCACACTGTGTGCCAGAAACTCGATTTTAGAAATGACTTTTAAAATGTATTTAAATTCCTTATTGTTGAAAGTATTACTTACGTCTCCTTTCCCCCAATTGGCCTCTCCCCAGCCGCTCTCACCCCCAGCACATGCCCCCCTCCCCCCCCCCCCCGGCTGTGTCCATGGGTTATGTCAGATGCAGCTACAAGTCCTTTGGTTGATCTCCAACCTTCTGAGGTTGGATGGTCTGTTTGATGCTTCTCTGTCTCTGGATCTATTTTTGTTCATCAGTTTATGCTGATCATTATATCCCACATATGAGTGAGCTCACGTGATATTTATGTTTCTCTGACTGGCTTATTTCCCTCAGCACAATGCTCTCCAGGTCCAGCCATGCTGTTGCAAATGGTAAGCGTTCCTTCTTTTTTACAGCAGCGCAGTGTCCCATGGTGTAGATGGACCACCGCTTTCTAACCCACTCACCTGTGCTGGGCACTAGGCTGTTCCCAGGTCTTAGCTGTGGTGAGTGGTGCTGCTAGAACACAGGTGTGTATGTTTGGAAACCACGTTAAAGTTGGTGTCCATCTTGTCTTCTTCAGGGCTGTTTGAGAGGCACAAGTTACTCTTCTCCTTCAACATGACGATCAAGATAGAGCAGGCGGAGGGGAGGGTCCCCCAGGAGGAGCTCGAGTTCTTCCTGAAAGGTACCGTGGGCCTCGACCACTCGCGCATGCACACGCGGACCGTGCGTCCACACAGCTGGCCCCCCGGCCGCCCTGGAGCCGCTTCCGGCCGCGCGTGTTGGGACTGTTTCGGTTCCCTGTTGTCCTTTCCAGCCTCAGAAATGCTGCTGGTCTGACGGGAGCCGCCCCTCTCTGCCTGAAGCTGCCCTGACGGGTGGCACAGGGAGCCCACGCCCCCTCTTCCCAGGGCGCTGCCCCCCGCGAGGGAGGTCCCAGGGCAGGTGGCTGTGGCGGCTGCTGCTGACTCTCCTCCCGTGGGGATTAGGAAACATCTCCCTGGAGAAGAGCAAGCGGAAGAAGCCCTGTGCGTGGCTGCCCGACCAGGGCTGGGAGGACATCATGCTCCTGTCAGAGCTGTTCTCAGAGGACTTTGGGAGTCTCCCCGACGATGTGGAGAAGCACCCTGCTGTCTGGCAGGAGGTGAGCTCCCCACTCCCTTCCCCGCCGCCCCGTCCTACGCCAGTCTCCAGACTTACCTGTGGGGACAGAGATGCTCCTGGAGGGGCCCATTCAGATCTAATCGGAGCCCTCTGATCCCTGGGTGGAATGCTGGGTCATCCATCTGTCCGTCCATCCATCCATCGTCTGTCCTTAGGCCCGCCCGCCCGCCCCCCCCACCCACCCACCCATCAGGCATCAAGCAATACCACTGAGCAGCTTGATGGGCACTGGGACCAGCGGTGACTCAGACGCAGACCTGCTCTCCCCAAAGGGCACAGCTCGGGGAGGGACAGGACAGCTTGGAGGAGCGGAGGCCTGGACGTTCTTCCCAGCCCGTGTTGGGAGCCAGGCTGCTGCGCACACTGCCGCGTCCATGCGCTGCCCACGTGGCGACCCTCCCGGGTCTCCACGTGACGGGGCCTCTGCCTTCCAGTGGTATGACCTGGACGCGCTGGAGCAGTCCCCCTTCCCCCTGGGCTACGACAGCAGCATCACCCCCTTCCAGAAGCTGCTCATCCTGCGCTGCTTCCGCGTGGACCGGGTGTACCGCGCTGTGACCGACTATGTGACGGTCACCATGGGGGAGAAGTAAGTGCGAGTGGGTGCTGGAGAGGCCTCTGTGCGGGGCCCCCTCCCGCACCCTCGGGTGGCCGAGGTGGGCCAGCTGCGGGAGCAGCTCACAGCGCCATCTTTGAGTGTAATAATCGCCACGCGACTGCGCTCTGCTAGCGAAACACAGTGTGTGAGACGCACTGTTGTTAAAAAGGAAAGAGTCGCCATGAGTGGGGTGCAGACACGGGGCCCTCACACGAGGCGGGTGGCGCCGAGAGCTGGGGTGACGTCCCAGGTGGTGGAATGGGGACAGTGCGCTGGTTGGACAGGAGTCCCCTAACGCTGGGGGTGGCCCTGCCCAGGTATGTGCAGCCCCCGATGATAAGCTTCGAGGCCATCTTCGAGCAGAGCACCCCAAACTCGCCCATCGTGTTCATCCTGAGCCCCGGCTCTGACCCCGCCAGCGACCTCATGAAGTTGGCCGAGCAAACTGGCTTTGGGGGAAACCGCCTCAAGTTCCTCGCCATGGGCCAAGGCCAGGAGAAGGTACCGGGGGTGGGAAGGAGCGGGGCCGGCCTCTGATAGGGAGGAGTTATGTCCGGGCCGCTAGACATGAGCTCGAGCTGCTTCTGGCCTGCAAAGCGGAGACCTTGTGCTTGAACAGTGTCAGGGTTAGGGCTCGGGCTACGGTTAGGATTAGGGTTAGGGCTACGGTTAGGGTTAGGGTTAGGGCTAAGGTTAGGATTAGGGTTAGGGCTACAGTTAGGGTTAGGGTTAGGGCTAAGGTTAGGGTTAGGGCCACAGTTAGGATTAGGGTTAGGGCTATGGTTAGGGCTTGGGCTACGGTTAGGATTAGGGTTAGGGCTATGGTTAGGGCTAGGGCTATGGTTAGGGCTAGGGCTACAGTTAAGATTAGGGTTAGGGCTACGGTTAGGGTTAGGGTTAGGGCTACAGTTAGGGTTAGGGTTAGGGCTACAGTTAGGGTTAGGGTTAGGGCTACAGTTAGGATTAGGGTAGGGCTATGGTTAGAGTTAGGGTTAGGGCTATGGTTAGGGTTAGGGTTAGGGCTACAGTTAGAGTTAGGCTTAGGGCTACGGTTCAGATTAGGGTTAGGGCTACAGTTAGGATTAGGGTTAGGGCTATAGTTAGGATTAGGGTTAGGTCTCCGATTAGGATTAGGGTTAGGGCTACGGTTAGGATTAGGGTTAAGGCTACGGTTAGGGTTAGGGTTAGGGTTAGTTCTTCGATTAGGATTAGGGTTAGGGCTACATTTAGGATTAGGGCTACGGTTAGGGTTAGGATTAGGGCTCCAGTTAGGGTTAGGGTTACGGTTAGGATTAGGGTTAGGGCTACAGTTAGGATTAGGGTTAGGGCTACAGTTAGTATTAGGGTTAGGATTAGGGTTAGGGCTACGGTTAGGATTAGGTTTAGGGCTACTGTTAGGATTAGGATTAGGTCTATGGTCAGGGTTAGGGTTAGGGCGACGGTTAGGATTAGGGTTAGGGCTACTGTTAGGATTAGGGTTTGTGCTACGGTTACGATTAGGGTTAGGGCTACGGTTAGAGTTAGGGCTCGGGCTACGGTTAGGATTAGGATTAGGGCTACAGTTAGGATTAGGGTTAGGGCTAGGACCAGGGTTAGGGCTACAGGTAGGGTTAGGGTTAGGGCTACGGTTAGGATTAGGGTTGGGTTTTCGATTAGGATTAGGGTTAGGGCTATGGTTAGGATTAGGGCTACGGTTAGGATTAGGTTTAGGGCTGCGGTTAGGACTAGGGCTACGGTTAGTATTAGCGTTAGGGCTATGGCCAGGGCTAGGATTAGGGTTAGGGTTAGTTCTAGAGGTATAGTTAGGGCCAGGGTGAGGGTGAGGGCGAGGGCAGTATGCCCTGCCCTGCGTGCTGCAAGTGGTGACCAGCGTGTGGTCATAGCTTGCTGCTTTTTTCAGTGCCCTTTCACAGTCCCACCTCCGCCCCGCAACTCCCCTGCATGTCATAGCGTCACCGCCCGTGGCAGGGCTGATACATGGTCAAGAGCAGGGGCTGTGGGATCTCCTGGGCCAAGGGGGTCTGGGCGGGGACCTGCCCAGGGCACAGGATCCGGGATGAACCCCATGAGATGGGGTTCTGTCTCTGCTGGTTCTGGGGGCTAGGGCGGGCCCTGGGAGAGCACAGGTGACGGGGCTCGGGCACCAGCCTCTCCTCCCCGCTGGCAGGTGGCCCTGCAGCTGCTGGAGACGGCGGTGGCTCGCGGGCAATGGCTGATGTTGCAGAACTGCCACCTGCTGGTCAAGTGGCTGAAGGACCTGGAGAAGTCCCTGGAGCGGATCACCAAGCCCCACCCCGACTTCCGCCTGTGGCTCACCACCGACCCCACCCAGGGCTTCCCCATTGGCATCCTGCAGAAGTCCCTGAAGGTCAGGCGTCGGCAGACACCACGGACCCACCGTGTGTGCATGTGCGCACGTGTGTGTGTGCATGTGTGTTTGTTATAAACAAAGATCGGATGTGATTGGACCTTCCATACACCCCTTCCCAATTCCCTCCCTCCCTCCCTCCCCAGAGAAGCACTGCCCCGGCCACAGTGCAGCCCCCAGGCCTCCTCTCCCACTTGCGCCCAAAGCCCACATCCGTCTGCACGGCTGCCCCTGGGACAGGCCCCCGCCCGCGTCCTCGGGCCGTGCAGAAGCCCCGCATGGTTTATGCGCATTTACTTCTTCTCCAGAGCACAGTGCCCGGGCTCTGAGTCTGTCTCTGGGCCAGCGAGAGGGAAACGTGGCTCCTCCCCTTCCATCTCAGGCCCCGGTCAGGGGCTGCAGGGCCTTCTCGGGGCGTCTGCTGAGCACATGGCGGAGCCTCGGAGAAGAGCCTGCAGCTCCTCAGGGCTCCCGGCCCCTCGCACAGACGGTGCTGCTCAGGGAGAGGCCCGCCGGCCACGCAGTGAGAGGGGAGCCAGGACGCCTCCACGTCACGCTCCCGTGCTGCGTGCAGGCCTGCGGGTCCGTCACCCTGCGTCTCCTCTGCCAGGTCGTCACGGAGCCGCCCAACGGGCTGAAGCTCAACATGAGGGCCACGTACTTCAAGATCTCGAACGAGATGCTGGAGCATTGCCCGCACCCCGCGTTCAAGCCGCTGGTGTACGTGCTGGCCTTCTTCCACGCCGTGGTGCAGGAGCGCCGGAAGTTCGGCAAGATCGGCTGGAACGTCTACTACGACTTCAACGAGTCCGACTTCCAGGTGCGCGCCCCGCTTCCCCGGGACGTCCCCCCTCCTCCCACCCCACCCCCGTGTCCCCTGGAGCGGGAGCGTGCCGGCGAGCCTCCCCCTCCCCCTCCCCCTCAGGTCTGCATGGAGATTCTGAACACGTACCTGACCAAAGCCTTCCAGCAGCACGACACGCGGATCCCGTGGGGCAGCCTCAAGTACCTGATTGGAGAGGTAGGAGGCCTCGGGGACCCTCCTGGGCGGGAGCGGGGCTGTGGCCTGGCGCCCTGACCTATCGCGGAGCTGGACTCGCCTTGCTCCTCCTGCCCGGGCCCTGAGTCTCTGAACCCTGCTGCTCACTCCCAGTGGTCTGTCCTCTGAGAGCCCTGGACGCACGCGGCTCCGCTCCCTGCCCGAGGCTGCTGTCCCTGGGAGTGGACATGCCGCGGCGCCGGCTCCGTCTGGGGGCAGGGCTGTGCAGGCTCGTGGGAGAGACGGCAGCTCACCTTTCCAGGCAGAAGCGCTGCTGCCTCTGTGGTTTGGTTTTGTCTGTTTCTTTAATACAAAAGCGGCCGGTTCTCACTCCCGGGACCCCAGGTCATGTACGGAGGCCGGGCCATCGACAGCTTTGACCGCCGCATCCTGACCATCTACATGGACGAGTACCTGGGGGACTTCATCTTCGACACCTTCCAGCCCTTCCACTTCTTTCACAACAAGGAGGTGGACTACAAGATCCCCGGGGGCGCGGGCGACCCCAAGGAGCGCTTCGTGGGTGGGTTTCCTAGACGCAGTCTCTCCAGGTCTTTTCTCAGGGAGCCCACATCTCAGCGGTGTTGGCTCTCTCGGCGTGAGGGCTCTTCTGTCTCTTCTGTCCCCTCGCCTGGGGGTTGGGGGGCCTCCTTGCTGGGTGGATGTGGGCCTTGGAGCTGACGGCGTTGGTTCTGATTTCCTGGCCTGAATGACGGCGGATGTGGCCCCGCGAAGGTCACAACCATTTCATAACAAACGGAGGTGGGGCTGGATGGGCGGACTGGGTAGAATTGTACTTGGAACCGTGCGCGGAGCAGCGGGCGTTCGTCTGCGTGTCCGAAAGGGAGGGTGCACGCGGTGACCTCGCTGTCTGTGCTGTAGAAGCCATCGAGGCCCTGCCGCTGGCCAACACGCCCGAGGTGTTCGGTCTCCACCCCAACGCCGAGATCGGGTATTACACGCAGGCCGCCCGGGACCTGTGGTCTCACCTGCTGGAGCTGCAGCCTCAGACAGGTAGTCCGCCCGGAGGGGCGCCCCCAGGGCCCGGGGTGAGGCAGGGCTCTGCCTCTGGTCCCTTGAGTGTCCACCATGCTGCCGCCTTGTCCACCCCCTCGCCCCTCGCCTGGCGCCTTGTCCACCCCCTCGCCCCTCACCTGGCGCCTTGCTCTCCCTCACAAGCGTCCTGCCCTTAGGGGAATCGAGCAGCGGCATCAGCCGAGAGGATTACATTGGCAACGTGGCCAAGGACATAGAGAACAAGATGCCCAAGGTCTTCGACTTGGACCTGGTCCGGAGGCACCTGGGCGCGAGCATCACCCCGACGTCGGTGGTGCTGCTGCAGGAGCTGGAGCGCTTCAACAAGCTGCTGGTCCGCATGTCCCGCTCCCTGGCCGAGCTGCAGAGGGTGAGCTGCTCCCCGGGCAGGCGGCTGGGCGCCAGGCTCCCCACCACAGGGCTGGTCCGACCGCCGCCTGCGCTCCCCATCCCGCCGCAGGCCCTGGCCGGGGAAGTGGGCATGAGCAGCGAGCTGGACGACGTGGCCAGGTCGCTGTTCATCGGGAACATCCCTCACATCTGGAGGAAGCTGGCCCCCGACACCCTGAAGTCCCTCGGGAACTGGATGCTCTACTTCCTGCGGCGCTTCAGCCAGTACACGTCCTGGGTGAGGGGGCGCTGGTGCCCTGCGGACCCCGCCCCACCCGCCCCGGTGCTGACCTGCCAGCGGCTGACGGTGCTCTGCCCGCACATCTGTGTCTCTTCCTTTTCCTGTTTGAAGACCTTGAGGGCGCTGGCACAGCTCGGCCTACTCACTGGAGAGTCTGTCTCAGCACCTGTCCATCTAAGTCCCTCTAGACCCGCCTCACTCCTCTGGGGGTGCCCACTGTATGGGCACCCGGGGCCTCCCCGTGCTGGACATCCAGGTGGTCACCGAGGTTTCCCTTTGCCGGCACAGGCAACAGCCTGGCCCGTGTCCTGGTGCTCACTCAAGCCTGCTCCCCGTGCATGCCTACGAGGCCCGAGTGCGTGCACTTTAACCCCTGATGCTTGCCTGGAGGAGGGGAGGTTGGGAGCAGGCGGCCAGGAGTGCTCTCCGTGGTGCTGGTGTGAATGTTCGCACGTCTTGTCCCCGGTCGATAAACAGTGACGTGATTGTCCGGATGTGCGTGTGTTTGGTTAGGGGGAGGCTGGGTGTATCACAGTTTGTGGTACTTCTTCTGTGAATTGCCTTTTTAAAAATATTTTGTATTGACTTCAGAGAGGAAGGGAGAGGGAGAGAGAGAGAGAAACATCAGTGATGAGAGAGAATCATGGATTGGCTGCCTCCTGCACGGCCCCCACTAGGGATCGAGCCTGCAAACTGGGCATGTGCCCTGACCAGGAATTGAACCCGGGACCCTTCAGTTCACAGGCTCTATCCACTGAGCCAAACCAGCCAGGACTGTGAATTGTCTTTTTGTATTTTGGTTTCACTTTTAACCAATTCTCCATCTTTGGAAGTTGATTTGTAAGAGTTTTTAGCACATCAAGGAAACGGGCCCTTCCCTGCCACGTGTCCTCAGACTTTGGCTCGTGGTGTTTCTTCCCGAGGACAGCTCTGCATTTCTGTGGCGTCAGATAGGTCGGTCTTGTCCTCATGGCTCCCGGTTTGTGTCCTTTACTCCGAGGCATGACACATTCCCTGGAGAAGACCTGCACTTCTGTGGTCTTACTGTTTTACTAGAGGCCCAAGGCACGGAATTTGTGCAAGGGGCTCAGCCTGGCTGCCTCAGCCGGCCCTCGCAGCCCTGGCTTCATCCAGAAGGTCGTCTGGACGGTCGTTCTGCTGTTAGGTCTAATTAGCATATTAGCTCTTTATTATATAGGATTTCTGAATCTGTGTTTCCTCTGCATTCGGTGGTGCAGCTTGCTTTTCCCAAACGGGCTGCCAGGGTCCTATCACCATCTTCCGGCCCCAACGTGAACGGTGTCTTTACCATGAGCGCAGGGTCCGCCAGCTTTGACCAACATCTGACGCAGCTGCCCCTCTGCTCTGCAGGTCGTGGAAAGCGAGCCCAACGTGATGTGGCTCTCGGGGCTGCACGTCCCAGAATCCTACCTCACGGCCCTGGTGCAGGCCACCTGCCGGCGGAATGGCTGGCCCCTGGACCGCTCCACCCTGTTCACGCAAGTGACCAAGTTCCAGGACGCAGACGAAGTGACTGAGCGGGCAGGACAAGGTGCAGCAGCCCTGTGGACCCACAGCCTCTGTGGGGTCCCTGCCCGGTGCCGCCTCCGGTTCTGAGGGAGGAGCAGCGGGCCGGGCCGTGTGGGGGGACACGCCCGGGGCACATCGCTCCTCCGCCAGGGTCTCTGTTGAGTCCTGGGTGATGTTGGGGAGACCTGGACATGCTCACCTTTCCTTCTGTGTGGAGTGGACTCCCCAGTCAGCGTCAGACCTTTCAGAGGACGGGTCACCGAGTGACCTCCCTGCAAACCCTGAGGGCGTTGCCTGCCTCCGACAAGGGTCCCGGCCTGCGGTGCAGCTGACACCGCTGTCTCCCTCCGGGCCCTGTGTCCGCATCAGGGCCGTTTCCCTCAGCTCCGAGGGGACTCGTGGTGAAGGCTCGGGCACGCTCCCAGTTTGTGCGACACACATGCCTGTGCGTCTGCGTAACGGTCCCTTCCTGGCTCCCTAGGGTGCTTTGTGTCAGGACTGTACCTGGAAGGTGCGGACTGGGACCTAGAGAGAGGCTGTCTGGTCAAGAGCAAGCCCAAGGTGCTGGTGGTGGACCTGCCCATCCTGAAGATCATCCCCATCGAGGCCCACCGCCTCAAACTGCAGGTGGGCGGCTGCCCGCCCCCCACCCCCGGCGGCAGGCACAGGCCAGGCAGCCTACCCTTTCCTGGGAGGGGAAGCCCGTGAGGCATGATACCATCGTGGAGCCACTGCCCAGGAAAACGCACGTGAGCACACGCGTGCACGCAGACTCGGTGGGGCAGGCGCCTCAGGAGGGACTGCGGGCTCCCGGGAGAGTCTGCGGCAGTGCTGGGTCAGTCCAGCTGGTGCGAGCAGCCACCGCCTGCTTCGCCGGCCCAGGTCTCCTCCGAACACGCCTGTCCACGTTAATCTGGGGCTAAGCTAGGGCAGGACCACCCTCAAAGCCCGGCCACGTGCTGGCTTAGATGCGTCTCGCAGGAGGGCCCACTGCAGAGCCCCTAGGCCGAGGCCCCCTGCCCACCACCCCCGGTGATGGGCTCCCCCCACCCCACATGCCTCTCCTTTGCAGAACACCTTCCGGACGCCCGTCTACACCACCTCCACCAGGAGGAACGCCATGGGCGTGGGCCTGGTCTTCGAGGCCGACCTCTTCACCACGAGGCACATCTCCCACTGGGTGCTGCAGGGCGTGTGCCTCACCCTCAACTCCGACTGACCCCGGGGGAGGGGCTCGTGAGGGGCTCAACCCACTCTCCTTTGGGGCTTCTCGAGAGGCAGCAGTGGGGGTTTCCTTTCACTTGAAATCAGCCATTTTCCCCTCTTCCCATAAAATTCAGTTCCCGGATTTGTTTTCGAAGCTTTTTAAAGAGTTAAGTAAATTCTGAAGGACAGCGTGTGAAGACGTTGAGGGTTTCTTTTCCTTCTCAGAGGAAACACTGATTAAGCCAAAGGGCCTGGCGTGTCCCTGGCACAGGGAGGACCCTAACGTGCATCTCCGGCGACGCCTCCCGGGGCAGATGGCCAGGCGGCGGCCCGTCAGGCAGAGCCCCTTCCCTGGGCCACGGCCCCGCAGCCGCTCCTCCCCTTCCGGAGCCCTCCGCCTCCCGCGTGTGCAATGCTGTGAGCCCCCACCAGCCTCCTGGGTCTGTGGGTTGGGTGCACAATGGCCACCTCCAGGATGGCACCGTGGGGCCAGCCTGGGGCCCGGCCGGCCGGCCAAGGTGAGGAGGCCTCACTGAGGGGGCAGGCGAGCACTCGGTGCACCAGGGCGGCCAGCCTCAGCCTAAGATCGCTTTTGCCAGACCCTTCTGCGGGGTAGCTCTGGGCGGTGGGAGACAACAGGGACTCCTCTTTTCAGAAGTGAACCCCCCGGACCCCCCACGGGCCATGTCCCTGGGTGAGGCCGCTGTCTGGGTGAGGCCGCTGTCTGGGTGAGAACACAGCAGTTACGGGAGGCCCCGCCGTCTCCCTCCCGGCCGCCTCCTTCCCTCGCTGCTTCAATAAAAGACACAAAACAGAGAGGAGGCAGGTTCAGAAAATAAAGTTTGTTGGGATCTTGAACATTTTGGCTAAAACTTAACAAAAAATATGAACACACATTCAGGTTGCGGTGATATGAGAAGCAACGTCATCTTATTTAGTTCCCGTGACATACACATACGCCTGCCACCAGGGCCGCCGGGATAGGGTCTCCATGGGAGTGGCTCTCTGACCACGTTGACACTGAGCAGCATGCAGCCTGCGGGCCGCTGTCCACGCGCTGGGACACGGGTGTGCGGAAAGCAGGCCATGCGGCACAGGCGTGGGGCACAGGAGCTGCAGCGGGACACGAGCACGCGGGTGACAGACGGGTGGGTGGGAGGGGCACAGTGGTGGTGGGTCTGAGGAGTGTGGCATGCGTGGAAACTAAACAAAACGGCGTGATGGGAGCTCCGCGGCGGTGATCACAGTGGACAGCGGCGGGCGCGGCCGCCTCACACCGTTCTGTCCGTCCCCGAGTTCTTCCTGACGCCCGTGCCCCCGCGCACCTGGTCCACCGCCAGCGTCTCCACCTCGGGCTGCGCCTGCGGCGGGACGGCGTGGTGGATGCGGTGGGCCACACCCACGTGGACCTTGTGCTTCTCGCCGGAGCTGCGGTCGGAAGCGATGGGGGGGATGACCAGGGGCCTCTCCTTGATGAGGTGGACCTCGGCCGACTCCCTGGCCAGCAGGAACGGGGTGGGGTCGGGCATGGCATCCACCGGTTCCCGCAAAAGGAGTTTCCGGCTCTCGGCCCCGAATCTGTAGACCTCGTCGAACTCGGGGTGCAGGGGGGCGGAGAGGCTCTTCTTCATGCGGCGGCGGGGCGTCTCGGGCAGCTTGTCCCTGGGGGGCGCGGGCTTGTAGCCGGCCAGCACGGGACTCCCGCCGGGGCTGCCGTCCGAGGTCCCGCTGGAGCTGAGTAGCTTCCGCTTGGTGGCGTGCAGCTGCGAGGTCAGGTAGGCGATGGTGCCCGCGCGCTGCTCCAGCTCCCCCGACAGCAGGTTCAGCTTGTGGCTCTTGAGCTTGAGCTCCTCCAGGTACCGCTTCTCGCGCTCCCGCACTGTGGTCTCCAGCACGGCCACGGCCGCGTTCCTCTGCTCCAGCTCACGCAGCAGCTCCTCGTGCTCCTGCTCCTTCGCCCGCAGCTGCGCCTCCAGGTCCTCGCAGCGTCTCTGCAGCTCGCTGCTGCTGCGTCCGTCCCCTGCGGGCACAGGCACACCGGTGAGAGCCCGCCCGGGACGGCTGAGGACCCCCACGGGCCGGGTGCCCGAGGCCCTGCCCGCTCTTGGCCTGCTTATTGTATAAAGAACCTCCACGTTTACCAGCCGCTGAGGCCGGACGGGCAGTGTCAGCGTCGGCTCTGAAAGGCGCACGCGGGAGACGGAAATACAAACCCAGGCTCAGGGCCTGGCGAGCGCCGAGCCTCGTGGACGAGACCCGTGACTCCGACAAGGACCGGGCACACTCGACAGTAACCGCCGTACAAACAGGCTACTCAGAAAGGGCTTCTGGGCTCTGCTAGTCCCCACCCCGTGCTGGGAGCAGGCCCCCTCTCCTGCCCTGGCTGCCACCCAGCTGATGATCTCCGGAGACCCCGAGGATTCTGGAGTCTAAGGAAGGACCTCCGCCACGTTTGGGGCTACCTCGTACTCAGTCCCCCGCCCAGGGCCCCGGGCTGCCCTCCACCGCATCCTCCTCCTGGTTTAAGTCACGTCCATTATAGAAGGGACTGTATTCACTATAAAAATCAGGAAGTCCGGAGAGGTGTGAAGAGGCCCCCCAAACGTAAGCGTCATTCCTCCCACCGCTGCCCTGGGAACAGCGGGGTCCCCGCCCAGCGCTCTGGCCACATGCAGGGCTTCCCCGCGGCAGCCGGGCGCCATGGCCCCTCCGGAGGCAGTTCTTACCTGTCTGTTCCGAGCTTTTGAGTGTCAGCTCGTACGTTAAATCTGAAAAGGAAGCCATGGGCATTGGTTCTGTGTGGTCACAGCGCAATGCACTGCACTGCACAGGCCTACTCAGCCCTGAAACCGAGCCACCAGCCGGGAGTCCCCCTTCACCCCCTCCCCCAGGCAGGTCGGGGTTAAGGGCAAGCGTGACAGCGGCGGAAGCTACCAGTGGCCTCCGCCCTTCTCAGGGTCCAGAGGGGACCCCCCTCTCCCCTAAAACACATCCCAACCCCCACATTCTGCCAGCAGCTGGCTCTGCTACGTGACGCTTTGGTCATTGGTCCCCAAGTGCATTGCCAGTCCTGACCACTGCACTTGGACCCATGGGTTCGCGGTGCGCCCGGGACTGGCGGCCCCGCTCTCCTCTGGCACAAGTCCGTGGTCTCCCGGTGACGGGTCACCCCATCAGAGAGGAACCCCTCACTGGCCTGGCGAGCCAGCCCGCCCAAAGCTTCCCCGCCCTCCCCTCCCCTCCCCTCCCCGGGCGGCACCTGTGCAGTGCTGCTGCAGCCGCCGGATCTCGGCGTGCAGGCCCCTGAGCGTGCCCGCGTGCTCCCGCTGCAGGAACAGCAGGTTCTTCTGCGCGCTGTGCAGCTGGTTCTCCAGGTTTGCGGCCGCCATGCTGACACGCGGTGACCTGCGGGGAACAGAGCGGGGTCTCGGGCAGCGGCTCCGACTCCAAACCCCAGCCTCTCCGCGGGCCACCTGGCTCCCACAGACGTGACCAGAGGCCTCCCGAGACCCCTGCTCAGGTGACACCCACGGCCTCCCCAGGGACACGGCGCCAGGGACACGGCGAGCACACGCAATGGTGTCCAGCCCTGGCCGAAGCGAGGACTCGGAGGGAAGCCCCGATTTCAGAGCTGAGCCCCCAGTCCTTCCCGAGGAACATCTCACAGGGCCCCGTGGTGACTGCAGGAGCCTGGCGTCTGTCCCCAAGCCCTGCCCACCCCACCCAGCCCGCCGTGGCTGCGACATCAGGGACCAGCCGCTGGCTCAGGCCGGGACTCGGCCTTGACTGCAACTGGAGAAAGGCTCTGGCAGAGCTGCCGGGCAACCCAGGATGCCCTGCCCGCCCTGGCTGTGCCAGGACGGAACGCGGACCAGCCGCTGAGCGCGATCCTGGGGGTGCAGAGCCGTGGACTGCGTTCCCCAGCTGCTGCGTCAGCCCAGGCAGAGGAAGCCCCCCTCAGGGCTCCCAGCGGGCGGCACACAGGAGGCCAGGGCTGGCCTGTGGCTGTGGGGTGGCACCAGGGCCCACGGGCCTTCAGTGCCCAAGGGCTTTGTCTCCCAGGCTGCCTCATCTCCTCGCAGGCGCCCTGCGCACAGCACACAGGATGCACGGGAGGCACATGTTCACCTGCAGATGGAGCTGCTGTGGCAGCCCTGGCACTCTTGGGGTCGGGTCCCGCGTTCCCAGAGGCCCTCCCTGCCTCGGGCCTCCTCCTGGTTCGTGTGCTCCAGCAACCCTCCGTCCTCTCCTCCTTGGCCCCTGCCACCGCCCTCCCCATGTGGCGTCTGCACACCTTGGTCCCTCTGTCTGAATACTCTTGGCAAGCGGGCCCCCAGCCCCAGCTCCGGCCCCATGGAGTGCCCTTCTCCCTGCCCAAGCCTCACTCAGCAGCTTCCTCCTGGGCTGCTCCCGAGAGCTACGCCCATCAGTCAGAAGCGCAGCGGCCCCATCGGGGCAGGAGCTCACCGGCTTTGGGACAGCCGGAGCGACAGTGCGGAGAACCTCTGGCCACGTTTCTAGACGGAAGGGAACAGAGTGGCTTTGCTGGGAAGGGCCTTCACCCCTGAAGACGGGAAATGTCTGTTCCGATCCAACGCAGCTGCTCCTTTAGCTCCCAGAGCCGTGGGAGCAGGGCCATAACGTCAGCATCGGAGGAAACCGCGCCGTGGCCGCGAATGAGCGCTAAGCAGCTATTTTAGATCCTGGTCATGAATAAGACATGACCATTCACACGAGGGGCTCCTGTGCGTGAGCCCTCCGCATGGCAAGAGGCTGTGGGCCAGAGGCCTCCCGAGAGGTCCAGCCCAGCAGGACCCGCCGGCTCTCAGCATCCTGCACACAGACCCCGTGGCTTCCCGTGGGAACCCCGTGCCTGCCGACGGCTGAAACACTGCCATCGGGAAAGGGAAGGCTAGCCGGGGGCAGGGCAGGGGGGGTGGGATGGGGTGTAAGAAGAGGCGATTCCTAGCAGGGAGAGGGTTTCCAAGCAAAAATGCTGGGCCTGGAGGACGCCTTCGCACCAGCTACGCAACACCTCTACGTCAGGGTGGGTGAGAAACGGAGGCGCAAAGGTGATTTCTCAACACAGTGGGTGATGGAGCAGGAGGGAGGCGCTTGGGGTGCTGGGCTGTGCTTGGGCTAAACCCTAAGTCACACTCTGCAGCTCACGTGACGGTTTCGAGTGCTCAGGGCGGTCCCTATGGCGTCTGGCGGTAGTCAGTGCGTGGTAAGCGTTAGCCAGGTTACTCTTATGTGACGAGTGGTCACCAGTTCCATAGACACCCCCTCGGCAGACTCCAGGGCATTCCCCGAGCGCCTCTAAGTGGACATGAACTAGCAGTCATTCCCGTCACCCTCCGGAGGGAAACCTCACAGCAAAGGGAGGGGTCCTCTGCCGGCCCTGCTCTCCTCGTCCACTGGGAGGAGCCGCGCAGGGTGGCGCCCGAAGGGACGGGGAACCTGCTGAGATTCTTACCCTGAAACAACCCGCGGGACCTGAGGGAGCTCACGGCGGCCCTGGGCTAACGAGGCCGTAACGCCAAGTCCAGGTGCCCGCTCTCAGGAGGGGCAGTTACGATCCTGAGTTCACAGCCTCGGGTGAAGCAGCGGTGTGAGGGGTAGGGACCGGCGGCTTCCCCGCACACCATCTGAGGAATTCACCCACGTCACCAGGGTCCTCGGTGGCCGTGGCACCAGGAAGAAGGGCGTTGCTTCAGGAAAGCTCACGCGTTCAGCAGTCCCCACAGGGCGTTTTGGTGAAAACCTCGCACCACCATGAGGCCAGAGGGCACGTTTGTGTACATTTAAGTAGATTTTTAAAATCTAGAAGGGTCTACAACAAAGCGTTAAAAGGTTGCTCTCAAGGTGAATTGCGGGTGATTTTTACTTTTTAAGAATTCTGTTTTGGTGTGACCTAGCGCTTCTGCAATGTGGGGCCTGTACTACTTTACAGTCAGGAAAGAATCATAAAGCCATTTCCCTCAGAACAGATCAGCACTAACTCCCCGCTAGCAAGCGGCCTCATCTGTTTGAATGACAGGTCCGGGGCAGCCTTGAGGGCTGGATCGTGACCAGTTTAGCCCAGGAGTGAACAGGAAGGCAGCTGTGACAGAAGCCACCAGTTAGCATCCCCAAGACGCGGGAAATGACCATGACGCAGTGGGGAACCCACCTGCACGCACTGCAGGTCCCTGATTGTCTGACGTTGCCCACCGTGAAAACAAGGCCCACACAGCCCTCTGGACCCGACAGCTGTGTCCTCGGGAAGCGCGCCCGCGCCGGGCCTGGCAATTAGACGGAAACGCAAGATGCGGCCGGCCGGGAAACGCAGCCCCTGGAGCCTGCGTGGTGGGTCACTGATGTGCGCTGCGGTCCCTCAGCTCAGCCTCTCAGAGCTCCCACTTGGCTTCCGCTTAAAAGCCACGGGAGTGTCTGCGTGCTGGGCAGGGGCTGGGCCTCCAGGTGGCCGTGTCCAGGGAGGAGGAGGTCTGTTCCAGATCGCCTAAGCGTCGCTCAGGGGCTGTGCGGGCCCAGGGGGGCAGAGGCAGGAGCCCCTGGTCTGAGGCACATGGTACCTCTGGGGATGCCCTGGGCCTCCTGGAAAACCGGGTGACATAACGGACTGAGGCCCACACCCCATGGCAGAACCCCCGCCCGAGGCAAGAGTGCCAGCACCCCATCTCCCCACCAGCAGAGTCAGCGCCGCACGTGCCGGTTCAGAAAGGCTGGGAGGCCCCTGCTAGACAAGGAGGCCAAGTGGCCGGTGGGTGCGGGGCTCTGCTCGGCCCTTCCCCTTCCGTCCCCCTCCTGCCCCAGTAGCCTCATTTCACGAGCTAGAGCTGGAGGCGTTTCAACCTGAAAGCGATGCCACTTGTGAGCTTCTCGCAGCTAGTGGTTCACGAAGTCGCTCCGCCGTCACCTCACAGCTCTGTGCCCGCACAGCACCCGGGGGCACTTCCCTCTGAAGGGGAGGCAGGTCCTGCCCGAGCAGGGCCTCCGTGGGCACCTGACGGGGATCGCTGCAGGCACCCACGTCTCCTGGTTGATAGCTAAGACGGCGACCCACACGCCTGCCTCGTCACACTAACGACACACAGACGCGCCGTCGGACTCAGCCCCGACGATCGCCATCTGGGCTGTTCCCGAGGCCGAGGAAACACGGCCGGTGCCGTACAGACCTCTCTCTCCGGCTCCGCACGGATGGGCCATTTCAACGGCTTTTCTCCAGGTCGCGGGCCTTGCGGTTGCGGTTTCCGGGGAGAACGCATTCTCAGCGGAAGCGCTGTTTGTTCTGGGTCAGCCACCCTCCCCTGTCACTCAGGAAACCGAACATGGCGGGTTGTGTCACGCACCCACAGGACACGTCCACATGACCCTCCATGGGGTCGGAGATGAGGGGCATCACAGAGAAAAGGGTTCCTCCCTGTGACGGATCTGGAGGCACTCTGCCCGGCCCCACGTCCCCGTGGGCAGCACCACAACTCAGCAAGGCAGGCGGCAGGGAGAAGTCGCCGCCTCCCACAGGCCGGCGACAAAGGGGCCACCCTCGCTCCTTCAGGAGTTAAACGGGGGCAGGAGAGATCTCCGAAACGACTGCCCACCAGCAGCCCACCCAGACCCGACTCCACAGCCATTTAACTTGGGACCTGCATACCGAGGGGCACCTCATGCTGTTTCCATTGGACATTTATTTCTACGGGACAGCAGCTTGTGGACCAACACTTTTTAAAGATGAGCCCATTCTGTAAAGGGGCATTTACCTAGATGGTCATGTCCTAGAACTGTGCTCGGACGGCATCAGCATGTCCACCTACGGCTGGGGGGCCCTCGGACCTGCCATCAGCGGCCGGCAGTCCCGGCAAGGATGAGTCACCTGCTTCCGTGTCCTCCCGTGACTTCCTGTGCCGTGAGGGGTGAGTCAGGCACGTTTTCCAGGTGACATTTCAGCCCGACTCCCCTGAGGTTCTGTCCACTCACTGGTTCTTTGTGATGTCAGGGAGGGAGAGAACTCCCAGAATCCCCCATTCTCGTTCTTCAGTGAATTGCACACGAAGTGCCAGGGGAGGAGAACAACTCCCCACAAAATCCGGGTAAGAAGGCCTGCTGTTCAGAGCGAACGAGGCTGGCTGAGGTCCGGACGAAGATGGGAGGGACACAAGGTGCACAGGTGCTGTGTGTGTGGGTTTTTAAAAATGTTTCTGTTGATTTGAGAGAGAGAGGAAGATAGAAACATCCATCAGCTGCCTCCTGCACGCCCCCTACTGCGGATCGAGCTGGCAACACGTGCCCTGACCGGGATTGAGCCACTGACCTTTGGTTCATGGTCGATGCTCAACCACTGAGCACAGGCTGGGCTGGGGGTGCTGTTTTAGAGGTTGCCGTGGCAACCAGACTTGGGCCGTTGTCTCAGGTGCATGAGCCGTTAGACATGAGCCCAGCACAAAGAACCGAAAACAACTCGACAAGGACAAATGCAAGGAGAGCAGGAGAAACGGGCAGAGGGAATGGGAGCTGTACGTTACACGCGGGGTTTTCCAAAGAGCGGGACGCAACCCCGCCTTTTCCTTACGCCTCTGCCTGCGCGGTCACCGCTCTGCATGGGCACTTCTGTCTCCTATGTGGTGTCAGCCTCCCGCCACGGGATTACTGATAATCCTCCGTCCGCGACACCTCTGGGAGGGCCACTTTTATTGAGATGCTTCTAATACGCCCCCATGAACCCGTTGCTGCGAGCATAGGCATCTGGTTCAGAGGGCCCGGCTTCTCCACGTGAAGTCCAAATCCTTCTGGTCGGTCTAACTCCGGTGAGGGCTCTTGGTCAGTGGGGAGCGGGGGACTCGTTTTTCCTCCCGGTTGTCGTCATGGGCAGGAGGGTCGCGGGGTCTTCTTGCTGGCCGTGGAGTGTGCAGAGGCTGATGTGTGCTCCCCATGATGCTGTTCGGCTGGCTCTGGGGGTCACGGCTTGGTTTTACCTTCAGCTGCCAGCACAGACGCAAAGGGCCCAGTGCACTTCCTGTGGGCGGGCGGGCCTGGGCGCTGCTCTGCAGCCTGGGTCAGGTTTCAGGGATGAAACACACAGAAGCTAAAATGCAGAGCGAGCACAAGAGCCAGCCCTTAATCGGCGTCTTTCAAAAAATAACTTCAGCTGAGAAAAACAATCTATTCACCTCCGCGACCTGCTGACTCTCAGAAGGACTGACATCATCCTGCTCTTAAGAAGAGCTTTTAAAAGACTCCCATGTGCTTCCATAGCAAAGGGTAATTGTCCTTCTGATTAGACGTTTATTATAGAAAACAAAAGCCGCAGGAAGAAATACAAATCACGTGTAGTTAAAAAGCCTTTTTAAGCAAAACACTGCTTTGGAAGACTGACCCCGACAAGGCCCCATACAAATGCAAAGTGGGCTTAGGATCCTCTCGCCCCAGGCTGGCCTCTGCCCAGGGTGCGGGTGGGTGCCTGAGGGGCGCTGTGCCCACGACTGTGGAAGCCGGCAGGGTAGGAAATGAAAGAGAACCACATGCCCTCCAACCCGGCCGGTGGGACTCCAGGCGCCCGGAGGCCTCTCCCAGTGCATCTGGGTGATGCCTCCCGCAGCCATTCCCGTCCAGCGGGGAGGGCTGAGCTGCAGCCTCCGCAGGGGAGAGCAGCCCTTCCTCCTGGGGCTGGAGGCGCTCAGCGGAGGCGGCTTTTGCTTTTATGCCAAAGTGAAGTCTGTCTTCCCGTAAGGCCGCAATGTTCCCTCCTCTGTCCTCAGAAATCGCTCTAACTCCACGCAATCTCTTTGCTCACGGGGACCCTGAACACCTGGAGACAGCTGGGACACATCAACACACCCCCGCCTTCGCTCAAACCTTCTGGCCGGTTTAACGTGGAAGCTGGAGATGGGAGGACTGGTGTCTACCTGGCTGGGCGCTCTGGCACCGAGGGGCTGGCTGCCCTTGGGAGCTACTCCAGTTGGCAGACGTTAATCGTATCTCAGCAAACGGGGGCGTCCCCTAGGCATTGGGGCTTCTCGCGGCTGACCTTGTTCCAGAAAGGAGGAAAAGGCCCGTGTCTTTTCTGGCCAGAAACGTGAGGAACTGCTTATAACGTAAAAACCACTACTTCTTCACGCTCGGACACTGTTGGCAGCATCAGTGCCGTTGCAGATACATTCCAGCAAGCAAGTACTGATGGAGATAGAATGATTTTTAACCAACACATAACAGGCGGAGGAGTTAAGGACCCAAATGGATGACCTTCTGTCCTAAGTAAAAGAATTATTTTTTTCTTTAAAAAAAGGAATTAACAATAAAAAATACCTCATTTCTAAGAAACTTGTTGGTTAGATTGATGTATTTACATGTGCTATAGTAAAAATCTGATCACTGTTCTGCACTGTAGGTTTTAAATAGAACTAAACTAAATTTGCTGGGTAATTATAACATGGTGCACAGGAGTAATAAACGCGACTGTATGTTAAGGCTTTTCAGTAGTGTGGATGTATATGCAAACACATATACACATATGTACCCATCACAAGTCTTAAAACCTTCTATCAAAAAAATTTCACATAAGCCCTAGCTGGTTCGGCTCAATGGATAGAGTGTCAACCTGCGGACTGAAGGGTTCCAGGTTCGATTCCGGCCAAGGCACATGCCTGGGTTGCGGACTCCATCCCCAGCAGGGGACATGGAAGAGGCAGCCAATCAATGATTGTCTCTCATCATTGATGTTTCTCTCTCTCTCTCCCTCTCCCTTTCTCTCTGAAATCAATAAAATATCTATATTTTTAAAATTCCACATAGCCCTAACCGGTTTTGCCAGTGGATAGAGCGGCGGCCTGCGGACTGAAGGGTCCCAGGTGCGATTCCCGTCAAGGGCATGTACCTGGGTTGCGGGCACATCCCCAGTAGGGGGTGTGCAGGAGGCAGCTGATCAACGCTTCGCTCTCATCGATGTTTCTAACTCTCTACCCCTCTCCCTCTCTGTAAAAAATCAACAAAATATATTTTTTAAAAATTTCACATACGATGAACATTTAGCCAAGAGAGAGACAGAAATTCAAACACATCTTTGGAGGTAAAAACAAACAAACATCACTTTAAATGTAAACATCTTTTCCCTTACAATTCAATGGCAACAATGCAGGCGAATTCTTGACTGTGCAAAAAATAAACAAATAAAAACCATTTACTACAACAGTAGCAGTGCCCTTCAAGTGAAATTTGAACTTAAAAGTCTTAGAAACCCGCCGACTCCGGCTTCCCCACTGTCTCCCAGGTCGGTTTCTGGGATCCCCCGCCCCCCATGAAGGGTGACCGCCTGGCAGCCTGTGATGTTGCTGTGACACCGGGAACAGGCCACCCGCTCACCACCAACGCCGGAACCCACCAGGCCCGGGAGGTGAGCAGCACAAGGGCCGGGGCCCCGGAGGTCGGCGGCCGGGCCTGCGCCCCGTTTCGGGGAAACTGAGCCCCGCCGGCGTGGGGGCGGCAGGTAGAGCCCTTACGCCAAGGCCCCCGGGGCCCGCGCGGCCGCGCCGGGAAGGTCCCTAACGCCCGGGCGGGAGGACGCCTGGGAAATGCGATGTGGACTCAGACCCCCGCCCCCCAGCTCCAGGACCAGCGGGCCGGGCCCGGGAGCCCCTGCAATGCGGATCCCCACCCGACGGCCCCCTCCCGGGCCCGGCCGCCCCGCCCCAGCCCAGCGCAGGAGGAGCGGACGGTGCGCAGCCTGGACGGGGGCCGAACCGGCTGCAAGGCCTGCGGGCGGGCGGGGGGCGCGCAGCGCTCTTGCCCTCCGCCCCGCACTGTCCGCCCGCGCCGCTCCCGAGCGGTTCCCGCAGGGGGACGGCCTCCCCCCGCCCCGACCCCTGCGGCTCGGACGGGGCCCCCTCCCGTTGCAGCAAAGGCTGAAAAGTCATCGCCATGAATCCCCGTCCCGACAGGTGCCCCCGCCGCCCGCGGAGCCGCCGCAGGGCCGCCAGGTGAGCGGGGCTGGACGCGGGCTCACCTCGGGCCCCGCCTCACCTGCGGGCGCGGCAGGCGCGGTCCTTCAGGCGGCTCCCCGCCTCGGCGCGGTCCTCGGGGCGGGCGGCGGGGGCCGGCGGCCCATGGGCGGGGCGGGGCGGCGGGCGGGGCTGGCTCCGGGCTGCGGGCTCCGGCCCTGCCCCGCCGGGCCGCCCAGGGAGGTCAGTGGGCGCCGCCCGCCCGGCGCATCTCGCCGGCTCCCCCCCGACCGAGCGCCGCCGCGGGGCACGCCGGGAGCGGCCGGGGCGGCGGGGGCGGCCGCGCTGACGGGGCTGGCGGCCCGGCGCCGGCGGGTCTGTGTCTGCGGGGCGGGGCGGCGGCGGGCGGGCGATACTCACTGGGCAGGGCGGGGGCGACGCGCCGGTCCCGCAGCCGCGGCGGCGCGGGGGGACCGCACCGAGCGGAGGGGGCCCGGCCGGTGGGACGCAGGCGCACAGCTCAGGTGCGGCCGCACTGCGGTTGCCCCGGGTAACGCGGGCCGGGCGGGGCGGGGGGAGGAGCGAGGCGGCGAGCGGGAGCGCGCGCGCCGGCCGGGGTTCGGGGGCAGGCTCGGGGGGGGGGTCCCCAGGACCCGCCTGGGGTTGGGGGGAGGGCGCGCGGGCCGGCGCGGGGCGGGGGCGGGCGCGGGGGGCAGGGGCGCCGGCCGGCGTTGCGCATGCGTGCGGCGCGCGCTCCCTGGGGCCCGCCGGCCTGGTGCGTGCGCACGCGCGCTGGGCCCGGAGGCGTCGGGACGTGCGGCGCGCGGGGCGCGGAGGCGCACCTGTGAGGTGTCCCCAGAGGAGCGGGCGGTGGGTGCGCGGAGCCGGGCCCGGGTGCCCCCACCCCTCGCGCGGCGTGAGTTCCCGGGGCCGGGCTGCGGCCCCTCTGTCTGTCCGGGGCCCGGGCGGGGCGCCGGGCGGCCGTGGGGGCGAGGGCGCGGGCGCGGGGGGCCGGCGGCGGAGCGGGTGAAAGAAAGGCCCGCCGCCCGCACTCGGGACGGGCCCCGCGCCGGGCCGGCCCCTGGGCCCCGGCCGGAAGGTCCGAGCCGCCCCGGCGGCCCCGGGGCGGGCCCCGCGGAGGGCAGCGGGGTCTCGGGCCTCCGCGTCCGGCGTGGGCCGCGGCGCCGGGCTGCGCGGAGCGGGGTTCCCAGATGGCGGCCGGGGGCGCGGCGCCGGCTGGGCAGCGGCAGGGCGAGGCCCCGCGGGAGCCGGACTCCCGAGCCGCCCCCATTGTTGTGGCGGCCGAGGGAAGGGGGAGCAGAACCGCCCCGGGGCCCGAGGCGCGGCGCCTTGGAGCCCTTCCCGGCGGGTCCCGGGAGAGGCGGCCGGGGCCGGGGCCGGGGCGCGGGCGGCGGCGGGGCCTCGCTGCAGGGTGCGCTGTGGTTTTGCAGAGCCGGCGGCCCGGAGCCCGACGAGCGCCCTGCGCAGGTGACGAGGAGCCCGGCGCGGAGCGGCCGCCGCGGGACGCCTCCATTCCATTGTCTGACCGGGCCGGCCGGGCCTCCTCAGGTAAAGCGCCGGCAGCGCGGCGAGGGGGGTCCCCCCTCTTTCGGGACTTGGGGTTCCGTCCCGTCCCTGCTTCTGATGAACTCAGTACGTCCACCTCCCAGACACCCCCTCCCTCCCCCCAGATCCGGGCTCACCTGCCCGCATCTCTGCCAGGTCACCTCTCGTCCCCCCCCCCCAAACTCGGCCCCCTTGGGGAGCCCTCCCTGCGGGGCTCAGCTGGCCGAGCGCTGGCTTAGTGGTGGTCTTACTGCCACAAAGGAGCCAGAAACGGGAAAGAAAGAAAAAGAAACGCCAGCCATTGCTTTTTCTGTGGCCGCAGAAGGAACGTTTTGCGCGGTTGAGGCCGTGTATTGTCTTCACAGGACCGACCTGGTTTTGTTTCCATGTTTTGTCTCCTCTAGACGGGGACCCCACTTCCTGTCTTAGGTGCATAGCAGGAACGTGACCTTGTCGTGTCCGCCCCCGCCCCCCGCCCCCGTTAAACTGTTGTAAGTTAATTGTAAACGAGTCAAGTCCGTTTTCCTGGTAGAAATGCAGACATCGCCGAGATGGCTGCAGCCTGCCGACCAGCCCGTCTGCAGAGTTAACTGCCGTGTGTCCGTGTAGATCGATTAGGGACTTGCACGGCCTTTGTCTTCGCATCGGCCAGGGCACCGCCGTCCACTGCAGCCGGAGAACTGCTGCCGCGTCCGCCCCTGGGCCCCCCCCAGTCCGGGTGGACCGCGGCTTACTCCGCCATTTCCTGCACTGGTGGCAGTTTAAGCTCCAACTTGATACCTGAAGCAGCCTTTCGGGTGGTGGCTCGCGGGGAAGTGCAGTCAGTGAGGGTGCGCGAAGGACACCAGTTGGAGTCGAGGGGAGTCGAGGGGAAGCTCTCGGTGACCGGCCCCGCAGCGCCTCCCCCGCTCTCAAGTCCCCTGACCGAGGGCAGGACCCGGTCCTCCCAACCTCGGTTTTCTGTCCTGTCCCTGGTGGTAACACCCGCTCTGTTCACGCCCGGGGCTCAATGACATGAGGTATGTGAAAGTGCTTTGTAGAGTGTAACGTGCTATATAAATGTTGGTTTTATTAGCTTTTACGACCCAAAGGAATTTTAATTTGCAATATAATTTATATTTTCTCTTTTGGCCAGATGTGTGTATTACAGAATACCAGAGATAAGTTTGCCTTTTAATTCATGATTTTGTTATCATTAATTTTTATCAAGTGCTGTTAATAGTTAGACTTCTTAAAGGATATTTTACAAAGCACATGTTTTCTAGTGCTTTACATGTCATAAAAAATAAGGCATGTAAGTTCGTTGACTACAAGTGAAGTATCAGCAAACTGAACACAGCATCAGACAAAACTCTCATAATCTCATAATCGTGTAACAAAATCTGTTTCCAAGTGAGAGAAACGCGTGCATGTCCTGCGGCGGCCGCAGCGGTTGTTTGCGCTTTCACGTCCATCAGGTAAAATTGACTCTTCCTGAGTTTGTAGGCAGCATCAGGAAGAGTTCGGCAATGTAGATACTGACTGGGTGATGGGATGGATGTCGTTTTAAGCTGTAAGAGATACAGTTAAGGGTCTTGTATTTTTCTTTCATTCAGATGTACTCGAGGGCTTGTAGTGTGGCCAGAAAAATCAGCGAGTCCTGGTCCTGGTGGGAGCTTATAATCTGCAGTGGAGGGAATGGAAATGAAAGGCAGGCCCTCAGCTGCTCTGATCCCCAACTGGCATCTGCCCTAGGAGGGGACAAGAGACCGAGTTTTAGGATGGATCCTAAAGATCCCGGGAAAGATCCATCCTTCCTCCCTCCCTTCCTCCCCCCACCTCTCTCCCTCTTCACAGAAGTAAGATTTCAGCTGAGATCTGAGGGCGAGCAGGCGTCCGTGTAGAGTGATGTCCGTGTAGAGTGACGTGGGGCATAATTTCCTGGGCAGGGGAGCGGCATGTGGGAAGGCCTGGAGGGGAAGCGCTTTGCCCGCTCCAGGACCTGAAGGATGACTGGTGGTTACACAGGCGAGGGGCGAGTGCGGCCAGGCGGGGCCTCGGGGTCGGGCAGGGTCTGTAGGCTGGGTTCGGGGTGTTTTATCTGAGGGAAACTGGAAGCCATCGCCAGGGCCGGGTTTAAGCAGAGGAATGACATAATCGGCTTTGCATTTTCAGACAGCACTCCAGCTGCTACATGCAGAATGTGGGGGTGGGGAGTGGAAGTGGGGGAGGCCAGGGAGGCCCTTTCGGAGGTCTGTCTGGACGAGAGGGGTCTTTACCCTGGAGTTCACGTTGAATTCAAACTACCAGCTAAACTAAGGTCAAAATAGATACTTCATTCTTTTTTTCAAAAGCCCTCATTTTATCAAGTGGAATGAAAAGGCACATTTTTAATGCAAAAAACACGTAAGTGTTAATTTCCACATTATACTGAACAAGAAAATAATCAAATTTAAAATTGGGGAATTATTTAACATGGGTTTTCTAAGTTTTGTCAAAACAGTAATACATGAAATAAGAGTGCGGTGAGGGTCTGCAATGAAAAAAAGGGAACTATGTTGTAGGTGCTATTGGCTACAACAATGAGAGTTTCTGAAAAACAGACCAAAAAACGTGAGGGTGTGATTGAGTACAGAACGCATACGAGAAGTCATAGCTTCCTGAGCACCAAACAACCTGGCAGAAGCTACAACGGAAAAGAAAGCAGGCTCAGCTTCCTCTGCAGCAGAAAACACACGGGGGTCCTGTCTGACGGGGACACGTATGATCAACGCGAGGGGAACTCTGAAACTGCAGAGGCAGCCCGGATCCCAGCCTGTGGTGTCTAAGCATAGAACTGGACAGAGGAATTATGAGGAACGAAGTAGCTTTAAAAAGCAAGGTAGATGCGTCTGTATTGGCGTGGCCTGGGTGGATGTGTAGGATATATTACTAAGCCAAAAAAGCAAATTTAATTTTTTGTAAGATCCCCCCAAAAGAAAGAAAACTGTTTGTTTGTGTTCTGAATAAATATAGAAAAAGTTTGAGAACCAAAATATTTGAGAAGGATACTTTGTAACTACTGAGAGAAAGTTGTAGGGGAGACAGATTGAAAAAAAAATGTTTTTGTTGGTTTCAGAGAGGAAGGGAGAGAAAGAGAGATGGATGGAAACATCAGTGATGAGAGAGAATCATTGATCAGCTGCCTCCGGCATGCCCCACACTGGATCGAGCCTGAAACTCAGGCGTGTGCTCTTGACCGGAATCGAACCCAAGACCCTTCAGTCCACAGACCGACACTCAACCACTGAGCCAAACCAGCTAGGGCAGTAGAATTATTTTTAAGGGTGAGTTTGTAGAATGATTAAGTTATGATTCATCAGCTCGGTAATGTAGGGCCATTAAAATGTTTATGTAGAAAATGTATTAAAATTTTAATGACACAGTTCAGTGGAATAAAGCCAGGACACGAAGTTACATACACGATAAGATTAAAACTCTTAAAAATCCTAACAACTGTCCACAAAAACCTATGGAGAATAGTCTAGAAGAAATTAGGTGAGAATCTTAAAAATTGTATACATTGGGATATAGCATGCTGAGTGATTTTAAAAATTTACTTTTTTGGGTATTTTCTAAGACTCTATTACATTTATGGTGGAACATTTAGTTTTAGGGAGTACATGTATCTGGGACATACGTTAGCTGCATGGTGAGTAGGGATGTGCACTTTGAAGATGAGATCTGCCCTGTCACAGTAAGGCAGGCCCTAAACTGTTCCCTAAAATCGGCTTAGCTAAGTGGTTTGTTCTTAGTGGAGCATTTGGAATAAGCTGGAATGAATGTGTTACTTCCAGTATTTAGAGAATTGCTTCCTAACAATATGCAGAATAAGAGTGGTTTCCTCTTATAATTTTGAACGCGTGGGATAAACGCAGAAGCTTGAACCCGGGCCTGGGGTTTCCTGGTTTGACTCTTGTTCACTCACTGCGTTTCTAACACGAGAGGCAGTCAGAGGCTTTCGGGATGAGGAGGGCGGCCGGCCGGACCAGGGGCAGAGCATCGAGAGCGCAGTCGTGATGCAGGGTCCGCAGGGGCGTGCAAGGTCGGGGCGGCTGAGCAGGTTCTAGAGCAGTGACGGCGAACCTGTGACACGCGTGTCAGAGGTGACACCCGAGCTCATTTTTTTGGTTGATTTTTCTTTGTTAAATGGTATTTAAATATGTAAAATGAATATCAAAAACATAAGTCTTTGTTTTACTATGGTTGCAAATATCAAAACATTTCTATATGTGACACGGCACCAGAGTTAATTTAGGGTTTTCCAAAATGCTGACACGCCGAGCTCAAACGGTTCACCATCACTGGTCTAGAGGGATGACCAGGTGCTCCTGGGGGTCCGCAGGGGATCCTGGGAGTGGGGAGTAGCATGTGGTTTAGTGGACGCCCAGGCCATGAGTGTGTCACAGAAGGGAGGTGTTCAAGAACGTGTAAGGGCCCCGGGAACACGTACCATAATCCACACCTGAGGGGAAGGGTGCAAGTCAGGGAAGCCGTCCCCGAGAAAGTGCCGTTGGGTGCGACTGGAAGGTGGACGGGACAGAAGTGGGAAGGCCTGGAGGTAGAAGGAGCTGGGGGCGGAGGGGAGGCTGTGGCTGAACCAGAGCTGATGGGCAGTGGTGAGAGGAGCCAGGATCGGTGAGGAGGAGCTAACGTTGCCCAGAGCGCCTGCGCCGCATGAATAAGGAAATTACACTGACGCTCACTGCCGGGGAGCAGTTGTGTGCAGGGCAGGACAACCGTTTTGCATTTGAGAAAGATGCCCTCAGAGTGGGCAGGTGACGGGGAGGCAAGATGGGAAGCTTTTGTAGGATCCGGGGAAGAGGGCTCGGGCGGGCCTGGTGAGGGGGTCAGAACCAGTCCCGGCTGGCGCCTGGGGGCAGGGGGGCCTCCTCTCGCTGGGGAGGTGGCGGACGGACAGGCTGCGTAGAAAGGGCGCGTGGGCGTGCAGGTTCTTTCCAGAGAGGATCTGCGGGGATGGTTTTGTGCAGGTCTGGGCTTTGCTGTGCACACGAGGAGGCTCTGTGCACAAACCATTACTAAAATCAGCGTTGCTGTGTTTTTCTTGGGATGTAATTATCCTCCTAAATCGTTTAAGGTTGGAGAATGTTGTCCAGCTTAGACCGGGCCGTCAGCGTCTTTCACATGGAGAACCCCGACTCTGGGCAACGCCACAATTGTCTCGGGTTCATCGGGCTAAACTCTGCCTCTCTGAGCAGGTGGTGGCTTCTCTGAAGAGCTGGGGGTCCTATTGTCAGGTCCTGTTATCAGATCGATTGGTGTGGTCTCTCCTGATGCTGCCGAGCTGGTCCCTCCCGTAGGAGGCCGGCCAGGCCAGAGGGATCCCACCTGGCCATTAGAAGTTGTCTCAGTGCATTCACACTGCGTAACAAACCGCCGCCACCTAGGTGGCTCAGACAACAAGCATTCCTTTCTCACAGCTCCGGAGCTGCAAGTCCAAGATCAGGGTGCCGTAGTCAGTGTCTGGCAAGGGCCCACTACTGGTCCGTAGACCTCCATCCTCTCGCTGTGTCCTCATGGCAGAAGGGGTGAGGGAGCTCTCTGGGGTCCTCCCAAAGGCTCCATCTCCTGATACCATCACATGGGATCAGATTTCATCGTATGAATTGGGGGGGGGGACCACAAACATTCTGGCTGGGGCAGGAGGATGGCCACTGCCAGCTCACTCAGTCCCCACCTCCCAGCGGGGCCGCAGGAGGGGAATCTGAGCGGCTCCACTTTGGTCCACGTTCACTGCTGCCTGGTTCATGGTGTGGGCCTTGGGGAGCAGGTTCGCCTGGCGGAGTGCTTGAGCCTGCAGACTGGCCGTGTGTGCCAACGAGGGGACTGGTGTGAGTGGCGTCCTGGCACCCGAGGAGGGACTTCCGGAACGGACAGGACCCGGAGTTTGAAATGGTTCAGAGGTGTGACCAAGGGCGCGGGAGGGGCACTAGGCTTGGCCAGTTGAAGTCATTTAGCCAGTTTGAGAGTATTGGTCCAGTTCATCCCCAGGAGGAATCACCGGCTGGGAGACCAGCGGCTTTGGCGGATTCCCCTTTGCTCCTGGAAGAGAGGTTTAAAGAATGAACCTAGCCTGGCGTATCAGCAGCTCGCAGAGTCCATGGATTGCTTCCCAGCAGGCGGGTTTCCGCACCTCCATTCCCACTGGAACGCCCCGTCTGTCACCCGAGACATTCAGTAAAGCCGTCCTGGAGCTCATTTATCTTTCATGCCCCTGCAAGTTCAGGTTTATCAAATAATCATGGCTTATTTCCACGTCTTGCTCTGCGTGCCTCCCACGGTCCTGTGGCAGGTCTTAGGAAGACGGCCTTGAGCCAGAGCAAACCTGTCCTGAAGGTGATGCAGCCGCCCCGAGGGGAGCGGGGTGACGGGGAGTCGCCGGGGCTCCTGTCTTCAGCACACGCAGCCCTGGTACGTCCCTTAATCAAACGTATTTTCAGATGCACAGTCAAGCGTGCAGGGTTGAGCCTCACAGGGTTTAAGAACATTTCACGGATTCCGAGTACTTGGTGTCAGCTGGCGAACAAGCCAGGCTTCTAGGCTCTCCTGTCTTCAGTGACTCCGGGCCTGGGGGCGGCCCCAGCTCACAGCTAGAACCAGGGGAGCTGCAGAACGCAGGCTTCGAGGCTTCATGACATGAAATTCAAGTTCCTAAGGGCTTCTGACAGGTGCTGGGTGCCCTCTGCAGACGTGCAGCTGTGAGAACAGGGTCCTGCAGAAGGTCTCTAACTGCCGGGGCAGGAACCCGCTTTGATGGCGGCGCTGGTGGGGTTGTCATTTGGGAGCAGAGGGAGCCCACATGCACCTCTGGATCTCCAAGCAGAGAGTGAGGGCGTGTGTAGCAAGAGCGGTCCCGGAGGCAGTGGGATCAGAGGGAGCCAGCGGTGTGGGGGGAGGTGGGCAGTGGGTACATTGTTTCTGTTGTGCAAGATGACTATACTGTTAACACTACTAAACTGTACCCTTAAGAATGGTGAAGATTCTAAACTTTTTTTTTTAAAATTTTAAAAAATGCATTAAAAAAATAGCCAGAGTCCCAGATCCCAAACTTCTTGACCTGCCACCTGCTGTGACACTCCGGCGCCCAGTGTCCTGAGGACAGCCTTGCTGAAAGCCACATGGCATTTCTGTGGCATCCCCAGGCCCAGCCCCATCCCCTCCGCTAGTGAGCCGGGCCTCGCGGGGCCTCGGGCTTTCCTTTCGCTTCTACCGAGGGTGGCGCGAGGCCTCCCGTGCCGTCCCGCTCTTTCTGCGCCCGAACGCGGACTGTGTCCCTCTGGGTCTCTGTTCCCAGCAGCGGGAGGAGGAAGCAGCTTAATAACTGAGCATCCTCCTCTGAGATGGGAGTCACTGGAGCTCACACCTGCCACCCCCGGCTCCTGCCGCCCAGAGCAGGCCCCGCTGTCCCTCGAGGGAGACAGACCACAGTCCGGCAGAGGGAACGGACAGGAGGGGCCGGCCCTGCTGCCAGGGGACACGGGGCCTCTGCTGTCCCCAGCACGCTCACTCCCGGGCGCCCTGCGTGTGTCCTGGAGGGTCCTTTCCCTCAGCCCCCGTCGGTGTCCCCTGCAGAGGCAGCTGAGCACTGAGGCACTGACCCCGCCCCTTGCCTGTCCGCATTACTGGCGTAGGTCTTGCCCCCCATCCCCAGAGGAGTCACCGCTGAAGGTCGCCCGGCTGGGAAGTGTCAGGCCCAGAACTGAACTTGGGACCTGAAGTCCAGTGTCTCGCCCGCCACGTTAGCTCGCTTCCTAACGCAGGTGCAGATGCAGGTGCAGGTGCGCACTCACCAGCCAGGGAGATAGCCTGGGCTGTGTGTGGGCTCACAGAGGGCCCGACTGGGAGGGGGGGGGGGTGTCGATAAAGGCAGGTGAGTCTTAAATCAGCTCTGGGGGCAGGGAGCGTCCAGGGAAACTGGCACTGAGCCTGCGGAGGAGGGACCCCGATTACAGGGAGGGGGGTCCTGGGTCTGGGAGCCCCTGCAGAGAAGGGATGGATTTGTCACGCGAAGTAAGGGAACGGGGAAGCCGTGTGTACTCAGCCCGCTGCCCTGGGCACTCCCCTAGGCGCTTCCCATTCACCTTCCCTGGTCCTCACAGGCGGGCCTGCAGCTGTTGTCAGCTGTGTGTTCTGATTGGTTCAAGATGAGCCGCGAGCACATCCACGGGGTAGAGCCAGGCTGCCCTGCGCCATCCGGGGGTCGAGTCTGTGGAGGACTTGGCGGGAGGAAAACACGTCTGTGCTCTGGTCTGCCTGCCGTTCCCTCAGGCGCACGTTTCCCTTCACCGTGTGGGGCGGTGGTGCCCGGCCCTCTGACTGGGGAGCCCACCCCCCCACAGCGGCTCCCTGAGACCACCCAGGGCGGTTTGGCGCACTCGGCACAGCTGGGCAACATGTCTGCATGGACATCTTTGATGAGCGTCTGTGTCCCTGCTGGGCCAGGTTCCGTGAGGGAGGGCACCCATTATATTTCTGCTCTCCAGGCGCGGGGCCTGGCAGTTAGACACTCGAGAAACATCTGTGCTTGGAGACTGGAGGGCAGAGATGAAGGAGTGGAGACATTGCTGATGGGAGAGCTCACTAGGCACAGGAATCAGGGAGAGGCGAGGCCACAAGAGGCTGGCACACAGGGACCCGGGCGTGTGGGGCGAGGCTGCGCCCTGAGGAGGCAGAGCTGGGGCTGAGACCTGGGTGTGAGAGACTGACTCTCGGAGCATCGGAGCATCGTGCAAAGCGTGGGCCCCGGAGGTGGGGAGGAGAGACAGGCTGGGCAGGTCTGAGGATGAGAAAGGCTGGAGGAGGTGAGATTGGGTGGAGCCAGTGGCCAGCACCTGCCCAACCTGAAGGCTGTAGCGGGGGAGGGGCAGGGGCGAAGCAGAGAGACGTGATGGAGAGGCTGTGGGCAGTCTGCGCCTGGCAGGTGGGTCAGTGCAGGGAGATGGGGGGGGGGGTGAGGAGGAGCAGTTTGAGGGGTTGGGTTTGGAAAGGTTATTTGGGGTGTCTGTAGCCAGGCTGCAGATGAAGCTGGAAGCCGAGCTCACGATGTGGCTGAGTTACTGGCGAGATTGTCGACTCGGAGAAGAGGGGTCCCCAGTGGGAGCCCTGGAGCAGCCCTACATGTTGAGGTCGGGCAGGGCAGGAGTCTCCAGTGAAGGCGACGTGGTGGGCAAGGTGGGGGTGCCAGGCAGGCCAGGGGGACAGTGTGTCACAGTCCCAAATCCCGGAACTGCCTCGTCGGCACCGGGTACCTTGCGCACGCCTCGTCCTCCCGAGCTATGGTCGTGGGCCTTACGCTGTCCCTGTCAGCGGGGTGGTTCAGGTCGGCGGTGGTGCTGTCACAGCTGCGGGCTCACCTGGGACTCCTCCAGGGTTCAGCCTCTGCTCAGCCACTAGCTGGTGCGTGACGTCTCGTGCCGAGGCCTCGGGCTGCTGCCGCCTTCAGGACCTCTCTCCAGCTGAGTCAGGCGGTTAGTCTTGATTCCGTCGCGGCCTGAACTGAGTGCGACCCACACCAGTTGGCTCTCTGGACCTCTGTATCCATGCTGAGCGGTCGTCCTCTGATGGTGCCCGCTCCTCCCAGCGTCCTGGCGCCTGGGTGCCTGCAGCTGTACTGCGGCAGGTGCGGCCTCAGGTGTCAGCTGGGGCATCAGTCCTGCCCTGTGTTTGCCGAGATCTCGGGTTCATCTCTAGAAGCGTGATTACCACACCAAAGGATCGGTGTGTGCATACTTTTTTCTAGACGTGAACTATTTTTGCTGAAACTTTGCTTATATAGTTGAATTTTATTATCTTAACACATTCACCTAGAAAAAATCGCTTTATTTTGCCATTAAAAATACTTTTTAAAAATGTATTTTTATTGATTTCAGAGAGGAAGGGAGAGGGAGAGAGAGATAGCATCACTGATGAGAGAGAATCATGGACCGGCTGCCTCCTGCACGCTCCACACTGGGGATCGAGCCTGCAACCCAGGCCTGTGCCCTTGACCAGAATCAAACCCGGGATCCTTCAGTTCATAGGCTGACTCTCTATCCACTGAGCCAAACCAGCCCGGGCTATTTGCCACTTTCATGTGAAAGAAATCTCCTTAAACACCCCCGTCCCTCCTCTGTGGAGCGTATTGCTGAAAGTGCTCTGTAAGGTGGGTCCATTTCTGTGGACTGACTGCACTGTCACCGAGTATAGAACACACGAGTTGAAACGGTGGGAGGTGTGATCCCAAACCTCAGGAGACTGCAGGTGGAACATGTGGGAGTTACTGCCTTCTGTCTGCTCCTCATTCTGTTGGCTGTATGTTTGTCCCATGTTGGTGCCAAAAGACTGGAAGAGGCGCTGGGAATCGTGGCCGCAGGTTCTGGGGGGGGCAGAGGGCGTAGGGGAGCCTCGGGGGTGCGCTCACCGGGTGGGGCTCCCCCCTTCACTGACTGGATGGCTGCGCACGAGGTGCCGGGCACTCGCATCGTGGCTCAGGGGACAGGTCAGGCCTGGAGCTTTGGGGTCCAACGGTGCTGCTGCTGGGAGGGGCGCTCGGGAGGGCTTCCCTAGGGCCTCGCTGGGCCTCTGGGGGGGCAGCTGACAGCGATGCGGGGGGTAGGCCAGGCACAGGAGGAGCACGTGCAAGACCGAAACGAGCGGCGGGGAGGCCGGGCAGGACTCGGCGTCTTAGGTTCAGGGTTTTCAGTTCATCAGGAACCCTCAGGACAGAAGCAGGGAGCGCATCTGATTCCACACATCACGTGTCTGCTCTCCCTGGGGACCGCAGCGCGGCTCTGACGTGGTGTGTTGGCTGCGGAAACAGCAGTGTTGTCCCCCGAAGTCCCAGGTGGGGGGTGCTCCTGGTCCTGTGTGCGGACGGCTGTTCCTCGCGCTCACGGGGCCTTCTGCGGGCTCCTTTCCCAGTAGCACCCACTGCGCTCAGGTCCCGCAGGGAGTGGTGGTGCTGGCTGTGACGTGCTGTGCACAGGAGCGTGACATCTGCACCTTCTCTCTTCAGACCTGCACCCCACGGACAGCTCTCGGGAAGGGAGTCCCTCCGCAGGAGCAGGGCAGGTCTGTGCTGCTCTCATGTTGACATCCGCTTCATCATGGAACCGGCAGCAGTGCCCTGGACAGCCAGGCCCTTTCACCGTGTCTGTTTGTTTCTGTCGCAGGAGACTGGAGTGGCGCCTGGGCAGGGAGTCCTCAGCGGGAGCAGCCGCACACCTGGGCCCCAGGAGCTGGCTTCCGGGGAAGGCTCCGGCGGATGTGCAGGAGGCGGGATGTCACACTGACCCTTCCCGGGGAGCCTGCAGGGGCCCAAGACCAGCACGCAGCCTCTCAGCCTCTGCGGCGAGGGACACTGTGCACCGCCGTCTCTGCGTGAGAAGTGCGAGGCCGTCCACACGAGGGAGCTTCCAGGGGCTTCACACACCCGCCAAGGCCTGCAGCCGGAGCCCGTGGAATGTTGACACTCGGGACCCAAAAGGGAGCTCGGCGTTCATGAGCCCAGGATTCGCGCGGGCGTGCGTGTCGCTGCATCGTCCGTAGAGACCGAGGGGAACACTATGCAGGAAGAAGCCTTACTCAGGAAGGCAGGCAGGGCAGAGCTTAGGCCCACCTCGAACCCCCCGAGCAGAGCGAGCCTGAGATAAGCCGCCAGCATGGCCAAGTGCGAGGCTCAGCGACCTCGCGCCCTGTAACTGTAGTAGCCGCAAGGAACTTTCTCCTCTACGCCACGATACCAAATAGGAAACATGATCTACAAGTGCCCCATGTGTAGGGAGTTTTTCTCTGAGAGAGCAGACCTTTTCATGCATCAGAAAGTCCACACTGCCGAGAAGCCCCATAAGTGTGACAAGTGCGACAAGGGCTTCTTTCACATATCAGAGCTCCACATTCACTGGAGAGACCACACAGGAGAGAAGGTCTATAAATGCGATGATTGCGGTAAGGATTTCAGCACCACAACGAAACTTAACAGACATAAGAAAATCCACACAGTAGAAAAGCCCTATAAATGTTATGAGTGTGGCAAAGCCTTCAATTGGAGCTCACACCTTCAGATTCACATGAGAGTTCATACAGGCGAGAAACCCTATGTCTGCAGCGAGTGCGGGAGGGGCTTTAGTAATAGCTCAAACCTGTGCATGCATCAGAGAGTCCACACCGGAGAGAAACCCTTCAAATGCGAAGAGTGTGGGAAGGCCTTTCGGCACACTTCCAGCCTCTGCATGCATCAAAGGGTGCACACGGGGGAGAAGCCCTATAAATGTTACGAGTGTGGGAAGGCCTTCAGCCAGAGCTCTAGCCTCTGCATCCACCAGAGAGTGCACACTGGGGAGAAGCCCTACAGGTGCTGTGGGTGTGGGAAGGCCTTCAGCCAGAGCTCCAGCCTCTGCATCCACCAGAGAGTGCACACTGGGGAGAAGCCTTTTAAATGCGATGAGTGTGGGAAGGCCTTCAGCCAGAGCACCAGTCTCTGCATCCACCAGAGAGTGCACACAAAGGAGAGAAACCATCTCAAAATATCAGTTATATAGAGCGTTTTGCTAAGAGTTAAAAATCTTAAAACCCATAAGTGCCACTAGGAAGGAAACCCTATGAATACCTGCATTGACCCAAGAAATTGCTCCTGGAAGCCCCGGCAGAATGTTCTTTTTGAGGAGGTATAGGTGAGGCGGTTTGTTTTTAATTCCTACCAAGTGTGTTCCACAACTTGATGTCCCTCCGGGCGTCTGCCCAGGATGGGTTGTGAGGTCCCAGCCGTCTCCCATTCACAGAATGCGGGTGTGTGTTTCCTAGGCTTCCGGCCCGATGCCTCCCTAGTTGAGTGCTACACTGGAAACCATGATCATCACCCAGCCTCCCGCGTCACCTCCCACGGACGCTTCACCCACCAGCGAGTGTCCAGGTACCCCTGTCAGGAGCTCAGGACCCCCTTCTCTGGATCAGCGTGTCAGTTAGTGCTTTGAAAGGGACCGTTCCCCGAGGCAGTGCTCTGGAATTTCTCCATAGATCCCATTGTCTGTCGCCCCACTTCCCTGTGTGTCCTCAAAGTCCTTTCCCAGAAGCACCACCCTTCCTAGATGGCATCCGATCTCACTAGGTTTCAGGCGACTCGGGCGCCACTCGTGCGGCCCATCAGGAGTCATTGGCAGGCGCACGCTCCCTTAAACATTTTTTTTAATTTTGTGGATTCTGCTAATCACTGTGTTCCTTCCTGTTAGACTTTCTAGCGGCTCCATCACCTATTTCTAACTTGAACATTTTTTTTGGAAATAGCTGAATGCAAATAGGGAGGGGTAGGCAGAGTTGGAACTTTTCTGTGCCCAGATTGCCCTCAGGGGCTCCTTTGTGACTGGATCCTTCTGGGCCAGGGCAGCCCTCGGGGCTGGGTGGTGGGAGGAGCCACCGTTATAGTCTCATCCCTGTGATTCTGGGTAGTGGCAGCCGGGAGCCCTTGGTGACCCCTTGGTTGAGGATTACCTATCGGTTCCTTTTTAGGCCTGAATGTCTATGCTAGTTACCTTTTCTTCATTCACTCGAATATTTATTGAACACCTCCTATGTGCCAGGCACTGTGCTGGGTGCAGGGAATGCCACTGAATCACAGACAAGGGCCCCTACTCATGGAGTTTACTTCTGGCGGAGGAGACAGGCGATGAGTAAACAAACATAACGTAGTTGAGATAGTGATTAAGTGCTATGAAGAAAATAAACTGGGGTGATGATTTAAATCGAGGGTGGGAGGGCGGGGGTGGGGCATCCTTAGGTAGCAGTCGGGCAAGGCCTTTCTGGGGGTGGCGTTGGGCAGAGAGCAGAGGAGCTCTGGCTGGTGGAGCCCCCAAACCGCAGCGGGTGGACCTGCGGTGTGTGTGGAGAGGCGGGTGCTGAGGAGTGAGCAGTGAGGGGCAGGTGCTGAGGTTCTAGGCCTTTTTTGTTTTTGTTTGCTTTGTTTTTGGTCTACATTGATATTAAACACTCATGTGGAGGAACTCAAGGAATGTCTAGACGACCAAAAGTCCCCAATGACAACAAAAGCGGCCAGCGGCCAGCCTTGTCTGCCCGTCTTGTCGGCACTGGCCCCACGTGCAGCCCTTTGCTCAGGAAGTCGTGGGGAGTTATGGTCTCAAAGCTCGGACACGGGTGGCGTGTCCCCACGTGGTGTCTCCATGGCACAGGTGGGAAACGAACCACCAGAGCAGTCAGAAGTGCTGGCGGAGCTTGGGTTCCTCACGTGTGAGCTTTCTGTTGGGCTGGAAGGGGGTGACTTGGAGGAGCACACAGTGGGTGGGCCGGGGAGCCGGGCCCCGGGGCTAACTGGTCACCGTCTGGATTTGACTCCAGATGTCGTCGCAAGTCTTGGGGGCCACACCCCACACGCTCCCCCTTCACCCAGAACGGCCAGTGCAGCCCCCGCAACCCCTTCCAGGCCGGTCCCGACCGCAATGTACTGTAGCGTCTCTCTCATGTCCAGTAGCGCAAGGCTTAGGGGAGTAGCCTTCTAGTCCGTAGAGTTAGTGTTAGGACAGTTGGTTTGATTTCTAGCTTGATCACTGTTAGGGAGGTGAGCTTGGGCAGATCACTTGGCCTTCGAGTCTAGTTTCCTCCCCTGCGAGGACGCTGGGCTCGGACTCCGTTCCCAGCTCGCCTAGAGTTCTATATTTCTACATAGTGGAATTATTTTATCATGCTGTTGCTGGGAAACGACTAACACTTTTGAAGCTACTAATCTTATGTCGAGCTTTAAAGTCCATAATTGTCTTCAGAAAATATTATTTGACCTACAGTATGTCCAGATCAGTTTAATAAAATTACTTTATAACAGGGCTCTGTGCCTGGCCTGTGGTGTGTGAACTTCGTGGTCAGCGTGTATGTGTGTGGACTCCTTTGTCAGCGTGTGTGTGTGTGTGAACTCCATGGTCAGTTGAGGTGGGGGGCACTTATGCACCAGGGCGACCATGTAATGTACAGTTCGAGATGGACACATGGGGGGGATGGGGGGGGTGCTAGCCATACCTGAGTGAGGACCACAGGCCTGCACGGGACCAAACCAGGGTCACAGCCCAGATGACTAAACTGCACGAGGAGCAATTCCAAGAGGAGTCAAGTCTGCGGCTGGAGGCAGCGCCCCCTCCTGGGCAGCCCACCTTGGTGGTAGCTGTCCGTTTCCACACTGGGATCACCCAGGGTTCCCACACATCCTGCTCTTGGAAGACAAACCGACACACACGACCCTGCCACGCTGACAATAGTTCACGTTCCCTGTGGGCCCATCGTGGTCATCGGTGAGGCCCCACGTGCCGTAGGCCAGGCCTGCCCCAGTCCCTGCTGGCCACCCCCCGCTGGCCCGAGGGCAGGTCCGCGCCCCACGGCCACAGCCTTGGGGGAGGCAGCCCACACTGGCCCTTGGGCTGTGGGTAGTGGGGAAGAGAGGACACACGTGGGCTCATTGTCACCGTGGAGCCCTCCTGGTGCCCACAAGGACGGGGTGGGAGGTCAAGGTCGACGTCCAGTGAGTCTTTAGTCTCAGATAAAGCTGTTCCTGTCTCTTGGTGCTGTGTTCTGTGTGTAGGTCGTGTCCCATGTCCCTCGCCTGGAGTGCTGTGTGCAGGTCCTGCCTCTAGAGACGGCAGAGAGCCTGACCTGCCCAGGGTGGCGGGGGACCTCAGTGCGGCGGGTGGTCGGGGCGGAGCTCAGGGTGTCGCCTGCAGACACGGAAACGCTCAGTGGGCCTGTGTCCTCTACAGGGTGGGTTTGTGCTCACTTTTTCCTCTTGGACCCAAGAACTGTTTGGGGGAGTTGACCTAATTTTTTTCAATTGTATATTCTCTCTTTCCGTCAATCACTGTACAGATAAGCTTTTAAGAACAGACACACACAGACAGGAAGTCAGGTGTCTTTCCCGGGGAAACTCGGAGAAGCCCCCCCCCCCAAATAGTCCCATCCAGTTCCCTCACATCACATTTCACAATGGAATTTTCAAACTCTTAATTAGAAAAGTCACTTCTGTCTCTCCCGCCTGAGTTCATAGACTGAAGTCTATACCTACTGCACTGGCTTAGGTGATACTTTAGGAGAAATTTGAGTGTTGTTTTTTGCTCCTGTGGACAAATCAATTTAAAAAACAAAACCAAAAACATGATCCCGGCCGGTGTGGCTCAGTGGTTGAGCGTCGACCTATGAACTAGGAGGTCAGGGTTCGATTCCCGGTCAGGGCACAGGCCCGGGTTGCGGGCTCTATCCCCAGTGGGGGGCGTGCAGGAGGCAGCCGGTCAATAATTCTCTCTCATCATGGATGTTTCTCTCTCCCTCTCCTTTCCTCTCTGAAATCAATAAAAACATATTTTAAAAAATATAGAAAGTACAATCATACTACACAGGTTTAGCCTAGTTGAAGAGAGAGCCTCTAAACAATTGCTCACGGCACAGGGCCCTAGAACACCGATAGAAGGGTGACCCCGGTGCTGCGTTAGCGCAGAGGTCAGCATGAATAACCTGTCTGGCCATGGAGCCAGGTGGGGCTTCCACCAGGAGGGCTTTAAGGGCTGCATAGGAGTTCGCCTAACAGTATAGTGAGAGAGCAGTGGAGAAGATACATATCTTGGGTCTCAAAATTAGTCCTTCAGAACCACTGGAGGGCTTTCGGGAACAGGGGTCCCTGAGCCCCACCCCAAGTTTCTGATTCAGTGGGTGCGGGGGTGGGGCCTGAGAATTTTTGTCTCTATCAAGTTCCCAGGGGATGCTGCTGCTGCTGCTACTGTCGCCCGAAGGACCACCCCTGGAGAACGGCTGATGCGCACGCAGACCTGGCCTGCAGTCGCAGCGCGTTTGAGGAACTGTAAGTAACTCGGCGTCGCTGGAATTTGATGTGTCTGAGCGATTCGTTGAGAGAACTAGGGAGGCACCTGTGTGTCCGGGAGGGGTGGGCAAGGGAAATGGAGAGACTCGGGGGGCGGGCACCAGGATACAGGACATAGGACGTGATCGCATGTCCAGCCCTAATGATGCGAGATGATACGTGAGTGACCTTCGGCCCTAATGATAGGAGATACAGTAGCCCGTGCGTAACTTTCAACCCCGTGTGTTACGAGGCGAGATGATGGTCAGCGGGCGTTGTGCCCCCTTCACAGCTGAGGTCACTGCGCGCTGTCGCGCGGCTCACTGGTCGGAGAGGTGGAGGCAGAGGACGCCGGGCGTGGCGGCTGGAGGACACGGAGGGGGACGCCTACAGTTTCTACTTTGGAGGCAGGTCCAGGCGATGCTGTGACCACGGCGGGGAGTGCAGGGGTCGGGGGAGCAAGTTTGCACCATGTGTGCTGTTCGTAGTCGCTGTGCGCCCCGATGGCTCCCGATGGCTGCTGCTCAGTGGCCTGTGTACGGACCACCCACCGTCCCCACCCACTCGCCTGCGGTGGGCACGGGGCTGTGTGAACACGGTCGTGCGTGTGTGGGAGGGCTTCCCCGACGTCTCTCACTGCGGGTGCTTTTGTGCCTCTAAAGTCTCTTACTCAGCCCGGCCGGTGTGGCTCGGGTTGAGCATTGACCTAGGAACCAGGAGGTCAGGTTCGATTCTGGGTCAGGGCACAGGCCGGGGTTGCGGACTCCATCGCCAGTGGGGGGCGTGCAGGAGGCAGCCGGTCAGTGCTTCTCTGTCATTGATGTTTCTCTCTCTCTCTCTCTTTCCCTTCCTCTGAAATGAATGAAAACATGTTTAAAAACGAAGTCTCTTACTCAGAGGTGGATGGGGTGTCCCCACAGCTCCTGGCCTCTGGGTGTCACCCTAACGGCTCCCGAGCCTCTGGCGTCGCCCTGAGGTGTAGGATTCCTTGTGCCTCTTCCTGCCTGTGGTGGGGTGGCGGGGAGGCAGGGGGCAGGGGGCCTGCAGGCAGGACACAGAACTCCATCCCTGAACCCGCCTCTCCCTTTCCCGGTGTCGCCCCGCTTGTTAACATGGCGCGATGTCCTTCTGCAGCCACCAGAGGGCGCCGGCCGCCTGAGTGATGGAAAGCGCCCCGCAGGCAAGGAAAGGCGCCTGGTTCGCCCAGAAAGTGGCCTGTGGAGCGTTGCCTCCCGGGCCATCCAGGTCTCGGGGCGCTTGTTCAACTGTCGCAGAAGTGCTACTGACTCCCCCCAAGCCCCTGGGGTTCGGGGCGCCGTGGGTGGGGCTCAGGCCCCAGCAGGGAGCGCGGTGTCTGGCGGGTGTGAGGCCCAGGCCGGTGTGGAGCTGGGCCGTGGGCGACCGGGGCGGGGACCTTGGGCCCAGAGGAGGGGCTGGGTGGGCCTGGGGCCCAGGCTCTGAGTAGCGGGGACTCGGAAGAGCGCAGAAGTGAGTGGAAAGGGCTTTTCTGAGAAACCAAGGCTGGCTCCAGGGGGAGCAGAAGGGAGAGCCCCCACCTCCCACGCTGACCCAGAAGCACCCCAGTTCTCCCGCTCGCCCTCCGCCCATGTCCTGAGCGAGGCTCCAGGACACATTCCCGCCCCAGGGCCAGGCTGTCCACAGCACCGCCGCCGGCCACCAGGGGCAGCGCCTGTGACAAGAGTCCCGTCCAGCACCAGGACGCTGTCCCCTCCTTTGAGTGCCTGCCTGCTTGCTCAGGGTCAGGAGCTTCCGGGACCGGCCTATGTGACGGTCATTCCCCGGAGCCGGGGGAATTGTGGAGAACCGCGGGAGCCGTGGGAGCCATGGGAGCTGGGGCTGCACGGCCGGGAAGCCCCTCCTGCTGACCGTCCTTTCTCAGCGGAGATGGGCCTCGGGGCGGCCGCAGGGAAGGGTGGAAGAGAGCGTCCCGCTTCTGCTTACAGTTAGAGCCAGCGGCGTGTCTGCCTCCCTCCCTCCCACACGTGAGTCCGTTGGTCTCCGGCCACATGTGGGTGGCAGGCACCAGGGGCCACTTGGACACAGCCGGTGCCCTGACCCAGGCCGGGGATCGAGCCTGCACCTGAGGCATGTGCCCTTGGCCGGAATCGAACCTGGGGCCCTTCAGGCTGTGGGTCGATCCTCTGTTCACTGAGCCAGGTTGGCAAGGGCTTGTCGGCGACCTTTTTTTAATAGTAGCATAATTTTATTTTTTGCATGTGGCTTTCCAGTTTTCCCAGAACCATTAATTGAAGGGTTGGGTTTGTTTTTTCATTGACTTCAGAGAGGAAGAGAGAAGGAGAGAGAGAAACATCAATGATGAGAGAGAGCCATGGACCAGCTGCCTCCTGCACACCCCCCACTGGGGATGGAGCCCACAACCCCGGCCTGTGCCTTTGGCTGGGAATCGAACCGTGAGCTCCTGGTTCATGTTCAGCGCTCAGCCGCTGAGCCCCACCGGCCGGCTCGCCGTGACCTTAGGGCTCGCTCCTGCCCGACGCAAGAGACAGGCGGGCCCTTTTGGGGCATGGAGATGAGACGCAGCACCTCCGTTTTAAACACATTCGGCCTCACTCAGCCGAGCAGGTCAGGTCAGGGGTCACAGCTGGGAGGGCAGGGTCACGGCTGGGAGCGTGTCAAAGGCATTTATGCGCCGATTTATCTTAAGTGCTAAATTTATGCCGTGTGCACCTTGTGGATGCGATCTGAGAGTTAAGCCGGGGTCACTGCTGTCTTTTTCTGTTCCACATTGTCAGGGAAACCTATGTCTCTTTGGCCTAAATGTTGAGAGAGAGAGAGAGAGAGAGAGAGAAATGGAGCTTTGGAATAACTTTCCCACTGCTGACGTCAAGGAGCCCCTCTTGGCAGAAACCCTTTGCTTTTTAATAAAAAGCACACTTTTTACCTCGCAATAACCACGATGCCACAGAAGGCTGCAAGACTGGTATCCGCCTGGTATAGGTGACGTGCGTCCGTGAGGGCAGCGCAGCATCAAACCAGCAAGTGGTCGCGGCGACACGGGGTGCGACCAAGTCTGTGTCCTTAACCCACTTTTCAGAGCAGCCGATGCCACCTCCGGGGTCTCAGCCACTCCAAGAGCCGGGCTCGGAAACCTGTGTCCTCCGCCAGGGATGCCCCCTCTCCCCGTCTGCCCCCTTCCGCGAACCCACAGGCCTCCCGCCAGGCGGGCCTGGGGCTGGGGAGCTGGACACAAGCTGGGGATCTGCTGGCCCCGCTGGGAACGCGCTCAGACACCCGTCTCGCCGCTCTCCATCGATTTCCACTTGAGACGGAAGGAGGTGGAACTGGGGCGAGCCGCCTGGCTCCCGGGAGAAGCTCTGATTACAGATTAGAGGAGAAAGCTGTTCGTGCATCCCTCAGGCGGCGGCCTCTCGTGAGGTGACGTGGGTGACTGTGGGCAGGCGTCCTGCAGGGGCCCGGGCGCGGCCTGGGCGGGGGCTGGTGACCGGAGGATCTGCTGGGAAGCAGGCAGTGGGCGAGCCCTCAGTCCTCTGTGACCAGGCCTGTGGGTTCCCCACCAGGCAGCTCCCCGACGCTGTCCCCAGCGGGCCGGGTGCAGGTGAACTCGGCTCTGGCACCGGCTGCCTGGCGTGGGCGCAGACCCACAGTCACGTTGGGTCCCACAGGCGGCCCCCCAGACACCGACGGCAAGGTCAGGCTGTCACCTGAGCTTCCGATCGCCTGGCACGGGCTCACCTTCCTGCTGGACACCCGACGCCCGGGACAAGGGCTGTGTGGGCGCCGGGCACCCCGCCTACCAGCCCACCGTCCTCGCCACCGTGTCCGAGGCCTTCCCAGCGGGGAGCCTCCTACTTCCTTCCAGGTGACAGCGGGGAGCCCAGACGCCAGCCGGGCCCCATCTTTCTCCCGTTGCCGCCGAACTGGGGGCAGTCCGTGCTCCCGCACTGGCTTCTGGCCCACAGCGCCGGCAGGAGCATCGGGCCCCTGCGGGCCACGGGGAAGGTTCTTTTCTCCACCACCACCACCACCACCCCGCCCCCCTAAATCCAGCCTTGCCCGCTGCTGTGGCTTAGTGTTGAAATCCACCTAAGAGCCAGGAGGTGGGTCCCTGGTCGGCACCGCAGGGGTTGCGGCTCCATCCTCAGCGGGGGGTGTGCGGAATCGACGTTTCCCGCTCCCTCTCCTGTCCTCTCTGACGTCAGTGTATTGGTGTGTATGTTCACCAGTGTAAACCTCAAAGACCCGGCTGGTGCTTCTGGCCCCACACGCTGTCCTCCTAGTTGAGCGGGGCCCCCTACCATGTGAGCCGAGACCGCCAGCAGGGCTGGCCGACTGGCCTGGCAACGCTCGCCGGCCCTGGGGGCGGGAGGGGTGCACCGGTCATCATGGTGCTGGCTCCGTGTTTTGAGGGTTAACTAGTGTGTCTGTGGGGCTTTACCTCGGAATGGGGCCCTCAGAGGGTCTCTCCAGCCCCTCAGGAACGAGGCCCCCTCCCCGGGAGCCGGGAGCGGTTACAGGGCAGACCTGGCCTGTGGCCCCGCGGCCCCCAGGGCCCGGCTCAGGTGTTGTCCTTGCCGATGGCCCGGCCGAGCAAGCTGCCTCCTGGCCTCACCTCCCCCTCCGCCTCCTGAATGGCTGCCTGGCTGCGCTCGGCCCCTCGCCCGCCTCCTGACAGTCACGTCTGCCCACGGCTCCCGGCTCTTTGCCACATGCCACTGCCTTCAGGATAAACATCGCACAGACTTCCCGGAGCCGCACAATGGCCCTTTTGTAGGCGCTCAGGTCTTACCGCGGGGCCACGCTGGCTGGACGGAGCCGCTCGTTACCGACACCAGGAACCCCCCCCCCCCACTCCCCACCCGCTCTCAGGAATTCAGAGCCGCCTGCTGGTTTCTGCCCTGGTGATTGCCGCTGAAGGCAGCGGGGCCGGTCCACACGGCCGCCCTGAGCCGGGCGCCCTGACCCTGCAGGATGGTCTCTGCCCAGCAAGGCATGGCCCAGGCTTCTAACTCAGAAAGAATCACGGATCGGCTGCCTCCTGCACGCCCCCCACTGGGGATCGAGCCCGAAACCCGGGCCTGTGCCCGGACCGGGAATGAACTGTGACCTCCTGGCTCCTAGGTTGACGCTCAGCCCCTGAGCCCGCCGGCCGGTGTCCCTCCTCGTCCTCAGAGGAATGTTAGTGTTCCCGTTGGTGGGTGGTCCTTTAGACCCGAGCCCGACCCCCCACCCGATGGGTGGAGGCCACACTCATCCATCTCCCCTCCGGTGGCTTTAGTCAGAGGTCTTCCGTGCGCATTAAAAATGCAAATTCCGCCCCTCGAATTCCAGGGCTGTGCCGAGGGGACTGGGCTGGGTTTCACGGTTTCTGTGACAGCTGGGCCGGTCGTTAACATGTAAATTCCACGGCTGGGAAGGTTGACTTTTGGTCGTAAAACGCGTCTTTCCTCCCGGTAACCCTGTCTGACTCTCCAGCTGTCTAGACAATGAAAAAATTAACACCACGAAACAGAATAGTTTCAAAACCTTTGGGACCAAATACTTTCTTTAAAAAAAAAAATTCAAAAATCCACCGCGAGAAACTCGAGACCAGCTAGTTAATTATGCAAGGAACCCGCATTCCAGCCTGGCCTGGCCACAGGGCCGCGGGTGGGAACGGCGTTTTCATACCTCGGAGAAGCACTTTCCCACACGGATCACACTGACTTTGACCCCTGACCCCGGGACGGTGTGGCCGTATTTGTGACCTTGCTCCGGGAAGGCCCAGACCCCACTGGCAACACCCCCCCGCCCCCAGCACTGCGGGCTCCTTTTCTCCTCCCCGCACATCAGCCCCCGTGGGAAACCAGCTGTGGTTCACCCAGATCCCTCACTGTGTGGCCCAGTGGGCGGAAAAGAAAAGTGCGCAAGAGCCCAAAACTCTTCCGATCCCTCATTGGCCTCCCATTGATTTGGGATCAAAGCCCCTGAAACTGTGACGCGGATCCGAGGCCTGGCCACCGGGTTCTGAGACGGAATAACTTGTCCCGCAGCAACTCCTCACTGTCACGCTGTGGCGGAGCCGAGGACAGACGGACGGCGTTCAGGTGGCCGGTGCACGAGACGGTGCCGAAGGTCCCGCTGCCCCCGGTGAGGAGCTTCGCAGGGTGGCCGGCTGCCTGGACCTGCCTCCTGTACCGCTTCATCGCTCTGCCAGCGACAGCGGCACTCTGTCCCTGAGCCGGCGGGGCGGGTGAGAGGAACCTTCTAAAGGCTCTCTCTTCCCAGGCCAGGAATCAGTGACTTCCTGACATGGAAGCAGAACCTGAGTGTTTAAAGGAAGCCTCCAAGGCGGACAGGGCTCAGTTCCTGGCGGTGGCTGCGGGAGCGCTCGTGTGTGGAGGGGGCATGCGACAGACACATGGAGCAACATTACAGGGGCCGAGCTCCTGTGGGCAGCCCGGCCTCGGCTCCACCCCCCCTTCGCCCTCCCACTCCCTCCCCCCTTTCCCTCCCCCCTCCCCTCCTTCCCCGCTTCTCTTCCCTCCACTCCTCCCTCCTCCCTCCAAAAAGGCCAGGACTCCTCCCAAGGCGTCCGTGAGTGGGTGAGCCGGCAGTGGGGTGTGTGGAGTGAGGCCCGGGGCGCCCACACATGCGTTGGAGGTTTGTGGAGGCGCTCTGGGTCTCAGGGTTTGGAACAGGGGCTGATGGAAGCCATGCAGGACCCCCCGCGGGCAGCCGCCCTCCCATGTCCCCTGACACTGGGCTCCGGCTTCAGTGACGTTGGAGTCCTGCCCACCCAGGACAAACGCGCCCAGGCCCGCGACCTGCCCGGGGGCCTCAATCGGGACGAGTCCCCTCGAGCCCGCGAACCGCGACGCAGGACGTGTAACGTGGCTCCAGAAACAGCGGCGCCGGTTTCATAGCCCCGCGCCCGCTGAGGCTTTTGAAAGCGGGAGCATCGCAAACCCCAGACCGAGGGGCAGTGGGAGCAGCAGGCGGAGCCTGAAGACACCAGAGGGAGCGGCGCCCCAGGCCGGGCAGGCGGCAGGCGGCAGGCTCAGGAGCTCAACAGGACGGCCCCACTGTCCACCCAGGGCCCCATCCCGCCCTGCGACCGACCGGGAAGGTGACCGTCTCCGTCCTCGGGGTCAGGGGAAGTGCCTGCTCCCTGAGACATGGGGGACAGAGACCTGGGCCGGCCAGGCCGGGCCCTTCCTCTCCCGTCTCCCCTCCCCACTGCCATCACCCCCTCCACTGTCCCGGGAATTTCCCTTCAGGCCCCAAAAGTGACTGGTGCTGGGCCGTGACTGACGGTGGGGAAGTGAGGCTGAGTGGGAGCCGCTACCGAACACGCAGACAGCGTGGAAGTGCTGGGTCCCGCGTGTTATACGTGGTCTTCCAAGGCGCTCGTTTTGCTGGGATGAAATGAATGTGTTGCTGGCAAACGAGCACTCGAGATTCTCCTTGTCCGTGCACCGCACACCCGGCGGCTGGCGGCCTGGGCTGGGCCGCTGTGAAGGCCTCCGTGCGTGCAGCCCAGCCTCGGCCTCGGCCACGCCGGCCTCGCTCAAAGCCATGGCTCCCTCCTGCCAGGCACACGCTCCCGGGGGCCTGGGCTGGGAGCCTGGCCACGGGGTGGGCTGGGGGGACCAGGTGACCGGCCGGCTGCTCTGAGGAGTGTGTCCCAGAGCGCCCAGCACCACCGGACGGTCACTGGCCTCGAGGTCAGCAGCGGTGACCCACCCGACCACACGCGCGCACGGCCTCGGAGAACCTTCCAGCAGAGCAGGCGGGGGAGGGAGCAGCCCACCCGCCGTGGGGCTGGACCAAGGCGGTCGGCTGGGAGGCTCCACCAAGATCCAGAGCCACCGAGACGCTCACGGCCGCCCGTGGATGTGGGCGTGTGGACGCTGGGTGTCCGGGAGGGGCGGGGTGGGGGGAGGCTTCTGTTTGAGGCTTTTTAAATGGAAAATCAAAGCCGCGAGCTTGGCCTGCGGAAGCATCGGAAGTTGGTTGTGCTGACGGCACGGATCCCAGAATAGGAAGCAGCTGGAGAGTCAGCTGGAGAAAAACAGGGCCTGCGACTCCCTCTCTCCTCTTCTCTCCCACGTCAGCCCCCTACACACACGCACACACACACGAGCACTCACACTCACATGCGTGCGCACACACACACACATGCACTCACACACGCACATACACACTCACGCATGCACGCACACTCACGCGCACACATACTCATACATGCACACACACTTATACACACGCTCACACACATGCACATACACGCGCTCACACTCACGCATGCACGCACACTCACGTGCACACATACTCATACATGCACACACACTTATACACACGCTCACACACATACACATACACGCACGCACACTCACACACACTTATACTCACACACCCACACTTATAATCACACAAACTCACACACATACATACACTCACACGCACACACGCACAGGCTCACACACAAATAAAACAGGGAGGGGAGGAAACTGCAACACACAGTTGAGAAACAAAAGCTGAAATGCACATGGAGCCCAGGGAACTGGCTTGGCCCCTCTCCCTCCAGGAGAAGTGGAAAGCATTGCAACCGGAAATAGAGGCTCCTGCCCATCACCCCTGGGCGCCCCGTCCTGCCCAGGCCCCGGTCAGTGAGGCGCTGGCTCCTGCCCCTGCCCAGGCCCCGGTCAGTGAGGCGCTGGCTTGGGTGTGGGCCGGCCCCAGCCGCTCAGAGGCTGAGAGGCTGGTCCTGGGCACGACCACAGACAGGCCACACCTCATCGCTCCGCCAGTACCTCTTTCTCCCGCCCTGGCTGCCCGGGTTCCCAGCAGGGAGCCCGGCTCCAGGCAGAGGATGGATCGCCGACTTCTGGGATGCGAGTTGGAAGAGCAGGAGGCGCGAGGACAGGAGCAGCGGTGGGCAGGCTGCCCTGGGGGCGGGAGACTCTGATGGGCTCGCTCTGGCGCGACAAGGACTTCAGACTGTTCCAGGTGATCCAGAAATCAGTCTCCCTTCGGATCGCCAGGCACCGGTCACAGGAGCCTCCTCGGCCAGCAGAGCCCCTCCCGCAGGAAGCTGCCAAGGCCGGGCCTTCCGGATCCGAACCGGGGTTTCTAATCGCAGGCGGTGCGCTGGGAGGAGACCCGGAAGCCAGCGCCCACAGGGCTCCAGGCCTGAGCAGACGGCTCCTCATCCAGAGAAACCGGCAGAAAAGAACCTGAATCGTTTCTGAAAAGCTCCTGCAGAGGAACCGTGGGGCACGGCGCCCCCAAGAAGAAACCCACTTTGAAAAGGAGCTGCTGCAGGAAACAGAACTGAGCCACAGGAAGCACCTCTGTTTACAAGTGAGGCCTCCAGAGGAGTAACAGCGAGATGGCCAGACACCGGGTGCGGGTGCGAGGAAGGGGGTCAGACGGGGGCAGGGTGTGTCCAGAAAGGTCGTGAGAACTAAACAGAGACCAGAAGAGTGGACAGCGGCGTTGGAAGCAGCAGAAAATAGCACGGACACAGGAGAGCATTGGATCAGTGCCGTCCGGGAATGTGTGTGTGGTGGGGGGGCAGGGGGGGTTGCTGACCACAGGATGGGAGGGTTTCCAGCCCCATGTCGCAGACAACACCCTCTCGAGGACAAGTCAGGAAGCTGTCCTGAGTGAAGAACGGAGAGGCGGTCTGAGATGCGGCGCAAGAGTCAAGCAACGGGCAATGGAAGTTCCTGAAGGAGAAGCCACCTGGGGGGCAGCTGGTTAACGTTGGTCGACGGCACCCATGCACCCCCCCGCCCCCCCGGGACCTGATGGCTCGGAGACCTGCGCAGGTGGGACATGGGGTAACAAGCCGCCAGGGCAGCTCGCCTGGGACAGCAGGACGTTGGCAGCGGCCTCAGCCCATTCCGGAGGGACTGGCTCTGTCAGGAACCAGGAGGATTCCCCGCGGTGGTGTCGTGAGACGTCCCGGGCATACGGTTAACTAGGAAAAGCCAGCTGTGGAGAGCATCCTGCCACTTGCGCACAGGGGAGGGGGAAAGGAGTCCACCCGCATAGATTCATATTTGTTTGTTGCTAGGACTGAATTATGCCCCACCTCGTCCATATGTTGAAGCCCTGACCACCCCCCCCCCATGTGACTGTATTTGGAGAAAAGGACTTTAAGGAGACAAAGTTCAATGAGATCCTAAGGGTGGGGCCCCAATCCTGCAGGACTGGTGCCTTTTTAAGGCGAGCAGACACCAGGGTGCATCTGCGCAGAGAAGCGGCCGTGTGCGGACACAGTGAGAAGACAGCCGGCTACACCCCCAGGAGGGGCATTGCAGTAACATCAGAAGCAAAGACAGGGAGGCCGGTTTTCCTTCATAACCTGATGTTCTGGGTAAGCGAACAAGCCAGAGTAAGACATGAATATTGAAAGGGGTGACGTGAGGGGCAGAGACAGCGCTGTCACATTTGCAGCTGACACATCCACCGGATCAAGCCCCGTTTAAGATCTCCCGCTGGCTTCCCCGAGCTCTCAGAACCGAGGCCAAACTCCTTGCTGGGTCTCCAAAGTGCCCCCTGGTCTCCCCTGCCTACCTCTTCAAGCTCATCCATGCCACTCACTCTAGGCCACCGGCCTGGCTATTCCTTGAATGCACAATGCTCGTCCCTTCACTTCCTGTTCCCTTTGTCTGGAAGTTCTTTCCTCAGGGCTCTACAGGGCCTGTTCCTTCTCATCCTAACAGCCTCAGCTCCGAATCGGCCCTGAGTTGTGTACCAGGGGCAGCCCCGCCCCCTCCACTGTCCATGTGAGTTATTCGTTCACACGTTTCTTTCCTGTCCCCCCCCTGCCCCGCCCCCAGAAGACCTCTCCAGTGAGAGGGGGGCCTCGTCTTGATCGCCTCTGTGCTTGGCGTGAGCAGGAAATGAAGCGCGTGTTTAATTATTTTAATTGATTATTAAGAAAGAAATACACAACCAAGGGCTTGGCTTATGTGTTTGGAATAAGATCCAAACAGGCGGGTTTACTTGGGAAGTAACGGAGCTGAAGCTGCAGGTTCCTCACCCAGACACCCTCCTGGGAGGCCCTGGGTCTAATTTTTATTTTGCAATTTTGTATTTTAAAAAAGTTTTATTTTAAAAACATCCTCTGAAATTGGATAAGCTTCACCCTTCCCCAAACCTGGCTCTGCTCCCGCCATCGAAGGTCGTCACAGACCAGAGGCCAGGGGCCTGGCCCGAGGCAAGTCCTGATGATTAATAATAGTAATAAACAATAACGACAGTGGTGACAGCAGCCAGAGAGGGGTAATAATAACATCGAGCAGCGAGAGCGGCTGCCAGGCAGCAAGCACCGTGCTGGTCCTCACCACCTTCCGCTCTGTTCCTTGTACCCACTTCTGAGATGAGCAAACTGAGGCTCAATGGGTCAAGAATTTTGCAGAGCGAGCTCATGGCCACGGCTTAGATGCCATAAGATGGATGAGGAAGTGGCTCCTGAATCCTATGGGCTGAGCTGAGTTTTGCCAGAGGGCCCGGCCCCCTCTGCTCGGGGCCTATCTGTCCTTTCATTGTCCTGCTGCCCCCAGCAGGCGTGTGCAGGACCCTCTGTCAGTTGTTGTAAGAGTCGGTCCTATTGCTGGCCGTTCCTGTCCTTGCGAGTTCGCCTGCTCGCCTGCGTTCCTCCCACCCCAGCCCACCCCACCCCCCACACTCCCCACCCCCCAGCGCCGGCCGGGCCCTTGGAAACACGTGCTGTTACGGGAGGCGCTGCTCCGCCTCTCGGCCCATCTCGATTCGGACAAGGTCCCTTTGCAGTGTCTTGCGTGTCCCGGTTTGGCCTCCTTGTCTTCCCGGTGGACTTTGCTGTTGGAAATGGCCGAGCAGGGCTGACTCGTCCGTGTCCCTGCGCCCAGGTGAGCCGCTCAGGGCGAGCGCTGGCGGCCTGGTTCAAGGTGGACGAGTCGATGATGTGCTTCAAACAGGCGTCTTTCAACCGAGACGCACGCGAAACACGCTCAGGAGGGGCCGGGGTGCGAATGGGAAGGGCCGCTCGGTGTTGGGGCGACTGCAGAGCAGAACTCCCCGAAACAGTGGGAATCGCCGCATCTCCTCGGCCCCAACAGGCCAGAGCGACTTGGGAGCCGGCACCCCTCCACCCAACCCCCGCAGGGTCGAGGCCGGGTCTCTGGTGCCATCTCGGGCACACTGGCCGAGTTGTCTCTTGGAATCACTTCCCTCACAGACGCAGGACACGCTCGCCCCTCCCCCTGCCCGTCGCCCATGGCGCCCCGGTCGCTGCAGGAGGGGGTGATAGGCGCCCCCCCTCCCTGTGCAGACAACAGGCCCTTCAGCGGCTGCTCCGGAATCAACAGGCGGCGGCAGAGCGGGGTCTGCGTGTGGCTCTGGCCTGGCCGCCGGCCGCGTGCGCACAAAGGCCCAATGTTCTGGCCCGACCGAGGCGGCTCAGGGTTCCCTCCGGGTCCCCCCGTCGCACCCGCAGGCTCGCTGCCCACTGTTTTCTCAGGTGTCGTGTCAGCGTCGGCTCCGGATGGGGAAGCTGGCGGCCCTGCCTCAAAGGGGCCGGCGCCTGGCACCCGGGGCTCTTCACGCGGAGCGTGCGCACGGCCCCTCTCTCCTGAGGGCGAGGGGTCTGGGCCACGGCCGGTTGAGTTTGCAGGAGAGCGAGCTGCGGGGCATGGCGGTTTGTTCTCTCAGGCAGGGCCCCCAGGAGAAGCCCACACTGGTGGAATCAGAGGTTCATTCATTCCCTAGCCCAGGGGTGGGCAAACTTTTTGACTTGAGGGCCGCAATGGGCTCTTAAACTGGATCAGAGGGCCGGAACAAAAGCATGGATGGAGTGTTTGTGTGGACTAATATGAATTCAAAGTAAACATCATTGCATAAAAGGGTATGGTCTTTTTTTTTCTTTTCAGTTTTATTCATTTCAAACGGGCTGGATCCGGCCTGCGGGCCGTAGTTTGCCCACGGCTGCCCTAGACCAAGGTCAGGGTTCTGATCCCCCTGTTCACCCCGTTGGTGCAGGAGGGCCCCGGCCTCTGAGTGCGGTAACCCCGGGAGGAAGGACCGTCCTGCAGAAGGCGGCGGGCGGGGAATGAGGGGGAGGCCAGGAGGGCGGGGCTCCGCGGGGCTCGGGATGGTGACAGGCCCACAGGGAAGGCGAGGAGGCTGAAGGGCTGTGGTCACCTGGGGGTCTAGATTTCCAAGGTGGGCAGGTCGGACACCCCGTGGCTGGGAGCGCGGGCTCAGCTGCTGCCGGCGGTCGGAAGGGAAGGCCTGGGAGCGAACGCAGTGAAGCAGACGGACTGAAGCCTCGGTGCTGCTCACGTGGGCCGAGGGCCGGGGGCCGCTCAGCGGAGGAGAGTCCGCGGGCACTGGGCACGGTTGGCTTCCCGGGCGGGGACCCTCGGCTGCCTGAGGAGCTCCCGGCGTGGGGGCCACGAGCAGCGGGGTCACGTCCTCACAGTCCTGGGGCTGCCCGCTCGGGCGAACCGGGGACACGCTGCCCCTGGTGTCCACGTGGCTCCCCCTTGGCCTCCGCTCAGCTGTCACCCGCAGGCTCGCTCTGATGGGCCCGGCCCGTGGCCTCGGCCCTCAATCCTCCCCTGCTCCCTCCATGTGCTCATGTTTCCAGGTAGCCCTTGCGTCTTGTCTGTCCAGCGTCGGACACAGTGTGTTTATTAGGTGGTTGGTCAGGTTCATTCATTGACGTGTTCCCACGCCTGAGGTGGAAGGAATGACAAGTCCCAGACAGGGCACCTGTCACCTGTCACCGGCTCAGCGGGTCCCGTCACCCCGAGTCGCTCGGCACGGAAATGCCTCCTCTCTCACTTCCCCATCACCGTCCACTGTCTCAGTGACCTTGCTGTCGCTTCACGGGCCGCGTCTGTCCCTGTGGCTGGCATGAGGGCACCACGGTGCCAGGAAACTTCTGTCTCGTTCAGCGTCCTGTCCCTCCAACAGTGCCCGGCACAAAGCAGATGCACAGTCGGTATGTTCTGGAAGTTTCTGTGGAATGCCCCGCTATCAGCCTGCTTTCCAACAGACCCTGAGGCTGCTCCCAGCCGCACGGAGCCCAGGCCGGGCACCGAGCCCTGGGCAGTGTTTGCTGAGGGAGGCCACTTCCGCCGCCTGCGCGGTCGGGCGGACGGAGGGGGTCAGAGTCTCTCTCTGAGCCGATGGTTCCTTTGGATCCAGGGGGTCCACGGGCAGGAGTGGGAGGCGCAGAGCCCCTCCCGCCCGCGCGCCCACAATGCTGCCTTTCACGGCCTCTCGGACGGGACGGGCGCCGCCTGCCAGCCTGAGGAGCGGCGGCCGGGCTCCACAGTGAGGCCTTGTTCTCTGGCCTCGGCCCGAACCTGCTGCGGGCGGGGAGCCCTCCCGGCGCTCAGCTCTGTCTCAGGGACTTAAAGTCGCGTCTGCCTCTGGGGGAGATGTGTGGCTGGGAGCAGTTGGGTGACCACGCTCCCCAGCAGAACGGGCCCCCGTTTTCCTTATGATGCGGCTCTGGTCTGCTCCCCTCCCCCCACACCAGTGACCCCGGGGACCAGCTGCTGACCCACCCAGATGTCAGAATTATCCTCAACCCTCCACCTCCTCGCCCCCCTGCCCTCCCAATCCGGGCGATACCCCGGCTCCTGGATTTCACTCCCCAGGTGTTTTTCCAACTTCCTTTCTCTGTCCAAGCTCGGAGACTCGCGATCTCTCGCTTGGAGATGGCAATGACCTCTCCATCGTGTCCCCATCCCTAGCCTTGTCCGCCCGCCATGGCAGCGGTGAGCCCATCCTTCACGCCTGCCTCACACGTGCATGGAGCGCAGCCTGATCCGAGCGCTCGGTGAGAAGGGAAGGCTTTTCCAGGCGGAGCGTCCGTGTCGTGCCCGCCGGCGCCTCTTCTGTCCGCGGAGTCGGGGTGCGCACAGGGGAGGGTCCCGGGAGGGTTCCCATCAGCTTCCTCGTGGGTCCACGCTGTGCTGGGGCCTCAGGGCGACTGGAGGGCGAGGCTGAGACTTGGGACGGAGCCTCCTGTCCTTCGGCTCGGAATCCCTGGCTCACGTCCATCCACCCACCCCCAGGGCAGGTCCAGTTCAAGGCACCGCAGGCTCTGTCCTTCCCCGGAAGCATCGCGCTTACTTCAAAGACAAAGAAAGCAACGCCCCCGCCATGAACGTGAGAAAGGCTCCCCGCGCCGTCAGCAACCCTCGTCCCCTCGTCCCGTGGACAGCGGGCCCCTGGGAACTGCGGCCGTGTCGCTGTGCTCATGGCTGACGGTGATGAGTCCCACGGGCCCGGGCCTGCGACGCCGGGCAGCCCCCCTGTGACCGTGGCGCTAAGCAAAGCCTTTTTGACCTTTTGAAGCTGTTGGAGCTTAAAGGGACATTTTCTTAGCAGAACCACTGGGAAGCGGAGTCGTTTCCATCGGCAGCGGGTCCCCCGCTGCTGCCTCTCACCCCCACGTTCCCCCTCGGGCGGCAGCGGGCACCTGGCTGTGCGAACTCGCCGCAGGGGCTGCATCGAGTCTTTCCATTTAAAGTCAATAAAACTTCCAAAGCTCAGTTCCAGCCCGGCCGTCCTGGCTCAGGGGTCGAGTGTCATCCTATGAAACGAGGACAGGGTACACGGGCCCCAGCGCGAGGACCCTGAGACGGTCGGGGCCACGGGCACCCTCACCGCTTCGCTTGCCTCCCGGGCTGCGCCCCCTGCTCTCCCCTCCTGCCCCGGCCTTCCTGGCTCACTCCCACCGCACCCTGTGCCCGAGCCCCTCAGGCCCCACGACGTCCCCACGCAGAGGCGGTTTGGAGCCGCGCAGAGCAGCGCGGTGCGTGTTCGTGGGAAACACAAGGCGTGAGCTGCTGAGGACACGCCTGAGATAAACACCAGCTCAGGGCCGTGGGCCAGCAGAGCGGGGCCGGGCCGGGCCTCTGAGAAGGCGCCCAGAGGATCTCCGGGACCACTCTCACAGCCCGGTCAGAGGGGGGCACGAGCAGGGTCGGAGGGTGGGCCTGTGAGGACAGGGCCACGCGCATCCACCAGCCCTGGCAGCTCGGGGGTGGGGCCACGTGCAGACAGGGGTGGGGGGCGGGGCTGCGGTCTGGGGGACAGTGAGTGAGGGGCCTGGCGGGCCTGGACGGGGGTTTGTCTCTGAGTGCGGCCGGGAAGGGGCGCGGCCGGCGCGGGCAGACCGTCGTTTGCACTGACTGGGAGCCGCGCTGACCTCCGCAGGTTGGGTTTCCAGGTAACAAGGGGCTGTGTCCCCCCCCAGCTCCGGCCCGGGCCGCAGGCCAGGCGCCGCCTACGCTGCCATGTGACCACGAGAGGCAGGGGCCTGGGCCGGGGCCTGCCCTGAGCCTCTCAAAGCCGTTCTGTCCCGGGGCCGAGGCGCTCCCGGAGGCCTGAGGGCCGGCACCCTCCTGGGCGGGTGGCACCGAGGCCGTTCCTCCTCTGGCCGCTCCCTGTGCCGTGTGCCCTTCCTCCCGGCTTCCTGGGCCTGTTGCGGAGCCGGGGCCCCTGGGTCCTGGGGATCGTAGACCAAATGGTGTCACGTAACCACCATCACACACAAGGCCTCCAGAGTTCGAGCACCCCAAGAAGCTCCCATCTGCCCCCCAACCCCAGGCAACTCCTGAAATCTCACAGTAATTTGCCTTCACTCGACCGTCAGATAAGTGACTTTTTACAGTAGGAGCCTTTTTAATAGATTTGAAAATTATTTTATTTTCCCGCTTCGTGGAGTGTGAATGACAAGTCATCTGTGTCTGTGTATAAGGTGCACAGGTGAGGAGTGGCTATCCCTGCACGTTACAGCGCAACGACTGTCCGGCTGACACACACGTGTGTGTGTGCGCGCGTGCGCGTACGTGTGCGTGTGTGCGCGCGTGTGTGTGTGTGTCTGGCACACACACTTGAGACCGGTTCTGCCTGGCCCGTGAGCTCAGTGGTTGAGTATTGACCTATGGTTCTGGCTGAGGGCACATGCCCAGGTTGTGCTCGACCCCCAGCAGGGGGTGCAGGAGGCAGCCCATCAGTGACCTTCCTCTCTCCTCGGTGTTTCTCTCCGCCCCTTCCCCTTCCTCTCTACAAATCAGTAATAACGTATTTTAGGGGAAATGGACTCAGGACTTACACGTAAGACATGAAACAAAAACCCCGACAAGGATTTGAGTGCAGTATTTAGGGAGAGGATCCCAGAAAAAGCCAGAGGGTGTGGGGGGGGGGCAGGGGGGAGCCGGAAAGGGTGTGTTGGGGGCCTGTTACTGCTCTGTAACCCATTCCGGAGCCCACCTTAGCGCGCCCCCTGGTGGCTGCTCCCGGTCACACCACCCCTAGGAGGCCGCCCAGGAGCTCCGGAGCATCCCCAGGCCTGCGGCCTCGCCAGGCGTGTAGCATCGCCCCCCTTCCCTCCCGGTCCCCTGTGGCCCCTGCAGGGTGACGGGGAAGGCGAGGGTCCTGGGGGTCGGTGTCCTCCAGCCCCGTCGCTGCTTCCCTTCAGCCCCTTCCCCGAGCCCCAGGCTGGGGCGGCATGGTTCCCGCCTGGCGCCCGCCCGGCCTTGCCCGCCCCGCCTGTTTGCACGAGCGGCTCCACTGTTTGCTCTGAATCAAGTGTTTGTCAGCAGCTCTGGTTTATGACCTGGGACAGGCCTGGGCTTAGGGGTGCTTCCCCTGGGATCAGGGGGCTCCCTGCTGCTGGGCGACCGCCTGCCACGCGGAGCCGAGGGCCTGAAGATGTGCCCAGACCGACAGTGGCTGCTGGGCGGGTCTGCCTGGAGCCGGGCTCTGCCTGCAGGGCTGCCCCGACCCCAGGGGAGGGCTCATGTGCCCCTTTCCAGGGGAGCAAGGAGGGCACGCTGCCTGGGGCCCTCTCCCCCCGCCCCTCCCCGCCCCCGACCACCACCTCCCTGCCTCCGGGAAGGCGTCAACCCTGAGGTTTGGGCCCTGCCTCCGAGTGAAGGGGCTGTGGGGGTCGGGGTGCAGCGGCCACCCTGACCCGGTTCTCAGCGCAGCGCTGCGTCCCGATGGCGTCGGCGGGACCACCGAGTGGATTTCATGAGCTGAGGCCGCATTGACACAGGCACCCCTTACCCAACGGGTTCTCACCAGGAAAGAGAAGGCCCAGGGCTGGGGCGTCCTTCCTGCCTCCGGGGCCTCCCTGCCTCCCTTTCCGTGCATATGCATTACCGTGTGGCTGTCAGAGAGGAAGGGAGAGAGAGAAGCATCAGTGAGGAGAGAGAATCACTGACAGCCGCCTCCTGCACCCTCCCCCCGCCCCGCCCCAACTGGGGATGGAGCCCGCAACCCAGGCCTGTGCCCTGACCGTGACCTCTTGGCTCCTAGGTCCACACTCAACCCCTGAGCCCCTGGCGGCCTGACTTCCTTTCTTAAGGAGAGAGGGCGGAGGGGCCCAGGCTGCAGGTCCCCCAGGCCACCCTCGAATAACCTCCTCTCTCTGCATTGCCTCTCCCTGGGCAGTTCCTGCACGCGGCGTGGGTTCCGTGTATGCGCGGACGGGACGTTTTCTTTCCATTCCCTGTCACTTTCCGCAGTGACCCCTCGTGTGTTTTGCGGGTAACAGTGGTTTGGGGGCTGCAGACTGTGGCCCTGAGCACAGGCCAGCCTCAAGCCGTGCTTGTCAGTGAAGTGTTCCTGGCCCTTAGCCCGGCGTCACAGACCCGATGTGTGGCTCTGGCTGCGCTGAGACAGCAGGGCCGGTCGGCCCACCGAGCCCGCAGTGTGGGCACCTGGCCCTCAATAGGAGGAGGGCACGGCTCCCGGTCCAGGCGGGCACATAGCAAAGCTATGCGCGGTGGTACAAGGGCAGGTGTGGGAAATACTGGGAAGGGGAACCGGGGTTCCGCCGCGGGGCCTTTGGGACCCAGAGGGAAGGACCCTGCGCACTGGCCCAGCATCGGGGACTCTGTCAGCCGAGAGGCTGCAGGGATGGCCCGGGAGCCGGACGCCGACGTCACGGGTTCCCCCCAGGCCTGGCCGGGCCGTGCTCGGGTGGGCGGGCTGGTGCTGGGGGCAGGGGTGGGTGTCCAGTTCCGGTCTTTTCCTGCTGGGCAGATGTTAGTTTGCTCTCCTCACGTGGGGCTCCAGGCCTCTACCCAGCTTCCCACTGAGCCTCGGGCAGCTGTGAGCACCCGCTCCTGCCTGGCGACTCGCTCACAGCGTCTGCTCCAGTTCAACTGCATTTATTGAGTGAATTCTTAGTTGGAGAAACAAACACGAAAGACACCACCTGTCCCATGGGCCACTCACATCTTCTGGGCCTCACCACCATCCCCATCATCCCCATCATCACCATTAATTACCACCATGACCACCATCATCCCCATCATCCCCATCATCACCATTAATTACCACCACCATGATTACTGCAATCACTGCTACCATTACCTCCACCACCACCACAACCACCTTCACCACTATCACCATCACCACCACCACCATCACCACCACCACCACCTCCATCACCACCATCACCACCACCATCACCACCACCACCATCACCACCACCACCATCACCATCACCATCACCACCACCACCACCACTATCACCACCACCACCATCACCATCACCATCACCATCACCACCACCATCACCATCACCACCACCACCGCCATCACCATCATCACCACCACCACCATCACCACCATCACCACCATCATCACCACCATCACCACCACCACCACCACCATCACCATCACCACCACCACCACCACCATCACCATCACCACCACCACCACCATCACCACCACCATCACCACCACCATCACCACCACTATCACCACCACCACCATCACCACCACCACCACCACCACCACCACCATCATCACCACCATCACCACCACCATCACCATCACATAAATGAGCCAACGTTCAGTTGCCTAGATGCTGGCGGTACCCAGGGCACCAAAAGCAGTGCTGGAGAGAGCGCTTCTTGGACCTTAGCGCCCCCGACTCGCCACAGCACCAGCCCCGTGTGAGGCACAGGCTGGCACAGACAGGCCGGTCGCCGCTGTGAGGGGAAGCTATGGCTTTGCTCCAGTCCCACAGGAAGCGCGTGTGGCTGAGGGCGTTGTGTGTGACTGGGGGCAGCCCATGACCACCTCTCCTTCCCCCGTGGCCATGTTGGCTTCCTCTCCCTGAGGCCCTTAGAGAAGACCCCAAAGTCGGCGAGGGCACCCCGTCGGGCACCAGGAAGGACGCGCGGCCCAGGCTCGGAGGGCTGGCATCGTCGAGGTGCCCAGACAGGTACCCGCGTGGCCATGGCCGTGGGGGGGATTGTGGCTGGAGTGCCCAGGAGGGGACCGGACACCCCGGGCCATCAGCACAGCATGCTGCTCCTCGCCAGCCTCTTTGCGGAAGATGCTGCGGCCGTGCCCGGCGCCCCTCCTGCTGGCGGCCTCTGGGGAGCTGCCACGAAAAACAAGGGCGAGGCCGCCAGGCCAGTCCTCTCGGAGCAGAAGCCGGCCCACGCCAAGCAGTTGGCAGAGCCTTATCTGGGTGAGAGGTGCAGGGAAGGGTGAGGAGGGAGCCATCCGCTGGGACGCCTCAGAGGCAAGGCCGAGCAGGGAGGGGACAGGAGGCACCACTGCCCCTGCCCACCAGGGCGGCCTCCAGCCACATGCGGCTCCTGGGCGCTTGACATGGGACAGTTCCAGCGAGGAGCCAAGTTTTAGGTTAAGTTTGTTAAGTTTAAATATAAAAGCAGAGGCTTGATTCAGTGATGAGAAAACTTTGCATTTATGGGAGGCACACGTGAGGTGGTGAGTCTAGCCTGTTGTTCCCTGTGTGTTTTACGAAACTCACAGCCTGTGACACATGGTAGCGCTGACCCCCCTGACCCGTTCCCAGTGAACATGTAACATCCAATGGGGTTTGTCCCTAAGGATCCAATGCACTTCGGGTTTCAAAGGCTCCGACGGAGAAAAGGCCTGGGTGGTAGTCTCCTCACCCTGATGGTGTGGGGATACTATTTGGGGTCCTGGAGTAAATAAGATTTTATTTTTTTATTTTTTAAGGGAGAAACTGTTTTCCGTTTATTTCCAAGCACCATTTTCTCTGCATGTCAGAGTCCCCTCCAGGTCCCTGCAAATCACAGAGCATTAGCGTCAGTGTCACCTGCTTCTCTTCTCCTCCTGGTGTGGCTGCGGGATATTCAAAATGACACACGCAGCCCTCGCCGGTGAGGCTCAGGGCTAGGGCATCGGCCCGCAGACTGAAGGGTCCCAGGGTTGATTCCGGTCAAGGGCATGTTCCTTGGTTGCGGACTCCATCCCCAGTGCAGGGCGTGCAGGAGGCAACCGATCAATGTTTCTCTCTCATCATTGATGTTTCTATCTCTCTTTCCCTCTCCCCTCCTCTCTGAAACCAATAAAAATATATTTAAATTAAATTAAATTAAATAATAAAATGACACATGCAGGTCACGTTCGGTTTCCACTGGACGATGCCGCACGGTCGCTGAGGACCCCAGGGCTGTCCCCGCCCCTGTCAACACCGGTCATTGGCTTCGCTGCCCTCTGCCCTCTGCCCACCCCTGGCCCCACCTCAGGAGTAAATGTTTGCCAACAGGCTGCTGATCACCAGAGGGAAGGACGGTATAAATAGGGAAAATGAATCACAAGTTGGAAATTTGGCAACTCCCAGCGTTATCGCTGACGCCGGAACCTCGCTCTCACTTCTCAAGACCCCAGAGTCCTGAGTGCGCTGCTGGCTCACTGAGCAGGAGGGTTTTGAAGGTCAAGGTACACAACGATGCGACGTCTGTCAGTCTAAAGTCATGTCAAGTCAGAGTCCATTTTTATTTAAAAAAATTTTTAAATATATTTTTATTGATTTCAGAGAGGCAGGCGGGGGGGAGAGAAAGAGAAGCATCCATGATGAGAGACAATCATGGAGCGGCCACCTCCTGCACGCCCCACACTGGGGATGGAGCCCGCAACCCAGGCCTGTGCTCTGACCGGGAATCGAACCGTGACCTCCTGGTTCATAGGTCGATGCTCAACCACTGAGCCACACCAGCCGGGCTGTAGTTGTGTCTTTTCCGGAACATCCTATAGCTGAAGTCACGGGGGCAGCCTTTCCAGAGGCCACGTCACCCTCTGAGGCACCTCTGTGTGTCCCGTGGCTGGTGCGGATGACACTCCGCCGCCTGGAAGGCCCACAGTGACCCACCTCCCACCCCAGGGCGCCGGGGCTGCTGCCGGGCCTGGATGGGCCTGTCTTCAGCTCCTGGGGGTAAGCACCATGGGGTGATTGCTGGCTCAGATGGTTGCTCCCCCACTTTTCACTTATCTACCCCTTTCAGGATGCCTGGCACCCCGCGTCTGCCCGCACCCCTGGGCCCAAACCGTCTTAAACTTCACCAGTGGCTCTCATCCTCCTGCCTCTTACCCAGTCTTCATCCTTCTCACCCCTTCAGAGCAAAAAACAAACCAAACCACAGACTGAGGCATGGTTTTTATTTTAAATCCTCACTTGACATTTTTTCCCCATTGATTTTTTTAGAGAAAATGGAAGGGAGGAGGGAGAGAGAGAAAGAGAGAGAGAGAGAGAGAGAGAGAGAGAAACATCGATATGAGAGACACACATCGACTGGGTGCCTCCCGCCCACACCCCAGCTGGGGCCTAGGATCAAACCTGCAACCCAGATAGGGTGCCCTTGACCCGGAACCGAACCCTGGACCCCTCTGTGCACGGGCGTCGCTGCCCGGAGCCGCGCTAGCAGGGGTGGTCTGTGTGCTTTCTTTCTTTTTTTTTTTTTTTAAATATATTTTATTGATTTCTTACAGAGAGGAAGGGAGAGGGATAGAGAGCCAGAAACATCCATGAGAGAGAAACATTGATCAGCTGCCTCCTGCACACTCCCTACTGGGGATGTGCCCGCAACCAAGGTACATGCTCTTGACCGGAATCGAACCCGGGACCCTTGAGTCCGCAGGCAGAAGCTTTATCCACTGAGCTAAACCGGTTCTGGCGTCTGTGTGCTTTCTAAGCATTTATTCCTGCGAGCAGCTCTGTCCCTGCTGGGACCTGAGACGCTGCCTCTCCCGGCGATGGGAGGGAGGTGGGCTAATCTCTCTGTGAGGGCAGTCCCGTGTGGAAAAGGCTGCTCGGATCTGGGTGAAGGTGGGGGGGTCCCCAGGGGACGGGGGGCCCGCCTGGCGCCTCTCCAGCCCCCGGTCACTGGAGAGCACCTTTGCGTCTCCGTCACATCCCTTCTTCAGGCCACATGTGCGAGGCCATAAACAGCTCTCCACGACCCAAATAAAAGGGCTTTATGGAGAGAACAAACACGAGCCAATGCCAGGATCCCGTTTAAATGAATAAACAAGCCCCAGTCCGTAGGCAACGGGCCGCAGGTTTGGGGGAGACGAGCCAAGCGAGTTGGTTTCTTAGTTCCAGGGGGGAGGAGGGGCGGCCCGGGCCCAGTCAGCAAGCCCCACCCCCAGACCCGAGGGTCCCGGCTCCTGGGGGGGGGGGGCACACAGCACCAGTTTCCGCCACCAGCAAGCGGCCCCCTGGACTTGCATTTAGAAATACAGGCGGTGGCCCCTTGGAGACGGGAGCGCAGGCCTCCCGGCCTGGCCTCCGGTCGGCAGTGAGCTGGGGCCCTGGACGGAGGTGCTGGGCCCGGGGCAGGAGTTAGGGTCAGCTGGGCTTGTCGCCTCAGCTCGCGGGCTCACGTGTCCCCTGCCGACCTGGGGACCTGGTCGTCCCTGTTTTGGCCTCGGTCACTCTATCCCTCGACAAGCCCCCCCCTCACCCCTTCTCTGATCATCTTTCCTTGACCCCATTGTTTCATTTTATGCCCACAGCTCCCCCGAGGCCCTGGCTCCCTCGTGGCATCTGCTGTCTGTGGCGTCCACACGCTGCCTTCTCCCGGCTCCTCCAGGCTGCTATGGGGCACCAGCCCGGTCCCGGCGTCCGGCCCCATGGCCCGCGCTCTCCGCCTTCTCTCTCGGGTCTCTGGCTGCTTCCACTCCTGAGGACCAGCTCCCTCTCCACCCTGCCTGGAAGGGTGAGCTCACACCAGAGTGTGGGCACGGGATCTCACAGGCGGCCGCCCCTGCCCACCGGCTGAATCTCAGACTCTGCCCCGGGCAGGAAGGATGGATGCTGTGGGCACGGCAGGCACTTGAGTTGGACAGGTTGGTGCAATCCTTCTCCCCAACGCACTCGTCCGTTCGCTCTGTCGGGGTGCGTCAGGCACGCTTCATGTGCGGGGCAGGGAAACACAGGGAATCGAACCGTCCTTGCCTTAGAGGAACTCTCAGGCCGGCGGGAGAAACAAAACCACAGCCAGCTTCTAAGACGGTGTCTCGGATGCAGTGAGCAGGCTGGGGTGGGGGGATCGCAGACCCCCCGGAGCAGGGCTGAGTGTTGGGGGCCAGACCAAGCTGAGGGAAGAGAGGCTGAGAGACGCTCGCAGGGTGGGTGGCGTCACTGTGGTATGAACCAGAGAGGCAGGGAGTGAGGCGGGAGGGCCTCGGATGTCATCTCCAGAACCTGGGCCGGGGTCGGCAAGTGGTACGAGAACCACTGAAGGACCCTGGGAAGAAGGCAGTGCTGTCCATCCTGGCATTTTCCATGAGTCACTCCATGGAGCTGAGGGTGCACTTGAGGACTCTGAGACAGAGACTGCGAGAAGCCCCTAATTTCCTGGCCCCCACCGGACTACATTTCCCAGCACCCCTTGCATCTAGCTGGGGTCATGTGACTGGTTCTGGCCAATGGACCATGGGCTATGGGCAAGAGTGATGGGGTCACTTCCAGGCTTGGCCCCTGAAAACTCCCCACAGAAGCTCCGAGCTCTTTGCAGCCTCCCGGCTGGACACAGAAGATCCAGTGGAGTATGCTGGGGTGGAGCCACAATAGGGAAGGGGCCTGGGTCCCTCGATCACCTAAGAGAAGACCGCCCTATGCCAGCATGAACGGGCATTAGCCGCTGAGGTTTTGGGATTGTTATTAGACGGGGTGGGGGCACCCTGTCCAGCTCAGCGCTGTGGTGGGCAGATGGGAGAAGCCTGAGTCGGTGGAGACAGGATGAGAAGGAGGAACAGATGCAAGCAATGTTCGGCAGTGCGGTCATCACCACTCGGCAGCCAGCTGGACACAGACCTGGCGGACGGAGAATTCAGGAGGAAGAAGAGCCTTGAGGAGGGAGGTGCCACGTCTAAGTCCAGGGGTGAATCATGGGGACCCTGGTGGAGATGTCTACGGGGACCAGGGCTTGGGTGACGGGTTGGCACCAACTCCACGCATAGACGGTGACCTGAGCCGGAGAGTGTGCAACACGCGGGGAGCGGTGACTCGGGGCGTCACGGGTGTCAGCAGGCACCGGTTCTCACGCCCCGCCCCGGCCGGGGGAGAATTACAAGGAACACGGCGCCCAGTGAAATGACACAGCCTTCCCGCTCTAGGTTATATCGGGCGCCTTCGGAGTTGATCTTTATTTTTTTTAATTGTTTCACCAACTAGAAAAACATGAGTGAAAAATGAATGTTCTCGCCCAGCTGGCGTGGCTCCGTGGCTGGGCGTCGACCTATGAACCAGGAGGTCCTGGTTGGAAGCCTGGTGAGGGCACAGGCCCGGCTGCGGGCGTGACCCCTAGTGTGGGGCGTGCGGGAGTCAGGTGATTCTCATGGGCTGTGCTCCAGGCAGAGGAGGCCTGAGAGTAGCCGTGGAGGGAGCCCCACTCCCAGCCTCCTGCCAGAGGGGACCCCTCTGTCCAGCCCCCCTCGCTCTCTGGGTGCAGAGATCTCAGGAGAGAACCTCTGGAAGGTATGCCCAGCACCCCCTCTGCACCCGACTTGGAGCCAGCCGCCACCGAGGCCACTTTGAACTTGAACTCCGTTGGAATCCAGCTCATAGATCCGTGGCTCAGCCTGGGGCCTCCCCTGGGGGCCTGGGCGAGGCCGGCTCAGGACAAGGCGGCCTTGAGGGCCGAGGGTGTGGGGGGAGCGAGTGCCTGCGCCCTGTACCTGGGGACGGGCTGCGGGCCCAGCGGGGCGCCCACATCTGGAAAGTGTCAGGTTTAAGGCCCAGGCCGCGCCCGGGTCAGCCCGAAGGACATGCCTGTGCGCCCGCAGCTGTGCAAATGCCCGTCAGGTTCCCTCTGAGACAGGGCCCCTTTGTCAGCTTCCCCTCGGTCCCCGGCCTGCCCGGCCCCCAGCCCAAACAGCTGCCGGCAGCATCTGTCTGAGGCCGCATTCATCCGCCCCAGAAGGAAAACATCGTTAACTCGGCCACGTTCGGGCTCATCCGCCAAAATTGCCCTCCCCCCGCCCAGGGGCCCCGTGTCCCAGCCGGTGTCCCCCCCACCTCAGTGCATAGGGCGCCCCAAACATTCTGTAGCGCACCGCCACCCCTGGGAGCTGCCGGCTTCAGGGGTCCTTGGGGGCTGTCACTGGGAAGCCCTTTCCGGGTGGATGGGGCGTGGCTGGTGCCTGGTGGTGACGGGGACACAGTGCGTGGGCCCAGGTCCGTGCTGTGCACACGAGGTGGGGATGGACCCGATCGCGGGAGAGGGCAGGACTCGCCGTTCAGCAGCGCTCAGACCCAGGCTTGTGGCAGGAGGCGTGGGAATGTAGTCCTGGGGACAGGCTGTGCTCTTGTGCTTTGCAGAGTTGCATTAATGAGTCACCTATAGGACACACACACACACACACACACCCCTCACTCTGTAAAGGGACTCCAGGAGGCAGGCCCCGTCCTTCCGGAATGCAATGATGCTTTCTTATTTAAAAAGTGTATATATATAATTGACTTCAGGGAGGAAGGGAGAGGGAGGGAGAGAAACATCACTGATGAGAGAGAATCATGGACCGGCTGCCTCCTGCACGCTCCACACTGGGGATGGAGCTGGCAACCCGGGCCTGTGTCCTGTCCGGGGACTGAACCAGGGACCGAACCGGGACCTCTTGGTGCCGGGTTGATGCTCAGCCGCTGAGCCCGCCGGCTGGGCTGGCTCTGTGTGCTCCTCAGCGCTCCCGTGTCCTTGCCATTAAGAAACTCTGGGAGCTGTTCGCTGACGAGCACGGCAGGTCTGAGTGGCTACTGCCTGTCTCCCTCTCTCCTGTTCCTCTTCTCTGTCGGGGCTGGAGCAGGAGCGTCCCCCCCACTGTGGCGTCTCCCCCTGAGAAGCCGAGGCCACGGGTCAGGCGCAGCCTAGGAAGCGCGGGAGCAGCTCCGTGGCTCCGGAGCCGCTGGCCACGTCCGCTCCCGGGGTCCTCCCGCAGGACGCACTCCTCTCGGCTGTTTGCAGCCCCAAGGCCTTCAGCCGAGGTGTGAACCGGCGAGTGACAGCCACGGGAACCCGGGAAGAGCCGTCAGCGTGGACGCCGGCTGCGGTGGGAGAGGGGGAGGGGGCCCGCCGAAACCCCCAGCTGGACAGTTTCCATTCTTTGGCCGGAGGCCTCGGGGTCCCTGAGGCTGTCCCAGACACAGGCAGAGGCCCGCAGACCCCCTCCCCCTCCACGCGCAGCCTGGACCGCTGTCCCCGCGTCCCTCTCTGAGCGGCTGGCCGTCCAGCGCTGGTCTTAGGAGCGGACGCGGTCCCCGCCCTCCGTGCGCAGGCCCTGGCCCCACACCGACAGCTGCCGGACACGGAGCGCGGCTCAGGGGACGCGGCTAAAAACGACGAGGTGAGTCATTGTCCAGGCCGGGCCGCCTGTGGCGCGCGGGGCGCTGGGAGAGGACGGGCGAGGGGGGCAGCGCTGAGCCGCCCGGGCCGGCCCTGCTGGGCACGCAGCCCACGGCCTGGGTGTCGGCGGGGCCTTGAACCTGAAACCGAGTTCCCTGGGCCGATGGCGCGTGGCCAGGGCACGGGGACCGCCAGGGGCTGGTGATGAAAAGGCCAGTCCCCCCTCCTCCCTGCCTGGGACCCCACTTTAAGTTCTGGGGGCTACGCTGAGAGGCTCAATAACATTGGATTACTGTTATTTCCCTGCGGCCCTAAAGGTAGTCTGTGTGTGAACTCTGCATATAACAGGTCAAGTTCAGCTCACCACCCCTTCTCTTCATCTTAAAAAAAAAGAATAAAAATTACACACACACACACACACACACACACACACACACACACGGTGTCCCCCAGAAGCATACCCCAAACAGCTGAATTTTGAAGATGAAATGTATTTTCATAAACACTGCCTTTCTAATTACTCAGTGTGTGAGACATTGTTTGGGGGACCCCTTGGAGATGGATATGTGGGTACGGGGGGGGTGTCTATTTTACAACACCCGGTGGCCACGGTTACTGTGCAGACAAGGAGTGGCAGCAGAGCGGGCGGGGCTCGCGGGGATTCTCCCTGGCAGAGCCGGGCTGGCGCCTGGGCTCCCTCCGGCTTAATCCCGCCATGTCATCTCTGCTCAGCCCTCGATTGTTACCCCCACCGTATGGACGGGTGCGGGCGCAGGGCGGGCCTGCCAGTGGCCCTGACCACACAGCCTCCGGGAGGGTTGGCTGGGATTGGAACCCGGGCAGCGGGGCGTCGCCTGGGAGGCGGCCTTCCTGCTCCCGACGGCGCCCCCGGGGGCTGGGCAGTGCTGGCGGCTGCCTCGCACAGCAGTGAGGAGAGCCCGAACCCGGGGCCCCCGCCCGGCAGCAGGCCGCCCTTCGGATGAGATGGAAGAGAGCCCCATGGCTCCTGGGCCCCCCACCTGCTGGCTTGACCGGGGCCCAGGGCGCGGGCAGCTCCTTGCTGCAGGCAGGTGCCTGAAGGTAACCCGCCAAGGCCCCAGCGAGGGTGTGAAGACCTGGCCCCGCTGTGTGAGTTCAGGCAAAACACGGACCCTCTCCAAGCCTCCATGGCTGCACCTGCTATAGTTTAAACGGGAGTAACACACTCATCCCGTTACATCATGGGTGTGGGCGGCTGCGGGTTCGAGTGTGAGAGGGTGCGTGGGCCAGGCCTTTGCTTCCTGCCCGTCCTGGGATCTCCGTGAAGGAGCCTTTTTCTCTGCGCCTTCCCCGCCCCCGCCCCCCCCCCCCCCGCCTTTCTCAGCCTGGGAAGGTCCTCGATGCCCGGGTACAGGCGAGCCCCAGAGCTTGGGGGCACCCTAGGCCACCTTTCCTCTTCCCCACGTGCTCCTCTAAGGAGGGACTTCGCTGGCTCCTGGGTGAACGTCCCCCTCTCCAGGGGGTGATGTCCGGGGGTCTCCCCATCTCCCCAGCTCAGGACACACATGTGGGGACCCCTCGTGGGGACCCTAATGCCTCTTTCCTATTAAGTATCCTTTCTCTGCCCACGCTCTCTCTCCTCTCTCTAATCCAGCGTCCGAAGCGACGTGCTCAGATCCTTCCAGAACCTGTTGCCGAGTCCCGGCGGACCCCCCCCCCCCGCCCCGGCGGGTGAGGCCCCCATCCCTTAGCACCCACCCAGGTCTCTGTGGGTGTCTGCCGCGGCCGCAGCGCCTGGCCCAGCGCAGGCCCCCAGGACCCCAAAGACACCCCTCCTGGCTCCCCCCTCACTGCAGGATGAGAGGGCCACCCACCCGCCGGCCGGCTCTGCTGCTTGTGGAAATCTCGGCCTTTCCTCCGCTGACAGGTGCAGGCCACCTGGCCCTGGGAGGGCAGCAGCCTTGAACCGGAGCTTTCAGTCCAACGGCAGCCCCGGCCTACGCTTCTGACCCGCAGAGGTCAGAGGTCATGGTCCCCGCTCTGCAGAGGTCAGAGGTCATGGTTCCCGCTCTGCAGAGGTCAGAGGTCATGGTCACCGAGGTACTTGTGTGGGCCGCTAGCCGGGTGTTTGACAGCTTAGTGCCATCAGTCTCTGCAGCGAGAGCCCACAGGGGAAGTGGCATCTTCCAGAGCCCAGGAGGCGTGGCCATCAGGGTGGGCCTGGTGGGTGTGAAAGGCACCAGCAGCCAGGCTAGAGCCCAGAGCACAGAATGGAGGGGGTTCCCCAAACTGGAAAGCCGTGACTCATCCTGTTTGACGGCAGCAGCTTCGAGGTCAAAATCGATGCCAAAACGTCCCAGGTGAACGAAACATCACGTTTTCAAATCGAGCTGAGATGCCCTTCGGCTGTGCGCCCCGCCTGGCACGCCCACCGGCTTCCTGCCCCGGCCTCGGGTGCCGGTACCACCGGTCACTCCCTGTGGTGAGAAGGTCATCTCGCCGCAGCCGGTCCCAGGACCGCCCAGCAGGGACGCCAAGGTGCCGGCTCGCTCCCGGGGGCCGGGCATTCGGGGCGCAGGTGGACCTTCAGGTGCTCCTGTTCCGGGAGGACCGGCCTCCCACTTTGTCCCAGGATACGATACCCAGCCCCCCACCCATTTCAGGGCAAGTGGCCCGAGGGCCGAGGAAGGCCCGTCTTGTTTTTCTCCAGAACGTTCCAGACTCTCGGCCTCAGGTCAGTTCTGTTTGGGCAGCAGATGTCTCATGCTCCTCCTGGGAGATATGGAGACGGTGTAAGTTCACCCACCAGGGGCTTCTCTGTCCCCAGGAGCATGCACGCTCTCTCTCTCTCTCTCTCTAAATGGACTTTTTAGAGAGTGGGGGAGGGAGAGAGAGAAACACTGATGTGTTGTTCCACTTATTTGTGCGTTCACTGGTTGCTTCTGGTATCGAACCGGCAACCTTGGTGTTTGGGGACGACGCTCTGACCCTCCGAGCCCCCAGCCTCTAGGAAGCCCCCTCCGGCTGGTCCTGGAGGGCACCCCGTTTTCTAGCCTCGAGGGCCCCTCGTTTCCTCGCCTCGCACCTTCCTGCCTGCGCTCCCGGAAGCTCACTGCCCACCGCTCAGGCCTCACCCAAGAACGACCCCTTCTCAGAGCCACCAGCCCTGAACGCAAGCCCTGACCTGTCCCCCCATTATCAGTGGAGTTTCTTTTCCTCCATTAATCTCAGCGTTGGCTTCCTGGTGTGTTCACCCCTGATCCACGGCCGAAGCCAGGCAGGGCTGGGGCGCGGGGAGGCGGGCAAGGCTGGGCTTGGGTCTGTCCACACGCTCAGCCGCCCTCTGCCTCCGCCCTGCCCTCGCCGGCCCCTCTCCCACTGTCCTCTGCCCCCGCCCTGCAGGCAGCTGGGTGCCCCTGAGCCAGGGAGGCTGGGCCCTGGGAGTGGGGGGCTGTCAGTGAGCAGAGCTTGGAGGGGTGGGGGAGAGGGTCCCGGGGGAGGCTTCCCGTCACCCCCCTCCCCGTCCCACTTCCACCCCAAGGCCGGACACAGGCCGGGCCGCGCCCGCACGTGAACACAGGCGCCTCTGGCACCGGGCGGTTGGAGCCCTCGCCTCCCCGCTGCTCGCAGGTCCCGAACGCCGTGTCTGAAGGTCCTTTCATTCGCTCGGCGAGAAGGAGGAACCGAGGGGCCCCATCAAACGTGCTCGCTCCCCGCCCACCGCTCGGGACGCCTGGGGCCCGCCGCCCTGGTGCCGGGCGGGGCGGGGAGGCCTCTGCGGGCCGGGCCGGGCGGGCGAGCCGGCGGGCGGGGCGGAGGAAGGGCGGAGGCGGCGCCTAGAAAAGGAGGCGCGGGCCGGGAAGGTGCGCGGAGGCCGGCAGGCCCGGAGGGAGGCAGCGCGCAGCCCGGACCAGTCGCGGCCCCTCCGGCGGCCGGGGGAGCGCGGGGCGCGGGCCTGAGCGCCTCCTCGGCTCTGCCCGCAGGTCCCGGGCGCCGCCCTCGCCCCGCCGCCGCCCCGGGTCGGAGCGCGGCGAGGAGCCCCCAGGAGTCGGGCCCGCGCCCCCGCCCCCGACATGGTGGGTCACCTGCATCTGCAGGGCATGGAGGACAGCCCCACGGAGCGCGGCCGCGAGGGCCTGCTCGACAGCCCTGACTCCGGGCTGCCCCCCAGCCCCAGCCCCAGCCCGCCCTTCTACTCCCTGGAGCCCGGCCTCCTGGACGCGCGCGCGGGGGGCGCCCCCTCCTCGGAGCCCCCGGGACCCGCCGGCGAGGCCAGAGCGGTGAGTGCGCGCTGGGCGCGGAAGGGGACCGGGCGGCGGGGGTTTGCGCCCCGCGAGTCCCAGACGGGGCCCCACAACGCCAAGACCCCCCCAACCCCCCACACCCTCCGCCCAGGAGGGCCCCGCGCGCGGCTCCCAGGTGGGCCGGCCAGTAGGGACCTGCTCCCGGGCCTGGGCCTCTCCAGGGAGTGACTCCTCCGACTGGCAGCAGGGAGAGGGCGTGAGGCCCCAACCCCCAGAAGCCGCCCCTCCCCCGCGGGGGGCTTGAGCCCTGGCCCAGCCGAGCGGACAGACGGACAGACGGACAGACGCCCGCCAGGTCCCTCTGCCACTGCCCCGCTGCCCAGTTTGCGGTTCCCAGGCTCCCGCCGCCAACATGCAGCCTCTCTGTTCTGTTCTGTTCTTTTCTGTTCTTTTCTTTTCTTTTCTTTTTTATTGTTTTAAGCGAACCCAGACAGGAACCCCCTTCCCGGGAGGTGAGGGTGTTGACGTGGAGCTGAGGCGGTGCTGGGGGGGCTAGGACCCCTGAGGAGACCAGGCTGGTCTCCTGCGGGTCTTAGTGGGGCTCAGGGCACCTGGCTGGGCAGCTGGACTGCGACTGTGAGTCCCCCACAGGGCAAGTGGGGAGGGGGAGGCTGCTCACCCCCGCGGCGTCTCCCCTCCCTGCCGGCCCTGCACGCTGACCTTGGGTCCTGCGGGGTGTGCACGTGTGTGCGTGTGCGTGTGTGCATGCGTGTGCGTGCGCGTGTGTGCATATTCATGCGCGCGCGTGCACGCGTATTCGTGTGTGCATGTGTGTGCGTGCGTGTGCGTGTGTGTATGCGCACACATATGCACACGACTCCAGCCCTGGGCACTTTCCTGGGCCTGGGCATGTTGCCTGGGGTCTCAGGGGCAGCGAATGCTCCCCCACCTGACATCCCGGGAGGCGTTGGCACCGTGTCGTTGATGCCTCCCTCGCCCCTGAGTCCATGGGCCCCAAACTTGGCCTCAGAATATGAGTCCTTTACAGGGCATCCTGCCCGCCCCACACCCGGCAGCCTCATTTGGTAGGCACAGGCCAGCGTGGCTCAGTGGCTGCACGTCGACCTATGAACCAGGAGGTCAGGGTTCAATTCCCCATCAGGGCACAGGCCCGGGTGGCAGGCTCATCCCCAGTGTGGGCGTGCGGGGGGCAGCCGATTCATGACTCTCTCTCATCATTGATGTTTCTCTCTCCCTCTCCCTTCCTCTCTGGAATCAGTAAAAATATATTTAAAGAAATAAAACCACTACATTGTGGTTTCGATTAAAATAAACAAACACCTCCCCGGGCATTTTTCACCTGCAGCCAAGTGTGGGACCCGCTGCCTCAGGCCACAGTCAGGCGGGGATTCGATTCTGGTCTCTCTCGGGGCGGGGGCGGGGGGTGCGGGACGCCAGGTGGATCAAGGTGACGGCTGTCTGCAGGGACATTGACCCTGCAGGTCCCTCGGGGCTCCCTCGGCACCGCGGCTGGAGGGTTTCGGGGCACAGCTCCCGCGGCGCCTGGCACAGCGGGGCGCAGAGAAAAGGGCCGGGGAACAGCCTCCCTCGATTGTCTCGCTGACCCAGAATCCTCCGGAAAGAGCGCTTTCCGGGCGCGCTCTCTGCCGTCGGGCCAGCGCGGTGCCGCCTGACTGGTCTTGGCTGGCCCGGGGGGGACTTACCGTCTTTCCTGGCTAACCAGACTCGGGGCCGGAACCCGCTGTCCCGCATCCCAATCGGCTGGAGGGCGACCTGGGGCTGTTTCCGCGGCAGCGAGGGACCCGCCTGGATAGCCGCCCGAACCCCGAACCCGTTAGCTGGTCGCTCGTTCTCACACATCCCAGCGCAGGGTGCACTCTGAGTCCCGACGGGAGCTGAGGCCCAGGGGCGAGCCATGGCCCAGGCCACCCATCTGGGAGGTGGCCGAGCTGGGACAGGACCTGGGAGTCTGGCTCCGGGCCTCCACCCTGAGACCATACACTGTCCCATGCTCACCGGGGAGCTCAGTGAGGGGTTTTGTTCAGTAAGAAACAAAATGCACCCTCGCTGGTTTGCTCGGCGACTAGAGCGTCGGCCTGCAGGGTCCCGGGTTCGGTCCCGGGTTCGGTCCCGGTCAAGGGCACGTCCCTCGGTTGCAGGCTCCATCCCTGGCCCTGGTGGGGCGCGTGTGGGAGGCAACCAGTCCATGTGTCTCTCTCACATGGATGTTTCTCTCTCTCTCCCTCTCTCTCTCTCTCTCTCTCTCCCCCCTCCCTCCCACTTTCTCTAAAAACCAATGGGAAAATATCCTGGGGTGAGGACAAATAAATGAATAACAAGAAGGGTAGCCACTGGAAAACCCAGACACCAACTGCCGTGAACCTACGTGGTGGTGAGATGCTGCTTTTAATAAAAAGAGAGGAAGTGGTTGCCATGGGCAACCTCTCCTCAGCAGGGGGCCTGCGGCTGGCCCGCCCGCCTGCCCAGTTACTGAGGGGGCACCCGCCTCCCGTGAACTCCAGGGGTTCACCCCCTGCTCGCTGTGGCTCTCTGAGACGCTCTCCGGGTGCAGACGAGGGCACCTCTCGGGGGGCGGGAGAGAAACCCGACCCGCGTCCGGGAGCCCAGGTCTCGGATGCCCGGGCATGCAGCGGCCCGGCCTCCTCCCGCGGGCACACGGCTGGGCTGTAGCCTGCTTCCCGCAGGGCGGCTGCTTCATCCTGACACCCAGGCCCAGGCAACGTGGGCGCCTGTCCCCAAACCCTAGGAGCCGGCGTCCTCACCAGCTCATCACCGTTTCTTATGCAGGACACGCATGTTATATGCATGTATGTTTTGTGCATGTTCAATTCGCTCAGCTTCCATTCTCCAAGCAGCTCCCATCCCCCTCACTTTTGTTTAATGGGCTGGACCTCCCTCCCGGACGACACCCCATGGACACAGGCCGGGCTCCGCTGCTGCGAGATCGCACCCCACCCAAGACATACATGGCCTGGCCCTGCCAGCCTTGAGCGTGGGGTTGTTGCTCACTCTCTGGATAGTCATGTTCCTGGTGACTCCCCAACCCGTGGAGACCCGGAAATCAGTCCTCCATCCCGCCCGTACTGACTGCACCCACTGTATGCCACGCCCAGGGGGACATAGTGCCAGGTGGATGGATAAGTGCCCACCCTTAAGACAGAAAGAGGGGGGGTACTTTAGACAGGGGGGTCAGGGAAGTGATGTTCAACAGAAACCAGGAAAAACATCCCGGGGGTAGACTTGATGGTTATAGGGCTGAAGTGTGTGTCAATCCGAGAACTGCACGTGCAAAGATCCTGGGGCAGGAACAGACGACGGGTGTGTTCCAGGAGCAGCGAGGCGGCCGGCACAGGCCTGAGCAGGGACTTGTAGGCCAAGCTGAGGCCAGAAAGTAAAATTCCATTCAGTCTTTTACACGTGTACTTGCGACTGTTTTATTTTGTAAAAGGTATTATGAGTTCCCACACTCCCCAAATTAGAAACCCAAATCAGAGACTTGCCTGAGAGATGCCCGTGAGGACCGGGAGTGGGTAGGACCTGGCTGTCCTGCAGGGCACCCCGGCCAAGGCTGCCCGCCGGCCAGGAGGGCTTTGCCCGCCGCTGCATTCCTCCCACAAATATTTAAGCCGGGCGGGGACCGGGCATGTGGCTGGGAGCTAGACAGACTCGTCTGTGCCCCGCAGGCTCCCGGCTGGACCGGCACCTCCTCCCCGTCCTGCCCTGCCACGCGGTGGGGACTATGGGGGTGCATCGGGGGAACTAGCCCTGCCCCATCTCCCTGTCCCCCTGGCATGTGTGAGGATGCAGCCACCACTGGGGGCGGGGGAGGGGGGCAGAGGAAGGACTCGGCCCTGCAGGCCCTGCCTCCTCCATCTGCCGGGCTGTTCACAGATGGAGTGTGTATCTGAGTGGTGCACTTGAGGATGAAGGAGGAGGGACAGGTGGATGGATGGATGAACTGATGGACAGACGGATGGATGGATGGCAGGACAGATGGACAGACGGGTCAGCCCATGACCCTCTTACAGGCTCCCGGGTGTGTCCCTGACAGCGAGGGTGACTACGCCAGCTCAGGGGGCGGGCCCTGGACCCCTCCTGCTGCCACGCCCCCTCCATTGAGGGGCTCCTCGCTCCCTGGCTGGATGGCGGGTTCAGAGCTCCCTGGGCCCCATGCGGAGGCAGCCAGGGGCTCTGTGTGTCATCAGGTTGGGCACAGACATGGCTGTGCTGTTGCTACGTGTCCCAGGGGCCGGGCTGGGCCGCCACCGCGTGCCCGGAGCTCTCCCCCGGCGGCCATCTCTCCCCGCGCCCTGTGGGTCGTGCCCGCTAGAGCACCTGTGTGTATTTGCCCTTCCAGCGCGAGAATCTATCGTCGGGGAGGCACAGGGATCAGGGGGCCAGGCGGGCGGGGCCTGGGGCGCTTCTCCTGCAAATCCGCTCCCACTGCGCCCGCGGGGGAGACCCAGGAGCTGCCCCCACGCCCACCTGCTCCAGGCTACAAGGGGCTCGCCGGGCCCCTGGAAGGAGCTGAAAGCTGGGGGCCCTCGGGGGGGCGGGCACGGAGGGTGGTGCCTGAGAGGCTGCGGAGTCCCCTCAGCTCCCAGCTGGTCTGGGCCTGGGACCCATTGTGCTCCACCTGCCCCCAGGCCCCAGAGCCGCCAGGGAACCTGCACCCCCAGGACACTGGCCTGCACCTCAGGGCCCCGCCGGGCTCCCAGGCCTGTGTGAGGGCTCCCAGGTGCACAGCCTCATTTTACAGATGAGCAAACTGAGGCCCAGTGAGCAGGCGCCAAGGCCCTCCGGGGGCTCTTCCACGGGCAACAAGAATCCAGGCCTGCCGGCCGGCGTGGCTCAGAGGTTGAGCATCGACCTAGGAACCAGGAGGTCAGGGTTCGATTCCTGGTCAGGGCACAGGCCCGGGTTGTGGGCTCGATCCCCAGGGCGGGGTGTGCAGGAGGCAGCCGGTCCGTGACTCTCTCTCATCCCTGATGTTTCTCTCTCCCTCTCCCCTCCTCTCTGACATCAATAAAAAAACAAAAACAAAAAAACAAGAACCCAGGCCCGGCCCGGCCAGGCGCTCAGTGGGCGGGGGTGTCACCCCGCTATGCCTCCTGGGTACTTGCTTCCCGCCAGGGGCCCCTGGGGTGCGAGCGCCTGTGTGCCCCCACCCCCTGTGCCTGCCCCCTCCGTGCCCCCCTCCCCCCTACGGGTGGCTCCCATCAGAGTGTGGCCCAGCCATTGAGGAGCACCTGGTTCCGGGGCCCAAGCTGCCTCCCTGGCTGTGCCAGGTGCTCCCGGTGCCCACTCTCCGGCTGGCTGGGGGCCGCGGGCCACATGCCATCGGCTGTTACAATGGCCCCTCGGGGAGGAGGCAGCTCCATGTTCCCGGCCTGGGCCCCGCGGGCGGCCGGCCTCGGTGACTTCCGGAGCGTCTGGCCGCCAGGCCCGCTGGATGCCAGCCCGCGTCTGGGGCTCGCCCTCTCGGATCTCTGTGGCGTGCCCAGCTCTGGGCCCTTTGGAAAGCGGCGCTCAGGGCTGCGGCTGCCGTGCCAGGCCGTGAAGGGGCCTGTGTGCCCTGTTGGCAGCCGGCCTGGAGCCAGATCCGCCCGAATGTGGCTGCAGTCACGCTGACCGAAGGTCCGCTCAGGCCGCGTCGGGGTTCGGCCGTTTCTCTAGCCCGGGCAGAGGGTGGCACCGGGTTCTGCCTCCTGCTCCTGAGCTTGGGGTGATTGTCTTCAGGGGGGGCGGGGAGGGTTAGAACCAGCACAGACGGCCCCTCTCCCCTCCAGCGCATCCACGTATCCAGACGGGAGAAACGCCTCCAAAAACCTTAGTGCCCACGTTCCCGTCCCCTCTTAGCTCTTCTGTGGCCACACACCACCCCCTTGGACAAGGGCCCTGGGAGGCACCGGGCGTCATCCCGCCCACAGGGAGCAGCACACAGTAGGCACTCAGCACACAGTAGGTGCTCAGCAAACACCTGCACACGTCGAGGAGGCATCCCTTTGGAGAGCTCGTTGTTTCTATGAACATCAGGCCACGGGGCTGTCGCTTTGTTTTGTTTTCTGAATTCCGTCTCCGGAAACGTGGGCGCTTGCTGCGGGAAGAAGGCGCGGCGAGGTTCCAAGGTTTGGGGTGTGGATTGGATCTCTCTCCAGGGAGGACCCCAGACCTTCACGAACAGGAGGGCTGGTGGCGGAAGCCGGCTCTTCCAGCACGTACTCTGTGTGGGTGGTCTGGGCACCGCATGGTCCTCGCCGCGGCCTGGGCATTGGGCACCCTATCACCCTTCAGAGATGGGGGTGGGGGGCTGACAGGATGTGAAGGCCTGGGGGGCTGAGGCTGGTGACGTAGCCACCACTTTGAATGATGCATCAGAAGGAGGTCGGAGCTTGGAGGACCTCACACGACACCAGTTCTGTCAGCACTTGTCGCATCCCTGCGCCCCCAGAGGGCCTGGGACATGGGTTCCCGCGGCGCGGGCGGGTGCAAGCCGAGCTGATGGGGAACTGTTGGTGTCCGGCCCACGGGAGCCGGAGTGGAGGCGGGTCAGTGCGGGCCGGGGTCCCGGAGCCCGGGGAAGGCTGCCGACAGCCAGCTGGGTCTCAGGGGGAGACATCAGGTCAGATCGAGGGCTTTTGCTGGGCTGGCCCTGGGCCTGGTGTCAGTGCAGGTGACCAAGTGCCCGAGTTTCCCAGGACGGGGGGAGGGGCATGAAGGGAGCAGAAAAAGTGAGGGCCCGCTCAGTCACGTGGGGAGGGGGCCGGGCCTGTGGAAATGGTTTGGGGCCGACAGGCAACAGGCTGGGGCAGGCAGGTGTGGGCGGCCCTCGTGTGTGTGTGTGTGTGTGTGTGTGTGTGTGTGTGTGTGTGTGTACTTGTGCGCACGCGCGTGTGTAACCGTGCCTGCGACTCTCCCCGTGTGTGTACTTGTGTGTGTGCACACGCGCGTGTGTAACCGGACCTGTGACACTCCCCGCAGCCCCCGCCCCTCCCTCCGAACCCCCCGGTGCTGGAGATGAGGCCCCGGCTGCTGCCCGTGTTCTTCGGTGAGGGCATCGAGGTGAACCCAGAACCCGCCCACGAGATCCGGTGAGTGGGGCTGCCTGCGGCTGGGCGGGCACCGGGCTGATGCTGAGCTCCCGGAGGGGCTGGTCTGCTGGGCATGAGGCTCCCCACTGGCACCTGCGGGGGGGGGGGCCCCCCCAGCGCCCAGTGCTCCACGAAGCTGATCCAGCCCCTTGTCCCCAAGAGTCCAGCGTAGCAGCGAGTCCAGGTTCGCCCACTGTCCCAAACGTCCTTGTAGGGCCCCGAACAAAATCTGTATCTTCACTGATTTAAGGGAGAGGGAGGGAGAGAAACATCAATGAGGAGAGAGGACCGTGGATCGTCTGCCTCCTGCACGCCCCACCCTGGGCTGGAGCCCGCCACCCGGGCACGTGCTGGGACCCAGCTGGGGCCACGTGTCGCCTTTGGTCTCAGGTGCCCTCTGAGCTGGCACAGGCCCTCTGCCCTTGTGACCTTTAGGCCTTGACCTTTTGAAAGAGCCCTGGGGGGAAGGGGGGAGGCAGCGCTGCGCGCCCCCTGCCCGCCGGGGCCTCGCTCACGCGCCTCCCCCCACCCCCAGCTGCAACTCGGAGGTCAAGTACACCTCGGAGCAGCACTTCCGGGACAACGTGGTCTACGCGCACGTGCCCACCGTCACGGCCTACAGCGAGACCATCGTGGCCGCGCCCAACTGCACGTGGCGCAGCTACCGCAGCCAGCTGACCCTGGAGCCGCGGGCGCGCGCGCTGCGCTTCGGCTGCACCACCATCATCTTCCCCAAGCGCGCGCGCCGCTCCTTCCGCACCACCCTGCACTGCAGCCTGGGCCGCGCGCGCCGCCGCTTCACCGCCAGCGTGCAGCTGCAGCCGGGCGCGCCCCCCGACGCCCCCGCGCCCCCCGAGCCCCCCGCGCCCTCCGAGCGCTAGCGCCCCGCGGGAGCCCTGGGCGCCGAGGGCGCGGTGGGTGCACCCCGTCTCTGGGCCCCTGAGCGCGGGGCGGCGCCGGGATGGCGCGCACCAGGCGGTGGCCGCCCCAGGGCCGGGCCGGCCGAGGAGGAGCCTTGGCTGGGGGACCTGCTGCCGCGCCCCCGCCCCCCGCTGCCCGGGGCTGGTGGCCTGGCTCCTCGGCGGGCGTGACGGAAGAGGGGTGCTGCCCAGACACCCGCTGCTCCCAGGGGCGCGTTTCCAGATGTGCCGGCCGCTGCGCCCGAGGCCGAGGCCGCGGTGGCCCCTGGTGGACGTGGGGCCGGGAGGCCGGGCAGACCGGACGCTGAGGCGGGGCTGGTGTTGCTTCTAACGTGTCCGGCCTTTCCGTGCCCGGGGCCCGTGGTGGACGTGGGGCCGCACAGCCCTCCGGACGGAGGCGGCGAGCTCAGGATGCGGCCCCTACCCGCCGGCGGCAAGGCCTTCCGACCAGGACTCCCCGACATGGAGCCTGGCCCCGCGGGGGCATTGAGGCCTCGGGAGTGTCCGCTGCCACCTGCCTGAGGTCGGGCCCAGCTGTTGGCTTCCCGGGAGGCCGTGGGGGCCGGGCCGCCCGTGACCCGACGGTGGCTCTGCAGTGACTGTGCCGCGGGTCCCCCTCGCGCGTGTCCCGTCAGGAGAGGAGGCACCAGCCAGGACGCGGGGCTGGGGGCGCACAGGCCCAGGAGCCCCGAGGTGTCTGTGGGAGCACCCGGGGGTAGGGGCCGCGGCACCCCTCCCCTGAGCGCCCCCTGAAGGCAAGGGCCTCCCGCTGGCGAGCTGGGGCCTGGGCGCTCGAGTCCACAAGAGGGAAGAGGAGGATCTTTCTCAGTATGCGCACTCGGCCATGTTCTCTCCAGAGATGCTTCCGGTTAAAGAAATAACTTAAGAGTGGGGAATCTTAATAAAACGTGCAAATGCAAAGAGGCTCCCTCTTCCACCAGACCCTCAGACCCCGCAGGGGTGGGGCGGGGGAGATGGGCTTTCCTGGGCCCAGAGCTGTGTGCCCCCAGCCCCGCCCCGCGTGCCAGCCTCCGTGTGCGCACCAGCCCCACGCACAAGGGCCAGGAGCAAACGCAGAGGCCGGGCCCCACCGGGGCTCAGGTCTGGGGGTGATTCCCAGGAGCCGGGGGGACAGCAGCTGTGGGTCCGTGTCCTCCAGGAGGCAGGCAAGTGGGTGTCTGACAGGCGTCGGCAGGGACACACCCTTCCCCGAGGAGGGTCACAGCTGGGCCCTGGCAGGGGCGTGGGGCCTCCCGATCCCGGACCCTGGACCCTGGACCCTGGACCGTGGCCTGGCAGCGTGTGAAGGACAGTGATTGACAGGCCCCGTGGCCCAGGCACCTGCACAGCTCAGCATCCTTAGGGCTGTCCTTCCAGCCTCCCCTGCTGTGTCCCCACCACCTGGAGGGAGGTGTCAGCCCCCCACACGGGGGCAGGGCCTGTGGCTAGAAAGAGGCACGTGGCTTTATTTCTCAGCCACTGCAGAGGGGGCGCCGGTGAGAATTCAAGCCCCTTAAGCCTTGGTGCAGACAGACCCTCCCGGGGCGGGGCGAGGCGCCAACTCTCACACGGGTGCGGAAGGTGCGTGCTGGCTCGGGGCCCAGAGGCCTGCACCACCCGCCCCTGCCTGTCTCCGGGTTCACATTCGCCAGCCTCAGGGCAAACCCAGCCGTCTCCCCAGCAGCCCCCAAAACAGGTGCCTCACTCCCCACTCCCGGCCTGGACGGGCCCCATCTCCGGGAATGACAAGGACAGACGCAGGTAGGTACCGTCTGCAGCCAGCCTGGGGGGCTGTCCGCGCTCATCTTCCCGGTGACCCTGGGAGGGAGCGGGGGACCCTAACGAGGAGGCGGGACTGACCCGCCCCAGCCTGCAGGACCGCCTGTGCCCGGCCTGTGCTCGGGTCCTCACGGCCCCGTGGCTTTCTCAGGACAGAAGGGCCGGAGCCCAGAGCCCTCCCGCCAGCTGCCGCAGGTTAACTCCCCGATCAGCTTCCACCACCTGGAGATCTCCCTCCCGCCCTGTCCGTCCCTGGCAAACCCTGGGTCTTTGTTCCTTGCCCCCGTGCGTGCGCACACACACACACAAACACACACAGGTGCGTGGGCAGGGTCTCTGTGCCTCGGAGGGCCAGCGTGTCACTGTCCCCACTTTACAGATGGGAAGACTGTCTCCCAGGCGGTTTCTCCCTCACGATCCATCCGGCACCCTTGCATGTGTAAAGTGAAGGACAGCATTTCAGGGAAAACAGCCAATGGTCTTACTGGGTGGCCATCGGCTCGCTCCTTCCCAGAAACTCCCGGGCCCCCCACTGCCTGATGTCCAGCTGCCCCGGGCTCCCCGTGTCCCGGGCTAGGTCTCACCCCTGCCCCAGAGCCACCACCTCCAGGAAGCCACCCTGAGGACCCGCTGTCCCTGCCCTCCTGTGGGAGGCAGCTCGTGGGGCTGGTGGCCCGGACTCCCCGCAGACTCCTCTGTGGCACCCTCCTGGCCAGAGGGACGGGAAGGGGCCAGGCTCCAGGGGAGGGTGCCCTCCCGGCCCCATGGGCGCTGCCAGCTACCTGCACGAGCGGCACTGGGCTGCTGATGGACGCCGCTCTCCAGGCACCTGGGCCTGGGGTTGGCACAGGCCTGGGGAGGGTCCAAACCGGCCTCTTCACCGCCTTCCCAGCGGCCTCAGACCCGGGACCTGGGCCGACAACTGTCCTTCCCTCACCGACCACATGGCGTTTCCCGAGGACTGGTCCTCCCGGCACCATCACGGGGGAAGGGGGCGGGGGAGGGGGGTCAGGGTCAGAAGGAGAAGATGGGAGGGATGAGTTCTAGAGGCTCGGGCCCCAGCTGGGCTCTGAAGCAGGTGCAGGAGTTTGCCAGGGAGACGGGGATGGGAGGGGGGCATCTGGGCGTCCGATTTACAGGCGGAGATGGGGATGGGAGGGGGAGGGGGAGGGGGGCATCTGGGCGTCCGATTTACAGGCGGAGACGGGGTGGGGCGGGATGAGCCCTTCGGGGTTGAGGACTGGCTGTGGCGGCTGGAAGGCAGGGGGTCCTGTGAGGGCGCCAGGAGGCGTGAGCGCTCCGTACATCCTGCAGACACCCCCAGGTCGGGTCTGGGCCATTGGCCCTCACCGGGCTGCCCATGCTGAGGCCAGGAGATGGAGGGGACGGGGCGGCAGAGATGACACCCCCCCCCGCCCCCCACATATCACGTCACTCTGGTCTGACCACAGCCGAGGGGGTGCCACGGGATCCTGGGTGGCACCAGCAGGGGTGGCCAGTGCCACCTGACCCCCCCCCCCCCCCCCCCCCGCCCCGGGCTCCTGGTGGGGGCACTTGAGCCCAGTGGAGGGAATCCAGGACAGGCCCTTCGCTGGCCCGACACTGCCACCTGCCTGTAGGCGCCAGTACTGCAGCGGGAGCTGGGCTGAGGCCTGTTGGTGCAGATGAGGGAGCTGGGCTCAGGGCACCCAGAGGGTCCCCAAGGTCACACGAATGTCACCCGAGGCCCGGAAGCCAGGCCTGTGTGGCTCCAAAGCCCTCTGCTCATTCGGCCTCATGGCCCAGGCTCACAGGGGACTAAGGGCCGTGGGGCCTGAGGATGCAGGCTGCTCCCGCCCCCACCACCCCCTGGGGCCTCGCAGGTCCACACCCCGGGAAGCTCGAGGCAGCAGGGGGGCCCCCTGGTTCTTCGCTGCCCCCCAAATCCTGTGGGAAGGGCTGAACGTGAGGCTGAAGCCTGAGGTCTGGTGAGGGCGGAGCCGCGGGGTCCCTGGGAGCCGCCCCTCTGGGCATCGAGGGCGCCTGTCCCTGGGTGACCTGTCCCTGGGTGGCCGCGGCCAGTGGCTCTGGGCTGGGCAGCCACAAGGCGGAGGGACCCGGACAGGGACAGGCTGGGTCCCAGGACCACAGGGCCCCGGCGTAGCCTGACTCGAGCGAAAGGAGAATTCCCGCTTTGCAGACTGCCTGTGGGGTTCACCCTCTCGTCCGGGCCTCCCGCACCCGTCAGAGCCCCCGAAGGCCCCCGGGTCCTGGGGAGCAGGCCTGCCCCAGCAGCAGCGCCTGCGGGACGGCCTGAGGTGTCGTCTCTGGGGCAACGTCTCCATCCAATGGCTGGGGCCTGGCCCCTCTGAGGACAGAGCCAAAGTGGGACACAGCCTGGGTCCTCGCCCCTGACCTCGGCTCTGACCCCAGGGTGGAGGTCCTCTGACCTCTGTCGGGAGGAGGGGTGGCTATCAGGGGTCATGCTCAGGTTAGCGACACCCTGGGGATTGTGGGGCGACACCCTGGGGATTGTGGGGCGGCTGAGAGGTCACTGTGGGGGAGGCAGCTGGGCCTTTGCAGGTGCGTATCTAACCCACGGGGAGGGTGTCCCCAGGAGGGCGGGTCACTCAGGACGCGGGTTGGCCAGCACCACCCGGCCCACCTGGGTCCCAGGAGGGGGGCACTGAGCCCTGTGTAGAGGGGGCCTGAGGGCTGGGCCAGACGGGGGACAGCACCCCGGGCAAGGGCGGCCTTCCTCCCGCTGGGTCCACAGGCAGCGGGGCCCTGAGGCCCCACAGCTCACACCGCGCCTCCCCCCAGGACGCCTCCTAGGAGCCCAGCACCTGGGCCGTGGTGCGTGGGCACAGGGTGGGCACAGGTGGGCAGCGAGGTCTCCCAACTGCCCTTCCAGAACCAGGCACCCGGCCTGGCAGCCACTGAAATGGTCACAAGTGACCGGGGCAGCCGGGCGCGGGGCTGTGGGTGAGGGAGGCAGGTGGGCGGCAGGAAGTGCAGGAGGCACACGGGAGGGGTAGGAGGGCGGGGTCCCGAGGCCCTGGCGCCCTGGCCCCTCTGAGGGGAGAGGGCTGAGGCTCGCTGGGCTCCTCAGGGACAAGGCCGGCCCGACTGTGGCTCCCGAGCCCTGTTACCCAGCAGCCAAGGAGCAGACGGGCAGCTGCTTCCGGACCCAGCGGGCGAGCTGTTCCCTCTTCCGGCTGGTAGTCCAGACAGTGTGTCCACGCGTCACCGGGATGCCTGCCCCCGTGTGACGCCCGTGGGTGAGCCCTCAGTGCCCTCAGGGGGTCATTCTAACCCATCCGCATGGGCCCCGGCTGCTGAGTTAGGAGGACATTCCTTGCCCCCCCCCACGGGGTTCCCTCCCCTGGACCTCCACCCTCCCACCCCCCCACCCCCTCCCTGGCGCCCAGCCTGAGATAAAGCAGCAGCAGCCGTCACTCGAGTATAATTCGCTTTTTAATGAGAACAATGTGTGTAAATGACAGAACGCCACCGCCGTGCGCAGATGGCGGCCGCGAATACCCATCGAACGCATTCTGCCCACGGAAGGGAGGGAGGGCGGGCGGGCGCGGGGGTTGAGCCAATGGCCCACCCCTCAGCCCGTGGACACGACGCCAGGGCCGCCGACGGGGCCTGCGCGCGCCGCTTGAACGGTAAGCGGGTTGAAAGCGCAGCAGCAATAATACTGGGTGAGTCCTTCCTTGCGTAAAACATCTGAATTAATTCATTGAAGGTATCAAAAATATACCCTGTAAACCAACACATCATTTACACCTGCCTCTCCCACCGCCCGGCCACAGTGTGCGCACAGAGCGGTCCAGGTCCCCGGGACGCACGCGCCCCAGGCCGCACCCGGCCCTTCCGCCCACCCGTCCGGCCTGCCTCGGTTTCCAGCAGTTCTCATGGGCCTGGGCGGCCCGCGGGGACCGGGACGAGCGCGCTGCGGGCTGGACAGGGCCCGTGTCCATCTGTCCAGAGTGCGAAGCGGGGTGCGGATGGAGGGCGGGCGCGGGGGCTGCTAGCTCAGTTTACACTTTGGTTCCAAATGCGTTGAGGGGGGGAGGCAGTGGCGTGGGAGGTGCGTGGTCATCCGGCTTTGGGTCCCTGGCCGTCCCAGCTTCTGTGTGTGGCCGCCGCCCGGTCCTCCGCCCGGCCCCGCCCCCCCACCCGAGCACCAGGTAAACAACCCCTGAGAAAGTCACTGCACAGGGCCAGCCGGGCGGGAGTCCCAGTTAAGGCTTTAGACGGGCAAGGACGCCGGCTCGGATGGGCGGACGATGGACAGGAGGACGCACAGGCAGACGTGGGGGCTCCTTCCTCGTGGGGGAGTCGGCCGCCGCCCGCCCTCACCTGGCCGCTCGGGATGCTCGCGGGCCCGGCGCCGTCCCAGCCCCTGCGTCGGTCACTCGCTGTCGGAGAGCGTCTCGTACTGCGAGCAGAGCAGCGGCTTGGGCTCCTCGTCCCAGGCGTGATGGGGGCCGGCCAGGGGCCCGCCCGTGGGGAGGCCGGGCGGGGGTGGGGAGGCCATGACACCCGCCTGCAGCCGCATGATCAGCGGGTTGTAGGGGAACGGAGTGGAACCTGCCGGGGAGACGGGGAGACGCCGGGAGGTGCCGGTGAGCCAGGCAGCCCCCCGCAGGCCTGCCCCCGGCAGACTCCGGCCGTGGCCTCCTGGGCCGGCAGCTGTCCCAGCCCCTTCGAACTCCTGGGAGGTTTCTCAAGCGGGCTGGACCCACAGGCCCCCACCCCAGGGCCACTCTGCAGCCACAGCCTGTGGTCCTGTCGATGCTGCTCTTCCCCAACACCTGCGGCGCCGCCTGCGCAACCACCCGCCAAGCCCGTGGGTGGAGCCCGCCGCCTCCCTCTCCCGGCTTCGGCTTCTGACCACTCACACCCTCTCCCTCCCCCCGAGCCTTTCTCAGGAGCTTCCTGCCACCTGAGCCGTCCCTAGAACAGGCCCTACCACGTGCTCACGCACAGTAGGTGCACAGGCAGCTGGCGGGGCCTAGGGGTTGCAGCCGCCCCACCCTCACCCCCGTGCCCACCTGCAGATGAGGGCCGGTCCTCCCACACGCGGCTGGTCAGCGGCGTCCGGCGGCTGCAGTCCCCCTCCGAGTGCACCGAGGAGACGGAGGGGGGCCGGTCCCCGGGGGCCAGGCCTGGGGCCGGGGACTTGGCTTTCCGGCTGCTGGGTCTGCCTGAGACCTTGGCTTTCCCACCGCCGCCTGCAGGAGACACAAGGGAGGGGCCGTGTCAGACGCCAAGCAGCACTCACCACGGGGAACGGGGCACGGGGCGGGGGGTGGAGGGTGAGGGCCCCCCAGGGAGGAGCTGGGTCTGGAGGTGAGTTTCTACCAGAGAGTGTGGGCTGAGGGTCTGCACAGCCCCTCAGGCTGCCCTGCAGCCTAGCTACCCGCCCGGCAGCCTTGGGCTTGACCCAGGCTGCTGCCCGGGCTGTGCCGATCCTCACGGTCAGCAGGCCTGTGGGGAGCAGCTCGACCCCGGGGCCAGGCCTGGGCCTCCGTGAAGCCCAGAGACTGTGAGGCCGCAGGGTCCGGGTCAGGCCTGGCCCTTGTTCTGACACAGCATGGCCGGCCCATGGACACTGGCCTCCTCCCATCAGCCCGAGGGGCTGGCGGTGGACATACATGGTGACCCCAGCAGGCGCTGAGCCCGGGGGTCCCCCTGACCTAGAGTGGGCGGGTCCTCGCTCCAGCCTGACCTCCCGCAACGGGCCAGACGGGGACGCGGGCGGCCCTGTGTCCCGGGGGAAGGCGGGCGGGGCGCGGGCGGCGATGTGAGTGTTTTTAGAAAAGCGGCAGCTCCTGTGGGCCTGGGGGGCGAGGGGGCCATGGGGCCACGTGCCCACACGGGGGGGGGTGCCCGCCCGCCCAGCTCGGGGATTAGCCACGTCCAGAACCACGTCAGACACGCACAAAAGTAGTCAGAAGCTCTGAAGCTGGGGGGGGGGGGGGTTGGTGAGCGGAACCGGAGGCAGAGGATTAAGGACACGGGGTTGGGGGGCGGGGGGACAGACGGGGCGGGCCGAGCGAGAGGCCTGCAGACCTGGCGAGGTGAGTGCGTGTTCGCTCCGTCCGTCGGCAGCGGTTATGGGCATAGCAGCGGGCAGGCCGGCACTGGCATTCAGAGCGTTAAAAGCATTGGCGCCCAGCGGGGGCTCCTCCCACTGGTCATATTTACCCATGAGCGCCTTTCTAATAATGGCCTCCAGCCCCAGGTTGGTGCTGGCCTGCTCGGGCAGCGCCTGGCTTCGGCAGGTCATGAGGCCTGGGAGAGAGACACACACACGGGCCAGGGACATGGAGGGGCAGCGGGAGGGAGGGAGGAGGGAGGAGAGAGAGTACACAGTGAGCACATTTCGGCAAAGCAACACGATTCCTCACCCCCTGCCCCCTGGTTCCCCTGCCGCTGCGTCGGGGGGGGGGGCCCTGGGAGCGTGTAGGCATCCCCGGGGGGAGGGGGTTTTGGGGGGGCTTAGGTGACGCCCCAGCCTGCTTTCTATCCTGCCCCCTGGGAAATCAGAGGCACCTTCTGCCCCCCCTCCACCCCTAGTCCCAGCTGGGGCGGCTTCCTGATTTAAATTCCCAGTGGCCTGCAGAGGAGGGGGGCCGGAGGGCCGCCCCGTTTGGGGAAGGGGCCGCTGGGAAATTAAGTCAAGCCGGAGCGAGGGACTAGGCACAGGGCAGGGCGGCAGGAGGCTGGGGGAGACTCGGGGAAGATGGTGACCGGGCGGCTGGTTCCCCCCGCCCCCCCATGCCTCTGCCCCTGAGACCAGGACCCTCAGCCCCGCCTGCCCCCCCACAAGCTGGGCCTAACCCCGCCCCCACCGGGAGCCACAGGAGAGAGAGGTGCAGAGACGGACGGTGAGGGGTCGTAGCCATGCAGTTACGGTGCGTGCGGGGGACAGGGCAGAGCTGGAGACAAGGGCACGGCCGCCCCGGCCGCCCACCCCGCGGGAAAGGGCCGAGTGGACGCGCTGCTCCCCACGGAGCCGCCCAGAAGCCCGCTGGCCACCGAGCCTCCTCCCTGCGCCCGGTGTCCTGACCCTGTGTTTTTCCGGGGTCCGTCCTGGGCACTTGTGCCCACCCTGGGGAGTGGGTCTCTCCAGAACTTTCTCGAAGCCAGACTTTGCCGGCAAAGCCGCGAGCCGCCGGGCAGCGTCTCGGAGAATTTTAACCCTTCGCTCTGAGCGGACGTGAGGATGCCCAGTGACCCCCACGCGGTCCGAGAGCGAGAGACCCGTGGCCTCCGTGCCCACGTGGCAGCCTCCACATCCCGTTTCTATGGCAACCGGTGGGTAACTACGGTTTTTTTTTTCTTTTCACCGCCAGGGGGTGCCCTCTCCCACCTCCCACCTGTGTCTTGGCCCGGTCAGCACTTTACACACACACCAAACTGTGTCCCCCAGAAAACGCCACACCCCCAGCAGGGGCGAGCGCCCCGCACGCTGAGCAAACCCCGGGAACGCGGAAACCTCGACGCAGAGCACGCAGGCCGCGACGGCCTCTGGCCGGGTTCGGGCTCCGTGGCCACAGGTGTCCCTGGGCCTCGTCCGAAGGTCTCGGTCCCTGAGCTGACCCTGCGGGAGGCGGCCCGTCTCCGGTTACAGCGGCGGAAGCCTGGCACCCTGGGCACGAACGTCCGCAGACGCGCGCACCCGTGGCCCAGCGGCCTGTCAGGTTCGGAACGTTCCAGAAACACTCGTTTCTAACCCCCTTGTTGTTCTGGACGGACTGTCTCCTCCCCGGGGTCCCTGGGGAGAGCTGGGACCCAGCAGGGACCCGCCAGGGGAGCCAGCAGCTGGCCGGTCGCACAACCCAGCGGCCCTCTGCTCACCAGCCTGGGACGCGGGCCCCCAGGCACGGCAGCACGTGCCCCTACTCCCCCAGCTCAGGGTCCCCCGGCTCAGGGTCCCCCGGCTCAGGGTCCCAGGCAGGGCCAGAGCTCAGAGTCCTGCAAACACACCACCTCCGCACACGGGGCCCCGTCCACGGAGGGTGACAGCCCCCCAGCGGCTCAGGGCTCAGACCCCTCACACCGGACTCAGCCCCACCCAGTCCTTCCCTGAACAAACACAGTGTGGCCGCTGCCGGAGGACGGGGTCCAACCCAGGGGGCCCCCGAGCCCACAGAGGGCTTCAGTTTTAGCTGAAAAATGGCCGGGAGGCTCCGTGGTTGAGCGTCAACCTATGAACCAAGAGGTCGAAGTTCTATTCCCGGTCAGGGCACAGGCCGGGGTTGTGGGCTCCGTCCCCAGTGGGGGGCGTGCAGGAGGCAGCCGATGGGTGTTTCTCTCCGATGTTTCCGTCACTCTCCCTTCCTCTCTCTCCAAAAACCAGTAAAAAAAACCTTTTAAACGTGTGCGAACTTCAGCCCCGTCCGTGTGACATACCCACGTGGCTGCTTCGACTTCCCGCTCGAATGTTCAAGCAAAGCGGATGCTCTCACGATAAGAAGTGCCCGCATGGGCCCCGAGGGAAGCCTGTGCACCCCGAGTGCGAGCCCAGGCCCTTCCACACAGTCACATTCCCTCTGGGATGTCCAGGTGAGCCGGGCAGGTTCCCAGATGGCTGTCCGCACACCTTACCCCGTCTAAACGCACCCGGGGCCGCCTCGCCAGCCTCGCTGGCCCCCCAGGGCTGGGATAGACAGAGGAGGGGACACCTTGGAGCTACAAGGACTCCGGTGGGGGCGGTGCCCCCGGGACTCCAAGGCCAGGTCCCCCAGTCTCCTTGCAGCCTGGCCTCCCGGGCGCAGCTGAGCGGGGGAAGGGGGGAGGGGCTGGCGCCCACGGGCCGGGCGGGCGGTTACCTGCGCCGGTGATGGCGGGCATGTTGAAGATCTCCGTCCCAGGCTGGCCGATATCTGGAAGGGTGAGAAGAGGTGAGACCCACAGCCGGTGGCCCGCGCCCTCACCCCCACTTGCCACCTGTGGGTCTAGGCCAGGTGCCACCCGGGCACTGGCTCAGTGCAGACGGGCTCCTGCCGGGGCAGGTCCTGAGGTTGCGTTTCCAACCAGCTCGCCAGGCCGCTGACCTGCTGACCTGCACCCCCACCCGCAAGGCCCCGAGGCACCGGCTGGGCCAGGGACTGTCTGCACGTTTCCAGGCCGTTCCCGGAAAGAGGAGCATGGACACAGGAACCAAGCGGCCGCCGGTTCGACTCCCAGTCAGGGCACAGGCCCGGGCTGCGGGCTCGATCCCCAGGGGGGGCGTGTAGGAGGCAGCCGATCGATGATTGTTTCTCTCTCATTGATGTTTCTCTCTCTCTCTCCCTCTCCCTTCCTGTCTCTCTAAAAAAAAAAAAAAAAAAAAAAATCAATAAAAACATGAAAAAACACACAGAGAGGAGGATCGGGCTCCCCCAACGCCCCCGGCCCTTGATGCCTCCTGAGACCCGGGACATGGCCGATTCCGGCCGTTCGCTGTCCTGAGAGCGGCTGCGGCCCCGCCCTGTGCTGGGGGAGGCGGAGCTTGGCTGGGGTTCAGGGCACTCACCACGTAAACGGGGGACCACCCATGGTACGAGCACTGTGATCGGAGGACACGTGACCCCAACGCCAGGGGCCCGCACGGGGCTGAGCACAGGCCCTTCACACACCTATTCCCTGGGCGCCCCCGGGGGCGGGCACTGCTGCCAAGTGCCTACAGCACAGAGACCAGCCTGGACCGGGCGAAGGGCCGGGCAGGGTGGTCAGTGGTCCCTTCCCCTCCCCTCCCCCCCGTGGGTCTCCCGGCCGCTCAGCGCCGGGCCCTTACTGTATTCGGGCTCGTTCCGGTTGTGGGTGCCGAGCTTCTTGTTGATCTCCTGCTTCTTGGACTTGACCATGGCGGAGGTGCTCTCGGTCAGCTTGCTGAAGAAGGCGGGCGGCTGCCCGGTGTTGCCTGGAGACTTGGAGCCCATCCTGCCGGAGGCCGGACCCGGTCAGCTCCCCGTCGTGGGCGTGCTCGTCTCCCCCGACGGGGCGCTCACCCCCCCGCCCCCCCCCCGCCCGAGATCCACCCCAGCCCCTCCCTCCGCAGCCCGTCCCTCCCTCAGGCCACGTCCCCTGCACCGGGCGGCCAGAGCTGCGAGGCCAGCCTGCGGCCTGGGGAGCAGCCGCCGAGGCCCCAGGCCGGGACGTCGGCTGAGCAGGTGGGAGGAAGCCTTGGTGAGGCCCGAGGCCCCGGGCGGCGAGGGGCTGTCCTGAGCCTCCACGGTGGGGGTGGGGTGGGGGTGGGGCCGGCATTAGGTACCTGGACTCCGCCTGCTCCCCATCGCGGTACAGCTGGGGGTACAGGGCGCTCCGGGGGTGCCCGGGCTCCACCAGGCCCTCCGGCGGGGACACGGGCTCGATGCCGTCCTCACTGCCGCCCAGGGCCGCCGTCTTGCTCGGCTCCGGCGACCTGCGTGGAGAAGGGTCCCCGTGGTGGTCAGAGCTCAGGCGCCCCCTCCTGAGGGGCCCCCTCTCCCCGCCCCCAGCAGGCGGCTCCTCTGAACCAGGGCTCGCCCGCCCTCCTGGGAAGAGCCAGACGGTGAGTGTTTTAGGTGCCGTGGCCACCTGTGGTCTCTGCTGCGTGTTTTTTTCTTTCTTTCTTTTTTTTTTTTTACAAACATTAACCCAGCCCGGCCAGCAGGGCTCAGTGGAGAGTGCTTTGACCTATGAACCAGGGGGTCACGCTTGGACTCCTGGTCAGGGCACAGGCCCGGGTTGCGGGCTCGATCCCCAGGAGGGGGCGTGCAGGAGGCAGCCGATCCGTGATTCTCTCTCTCTCTCATCGTGGATGTTTCTCCCCCTCTCCCTTCCTCTCTGAAATCCATTAAAAAAAAAAATTGAAAAAGAAAAACGTAGCACCGCCCTCAGCTTGTGGGCTGTGAACGGGCTGTGGCTGGACAGGGCTCAGGACGAGTCCGCAGGCCCCTCCTGCACCCGTGCCAGGTGCCCCACTGCCCCCGACACCCCGGGGCTCCCACCTGCGTCTCACTCAGCCGGTGCCCCCCGACCCAGAATGGCTCCACCCTGGAGCTGGGGACCGTCCCTCTCCTCGGCACCCCAGGTGCCCAGGGGGACCTGGGGTGAGTGTGCCAGCCGGTGGGGTGCTGCTCAGGGACACGGCTCTGGTTCGAATCCCAGCTCTGCCACTTACAGGCCGCGTCCCCGTGGGCAAGTGAGTTCCCGCCTCACGCCTTAGTGTCTTCATCTGTGAAATGGGACTGTGCTGCCTACACCTCCCGGGGCCGCGGGGAGTCCTGGGGAACCCAGGTCAGGTGTTTACTCGGTGCCTGGAGCCCACGGACACGCCATTATCTGTCAGCCGTGACCTTGGACCAAGGCTCCCGTCTCCTGGGCCTCAGCTTCTCATCTGTACCCTGGCATCGGGGGGCAGACGGCTGACGGGGGCTCCCGCAGGCTGACCGGCCGGGGGCAGCGCACCCGCCCGGCCCCAGCACTCACCTCTTGCCCCCTTCGCTGTGCGGGGAGCCGCGGGCGGGGGCGCCGTGGTCCGGGGGCGGGAGGTAGAGGTCGCTGGGCGGGCGGCGGAGGTCCAGGACGGGGCAGGTGGCGCCGGGGAAGGAGTAGAGGGGCGCGGGGAGGGGCGTGCCGAGCTGCTGCGGGTGGTGCCGCGTGTAGTCCTGTGTGATGACCTCCTGCAGGCCGGGTGGGAGGAGGCATGGGGTCAGGGGTCAGGCGGCAGCGTTCACGTGCCAGAACCTTCCGGGGGCGGGGGCTAGACTGGGCTCTGAGAGCGGAGCCCGGCTCAGTCCTGGGCTCCCTGCCCACGGCGGCCGCGATGCCCCCCGTACCTGGGGGCGTGGAACCAGGGCTCAGGCCGAGGCCCCGTCAGCTGGACGAGGGGCAGCTGCAGAATCTGACTTGGAGACTCAGGGGTTCCCAGGCCGCCCCGCCAGGACTCCGTTTACCCATCAGACAAGAGGCTCCCCCCCTGCCTACCCCCCGCCCTGGGCCCTGGGCCCTGGGCCCTGGGCCCACCCCCGATGCAGAGGTGAGGAGGAAGGGTAGTTACACTGATGTGCTGGGCCAGGGTGACCACCCGCTGGTGACCTTTGACCCCCGGCGCGGTCTGGAGCAGCGGGCTGGAGGCGGGCTGGCTCTCGGACAGTGGCCGCAGGTGGGGGAGGTGCGTGGCCTCACCGCCCAGCTTCCCAGAGCCTGTGGGCAGAGCAGGGCGGGTCAGGGCCGTCCCCCAACCTCTGGGCGCCTCGGTCTTCCGGTCTGCGGGATGGGGCCGGTGGGGGGGGCCCACCTGGCTGCTTGTGCCGCAGGTCCCCCTCCAGGTGGCTCTTGTCCAGCTCCTCAAGGTGCTTGGGGAGCCCCTTGTCGTGGGCCAGGCTGGGGGAGCTCACGGGGCTGACGGGCTCCACCCCGTCGGGGCTGTAGCTGCCGCCGTGGTAACCTGCAGCAGGCGAGCCTGGGTCAGGCCGGCGGATGCTGGGAGCGGGCTGCCCCCGGCCTCCCGCCTGCCCCGCGGGCTGGTCCCCGGCCTCCCCTGCCTGCCCCGCGGGCTCGTCCCCAGGCCGGAGCCGGGCATCTGGGCGGATGGAGAGGGGGCGACCGGAGCAGGGGCTGTTGGCTGGCCAGGGTTGGGGTGCACTGAGGGAGGAGGGAGAGGGGACAGCAGAGAGGGAGAGAGATGGAGGAGAGGAGAGACTGGGGCACCCTGGCAGGCAGGGTGAGAGAGTGGTGGGATAGAGAGAGAGAGAGAGAAACTCAGAGAGAGATCGGGGGCATGAGCTGGGGGAGAGAAAGACGGGGGGGGGGGAGGCTGTGTCTCTGGGAACGGGGGTGTGGATAGGCCGTGATGGGCTGGAGGAAGTGAGGTCTGGGGGGAGTGGGGGCAGGGAGTGACAATTAATCTGAGGGTCCCCCGCAGCCCCCAGTCCAGTAAAGAGGAGCCCGAGCCGGGGCCAGAGGTGGGAGGACGCCCCGGTCCCGGAGCGGGGAGACAGTGGGGGGGAAAGTGGGGGGAGGGGCGGACACCCGGGGCCAGGGCATCCCACGGCTCCCGGACAACCTGCGGGAGGCAGGGGTCAGGTCCCCAGCTCCTCCTGGAAAGTGGAGCGTGCCCTCCCCTTCCCGGCGTCCTCGGCGGGCGTCCTCCACACCGAATCCTCCATCCACACACGGCAGCAGGCTGCGCCCGCGCCCCCGGGCCCACTCCCTGCTCCCCGGGCGGGCGAAGGAGGCGCAAGAGTGGGGCGATGGGAGGCGCGGCGGGAAGTCAAAACCACAGATCCATTCATTTAAGGAAAAGAAGCGAAAATCCAAAAAAAAAAAAAAATCATGATAAAACGATGTGCAAAGGAGGGGGCGCCCCCCCCACACCGGAGGGGGCGGGCGGCAGGCAGCCGGCGGGGCGTCAGCGCGTGCAATCGACGGAGACGACGTGGAAAAAAGAACCAAAGACCAAAATCAAAGAAAAAATGGGGGGGCGGGGGCGGGGCGGAAAATAAAAGCAGAGATCTGGAAGTATCTTTAGGCCACGGAGACGGGGGGGCGGGCGCGGCGGGCCCGGGGGCTTACCGTCGCGAGGGGAGTCGGCGGCCAGCGAACCTCCTTCTCGCGGCCCTTTATCGTGAGCAATTTGACGCATGATTATCGCGTCTATGAAGGTGGCCGCTGTCAGGGTGGTCTTACCCAGTGCTCGGAGCTCCAGTTCCTGGATGGAAAAGGGTTTACTTTGAGTCTTTTCCCGGTGCAGGTCCGCGGCCGGCGGGTCCGGGCTGGCGCGGTGGGCGGCGAGGCTCTTCGCTGGGGTGCGGGCGATGGCCGCGTGGCCGGCGGGGGCCAGGGCCCGGGGCTCGGCGCCCTTGCCCGGGGAGGAGGCGGGCTCCAGCCCGGCACGGGCCTGGGGCTTGGCGAGGAAGGCGTGGCCCGCGTCCCCGCGGGACCTCTCAGGCCGGCTGACCCTCGGGGCCTCTTTGGGCAGCAGGACGGGGTCCAGGAGGGTGGGGTAGACCCCGTCCAGGGTGCTGCCCAGCGGGCAGTGGGCGGCGGGTGGGAATGTGGCGGCTGGGCGGACGGGCGAGGAGGTGGAGGTGGACCTGGGGGAGGAGAGGGGGGTCAGCAGGCGGCGGGAGCCACGGCTGGGGCCTGCGTCACACCCTCGCTCTGACACCTGGGGGCGGGGGGCCCCCATTCCCTACTGCTCCCTGGATAAACCCACCCTCCTGATGCTGGCCTGCGGAGCGTGACATCACCCACTCCTTCATTCATTCATTCATTCCTTCCGTCATCCTTTCACAACTGTGAACGGAGCCCCCACTATGCGTCAGGGACACAGCGCTGCGTGAAACAGACAAAAGCTCCTTGCGCTCTGGTTAAGAAGGGACTGTAGACGTGTGAACCTACAACCGGACCCTATCGGTGGGCGGTGGCTGGAGGCTACGCGTCGGCGACACGAGAGAGGACGCCGGGAAGTGCTGGGGCGAGGCCGAGGTTTCTGGGAAACGAGCTGTCCTAACGAGTCGCGGGGAGGACGGGATGAGGGCGGCCAGTGTGTGGGGGGAGGGGGGCGGCAGGAACGGGAACGATTTTGGAAGACGCGGCTCCATCTAGACTGGCCCCTGGGCAGGAGCAGGGGGTGCCGGGAAGCCCCTTCCCCAATCCTTGGGGTATTTGTCACCAGAGGGGACCTGGGCCCCTTGTGAGAGTGAGCGGGTTCCGGGGCCTCCCCCTCCTCAGGGAACAGCTGGGTGTTGTCCAGGCAGGAGGGGCACCGTCTCCTGTTTGAGGGCCTTGCTTGGTTGTTGGGGGGCCTGGGGATCTGTCCACAGACCCCCCTGAACCCGACACTAGCCCACCTCCTCATCCATCCACCCGGCACGTCCTCACCTGGGTACCCGCCTCATCATCTACCATCCGCCTGGCATCCTGCTCCCGTCGCCCACACTGACCTGCCTGCCATCTCTCCATCAACCCCTCCATCCATCCCTCCATCCATCCATCCATCGACCCATCCATCCACCAAGACCCATCCATTCCTCCATCCATCCATCCACCCGTCTGTCCATCCATCCATCCCAGTCACCATCTCGTCACCTACTCACCCACCCACCCATCCTCTCAGCTCCTCACCCCTCTCTCCACCCACCCACCGTCTAGGCACCCTCCCACCATCCACCTGCCTCCCCACCATCAGCACCCATCTGTCTCCAACCCACAGGGCCACCCACATCACTATCCCTCAGCCTCCCTCCTGCCCGCCCGCCCGCGGCCCCGCCCGGTGCCAACCTGGCCCACCTCAGGACCGTGGGCGTGCCGGGCTCCACGGAGGTGACCACGCCCTTCATGCTCGTGTTGTGCAGCACGCTGGGCCTCTGCTGGACGGTGTCCTGGGTCCGGGGCGAGATGGGCGAGTGCTGGTGGGGGTGGGAGGCGGGGCGGCTGCTGCTGCTGCCCCCACCCCCGCTGCTGCTGCCACCGCTCTGCTCGGTACCTGGGGGGACAGGCTGCGGGTCAGAGGCCGGCCTCGGCGGCCGGCGGGCAGGGCCGGGGCGGGTCCCTGGGCCTACCGGGCCTCCAGATGGGCGCGTGCTCCACCGTGGCACTGGACGTGAGGATGGACTTCTCGCGCTCCCGGTCCCGCTCCCGATCGCGGTCCCGCTCGGACGAGGACGTGGTGGGTTTTGTCAGGTGGGTGGGGCCTCCTGGAAACCAAAGGGCCTGTGGCTCAGCCCCGGGTGGAACAGAGCCGGCGGGTGGAACAGAGCCGGCGAGGCGTTGGCCTGGGGGCGCCCAGCCAGCCGCTGGCCTCCCGACCCGGGACGGGGCAGGCGCAGGCGCTACCTGGGGAGAGCGGGGAGCTGCTGAGCCGGCTACCGAAGTGCTGGGCTGCGGTGGGGATGTAGGCCAGGCGGTCCATGGTGGTGGCGGCCGTGCCCGGCGTCGGGGGCACCAGCACGGGCAGGTGTGGCACTTGGGACAAGTCGATGATGCCTGTGGGGGAGGCGGTGGCGGCTGTAGCCACGGGGGAGGGGCCACAGGCCGGCCCACCACAGGCCCCCGTGGGACACCACACCCTGGGGCTCTCTCCGGGGTGCATGTGCTGCCCCGCGGGGCCCTTCTGAACACCAGGTGCCCTCCCTGCAGCTGCCAACCCGGCAGTGGCCGTGCTTGCAGTCGGCCCCGTGTACGCGGCCACATGGCTGCTCAGCCTCAGTTCCCTGTCCCATCCCCACCTTTAATCCTCACTGAGGACGTTTTCCTCTGGTTCACAGAGAGAGAGGGGGAGAGGGAGAGAGACACATCGGTGGGTTGCCTCCTGCACGCACCTGACCAGGGCCCAGGCTGGGGAGCCTGCACCCGGGGTTCGTGCCCTTGGCCAGAATCGAAGCCGGGACCCCTTGGTCTGCAGGACGATGCTCTACCCACTGATCAACACCGGCCAGGGCCCCCATCCCCACCTTTGAAACAGCTCGTGTGACCCATTTTCCCAACTGGACCCGAACTCGGACGTGGGCGTTCCAGAACATTCCGGAAGTTTCTCCCCCAGAGGACGACTTCCATGGGCGCATGCAACGCCACCCCAGGCCCTTGCGAGTCAGGGAACCCGAAATCCCGACCGCCTGGCCCCAGGACCACGCACACCGGGAGCATGCACCGCCTGGCCGAGCCTCCCGGGTCCATGCGGCCATCGGACGCCAGCGCACGCCCACCAGCCAGGCGGCCCCCACCCACCCACACCTCCACGGGGACCACACGGTGGGCACCTCCCACTGGCCAGCATGGGGGAGGGTGTGGGGGGGCCGGGCGCCACCCACCTCGCGGGCCGGCGGCGTAGTTGAGGGCCAGGGAGGACTCGCGGGGGGCCAGGCCGCGCAGCATGTCGGCGCGCTGGGCCATGGCGGTGGCCGCGTTGTGGTGCATCTGCTGGGAGGTGATGTAGTCGTTGATGATGGTCTGCCGGTTCTCCAGCGCCGCCGTTTCGGGGTAGCCGCGGATGAGGTAGGGCGGGTACAGGTGCGGGTAGGTGGGGTTCGGGGCCAGGTGCCGGGGCAGGTAATAGGCAGCGGCCGCTGGGAGAGGGACACGGGGTCAGAGGTCAGACACCCCACCCGTCCTCGTGGCCCCCACGCCCGCACCCTCACTGCATCGCCCCAAACACCCCAGGAGAGAACTGAGGCCTCTCAGGAGAGAGACAGTTGCTCCCCCAAACACGTGGGGGGCTCTTAGTGACGGTGTTCTCTGGGTTGAAGTTCTCCCAGCTACAGGGCGTGGGAAACGTGGGTCCCCGAAATACCGAGGCGGGGGCACCCGAAGATTCCGGGAACGCCCACTGGAGCTTCCTGAGATCGTTTGTGATTTTTTTTGTTAATCCTCACCCGGGGATATTTTTCCACTGATTTTTAGGGAGAGTGGAAGGGAGAGGGGGAGACAGAGACATCGATGTGAGAGAAGCACATCGATGGGCTGCCTCCTGCACGCGCCCCGACCAGGGCCCGGCTGGGGAGGAGCCTACAACCGAGGTGTGTGCCCTTTACCGGAATTGAACCCGGGACCCTTCGGTCCGCAGGCCGATGTGCTATCCACTGAGCCATACCGGCCAGGGCTGTTTGCGATTTTAAAGGCGCTGACCAGGCCCTCGGGGAAAGCAAACCCCTGGGAAACGTCACCCCAGCCTGTCCCTCAGGCGCTGCAGGCAAATCCCAACCAGGCAATTCCCACGACTGCACCGCCGGCCACCCCAGCTCTAAGCCTCCGTTTCCCCAAACGGCAGAGCCTCGCTGATGTACGAGGAGCCACACGAACGGGGCCCCCACCCGGCTTCGGGGCCTGTGCGCCCCGGACAGTCACCTGCATCCAGGGGGATCCCGCGGGGGATGGAGGTGGGGTCGAAGGCCAGCGGGATGTGGCCGCGGTAGAGGTCCACGCCGCTCACACCCCGGAGGAGGTGCTCGTAGGGCGAGAGGGGGTGGGGGTGGTGCTCGGGCACCGCGCTGTGCGGGGACTTGGCGATCTCGCGGGGCGTGGACGTCAGCTTCCGGTCCTGGGCCGCCTTGCTGGACGGGTGGCTGCCTGTGGGCCCAGAGCGGGGAAGGCATCAGGCCCTGGTGCCCCCGGCCCCGAGCTGGTGTTCATGGGGGTTGGGGGGGGCGCGGGTGTCTCTGGGGCCCCAGGACCCCAGGACCTCACCCACTTATTTGTCTCTTAGTTTTTTGTTTTGTTTTGGTCATTTACTCATTTGCTTCTAGTGTTTTGTGGGTTTTTTTTTGTGTTTGTTTTTTTTTTAAATATATGTTTTGACTGATTTTTGAGAGAGGAAGGGAGAGGGAGAAACTTTAATAAGAAACATCCATGCCGAAACCGGTTTGGCTCGGTGGATAGAGCGTCGGCCTGCGGACCGAAGGTTCCCGGGTTCGATTCCGGTCAAGGGCATGTACCTTGGTTGTGAGCATATCCCCAGTAGGAGATGTGCAGGAGGCAGCTGATCGATGTTTCTCTCTCATCGATGTTTCTAACTCTCTATCTCTCTCCCTTCCTCTCTGTAAAAAATCAATTAAATATATATTTAAAAAAAAAAAAAAAGAAACATCCATGGTGAGAGAGAATCATGGATCGGCTGCTTCCTGCACACCTCCTACTGGGGACCGAGCCCATAACCCGGGCCTGTGCCCTGACTGGGAATCGAACCCTGACCTCCTGGTCCATGGGTCGGTGCTCAACCACTGAGCCACGCTGGCTGGGCTGTTTTATTTTAGTTCTTTAAAAAAAAAAAAAATCAGCATGCGTTTGTTTCATTCACTCGATCCATCGAACAAAAACACTCCGGGAGCCCTGGGCAGCCAGCGCTGTCCTGACAAACAGTCATCACGTGAGAACTGCAGCACGACAGGCGCTCGGAGGACAACTGAGAAACGGGGATGAATGGGGCAGAATGGGCGAGCAGCCACCCTGAGGAGGTGGCCTTTGGGCAGGACCTGAGGGAGGACAGGAAGCCAGTTGGGTAAAGACCTGGGGGTGGGGCACGGCTCGTGCAAAGGCCCTGGGAGCAGAAAGGGGCCCGTCTGCTGAGCCAGGGCGGAACGGTCGGCGGGAGGCCGAGCCGCAGGCTCCCGAGGCCAGAGGCCAGACGGACAGGCCAGCTTCCCTCTGGGAGCAGCGAGAGGTCCCCGAGGGATGTGCTTCAGCAGGGGGTGGGGCTCAGTGCGAATCTGGCTGCTGTCTGAGGAGCAGGTTACAGCAGGACGGGGGCGGGGGTGTCGGGGAGCAGGCTGGGAATGGCAATGGGGGAGGCGGGGTTCCTGAGCCAGATCTGGGCAGAACCCACAGTGGCTGTGTGGGTGCCCCCGGGGCCCGGCCTGAGCTGAGCGTGGGCAGCGAGGCAGTTTCCTGAGATGGGAGTCCCCCCACCGTCACCCCCACCCTCCCCCGCGCCCCACGCACCCTCCTGCAGGCGTGGCGTGGGCTCCCGCGTGGTCCCGGGCGAGCCGCGGGGGAGGGGGCCGGCGAAGGAGGCCGCGTGGTCCTCGTAGGCGAGGGGGCTCTGTCGGGGCTTGCCCAGCTCGGGCACGATGACCGGGGCGCCCCGCGTGATGGAGCCCCCCGAGCCGCTGCCCGCGCCCGACCGGCCCTTGAGGCTCTCCTCGTAGCAGGCGCGCTCCAGCGCCCGCGCGTCGGCCATCACGTCCAGCGGGTGCACGGCCGGGAAGGTGCGGCCGGGGCTGCCGATGATGGAACGCACGTCGTGCTTCTTGGAGCCTGAGGCGGCCGCGCCCGCGTCGTACTTGAGCGGGGTGCCCTGTGGGGGGGGGAGAAGTGGGGTGAGCACCAGCCACAAACTCTCTCAGCCTCAGCTGCTCAGCTACAACACGGGGAGCCACAGGCCACACTGGAGGGGCCCGGCCTGGCCTCGGGCCTCAGAGCCGCCCGGGGAGTGGGGGCGGTCAGCAGAAGGCACAGAGGCCAGCCCGTCCTGGAGCAAGTAGGGGACCTGCTCCTGGCCCCTGGGGTTGGCTGGAGCGAGGCCAACACCTCTGGGGGCGAATCCTCCCTCCCGTGAAGTGGGGCCTCCGCACGGAGGCTGGGCAGCGAGTTCCGCTCCCATGCCCCCCACGCCCCCCACGCCCCGAGGCTTCTGGCCGGGAGGTCAGGGTGAGGCCCCTGCTCCCAGCAAGGGCAGCTGCAGACACAGGCCCGGCCCCACCAGCCGCGGGGAGGGGACCCGCGTACTTGGCCGGTGCCTGCAAGCCCCGCGGCTCCCTGTCCGCTCGGACGTTTGCGTTACTTTCATAAGAGGGGGAAACTCCCTTGGGTTAGGGAATATTCTAGAATCAGACGGGCGTCCCTGTGGCTGCCCGCGGCTCCACGGCCCCAGCGCAGTACCTGCGTGATGGAGCCCTCCTTGAGCGGCCGTGGGGCCAGGGGCAGCTCGGGCGTGTGCCGCAGCTCCTCGCGGGGGATCTCGTGGACCGAGCGCCCCGCCTCCTTCACCGTGGCCACCAGGCCCTCGTGGGGCAGCTTCAGCTTCGGGGGGCCCAGGGCCTCCAGGGGGCGGGCCTTGTAGGCCTCGGCCAGGTCCCGGGGCGGCGGCGGCGTGCCCTCCAGCTTCAGCAGCTTGGCCTCGCGGCGCAGGTAGTCCTCCTGGGCCTCCACGTAGGACCGCGGGATCCCTGCGGGACGGAGACGGCGTCACCTCACACCCGCGACCCCGGCCCCCACCCTCACCGGGGCCTCCTCACCAGCGGGTTCTGGGCTCGAATCACATGACCTGACCCCCCCTGTGCCCCGCCGTCCTCACCTATAAAAGGGGCACACTGGCCCCCCTCACGAGCCTTCAATGAAATAACACGCAGGGCGTCCCCCCCAAAACGTATCCACGCTTTCATGGCCGATGGCTCGATGTTGAGAGGAACTGTCCCTTTATGAACACGGCCGTTATTCAAATCCCGCAGACACGTGTTTGGGGGACACTCTCCAGTTACAGAGCGTCGACCGGGGTTCGCAGCAGCCGCTCGCCACGAACCAACCAACCGAGAGCCCAGATATCTGACCCCCAATCCTCCCGCCCACGGTACCTTCTTCTCCAAACCGTCCCGCAAGGTCACATACAGGCAGCGCTGGGGCCAGCGCCAAGCGCACAGTAGGTGCTCAATGAATGGTGTCCGCGGAATGGGCGGGGGGCGGGGGGCACATTTTACTCTCTTTGCAAATGAGAAACGCCCCACCTGACCTGTGCGTGTCCCCATCACTGCAGGTGTCCGCAGGCCTTCCCAAGCGCCTGCCCTGATCTGGTTCCCACGGCACCCGGGTACCCCCCCCCACCTTGCTGTCATCTCCCTGCAGCTGCCGTGCGGCGTGGGGGTGGGGGCGGGGGTACCTTGCGTGATGGAGCCGCGGATGTGGTGCTGTTCTTTCAGATGGTGGGGGCTGTGTCGCTCAGGGGGGATGGCGCGGCCCATGAGACCTGGGAGGGAGCGGGCGAGAGCCTCGTGACGCGGTCCCTGAGCAGCCTCGGGCGGTGACAGGGGTCGGGGTCTACAGCCCCCCTCCCGGGAGGGGCCCTGCCAGCCACTCGGCCGTCCCCACGATGGTGGTGGTGGTGGCTTAGAGCCCAGCAAGCGGTGTCCCGTCTCGGCCCAGAGCGAGCCTCAGTTTTCCCATCTGTAGATAGGGCAGGCCCTCCCCCAGCTCCCTCCGGGAGGCGCCCAGAGATTGGCTCTCTCTCGGCGGCCGGAATTGGTCCCCGGCTCCCTGGTGTTTCTGTGCGGACTGAGAACACGGGGCGGACTGAGAACACGGGGCGGACTGAGAACACGGGCGGACTGAGAACACGGGCGGACTGAGAACACGGGGCGGACTGAGAACACGGGCGGACTGAGAACACGGGGCGGACTGAGAACACGGGGCGGACTGAGAACACGGGCGGACTGAGAACACGGGCGGACTGAGAACACGGGCGGACTCGCACCTTCGATGCTGCCCGAGGCGATGGCCCGGCCCACGCGGCCCTCCATCATGTCGTAGGTGCGCTTGGGGGCGGCCGTCTCGTGGGCAGGTCCCGAGCTGCTCCTGCCGTCCTCCTTGGACACGGACATGCCACCTGCACACAGGCCAAGCTTGCGGTGAGGGCGGGGCCGCCGCGGGGCGATCATGGGCACGGCCTGGGACCAGGAAGCCGGCCCCTCCGGACTGAGTTCACGCCCCGCGATCTAGCCTCGGGGCCGGGACAGGGCCCCACCCACCGGCCCCTCAGCCCTTCCAGGGACTGACACAGATGGGAGCGGCAGACACGCCTCCTGCACCCCGAACCCCAACCTGCCGGGCTGCTCTGTAGGCAGCGTGCCCTCGACCACACACAGGCGGCCATGTGAGCCTGTGCACAAACATGCCCGCACAGCGATGGCTTGTGACATGCGTGCACACACGCACACACACACACGCGCGCGCACACGCCCTGGTGTGAACTCACAGGGCACACACCACCATTCATGTGTTGATGAATGTGGGCCTCTGTGCGTGCAGGTTTGGCGGCTCTGCCCAGCCGCCCACCCCGGGATCCTTGAGCCACTGGCTAATGCGGAGACTGCAAAGTGGGACCAGCCGACACACTGTGGCTGCTATTGATTTTGTTTTCAGAATTAATTGCCGACGTTTAAACACTGGGAGGTTTCGGACACACAGGGAGAGACTAGAAGTCTGGCCGGGAGCTCACATTCGTGCGGGGGACAATCAGCTGCTGGGGGACCAGAGAGGCAGGTGCCCCGGGAGACAGCGCCCGCTCTCCGCGTCGCCACAGTCCCCCCCACTCCCTACTGCCTCAGGCTCGGCAGCTGCCCCCAGCCTCAGGCCCTAGAAAGTGCATGAGGAATTAACAGCCCATTTTACAGATGATCAGCTCAATCCTAGAGGCTCAGGACTGGCCTGGGGCCCGAGTGGAGATGCCACCCAGTGCTCTCTGCCCACAACACCCTGACTGACCGACTGACCGCCAGGCCCTCCATCCCCCGAGGGCATTCAGCCGAGGCTGGCACCGTCCCCAAGGCCGACTCCACCAGGTGGCAGCAGAGAGTGGCCTTTCCCTGAGCCGCATGGTGCCGCCTCCACCTCCCAGGACCAGGACCAGGATGTGGGGGTGGGGGCCGTGGGCACAGGCGGAGGCGGATGGAGAGGAAAAGGCGCCTGCTCTCCTGAGAAGCAATTGAGGGCCCGGCAGCAGCCAGCCGCCAGGAGGGGTGCCCATTAGCGGCTTTTATCTCCCCACCCCTGGGTGCCCGCTGCCAGGAAACGCTCCTCCAGCGTCTCCTCCCTGATTAACTCCTCCTGTGCGGGTCCCTCAGTTGTGAACCCAGAACCAGGAAAGAGAGGGGCCGAGGGACCTGGAGCCGGGACCCGGGGCACAAGGCAGGTGGAGGTCAGCGGCTTCCGCTCTCCGGGCCTCAGTTCCCCATGAGGCTGACTGCCAGTTTGTTTCCTCCACGGTAAAGACCTGGGCAGAGGTAGGGCACTTGCATACCTGCTGGGACGGGGAGCTCACTACCTCTGAACGTACTACTTCCCGGTGGCACCCCTGCCTGCCTCCTCCCCGACCCTGGGCCTCCTTTTCTCTCGAGGGGCCAGGAGGGGGGGCCCCAGGACCCTTGGGCGTCTTGCACCCCATTTCCTCGCTGTAACAGGAGAACCAGCCCTTCCCCCGCTCCAGCCACTTGGGCTGATGGAAGAGGCACCTGCTCCCACTACGGTGTCCCCTCTGGCTGCCCTCTGGCCCCAACCCTGCTTTCTGGACCCCCGCCCCCCTCCCCGCCTGGACCCCCTCCAGAAACGCCAGGGTCTGCGGCTGGGAGGACGGGCCAGGCCGGGCGGGCAGGTTCCCCGGACGCGGGATTAACAAGGGGACCTCCTGTCTGCACGTCCTGAGAGCGCCATCCGTGGGAACTCCAGACGCGGTGTCCCAGCCCCGCCCGGCCCTATGGGTCCTCTCCCCTCCACGTCCCCGGAGCAGAGCCCGTGGGGGGAGGGAAGCCACGCCCCGCGGGATTAACAAGGGGACCTCCTGTCTGCACGTCCTGAGAGCGCCATCTGAGGGGACTCCAGACGCGGTGTCCCAGCCCCGCCCCCACGGCCCCACGGGTCCTCTCCCCTCCGCGTCCCCGGAGCAGAGCCCGTGGGGGGGAGGGAAGCCCCACCCCGCCCGCGGCCCCGGGGGGACAGGCTCACCCTCATAGGACAGCACGTGGCCCTTCTTGCCCTCGTAGATGACGTGGCCCTTGGGCAGGCCGTCCTCCCGCCCGCGGTCCAGGTGGCTCGGGCTGTCCTCGCCCATGATCCGGGTGATGGTGCCCTTGTACAGGACGTCGGCCGGAGTGCCCTGGGGGCGGAGGGGCAGAGCGCATGTCCCCGTGGGCCCTCCAAGTCCACCCACGTGCCCACGTGCGGCCGGCGGAGCCCCCTCGGGCGACCTCTGAGAACACGGGGGTGGGGGTGGGACTGCATCTGGAGCCTGGTTCCTGGCCTCCAACAGCGGCTTTTCCCAACGAGCTGCTGTGTGGCCTCGGGGCCGTCCCTTCGCCTCTGAACCCCCGTCCGTGCTTCACAGAACACAGACCGTCCCCACGTCCCCGCTCCGACCGGCCGCCCCCGCATCACTACGCGCCTCTTCTCCCGGCTGGCGAGGCTCAGGGGCCGAGTGTCGACCTTGAACCAGGAGGTCACCATTTCAAAACCTCCGGGTTCAGAGAAAAGCGGAGCGTGGACGACCCCTCCGGGGTGGGACCCGAGGCCACTGGGGTCAGAAACCCCTCCCTGTGGCCAGCCTGTGGCCTGAAGCGCCTCCGTGATCGTATGAGAGAGCGCGTGCGTACGCGTGCATGTATGTCTCTCTAAACAAGTGTGTCTGTGCGTGCATGTGTGTGTGAGCCCTGACCCCGGAGAGGCCCAGAAGGGGCCCTCTGCAAACCCCGGATGGGGCAGACATGGCTGCCGGATCCCAGCACCCCTTGCGTACCCGCACGGGGCTGGCCGTGCGACTCCAGCCCTCGGGCTGTGAGCACAAGGTCACGGTTAGCCCATTAGGAGGCCTCTGTTCCCTGGGACCGAAGTCACAGACGCGGCTGGAAGCACAGTGCCTGCCGCCGACCTCCAGGATGTGGCCTGGCCTTGGGGGTGGGGGGAGCGAACTCCCTCAGTGGCCCTCGCGACCCCACCGCCCCTCTCAGCCTTGGCACATGCTGCTCCCTGGGCCCGGAATGCTGTTCCCCGAATTTCCTGCAGGGCTCAGACCCCAAAGGTCTCCCCTCTGCTGACTCGGTCGCCCCAGGCACTCCCCTCCAACAGCCGGGTGGACGGACGCTCAGTGTCTGCCCATCTAGCACTGTGGCCAGCGTCCCCCTGCCGCCAGGCCAGCTCCCCAGGACGGCGTGCTCTGTGCTCTGTGCTCTGCTCGGCACCATGGACACAGGGGGGTTGCCCGGGGGAGGAGCTGCTATCCCAGGATGTCACCCCACCCCCGAGGCAGGTGCCACCAGCGACGACGCAGAGGGGACAGAGGGCCAGGTCAGGGTCCCGCCCACCCTGCGGCCCGCCGTCCGGCCCGGCCCCAGCTGCGCCCGCACTCACGTGGGTGATGGAGCCGCGGTAGGTGATGGGGCTCTCGGCGGGCACCCGGGCGCTGGGCACGCCCTTGCTGATGCTCCCTCCGGAAACCGAGCCCAGGGTCGTCCCTGGAAGACGGGGACACACGGGCTGCAGGGTGTCTGAGACCCAGCCCAGCCCCTCGACTCCCCAACTGGGTCTGGGTGCAGCGCCCACGCCACCTCCACCCTCCAAGGACAGAGGGGCAGTTGCTGGGACACAGGGCAGACCCGGGCCTCAACGCTCTCCGCCATGGCCTCACCTCTCAGCACGGACGTCTCCTGGGCCGTGGGCACCCCCAGGCTCTCCGGGGGCCCCGCCTGGCCCCGTGGGGACAGCTGCTCCTGCTTCACGCTGCTGAAGGGCGCTGGGGACGGGCGAGAGCAGTGAGCCAGGCGCAGGGACAAGGCCCCTCCCGCCGACCTTGGGCTGGGCCCAGCGCCACGGGGGTCCGCAGAGCCAACCCCCGAGTTCCGGCCAGAGTCCACAGGCCACGCTGCCCCCACCTCCCTCAGCGACAGCTGCATAACCCAGGTGCCCCCCGACAGGGATAGCTGGACCACGCGTGGGCCCTCCGATGGCGAGGCCCCGATCCTTACCCAGCTTCTTGGGGTCCAGGGCAGGGGCCAGCCCCATGGCGAGGGGGCCCACGGGGACCTTGGCGTGCTCCGAGTATGGGATGTGCAGCTGCACCGACAGTCCCTGAGGGGACAGAGGTCATGGGGTCATGGGGCCCCCGCGGTCCCTCCACCACAGGCCCCGGCCCAGCCAGAGTGCCCAGACCCCCCCTTTTACAAGGGCCCAAGGGGGGACCTCGGGATCAGGTCCCCAGGGCCCATTCCACCGAGCACCCCGAGGAAGGCCTGTTCTCTGGGCACCAGGCCTCGCCCGGGGGGGGGCACCCACCTGCCTGTCCAGGACACTGGGGTGCTTGGAGGAGGAGATGAGGGGCGGAGGGTTGGAGATGGTGGGCGGGCGTGGCAGGACGGGCCGGGTGCTGTCGTGCAGGCCCAGGGACAGCGGGTGACCTGCAGGGCACAGGTCTGTCCGTCACAGGGCCCCCCGTGTGGCCGGGCCCCTGCAGACAGACTCCCCCTTGCCTCTGCCCTGTCCGCCAGGGAGGTGACCATCCACATGCGCCCCGTGCGCTCCTGTCTCTGCCCTCAGGAGCTGCCTATGTCCTCGGTTCAGACACCCCCCCCCAAGGGAAAGCTGGGGTCCACCCAGCACCTCGACTCCTGCCCAGGCCCCATAACTGGTCTCCCTCCTGGAGTCTGTCCCCTCACGGGAACCAGAGGATCTCTGTAACAAGTCCACTGGCTCACACGCTCCCCCTGCTGAGACCCCGCTATGGCTCCCACTGCCCCCAGGACAGAGTCTTAACCTCCGGCCGGCTCCTGCGGCCACTCGGCCTGGGGCTGGCAGCCTCCCTGGGCTCACCAGGCACCCAGCTCCCCCCACAGCAGCCTGATTCTGTTTCTCAAGCTCAGCCTGCTCTGGACTGCCTCTGGGCCTTTGCACATGCTGTTCCCTCTGCCGGGCATGCCCTTCCTTGCTGTTCTCCTCGGTCATCTGGACCACTCGGCCCTCAGGATCCGTTCTGTTTAGCACGGACCTTCCGCATCAGCTTCTGGTGGGGCCCAGCAGGACTGGGGGCCCCCAAAGGACCTCCAACCCAGGCTGTCTCTGGAAACCAAAGCAGCCCCTTCCCTCTCTCCTCAGCCTCCCTCCCAGGACTTCCCCTCCAACCAGCCATGCTCCAGCTCAAGCACCATCTATGGCTCCCTATCCCCAGTTAGTTCCACCCCAATCCTGCAGATGGCTCAGGCCGCCACAGATCCCCATCCAACCCAGATCCTCCTGCACCAAGCGTGAGCCCGTGCGAGCAGCTGGCGCCCAGTGACGCACGGGCCGACCCGGCGAGGTGGCCCAGCAGCCCCAGCGTGGCGAGCTACTCACCGGGCGGGGCGTAGGAGAAGGCCGAGGGGTCGGGGGCGTGCGGGGAGGCCTTGATCACCTCGCGAGGGGGCACGGGGAAGGGCAGGCCCGGCGTCCAGCACGGGGGCTCCGCGGGCAGCTTCTGGCCCTCGGCCGCGAAGGCCGGAAAGAACACGGGCTTCTCTGTGGGGCGACGAGGGGACGGTCAGCGGTGCTCGGCCAGCCCTCGGGGACCCAGGGCCACAGCCGCCCCCACTCCAGCATGACCCTCCCCGAGCCCACAGTGCACACCTGGGCAGGGGCGGGTCCCGGCCAAACGTTAAGGGGGGCACCTACGATGGACACTCCCCCAGTCTGTGGGCCGGGGCCGCTCTGAGCCCTGGGACACTCCTCTCAGCACAGGGGTGTGTCCGGGGGCCGGGCTGCGGGTCCTGGGGGTCCCCTGGGATCCCAGGGAACGTCTGAGTCCCAGGCAAGCAGGAGGCCCGGGGCACGCCTCCAGGGCTGGGGCGGCCGGTGGCGGCCCGGGCACCTGCGCCTGACGCTGACACCCGCTCGTACGGGACCCGGGTCACGTCCGCCCACGTGTTTACCACCGAGCTGTTGCGACACGGACCGTCTGGCCCGCAGAGCCTAAAATATTTACTCTCCGGCCTTTCCAGAAAACGCCAGCTGACCTCTACGAATGCGGAAGGTGGTCAGCTGCGTGTGTGCGTGTGTGTGTGCGCGTGCATGTGCAGTGGCGTGACCAAGGCGTGGCCGGGGAGGGGCCGGGCGTCCGGGCACCGCACCACAACCCTGCCTGCCAGGCACCATGGTTTCAGCGTGAGCGTGTGAGGAAGGGACTATCGCCAGGTTGTGCGGGGAGGGGCGGAAAGAGGGAGAGGGATGCACAATTGCAGGGGTCCTCAAACTGTTTAAACAGGGGGCCAGTTCACTGTCCCTCAGACCGTTGGAGGGCCGGACTGTAGTTTAAAAAAAAACTATGAACAAATTCCTATGCGCACTGCACCTGTCTTATTTTAAAGTAAAAAAACAAAACGGGAACAAATACAATATTTGTATTTGCATGTGGCTCGCGGGCCGTAGTTTGAGGACCCCCACACAATTGCAACTGTGGGCTTATCTGAGGTCACCAGCAATTATTTGGCCGAGCCAGGATTTGACCCCTTGACCTCCCAGCCCCTGCAGCGGAGGGTGACATGTAAGCGAGAATGTGGTCTCCAGCTGCCGCAGTCCCCACCCCTCCCTACTGCCTCCCTCCGCCGTTTCCCTCACCCGCTCGGCCTGCTTTGCTGCTACAGACCTGGGGAGTTTGCAAAGATGCTCTTGATACACAAACGCCCCCGCCCCTGCCCATGGGCCCTCACGCTCTTCCTCCCCCCGAAACCCCGGGCCCCTCGGCCCACTGACCCTCCTTCTCGGGCGGGACAGGACTCCTGCTCTTGCCCCGCGGGCTGCTGCTGGGCTGCTGGGGGGCGCTGCTCTCGGGCTGCAGGTGCTGCGGCGGCGGCTGGGCGGGGGGAGCCGGCTTCGGGGGTGCTGGGTCCTCCCGGGAGGGCTCGTGGGCTTTGGTGACCTGCTGAGGGAAGTAGCGAGAGGTGGGCATCTTCCCGGGCCGCCCCCAGGGCACCAAGACCAGGGAAAGCCTCCCGGGTGCCCGCGTGTGGCCAGCCGGGCATGCAGGCCAGAGAGGCCGCGGCCTGCCCAGGGCACAGAGCTGGAGGGTCAGGGGGGCAGGTCTCCATGCAAAGCCGGCTGCCTGGCGCCAACCTCCCCGCCCAGCCCGACGCCAGGTCTCTCTGGGGGTCAGAGCGATGGGGACCAGCACACAAGGCTGTGCCAGCCTCAGGGCAGGCAGTGCTATCAGCAGGCCCTGTGCCCTCACCGGAAGGCCCTCGCCGGCTTGGAGTCCTTGGCCCAGAGCCCCGGCTGCAACTGGGGAGCCGAGCCACCCCGGGGAGGGGTCACCCCAGCAGAGGCCGGGCCACCCCGGGGTGAGGGCTCCGCTGGGCCTGGGGAATCCGCCAGGGGGCCAGCCCTTCCCAAGGGACCTCATGTTCACAACTGGAGGGTCCCCACCCTTCTCTCCAAGGGGCTGTGACAGCTGGGGGGGGAGGGACTTCCTGCTCTCCCATGGCCGTGTGACCCTCAGAGGGGAGGGGAGGGGGACTGGAGGGAGAGCCATGTGGCTCCCAGGGCCTCGGAGGGAACTGGGCGGGAGGACAGAGGAGGAGCCCTCAGCCGGCTCCCTGGGTCCCAGAGCCCCACCCGGAGCTGCTCCCGCCCCATCTCCACGGGGACTGCTCCAGGAAGCGGGCGCGGCCAGAGGAGCGAGAGGCGCGGAGGCCGCAGGTGCACATCCGGGCTGCACTTGGCCGATGGTTTCCCTGCCCAGGAAGTGAGCGGGGCAGCGGGCTGTGGTCTGGCGGGCGCAGGAGGGGGGCCGGCACTTACGATGGGGGGGATGGCGGCCGCACGCTGCTTCAGCTGCTTCAGGTCCAGCGGCTTCTGGGGCGAGGCGTGCGCCCTGGTGTCGCCCGTCGGGGTGAGGAGGCTGGGGCGCGGCGACAGCAGCCTGAGGGGGGGACAAGCGTCACGCCGGCCCCCAGCCCTGGGCCAGGGGAGAGGAGGGCACACCAGGTCCCAGTGGGGGAGTGGGGGCTCCACCCTCCCTCCTCTGGTGCACACAGGACCCCGAGGGGGCCCCCGAGCCCCTCCAACCCCAGCCAGAGGCCCAGGTCGGGGTCCGACATGCCCCCAGGCAGCCCCAGGCCAGGGAAGTCCCGGCGAAGCCCGGACCCCGAGCCCACACCACACAGGGCCCTTCAGAGCCACGGAGTCGAGCGGATGGAGGTCCGTGAGCTGGAGTGATGGGCAGACTGCCCCCACACAGGAGGGGCTCAGGGCCGTGCATGGAGCCGAGGGCACCCTGCCTCGCGGGGACAGGAGTGGGAGCCCCCCCTTTCACCAGGACGTCCCCCTAACGAGATCTCCCTCGCACACCAGAGGTGGAGAAGGTAGAGGTGCGAGGGCCAGGGACTCCCGGGCACACTGTCCACCCAGCGCCCTGAGCGCGGTCGTGGTGCCCAGCGAGGTCACGCCCGTCTGACAGACACGCAGAGCCGGCACCGCACCTGCCGGGCGCACGGAGGGCTGACACGGGCGGCACAGATCTCCGCAGGGCTGTGGTGCCTGGGCCCGGGGCAGAGCCCGCCCTCGGGGGGCTCCAAGCTGCTCACGGGCGCCTCCTTCAGGGAATCCCAGGACGCGAGCGCGGGGACAAGGTCCCTGTCGTGGTCCTGTCTGGCTCCCTCGCTTACCCAGTGGGGCTGCGGGTTCCGGCCCAGCTCCACTCGCCGTGCGATCTGCACTGCTGGCCTGGCCCTGGGCTTGGGGTGCACGGAGGAGACCCCGACTCTGGGTCTGCCTGCAGGGCGCCCGAGTGGCTGGTGACCAAACAGCACGCGAGGGCATCGGCCGGGGCTGGGAGTCAGCCAGATGGCAGCACCAAGGCCGCTCCCCGAAAGTGAGTGGGGGCCCTGTCAGCAAGGCCCCTACTGTGCACTGTGGCCACACTATGTCACACGCGGAATGTAGGCCACGGCCGCTGACTTGGCGATAAGACCTGGGACAACCAGGTCACGCCGTGCCCAGCGAGCAGAGCCAGGCGCCCGGCGGAGGGCAGGGGGAGCCGGCGGACACGTGACACGCGGCCCAGGTTCCCTCTGCGGCCGGGGGACCAGGGGCGGGGGACCCCAGCGGTGACAGCCGGTCCTGAGGGCGCCGCCTCCGCCCGCATCTGCCACACGCTTGGCTGAGCACAGACAGGACACGCTGCCCACGGTGCAGGCGGGGCGGGCGCGGGGAAGGTCACACTGACTTTGCCAGGCTCGGCGCCTGCACGGTCCCCACCGCCGGGCTCACCTGCCTCCGTCCTCACCTCCCCTGACCCCTCCCATCCTGCTCGCACTCCCAGGGACCCCCCACCGGCCTCTCCTGCAGCTGCCGTCCTGGCTGGCGCCCCTGGACTCAGGCCCAGGCCTGGCTCCCCTGTGTCTCTCAGGCCGGCACCCCAACCGGGTCCAAGCACCGCCCCCCCGACCTCCACTGCCACTGGCCCCACCCCAGCCGCCCTTCCCTCACATTTACTGACTAGCCTCCATTTAAAACAGCTTGCATTTGGCCCTGGCCGGTGTGGCTCAGTGGACAGAGCGTCGGCCTGCAGACCAAAGGGTCCCGGGTTCGATTCCGGTCAAGGGCACGTACCTTGGTTGCAGGCTCCTCCCCAGCCCGGGCTCTGGTTGGGGCGTGTGCGGGAGGCAACCCATCGATGTGTTTCTCTCACGTCGATGTTTCTCTCTGCCTCTCCCTCTCTCTCCCACTCTCTCTAAAAATCAACGGGAAAACACCCTCAGGCGAGGATTAGAAAGGTCACAAATAAAACAACTCGCATCTATCCACCCAAAGCTACAGGTGAACACACTGCCGCCGCCTTGGAAAACAGCCTGGGGTCCCTCAAGAAGCAAGCCCCCAGTTACCCTCTGAGCCGGCGATTCCACTGCGGGCGTGCGTCCCGGAGAATGGAGACCCCCCCCACATCCCGTCCGCAGACACGGGCTCGTGAAAGGACACAGCAGCACCCACCCCGGCCCCCGAGAGGCGCCAACGACCCACCTCAGACCCACAGGCTCAGACAGACGCATGGAGCAACGGAACGAGGTCGTCCGGAGTGGAATATTACTCGGCCATGAATAAGGCACGACGCACCGAGTCACGCCACAACACGGTGAACTCGGAAAACGGGCCGCGGTGTGAGAGGAGCCAGACACCAAGGCCCCGTCCCACGAGCCCCGTTTGTAAGAAATGCCCACACCAGGCAAAGCCACAGGGGCAGAAAGATCAGCTGGTGGCCAGGGGCTGGGGGTGGGCTGCGGAGTGACTCAGGGGTGTGAGGTTGTTGCTTTGGGGGGACGAGGGTTAATGGACATGTTCTGGGATGAAATGGTGGTGACGGATGCGTGAACTGTACACTTTGAGGGCTGAAATGGATGGTGTGTGAGTTACATCCCAGGAAAGCTGGTACCAAAACAGCAATAAAGAAGATACTTAGTGTAGCCAACTAGGCGGTCAAGAACTACATAGTAAGCACTGTTTCTAAGAACAATAACGTAACATCATTTTGAGCTTTCTGTTTTAGCTAAAACATAAAATTCTGTATCTGGCCCAGCTGGTGTGGCTCAGGGGTTGAGCACTGACCTATGAACCAGGAGGTCAGGGTTCGATTCCCGGTCAGGGCACGTGCCCACGTTGCGGGCTCGATCCCCAGTGGGGGGTGTGCAGGAGGCAGCCGGTCCATGATTCTCTCTCATCACTGATGTTTCTATCTCTCTCGCTCTCTCTCTCTCCCTTCCTCTCTGACATCAATAAAAAAGTATTTTTAAAAATTCTGTATGTGTAAATGAAACGCTGTAGGGATACCAAGTAAGTTTTTACAAAGCACAGAAGCCCAGCATCCATGTCCCACGGATTCTCAATGAACTAGGCCCGTGTCCTGCCTCGGTTTCCCCGGCTCCACCCCCAGGCAGGGGGCAGGTGGGAGGGGAGCAGGAACCACTCCTCAAACGCTCTCAGGAGGCCTCACCCAGAGTCGGGGGTCGGGGGGGGGGCGCTCCGTGAGAACAGAGGCAGGGCCCAGTGCTCCTCGGTTTGCGAGGCTCCTGATGCTGGGCTGACCTCTCACTGCGGAGAGCCGCACCCGAAAACCAGGGGCCGGCTCTGGTCCATGCCCCCGGGGTCCCGAGCCGCAGAGGGGGCGGGAAGAGGCTGGGCACCTGTGCGGGGCCACCTCCCCCGTCCCACCCACCACCTCCAGGAGCCCTCCTCGCGGGAACGGCCCGCCCTCCACGCTCTCCCGTGTCCTTGGATGAAGGCGCCTTTCATTTTCCTCTCTGGAGGTCCGGGCTGGCGAGGGGCCCTGGGAGCCTGGCACCAGGCTGGTGGTTTACAGCTCGTAACTCCTTTATCCCCACAAAGACCCCTACGTTGGGACTCGCACGCCCACCTCACAGATGGGGAGGCCGAGTCCCCAGCGAAGGCCCTTCTGAAGGCCGCCCCCGGGGAGTGTGCGGGCAGCGCCTCTGGGAGCCTGTGGGCTCTGCAGTCACCGCCCGGGCAGGGACGAGGGCGAGGGCGGGGCAGGACGAGGGGGCAGGGCCGGGCCCAGCAGCCTCCTGCGTCTGTCTGTCCCCGGGACACCCAGTTCCCAGCGCTGGGCTGCCAGGCGGGGAGGAGGGCGGTGGGCAGGCGGCCAGGACCCGGGGTCGTCCAGGGGGACCCACCCGGCCCTTCCGGGCGGCCCCGATGCCAGGCCGGCTCTGACGCAGCTCTCGGCCGGGTGGGTGGCGGGCGGCCAGCGGGAAGAGGTCAGCGGGCTGGCCGGGGTCCAGCCTCCCGGGCCCCAGGGCGGGGGACTGGCTGGGGTCACTCGGGGCATGACGGGCCAGGTGTCCTGACTCCCCGCCCGGGGCTCCTCTCCCAGGGGATCGAGTGCTGGCCGCTCAGGCAGGAAGGTGGACGGCAGCCAGGCCCGCGGGGGCGGGAAGGACACGTCCCGGGTGTGGCTAGGGAGGGGGAGGGGCGGGAAGGTGCCGGCGGGATTTCAGGCCTGGCCCTGGGGTCCCAGGGGCTGTGGGTGGTCGGGCCAACCCTTCCCGCTCTCCAGCCGGGGCCTGGCCACCTGGACCCCAAATAGGCGCCCGGAGGCCGCTAATCGGCTCTCCGGCTGCCGAGAGCAGGGCCACGTTCCCACGCCAGCACGACGGGCGGGGCCGCCACCCGACCCTTTCACTTATTTATTTACTTATTTCTAAGACCTCAAATCCACCTTCCAGGGATAGAGAATGTTTTTATCTGTATTTTCTAAAATATCTTTTTATTGATCTCAGAGAGAAAGGGAAGGGAGGGAGAGAGAGAAACATCCATGATGAGAGAGAATCATGGGCCGGCTGCCTCCTGCACGCCCCGCACTGGGGATCAGACTGCAACCCGGGCCTGTGCCCTGACCGGGAATCGAACCCTGACCTCCTGGTTCCTAGGCCGACGCTCAATCACTGAGCCCCACCGGCCGGGCCCGCCCTGACCCCTTCCCAGGCACAGTGAGCGGACAGGCCAGGCCCTGGCCGGGCGCCCTCCCTGCAGGCTGAGCCGCCGTGAGCACTGTTTTCCGAGCAGCATCGATTGGGCGAGGGTCCCCGGGGGTCTGTGCCCTTGGAATCCGCGGCCAGGCCTCTGCGGGGGGAAGCTCCCTGCCCCGCCCCCGCCCAGCTGTCTGCCCACAGACGGGGAGAGGCTGGTGGCGCCCAGGACAGGACCCGGGGAGCAGAGGCCGGCGCGGCTCACGTACTTTGGGAGACCCAGAGCACGCAGACCGAGCCTGCCTTTCCTGGAACATTCTAGAACTTGCCATGGTGCCATGCCCCAAGGTCAATCACAGGGCACAGGCAGCGGCTCCGTGTGAAAGCATCGGATTTGAAAGTCACATTTTCCTCCTCCCGCTGCCCAGCGCTTTTCCGACAGACTCGGAGAGAAAGCAGAAGACCGCACGGTTTCCAGTCAAAACAAGAACTGGCCCGCCGGCCTCACGCTGTCCAGAGGGGAGCCCGGCGGTCTCGCCCTGCTGCCCGCGGCCGCCCGCCATCGGGCCCAGCGCAGGCGGGCCAGCCTCTGTCGCAGTCCCCAGGCGTCTGTGCGGGACGCGGTTAATATCCAGCATTCCCGGGGTGGGGGGAATAGCATCCCGCACCAGGAGCAAAGCAGGGGTAAGAAAGGGGGGAACGTGGACCCCAGAATCAGCTCAGCTATCACTTCGGGGGGGAGGTCCCCCCACTGCCTTCTCCCCACGTGGAACACCTGCATCTGGACTCCATTCAGTGCCTGCCTCCCTGACCAGACCACGTGCTCCTTGAGGGCGGCCACAGAATTGCCCTGAGCTGTCCTGGTATACAGCCGGCGCTCAATAAGTGTCTGCAGTTATACGGGCGGAGCTCAACAAGTGCACATAGGTATACAGGCGGCGCTCAACAAGTGCATGCAGGTATACAGCTGGCGCCCAATGAGTGTCTGCACGTTTACAGGCGGCGCTCAACAAGTGTTTGCAGAATGAAAAGATATAAACTGCCCCCCAGCCGGTCCACTCACCTATTCTTGTCGCCCCCCTCCGGCTCGTCCACCTCGTCGGCGCTGCAGGTGGCGCTGGAGTCACTGTCCTGGGGGGCACCTGAGCCCTTGGTGGAAGGGGCTTTGCCCCCAGAGCCTCCACCACCCTCCTTCTTCTCCACCTTGACCACCCCCTCGGGCGCAGGCTCGGCACCCGCCTCCGCGCTCCCCTGGGCTTTGTCGGGCGCCTCCTCCAAGGCCTCCTCCTCGCACTCAGTCTTGATGGGCTGGGCAGGCGGCCCCTCGTCCGGCGGCTCCTTCTTGCCCACGGCCACGGCCACGGCCAGTTCCTGGGCCACGGCAGGCTTCTGCTCCTCCCCCTCCTCTGCCCCTGGGGCTGCCGCCGGGGCCTCTTCCTCCTTCTCCTCCTTGGGGACCACAGGAGGGGGTGCTGCGGGTCCCGGGGATGCCGGCAGGGGTGTAGGCGGGCCGGTGGCTTCAGGCACTGGGGCAGGCTCGGCGGGGGCCGGGGCGTCCTCGGGCGGCGGGGTGGGTGGCTCAGCGGGTGGTGCCTCAGTGCCCGGGGCGGGCGGGGGCTTGGGCCCGTTGTCCTTGGCGGCCTCGGCGTGGGGCGAGGGGATGCTCTCGGTGTCTGAGCTGTTGTTGACGGCGGCTGCGGGAGACAGGGGTGAGCGGTGTTGGGGCTGAGGGAGGGGTGGACGCCGCCTTCCCCATCCCCCTCGGTGTATCCCCCGACACCCGATGGCCCGGAGGCTCCTAGCATTCACCCTGCTGGCTGCGCTGCAGTCATCATTATCTCCCCGTGCCACAGCCATGTGAACTGGAGCCATGAGCTCCGAGGAAGTGGGGGTGTGGGGGGCAGCCACACCTACTGCCCCCCGTCTGTCTCCCAGGGGCCTGGGGCCCAGCAGGTGCACAGGAAGTGCTGACTGAAGGACGACAGACAAGGGCAAGGGGACCTCAGTTCCAGGCCCGGCTCTTATGCCTTAAAAAAAAAAATCACTCCTTTGGGCCTCCATGTCCCCCCACTTCCTGTAAAGTGGGGGGCGCTTAAACACCCACACTGGCTGCTAGGAAATCAAACCAGGGAAGCGTCACGGATGACAACACCGGTGAAAAATCATCAACAAAACGGTTGGGCCGAGCGCACTGATCGGCAGGCGGGAGGCTGGGAACAGCGTGGGGAACGGACACTGCGCGGGGGGTGGACAGGCGGCGGCGCATGGTGGTGCTCACAGGCAGAAGCATGCTCGCAGAAGTGGGGCCCCTGGCAGAGGACGGGGACCTCGGGGTGCCCCCCGCCCCCGGCCAGACGGCCACGTCCATACCTGGGCCGCCGCATTCCCCTCTGGGCACCTCGCTCCCAGAGGCGTGGGACGCTGGAAGGAAGTGAGAGAGGGGTTAGGAGCCATGGAACGAGCAGCGGGGGGGGGGGGGGCGGAGAGGGAGGGGGAGGATGGGGGAGGGGGGCAGGGCGGGAGCAGGGCTGAGGGCCACAGGCAGCGGGGCCACTGGCCACCCCCCTGCCCCATCCGGACAGCCCTTGTCCTTGAACCAACGCCCCTCCTCCCCCCAGACAGGGCACCAGCAGCCCCGGTCCCCCGCAGTGGCCCCGGGCCCATGAGGGGGTCCCGCAAGGCGAGGAGCGAATCCCACTCAGTCCTGGGTGGCCTCGGACAGGTCACCGCCTCCTATGGCTCCTGGCTCTTTCCCGGGACCTCTGCCCTCAGACACTGAGCCCGGTCAGGAGGGGCTGCTGGGCCCTGGAGGCCCCCACTGACCCCTGGCCTTTCTGCTTCTCGCCTTCCGACAAGGCCCAGGGCAGGGGCCACCCCTTCTGTCACTCAACCTGGGGACATCGACGCAGACTTGCCACACACACGCCCCATGGAACCCCCGAGCTGGGGACGGTCACACTCCCATTTCCAGTGAGGAAACGGAGGCACAGAGAGGGTGAGTCACTTGCCCAAGGCCACACAGCATGGGGGCAAGAGTACGCTGGCCCCAACAGCCTGTGTCCCTCACCACTGGGCTTCCTGCCCCTGCCTGCTGACCCCAGAATGTGGTTCCCGCCCCTTCCGCGCGATCAGACAAAGGACGAGTGGCGTAACCCCCAGGCCTCAGTGGGTTCATCTGCAACATGGGCACCTAGAGCCTGGGCCACATCAGATCTCAGGCGTGAGCAATAGAGGGCGGTGTGGGCTCTGACAGCCGGGCCACACCCCCAAAGCATGGTTCTCGGGCTGGGGTCCTGGTCCACACACTGGCCGACTGTGTGCCCTTGGGAGCTGCCAGGCCTCAGTTTCCCCATCTGGAAACAGGGCGATAACAATACCTGCTCCCTAGGGCTGTGGTGACGATTCGGGCTCGGGAATCCCCGCCCCCGGGCTGGGAAAGCCTGCATTTGTTGGGGGGGCCCGGCCTACAGAGCCGGGAGGGGACGCACGCCTTCCTTCGCGCGTGGTAGGAGCGTGGGGGCTTAGATGCCGGGACAGGCGGAGAGGAGCAAGAGGCAGGACCCCCAACGGGGGCAGGAGGAGGGGGCTACGGAGCACCAACAACTTGAGGGGCAGCTTTGGGCGGGAGATGACAGACAGAGGCAGGCGCCCAGCTCAGCAGGGTGGGGTCTGCAGGGGCTCCAGGCCACGGGGACGGGGGCATCGGCCCAGGGGAAGGGGAGGGGGCAAAGGCAGGCTCATCAGTGACCAGGGGCATGAGGCCTGCGGCGGGCAGCGGGGCCACTCCCGGCTCTGCAGTCACTCGTCGCACCGCGGAGCCCAGGGCTAGAGGGGCCGACCTCTCCGCTGCGGCCAGAACCCTCCTCCAGGCACCGGGTGACCGATCCTCACCGTCCCGAGCAGCACCCGGGGCAGGAACGCCGCCCGGGCACCGGGGTGCTGCCTGGGACACGGCGCAGCCCGAGCCTCAGTCGTGCGACGTATCAACCAGACGGGACACTTCTCGACCAGCAGATTGGTTCAACTTGTCAACAGTTCAGGTCAAAAAACTATTTTCAAGAAATAAATTGTTGCCCGAACCGGTTTGGCTCAGTGGATAGAGCGTCGGCCTGCGGACTCAAGGGTCCCAGGTTCGATTCCGGTCAAGGGCATGGACCTGGGTTGCGGGCACATCCCCAGTGGGGAGTGTGCAGGAGGCAGCTGATCGATGTTTCTCTCTCATCGATGTTTCTAACTCTCTATCCCTCTCCCTTCTTCTCTGTAAAAAATCAATAAAATATATTTTATAAAAAAGAAAAAAATTTTTTTTTCTAAAATGTGACAGTGGATGAGATGGCGGGACACCAGCTGTCACTAGGGCTGTGCTGTCTTCACAGGGGAAGGAGGGCGGGACAGACAGTGCCAGCAGGCCCAGAGCCTCAGTTACCGTGGTTGCCACCCCATCACCATCACCACCATCCTTATCACCATCATCACCACAATCACCAGCACCACTATCAGCACCGTCACCGTTCTTATCACCATCACCCTCATCACCACAATCACCACCATTCTTATCACCATTACCACCTCTTCACCATCATTCTCACCACCATCACCGTCACACCATCACCGTCACCACCTCGCTCTCCCCTTTGAGGCAGGCCAGGCCCCTCAGAAGGACCCAGACGTTCCTGGGGAAGGTCAGCTCCCACCGACCGCCCTCACCTTCCGCCTCCTCCGCCATCTCCTCCTCGTTGCCGCTGGCGCCCGACGCCTCCATCTCCTCGTCCTCGACGGCGGGCGGGAAGGCGGCCTCCTCGCTGGTGGCGGCCGGGGCCTTCTTCTTCTTCCGGCGCGCATTCCTCTCCTTCTCCTGGGACAGGGGAGCGGCGGGTCAGGGCTGGGCCTGGGCCTGGGGATTCCCCGAGCCGGACGCCGCCACAGGTGCCCGGACGGTGATCCTGCCCCGCAGCTGGCGGTTATTTTTACCGCTGGCTTCTCCCACCGTGTCCCAGATACTCCTGGGTGCAGCCTCGCCCGCCGGCTGCCAGGTGAGGAAGGCTCCCTCCCATGGGGGCCCCGCGACTGCCCCAGCCCTTCTGATGGTCCTCGCCAGAATGGGCCCTGCCCAGGCCGCCCTGCCAGGTTCCCGCACTCCGGGGAGCCGATGAATAGAGGAGCTTTTCCTGCCCCCCTCATCGGCTCCCCTGGGCCCCCCGGGGGACAGGCCGGCTTGGGAAGCTCCTCTTCACTCCACCAATCCTTACAAGGCACCTACTGTGTGCAGCCAGTGCACGGGGGCCGAGGACATACATGAACAAGGCCAACAAGGTCCTGCCCCCAACGACCTCCTCGTGGGGAAGGCCAGCAAACAACCCTTCCCCTAAAAGGAAGACTCAGAGGTGCCCATGGGGCTGTGGAGACCCGACACAGGGCGGGGCAAGAAAGCGCGGGGGCGGGGCTACTCTAGATGGACAGTCACGGAGGGCTTCCTGGAGGAGGTGTCCCGAGGGAGCTGGCTGGGCAGGGCTCTGGAGGTGTGCGGCCCAGGTGGAGGGGCTACACATGCAAAGGCCGAGAGGCGGGGCAGAAAGGAGCCCCCACTGCAGAGCCTGTCCCCCCCCCCCCCCCCCCCGTGCCCTAGGCCCTCGTCCCCTGAAGCCCGGCTCCTCGAGCCCTGGGCCAGGAGCCCTGCCCCCAGCTCAGGTGCTAATGTCACTCCTCATGGCCGGCTTCCTCTTTGCACTGCCCTGGACGAGGCGCTTCAGGGGGGCAGAGGAGACATCCTGGCACCCTCCCCCCGACCAGGCTGAGCCAGGCAGGTGCCCAGATGGGGTTTGTTGATCGACTTAGTGACTACGTGTCGGCGTCTCGGGCTCGAACACACAGCGGGGAGGTGGGGGTCCTGTGTGCAGGCAGAGTGTGCTGGGGTCTCGAGGTGACCAGGGACCCCCCCGGAGGAGGGGACTGGACCCTCAGAGGGCGCCCAACACAACCAGGTGACAGGGGAGGGCTATCACAGCCCGAGCCCCATGGAGCCTGCAGGGAGGGAGGCGGGACCCGAGCACCCGCGGACGCAGATCGGAGACAGTCCCCCAGACGCACGTCCACCCAGGCCTCAGAACGTGCCCTTATTTGGGATCAGCTCTGGGCAGATGTAATTAGTGAAGATGAGGTCAGACCAGCTGGGGGGAGGCCCTGGGTCCAATGGCTGGTGCCCATATAAGAGGGAAGTTTGGACACCGAGGCGCCCAGGGGAGCCCAGGGGAGAGCCGCTGGGTCTACGGCCAGGGGACCTGGAGGCGGCGGCGCCCCCAGGAGTGGGCGAGGCCGGGCGGGCCCTCCCGGGAGCCTGCAGAGAGAGCGCAGCCTACCGGCACCTGGGTTCAGACTTCGAGCTCCAGCATTGAGAGTGAACAAGAAACGAATACACGCCCCGGCCAGTGTGGTTCAGTGGGTAGAGCACCGGCCTGCGGACTGAAGGGTCCCGGGTTCGATTCCGGTCAAGGGCACATGCCTGGGTTGCAGGCTCAATCCCCAGTGGGGAGTGTGCAGGAGGCGGTTGATGATTCTCTCTCATCACTGATGTTTCTCTCTCTTCCTCTCCCTTCCTCTCTGATATCAATAAAAATATATTTTTAAAAAGAAAGTAAAAACAAAAGAAACGAAGACACCTCCTGTCCTCCATCAATCCCCCCCAACAGGCCCCTGGAGAAAGCCACTCCGACTCGCTACACCGCACAGCACAACCGCTCTCGGGGCAAACACCCCGTCACCTCCAGCACCAGGAGGCCCTGCCCGTCTGGCCCCTGACCAGGCCTCAGGGGTCTGCAAGTCCAGCCCCAGCCCTGGGGCAGGGTCATCTCCTGTCCTGCCTCCTCCCAGGGCAATGCGGGTCCTCAGGGTGCAGCCACTGGGGACACCACGAGAGAGAGGGAGATGCCCGCTGCCCCGTTAGTCACGGCTTCCGTCCCGGCACTAGGCCCGAGGGCCAGCGCCCACCCTGCCCGTGTCCACCAGCCGCGATGGGAATGCCCAGCCGCCGCAACCCACTCCCACGGCCGCCCCGGCCCTGCCCCACATCCCCAGCTTCTCCCTGCGGCCCCCGGGGGAGCCCACGGAGGTGCCAGAAAGTTGTGTGGCAGTGGCTTCTGTGGGTGCGGCTGAGGGTTCCCCTCCTTCCCCAATCTATTTTTAGCCGGTGGGACGCACTCCAGCACCCCAGCCGGGCAAGGCGGCCATCGACCGCCCGCGTGGAGGCTGGGACTCGGGGAACTGGGAGCCTCGCAGAGAACAGGGGTTCCTGAGGCCGGGCCAGGGCTGTCTGGGAGGCCTCCCTGGCTACTCGGTCAAAACCAGCAGATCCTTGCCACCCATCAGCCACACCTACTACACCCTCAGCCTGCCATCTCCAGGCCGCAGTGTGAAATCGTGTGTGTGTGTGTGTGTGTGTGTGTGTGTGTACCAGCTCCTCAAGGCCTGTCCTTGGCCGTCTGCCCAGCACCCCTGGCACAGGGCCTGGCTCGGAGCAGAGCACTCGAACTACGTCTTGAGATGAATGAACCCGACAGACAAGGACGTCGGCTCAGAGAGGCTAAGACACTTGTCTGAGACCACACAGCTCAGGAGTCGAGAAGCCCAGATTGGAAAGCAGGTCAGGTTCAAGCGCTTCCCTGCCCGGATCCTCCCCCCCCCCCCCCCCCTCTCTCTCTGCAGGTCTGTGTGGCCTCAGATGGAAGAGACAACAGAGAAAAACAAGACAAGGCCGGGCCTGGGTGGAGACAAACAGACAGGGAGAGAGACGGAAGTGGAGCCCCAGGGCCTGGACTCACAGATGGGAGAGCAGAACGGGTAACCTTCGGCCAGAGGGGGGAGGGCCGGCCTCCAGCGGACAGCGTGCCAAGTGTTACATAACCTGGACGGCTCCGCCCGCCGCCGGAGCTGCTTCCTGCTGACGCTGCCGTGGCCTCGAGGCTGCCCCGCGGGCCTGTGCCGGGCAGGAGGGGGCACCGCTGACCCTCCACCTCGCCCGCCCCTCCCTGCTCCGGCGGCGAGGGGGAGCCGTCTTCCTGCCTGGCAGGGACTCACAGAGACCCATCATCCTCCTCGGACTGGAGGGCGTGGGGGAGGGGCCGGAGGCAGAGGTCACCAAGTTCAGAGCAACATCATCACCATCATCATCATCATTGCATGAGGTCCATTTGCATACTCTGGTGACGGGGGACTCACCCCTGCCCCGGGGGTGGCCGCGGTCAGGACAAAGGCCCCGGGCCGAGCTGGCTTCCTCTGACGGGCCCTGTGTTTGCTCACATGCTCTCTCTGACCCTCCGTGGGAGCCGCGGAGCGAGAGCCAACCCCTGGCTCCACATGGCCCTCCTCCCTCAGTGAGCCCCCAGCAAGGTGCGCCTACACGCCCGCCCGGACTGTGGCCCGCCAGCCCCCCACCCTGGTCCCCAGCACTGCGGGCCCCAAGGACCCTCCGCACAGCTCCGTGGGACACGGGGACAGGCCCACCAGGGAAGCCAGGGCTCATAGCCCCCCGCCCCCCACCCCCTGCTGCCGGCCTCATGACTTCCACCCGGGCCTGGAGCAATGGAGGTGCCTGGGGGGTGGGGGAGAGGGCCATGCTGGCCTCTGGGTCCCCTCCTGTTCACGCAGCTCCTCAGCCTGGGCTGGGCTGCTGCCCCCACCAGCCTCCCCTCCCCTCGGGCACCAGCCAGCGAGGGCAGAGCCAGGAACCCTCCAGCCCAGAGCCCCGCCCTCCATTGCTCTGATAGGCTGATGCTCTGAGTGAGTGAATGAATGAATGAATGAATGAACCCATCCATCATCCATCAACCAGCCACCCAATCTAAGACTCAGTCTGCCCAGGAGCTGACAGCCGCCACGGCCACGGCCACCAGCACGAGGGAGCCGACACCCAGCCTGCCACACGCCCACCCGTCACCACGCAGTCGTGGTCGCCGCCACCGGGCTCGCTCCGTCAGAGCGCTGGCGACCGGCCAGGCCACTTCTAAGCGCCTGACACGCGTTCACTTAAACCAGGTGGTCCTCAAACTCTTTAAACAGGGGGCCAGTTCACTGTCCCTCAGACCGTTGGAGGGCCGGACTATAGTTTAAAAAAAAACTATGAACAAATGCCTATGCACACTGCACATATCTTATTTTGAAGTAAAAAAACAAAACGGGAACAAATACACTATTTGTATTTGCATGTGGCCCGCGGGCCGTAGTGTGAGGACCCGACTCAGACCATCCCCACCGCGGCCCTGAGCTGGGCTCCACCACCGCCCGTGTCCAGGTGGGGACATCGAGGCACAGCGGTGAAGCCAGTGGCCGGCGGCCACACGGTGAGGAAGAGGTGGCGTCTGGACTGGAACCCGGGTCTCGAGGCCCCGAGTCCCCGCACGCGTGACAGCACCTCCACCGAACACCCCGAGAAGGGGAGGGCCCGCGGCTCCGAAGCAACGCCGACGCTGCTGCCGCTGACGCCAACGCCGCTCCCTGGGCGGCAGGGCCAGCGACGGAGCAGGGGTGGGATCTGCAGTCAGGGCGCCCTGCCCCGGCAGGCACTCACCCGGAGTCCTGGGGACCAGGGCCTTTACCCCCCCACTCACGGAGGAGGAAACTGAGGCTCAGCGCGGTGAAGCCGCTGCCCAAAGTCACCCAGGGGCCCAGGGGTCAAGCTGGACTTGGCCTCACCACCCCCGCCCCCCCCCCAGCCCCAGCCGCACCACCCAGCTTCCTGGGGTCCCTGGTCCTTCAACCCACGCTGTCCAGTTCTGGGGTCTCCCAGGGGTACGGGGGAGGGGGTTGAGAAAACCTGGAAAGTGAGGCCTGGGGCCAGCAGGCCCATGGGAAGGAAGGAAAAGCCTGTAACCCAATAGCCTGGGCTGGGCAGGGCACGGGGAGGGGGAGGGAGGAAGGTGGTCAGAGGGAATAGAGGGCATCACTTTGTGCCCGGGTGATGCTCAGAGTCCCCCCAAATCGGAGCCGGTGATGCTCAGAACCCCCCAGCCCCCCCTCCCCCGGCCTCCACCCTCCACCCTCCTGCTGCCTGGGCTCGGCTCCTCTCGGACCCACGGGGTTTCAGCAGGTGCCGGGGCTTGAGCAGGTGTCGGGGCAGGTGTGCACCGTGCCCTCCCCGCCCTGAGCTTCTCCCTTCCCCCTGGAAAGGCGTCCCGGGAAATCCGGGAAGACGCAGAGCTGTGGGCGCACGAGGCCTGAGAGGCACGGGACCCCCCTGAATAGCAGGTGGGCGTGGTGGAGACCGGGGCGCAGGCAGGGGCCGGCCTCAGCCCTGACCACAGGGGCATGGACAGGGTCCCCCAGAACACTCAGGGAGGCCGGGACGTGGTGCCCTTAACTCCCGCACATGCTCAACCAGAGCTTAAAGGGCGAGACGCTCCCCCTGGCCCACCTCGTGCTGTGCAGCCTCCGCAGCCTGGACACCCTCTCTGGGCCGGAGCGGAGTCACTGGACAGGCTTCGTGAACTTTAAACCACAACAGGGGGCCCATGGGGGTGCGCTGAGGGGGTAGAGGGCTGTGCGCCCCCCGATGCGGCCTGCTGGCCAAGAGCTGGGGCCCTTGGGTTCAAAACCAAGCCTGGCTGAGCCTCGGTTTCCCCACATCTGAAGAGCTGGCTGCCTGGCATGGGACGTATGGCCAAACTGGGGGGACAGGGGAGATGGGGAGACAGATGGAAAGAGAGGGAGGGAGGGAGGGAGGGGAAGAGAGCAAGCGAGCAGGGCCGCCCGGAATGGCCTCCCTTCCAGGAACAGCTGTGGAGGAAGCAGCCTCTCCTCTCCTCTCCAGAGAGCATTTACGCTGAGAAGCGCGCCCGCCCCTTCTGCACTCCTGGGGTAGGGAGGGGGAGGGAGGGCCTCCCCTCAGGATGGACTACAGAGGCCAGGACCAGGCGGGCGGCTGCTCCTCGACCTGCCCTTCCCTCCCCGGGGCAGCCCTGAGACTGCGAAGCTCAATGGGGAGAGGAAGACGGTCACGGGGGTTCGTCTACCCCAGGGTCCCCACTCCACTGCGCTGACAGCCCCAATCCCAGTGAGTCCGCGGCCTCCAGGCCCCCAGCGTGTGCGAGAGCAGACGGGTGCTGGTGGAGGCGGGGGCTTGGCAGCGCGGGCTCGCCTGCCTGTCCCGTCCCCGGAGAAAGGGGTGTCTACGGCCCGGATCGACCCTGCGGCGTCCCAGGGGTGCCCCTGGGCAGGAGCGCGAGAGGCCCCGCCAGCTGGGACCCCGGGGGGCGGGGGGAGGGCTCACCATCTTCAGCTTGTGCTGCTGCAGGATCTCGTCCAGGTTCTGCCGCTTCTTGTAGTTGAAGTAGAAGTTCTTACACTGGCTCACCGTCTTGGAGCCCACCATGCGGGCGATGGCCGACCAGTTCCGGCCGTGCTCCAGGAGGCCTGCGGAAGGCGGGGGCGGTGAGGCTGCGCGGAGGGGCCCACGGAGCCCCAGCCCCGGCCCCGGGCTCCCCTGGGCTGAGACCCTGGGGGGAAGTGGTGGGGGCACCGGGGAGAGTGAGGGCAGAGGACCTGGCTCCACCTGCAGCACGAAGAGGCCTGGGGGGCAGGCGGGTGCTGGCCCGGGTTCTGGGGGCTGAGGTCCGGGGCGCAGACCCCACCCAGGCCCCCCTCGCCCGCCCCCCACGCCGTGACCCGGCACTGACACGCACTCGCAGCTGCAGACGGCCCTGGGGACGGGCTGTGCTCCGTCTGCACCGGGCGGCCGGGAGCGGAAGGAGCCTGTGAGCAGGGGTGGGGATGGGACAATGAAGTCCAGGTGGGGGTGAGCCAGGGCGAGGAGCCTCTGCACCCAGGCTCGCTGGGCCCCCCAGGGCTCAAAGGCCCCCTGGATGCGGACCACACAGGGCTGGTCCAGGGGCTGGGAGTGGACATGTCCCCACATCACAGCCCCCCACCCCCGTGAGCTCATAGCCTCCTGGTGTGGGAGGAGCCCCCAGAAATGGGCAGACCTCACCCCAGACCTCCTGTGGCCAGAGAAAGTTTCCCCCACACACTCGGGCCAAAGCCATACACCCCCCCACTTCTACCCCAACGCCCTGAATGGGCTCAGGAGACACACAGCCCCGGAGACAGCACCCCGCGCCCTGGATCCAGGGGCAGTGCCCCAGAAGCCCGCCCTGGGTCTCAGCCCGCTGCCCGCCGGGCTCCAGGCACACGGCCGCGTCTCCGTGTACGCCCGTGTCTCCCGGCAGCAGCACGCCCTGCGCGGAGCAGGTGGGACCGGCCCCTTCCCGTGGACGGCATGGCAGGAGGAGGGAGGCAGGAGGAGGGAGGCAGGAGGCGGACTCCGGGGGCTGTGACGGGGAGCAGGGGGGGTTGGGGGGCCGCATGAAGGCTGAGTCACTGGGAACGCAATCGCTGGCCCCCGGGCCCCAGAGCCACGCTCGTAACGCGAACGCGAGGTTCGCACAGCGACGTCTGAGGCCGCGCTCCCTGAATTGAATTAAGCTGCAGGAGGGGGGGCTACGGCCGAAACCCTGCAGGGACGCGGGCCTGTGCTGGCATCCTGCCGTCTCCCTTCCCTCCCTCCGTCCCGCTGCCCACCCCGCTGTCACCCACGCACACGTGTGCTGGGGGCTTGCTGCGTACGAGCCTCTAACGAAAATAAAACAGCGGAGACGCGACACGGAGAGGCTGCTGCGTCCCAGGGACCTGCAAAGCCCTTCGGATGCTAAGACTTGGTGCCGGGCATCCTTGCTGCCAGGACGGGGGCGGGGAAACCGAGGCTGGGGTGGGGGGGCCAAGGCTGGGGGCAAAGGGGCCACAGCACCTCACAAGCGTGTGGGGCAGGCCGGGGGGGTGGCTGGGTGGGCGTGGGGACCAAGGGTTCTGCTCCCCCACCTCTGGCCCCGGGGGGGTGGGAGGGGGGCTGGACTGGACTGACAGGCCACCTGCTCCCCTGTGGAGGCCACGGGCCAGGTGGCTCAGGGCGCCCCGGGTTCCTCAAGGACGGGGGTGGGGGGGGCATGGGATCAAATGCAGGCCGGCCCCTGACCTTTCCCTGCGCAGCGCCCGCGGCAGCTGCCACTCGCACAGAACCCGGCGGGGAGGGCGCGGGACGCGTTTATTTATACTCCCAGCCCGGGCCCAGCGGGCGGGCAAACACGCCGGCCGGAACCCTGGCCTCTGGGCGGGTGTCTCCCGCCGGGGCCTCCTGGGGCGGGAGGGGGGGCAGCCAGCACCCCGAGGGCGGCCAGGCCCTGGGGAGGCTGCCGTTCGGGACCTGGAGGTGGCTGGGATTGGGGAGCGGGGCCCCCCTCGCCTTCCTGGGAGAAAGGAGCCAACCAAGAGCCGGAATGGAGCCCTGTGTGGCCGCGGCTGTCCGGCTGCGCTTGAGCCTCAGTTTCCCTAACTGTCCCTCTGGTTCCTGTTTTCTGAACCCCACTGAGGGTGCCAGGGACGGGGGGCAGCCGCGGGGACCCCACCGTGCCCTGGAGACACCAGCCTGAGACCCCGACGAAGCCCCCACCACCACAGCCCACCTGGATGAGACAACGCAGGCCCCGCCAACCAGGCCCCCCGAGGCCCCCCACCCCAGGCCTCCTCTTCCCCAGAGAGCCCGGCCTGAGCCCCCCAGGCCCTCGGGGAGGGGGTTCCGTGCTGAAGGTGGAGGTGGAATCCCACAGGAGCAGAGCTGCTGAGTCCCTGGCTCTGGGCAGCCATAGCCCCACCGGTCACCAGGCTCAAAGCCCCCCAGTCCCTGCCCCCCACCCCCAGGGCCACTCACTCACATCCTCTCATCTGCGTCTCCCCCTCGGCCAAGTTTTCCGGAAACATAAGGCTCGGAGGGCGCTCCAGGGAGAGGAGCCGGAGCCGCGGGCTGGGAGGCGGGAGGCTGGGCGGCCGCGGTGCCGGCTCTGGCGTCTGCAGGCGGCTCAGCTCAGCCTCACATCCTCCTCCCCTAACAGCGCCAGGAGGAGGGAGGGGGAGGAGGGGAGGGGAGGGGGCGGGAGGGAGGGGAGGAGGGATGAAGAGGGAAGGAGGAGGAAGGAGGGGGGAAGAGGGAGGGGGAGGAGCGAGAAGGGAGGGGGAGGAAAGGGGGAAGGGAAGGGAAGGGAAGGTGGGAGGCAGGTCCTTGCGGCCTCCTGGCCCGGGCTCAGCACTGCCACCCGTGACGTGAGGCGGTACCCCCCCCCACCGCCGCGGGCAGCGAGGTGCCCTTCGCCACGAGGGCAGCCAGCAAGAAGTTGTCAGTGTGCGCGCGGCGGCCCGTGCCAGGCGTCACCAGGGCCCCATGTCCGCGGCTCGTCTGGGCACCAAGGTGCCCTACGCAGGCGCTCGGCCAGGGGTGCTGGCCTGGAGCCCCCCGGGACCCCCGCTGCCCCCGCTGCGCGCGCCAAGTGCCCCGGCCACGGCCACGGGCGCCTGGGCTCCGGATCCTCCCGCCGCCTGACCCAGCGAGACGCCTCGGGGCTGAATGTGACCTCCAGACGGAGGCTCGGCTCGAGGGCGGGCGGGGAGCGGAGCATGGCAGGAGCCCAGGTTCAGGGGGGCGGGCCCACTTGGCACCGCTTCCCCTCCCTCTCTCCCCATCCGTGCGGTGGCGCGTCAGCAGCGGTAAGAACAGATGAGGGCTCAGGAAAACAGCTCCCGCCCCGCAGGCGGGCGGGCGGGCAGGAGCAGCAGCCTCTTCCGCCGGCGCTGCCCAGGCCGTCCACCTGCGCGCTCCCCCCACCTCCCCCCACCTCCCCCCACACAGCCGGGCCCCCCCTCTGCGGGGACTTGGGGGTCTGGGAGGGCGGAGGGGGGCCGGGCTGGGGGGGCAGAGCTGGTTCGGAGGCGGACACCATCGTGCCGAGACCCCCACCCACGTTGGGCGGGAGGGGAGCTGGGGGTCCCCGAAGGGCTCCCTGGCCTCTGTCCTCCCTCCCGAGACACCCCCACAAGCCGTGGCGGCTCCTCCTGGACCCCTGCCAGGGACTCCGGCGGCTCCCGGGGGGTTGAAAGTTAACTGAGCTGAACTTTGGAGCGAGATCCAGGTCATGACCGAGTTTTCCAGCTCCAGGGTCACTGACCTGTGTGTCCCTGGAGCCGTCCGCCTGCCTCCCTGTCCTGCCGGCGGGAACCCCAGGGCCGCGGGCTGCAGGTCTCCGCGCCCTGCTCCTGGCCTGGGCCCCCAGCCCGCGCCCCGGGGCACCGTGCCAGGGAGGGCAGCGGATCCCAGCCGTGTCGGGGATCTAGGACTTCCCTCCTCCGCAGGGAGCCCAGGCGAGCGTTCGCGGATGCCAATCCAAGTGTGTCACTGCCCTGCCTCACATCTTCCGATGACGAGGACGACCCACCCGGACTCTGGAAGCTCTCGGAATCAAACCGAAGGCCTCGGCGAGGAGCCGGCCCCGCCCACCTGTCCAGCCAGCTGCCCACCGCTCTCCCAGGGCCACTGGGGGCCTTCATACCCCGCCCTGGGACGTGCCCCAGGACATTTGCACTCGTTCTCAGCCGGCACGGCTTCCCACAGATCCGCCCCGGTTCTCCTCAGCTCGGGCCTCGAGGGACGCCTCCTCCGAGAGGCCTTCCTGGACTACGCTCTTTTCACAGCTGCCCTCCCAGCCCCTGCGCGGTCTTGGGGTTCGGTCACCTCCGGAGCAACCAGCGCCCCCTGAAATGAGTTCCTTTGCTCCGCGGCTCACAGCGGCCCTGTCTGCGCCCACAGCTGCTAGGCTTGCAAGAGGTGCTGCTGGGCAAACGCATGCAGCTCCAAACGCTCCCAGCATCTGGGTCTGGGGGCCCCCTGGGCGCCCCACGGGTATCTCGGGGAACTCTCTGGGCTCTGGGAGAGCAGCTGCCCAGAGAGCAGGGGCAGGAGGGCTGTCCCAGGGGAGGCAGGCGGCACACCCACACGGTGGGCGTCCAGCCCCCTGGCCCCGCCATTCCCTGCGGTCTCGATCCTCCGACCCCACTTCTACTTTCTAAGGAAGGAGTTTCGTTCCGAAGACTCGGGGCAGGAACTAGGAAGTGAAATTGACCAAGACAGGAAGTGGAGCCGGGAGAGGTCTGAGTCACGGACGGACTGGGGCTCGGAAGGAGGTGAAGGAGCAGGCGGTGGCCGCAGGGGTGTGGGAGGGGTGTCCCGCGGCGGCGTGGCTCGAGGGGGGCCCTCGGCCCGGCGGACACCCGCTCTGCCGACACCGCAGGGGCAGCGTCGCATGCACCGTCCAGGGACCTGTGACAGATGTGCCAGGTGGGCCCCCCTGACGGGTCCCTGCCACAGGCACCGGGAACCCCACCCCAACATCCAGGCTCAGGTCAACTGGCCTGGGCACCCCTCTAGCACCCGTGGGCCCCACGTCGCCCCCCATTTGCACCTGGGAAAGGTCACAGCTCTCAGACCCCCGTCCACGGAACACCCCGCAGGCCGCCCTGGCCTGGGTCTCGGCATTCGGGTCTGCGGGTCAGCTCTTCCCGTCGACACACAAGGAAACGCGCTCACAGAGGAAACAAACCACCCGCGTGCGGCCTGCGTGGCCTTGCCCGCCGCCTGGAGACGCCCAGCGCGATGCCTTCCTGGCCTGGTGCTCCCGGCCGGCAGGCCCCACTCGCTGCGCAGCCCGGGCCTCAGTTTCCTCCCCAGCAAAGCAGGAGTTGTGCCGGCCGGTGTCTGCCTCCGTGCACACAGGACACAGGTACAGGGGCTGTTCACACACGGGGAGCACCGCCTCCAGGGTCCCTCGGGCGATCAGACAGTCGTTTCCTCCTTTTTGTGAGATCCTCAGCCGAGGATATGCTAGCGGTTTTTCCACTGATTTACAGAGAAAGCAGAAGGGACCCAGAGGAGGGGGAGAGGGAGACACACACATTGACGGGGCCGTGGATCGAGCCTGCAACCCAGGGAACGTGCCCGTGACCGGGAATCGAACCCGTGACCCTCCGGCCCTCGAGCTGACGCTCTAACCATTGAGCACACCGCCCAGGGCAAGGTTAGAGAGTTCATGCAAAGTGCCCCCTTGTCTGTCTCCACCCAAAGAGGCAGCAGTCTCTGAGACACCACACGTCTGACAACCCTAAGGCCGCCCCAACACATCGGCCCTCCCTGTGAGCCCTGGGGGGCGTGGGGGTGGCTGTGTCTGGGGGCTCCCACTCCGCTCCCCGCGCCTCAGACTCTTCACCCATGAAAACGAACTAACCAGCCAGGGTGCCCGACCAGGACCCCAGAGCACAGAGCACCCACGGGTCTCCCTCACTCCCCATGGCAGGTGCGTCCTGCCGCCGGAGTTACGGGGACAGGGCTGGGGTGGGCCTGGGCTCCGGCTGGCCCCATGGGGTCTGTCTGGGGCCCCCAGAGCCTGGCAGCCTGGAGCGGGGCCAGCGCCGATCCCTGGCCTGGAACGGTGGGACCCAGGGCCCCCCAAGCCCTCCCTGCTGGCCCCCTGCCCACAGAGGGGGGGACGGGGGACGGGGGACGGGGAGCCGCCCGCACGGCTGGGTCGGGGCTCTGCGCCAGGCCAGCCTGACCTCTCCCAGGGGGACGAGGGCCTGCCCTCCTGCCCCGGGTGGCACGGGGCCCGAGGGCAGGCCGCCAGCTCCCTGGGCTGCCCGATTCCTGGGTGGCAGCTTCTGCACATGCTCAGTCCCCACTGGGTGAGCGCCTGGGGCAGGCAGCCCCGACTCCACACTCACAGGAGGGCCGGTGCCCGCCTGCCCACCGGGAGCCCTGCCCCACCGCACCCCATGCCCTCAGCGGACAGCCAGCTCCATCCCACCGCGGGAAGGCCAGGGTCCGCCCCAGCGCCCCCAGCCCTCGCCCAGCTCCCCTCATTCTCTGGGTTTCCATGGCCTCCTCTCAGCCACCCTGCGCAGCCACAGGGACTTGGCCCGGGCAGCTCCCACCGTCGGGACGCCCTCCCCTCCTGCGGCCCGGCCCGCAGACTCACTCGTCCAGGCCTCACACCAGCCCCACTCCCACCCTGTAACCAGCGTGTTTGGCCTCAAACCCCAGCTCCACCGCTTCACAGCCGTGTGACCGGAGGCGGCGCACACAGCCTCTCTGGGCCTCCGGGACCCTCATCTGGAAAAGGGAACAAGAACAGCCCCTGCTCCGTGAGGTCGGTGGGGACATAGAGCTTTGAGCAGCTCCTGGGTGCCCACAGGTATGGAGACGGCCAGGGAGGGTGTCCTCCTTGGGGGAGCCCTGCCCAGGAGGCGTCTGAGGGAGCTCAGCCGGCTCAGGCTCACACCTCGATGCTGGATTCCCAGCCTCCAGAGCTGAGAGAGAATGCATTTTCATTGTCCTAACCCACCCAGGTTTCTGCTTAGTGATGGCAGCCCCAGCAAACAAATGCAGCGGGCGACATGCCCATTGTACAGATGAGAAGACTGAGGCGCAGGGAGGCGGACCGATCTGCCTGAGGTCATAGACCGAAAAGGCACAGAGGCTGAGGTCTGGGGGCTGGGACCCTGTGCAGCTCATCCTCCAAGGCCCGGCTCAGTGGTCCCCAGGCCCCGGGGACACTGGCTGCTCACCTCCCGGGGCTCCCGGGGCTCCCGGGGCTCCCGGGGAGGGACCAGGGCTGGCCCGGCTCCGGGCGGCCCTGCCCTGCAGACGGGGAGGCCCTGACGTGAGTGATGGGAAGGAGGACAGCGGATGCCGTCAGCCGGGCACAGCCGGCTCCTGGGGCCTTTTCCGGGTCTCTGAGGGCTGGGCGGGATGCTCTTAGCCTCCACCCCCTGCCCACCGTGGAGGAGTCGCTGGGGCAGCCAGCACCTGCCTCCCCGACACCTCCCCCCTCCCTCCCGCCCCCGCCGCTGCCTGGAACACACAGCCATTAGCAGCCACCCCGGTGGCAATTGCCCGGTCGCTGTCATTCACGGCGGACGAGCCCGCCGGCGCTCACTGCATTATCACAAATGTCACCGCGCGGGCCTGGCGGGACTCACGCTGCCGGCTCCGTGGGCAGGACCCGATGAGCTCACCGCCGCCGAGGGCCCAACCTTGAGCGGCCACGGCTCACTCCCGTCTCCGAGTGAGTCATCCCGCCGTCCTCCCAGCCCCAGATCTGCCCTTCCCGAGGGAGAGAGAGGGCGGCCGCCAGCTCCCAACCCCTCAAGGTAACGGAGGGAGGAGGCAGCGCTGGGGCTGCCGTGACAATAGAGGCACAGCGGGAGTGAGAGGTGGGAGCACGGGGGGGGGGGGGGGGGGGCGCGCAGCCTGAACCTGCCTGTGGGGCCCTGACTGCCCCCTGGGGTGGGTCCCAGGGCAACTTCACCACCGACAGCGAGACCCCAGGGTCGCACGTGTGATTAAAACCCCACGTAGTCCACGCACCGGCTCACAGCAGCCCCATCGCAATCCCCCACCGTGGAAATGACCCACAGGTCCATCGGCCAACGCGTGCATCACAGAACGTGGCCCATCCACACGCAGAAGACGACGCAGCCACGGAAAGGAGCGAGGCGCCAGCACGCGGCCCCACGGGAGGAGCCAGACACGAAGGGCACATATCGTACAGTTCCACGCAGGTGAGGCCCGGGAAGGAGGGTCCAGGGGACGGAGAGCAGGGCGGCAGGTGCATGCGGCCGGCAGGGGCGGGGGGGGCGGGGTGGCTGCTAATGGGGGCGCTTCTGGCGGGGCTGACGGCCATGCTGGGCTGGCCAATGGGAACGAACGGACAGCCCCTGGAAGGCACGTTGCGGAGGGCAAACACTGTCCATTTCATGTACACTTGGTCCTAGTTACAGGGGAAAGGGGAAATCACACAACTTCAACAAAGCCTCTTGCGCACTCCACGGCGAGATCCACGTAAAAACCACTAGTGGATGCAGAGGCCCAAGAAAACTGACAACATGGCCGCCGGGGGGCTGACAGCTCTGAGCCCCGCCGGCCTTCGCAAGCCCCCCCGCCCCCCGGCCCCCAGGGGCCTTCTCGAGCCGCCGCATGGAGGTCTGAACCTGCGGGAGGAGGCAGGGGGCTCTTCTGGGTGACGCTCTCATTCCCACTGTGCAGATGAGAAGACTGAGGCCCAGGGAGGTGGCCTCGCCTGAGGGGGGAGCTGGAGGAAGGAGCCCGAGAGAGCGGCGCCAAGGGGACGAGACCAACCTGAGAACACCCCGAAACAGAGCCTGTCCCCCGGCCCCCCCACCGGACCGCAGCCCCCGTCACAGCCCAGCGAGTCAACGCCCTCCCGCCACGCCCTCCCGCCACGGGACCTTCAGGACCGGGTGCCGAGGGAGGGCGGCCAGGCCCCGACGCCCTCACCTTTCTTGGCGGTTTCCATCTCCTCCTCAGTCCAGCGGGAGCTCTCGTTCATCTCCATGGAGGCTGCAAGGAGGACACGCACATTGGCCGCGGCCGCCCAGGGCGTCTCCTCCGCCGCAGGCTGCACGGGCACCGCACTGAGCGACTCTCACACCCGGGGCAGCCTCCACGCAGCCCGCTGGGGTGCAGGGTGTGCCATCGCCCCATTTTACAGGCGGGAAACGGAGGCAGGGCGGGGCCTGGACAGGGAGGTCTGAGCCTGGGTGGGCGAGCTGGAACAGCCCCCTACATTTCCCACCCCGGCATCTGGGCCCCCCATCGGCTCAGGCTCCAGGGGGGGCCCGTGCCGGAAGTGGGGCGCACGGTGCACTTCTGCAGGAGTCCTCCTGCCCTGGCTGCTCCGCGCTGCCACCGAGGGCGGCCGCCTGAACCTCCAGACTGGGTTCAAATCCTGACCAACTCCATGACTCTACAGAAGCAGCCCCACTTCTCTACGCCTCAAACAGCCCCTGTGGCAGGTACACATGCCGCCCCGGGAAGCCGGGGTAGGTGCCTGGAGCCGACCCTGGGCCTGGAGGCGGAGACCCCGGTGACAAAATATCACCTCAACCCCCACCCTGGGAAGGCATCTTGGTGGCCGGGGCCTGGGGTTCCCACAGAGGCAGGGAGGGGGGGCCCCCAAAGACCCAAAAAAGTACAGAGGACAGATGCGCACGGGCTGCCCCCTTGTGGCTGATCTTGGGAACTGCTACTCAGCCCTTTGGCCATAGCAGTGACCGTAGGAGGAATCCAGGCGCCTACGGCAGTGATGGCGAACCTATGACACGCCTGTCAGAGGTGAAACGCAAACTCATTTTTCTTTGTTAAATGGCATTGAAATATGTGAAGCAAATATCAAAAACATGTCTTTGTTTTACTGTGGTTGCAAAGATCAAAAAATTTCTATACGTGACACAGCACCAGAGTTCAGTTAGGGTTTTTCAAAATGCTGACACGCCGAGCTCAAAAGGTTCGCCATCACTGGCCTACGGGGTCAGGGGAGGCTGGGGGCAGTCAGCACAAGGGTCCTTCTAAAAAGGGGCGGTGGCTACTCCGCTCCAACAGCTGCTCCTGCCAGAAACGCAGGCCAAGCGCAGCCAGACCCGACGTCACAGCAAATCCCAAAGGGCCGGGCCTGGAGTTTTATGGGAACCCTCTCCGCTCTGGGGTCCTCACGGCTGGAGGCCACAGAGCCCCTTCCACGCCCCAGAGACCACCGCAGGCCCTCCCCACACACATGGTCCCGGAAGCGCTCACCCCACAGGTGCTGGCAACCGCTGTGCACAGAGAGGTTCAGGAAGTCGCCCCGGGTCGCACAGCAGGCCCAGTGAATGCCGGGAGGGTGGCCCTGTCCGGCCCGAGACTCACCCAGCTCGGCGCTCTGCTGCGGGGTGACGGCCTCCTCGCTGTGGGCCTCGTTGGCCATCGAGCGGGTGATGCGGCCCTTGCGCCTCCCCTGGCTGTTGGCGGTTTTGCGGCCTTTGGAGGCCACGGCCTCTTTCTCATCGTTGTCCTCCCCAGAGGTGTCGTCCGTCTTCTCCCTGAGGGTCAGAGGGCAACGGAGGGAGGATGTCGCCGGGCGGCCGTGGCAATGAGACCTGCACCTGCGGGCGGGCAGCCACCCGCCAGGCCGCCTCTCCCGCCGACGAGGGAGCTTGGCGGGCAGCCGTCGGCAGCGGCTCTTCGTTTATCAGAAGGGCGGGGTGAGCCGGCCACTCTCGGCGCTCTGCTCTCCGGACGGACACGGGCCTGGCTGCTGTTCGACTGGGCGGCCTTTTCATTCACTCGACGGAGTGGGGGCTGCGTGCTCCCTGCAAGGCCATGTCCTACACCAGAGGGGGCTGCTCTCCCCCGGCCTGGGGTACAGCCACGCCACCCTCACGGGGGAGGCGCTCCCGCTCTGTGAGAGCCCAGGCTCCCAAGGGCCGTACGCAGGCGAGCCGAGTAGGGGGGAGGGGGCGCGTGTGACCTCAACGCCCTATCGTCTCAGGCGGTTTCCTCAGGGGCCCTCAGGTTTACCCCGTTGGCCTCCCGTCCGCCCTCGGGAAGGCCCTCGCTGGAAGCCCGGGAGACGGGACCGGCCAGATGCTCACGGCAATCACAGGCCTGAGCCCATTCCAGGCACCTGGCGCCCGGCCGTGCCGGTCTCTCTCCACCCTGTCTCCCCGCGGACTCTCCCGCTGGCTCCGCTCCCTCCACCCCGGCAGCATGTGCGAGAGGGAAGCTGGGGGGCTCCAGGAGACAGCAATGATGCTAAAGGCGAGGGCTGCAGCTGCCTGCACACCTAGCCCCTCCCCGAGTCTCCGGAGAGCGATGCACAAGAGGAGAGGAGGGGAGGAGGGGGCAGAGTTCCAAAGTCCCTGCCTGGATGTATTCGCTCAGAGAGGAGTGCAAATGAGCTATCAGTCAGCAGGTCTCCGGAGAGTTGGAGAAAGAAAGGGCAGGCAGAGGGGGAGAGGCGGAGGGAGAGGAGCAGAAGGAGAAGCAGGAGGAGGAGAAGCAGGAGGAGGAGGAGAAGCAGGAGGAGGAGGAGAAGCAGGAGGAGGAGAAGCAGCAGGAGGAGGAAAAGCAGGAGGAGGAGGAGGAGAAGCAGGAGGAGGAGGAGAAGCAGGAGGAGGAGAAGCAGCAGGAGGAGGAGAAGCAAGAGGAGGAGGAGCAGGAGGAGGAGAAGCAGGAGGAGGAGGAGAAGCAGGAGGAGGAGGAGAAGCAGGAGGAGGAGAAGCAGCAGGAGGAGGAGAAGCAGCAGAAGGAGGAGAAGCAGGAAGAGAAGCAGGAGGAGGAGAAGCAGCAAGAGGAGGAGAAGCAGGAACAGGAGGAGAAGCAGGAGGAGGGAGGAGAGTAACGGAATCCAGAAGTAGGGCTGCGAGGATGGAGTAGAAAATGCCTCCCTTCCTGGCAGGCCCTGGGTAGACACCAAACCACACGACATCCTCACACACCTGCTCAGGGTCACTGGCCCAGGGTCACCCGCGAGCCCCAGACCGGGGCTGAGCCCGGACCCCCCGCTCCTGGGGGGCGGCCTTACTTGGTCAGCTCTTCCTTGTCGTTCTCGACGTCGGGCCGCTCCTCCTCCTTCTCAGCCTCCTTCTCCTTCTCCTCCTTCTCCTCCTGGCTGCCCCGGGGCATCTGCTGCTGCTGCTGCTGCTGCTGGGGCGGGGGGGGGCACAGAAGAGGGAGGACAGTAAGGTAGGTGAGTGCACCTGGGTGGGGCGGGCAGGGAGGCGGAGGGGGCATCGTGAAGTCCGCTGGGAGCCCTGGCCGGTGTGGGTCAGTGGACAGAGCGTCGGCCTGCAGACGGAAGGGTCCCGGGTTCGATTCCAGTCAAGGCCACGTACTTGGCTGCAGGGTCCTCCCCAGCCCGGGCCCTGGTTGGGGCTCATGCAGGAGGCAACCCATCGATGTGTTTCTCCCACATCGATGTTCCTCTGGGTCTCCCTCTCTCTTCCACTCTCCCTAAAAATCAAAGGGAAAATATGCTCAAGTGAGGATTAACCAAAAAAAGAAAAAAGAAAGGAAGGAAGCCCGCTAGGGGAGGCTGCAGGTACTGGGCCCCAAAGGGCACAGCCCAGCCCAGAGGCGCCGGGAGGCAGGGGCACGGGGGGGGGGGGGGGGTGCAGAAAAGGCCGGTGTCAGGTGACCTCTGCCCCCTCCCTCCCTCGGTGGCTTTGTGACCTAGGACGAGGGCAGGGGTACTCCGCATGTCTTATCTCCCCGCCAGCCGGCCTGGAGGCGGGACGTGAGGAGCAGACAGACGGGAGTGGCTTCTGCCCAGGCCTTCCTGTGGAGCAGAACCCGCAAACACCAGCAGGAGGCGCCCTACTGCGCTCCAGGCAGGAGCAGAGCGAGCGTGGGAACTGGGGACGCACCCCTGAGCCCCAGCCCTGCAGGCCACCTCTCTGAGCCTCCGTCTCCACGATCCGGCCATGGAGGTGGCTGCGGCCAGGCCCAGGCCCGCTCTGCTGCCTCGGGGCCCTGGGAGATCAAAGACGCTCTCGGCAAAACCAGCCTCCTCGCGGCCCCTTTCTCTCATCTCCCAGGCAGGCCGGCAGGTGAGGCGGCCCCTGGCCAGCCCGCCCCGGGGCACTGGGCCTCCCAGACAGGAGCGGACAGGAGGGTCGGCTCCTTTCCGCACTGCCGCCGACTTCCCTCCCGTCCGGCCTGAATTTCCTTTTCCTTTCCTTATTTCATGGCTCAGGGCCCCTGGGACCCGGGCTCAGGGCGAGGCTCTCCGATCCGAGGCTGCGGGGTTTCCACCTGGAACCTTCTGGGTTCCAGGGTTGCCCCGTCCCCACGGCCCCCTCTTCCCTGGAAGAGGACGGGAAAGGGCCAGGCGGAAGGGCAGCCTCTCCCCCCACCACATCACTGCTGGCCCGACGGTAGCCGAGCCCCGGAACTAGCCCGCTCCCGGCACCACCGAAACCCCTCTGCCCACTGAGGGACCTTCAACCGCCCGGGAGCCGCAGAGGAAGCCAGGGCCCGGCCGGGGAGCAGGCACTTCCACGTCCGCATGAGAGGGCAGAGGGCGGGCGTGGGAGTCCGGGGCCAGGAGGCCCCGGGAGGGGGAGGGGGAGGGGGCCTAGGGAAGGGGAGGGGCGTGGCTGGCTGAGGGGGATGCCCTGGCCATGGGCCGCCCGCGTGGTTGCATCTCTACCTGTCACACCTGCCAGTGGGCACACCTCGGGGCCCCGGGCAGGCAGGGCCTTCCCAACCACAGGGCAAGCTTGGCGTCTCCGAGACGGCGTGTGTGCCAGGAACCCCCCCAGCGACTACAGCTTCGCTCCGAAGCGTCTCCTGCTGTCCCTCCCAGTGACGCCCCCCGCCCCCGAGCCCCGTCACCGTCCTCAGGGCCCAGGCCCCTGGGATCTTATCCTGCAGCCACTGCCTGCACCCGCGGCCGGCACAGGCGGCTCCGACCGAGGCCTTGTGGCAGCCGCCCGGCCTCCCGGGCCCCCGGCCCTGCCTGGGACACTGCCTGGCCCGTCTGAGCCGAATGACCCCTCCTCCGGGAAGCCCGCAGGGTCAGCTCCCTGAGAGCTCGCCTCCCTCGCAGCCGCCTCCGGCTCCAGCAGGAACAAGCATCGCGTTTATTGGCCGCGGCCACTCCCACACGGGGTCAGCCCGGGGCCTCCTTGCTCCGTGGCGTCACCTGGAACGGTGACATCGCAAAGGCCGACAACCCGGACTCCAACGCAGCCCCACACGAACGCGCCCTCCTGGCAGCCCAGCCGCGATGCCCGGATGCGAGGCCGCCAGCCTCTCGCCCCCGGGGGCCTGACGGATCCCCCCCTTGGGTCTCCTGGGCGGGGCTCACGGGGTCCCTGTCCCTCTCTCCCTTGGATGCGGTCGCCCCGCCCCTGTCACGGCCCCCGAGGAGGCGGGACCCCCACCAGCGGCCTCCCCGAGAACAGCATCCCCTGGGATGCATCTGGGCCGCCGCCCCCCCCCCCCCCCCCCGTAGGCTTGTTCCCACTTAGCACACAACTGGGCGGGGAGCTGGGAACATCTGCTCGCTCCAGCCCCGAGCCCAGCCGCCTGCCCCCCGCAGAGCGGAAGCCGGGCCTCCTGCAGCTGGGCGGCCGGGGAAGCGGGGAACCGGCCCCCACTGGACACCCATTCCTGCCCGGGAGGTCGTTTTGGGGAGAGACGCAAGAAGATCAGCTCACCAGGGAGAGGACAGCCCGACCTGGAGGCCACATGCCCTCACCAGACAGACTTCACCTGGTGAGCCATGGAGGCGGAGGGGCAGGGCAGCCAGGCCCTGGGCACCAGCGCCAACCGACTGCACATGACTCCTCCTCCCTCCCCAGGGGACCGGGGCCGCCCTGCCCTGGAACACCGCCCCGGTCACACTGTCCCACTCGCATGCTGGCTGCCTGTGGGGGCCCCAGCAGCGGAACAAGGTCACCCATCCCTCAGTGGGGCCCTGGAGAGGAGGCTGGGGAGGGCGGGGGGCGCGGGATGGGGAGAGGAGGAAAGATGGAGAGTGAGAGACCAGGGAGGAGGGAGGGGTGTGCACGTGTGTGTGTGTGTGTGTGTGTGTGTGTGTGTGTGTACGTGCACGAGCGAGCATTAGGGACAGAGAGACAGGGAAACAGGAAACAGAAAAAGACAGATCACCCCAGAAACCAGCAGGAGACTTGGGGTGAGGGGCCTGTGGTCCCCCAGCAGCGAGGAGTCTGCAGGGGCGCCAGGAAGAGAGAGCGCAGCCCGAGGAGCTGGCTGGACTGGAGGGAGGAAGCCGCCCCTCCCTGGCTTCCCCACGGGCCCCGGGAGGGGCAGCTGGGCCGGGCGCCCGGGAGGGAGGTTTCCTGACCCTGCGTCCCGCTCCGCTCGTCTCTGACCACAGGCCACGGAACCACGGGGAGACCCCACTGGCCTCCTCCCCAGCAGCCCCCCTCTTCCCTCCGAGTCCAATCCGACAAGCCCAGCGACAGCTCACCCTCGGGGACACGCTCCCTCCGCAGCACGGCGCCCCCATGGCCAGGCGGCCACGCCGGGCAGTCCCTACCGCCGCGGGGACAGGCCCTGCTGCCCGGCCGTCCTCAGCCTCGCCCGGGCTCTCCGACGGTTTGCAGAGTCCGGCCAGCTCCTGACCATGGCGTCGTGGGGCTGGGCCTCGACACGGGCCGAGAGAACTCGACCCCCTCGTCCATGAATCACGGCTATAAACCGCTGGGCCGCCACCCAGGGCTCGGGCTGGCCCAGCCTCAGCCGCTGACTCAACTCAGGGAGGATGCTCGGACCACGCACGGACGGCCCAGACCTCCGGGGCCCCGGTCATCAGGGCTGACTCTCGGGGTGCAGGGCCGGGAGATAGGGGCTCAGCCCAAGGCCCCCCGTAGAGTAGTCCCAGCCCAAACCCCTCCTACCACCGCCCTTGCGCTCCCCAAACCCACCTCCTCCTGCCGGGGGCTCCCAGGATGGCCAAGGGCTGGTTCTCTGCGGAACAACTCTGTCCCCGTCCCTCTCTCCCAACCGCCCCCATCCGTGACCCCGCATCCGTGACCCCGAAGACCCCGCTTCCAGTGGGTGCCAATGACCCCGTCACCTTTACCGTTAGCGACTGAATTTTTTTTTTTAGCAATTCAGGTTTTTTGAAATTAACTCTTCTTTTTCATTTACTTATTTATTTTAAATATATTTCTTATTGATTTCAGAGAGGGAGAGAGAGGGAGAGATAGAAACATCCATGATGAGAGAGAATCACGGACCGGCTGCCTCCTGCACGCCCCCTTCTGGGGATCGAGCCTGAAACCCGGGCATGAGCCCTGAGCGGGAATCGAACCCGGGACCCTTCAGTCGGCAGGCGGGCGCTCTATCCACTGAGCCACACTGGCTAGGGCTTGACTGACTATTGTTTTAAACCAACTCCTTCTGCTTTTAACTCAGAGGTCAGCAGACTCCTCCTGGGAAGAACCAGCCAGCACGTTTTCCAGGCTTTGTCGTTTCCCACAGGACTGCGCCACATGGGCTGTTGCCACGGCGACATGCAAATGAGGGGGCGCGGCCACGTGCCAATAAAACTTGATTCACAGAAGCAGGTGGCGGGCCAGGCTGCCAGGCGCGGCTCTAACTTAAATAACCCTTCGGTCTCGCCCTGAGCAGCGACGTCGGAAAAGTCACAGGACGCAGTGCTGGCTATTCCTTCTTTCAAATACACGTTAAAATAAACACGCAAGACCGTTACCGTCTCTAAAATGCTATGTTCGCGGGGCCGGCCCACACCAGCCTGGGAGCCCCGCTCAGCTCTCAGGATGTAGCCTGTTTTTGTTGGTTTGTTCGTTTCCATTGATTTTTAGGGAGAGAGGAAGGGAGGAGGAGAGACAGAGCAAAACATCTGAGAGAGACACATGGATCGCCTGCCTCTAGCGTGGCTCCGGCCAGGGCCAGGGAGCCAGCCTGCAACTGAGCTACGTGCCCACGACCAGAATCGAACCCCGGACCCTTCGGTCTACGGGCGGGTGCTCTATCCACGGAGCCAAACCAAACCAGCCAGGGCGGAGAATGGAGTAGCCTCTGAACCCCAGGGTCCTGGGTCACCCAGCTGAGTTCTATAATCTTCCAGGCTGAGAACCGAATGGCCACTTCTCCCAGCTCTGCTCCTTGCCGCTGGGGAAGGCCAGACGCCCCCAGAGAGGGGGTCCCAGTTGCCGGGGAGGGGGACCCGACAGGACGGGAGGCAGCCCGCCGCCGCCGAGCATGCCGGGAACGGTCCGGAGGCCCACCGCCTGCCCGGCCGCTCACCTGGCTCTTCCCGCGGCGCCGGTAGCTCCGCCTCACCAGGCTCTTGTAGTTCTCGTTCTTCTTGGTCAGGTAGTAGTAAAGGACGCACTCTGCCACGGTCTGCGGGCGGAGAGAGAGAAGGCGCTGAGGGATGCCCAGCGTGGGCGGGCTGAGCAGGCGGCCGGGAGCCGCGGGCCTGGGTTCGGATCCCGACTCGTCCAGGCCCTGGCTGCGCGGCCGTAGCCGGGCTACCCGCCCTGTGTCAGTTTCCTCGCCTGTAAAATGGGGATGCTAATGACACACCCTTCCGCGCTGTCATGAAGATCAAGTAGGTGGATGAGTGCCGGACAGCGTCCGCACACAGGCCACAGGCGGAAGTGTCACCTGTTCTAAACGTCGTCACCGCTGCCGGTGACGGTGCCCGCAAGGCTGCCCTCCCGGCCCAGGACAGGCTGCCAGCGTCCAGGTGGGCAGATTCAGGCCCTCCTCCCCCGCCTCCCTGGGGTCTGCCTGGGGTCTCCCTTCTCTCACCCCAGCCTCCTTTTCCCTAAGATTTGGGCCTAAACAACCTCTTCCAAGCTTCGCGCGTCCAGACTGACTCCCGCTCCGGCGCGACTCTCATCTCCTGGAGCGTTTACATCTGCCCCCTGCCTTGGTCTTCCCACGGGGGCCTGGATCCGAGCCCCACCCCCCCTGCCCAAAGGGGCCCTGTCGGAGGACGTCCTGGGAAACAGCGGAGGGCCCTGGCCGGGTGGCTCAGTGGGTCAGCGTGTCGTCCCGATATATCAAGGTTGCGGGTTCTACCCCAGGTCAGGGCACACGGGAAGCAACCAGTGAGTGCATCAATAAGTGGAACAACGAATCTGTGTTTCTCTCTCCCTAAAAACCAATCAATAAAAATTAACAGCCCTAACCGGCTTGGCTCAGTGGATAGAGCGTCGGCCTGCAGACTCAAGGGTCCCAGGTTCGATTCCGGTCAAGGGCATGTACCTTGGTTGCAGGCACATACCCAGTAGGGGGTGTGCAGGAGGCAGCTGATCGATGCTTCTCTCTCATTGATGTTTCTAACTCTATCCTTCTCCCTTCCTCTCTGTAAAAAAATCAATAAAATGTATATTTTTTTAAAATTAACAAACACAAAAAAACAAGAGGGGGGTGGCTGGTGTGGCTCAGTGGTTGAGCGTGGACGATAAACAAGAAGGTCACGGCTCGATTCCCGGTCAGGGCACAGGCCCGGGTTGCGGGCTCCATCCCCAGTGTGGGGCGTGCAGGAGGCAGCCGGTCCATGGTGCTCTCTCATCATGGATGTTTCTCTCTCTCTCCCCCTCTCCCTTCCTCTCTGAAACCAATAAAAATATATTTAAAAGAAATAAAAAAGCAGCACACTTGATGCCCAGCGGGTGTGGCTCAGTGGGTGAGCATCCACCCATGAACCAGGGGCCTGGGGGCGGCACCCGGGGGCTTCACTGTGTCGGGGACACCCAGAGGGAGCCGGAGCAGAGAGGCCTGGGCCTGAAGTGGGGTTCCAGAGTCGGTGCCAGGGGAAGGTGTGTCCGCGGGGATGGGGACAGCAGGCCATGTGCCTGGCTTGGCATCGGGTGTCAGCACACACGCAGTGAGTATCAGAGGGCCGGGAAGCCACTCCGTCCTGCCCCGGGAGAACGCCTCTCTGGCCCACAAAGCCTTACTCAGGACGCCCGGCGCCCAGACAGGGGCCCAGGCGGCCAGGACGCTGGCGGCCACGCACGCACGAGGCGCTGGACGCCCAGCACTGGGCTCCCCTGGGCTTTCCCGGCCCGAGCTCCGCCCCGTGGGCCTGGGAGGTGTGGGCGGGGCCTGTGGCTAAGCTCCCAGGAGGGAAGGAGGGAAGGACTGACAGACAGATAGGGCCGCAGAGCAAAGGGCTCTCCATAGAAGCCCCACGGGTGGGGACAGGGGAGGCCCTTCGCCGGGCCCAGCGGCCGCCCCAGGAGTGGATGCCAGTGGGGTGCGGGGCGGGGCGGCCCGGCTGGCGTGACTCACCTTCCTCTCCAGGAACGAGGCGATCAGGCCGAAGTTCTTGGGGTGCTGCATGAACCTGCGGGGAGAGAGGGGTGGGCCTGAGTCCGGGCTGAGGGGGGCTCCCCTGCAGGGCGGCCGCCGAGCTCCCGGGAGCCTGCCATCTCCGCTGGCCCGGCGGGGCGGGCACCGCCCCACTCGGAGCAATTAACCCAGGGGGGTGTGGGAAGGGCGGCAGGCGGGCCAAGGACTGCGAGAGGGCGTTGCTGGGAGTGAGTCACTGGTTTTAGCGCCTTTGAAAATATATTTGTTTGTCCTGCTGGAGGCGGCTTCCAGGAAAAATGAGGACATAGCACGCGGCTCTTCGGTGGGGTTCCCGCCCCCCCTTTTAAAATCTGCTTTTGTCTCTCTCTGCAGCCGGGCCTGGGAAGCCGGCCGTGCCCGGCCCACGGCCTCCCCCAGCGAGGCTGCGGGTCAGGAGCACAGGCTCCGACTGCCCTCGGGGAGGCGGGCGAGAGGCAGGCCGGCCAAGGAGGCGGCGAGAAGGGCCTGCAGCCAGAGGGGTGGCGGGAGCTGGCGCCCCACCAACTGGCTTCCTGGGAAGCCGGGGAATTACTGGGAAAGCGCGCAGCCAGGCCGAAACGTCAGGGCCACGGGAGCAGGCGGCCGGCCGGCGGGGGCGGGGATGTGGGTCAGGGCTGCCTGGGCCCCAGGGAGGCGGGTGGAGCCACTGGACGGGGCCCAGCCTTGGCCCGGCCGTCCCCACGCGGTGCCCCGGCCCCGCGGCCGCGCTGGGGGAGAGAAGAGGCTGCCGGAGAGGCTGGGGCCTGGATCCCAGGAGGGCGCCTGGGTCTGCGCCTGGCCCTCCAGATGGCTGGGCGGGAGGCCAGAGGGCCCCTCCCCGGCTCCCCGACCAGACACCGGAAAATCCGGAATGGCCTCTTCTCTCCTCCCGGAGGAAGCCAGGACTCGGTGGCCGGCTTCCCCGCCTGGGATCCCGCCTCGGGCGGCTCGCAGCGCTGGAGTGACCGAACGCCCTCCTTTTCCAGACAGACCGGCTCTGGCCCCTCCCGCTCCCGCCCCAGGACATTTCCTCCCCTCTCCCCCAATCCTTTCTGCCGGGGTTTCTCCAGCAGAGCCGGCCCCTAGGAGATCAGGAATGGAGCCTGGACATGGCCTAGGTCACCTGTCCACCTCCCCCCAATCCCACACGTGTGTCCTTGGTCAACAATGACCCGGAACCAACCGTGACTGGGAGCCTCGCGACAGCTGAAGAGCGAGGCACTGTTGCTCACCCAGTTTACAGATGGGAAAACTGAGGCTCAGAGACACGTGTGACTGTCAAAGGCCCTGAGCGCCCGCGACCAATCCCACTGAAAATGAGCCTCAACCAGGACCACCGTCCGGGAAAGACGTGAGCCCCCAAACGGCCCAGCAGGCATCGGCCCAGCCCGGCCCCGCCGGAGCGTTAGCCGCGTGACCCAGGAGCACCTTTTTTGGGGGAAGACGGCGTTAAACCCACAGAAACAACGACGACACGGGGGGATCTAGATGCCTAATGCCACGGCAACGCTTACTAGTAGCCGCCCTGACTGCTCTACAGTCGCGTGCCTCCTATGGGGACGGAGGACTTGACTCCAGGGTGCAGCGAGCGCCCCCGTGATCGCGAGGACCCAGCAGGAGCCACCAGGACCTGGGCTTTCCCGACTCGGAGCTTAAACCCTAAACACGCCGTGGGAACGGCTCCCCACAGCGCTACTTCCTGAGGAGACCTAGGGATCTGTGGGACCCAGGACCCTCCTCCTGCTCCGTCAAGTCCTGGTGTCCGTACTGGCTGACCTGTCCGGCGCCCAACCCCCGACCTCCGACCCTGGGAAGGGCAGAGACTGCCCCAGGCCCGGCCCCACGTCTTAAAGGAACTGTCCTGCCCACAGGCCTTCAGCGCGGGTAAAGGTGGAGGCCAGTGGCTAGGCAGGGGCCCTCTGTTCCAGCCCGTGCCTCCGTTCCCTCCCTCCTGCCTCTGGGGGGCGGGGGGTGGGGAGATAAGAGACACAAGAGCACAAAGGGGCGGGGGGACCTGAAGACAAAAGGAGATGCAGTGACCAGGCTGCAGTACAAGCCACGATGACAGGCACTGCTGGGAACGGTGGAAGCTGGGAGAGCAACACAGACGGGAGCCGGAACCGGCCCTGCCCAGCCGGCACCCGTGAACCAGTGGGGGGCGTGCGGGAGGCAGCCGATCGGTGATTCTCTCTCACCACCGAGGGTTCTCTCTCCCTCCCTCCATTCCTCCTTCTGAAGTCAGAAGGAACTGGCCCTGCCCACACCCTGACCTTGGACCTCTGGCCTCCGGCACTGAGATGACGAATTCCTGTTGCTCTAAGCGCCCAGTCTGCGGTCGCTGTCCTGGCTGGGCCAGGGCGGGGCCCAGAGGTCCGTGGGCCCGGCCACCGCCGCCCCCCACCCCCGCTCGGGGCCAGGCTCACTTCTCGCGGAAGGTCTCCTTCTCCTGCTCGCTCCACATGTTCATGACCTGCCGGTCCTTGTACACCTTCATGGGGTCGTCCATGAGCCCGTTCATGTTGATGAACTTGATGCGCTGCTGGTCGGCGTCGTACAGCATGGGCGGGATCACGGCCAGCTGCCGCATCTGCTTCTCCAGGTTCTGCCGGGAGACGAGGAGGGGCCCGGTCAGCGAGCGCGCGACACCGGGACAGGACAGGGACCCGGGCCCAGGTGACGTGCGGGGAGAGGGGGGAGGGGGTTGGATGCTCCACGTGAGAGTGGGAAAATGTGAAACAGAGAGAGAGAGAATGATGAGTGAAAAAGTAACAGCAGCCCGTGCCGGGGGAGGGGGATTTAAAGGCAGCCCCAGCCCTGGCCGGTGTGGCTCAGTGGATAGGATGTCCACCTGCGGACTGAAGGGTCCCGGGCTCAATTCCCAGTCAGGGCACAGGCCTGGGTTGTGGGCTTGATCCCCAGTAAGGGGCGTGCAGGAGGCAGCTGATCCATGATTCTCATCATGGCTGTTTCTCTCTCTCCCTCTCCCTTCCTCTCTGAAATCAATAAAAATATATTTTAAAAAAAATAGAAAGAAAATAGAAACAGGCAGCCAGACAGGCCTGCGGTGGGCCCAGCTGTAAATTCGCTGCAGAGAGCAGCAGCCGCCCGTGCGCCGGGAGACGGGCCGTGAATCTTCCACAGGAAACGCAGGCGCCAGAAGCCACCGTGGGATGTTCGGGGCGGGTGGGCCACGTGAGCTCGGGACGTGGGCCTGGCCACTGAGGCTCAGAGGGCACCGTGGGGGGGGAACAGGGTCAGAACCACTTGCTGCCCAGCCCTGGCGTCCAGCTCCCCCTCTCCCCCACCGCCCCCTGCGTGTCCACCTGGGATCAGGCCTGCACAGCCCATGCCTGGCGGGAGTCACCCATAATGCATTGGGGCGGCCACTCAGCTGGGCTCATCTCCCGGCCATTCATCACCCACATCCAGAGGCAGGCGGAGACCCAGCCAGGCCACAGCCTCCACATCCGACCCTCCGCTCGGTGTTGGTGTGTGTGTGTGTGCCCTGTGTGTGTGTACGTGTGTGTCCTGTGTGTGTGTGTGTCCTGACCCAGCTGGGAGAAGGGACCCTGGAGCCCCGAGCCGCCCAGCTGCCCGAGGAGAGCACTGGGGGGCCACGGCCATGGTCACGGGCACCGGCAGGACCCCCTGCTCGGCCTACGGGGATGCCTCCCTCTCTCTCCCTGACAGGGCCTGCGCCCCTGGCTGACAGCTCCCCGGAGGACGGGGAGGTCTCCTCCTGCCCAGCCTCCAGGGAGCCTCAGGGGGGCTGCACTGCTGCGGCGAGTCTCGGCCCCCTGGCCACTGGCCCTGCGCCCTGAGGATGCGGTGCCAGGCCCTGGGGATGCGGACCAGCCCAGACGTCCCAGGCCCTGAGGCAGGCAGGGGACCCAGGGGGAAGGGCCACCATCCTCTGGCTTCCAGGGCAAACCCAGCCCGTCCGTGCCGCCGTGGGACCTGCCCGTGGCCGCGGCGTTGGGCGGGGACTGGGGCAGACACACGGGTGCGGCTGTGGGCACAGGCACCCCGAGTTCTGCTTTCTGTGGGCTGAACGGGGTTTGAACAGGCACGTATCGTGCAAAGTTCTACAACGAGGGCCCTTTCCGACGGGCAGAGAGGGAACCACCTGAGTGGGAACCACGTGGGGAGCTGGGCGAGAGCAGGCAGGGCTGCGAGGCCTGACGGGGGGTGCCCGCCGGGTGCACAGTGGAGGCTGACCTAGGTCAGGGCCCTGCCCTCTGGCTGCCAGTGGGACTCGGCCGACGGGCGGCACCGAGGAAGGCGGGGGCGGAGGGTGGGGGAGATCAAGGTGCTTAGAGCATCTTCCCGATTCCCCAAGGTCGCAGGCTCGGTCCCTGGTCAAGGCACACATGCAGCAGCCAATGAATGCATCAGCACGTGCAACAACACACCCATGTTTCTCTCTCACTCCCCCCCCCAGCTTCTTTAAAAACATCCAAGTAAATAAATTTAAAATTTACATCTTCTTTTCTTAAATCTTTAATAGTTCTTTATTGATGAAAGTATTTCCTATGTCCACCTTTCTCCCCCCTTGACCCCTTCTAACCCCACCCCCGCCCCAGGCACTCACCACCCCAATGGTCTGCGTCCCTGGGTTGTGCACATACGTGTGCAAGTTCTTTGTTGGATCGCTTCCCTCCCTCCCCTCCCTGAGACTCCAGTCTGTTCCCTGCTTCTATGTCTCTGGGTCTATTCTGTTCGTTTGTTTAATGTTGTTCATTAGATGCCGCCTGGGGCAGGCGACGGCTGCTCCCGGGGTCGGAGCTCCCGTGCTGGCCCTGCCCCCACTTCGGTGACCACCCTTGGATTTGCACCGTCCAGGGTGAGTCAGAGTCAGGGCCGCGGACTCACCTCCTGCTCCGAGAGGCCGTCGATGATCTCGGACACCTCGTGCTCGCTCCGGGCGGCCGACATGGAGAGCCCGCTGCCGCGCTGGCCCACCCTGCTGGGAGCCAGAGGGACACGCTCAGGACCGGCCGCGCGGCAGCCCTGTGCCAGGCGGCGCCGCGGCGCAGACCGAGCCCACAACTTCCCCTGAGGCGGCCTGTGGGCAGCGGGGCGGGGCTGGGGCGCCCCCACCCACAGGGACAGCCCCCGGCCCAGGGGTCCAGGGCAGAGCAGGGGGCCCCCCGTCTGGTCCAGGGAGGCCTGAACCCCAACCCTAGCAGGTGCTTGGCCCCTTCTCTCTCTGAGATGCGCTCGAAGAGGCCAGCCACGCAGATCCACGTGGCCGTCCCGGCTCAGCCCCTGCAGACTGTGCCTCCGTTTCCCCCCCTATAGCACGGGGTCCTTGTGGCACCAGCTCCCAGGGCCGGGAGGAGGCACCGGGAGACACTGCGAGTGTCCGACAGACAGTGAGGTTTGTCATCACTGCCCCTGGCCCCATCACCTCACCTATGTCACTAAAGGGAACAGGACAACAGAGGCTGGAGCCACACCTCGCCGAGCACCTACTGTGCGCTGGACACTGAGCACCTACTGCGTGCCGGGCACTGAGCACCTACTGCGTGCTGGGCACTGAGCACCTACTGTGTGCTGGGCACTGCCCCACAGGCTCTCACTCCATCCTCACACAGGGCCACAGCAGACCAGCTGCCTGCTCCTGGCTCCTACACCAGGCGGTCCTCTCCCCTCTGATCCACCAGGGATCTCACACTCAGCCGCCGCCAGGGGCCGCGCAGACCACACAGTGAACGGAGCTGGTGGGCCCAGCCCAGGGCGCGCGGGCAGAGCAAAAGCGCTTGCTCACAGGGACGCATGTGAGTGTCAAGGCCCAGCGGGGTCCGAGTGACACATCCAAGGGCGGGCGTGGCCCCTGGGGCGGCCGGTGTGAGGCCCCGCTGTGCTCCCGCTTCGCACTGTGCTGGCCGGTTCACGCAGGCCGGGCGCCCACTGCCCAGGCTCACACTCGGGGGAGGCGGGAGGCGGGAGGCGGGAGGCGCGGGCGCCCGCTCACCTCTGCATGCGCTCCTGCAGCTCGCGCTGCTTGCGGATCTCCGGGAACTGCTTCTCGTAGTACTCGCGCACCTTGCTCTCCTTGGCCCGCCGCCGCGGGTTGTTCTCGATGCGCTCCACCTTCTTCTCCCAGGCCTCCATGAGCTGGTCATAGCGCTGGCAGAACTTCTGCTCCTGGGCACCGCGGGGCAGGGGCACTGCTGAGGGCGCCCCTGCAACCCACCACAGCCTCCCGCTGCCGCCCGCTCTGCACGACGCACCGTCACACCGATGCACGTGCGCACACACACACACACACACATGCACGCACGCACACACATGCAGTCATACACACACGCACAGACTCACACTGATGCATGCACACACAGCTGCACGTGCACAAACATACACGCACACACATACATTCACAGTCACACACACGCACGGCCTCACACTGATGCATGCACACACAGCTGCACGTGCGCACACACACACACAGATGCATGTGTGCACGCACACACATGCATGGCCTCACAGGCACAGACACACATGCATTGTCATGCACACACATGCACAGCCTCACACTGATGCATGCACACACACACATGCACGGCTTCACAGGCGCACACACAGAGATACACATGCACATGTGCACAGGCACACATGCACACATGCATCCACGCACACACATGCATTCACAGTCACACACGCACACGGCCTCACGCTGATGCATGCACACAGCTGCACGTGCACACACACACACACTGATGCATGTGCACGCACGCACACATGCATGGCCTCAGTCACACACACATGCATTCAGTCATGCACACACATGCACAGTCTCACACTGATGCATGCACACACAGCTGCACGTACACACACATGCACGGCCTCACAGGCACACACACACAGAGACACACATGCACATGTGCACAGACACACAGATGCACACACACAGGCACGGACACAGTCACACAGACATACGCACGCAGGCACGGTCACGTGAGACCTGGGCAGACCCAGCCCCTGAAGTAAACCACAGGTTTCCCCAGGGCGCGTGGTTCCTGTCGCCTCCCCCTCACCCGCCCCGGGGCCCGGCCGCCCTGCCTGGCCTCCCCCTAGAAAGGCCTGGTCCCCTAGGGCAGCCACCAGCCGCGTGTGGCTGTTCCGTTCAGTCACGTACATTTCAGTGACAGTCAAAGCTCAGTCCCTGGCCCCCCAGCCACATGCCCAGCGCTCGGCAGCCTCCCGTGGCCCGGCCCGTCCGCAGCGGACGGTGCACAGAGCCGCGTTCATCATCACAGGAAGTTGCACCAGACGCTGTGGCTCCCGGTGTCCCCCCGGCCCCCCGGGAAGCATGACCCCCTCTCTGGACAGTTCCCCGCCCCAGGCCCGGGTGGGTGTGAGGACCCGAGCTCCAACCATCCAGGACAAGGGAGTCCCCGTCTGTGTCCAACCGCAGGGCCACCTGCTCTGTGTCCTCGGAGGAAAGACCCCCACCCGCCCAGGACGTAGCTGCCTGGCTTCCCAGTCTCCAAGGTGACCTGCCGGCAGCAGGCGGGGAGCGTCTGTCACCCGGGAGACCCCGGCCCCCTCCCTAATGGCTGCGGGAACAGATGGCGCAGCCCGGAGCCTCGCTTCAACGCCTCTCCGCATGTCAGCACCATCAAGAACCGCTCGTGCCCAGCCCTAGCCCCTTTGGCTCAGTGGATAGAGCACTTGCCTGCGGACTGAAGGGTCCTGGATTCAATTCCGGGCAAGGTCATGTCAACCACGCCCCCACTCCTGCCCTGCACTTCAGGCCTGCCCCCTACACTCCGTCCTGTGTGATCGCGGCCGCTCCTGCCCCAGGGCCTTTGCACGTGCTGTGCCCTCTGCCTGACACTCCAACCTCCAGATCGTCACCGTCATTCCCACCTCAGCACTGAGGTCACCTCTCCTAACCCCTCTGCACAGCACGTGTGTCTCCTATACTCAGCACCGCGCCAGGCCATAGCAGGCACTCGGTGACTATTTCACTCAATGAGTAAGACAGGACGTCCAGTTTCACAACCGCCATCCACCCTGCCCAGGCCCCTCTGGACGCCATCTTGAGAAAAGAAAGGGTGGGAAGCCCATTGCTTTGTGTTCCACAGGGCCCTGGGGTCCCAAATGAGGCCCACCCGGGGTCCCAAATGAGGCCCACCCAGCGTCCCAGTCGCCCAGTCTCTGGGCCAGAAGTGTCTCCTCTCTCTGAGGGCCCAGCTGAGGTCTGGGACCAGGGCAGGTGTGTCCAGAAACTGGCTCAGAGGGGCCCACGGCCTCCAGGGGTCCAATCAGGGCTTCGGGGAGATGGCCTGAGAGAGGGGAGCTCTCTCCTGGGCTCTGGAAGCCTCGAACCTGCTGCGGGAATTCAGGTCCCACCGGGAAACCAGTTTGTCAATGAATTAACATACAGCGTTGGGCAAAAACGGCTGCATAGAAATGAAGGTGAAACCTGATCGAGCCACTCCTGCGCTCCACCCAGGCGACTTTCTCGGCCTCACCAACCCCTTCCCTCTGCCCCATCTGAACCAGCTCTTCCTCCCTGCGGCGCTGAAAGGACACTAACAGGTAACCCCCCATCACTGGGCCCTAACTTCCCTGAAAACCACAGCTGCACGTGTCCCCGCCCACATGCCCTCCAGGCAGGACTCGGAGCTGCCTCCCGGGCCAACCTCCAACCTCCTTTCTAAGGGTGCTTCCTGCAACCCCCATCCTCCACCTCTTACCACAAACCAGACCCGGGGCAGCCACGCCTCCAGCCCCGCGGCTGTCGCTGTCCTAGGCTTTCCTTTGCAGCCTGGACACGTGGTAACCAGACGGCTGCAGCGGGCAGGTCCCAGCGGGTGTGGCCTGACGGGGCCTGGACTGTCCCCCACGGGGCCGGGCGGGATGGGGGGCGCGGGGTGACTTACCCATTGTTTCCGGGCGTGGTTCCTCCGCTTGAAGTACAAGATCAACTTTTTCCGCATCGCCTGGTTTCTAGGTGGGAGGACAGCGAGGGGCGGGCGGTCAGCGGGCGCAGGCCTCCCGGCTCCTGAAGGGGCCCCGCTGGCCCCGAGACGCCCATGCCCGAACTCGGTGAGACGAGACCCAGTGCCCGCCGCGAGCCCCACCTGCCAAGTCCTCTTCCTCTCCCCCAATCCTGAAGGGCCCCCCACAATTGGGGTGAGTGTGGGCGGCAGAAAAGGGGGACTTAAAGGGGGGCAAAGCGTTGGTGGCTTCCTGGCTCCCCTGGAGCTGCCACCACCCCCACACGCACGCAGCTCCCCTCTGCCCGTGGCCCACGCTGGCCATGGACAAGTGGCCACGAGACACACCCACAGCCCAGACCAGGATCACGGCCTGGAGACCCCACGCCTGAGACCCCACTCCTGCACTCAGGCGGGGCGGGCGCCTCCCTCGGCTCTCTGGGGCTCTTCCCCAAATCTGCAAGCCCGGCCTCCTCCCGGAAACATCAGACAAACGCCCGCTGAGGGACATTCTACACGCCCCCTGCCAGCCCTCCTTGCACAGTGTCCACCCCCGGAGAACCACGGGGAGAGCCACGGGGAGAGCCACGGGGAGAGCCACGGGGAGAGCCACGGAAAGTGGAGGGACCGGCACCGGCTGCGGACTGACTGAGGGCCAAGGCAGAGTGGGAGGTGGGAGCCTGGGTCCAACCTTGGGCCAGAAAATGGACATTTGCAGGGAAACACAGACAGCCTGGCTTAGCCAACAGCGTGGGCCCACACGTGGGGGTGTCCGCACAGCGGTGGGGGAGATCCGGGACATTCTCAGAGCCGTGTTTGCAAGGCTGCTGTGAGGTTCGCTCTTAGGAGATGAGGAAACGAAGACTGTGGACGTTTGAGGAGACTCTGGCCAGGCCCTGGGCAGTTCTGGGAAAGGAAAGTTTGGGGCAATCCGGGGAGGCTGCCTGGAGGTTTGAGCTGGGGTTTGGGGAAAGCAGAGGTTCCAGGCTGGGAAGGAGTGACAGTGAATGTGGAGGGGTGAGGAGGGGCGTTCCTGGGGAGCCAGACCCAGAGCTGGGTGGGGGAGGGGGGGAGAGTCAGATGGAGATGCCAGGGCAGCACACCGAAGGCCGGGAAGAGCCCATCAAATCAGGCGCCGGATGGTCCAAAGCCCTTTCCCCCCCGTGAAACAAGGAGACCGGCTACTGACGGGAAGAGGGAGGGGACTCAACTAGGTCACTGGGCCAGAGGGGGCAGGGCCCGGACTGGAGGCCCCGGAGAGAAAACGGGGGAGGGGGGTGCACAGATGGGGTTGGCCTGGGAGCTGGGCTGTGCAACCCTGGGGAGGTTCCTGAACCTCTCTGAACCTCCAGACAAGACCACAAAGGCCTGTGAACAGTCACCGGGTCCCCGGCGACCTTTCCATCCGCACGGCCCCGGGTTGCCCATCAGCGGACCCCCCAGAGGAGGCAGGAGGGGGAGGAAATCGGGCTGCGGGGCCAGAAAAGCAGGGAGCCTACAGCACACGGGAAGCACACACAGGACCCGAGGGAAGAGGGGACAGAGGGACAGGCCGTGGCCGGGCTCGGCCACCAGGACGCAGGGCAGCAGCGGTAGCTGTCCCAGTGGGTCAGTCCCACTGAATCGCAGGTGTGTGTGTTTTTAAATGTATATCCTCATTGATTCCAGAGAGGAAGCAAGGGCGAGGGAGAGAGAAACATCCGTGATGAGAGAGAGTCATGGACCGGCTGCCTCCTGACGCCCCACACTGGGGATCGAGCCCACAACACAGCCATGTGCCCTGACCGGGAATCGAACCCTGACCTCCTGGTTCATAGGTTCACGCTCAACCACTGAGCCGCACCGGCCGGGCTCGCATGCGGTTTTCACGACACCAGCACATGCAGCCGAGGCCTCCGGGCAGATGTGCAGAGGGAACCCCTCCCTCAGCAGAGACCCACCTACTCCGCTCGGGGTTGTCGCCAGCCCCACCCCCTGCTCCCCCAACGGTCGGAGGGGTCTGGCAGGTCCTCACCATGGGGCCCAGGCAGCCACTACCCCCCGCCCCCCCCCCGCCCCCCGTGCATCCGAGGCGGCAGGTGGCGGAGGGAGAGCAGCGGAGGGGGGTCCAGGTGACCTGCACGCGCGGCAGGAAGTCAGGCGTGAAATTGACTTCAGCTCCCGGCCCAGCACGCAGACGGCGAGAAATTAAAGTGACAGCGAAGGTCCTCGGGGAGGGATCACCTCCCACCTGGGGGCACTTAGAGCAGCAGGAGGGCGGGGCCTGGGAGGAGGCGGGGGAGGGGGGCCGGGGGCACAAGGGGGTCAAGGGCGCGAGGGGGAGCCCGGTGAGGCCCTGCACCCCCAGCTGGGTCCCTCTGCCCCGTGAGGCCCTGCATCACCCCAGCCGGGTCCTCTGCCCTATCGAGCTGTCACCACCTGGCAGCCTGTCGTTCCTGCCTGCACCGCCCAGCACTAGGCCTCGCCCGAGGCGGCCTCCCCGGCCCAGAGCGGGCCCGGCACCCGGCAGGTGCTCCGGACACTTTGTGGGAAGAAGGGCGGACGAGCAGCAGCCCTGGGCATCTGCACAGAGGGACAGCCCTGGCCGGCCGCCCAGCGGTCAGAGCATCCGCCTGAGGCCTGAACGGTGGTGGGTTCGATTCTGGTCCAGGGCATGAACCTCAGTTGCAGCCTGGATCGGCCCTGGTTGGGGCGTGTGTGGGAGGGAGGCAACCAACCGATGCGTCTCTCTCACATCAATGTTTCTCTCTCTGTGTCTCTTTCCCTCCCTCGCAGTACCTCTAAAATCAATGGAAAAACATCCTCACTCAGGTAAGGATTTAAGAAAAAAAAAAAAAAAGGACAGAAATCCCAGAACGCTTCCCACGCGCCTGACACGGAGCCCGGCGCCTCAGAGACAGTGCTTCCCTGAGCCCTCAGCAGCCCTAGGAGGCAGGCGCTGTGTCATCCCCATTTCACAGACAGGCAAACCGAGGCACTGAGAGGAAGCGAGTGGCCACAGGGCCGGATGTTCGTGGACCTAAACCTGTCTCTGCACCCTCAGCTGCCATCTCAGGACACAGCCTCGCCGTCTATCCCCACCGCCGCCCAGACCTCCCACCTTGGCGTCCACGGGACCCCGTCCCTGACCCCCCACCCCTCACCCCACAGCTCCCACAGGGCCAGGCTGCGTGCCCAGATGGCTGCAATGACCTCCGCCGAGGTCTCCCAACCCCAGTGCCTTCTGCTCTGCAGCCCCAGCACCAGCCTTTAAACACAAAAACCCACGCGTGTCACTTCCCAGAATAAGCCCATCCCTGGCCTCCCTCCAAGCAGATAACGAGACCCACGCTCCTACCAGTCCCGGCACCTCCCTCCCCTTCACCCACCCCCTTGGCCCTCGCCGGCCTTTGGTGATCCCGCCAGCTCACTGGCCCCAGGGCCTTTGCACTGCCAGCTGCCACTCCGCTTCCAAGAGTTCACTTAACCCTCAGGTCCTGCAGGCCCTGCCCTGATCCCCTGGCTCAAGTCACCCCTCCCTTTTCCTGCCATCACACCATTTGCCACCAAGACAGCACTTTCTAAAGTGAATGGCTGCACGGATTTAACGGCGAACACGCTGACATTTAAAACTTGGGAGAAGCCATCATTTTCGTGGAAAACTGTTGCTAAAAAATTAAAGCTCTAAGGACACCTACGATAAAACACTGGACTTAAGGGTGCGCCTTTCGAACACAAAGTTGGCCGCGTACTTATTATGTGAGTTTAAACTCTCATCTCTGTGCCTTAAACTTAAGCTCGGTCATCTGTGACGTAGGACAGCTTCCCGAGGCGGCCGAGCATGTTGCCACCATGTACTCAGCGGACCGGAGCGACCCGGATGCCGATGGCAGGGGGTGAGGATGGGGCGCCGGCCTCAGGAAGCCCACCGTTCTATTCGGCTTAAACAGAGAAGGCATTCGCCAAATGCATACCCCACGGGCACGGGCAACAGTGCGGAGGAGGCCAGCGGAAGGGGAGGCGGGGCAGGCGGAGGTGAGCAAAGGAGGGGGAGGGGGGACGACGGCAATCATGCCAACATTAACCATTTTTAATTAAAAAAAAAGATTTATTTAAGCCTGGCTGGTGTAGCTCAGTGGTTGAGTGCTGACCTATGAACCAGGAGGTCACGGTTCAATTCCCGGTCAGGGCATGTGCCCGGGTTGCAGGCTCCATCCCCAGTGGGGGGCGTGCAGGAGGCAGCTGAGTGATGATTCTCTCTCATCGTTGATGTTTCTCTCTCTCTATCCCTCTCCCTTCCTCTCTCTGAAATGAATAAAGATGTTTTAAAAGGATAATAAATATTTTTAAAAACGGATGCAGCGGCATCGGCGTCTTACTCGCTAACATTAGAGTGTGGGCCCCTTTTCCTTTTCGCGTGGGGTCTGCGGTGGCTTCTATCGCCCGAAAACATCCACGTTACTCAGTAAGCGCTCGCCGGCTTTCAGCGATACATCGGGGTAACATCGCAGCCCAGTGCTCGAGCGCCAGAACCCAGCCTGCGGGGACCACGCTCCAGCGCGGAGGGTCCGAGCGTGCAGCCCTACGGTGGCCGCGACCACAGCGCCTTTTACTCGCGGATGTCCTCTTGTCTCTTTAACTCAGTTTGTCTCCACTGGCAGATGCAACAATTGAGGAGGGCACAGGGTCTCCGTTCTGTTCAGAGTTTGATCCCCAGGGCCCAGGCCAGGCCTTGGTATAGGAGAGGTGCTCGATAACTGTGTGCATGACTGACTGAATGAATGAGTGAATGAATGAATGAGTAAATGAGTGACAGTTCCCAGCAGCCCCCCTCAGATGGGCACGCCCACCGGATCCCCGCTGTGTGAGGCCCGGAGAGGACACTCGCACCCATCACCTTCCATCTGGGGTCCCCGCCCCCAGCCGTGGCCGCAGGGCCGTGCGGGTCCTAGGGTGACAACACGCGATCATTCTCCCGTTCACGCACCCCGAGAAGAAGCCGGCCCCACCGCAGCCACGCCGCCAGCACCTCGCTCCCACGTGGAGACACGGAGCCACCAACGCCCAGGACCGGACCGGCGCCCCCAGGAGCCAGCTGAGCCCGCCAAGTGCGTGGGTGGCACCTGGCTGAGGCTGCTTGGCCCCTTGCATCCCCCGACGACAGGCCCCCTTGTGGGGACCCATCACTGGGCACCTGCAAAGCCTGGGGCCAAGACGGGTGCTCCCACTGCCCGCACTGGCCGTGCCCCAGATGCACCCGCCGTGCCGACCACAGGACACACCCACATATGCTCGGACCAGGACCAGAGCCCAAACCACGGGACCCTGCTCGCCCCGGGGCCGCCCCATCCTGCTGAGCCCGCTCTCCTGCGCCCCGCGGGGCCCTCCTGCTCGCACGGGGCGGGGACCCCCGCGCCTCCACCTCATCTCGCCAGGGCTATGCACGCAGCGCACTGCGTCCTCGCCCGCCCTCCCTGACCTGAGATCTATGTCCGCTCTCCCCACCCCAGGCTGCTCGCACCCCATCCAGGTCCTGCCTGGCCCCCAATTCTGGCCCAAACCGCCCCCTTCTGCCCCTCCTCCTGCGCCTGGCCCTGGCTGGCAGCCCCGATGGGACCGAGAGCCCATGTCCCACCCCACACCTGTGTGCCCGGCCCCCATGCGTCTGCACGCGGCCGGCATACTCACATTTTGATGTTCTCATGGTACTGCCGGGTGTCGGAGGGCTGGTTGTACAGCGGCTGTGGAGGAAGGGAGAGGGGGCTCGTGAGGGCCGGCCGGGCAGCAGCCCCACCACAGTGCCCGCAGCCAGCGCTCCTGGCCCGGCCCAGCGCCCGAGGCCCCGACACCTGGGAGCCGTCGGTCCGCTAGTGTGAGAACCGGCCGCCGGCAGGCGTGACAGGGAACACGGGGACCCAACCCGCGGCGCCAGCAGGAACAGACTGTGACCCTCGGGGCACAGCGGTGGCACCGTGGCTTCCTGCCAAGGTGCCGCGGCCACTCTGGGGGCACCGGGCTGTGCTGGCCCGAGCACCAGGGACAGGCACACGCGTCCCGGGGAGCCGGGATCAGCAATGACCTCCAACCAGGAAAACTGCCCAACTGCTCAGCATCCGAACCACGGAGAGCGCCACGTCAGCCCCCCACGGACGGGGACAAGCCTGCCACGCCAGGCACTGGCGAGGGTGCGGGGCCGGGGAGGCTGGCGCACGGCTCACGCACTTGTACCCGGGTAACAGGCTTCGGAGAGCCGTGAAGAAGCCTGTGTTACCGGCCGGCGTGGGGAGTGCAGGAGGCAGCCGGTCAGTGATTCTCTCTCATCATTGATGGTTCTCTCTCTCTCTCCCCCCTCCCTTCCTCTCTGAAAGCAATAAAAATGTATAGTTAAAAAAAAGTCTGCCCTGTGGCCCCCACTCCTCCTGCAGCAGCAGCAGAGACACTGGGGCCCTGTGCACCCCCCGAACCCTAGGAGGTGGTGTCAGATGCCGAGACAGCACTACTCCTCACAACGCCTCTTAGCAAGCTAAACGCCCGCCGTCGGAGGCTAAGATGAGGGCGTGTTTGCACCGGAGTACTATACAGCACTGAAAAAGGACTGGCCAGGCCCATGAGCAGCGCCAAGTGCACACAAGGGAAGAAGCAAGTGGCTGCAGGGTGTGCGACGGGTCCGGAGTTCAGCGAGATGCTGGGCCGCCCCTCCGGACGGCAGCACCACTGCCGGGAACTCGGGGCATGGCCTGGGGGCACAGCCTGGTCCTGGCGCACCCGGGCTGTGTCTCTGGGCGAGTCACTTACGCCATCTGGGACCCTGGTTTTCGTCTACAAACAGGGCTGGACTCGCAGGGCTGTTGTGAAGATGCCAGGAGGCAGTACCTGGGCGTTCTCAGCCCAGCGCTTGGCAGAAATGCCCACGTACCCATGTCCTTGTCACCACCAGGGGCAGCGACCGGATCCCGGCAGCCATTCTCCCTGCCGCCCGGGGTCCGACCACACCCTGGCTTTGGCCAACGGGACAGAGTGAACCTCACGAAAGCAGAGGCTTGGAAGTGTGTGTCTGCGTTTCTGCTTCCTCTCTCGGGCCACGTCAGCCGAGCCCAGAGGATGGCAGGGCCAGCCCAGCCCAGCCCAGGCAGAACGAGAGCCACCCGCCCACTGCCCAGCTGACCACACGTGAGCGAGCTGGGCCCCTATCAACAGAAACGCTCAGCTGACTTCTGTCCTCACAGCAAACAGCTGGCGGGGGTTGTCTCGAGCCACTGCGTGTGGGCTGTTTTGTTACACAGCAGCAGCTAACGAGCGCGGTTCTCGTCCCATTTTATAGGTGGGAGAGCTGAGTCCCTGGGGTTGAAAGCACTTGCCCACAGCTGGTGGGAGATGAACTGACATAGAATCCCATCCCCCCCCATCTGCTCTCGCTCTCTGCCTGTACCCCCGTGTCCATCTGTGTCTGTGTCCCCTCCCACCCACCCCCGTCTCTCTCATGGGCCCCACAGGCAGCAGGAACCGCAGGGCAGCCATGGGTGACTGTGGCAGAAGAACCAGGTACAGAGAGTGAGGGCCAAGCAGGACGGGAAGGACGAGACCCAGAGCCCTGAGGCCTCGGGCAGGGCCGGGGTGAGGGAAGAGGGCGCACCGGGCTCCGCCCTGGAACGTCTCCCTGGAGACGGAGCGCACACGCCTCCTGACACCCACAGACCTGATGACTGGCTGAGGGGACCACCCACAGCAGCTCAGCAAGGCCCCCCTGCAGGAGGCGGCACCGGCCGGCAGGGCCTCATCCGCCCAGAGACAGGTCCCAGGACAGTGGCCACCAGGCAACCTCGACCCCCACCAGCCGGCCCCGGCCCCCACCAGGCGACCACCACCCCCACCAGGCGGCCCCGGCCCCCACCAGGCGACCACCACCCCCACCAGCCGGCCCCGGCCCCCACCAGGCGACCACCACCCCCACCAGCCGGCCCCGGCCCCCACCAGGCGACCTCCACCCCCACCAGGCGGCCTCGGCCCCCACTGCCACAGCAACCGTAGGGCTCGGCTTGCCCTGCCTCTCCCTCCCTCACGGGTTTCCCCTCTGCTGGGGCCACACCTGGAGGGGACTCCCTCCCACAGACCCTGGAGCCAGGCTGGGCCTGGGCCTGGGTCTCCCTTCTCCACGCCTCCATTTCCTTGTCTAAAAATGGGGGCACAGCCCACCAAGCGGAGGGCAGGGGAGACGGTGAGGGGAGGGTGTCTGACAGGGGAGGGTGTCTGATGGGGGAGGCTGTCTGATGGGGGAGGCGTGTCTGATGGGAGAGGGCGAGGGGAGGCGTGTCTGACGGGGGAGGCCTGTCTGACGGCGACACCGATGGTACAGCTCTGGACAGGAGCGGGAGGCAGGCTGTTATGACTCAGAAGGAAGAGCCGGGCTGGGGACCAGGCGGGGGTCCCCCTTCAGGCCGACTCCACCCAGAGGGGCGGGGGAGGCAGCCAGAGAGCCGCCAGCCCAGGTGGAGGAGCTGCGAGCTGAGGGGGGAATGAGGTGTCAGCCCTGGCCCTCACCCTGTGGGGACACCATGGGCTTAAAATAGCTCCTCCAACAGGAAGGAAACCGGTGACTCAAAGCAGCGGGGCCGGTGCTGCCTGCGTGCAGCCTCCCGCCGCCCCTGCTCCAGGCCGGGCCTCCCTCCCGGGGCTGGGGGTGCTGGGGGTGCTGGGGGCGCTGGGCGGGGTCCCCACCACGTGCTCATCCTCCTGGGCCCGGACACCCCTCACTGAGCGCCCCCGCTGCAGCCGGGTGACACTGCAGGGAACCAATTCCCAGCGCTGTGGCCCGTGACCCCTGACCCTCCCAGCCCCGCCTCCTGGGAGGCACGGAGTGGCCGCTGCAGAGGGTGCCCTCTGACCTGCCTCCCCCGGAGGACACCTCCGGGCCCTGCGGTGACCAGCAGAGGCGGGGCCTGTCACAGCTACTTGGCCACACCCCCACAGGCTCAGCACACATCTCCTGCTGTGTGACCCTGGGCACAGCACCGCCCTCTCTGTGCCTCATCTAGAAAAGGGGCGGGGCTACTTCCACGGGGTCTGGCACACGGCATGTGCCCGTCCACGGGAGTCTCCCCCACGGGCTCACTGAGGCCACCAAGCCACAGCCTGCCACGTCAGCGGGAAGCGGTCAGGGGCTCCAGGGACAGCCACGCGGCCACCTGACACCCCGCCCGCAGCACCCACCACCACCAGCCTCAAGGGGCCTCCGCTCCGGGACCCCCAAGCAGGGGTGACCCCACCCAGACCCTGAGCCCAGCGACTCCTGTCCGGACCCGGGCCGTTGCCTGAGTCCCCCCCACCCTGGCATCCTCACACCCCAGACACGGTGCCCTCCGTTCACACCCCCACTCAGGAGGCCCGGGACTAAGTAGGTCAGGCCCGCTCTCATCCTCCCGTCCTGTTGTAAGAAGGGGAAACTGAGGCAAGAGGCAGCTGACTGGTGGGGCTAGAAAACGGAGCAGCAAATTTGGACAACAGTCCGGCAGCTCCTCGGGGGGACACGCGTAGAATTACCGGGTTCCCGTCATTCCTGTCCTGGGGAGACACCCACAAGGAAGGAAAACACACGTCCACATGGAAACGTGTGTGTTAACGTGCGCAGCCCCTATATTTGTAATGGCCAAAAGCAGAGGCATCTGACGCCCGTCGATGGATGAAGGATACACACTACACATGGTCCTCGGCCGGTGGAATACTACGCAGCCCTGAACAGGAGGGAAGCCGAGACCTGCTCCTGTGGGGTGACGCTCCGTGTCACATGATGCAGAGTGAGCAGAGCCGGACACGAAAGGCCAGCTGGTGTGCGAGTCCCTGGATATGTGTGTCCAGAACAGACACACCCACAGGGACAGAAAGTGTGTGTGGTTGGGGGGCGGGAGGGGAGAGACGAGGAGGGTAGGCCATGCCAGTTGAGGGTAGAGAGTTCTTTCTGAGATGCTGGAATCCTCTCACCACGATGGGGAGACGGCCGCGCGCATCTGTGAACATGCTCAGCAATCGCTGAACTGCTCGCTCTAAATGGGTGAATTGTGCAGAGTGTGAATCACATCTTCATAAAGCTACTCACAAAAACGAAGTCAGAGCGGCTGGAGACATCCCAGGGAGCGGAGCACGCCCCGGGCGGGTCCCCGGAGGGGCATGGGCCCTGCCCTGGAGCCGGGGGAGCCCCACCACCACCCGTGTGCGTCTGCTCTGAGAGAAGGGGGAGGGGAAGGAGCCGCGAAAGGCCAGATGTGCTCCAGTGGCCCGAGGAATGACCTCCGGTTGGGGGGCAGCTGTCACCCCAGGACCAACGCCGGGGCAAACTGCTGAGGGGCCACTCCGCGCCCCCCTCCTCGGTGTTCACCCTGCTGAGCTGAGCGCTCACCGGGGCCCGGGCCTGGCTAAGGAGCCTGCACCACAAGCCTTTAACCTCACGGAGACCCCGACTCCCCACCCACAGCGAGAGCGCCCCACCTTCCCCACGGCCAGGCAGAAAGCACAGGTGGAGCTCAGTTTAAAACTAGGCTCCAGTCCTGCCGGCGTGGCTCAGGGGTTGAGCGTCAACCTGTGAACCAGGAGGTCAGGGTTCGGTTCCCCGTCAGGGCACGTGCCCGGTTGCGGGCTCCATCCCCAGTGGGGGGCGTGCAGGGGGCAGCCGGTCCATGATCCTCTCTCATCATGGATGTTTCTCTCTCTCTCTCTCCCTTCCACTCTGACATCAGTAAAAACATATATTTTTTTAAAAAATAGCTCATCCCCTCTATCCCCCAGTGGCACAGGTGCTACGATTGTTTCCATTTCACAGACGGCGAGAGTGAGGCGCAGAGCAGTGAAGAGCCCGGCTCAGGGTCACCCAGCACCGAGGCCGCAGGCCTCGGGCTTGAACTCAGATCCCGCGGCCTCGAGCGCGGGCTTCCCACGCGGGCTCGGCTCCCAGGGGTCCATCTTCCTGTACCCTGAGCGGCAGGCGTGGGAGGCCGGCCGGAGCGCCATGGCTCTGCCCGCCCCCACGCGCCCGGCCCCCCAGGCTATCTGCGAGGCCTTATCAGAGGGTGTATTTCCTGCCTCGAGGGGGATAGGGCAGCGCTTGGCAATAGGAACTTCCTCCCCCCCATGCCCACCTGCCACCCCCTCCTAGAGTCCTGCCCCCCGCGCCCCCCTCTCCTCCAGTCCCGGGCTCACCAGCTCCACCTGGGGCCCCAGGCCTTCCAGGATCCGGTGTGCAGCTTCGGCCTTCTTCTGCAGAATGAGGAGAAGAGGAGGGATTAGACACACGCGCACACACACACTCACACGCAGAACAGATTATAAATAGCGGCCTCCGGGAACGGCAGGCAGCTGCCCAGCCCCGCGGGTGGGGGAGCCGTGCCCCCCTGCACCCCCTCCCCGGCTGGAACCGAACACACGGGGCCTCGACGCCCCCGCATCCCTGGCGAGCTCGCCAAGTTTCGCTTCTAACAAACGCACCCTGTTCTCCCGTGACGCCCCCTCCCAAGCCCCAGGCCTGATGCCCCCGGGCCCAGGGGTGTGGGCACGGCTCCTCACCAGCCAGCCTCGAGGGCCAACCGAGGTGCCGTCCTGCACCCTGGAGGCGGGCGGGCTGGTGTCTACGGTTACCTCGGAGCTGGTGCGGCTGGCCGGGGAGGGGCCGGGGAGGGGGAGGGCGAGGGCGGGATGGAGCCTCGGGGAGATACCCTTTCTAGGATTCTTGTATTTCACCATCACGTGACGGTTTCTGAGCGGCCTGGGGCCTCCCCGCCTCCCTCCCCTCTCACGGCCCAGGACTTATTAGGGAAACAGGAACATGTGGTGGCCGTGAATTCAACATGCTGCCGGCTGGGCGGTGAAGGCGGGCATTGTGCCTCCGCCAGGCCCCCCAGGCCCCGCCTGGGACCACCAGGGGCAGCTCCAGGGAGGGCGCCAGGCCCACAGGGAGGGGGGAGGGGGGACAGAGGCTGTGGAAGCAGCTGCAGCAGGGTCTCCGTCAGACCTGGGCCGTGATGGGAAGCGGGGTATCCACAGCATGCACGTGGAAGCCCTGAGCCCCCATCCCCCCACGAGCCAGGAAAAGGGGGGCTCCTGACCCACCAAACTCAGGGAGAGCATTTGGTTTGGGTCGTGGGCCGGGAGGACGGGCCAAGCACGTCACCATCGCCAGACCAAACCGTCCCCCAGGGAGCCCCCAATCCAGACCCACTAAAAGGGGGTGACGGGAGCCCTCGGGAATGTGGCTGACATCAGAAGCATGGCCCAGGCCCCCGGGTCCCCCTGGGAGGTGGGTGTGAGGGCCAGGCCCCCCATCTCCCCTCCAGCCCCACCTCCACCCCCAAGCGAGCATGTGGGTGGCTAAAGCCGGCACCTAGAACAGCTCCTCCTAGAGCCTGGGTCCAGCCCACCCGGAAGAGCCATGCTCTCAGCCCCCCTCATGCAGAGCTGACACCCCAAGACCAGCAGGCTCAGAGTGTGGCCGGGGCCAGACGATCGGGGGGTAGGCTGTTATGACAACGGCAGCCATTGCACTGAGCACACAGCACGCGATGCCAGCATTTCAATCACACACAATGCGGGGCAGGTCCAACGCGGCCCCATTACACAGATGATGAAACTGAGGCCCAGGAAGAAACCCTTCTGATCTCCAGGCTCCAAGGAGGGAGAAAGACAAGGGCTGGGTCCTCCCATCCAGGGGAACATCTCCCGTGCACCCCAACAGTCACCGCAGACCCCCTGCCCTGACTACACCCTGAAGCAAGAAGAGAGTGGGTTGTGAGGTACTGATGGTGGGACATTTCTGAGCCCGGCCAAGTGAGGGACTAGGTGTGGGGTGTGGGGGCAGGGAGGACAGGGCTGCTCTGCAAACACACCCTGAGCGCCCGCTCTCTACTGAGCACGAGGGTGAGAGACCGGACGAGACCGAGCGCGGCCTGCAAGGAGCCCAGCGAGGGACAGCTGGGCCGGCACGATGGCAGGGCCACCCGCTCAGGAAGAGAAGGGCGCGTGCGTGCGCTGTGCTGCGCAGCTAATGGGGGCCGGGAGCCACCACCCCCCCCCCCCCCGCAAAGGGAGCAGGAGGGAGATGTAAGCTGGGTTTTGAGGGATGAATAGGAGGTTGTGTGCCTTCATAAGGCTCTGTGGGGTCAGCAGCAACAAGATCCAGGGGTGATGCCAAGCGCAGGCGGGACAGGGCCAGCGCAGCGAGGCCTGGAAAGGGACATAGCCGCGGCGGGGCCTGGGTCTTGGATCTGGGCCCAGGCCCCCGGTGGGAGCTCCCGCAGCCTGGGGGTCGGGCTGGGGTCTCACTGGACAGGCTGCATTCCTCCTGCAGGGAACCCCAGGCCACGTGACCAGGCCTCCTGTTGGCTGTGCCCGTGGGTGTGCGAGACCTTAGCCTCCTGCACAGACACGTACGCACCCGCCCCTGGGCCTACACGACCAAACACTGTGCCCACCCCTATAAAGGCGCAGACACACACCCGGGTGCCAACAGCACCTCGTACACACACGCCGCACACACGTACCCAAGTGGACACGTGCACATGCATGAAGTATAAACACACAACCACACACGTGCTCTACTCATGCCGATCTGCAAGCACACACTGAGCCGCCCACGCGCATTGGCAACGTCGCACAGCTGACAGGCAGGCGCACCGATGCACACACAACCACAGGTGTGCCCAACGCGCTCTGACTCATACACAGGCATTCCCACGCATGCACATGCTCATCCACGGGTCCACTCGAACACGTGTGCACAAATCCGTGTACGGGTATGTAAGGGCACAGATGACCACGTCCTCTCCACTGGAAACATCCGTCTACCTTTCCCAGTGGTGCCCACGTCGGGCAGACCTAGCCCAAGCCCCGTCTCCTCCAGGAAGTCTGCCATGATTGCCCACTGCACTCAATTCCTACAGCAGTGGTTCTCAACCTTCCTAGCGCCGCGACCCTTTAATACAGCTCCTCATGTTGTGGAGACCCCCAACCATAACATTATTTTCGTTGCTACTTCATAACTGTAACTTTGCTACTGTTATGAATCATCATGTAAATATCGGATATGCAGGAAGTATTTTCATTGTTACAAATTGAACATAATTAAAGCATAGTGATTAATCACAAAAACAATATGTGATTATATATGTGTTTTCCGATGGTCTTTTCCAACCCCAAAGGGGTCGCAACCCACAGGTTGAGAACCGCTGCCCTACAGCGTCAGCAAGAGGTACACTGTCCCTCACACATCCTTCGCTACTGCCGTGTGTGTGTGTGTGTGTGTGTGTGTGTGTGTGTGTGTTTTATCCAAACTCAAAGCTGAGGACCTCCCGCCCCCACACACTCCCCTTGAAGATCAAACAGGATCCCTGTGCCCTCTCCGAGCCTTCGCCTGCGCTGACTCCCACTCGAATGCCCACCCACTGCTTCCCACAAGCCTGGCCGCCCCGCGCTCCTGCCCGCAGCCTCCTGCTCGGCTGGCCGCCTGTGCACCTGCCCGGCCTCCACGCACGCAGTGCCCGCCCGGGAGGCAGGAGCAGCCGGCTCAGCGGGCTCCCCGCCGCGAGCTGGCGCCGCGTCCGTGTGCCCCGAATGGATAATGAGCCGCAGTCCCATCTGCAGAGGAGCCGGGCGGGCCTGCCTGGCGGGGAAGCCGCCTTCTGCAGCCAGAGCGGCATTTAGAGACCGGCCTTCTCACCAGCCACTCCCAGGGAGCAGCGGGAAGGACTGGGATTAAAATGCGATCCCACTGATCCCCTAGGGGCGGGAGTCCTGGCTGCTCCAGGCGGAGGAGGGGCCTCTGCCCTCCTGGCCTCCAGCCCCCAAGGCTCAGCCCAGACAGAGGGACGCTCCCCCCCAACCTCCACTGGGGACAGCCCCCCAAACCAGAAGACTGTTTCAGGGGGCTGTCTCCCCTCTCCTCCCCTCCCCTCTCCTCCACCATCCATCCAAGACTCAGTGAGCCCCTACCCTATGCCAGGCACTGTCCTAGGTGCTGGGGACACAGGGAGGGAAAAGGGGAGAAACCCTCGCCCGCACGGAGCTTCCGTTCCCCACACACAGAACAAACCTAAGCTATGAGTCGTGTCCAGAGGAACCAGGGAGAGGGGGGTGGGTTAAGGTCAGAAAATTAAGGCCAGGAAGAGGAGAAACGGGGCTTGATGGGTTTGCAGGAATCAGCAGAAGGTCAACAGGGGCTGAAACGGAGACACTGGAGCAAAGAGCTGGGGGAGAACGAGCCCAGTGGGGGAAAGAGCTGAGGCAGAGGGCACGGCCCGGGCAAAGGCCCCAGGCAGGAGCGCGCCTGCCTGTTCTGGGAAGAATGCAGTGGGGGTGGGGGAAGGGGGGCACGGGGGGGGGGGCCGGGGGGTACGGGGGCCTGGGGGGGGTGGTAGACTGGGCAGAGAGAGGGGCAGACGAATGGGAGGACAGAAAGGGGACAGAGGACAAGGAAGGAGGAGCGAAATCCCTCAGGTCACCGCGTGCCCACAGGTGGGGGAGTTGTGGGTACGAGTCTGTCTCCCCAACCAGAAAGAATGTGCGTGAGCTGGGGCCGAGGTCACTGCCGTGTCCGCGGTGCCTGGAGCAGGAGCAGGCACAGAGCAGGCATCCCATTACACGGCTGCTGAATGAATGAATGAATGAATGAATGAATGAATGAATGAGGTGTGTGCCATACACCCCGCTCACCTGAACAAGAGTAACAATACAGCTGGCACGTGGTGCCAGGCACAGTCCCAGGGCACTAAGCAATGACGGCGTAACTCCATCCACCGTACAAGGCAGGTGCTATAATTATCCTCGTTTCGCAGGTGAAATCGAATCACAGACTGAACTCATTTGCCTAAGGACGCCGAGCCAGGAAGCGGCAGAGATGGCATCTGAACCCAGACATCTGGCTAAAGCACATGCCGCCCCCCCTTAACTCCCCCACTGTTATGATTATCATGTGTTCCCTCGGGTGTGGGGTGGGTGACCAGCCACACAAGGCCCCGCACATAGCTCCCAGGTCCCAGTAGGCTCAGTCACATCCCGCAGCTAGTGCTGCTTCAAGAGGCAGAGGCATAGCCAACTAGTTGATCCAGTCGTTTCCTGCCTGGAGTTACAGCCATAGGCATCAGTCATGTGTTCCCAGGCTAGAGAGTAGCCATCCGGGTCCCAGGACACCCCCTCCGACCTCCAAGCATGGATCCAGCAGCATGTCCCACGGCAGAGACAGTTGGGAAGGGAGGTCAGGAGCCTTGGGCAGGACAAAAAGGGGAGGAGGCCCGAGCAGGAAGGAGAGGTCCCCCGTCTGGCACACTCCACTGTGTTACGTCAGATAAAGGAAAAGTCCCTCTCTGGGCCTGTGTCCTTCCTCATCTGTAACACAGAGAGGGAACTCACCTCCCCCAAGCCCCGAGCACATCTGGAAAGAGTCAGTGGTAAATCACTGATGCTGGGCTCTCGGTGGTATGATTGGGATGACGGGAAGCTCACTACCTCACCAGACACCAGGTCCCCCCTGGGTATCAGCCCCTGGAGACATTCTGCTCTGGGTCCCCTGAGCTTCTTCCCAAGACTGAGCCCCCTTCATAGACCCAGCAGCTGCTCCCAGGGGTCCCTAGGAGCCCCCACAGGCTGCTATAGATCCTGTGTCCACCCATCCCGAGGCCCCGTCCAGGGCTGAATGTCAGCAGAGGCCAGTGCTGACCCATCAGGCCCTGGGGTCTGAGGGACCACGGGTTCTAGTCCCACATCCACCACTTCCCAGCTGTGTGACTTTGGACAAGTCCCTCACCCTCTCTGGGCCTCCATCCCTCCTAGGATGACTATGTAAGAAACCTGGCCCATCGCCTGGAAAGGAGGGGCTATTCCATACACGCTTGCTGTTATTGAGAATAATAATAATGATATTATGGCTGTCTTCTGCGTTACAGGAATTCCTTCTGCTTGGATGCCTAAGTGACTGCCCATCCCCCCACCGATCAGCTGGCCCCGGACGCTCTCCTGCAAAGACCTGACGCCCACGTTTTTCACGCTGCACCCCACAGGCCGGCCCGGCCCCACCAGCACCACTCTGAGCATCTGAGAGGTGCAGCCACCCCAAGATGGGTCTCTGCCAGCCCCCCTTTCCCTCCCACTCACAAGCCCAGGCCTCCGTGTGTGTGCACAGGGGCAGGGCGGGGGGGATCACAGCTGGGAACCCTGAAGCCCAGGGAGAGAGAGAGCCGGGCCCCTCCAGCTCTGAGCGCGCAGGGGCAGGTGGGCGGACGCAGACCGGGACGCCCGCACCTACCCGGTTCTCGTCGTAGATGATCTGCACGAGGCTGCGATGCTTCGACTCGATGGGCGGCGGCGACACGGGCTTCTCGGGCTCGGGCGGCTTGGCGGCCTCCTCCTCCAGCTGTTGCTGTGGGAAGGAGAGCGCGGTGGTGAGCGCGCCCGGCGGGCGGAAGGAGAGGCAGGCGGAGCAGAGGCCCGGGCTGGTGGCCGCGCACAGGAAGTCAGGCTGCTAACCATTTCCTCTGAGTCACCCGCAGGGACTCCGAGCCCTGGAGGGGCCCCGGCAACCTGGAGGGGACGGAAGGGTCCAGCCCGGGGCCCGGCTCCAGCTGCGGGCTCTGCAGCCGGCGGCCTGGGCGTCCCCCCTGCCCTGGGGACCCAGCAGCGAGCTGAGCATCCGCAGGCAGCGGCACCCCCCTGGGCCTCAGTTTTCCCTTCTGTAAAATGGGGCTGATCCCTGTGCCTCTGGAGAGGGCTGCCGGGAGGAAAGGGTGAGCGAGGGCGCACGCAGCACTGCCCGCGGCTCGCCAAGAGCCAGCTGCCACCGCCCTCTCACTTCCCCACAGGAACCGGCGCCCCCGGGAGGCGGTGTGGACTCCGGAGCCAGACTGGGGAGCCTGGAGCCCCCCTTCCCCGCCGCCCTTGCTGTGCCACCTTCTCTGAGCCTCCCCTTCCTCGTTGGGAACATGGGGGTGATCAAAGGTGCTACCCGAGACTCGGCAAAGCACTCGGCACCCGGCAAGTAGCTCTCCATCATCGCCACCTGCCCCACAGTCCTCACACTGGCCCCCTCCGAATGCCACCGAGCCCTCCCGTCACGCTGCCGTCCAGCACAGAAGCCGGGCGCCCACGTGGGCGCACATCTCGGCTGTTGCACATTCAGTTCTCAGCCACGCACAGTAGAACGATGGCACAGACGTCCCCGCCGTCCCAGAAAGCTCCAGGCACCGCACAGAACAGCACCCTCATCCGATAAACGTCCAGGACAAAAACGAGCCGGCACGCGGCCCGTGCTCAGCCCACACCCACAGCCACGGGGACCGACGTCCCATCCCCGTCGTGGCCATTGGGCCAGGGCCCCACCTGCTTCTTCTTCAGCTTGGAGATCTGCTGCTCCACCATGGTGATCTCGCGGTCCACGCGGTCCATGCTCTGGATCAGCTCCTCCTTGGAGAGCCGCGGCGGCACCAGCTCCAGCTCGGGGTCGGCGTGCGGGGGGCTGGGAGGGGACACGGGCTCCAGCTTGCCCGTCAGGCTGCGCTCCTGTGGCCGAGAGAAACGGGCATGGGGTCAGCACGGGGTCAGCAGGGGGTCCCCCAGTCCATGTTTTTGGCTTCGCTGAGCACGGGGGTCTCTGCTGCGACCGCTCAGCTCTGATGTTGTGTGAGGAAAGCAGCCACAGATGCGATGTAAACAAACGGTCGTGGCTCTGTGCCAATAAAACTTTATTCACAGAAGCAGGCACCAGCGCCCGTCCCAGGGCAGCTCACCGGCCCTGCCTTCGCCCTACCTGGTCCCCCTGCCAGCCAGGCCCTTCCTGCTCATTCTGCACAGGGCACAGCCTTCCTGCCCTCCCATGGCGCCCCCTCCCGCTCCCTAACACTCACTCCGTCTTGTCCTCCCCCCAGACCCACCTCCTCGAGAAGAGGCACCAAGACCGCGACCTCCGCCCCCAGGGCCTGGCCCCGGCTGACCCTGTACGAACACCCACTTGCGATGCTGAGTCTGAACCCGCCAGTAACAGAATATCCCCTCTGGTGCAAACGGAGAAAACGCTAAGAATGGGATGCCCCGCCCCAGCCGGCACGGCTCAGTGGTTAGTGTTGGCCTGCACACCAAAGGGCCTCGGGTTCAAGTCCCGGTCAAGGGCACATACCTGGGTTACAGGTTCGATCCCCAGTCCCGGTCGGGGAGCGTGCGGGAGGCAACCGATCCATGTCTCTCTCACATCGATGTCTCTCTCTTACTCTCCTCCCCCCCCCCAACGACTTCCACTCTCTCAAAAAAAATAAATGGGGAAAATATCCTTGGGTGAGGATTAACAACAAAATATTCCATTGGCCTCTTTAATTTGCCAGTATTTTTCTGCTTTTACTTCACTGAGCGTTACGCTTTGTGTAATAAAGTTGTTTTTAAAAACCAGTTAAGCAAACAAGGGAACCCTTCGCTGGGTCACCCCGACTCCATCCCACCAACTCAAGTTTATTAGCGCTCGCCTTTAAGGCCCTTGGTTCCCTCGGGCCCCTTCCAGCCCCGTGACCTCAAGCAGATCACGCACTGCCCCTGCCTCAGTTTCCTCATCTGCGCAATGGGACCATTCCCACCTTCCAGCCGGTGAGGAGGCTTGAGTGAGCTCACACGTGCAGAGCGCTCAGCTCAGAGCCGGGCGCCTCGTACATGCTGCATGAGCCCTGGCTGGATGGCCCGACCCCGAGGCCCCGGCTCCAGACCTGGCAGTGAGGGGGGACCCAGCCCCCGCCCAGCGCCATCCTCAAGGCCGAGCCAGCAGCTGCAGGCAGGGGAGGCCCGGAGGAGCTCCAGGCTGCGCCTCCCCGCCCCCACGGCAGCTGCTCAGAAGACAGAGGACACATTATTCCCGGGGACAACTGCAGCCACAGCGGCTGCCAACTGCCTCCCCTCCTGCCCCCGGGACACGGGGACCTGACTCCCTCCAGCACCAACCACACCGGCAGCGGCTCGTGTGTGCCAGCCCCTGGGAGCCTTTGCACGACCCGTGCCCTCCGCCCTGTGCCCCACTGCGCAAATCCACGCAGGCTGGAACCAGTCCTGCAGGGCCCCTGGACCGGGAATCAAACGCCTAACCCTTGGGTGGGTGGACTGGCGCTCTAACCACTGAGCCACCGGCCAGGGCCACACGGCCAACCTCGAGCTGTGCGTTTCCCTAACACGGCTCCTTTTCACGTGTGCACGTCATCTCAAGCTGTCAGGGTACCGTCTCCGGGGCCAAGGCCTCCCGGAATGGAACGGGACGGGATGGAGGGGGCTGGCGTGGCCTCCAGGTGGTCCTGATGGCAGCTGCCTTCATTCCAGCCCAAAACCGCGGGAGGGAGACGGCAGACCAGGCCCAGCCGGCTGCCAGGCCGCAGCGGGCACCAGCTTCCCCGCCAGAGGCCTGGCTGTGGGAACGCAGGCCAGCCAGGAGGAGCCCGCATGTTCGGAATGAGGCGGGGCAGACAGACGCGGGCTGGGGAGCCACTGCCAACCCTCGTCCCCGCGCTGGAAGGGGCCGCATCGGCGAGGGCGTCCAGCTCAGGCGGGGGCCGCGCAGAGGCGAGAGGAAGTCAGCTCTGGGCTGGAAGTGAGGCCATGAACGTGGGGGGAATGGACACGCCGAGACCACGTGGTGGACGGCAGAACCTAGGGATCAACAGCCCTGGCTGGCATGCTCAGTGGTTGGCGCCTCAGCCTGCACACCGGAGGGTCGAGGGTTCGAGACCCGGTCAAGGGCGGTTACCTGGGTTGCAGCTTCCATCCCCGCCCCCTGTTGGGCCACCTATGGGAGGCAACCAATTGATGTGTCTCTCTCATATCGATGTCTCTCTCTCTCTCTCTGGCTGCCCTTCTCCCTTCCACTTTAAAAGGAAAAAGAAAAAAGAAATCCCATCGAATTCCTGTCTGGAGCAGCAGCTGAAGCCCAGGCGGCAAATGCGGAAACCATCTGAGCGGCCGCCCCGGCTCCCTCCCCGCCCAGCGATGCTCACTCTTTCCAACCCTCCCGGCAGCCTGGAGCCAACACGGGGCCCAGCCCTCCCGGCCTGGGGTCCAGGAAGAAAAGGGAGATAGACACAGAGTCAGACCGATGAGATGGGCAGTCAGAAACACAGACAGACAGGACACAGAGACGAAGCTGAAGGCAGAGAGAAACAGACACAGATAGAGACACTCCGCACTCCCCCCGCCCAGGCAGACAGAGGCAGGGACAGCCAGACAGACACAGAGACAGACACAGAGACGGAGAAAGACCCACAGAAAAGAGGGGGCCTCTGGGAGTCACGAGGGGGACAGGGACAAGCAGGCGGACGGAGGACCGCGTGGGGCACCGACCCTCCCAAGCACCGAGGGCCCCAGCCCCATCCTGGAGAGCCAAGTGGGCGGGCCAGGTACGACCCGCCCGTTCTCTGGGCCGATGGGGCATTTGTGCCCGCGTGGGGCTCGGTCCCCAGGGAGGACGTCCGGCCCGGCTGGCGTGGCCCCGTGTCCGGCATACACATCCCACTCCAGGGAACAGCGATTCACGGGGCGCGTCCCTCCCAGGAGGCTGAGCAGCCGAGGGAGGAGGAACCAGATGCGGTGCTGGGGGGCGGGGACAGCAGGCCCTGGGAGGAGGGAGGCAGCGGCCGCAGGGGAGACCAGAGGGGAAGCAGTGGCAGGACAGCCTGGCGGACAGGGCTGCGCTTCAGCGCCCTCTCCCCCTCCCCACGGCCACGGGCCAGTGGCTTCCACCGAGCCTGGGACTCCGTCTACGCAGGTGGGACTTCCCGGGGCTAAGACAGTGCCTGACACGCAGCTAGCACTAGCTTCATGTGAGCTCGTCACACCATCGCCGCCACCGGGGACGCGCCCTGTGTGCAGACTCCCAAGTAAAGGAGCCGTCTCGGCCTGAAATCCCACCGTCCAGGCCCATCCCGTGCCAGGCAGAGAAGAGGATCACGCAGGCCCGAGTGGACCCCTGCCCTCCTCGGCCAGGCTCCCAGGCCCCAGCCACACCCACCAGTGCCGCAGCGAGATGAGCGCTGGCCTCGCCCAGCGGCCGGGAGGCCGTTCACGAGCGAATGTGTGTGTCCCCGTGGGCGTGGAGAGCCTAACAGAACTGCTCAGACGCACAGCGGGAACACCCGCCACGAGGCCTCCATCCCGCCCCTCCCCGGGCGCTGGGTGAGCCTGGGGCACAGAAGCACCTCAGTCTGCTTACTCGTGTAAGCCGAGGTCCCGGGAGCCGCCGGCTCACTGCCCTGCGTTTAGTGAACAGCAGAGCCCCACCCCCCAGAGCAGCAAACCACAGGGCTCAGCCTCTGCACAGTCTCCACCAGCACCTCTGTTTTGTAAAAAATGTTTCTATTGATTTCAGAGAAGAAAGGAGAGAGAGAGAGAGAGAGAGAGAGAGAGAGAGAGAGAGAGAGAAACGTCCATGATGATAGAGAACCATGGATCAGCTGCCTCCTGCACGCCCCACACTGGAGATCGAGCCCACAACCCAGGCATGAGCCCTGACCCGGAATCAAACTGTGACCTCCTGGTTCGTAGGTCGACGCTCACCACTGAGCCACGCTGGCCAGGTTCAATTTCCTCTTTTAAAGAGTGGAACAAAAGGGCCCTCCAGGACCTCGGGGGCGTGGAGGCCCTGCAGTCCGCACGCTCTCTCCAGCCTTGTCCCTGACCCTCCTCCCGCTGCCCAGACTCGGCCCACGCCGTGCCCCAACCTGCCCCCCGCACGCGGCAACATCGCAGCAGAAGCGCCGGCCTTACCTTGGCCAGGTCCTCGGAGCCCCCGGGCTGGCTGGCGGCCAGCAGGGGTGCGGGCCGCAGGAGGGAGTCGGGCAGCAGCTCCAGGCGTGGGCGCTTGCTGTCCGTGAACTCCATCTCGGACTTGCCCAGCTCGGGCAGGTAGGAGTGTGACTCGGGGCGCAGGTGGAGCTCCTGGGACCTGTGGGGGGCGAGGGCACAAGCATCACCTCGACTGGCCTCCCTGCTGAGCGCGGGCCGGGCACCCTGCCCTCCTCGATCCTGCAGGAGAGGCACCCACTCGCCCAGGGCGCACAGGACCCAAACCCAGACTTGTCTGCACACAGACAACATGCACGGACTACCGTTTGCAGGGAGAGAGTGGACCCGGACCCATACACCTTCGCTCCCGCATGTGGCCCGGGGACCAGAACGTCAGCCCCTCCCTCCCTCCGTCCCCCCCACCCCACCCCACCAAGCTGGTGACAAACGCAGAATCTTGAGTCCCAACCAGACCTGCTGAGTCACACTCTGCAGTTAACCAAGATCCCAGGTGACTCGTGGGCAGTCGGGAAAGCACCGTGACTCTAACACTGACAATCACACGCATGGTGCCACCTGCACGTCACCCACCCAGGGCAGACATCACCAGCCGATCACAGCACTCCCGCTGTGCAGAGGAGGAAGCTGGCCTGGCCGTGCGCACGCCTGCTCCTCCCCGGGCCTCCACTTCCCCACCTAAGAAATGGGTCCTCGGCTCCAGCAAGCATGGGGCCCCCTCCTCACCTCTCGTTCCCGGGCTGGAACTCAGACAGCAGGGACGGCCTCCTCCTCTGGGGCTGGATGATGGAGCCGGGCGACAGGTGCGCAGCGTAGTCACGGGGGTGGTGCTGGTACTCGAGCAGCCCCACGTCCTGCGGCGAGAGGACAGAGGGAGTGAGCGCCCCTGGGCCCACATCCTCGCCCGGCCCTCGGGCCCAGCGTGGCCGAGGGCATTCCTGGGGCCAGTCGCCAAGGAGAAGGGGCACTTCCAGCCAACTCGCGCTCTGGGCGGGCGCTGCGACTCTGCCCACTCTCCAGACAGACAACAGAGCCTGCGTGTTGGCAGGGGGGGTGGGGGGGGCTGGCCTGGGGTTTCCCGTGGGCACTAAGTGAGCATGGGGCACGGGGTCCACGTGAGACAGGGAGGGAGGGAGGGAGGGAGGGAGGGAGGGAGGTCTGTGAGGCTCACAGACCAGGCTCCGAACCGCAGGGAAAACACACACGTGTGTCACGTATGTAAGCAAAGATCCAAGTCAGAAAAAGGTAGAATTCCAGCAAAACCCTCCTACTTCAGTAACACGCCTTTCAGGGCCCATTATCATCCAGGAAAAACGAGGTAGTAACAGATCAGATGCAGCCGATGGTCAATGTTTAAAAACAGACAGAAACACGAACTTCCCACGGGAAAAGGGGACAGGCTTCCCGAGTGGACCCCTCCCGATCGACTGGTTCTGTGTGCCTGGACCGCTCATGGATGGGGGGCGGGGGGCGTGGCACTCCATTAGTGATCGTCTGCCACGGGCACGGCTTAGGGCACAGTGGGAGAGTCAGTGATTTTTCCTTCTTGGCACCTTCCTCAATTCCCCCGATTTTCCATAAAAACATCCAGGCCTTCTGCTCTCCGGCTTATCCATTAAACAATCGTTTCTGCAAAGAGTCAGACAACGCCAGGGAGGTTTGCTGAGAACGCGTGTGCGTGTGTCAGACCCTCCAAAACACGTGAGTCAGGAGACTGGGAGGCCTTGAGAAGTGGGGTCCACGGGGCCCGTCACCCTGGGGTTGGAAGCGTGGGGAAGGGCCATCGGGGGCAGGGGCAGCCCATGCGGAAACGAAGCGGCAGGGCCTCGCTCAAACCCCTGAGCCCCAGCTTCCCCGGCTCCGAAACAAGTGACCGAGCGGATGGAAGGGGCCTCTGTGCCTCTTACCCCGTCCCCTTCCCTTCCCAGGGTGCCCCCCGCCCCCCGGCTGAGGGCAGCTCACAGGAGGCAGAGAAGGCTCCGGCCCCACCCCTGCAGGATGTCCAGCACAGGGCACCACTCAGGCCAACGCAGGGGCGGGGAGGAGGAAGAGAAAGGGCGGGAGGGAGGGAGGGAGGGAGGAAAGGGGGGAGGGGAGGCCCCGGGATCACTCTGGCAAGGCTGCCAGGCACAGCTCTCTCCCTCCTCTCTCTCTCTCTCTCTCACACACACACACGCACACACACACGCACACGCACACGCACACACATATGCACGTACAGAGGTGTGAGAAGCAATCAGCCAGCCGTGCGCGGCTGCCAGGAGGAAGTTTCTCCCACCGGCTCATTCGCTCGTTCGCACAAAAGCAAAATGAGCAAAGCGGTGAGAGGCAGGCAGCCCATCCCTCGGGAGGGGCCCGGGCACCATGGTGCCTACCGCTGCCAACGAGGCAGGAGGAGGCGCGGGGCCCTGCAGTGGGGGCGGGGAGCCCACCGCCCCAGCTCCCTGGCCTCCGTTTCCCAGGCCAGGAGCCAGCAAAGTCCCTCTCAGAAGCATCCGAGGGACCACTGCTGCCCTGTCCGCACCCCACGCTTTAGGCCAGTCTCCAGGGCTGAGCCCAGAGGACCCCGCACCCCCCCACAAGGGCACCTGGAAACTCTACAGGAAGGCGAGAACTGGGGAGACCCCCAAGAAGGTCTGACCCGAAGTGGGCCTCCCTGTGGTCAGTGAGCCTGACAACACCAGGCGGGCAGGCGGGTGGCCGCCCTGAGTGGTAACAAAATGGTAATGACACTGACAATAGTGACCGATGTTTCCCAAACTGCCTACTGTGCGCGCCTGCCACAAACGCTCGGCACCCATTTACGGACTTTCACCTCCACGGCGACCCCAGAGCCCCACACGCACATGAGAAATCTAAGGCGCGGAGAGGGAAGTGACTTCCCAGGGTCACACAGCGAGGAGGGAGGCTGGGCTGGGAGGAGGGGCTTTCTCGTAGCTGGGGTAGGAGAAGGGCTGAGGAAATAAACTGGAGGCGGCAAAAGTAGGAAAAGGGAGAATTCAGGCCTTTCCCAGACCCTGGACTCAAGGATCCCTCCTGGAGTGACAGGGGCTTCAGTCAAGACAGACCCCACCCAACCCCTAGCCCCCGGGACTCTGCACAGGCAGGTCCCTCCGCCCAGAACACTCCTTAGCGATTCCCGCAGGCCTGGCCGGAGCCCTCCTCCAGGTTTCAAGTACAATGTCAGCTTCTCCGTAAGAACTCCTTCCCCGGACCCCCAACTTCCATTAGGACCCCCCACACCTCGGCCATTCCTCCCGCCCCCCCTTCCTATTCATCGATCCCCCACAAGCATGTCAAACTCGCGGCCTACAGGCCACATGCGGCCCACAGCACGTATCTTTGCAGCCCAGCCAATATTACGGTAAGTACGAAACGCTTTGATAAAAATTTCGTAACTTAATTTTTACAATATCCTGTTATACATAATTATTAATAACGAACTACAACGGTCGCTGATTAATCGTGTTGCATTCATTTCCCTTAAAGCCTTACGCGCAGGCACACCATTTCTCTCCACTAACACTAGCAGCGAATGTTTTAGCAGCCGATGGCCACGTCTTTAGTCTTGGACCGACTTGTTTGGTGTGTGTCACAGGAAATATTTCGCTTTTGGAGAACAAGAAAAATACATTTATTTGCATTACGCTTATTAATTTGTGCAGTTACTCAGTGTCTGGTAAGTTGATGTTCAAGGAAAAATAGTAATTTTATTAAAATGTTCTATTATTTTATGCAAACGATGACTCATTTATTTCAGCCCTTTGCGTTCAGCATGTCTCTATTGGAACCAACCTACGTTTCTATGACAATGGAAGCGTTTGTTTTTTTTTGCAGCCACATCCACGTAAACCTTGTTCATGTGGCCCGTGTCAGCTGTGAGTTTGACACGCTTGCCCCACAAGAACATCGGCGCCCTGAGCCTGGGATGCTTCTGTGTGTTCCCAGCTACGTGCACATGAGATGCCTGGGAAGGGTCTGCTGAATGGATGAAGGGAGGGATGGATGGACGGATGGATGGATGGATGGATGATGGATGGACGGATGGATGGATGAAGGGATGGATGGATGGATGGATGGATGGATGAATGGATGGATGGAGGGATGGATGGATGGATGGATGGAGGGATGGATGAAGGGATGGATGGAGGGATGGAGGGATGGAGGGATGGAGGGATGGATGGATGGATGGATGGATGGATGGAGGGAGGGAGGGATGGATGGAGGGATGGATGGATGGAAGGATGGATGGATGGATGGAAGGATGGATGGATGGATGGATGGAGGGATGGATGGATGGATGGATGGATGGAGGGATGGATGGATGGATGAATGGATGGATGGAGGGATGAAGGGATGGATGGATGGAGGGATGGAGGGATGGAGGGATGGAGGGATGAAGGGATGGATGGATGGATGGATGGATGGATGGATGGATGGATGAAGGGATGGATGGAGGGATGGATGGATGGATGGATGAAGGGATGGATGGATGGATGGAGGGATGGATGGAGGGATGGATGGATGGATGGATGATGGATGAAGGGATGGATGGATGGATGGATGGATGGATGAAGGGATGGAGGGCTGGATGGAAGAAGGGATGGATGGATGGATGGATGGATGGAAGGATGGAGGGATGGATGGAGGGATGGATGGATGGAGGGATGGATGGAAGACTGGATGGATGGACGGAGGATGGATGGATGGATGGATGGATGATGGATGAAGGGATGGATGGATGATGGATGAAGGGATGGATGGATGGATGGATGGATGGAGGGATGGATGGATGGATGGAGGGATGGATGGATGGATGGATGGATGGATGATGGATGAAGGGATGGATGGATGGATGGATGGATGAAGGGATGGATGGATGGATGGAGGGATGGATGGATGGAGGGATGGATGGATGGATGGATGGAGGGATGGATGGATGGATGGATGGATGGATGGATGGATGGATGAAGGGATGGATGGATGGATGGATGGATGGATGGATGGATGGATGAAGGGATGGATGGATGGATGGATGGATGGATGGATGGATGAAGGGATGGATGGAGGGATGGATGGATGGAGGGGTGGATGGATGAAGGGATGAATGAATGGATGGACAATGCTCCCAGCATGGCAGCTCCCGAGAGGCCAGCTGTGGGACCCAAACCATCCCTCAGGAGCCAGACCCAAGCAGGAGCAGGAGGATCCAGGCCAAACACCCCACCTGCTCCCCCACATGCGTACAGGCACCCCTCTGGCCCAGGCAGGCCCCGGAGCCCATGACCGTCCATGTACAGGTCTGTGACCGACTGGAAACGAAACGGACAGGTGTTTCCCAGAGTCTGATGAGCACTGACCTCGGGCAGGAGGCAGCCACCCGAACCCAGAGCCAGGCCCAGCTGCTTGGTCACGTGCCACTGACTCTCGGCCACGGCCACAGCCACGGCCACAGCTTTACGTCCGCTGAGCTGCTTTCACGAGTCAGCGGGAGCAGCGCCGAGTCGCCGTGACAGAGACGCGTGGCCGAGAGGCCTGGACTAGCTACAGAGGAGGTCGGTCACCCCGCCTCCAGACCAAGGGCCCTGTGCGTCCGGACCGAAATGTCCTAACGGCTGCATGGCATCAGCGAGGGCCCCCGCACACGTCAACTGGTTTGATCCTCACCGTCTTACAAAGACCCTTCGTCAACGGAGGGGGAAACTGAGGCACGGGGGGGTGCGGGGGGAGGGGGGTAAGGACTCGTGTCCAAAGTGTCACAGCTAGAGCGTCATCGAGGCAGGACGTGGCTGCAAGCGGTCTGGCTCCAGAGCCCGCGCTCTGAGTCTACACCGCCCTTCCACACGGAGGCACAGAGAGGGCAAGGTACTTGCCCAAGGCCGAACAGCAGCAAGGGGCAGCGCTGGGATTCAGACACGGGGTCTTGTGACGTGAGCACGTTCACTCAGCACAGGGGCTGCCGGAGCTCAGGAGAGCCCGGGGGGCCCTGGGGGGGCCGGGAGGCGGGGGAGGATCGCTGAATTGGGCTGGGCCAGAGAGAGCCCCAAGGCAGGCTCCCAGGTCCATGACAAGGGTCAGGGTCAGGGTTAGGGTCAGGTCAGAGCCAGAGAGGCCGGCAGGGAGCCTGGGCTGGCTCCGGGGAACAGGCTCTCCACGGCCTGTGATCCTAACCCCTGAGCACGCGCACCCAGGACCCAGCTTCTCCCTGTGCTGACACATCACCCCCGGGGGCCTGCAGGTGACACGGACCAGAGCCCGGCCAGCAGAGGGAGCAGGTCCCGCCTCCCGCTGGGGCTCCAGGCGACTGCAGGGCCCCACGTCCCGAGGAGAACAGGCCCTCCATGGCATCCTGCCCCCTGCACTCACCACCCACGCACCCGCTCAGACCCACACGCCCATATCACAGACGGGAAAACCGAGGCTGCCCGGCGGGGTGAAGTGAGCAGCCCGATGTCACCCGGCAGGGTGGGAGGAACGGGACTCACTGCCAGCTCCGGGGGTTCTTCAGGCTCCAGTGGGGCCTGGCCCTCAAAGCTGCCCTGTGCCCCCAGCGCCCTGGCAGAGGCGCTGGGCTAGACGGGGCCCCCCCGAAGGCAAGCCTGCCCGGAGCCTGGGGGGAGTGAGCTGCATCCCAGGAAGGTCGCAGGGCCCTGGGTCCCCGCCCTGTCCCCACATCCCAGCGGACCTGTCTCAGCCACTGACCCCGCAGCCAGGACGCTCAGTCCCCAGCGGGCCCTGGCACAGGGCATCTGTCCTTCTGTGCGATTGCCCCTTTCCTCCACCCTCTGTCAAAAAAAGGGGGCATCTCCCCAACCTTGCCCGCATGCAGAATGAGCTGGCGGGAGGGGTGGGGGCCCAGGGCGGCCAGTGCTGAGGGAGCCTCAGGTTGCAGACCCAGCACGCCCCTCCCATCCCCCAAAGAACCGTGGGAGAGCCAGACCCCACCCCGACCCGATGCCCAGGGCTCCTGCTCCTCCTTTTCAGTGACAGCAGATGACCTGACCCCGTGGTGACACCTCACCCCTGGCCTCAGCCTCCTGGCTGGTGACCGCTGGGTCCTGTCCAGCCGCTTCCTGCGTCACGGCCGGCGCAGCAGGTGAGGAGTGAGGAGGAGGTGTCTGGGTCAGCTGGTGACCCCAAGTGCCTGGAGAAGGCCCAGCCAGGGCAGAGGGCAGGAGGGGCAGCGGGGGGCAGGAGCCACGGGGAAGGGAGGAGTCCCCGAGGCTGGGCCCGTGGGGAAGAGGTGGGAGGGGGTGTGAGCTCAGCAAGGAAGGAGGTACAACCAGGGCCCGGATGAGGTCGGGCTGCGAGGGGAGTGTAGACAGCAGGCACTCCATGTGCACGTGCAAATTCCACTGCGGACCCTGAGAAGCAGCCGCCAGCTCAGCGGCCCCGGTCTCCATCCTCCCAGCTTCAAAGTGCAAGCAATCCCCAGCCATTTGGCTCAGCAGAGAGAGCGTCAGCCTGCGGACTAAAGGGTCCCGGGTTCAAATCCGATCAAGGGCACGTGCCCAGGTTGCGGGCTCCATCCCCAGTGGGGGGTGTGCAGGAGGCAGCGGAGCCATGATTCTCTCTCATCATTGATGTTTCTCTCCTCTCTCTCTTCCTCTCTGAAGTCAATAAAAAATATGTATTTTAAAAAGTTTTCTAAAAATAAAGTGGGAGGGAGCTCATTGTACCAGATGCCCAAGGCCTGGGAAGGCCGGCAGTGCCAGTGGTCACTGCCGAGGCGCCACCTCCCCCTGGGGCACCGTGAGCCACCTCAGCCCTGACCGCCAGGAGAGAAAGGACTGGGGCGGAACCCAGTTGCCGACGCATGTCCCCAAGGTGGCCCGGTGGCCCTTACCGTGTGGGAGCGGGCGATCTGCACGGGGTAGGAGATGCCGTGGGGCGGGTAGCGGGGCTCGGTGGCCCTCCACGTCTGCGCCACGGGCTGCGTGGACCCCGACATGGCGCTGGCCGTCCAGACGAGCTCCCTCTCAGCGGCCAGTCCTCCTCATCTGCGGGCGGGCGGCCCCGTCACAGGTGCCTGCGGGAAACCGGGAACAAAGCGGGGTCAGCCACGGAGCCCCGACCTCCCGTCCTCTGGGCCAGTGAGGAAGAGGGGCAGGCAGGCCCCCCACTCCACCCTCCTCCCCCTCCCCCTCCTCTTCCTCCTCCATCTTCCTCCCCCCACCACCCCCCTCTTCCTCCCTGCCCACTCGGCCCTGGAGGAGCCCGGAGCCACAGGCTGGGCCAGCAGCTGCCCCACAGGCCACGCCAAGGAGCGGTGGCCACGCCACTACCAAGGCCCTGACTCAGCATACGCCAGACCCACCATGTGGGCACTGTCCCCGCCACCTCCGATGGCCGCCACGCCCCCCGGCCCACCCAACCTCATCCCTGGGACCCCAACTCTGTGGGCACTGCCCCCACCACCTCCGATGGCCCCCAAGCCCCCCGGCCCACCCACCCTTACCCCTGGGACCCCAACTCTGTGGGCACTGCCCCCACCACCTCTGATGGCCCCCAACCCCGCTTGGCCTGCCCGACCTGCGGGGCCCAGTTCTCCGAAAGCAAAGGCAGCTCATGGAAAGCAGGGGGGCCCCGCCCGAGGGGCCCACGGGGGGTGTGGTGGACACCGTCCGCTCGGGCAGGCCAGATCAGTGACCTCAGGCAAGGCCGGCCCGCTGGCCTCCCGGTGACCTCTGGGGAGGGTGACACTATGACGTGGGAGCAGGACACACAGGAGGTTGGCTCAGGCTCAACTGGGAGCAGGACACTGGGGCAGCGCGGGCCACACGGGGACACGGGGTGAGCCACCTGGGCCCCAGAGGCTCCAGGGAAAGAGAGAGACCCCCGTCCACACCGGGAGAACCGCAAGGAACATCTGCCGGCTCCACAGACGGGAACCGAGGCCCAGAAAGAAGGGAAGACGCAGGTCGAGACAGCAAGGGAACCCGGCCGGTGGGGCTCAGTGGTTGAGCGTCGACCTATGAACCTGGAGGTTATGTTTCCATTCCTGGTCAGGGCACAGGCCCAGGTTGGGGGCTCGGTCCCCAGTGGGGGGCGTGCAGGAGGCAGACGATCCATGATTCTCTCATCATTGATGTTTCTCTCTCTCTCTCTCCCTTAATTAAATTTATTTTTTTTAAAAGAGAGAGAAAGCAAGGGAGACCTCCTCAGAAGCCACTTGCACCCAGAAATCTCCGGGGTCCCCCACCCTCCCTGGGCCCTGCTCTCCCAGCCCGCCCACTCCCCCTGCCCACGCTCAGGCCCCCCACACGCGGCCACTCGGGGTCCCCCACCCACACCGGCTCCCACACCCAGAGCCCAGGGAAACGCAAGAGGCGCAGGGACCCGCACCCACACTCGCACCGGATGTTCCACGCGATGGGGAGGCCGGGCTCGCGGGCACGTGACCACGTGGGCAGGCCACCCCCAACTCCCGGCAGGGGCGCCCCTCTTCGCCGCGCCCTCCCGCTGTCCGCCGGGGGTGGTCTGCCCCCGGGGGGTCTAAGGGGGACGGATACTGGGGGGGAAGTCGGGGGTCCCGGTGGTCGGAGGAGGAATGCGATCGCCCCCCACCCCAACCCCACCCCAGCGGCCCTGACTGCACCCACTCCCACCTGCACCATCTTCGCCCCAGCGCCAGAACTGGTCACATGACCCGGGCCTGGCCAATCAGCGTCTTGTTCCCCTCCCCCCGCCAGGGCCGCGAGTCTCTCTTGCGCCTCCTGCTGGAGGAACTAGGAACAGGCGCGCTCCGCTGGGCGCCACCGCCTGGAGGGAGCCAGCGGGAGAGGAGGATGCCCACCAGCGGGAGAGGAGGATGCCCACCAGCGGGGGCAGAGCTGAAGGGGGGCAGAGCTGAAGGGGGGTGGGGGGCGAGGGGTGCAGGGCAGAGGGGACGGAACTGCTGAAACGCGCCTGCAGCCCCGGCCCGCACGCGGGAAGGTGGAAGGTGAGCTGCCCGCACCCCGCGTGCACCGACCTCGGAGCCGTGGCAGGTGGGGGAGGCTCAGAACTCAATGGCCTGGGCGCCCAACGGGACGGAGCCCCCCAGGTGCTGGGAGAAGCCACGGCCCCGGCGGGGACACATCTCCCGCAACCCCCTCCCCCCCATCCGAGCCAGCCCGGCCCAGGCCAGGGACCCGTGGGCCTCCCTCACAGTCTCTCCAGCATCTATACCCCCTTCCTGTCGGCTGACCGCCCACGCCCCCACGACAGGCCCGGGGCCTGGCGCCCAGTAGGTGCACCCGTTCCCTCCGGCTGCCGTACACAGCACACACGGGGGTCTGAGAGATGTATTTTCACCCAGAACCCCAAAACCAAGGTGTCAGCAGGCCCGCCCAGGGTGGGGGTGGGAGGGGGGGGCTTCGATGTCCCTCGCAGAGCATGCTCGTCCCTTCCACAGATCGGGGAACCCAGGCTCTGGGGGGGACGCACGTGCCCAGATCAGACGGCCAGCAGCGGCCAGGCCTGGTCCGTCCCGAAAACCGCGGCCCAGGCCCGGGCTGGAGGCGAGAAGGGGAAGTGGCGGTGGGAGCCGGAGGAGGCCCGTGGGTGTCCGTCTCATCGGTGCATTTGTGTCCCCTGGACGGTGGCCAAGGCGGCCAGGCCTGCCCCCCCTCCACGGGGATCTGCTCAAAATCACTTCCTCCTCCACGTCTTCTCCCCATTTAATGTTAAAAGGAAGAGAGGGAGCGAGAAACCGCAGCCGTGAGCAGCCCCCCACCCCACACACAGGGTTCGAGGGACCCCCGGGCCTCCCGCAAGCACCGCCGGCTTCGTCCCGGGCGCCCGGGAGGGACGTTTCCCACAAGCCCAGCTCTGCCCTCCCGTCCCCCTCGGGGCAGCTTTCTCTGCGGAGGAGAAGGTGGTGTCCGGGTGGTGGCGGGTGGGACCGGGCACCGGCATGTGACCTGGCAAACCGCTCGACCCCCGGCCCCGGGGCTGGGAACACAGTGGCCAGCTCAGCGCTGCCTCAGGGCGGCCGTGGCCGCCTCCCCAGCCTGGACGCTGGGTTTCTAAAGGGCGAGCGGCTGGGTCTCCGGCCCGTCCACTCCGCTGCCTGGACGGCCGGGAAGCCACCCCCCCAAGGCGGAAAGGGCCGCAGCTCACGGCTCTGGGGTCCCGCAGAGTGAGAGCAGCCAGACGTGAAGGGCGAACACCCTGGGGTCCCACTCACACGAGGCCCCACCCGGAGGGGTCGGGGTCACAGGGCCAGGCACCAGGGGGTCGGGGTCACAGTGGAAGGGAGGCTCCCGGGTGGGGGGAGCGGGGGGGGGGGCGGTGGCAGGTGGGAGGGCGTTTTACAGGGACTGAGTCTCAGGTTTGCGAGATAAAGACGTTCTGGAGAGGACGGTGGGGATGGTGCACAGACCACTGAACAGGGCCCTTCAAACAGGCCGCAATGGCCACTCTCTCGTTATGTGTATTTTGCCACAATTTAGAGAATAACAATGAAATGAAATACACCAGCCCTGGCCGTTCTGCTCAGCGGTTAGGGTGCCTGCCCTGGGACCAAAGGGTCTCGGGTTCCGTCTCCGGCCCTGGTCTAGGCGCATGCAGGAGGCGGCTACCAGTGGATGTGTCTCTCTCACATCAATATTTCTCTCTCCCTCTTTCTCTCCCCCTTCTCCCTCCCTTCCTCTCTCTCTCTCTCTCTCTCTCTCTCAAGATCAATGGAAAAAGTACCCTCAGGTGAGAATTTTTTTAAAAATTTGTATAATAAATAAATAAAAATAAAACATGCCACACGCCTCCTCCAGGCAGGCCTCCCTGGTTGGCTGGCCAACAGCACCCAGCTGGGCCTGTGTTGCTGTGGTGCCTCCCTCTACCAGGGCTGCCCCAGGAAAGCCTGTTGTCCAGGCTGCCACTCAGGGTCCCGGCACTCAGCAGCCCCTCCCAGTCAAGGCCTCGTTCGCCTCTGGCCCACCTCACACACCTCAGGCCCTTACGGCCCCTCACCCAGGGCGGCCAGGATGCAGGAAGGGCTGATCTGACCATCTCTGCCCCTTCTCACAGCCCGGGACCCTGCAGCTCCAGGCCAGGCCCTAAGCCGCCCCCGCTCTCCGCCTGCCCGGCTACAGCCTCCACCCCATCCCTCCCGCCTCCCGCTGAGACCCCAGGGGGGAGGGGGGCCGGCCCCAGGCTCCCACAGACCTCCCTGCACCAACATCTGGCCACCGTGTCCACAGCTGTGCAGCTGCCGGAAATGCCGGCCCCGCCCCTCCCCCACGCACGCAGGCCCGCGGGAACAGCCTTCCGAGGAATGTCTGGGGTCGCCCCAAGAATCCCAGGGCAGCTCTCAGAGGGCGTCCCCACCACATGTGAACAAGGACAAATGTTTCTGCTGGGAGGACAGCATCGCCCGCGGCCGCCTCCCGGCTGGAGCCCACCCACCCAACCTGGCCCTCCCGGCCACCCCCCTTCCCGACCCCCCGCAAACCAACAGCCCGGAGCGCGGCCCACCTCCCACAGGCCTGGCCTGTTTTCACGAGAGGCCCGGCCGAAGGGAAGGGCCCCTCTGAGCAGCTGGTCCAGGGCTGGAATGTGGGTGCAGAAGGCTCATTACCCCCAGGGCGCCTCTGGTCACTGATGATGGGGTGGGCATGAACCCCAAGATCCTCCCCCTTGCGGCCAGGAGTGGGACAGAGACAAGGCTTAGGTGCCCAGGGCTGGCAGCAGGGAGGGTGTGATTATCAATTGGGGGCAGGGGGGCAAGATGAACCCGGTCCCAGGGCAGAAGGAGAGGGGCTGCAGATACGATGACCCCACTGGGGTAAGTCCGGGCCCCGAGGAGGGGCCGGTGGGGCGGGTGACGGGCACAGGGAGCAGGGGACCCCCATGTCCAATTCCTTCGGAGAAGAAAGTCCGATGGGGAGTCGTTGCTGGATTCCCACTTTTTATTTTAAAAACACAGGCTGGAGACCCAACCCACTCAGTCACCCAGACACAGCCCGCGCGGCTCCCGCTGTGACCGGCGGCTCCCGACGTGTGGTCGGCGGGCAGCCACAGGAAGGGCCGGCAAGGCCTGGGGGAGCAGGACACGAGGGGTGGCCCGGGCCAGGCGGGAATGTGCTCCGAAGGCCACAGCCCTGGAGAGGCGGCAGCAGGCAGTGGTGGCCGGAGCGGGGCCACGGGCCCAGGGAATCCTCCGTGGCACCGCCCACCGAGCGGGACACACACTGGCCCTGCAAAGAGGGGCCTGGGCAGGACCCCGACCGGCTGGCCTCCAAGACATGGGGCGAGCGGGCTGAGCCGATGTCCCCTGAGCTCCCTCAGTCCTGGACCGGTGTGTGCAGAAGGCAACCAGTGAATGTGCCCCTCGCTCTCAGATAAATGTCTCTCTCTCTCTCCCACCCTTCCACTCTCTCGAAAGATCAATGGCGCCTTAGCTGGTGTGGCTCAGTGGATAGAGCATCGGCCTGCAGACTAAAGGGTCCTGGGTTCGATTCTGGTCAAGGACACATGCCCAGGGTTGCGGGCTCCATCCCCAGTAGGGGGCGTGCAGGAGGCAGCCAATCAATCAATGATTCTGTCATCATTGATGTTTCTCTCTCTCTCTCTCTCTCTCTCTCTCTCTGAAATCAATGAAAATATATTTTAAAAAGTAAAATAAAGATCAATGGAAAAGATATCCTCAGGTGACAATTTGTAAACAAATAAATATGCCGCACGCCTCCTCCAGGGAGGCCTCCCTGGTTTGCTAGCCAACAGCACCCAGCTGGGCTTGTGCTGCTGTGGTGGTTCCCCTATCAGGGTTGCCCCAGGAGAGCCTGTTGCCCAGGATGCCTCCCTGGGCTGGCCAATCGGCACCAGGTGCAGCCAACAGAAATGGATCCTCTTGCTGCTCCAAGGCCAAGTCTGAAATCGAGGCGCTGCCAGGGCCGCTCCCTTCCTTCAAAGGCCCCGGGGGAGGGTCCCTCCTGCCTCCTCCAGTTCCTGGCCACGTCCCTACAGTCTCCGCCCGTCTTCCGGGGACCGAAGACCGTCCCTTCGTGTGTCTTCCCTTCGTCTCGCGTCAGGTCACTGGCCCCCAGTCGGCCAGGTGACCTCACCTCAAGCTGCATCACCAAGACCCAGTCTCCCACGCAGGTCACATGCTGGGAGCCGGGTACCAACAGGTGCAGACATGTTTTGGGGGCCACCATCCTGCCACTATCCCGGCCACGGCCTTTCCTGACATGGCCCCCCGCCTGCCCCCCGGTCCCCTGGGCGAGGCCCCGGCAGAATCTCCATGAAGCCGATGAGAAGACAGAGGGGGCTGAACGCAGCCTCTGAGCGGCCCTGCCACCCGCCGGCTCTGCAGGAAGCGAGGGACTCAACCCCACCTCCCAGGCCCACGGAGGCTGGAGGGGGTTTGGCGCAGGGTTCCTGTGTCAGGGGGAGCGAATCCCACCCCTCAGGGGTGCGGGGGGCCTCGGGCCCTGGTAAACGCCGCCTCTCCACGTATCGCCAGCCCTGCCTTCGGCCCACACAGCTGCCCGGCCTGGCAGAAAGGGCCCATTATGACCTCACAGGCCGGGAATGAGGTGATTAGCCTGGGAAGGAGGCTGCGCCCCGACAAAGGGCTCATTGTCATGCAAATGCCCGTTGGGAGGAAGGGACACCCCACACACACCCCCGCCTCCCAGCTCAGAGCCCCGGGACGAGTCCACGCCGCCGGCCTCGGCCTCGGGTCTGGACCGAACAGGGCGCTCTCAGCCTGGGCCAGGGGCTGAGCAGATTCCCGGAGACCAGCCCTGCCCGGACCCGGGTGAGAGTCCCGCCTCCCCTACAGCCGAGCCTCTGCCCTGGGAGGCCTGGAGCAGGGGCAGGAAAGGGAACGCTTGGCCTCCAGCACTGAGCGGCACCCCGGCACCCCAGCACCCGCTCTGGTCACGCCCGAAGGCCTGCTCACCACCCACAGAGGGCAGGGGTCCGGGGAACCAGCACCCACCCAGGAACCGCAGGGAAACCCGCAGCCCAGAGGGCAGAGCGAGGAGGCAGAGAGCCCAGACAGGAGGGTGTGTGAGCCCGCAGACAGCACGGGGGCCTCAGGGGGCCTGGCTGCGATGTAGGTGGTGGGTCCGGAGGTCGGAGGAGGTCCAGGCTGCCTGGTTCTCACCGGCCGGGAGCCCCGCCCCTGTCCTGACTCCTTCCCTGGCCTACAGGGAGGAGCAAAGGAGGGAACTGAGGCTCAGTAAGGGCCAGCCGCCTCCCCAGGTCGCCCAGCCCCAGAACCGCCCCCTGAGCGCCCTCCCTCCCAGGGCCTGAGGCGGGATGACGAGGCAGCGTGGGACACACCACGCAGTCCCATCACGTGGTCCCATCACGGGGACAATAACACGCTCAGCACGTCGGCCCCTCTCCGCACACTCCACACGCATCAACTCAGTGAACCCGGTAACTCCACACTTCCCCCCGTTTCACAGGTGAGGACACTGAGGCCTGGCGGGGCGAAGCCACTGGCTCTAATTCACACAGCCACCAAGGGGCAGGTGTGCACTCGAACCCAGGACAGCCGGGCCTCCCCGGGCCCTGTCTCTCTATTGCATCACTGTAGACGCACATGCAGCTGCTCAAAATAACACAGGGAGATCCCGTGTGCCCAGCAGCCAGCTTCCCCCAACGGGACCGTCCCCACAGACTACACACAGTCACTGTCAACAGCGTAACCAGGAAACCAACCTTATTCAGCTCTCACCATTGTACACACAGCGTGTGCGCGCGTGTGCATGTGTGTGCGTGTGCATGTGTGTGCGTGCGTGTGCATGTGTGTGCGTGTGCGTGTGTGCGTGTGCATGTGTGTGTGTGCGTGTGCATGTGCGTGCGTGCGTGCGTGTGTGTGAGAGAGAGAGAGAGACAGACAGAGAGAGAGAGTTCAGCTCCATGCACTTTTTATTTATTTATTTATTTATTATTATTTACTTAATCCTCCGGGAGGATATTTTTCCATTGGTTTTTAGAGAGAGTGGAAGGGAGAGGGAGAGACTGAGAGAAACATCGGTGTGAGAGAGAGACATCGATGGGTTGCCTCCCGCACGCACCCCGACCAGGGCCTGGGCCGGAGAACCTGCAAGCAAGCTACATGCCCTTGACCGGAATTGAACCCGGGACCCTTCAGTTCACAGGGTAATGCTCTATCCACTGAGCCAAACCGGCCAGGATGTCCATGCACTTTTTAAAAAAATGTTTTTATTGATTTTAGAGAGAGAAGAAGGAAGAGAGAGAGAGAGATGAAACATCAATGACGAGAGAGAATCCTTGATCAGCTAGCTGCCTCCTGCACGCCCCCCCCACTGGGGATCGAGCCTTCAATCCAGGCATGTGCCCCGACCGGGAATCGAACCGGCAACCCCTTGGTGCGTGGGGCGACGCTCAACCTCTGAGCCACGCTGGCCGGGCCAGCTCTATGCACTTTAACTCAGTGCAATGTGGCCACCACTGTCCGCACAATGCAGTCCCATCCTAAGGGTCCCTGTGTGACCTATCCACTGAGGAGGGGTCGCATCCACTGAGGAGGATGTGGGGACAGCAAGGGGCACTCACGGGGCCCCGGGAAGAGGGCACAGCCTTTCCCAGGGCCCCCAGGCAAAGCATAAGGACCATGGGACGGCAAGCAGCTGGCGTGGGCAGCCTGGACGTGAGGGGAACTCCGCACGGCTCCTGCTGGCCCGAGAGGAGGCCCCGAGCCAGCCACCAGCCCAGCATCCGGTGTCACTTACAGACACAGCATGCTGCCACCCGCCGTGGGAGAGCCGGCCGGCCCGGCCCGGACCACACGGGACAGGATCGGGGTGCCGGGCCCAGGTCTGGTGGAAGCCAGGACAGAGCAGGCCTGTGTTGGGGGAGCCACGGGGACCGTGGCCCAGGACCAAACGCAGACAGAATCTGGGGACCCAGCCCCCTCTAACTCTCGGGGCTGGGGCTTCACATCTATAAAATTGGGGGGGCTCTCGACAAGGAAGAAAAGAAAAATCGCTGGAGATTTAAGTAGCTAACTTAGCCCTGGCGGTGTGGCTCAGTGGATAGAGCATCGGCCTGCAGACTGAAGGGTCCCGGGTTTGATTCCGATCAAGGGCACGTGCCCGGGTTTCGGGCTCCATCTCCAGTGGGGGGGCGTGCAGGAGGCAGCCAGTCAATGATTCTTTCTTATCACTGATGTTTCTATCTCACTCTCCCTCTCCTTTCCTCTCTGAAAATCAATCAATAAATATATTTTTTTCTCTTTTCAAAATATCTAACTCAAATCCAAGCCCATTTGCACACCCCTTCGGGCAACCACAGACCGTGGCCAAGCAGGGCCCTACAGGTTGGCCTGGGTTTCCCCAGGCAAACCTACGGCGGCTCACACTGCGTGGATGAGAGAGCGGAGGCTCCGTGAGTCCCCGGACGTTCTTTGACCCGCCCAAGGTCATTACTGCCTGTCAGGGGCGGGAGGGGACCGTTCATTAGCCCCCATTGGCCACACAACAACCTGTGGGGTAAAGACAGGTGGCGCGTCCATTTGTCAGATGGGAAAACCGAGGCTGCGGGAAGTGACCTGTCCCAGGTCGCACAGGCAGGCAGCATGTGGCTGGGACGTGAGCCCAGCAGCGGACCAGGAGCCCGCGGGGCCTCTTACGTCGCCCCACGTCCGAGTGATGCCCTCCAGGCCCCATCTCACAGATGAGGACACCGAGGCTCCCACGGGTGAGGGGAGGCCGCCTGGTCCGGAAAGAGGGTGGAACCGGGACCCGAACCCAGACGGTAGCAAGCGGGCAGTGCCGTCTGGGACGCAGACCCTCCCGGGCCCCGGCCGGAGCCCCCACGCGCTGGGCCGCCGCGTCCCACCAGCCCCAGCGCGCCCAGACCTCGGGACACGTCCCTCCCTCACCCCGCCGCCCGCAACTAAAGGCTCCTTGTGAGCTCGGGACGCCCTTCCAACTTTCCCGTGTTTACCCGCCGCCGGCTGCCAGGGCCCTGGGCAAGCCCGGGCCGGTGGCGCTGATTTCAAACCAGACACGGGCACCCAGCCAAGCGCCACCGTGGTGGGAGCCGGGCCGGGGCCGCCGCCGCGCTGCCTGCACCTGGCCCCCTCCCGCCGCAGCCCCGAGTCCCAGACCACCCCCGGGGCCGAGGCCAAAGAGCCGACCGGGACCACCCAGACCCTCGGCGCTGCCTGCGGGCCGGGAACGCCGCCCGGTCCCACCCCGCATCCCCTCCCTCGATGGACAGCCGCCTATAAGCGCTGCCCCACCGGCCAACCGCCCCCTCGCGCCTTTTCCGGGGCTGCGGCCCCTCCCGCTGAGACGGCGGCCGGCCCATTGTCCGATCCACCGGCAGCACCGGGTCCACGCGGCCCGGCCCTGGGCCACCTCATCGGGCAGAACCGGACTCCTGCCTGACGAGCCATCGGCCTCCCCGACGGTGCCCCCGGCCCGGGTCCCAGGCCTCGCGGCGTCCCTGCCCACCCTCCCTCCCGCCTGCCCACCCAGAGCCCGGAAACTTCTTACCGAGCACATGACCAGCCGTTCACTCACGTCAGTTCCAGACACAACTTGAAGTAACTCTCCCACAAAAAGAAAAGAGAGAGAGAGAGAGAGAGAGAGAGAGAGAGGGAGAAAGGCGAGGAGAATGCACCAGCAGTGGGTCAGCGGAGTCCACGCCTGCTCCGCCGGCCGCCCGGAGACACCCCGCGTCCAATGTCAAACCATCCTCCCCGCAGGCCCGACCCGAGGGGCGGCCCCTCCAGCCGCGCCTTCCCGCGAGACTACGGGCTCCCCGGGATGGGGAGGCCCCGAGGCCCGGCTGCAGCCAGGCCGCCCCCCCCCAGGTCCCCGCGATGCCCCCCGAGACGGGGCCCGCCGGCCACGGGGGACAGCTCGCGGCCGCCCGCCCCGCCGCGGGCCGCCCAGGAGAGGTCAGGCCCGGGCGATGCTCCCTGCCTCCCGCCACCCGGGCCCATAAACACGGGAATTACATAAGTCCACTCCTCTTGTCGGGGAGCCAAAAGTAAGAGCCTTTTTTCCCCAGCCTTGGCAGTAAGTAATAATTCCTCATCGCCATGGCAACCCTGGCGGGCTGCCAGCCGCCACTCAGGAGCTGAGACACTGGGAGGCCTTTTTATAGCTCGGCAGCAAGCCTCTTCAGCAGTCCCGCTCGCGGGGAGCCTGAGCGCGGCTCCCCCGCATTCCCCTCCTTAACCCGTTTCCTCCCAGCGGGACCCTGCCCCCCGGGGGCCGGGCCTGCGGTGAACCTGAGCCGCGGCCGCTGCCCCTGTCCCTTCCCGCCCTCCAGTCTCCCCGGCGACACAGCCAGGGGGCTGCTCTGCCTTTATCAAATATTTCTGTCCTCCCTGCAACCTCAGGGAAAGCACACAGGACCCTCCCGTCGGAATTCTGAGCAGGGGTCACGGCGGTGACAGGCCCGGAGGGCGGACACACACACACACACACACACACACACACACACACACGCGCGCGCACACACACACATACACACACGCACACACAGGCCAGCACGGATGGTTGCGGGTCAGCCAGGGCTCTGAACCTTGGCGGCAACGGGCAGTGTGACTCGGACAAGTCGGAGCTTTTCTCTGGGTGTCAACGTCCCATCGGCGGCCGGGCGGGCTCAGCCCCGGCTCCCCGCAGGGCTCTGGGCGGCAGTGACAAGGTGAGGCGTCCCTACAGCGGTCCCCCAGCTGCCAGGAGTCGGGCCCCATGACGCTGGCCCAGGACAGCATCCTGAGCTGTACAGATGCAGAGGAGGCACCCCTGGCAGAGGCACCCCCAGTGGAGGCACAGCGCGTGCAAAGGCCCTGAGGCCAGGCGGAGTCAGGTGCGTGGCAGAAGCAGAGAGAAGGCTGTGTGGTCAAGGGCAGTGGTCGGGGGGTAACAGAGTTGTGTGATCACTGATGGCGTCCCGAGGGGCAGAGTTGGCGTTCTGAGCTCACAAGGAAGAGATCAGGGAGTAACAGAAGGTGGGGGCTTGGGGGGCAGCAAGTGAGGACTCTGGGGATAGACGAGGGTCGCTCCCGAGAGGAAGCAGGGCCACGATCACAACCACAGCCACACGTCCCAGCGAGCACAGCAAAAGGCAGATGCCGTTCTCCACCCCCACAGACGGGGCGGACGCGGCCCAGAGAGGTCAAGAGGCTGCCCCGGGCCACACAGCCGGCAAGTGGCTGTGGTCTGAACTGGGTCAGCCCGGCTTGCCCCCGCCACGCCACGGGCTGTGGTCAGCAGGAATAACAGGGGATCGGGGGCGGGGGGGGGGGTCCGACGTGCATGCCACGAGGGTCCGTGGCCACTGCACTAGCGGGGACAGCTGAGTCGGAGACCACGTGTGTCAACTTCCAACCCGCTCCCCCTTCGGCCCCCCCAACCCCGCTTTCCCCCGGAAACTGCCTGCCCCGAAGCCAAGGCGGGGGGGGGGGTTCCCCTCCAACGCTTTCTGTTAGAGGTGGGGAGACCGAGGCACGCAGAGACGAGGGAGCGAGCAGCCGCCGCACTTGTAGACGCCGCACTTGTAGACGGCAGGTCCCGGTCCCGCCGCCGGCTCTCACCGTGACCCCGCGAGGAGACCACAGAACCTCAGGAACCAGGAGCCAGACCGCCCCCGCCAAACCCAAACGCGGGCAGGAAGCGGAGCCCCGGGCGGCGGGCCGGCCTCACCGGTTCCTTTTGTTCTTCTCTGTTTGTTTTGGACACGGGCCCTGCACAGCCCCGACCTTCCAGGGGCCGGTCCGGGATCCTCCTGGAACCCGGACAAACGCCCCTCAAGTCCCGGCTCCCTGTGCTCCGGGCCGGGTCGTGGCCTGGCTGCGTCACCCCCCGGCCACTGCTGGCGTCTCCCCCAGGAAGCTGGGCAGCTGGGGGGCGGGGAGGGCGGCTGAGCGACTTCATGGCGACGGCGAACCTGACCCGGCCCCACGCTGCACCCTCTTTAGACGGAGCCACTTAGAGAAAGAATCCGTCGCTCCCCACACCTCCCGCGGTCGCCGTCCGCATGGGCGACTTCCAGGGACCGTGTGAGAGACCAGTGACAGGACGCACACACAAGGGCGTGGGTGGCAAGGAAAGGGGGTTCCCCAAGGAGGCAGGAGGGGCCTGCCCTGGCCGCCCTGAGTGGCTCCCAGGTGCCTCTCTGGCGGAAGGGGGTGGGGCGCCTGGGGGTCTGTCTGTGGCTGGCTCGGGCGGGAGGGGGGCAGGGCGGGCACGGGGCAGGGGGGCGCCTCCAGGTGCTCAGGGTCTCCCTGCAGCTCCAGGCCTGGTTCCCTGGAATCGTGTGGAGAGGGGAGGGGGGGTGCCCAAGCTGGGACCCTGGCATTTGGTGCTGCCCGCCTGGGAGTCTCGACTGTGGTCAGGTGACAAGTGGCAGCCCCAAGGATACGGGAAGCCGGGCTGACCCAGTTCAGACCACAGCCACCTGCCAGCTGTGTGGCCCGGGGCAAACTCCTAACCTCTCTGGGCCGAGTCATTCCCTGTGTGCGGAGCTCAGAATCGAACCTGCCTTTTGCTGTGCATTTGCGGACGCGGCCTTGTTTGGACAAAGAGTCTTTGCAGATGGGACCAAGTTAAGGACGGAGAGGAGATTAGCCCGACCTCCGATGGCAAAGTCCTTCCAGGAGACACAGAGGAGAGATGGTGACCGATGGGGCGCTTGGAACCACCTGGACGAGGCCCGGGAGGACCCTCTCCCACTGGCTGGAGGGAGGCCGGCACCTGGAGTTCGGGCAGAGCGACCTGACCCGCACCTGGCACCTGGCTGGTCCGAGGAAGCCTGCCCTGACCACAGATTCGGACCGCGTTTCGCTCCGGCGACCTAAACTCTGTGCCCGTGACCCTCACCACGCTCGACGGCACATGTTCACCGACTCTCTCTCTGTGTGAACACTAAACTCCTCAATCGCGTGGACAATGCCCGACTTTTCTACCCTCTGATCCCGCTGCCCTACAAACGTCTGGAACACCCCACATCCCCAGTACATGTCAATCAATCCACTAGCCAAGGAACAAAAGAAAGAAACAAAAGCCATTCCCCTTCGTTTCCGCCTCAAATGGGGCAAAGGGCCCGCAGAACAGCCCCGGATCCGGAACCACCGCCGGGGCGCCCAGCCCAGCTCCAGCCCTGTCAGCCCCTCAGCCTTCCTGACCACGGTGGCCACAGGGCCTTTGCACGTGCTGCTCCCCCTGCCTCGAAGGCTCACCCCTCTTCCTTTCATGCTGGTTCCCCTCCAGGCACCAGTCTCAGCTGCCGTGCCACCTCCTTCAGAGACCACTCTTGATTCTTCTACCTAAAGTGAGTGCCCCCCTGGCCCGGCTGGCATGGCTCAGGGGTTGAGTGTCGACCTATGAACCCGGAGGTCACGGTTCGATTCCCAGTCAGGGCACATGCCCGGGTTGCGGGCTCGGTCCCCAGTGGGGGACATGCAGGAGGCAGCTGATCCATGATTCTCTCTCATCGTTGATGTTTCTCTCTCTCCCTCTCCTTTCCTCTCTGACATCAATAAAAATATATTTTAAAATTAAGTAGATAAGTAAAATAAAGTGGGTGCCCCGACACCAGAGCTGCCCCGGCCCCACCCTGCGCTCTTCGACAGTCAGCACCTCTCGGCTCTGTGGTACCCCCCTCCCCGCCCCCGGGAGGCCACGGGGACACCGGACTGGCTGCAGGAGCAAGAACTGACCCTCCTGCCCTGACCCGTCCGGCCCCGCACAGAGCAGCCGCCTGGGGGCCTCCGTGGCACAGAGAGCCTGGCCCGCGGCCCGGGCGGCCTTGCCAGGAGGTGCGGCCTGGCCCCAGGCTCGGGGAGGGCTGCGGGTGGCACCGGCCCAACCCCCACAGTACACAGCGGGTGTCGCGGAGTGAAGCTGGAAAATGGGTCTAACGTGGCGATCCCGGTACCACCCGCAGGCCCAGGAGAGCCCACGGGGCCGGCAGCTCAAAGCCACGGGCAGAGAAAGGTGCGACCTGGAAAGAAGCCGTTTCATTCCAGCGAATGGGCTACATGAGCACCCAGACGCAGCTCTGCTGTGTGGTTCCGAGCGGCTCCTGGTTGGGTCCCCGGCCTTCGTGGGAGGGACAAGGTGGTCATCTCAGGACTCCAGCCCCTCGAGGCTTGGCATTGCCCTAAATCAGCACGTTTTCTGAATGGCAAGTGGCCTGGCCGGTGTGGCTCCGTGAACAGAGCGCCGGCCTGCGGAGGGAAGGGTCCCGGGTTCGGTTCCAGTCAAGGGCATGCATCTTGGTTGCAGGCTCCTCCCTGGCGCAGGCCCTGGTCGGGGGCTCGTGCAGGAGGCAACCCATCGATGTGTTTCTCTCTCTCTCTCTCTCTCTCTCTTTCTCTTCCACTCTCTCTAAAAATCAATGGAAAAATATCCTCAGATGAGGATTAAAATAAACTTTTTTTAAAAGGACCCGGTTGAAAAGTCATCCGAAAACGCAGGAAATCCCCGCAGGCGAGAGGGAAGGGGGGCTCTGGGCAGCAGCCGGGGTTAGACTCCCACTGCTGTGTGACCTCGGGCAGGTCACCCACCCTCCCTGGCCCCCGTTTCCTGGCCTATAAAGTCAGATAACGATCATCTCTACTTCCGGGGGGGGGGGTTCATAAGATTAAGTAAATTATAAAGTGCAGCCCTGTGACTGTTATACACTGTTATTATTACCACTGTTGTCGTGCAACCATTTCCAACCTTATGCAGGTTTATAACTCCGACTGCAGGCTAGAGCTAAGACTACCCAGCTCCCTGGGATCTCGCTGGGACCCCTGCAAGTCTGCACCGCCCCCCTCCTCCTCCTCCCTCCTCCCTCGGACTCGGGGCAGGGACAACCATCAGACGGAGAGAGACGCACGTCGGAGCCAGAGATGAAAGACAGGCAGCGTTCTCGGGCAGGCAGCCACCCCCAATTATGAACCTGATGTAATGAGGCGCCCCAGTAACATCGTTACTCGTTTATTGACAAGATTGCTGATTTAATTTGGGGGCCTCCTTCCCGAAAAGTCATCTCAGCGAACACTCCTCGGCGAGTGGGGGGGGGGCGCATTCGGTCACCACTCCGCTTCCGCCTGTCACCCTCCGGCCTCACCCCGAGACGGCTCCCCCGAAGGCCCGCACGACCGGCTCACGACAGGCCCGACACACATGCAGCGGCCTTGGTGCCGACGACCAGTGTGCGGCCCAGAAGCGGACCCTCCTCACACCCTCCGCTCTCCCCCAGACCCAGCCCCGGGGGACCCTCTGGACCCGCAGGCACGTCCGAGCAACGGAAGGGCCGGTCCGTCCCGGCGCAAAGCAGGACAAAGACCATGCGGCTCTTGCCCAGGGACCTTACATACGTCCCTTGAGCTCCCAGAGCCTCAGTTACCTCATCTGTAAAATGGGAGTGTGACACCCACACCCACACCTCGCGAACAGGGAAAACCCAACGGCGGCTCCCCAGCGCCACGCACGGCCTCCGCCAACGCAATCCGACAAGAAAAAGCACAGAGACGGCCCCGCTTCATCCGTAACAGCCCCAAACCGGAAACCGCCTGAGCGCCCGGCAGCTCAGGAACGGGGAGGCCCAACGGTGACACACTCCTACCACGGGATGCTGCCTCGGCGACGAAAAATCATCAACTATTCATCCGGATGAACGGCAAAAACTTGCAGAGGCCTGGCCGGTGCGGCTCAGTTGGTCAGGCGTCGTCCCTGTGCCCCGAAAGGTTGCCGGTTCGATTCCTGGTCAGGGCACAGGCCTGAGTTGCAGGCTCTGTCCCCGGCTGGGGGCCTGTAGGAAGCAGCAGACGGATGTTTCGCTCTCACATCGATGTTTCTGTCTCTCTCTCTGACTTCCTTCCTCCCTCTCTTTAAAAAATAAAACTCCATTAAAAAAAGACATGCAGAGAGAAAGAAACCAAATACAAAGAAGCTCATACTTTAACGCTCTCTCGATTGTGGGGGTTGCTCGATGAATCTTTACATGTGTCAGAACTCGGGGGGCGGGGGTGGCTCGTGTTCCGGGGGAATTAGATCCCCTTGAGGCTGCTGTGTTTCCAACCGTCACAGGCAAACACAGACGTAAATACAGCCCCACGGACCCGGACCCAGGGCCCAGGGCCCAGGGCCCGTCCCCCACCTCCAGGTCCGACCGCCTGGTTCTGGCACGGCCCTCACGCTGCCCAAGCCCCTGACTCAGGAGCGCGGGACCGGGGAGGGCGGGGCTTGCCCCTCCGCCCGGCGAGGTCCCCGGCTGCAAAGGCAGGGTTAACGGCTGGCTCCTCCGAGAGCTCCTGGGCAGGCGGAGCCCCCACGGGTACGGGCACGGGCCGGCTCCGGGCCCTGGCGCACAGTAGGGCCGCACTGATGCTGCTGCAGAACGACCAGCAGCGAGCACCAGGCCTCGGTGGGCAGGACTGTCCCGGATTCTTGTCCCCCCGACGCACGCAAGCCCCCCCACCAGGCAGGACTCCAGGCCCAGGTAGCCGCCCCCGTCACCGAAGGCTGCTCGGCCCCACCCAACCCGCTCCTCCCAAGAGAGGGGACCCCCAAAATGGGCCCCCTGTGGGGAAGGGTTGGCACTGTCTGCCGGAGGAGAGGGCATCCTGGTCCCTGGGGCAGGACAAGGGCCACCCCAGAGCCCACCCACTTATAAAAGAAAAAACAATCATGAAAGGCCCGGCCGATGTGGCTCAGTGGTGAGCGTTGGCCTAAGAACCAGGAGGTCACGGTTCAATTCCCGGTCAGGGCACAGGCCCGGGTCAAGGGCTCGACCCCCCAGTGTGGGGCGTGCAGGAGGCAGCCGGTCCATGATTCTCTCTCATCACAGATATTTCTCTCTCTCCCTTCCTCTCTGACATCAATAAGAACATATTTTAAAATATAATAATAATAATAGTAACAGGACGGCCAGGTGCGGGCACAGGGGCGGGAGATCCTGGGCCAGCGCCCGCGAGCCCGGCCCTGGCAGAGGGCAGCTCCCGCCCCTGTGAGTGATGGGGGCAGGCGGCGCCTGGAGCCCGGGCGGGAGGGCGTCCCCCGGGCCCGATTAGAGGGCCAGCCGCCGGCAGACACGCTCAGCTGTCAGCCTGGCCCTCCCAGCCCACCATCAGAGGCACCATTAATTGCTGTCATTTGAGGGTGGCCTGTGGGGAGGAGGGGGGGGTTGTGGGAAGGAGAGGGGGGGGGCGGGGAAGGAAGGAGGAGGAAGGGAGGGGGTGAGGAGAGGAAGAAGGGGGGAACGTGGGGGGAGGGGAGGACAGCTTGCCGGGAGCGGAGGGAGCCTCCTGAGCCGGACAGACAGAACCCTCCACGGCCCGGCCCCCCGTGGCTCAGGAACCAGGAGGTCCAGGTTGTGGGCTGGGTCCCCAGTAGGGGGAGTGCAGGAGGCGGCCTATCCATGATGTTCCTCTCCCATGGATGTTTCTCTCTCTCTCTCCCTCTCTTCCTCTCTCTCAATAAAAATATTTTTTAAAAATAAAATTTAAAAAAAATAAAACCAGACCTCCATGGGCTCTGCGCCTCCCTCCGCCGCCCAGCGCGGGGACCCATTGCCCGGGAAGGACAAACGAGTCCGGAGCCCTGTGACCACACGCACACCTGCTCGCATGCTGTCTGGGCCTGATCTTCGCCCTCGGGGTCCCCAGAGAGCCTGGCCGCCCCGGTCACCCCTTCACTGTGGGCCCCACCCACACCCAAGCCTCACCCCTCATCCACAGCCACCTCGCCTTTCCACACCCTGGCCCAGCGCCCCTCCCCCAGGCCCCACGGCCACAGGGAGGGCTCCCCTGCTCCTCTGCGGCTCACACACGTGGGGACACCCCGCCACCCCCCTGGCTCCGCTGTGCACGGGGGACGAGGACAGGGCCCCCTCGAGGGGCCGCTCTGAGGACTGAGCGACATGGTCCCGCGGGTGCCGAGTGCGGAAGCTCAGCTGCTGGTCCACGACCATCCCCAACACTGCGCCCTCGACCCCACACCCCGCCCCCCCACCCCTGCCTCCAGGCCTCCCCAGATGCAGAGGGCCGCCCCAGCAGCCCAGGGTCAGCACCCCTCCCCACACCGGTCCCCAGAGGAGCCTCAAGCCTCATCTCTGGGCTGAGGGAGCTCCAGGGAGCATTCGGGGAGGACCCTGCCCCCTCCCCCCATCTGTCTGCCCGCCCCCCCCTCCCTCCAAGGTGATGGATTGCCCCAGAGGAGGAAGCTAAGTGCTTGCAGACAAAAAGCCCTTTTATCGTCCCCGGCTGGGCCTCTGGCGTGACAAGCAGATAACTCAGGCTCGGAGGGAGGGCTCCCCATTAGGCCGGGGATGGATGGAGGGCCGGCGGCCGGCGGAGGAGGAAGGGGACGCCCAGGCGGGCAAGGCCACCTTTCTCCCAACTTCAAAGGCACCCAGCTCGGCGGGTGGAGACCCGGGGCTGGTTCCCTGGGGGGGCCCCTGCCCCGGTGTCGCCCAGACGAAACCCTCCACCGTGGGGCCCAGGGTGCGGCCACGGCTGTCCCTGTCCTTCCCCGGTGCCTCCCGGGACCCTACAGGCTGAGGAACGAAGGGAGAGGCCTCCCCCCAGACGCCCCACGCACCCACGTGACTCGTGTTGACCCCTACACACCAGCGGGCCCACTCCACGCAGCCTCAGGGCCTTTGCACAGTGGTCCCCTCTCTCTGAAACACCCTCCAGAGACCTGCACGTTCCCTTCCTCGGCTCCTGCAGAGCTTTGCTTAAATGCCACCTCCTCGGGGAAGCCCACCCTGACTACCCCAACTTGAAACCACAACCCACAGTCCTCAAGCCCTTCAGCTGGTTCCTCACCCCGGCGCTTCCCACCAAGGACACCCTATGCATTCTGTCTATGTTTACTGTCGGGAGGATGGGTACTTGTCCGTCTTACAGCACCCAGAACAGGGCCTGGCACACAGTAGGCGCTTTAGAAATAATCCTGCGATGAATGACTGTTTCGGGAGAGGACCGAAATCTCCTGGTGCGGCTCAGGGCAGCAGCCAGTGGCTATTTACACTGAAATCAGCTGCCCAGCTGCTGTGGCTCAGTGGTTTGAGCATCAGCCTATGAACCAGGTCACAGTTCATTCCCGGTCGGGGCACATGTGTGGGCTGTCGGCTCGATCCCCAGTGTGGGGCGTGCAGGAGGCAGCTGATCCATGATTCCCTCTTATCACGGATGTTTCTATTTCTCGCTCCCTCTCCCTTCCTCTCTGACATCAATAAAAATATATTTAATACAAAATAAAATGAGGGTGGCAGCCCACCTGGGGGGGGGGGTCACAAAGAAAAGCCCTACCAGCTCGCTGAGCACCTACTGTGTGCCGGCTCCGGTCTGTATGAGCTCATGTCGCCAGCACGGCAGCCCTGGGAGGGGTGCTGCTACTCCCCCAGTTCACAGAGCAGGAAACCGAGGCACGGAGATGGAGTGACTTGCCCTGGGTTCCCCGCGTGAGCGCGGCAGTGCCAGGCCTGGACCCAGGATGCCTCCCCTCACGCTGGACACAGTGACCACGGGGCAGCACCGGCCGCCCTAACAAGTCTGCAGCCCAGCCCACCCTCAGAGCACAGAACCCCAAGGCGGAAAAAACCTCATCCCCCATCTACGACCCCCTTGTCTCAGGCCTCCTCTGAAAACCCCTGAGCTAGGCCAGGAAATACCCCTCCCCGGGGGGGTCCCACCACCTCCTCCTGCCGTTCCCCACCCTGGGCAGCCCCACAGGGCTCGCCAAGCCCCCCACCACGTCCACCAGGTGGAATCCGACTCCCCAGCGACTCCCGCCCGCCCTCCCCTTGAGCCTGCCGAGCCGACGAGAAGTGGGGACAGACGTGGACCTACCACACTCGGCCGCCAGCAACGCTGTGTCCTCAGACTCCGGGGAACCTGCGGGGGAAACAGAGGTGTCATCAGTCAAGCTCGATCCTCCGGGCGGGCGCTCCCACAGGACAGGGACGGAATGGCGAGGCCCCCGGGCCGGACACATGGTGCACACCAGGTCCAGCACGTCTCCACGACACCCCCAGACGCAGGCTCTGCACACGCTGGAGCCCAGGTGGTCAGTCCCGTGCCCCCAGACCCAGAGCTGGGATCCCAGAAACCCCCCCTGAAAGAGGGGGGCCCCCGCAGCCAAGCACCCCTGAGCCTCCACTCACAGCCAGCACCCCGTGGCGACAGCGAGCGTCAGGCACAAACGCCGCCCGCGGGTCAGTGAGCGCCGGTCGAGCCAACAGAAATATGGGGGGAACTCACTCCCCGCCACCGATGGCCAAAGGGCTCAGGGGAAGGTGCCAGCGTCATTGATTATCAGGAAAGTGCCCATCGGAACCCCAGGGGGCCCCGCGTGGATGTGGTGCTGAAACGAGAGACAGACACAGCGAGTGTTGGGAGGACACGGGCCACCTGAGACCACGCGCTGGTCGGATACCCAGTGAGGAGGCCACTCCGGTGGGGCGGTCACGTGACCCAGCAATTCCACTCCTGGGTGTTTACCCGGGAAACACGAAAACCTGTGTCCACACACACACACGCACAGGACTGCGCACGACGGCCTCACTCGTTGTCACACAAACGCAGGGAACGAACCCACGGTCCAACGAACGACCCATCCGTAGACAGGCGACCCACACACGGGGGCACAGCCACACCCAGGACGTGCCACGGTGACGTGGGGCCAACTGCAGAGACACACGACCCCCAGAGGAAGGGCAGACTCCACGCTACACACGCCGGGATTCCGTGTCCGTGCTCTGGGAGGGCAGGCCCAGGCCGCCCCACACGGGGGTGTGCAGAGGGAGAGCGAGCAGGCGACTCGCACAGAAGTCAGGGCGCTGACCACTCTGGGGAGGAGGCGGCCGGTGGCCACTCGGTGTCGCCTTTAAAATGACTCATTAATCTGCGCTCGGGTTTATGCATTCTTTTTTTTTTTTTTTTCAGAGAAGAAGGGAGAGGGAGAGAGAGAGAAACATCAATGACGAGAGAGAGAGAGAGAGAGAGAGAATATCATGGACCAGCTGCCTCCTGCACGCGCCCCATGGGGATGGAGCCCGAACCCCGAGCCTGAGCCCTGACCGGGAATCGAACCGTGACGCTCGACCACTGAGCCACACCGGCCTTACCCATTCTTTACGGCGGCAGCACCTGCACAGAGAGAACAGCCGACACACCGCATGGGCAGCGCGCCGGACAGAGTCTGCACACCCGGTCACGGTCCCAGCTCTTCCACGGACGGAGGGCGGTGACCGTGGGCGCGCTTCCCATCCGGAAACGGGCCCGCTCCCCTCGGCTGTCCGAACGGCCCGCTCCTTCCCACCCCCCTCGGTCTTGACGGGACTCCCTGCAGCCCCGCCTACCCACGGCAAACCCTCATAGGGTCAAGTCAGGTCAACTTCTCCAAACCCCCGGGGCCCCGGGGCCCACGCAACGCCTGCCGCTTTGAAGAAAGGGAAGCGGCGCCCTCATGAGCCTCCCCGTGGCTGCCCGGCCGGTGGGTGAAACCACGCGGGGCCGAGAGGAGCAAACCACCGGGCGGGCGGACACTGCCGAAGCCCACACTGCGCCCCGGCACCCACAGGCCTGGGCACAGCCCCGCAGATGCACACCTTCCCGGAGGGACAGCGGCTGCGTTTGGGGCCTTCGGGCCCTGGGCAGGGGGAGGAGGAGCACCTAACACCACTCCCGTCGCCTAGGGGCCCGCCTGGCACATCCTTTCACACCAGGTGGACGGACGGGCCCTCCCCTGTCACCGTGTCAGGCGGCGGGAGGGGGCGGGCTTCCCGTGAGAAGCCACCCGGATGTTTTATTTCCCTCCTCCAGCGACAGCAGAGGCGTGCGGCCCCTCCAGGCTCTGCTTGAAGCCGCCAGAGAGGTCATCGCCAAGTTCACAAGGTCCGGTTCCCCGCCAGCAGCGGGCGGCAGGGCCGTGGGCGAGCGGACTGGGCCTGGAGCGGGACAAAGGGAGCAGGAGGCTGTGGCCCCACCAGAGAGGGCCCAGCCCGTCCCATGCCGGGCACAGAGTCGGGGGGGGGGGGGGCCTTGAGGAGCAGCCCTGAGCCCTGCCCAGGAGCACCCCACCCCAAGTCCATCCGTCCCAGGTCCCAGGGGCGGCCCCAGGCCGGGCAAACCACAGGTCCTCACAGCAATCAGACCCACGCAGGCCAGACCCGGGCCACCTCCCAGCCCCGCCAGCCGGGCACTGTCCCCGCCCTGTGTCAGAGGCCACCGCCCAGCCAGGGAGGGGCGGGGAGATGGGGACCTGGCAGCTGCCCTCGGCTGCCCATCCTCCTCCCCTCACACCCTCAATGTGCCCCCTCCCATCTCCTCCTCATCACAGGGGTGGGTGGGCCGTCTGCAGAGAGGCAGCCGACAGAGACGCCAGGAAGGAGCTGGTATCGACCGCCGCTGGAGGGAGGGGGTCGCGCGGGCAGCCGGGCTCCGGGCCAAGCACAGGCCAAGGCCGGCCCTGCGCCAGCGGCCGCACCGAGAGGCCATCTGTCCGTCCACCTGTCTGTGCACCGCCTCCGGGGGTCCCACGGTGCCGGGCACAATGCTCAGCGCACAATGCTCAGCCCCTCGGCCCGGGATCGGGTGGAATTCTCAGCCGCGCTCCGCACGCCACTCGGGCCTCTCCCCATTTTGCAGATGGAGACGGTGAGGCAGAGAGGCCAGAGGTCCCGGGGTTCCCACAGCGGGACGGGCATCCAGGCACCCCGCCCTGGAGCCCCAGCGGGGAGACGGGGGAGCAGGCTTCCTGGGAACGGAGCACGGGGGAGGGGGCGGTAGAAACTTCCGGAAGCCTCCGGACGACCCTCCGCGGCCCCATCCCAGGATCCTGAATAATTCAGGTTCTGCAGGTAGGAGCCCAGGGCCAGCGCCCCGAAGTGTCTGTCCGCTGCTGTGTCCAGGGCAGGGGCTGCCTGTGGCCGGAACCTGAGGTCGCAGACCCTTCCCCGCAGGGACGCCAGGGCGCGGCCCGGGAGAGCGAGGGCGCTGTGGGGCCATCGATCCCCAGAAGCAATTAATTGTCGGGGTCAAGAGATAGTGAAGCTTTGTCCCAGGGCCCAGGGGACAGGCCAGCTGGTCTGGTAGCCCAGGGGGGAGGGGTTTCCTGTTGACCTGGTCCTGACGGGGGGCAGGGGTCTCCATGCAACCTCTGACACCCCTTTCCCTGTCTGTGCCCCCCCACAGGCCTTCTACATGCTCCCCCTTCACAGGCCCGACCCTCCAGGGAACAGCATCCGCGACTGTGTCCCAGCAGCCCAGGAGCTCACCTGCCGTCCAGTAGGGCGGCCCACACCTGTCGCCTAACTCCCCGAGACTGTGACCTCGGAGGTCATCACCGGGGTGGCTCACACCCCAGCTCTGCCGTTTTGCAAAGCTTTGCAGCTCTGAGCCTCGGTTTCTCCATCTGTAAAATGGGGGTGATGCCAAGCGCTGCTTTGTGGGACACATACAGCCTGGCCCGCAGCAGGCGCTGAGTTCAAGCTGGCTACTGGGGCTCCCCCTCCCTAGCCCTCAGGTGTCAGTCCGTAACCCCCGCAAATGGGAGACCCCGACTCCAGGCCCCCGCCGGCCTCTGCAGCAGCACCTGCTGGGAGACTCCGGCGTCGGTGGCCGAACTCCACAGCCCAGGCCCGGTGGCCGGTTGTCATGAGGAACAGAAGTGCCCTCACCCCGGGTGGTGCGGCTCAGTGCATAGAGAATTGGCCCGGGGACTGAAGGGTCCCGGGTTCGATTCTGGTCAAGGGCATGTATCTCGGTTGCGGGCTCCATCATCACCAGCCCCGGTGGGGCACGTGCAGGAGGCAGCCAATCGATGTGTCTCTCTCCCATCAATGTTTCTCTCTCCCCCTCCCTTCCACTCTCTATGGAAATCGATGAAAAAAATATCCCGGGGTGAGGATTATCACCAACAACAAAACAGAACAGAAGTGCCCAGGCGCACACAGCCCTCCACCCAGACCCTCTGAGGACAGGGCACGGGCCCCCCGTGAGGCTCACCCCTCCCAGCCACCACCCCACCCTGTGTCTGCACCAGATCCCTCCACACACACCCTGGACCCGTGCAGCCCCACTTGCTGCCCCCACTGCCCGGATGGGAAAACTGAGGCCGGAGGCAGCCCTTTTGCAGGAACCGAGCTCGGCTCACGGGCGCTCAGAAGCCGGGTCACCGGGGCCAGGGAGGCGCTGAGTCAGAGTGAGAAGCTCGCGGAAACCGAAAGCAGCCGCGGCCGGCCGAGCGCTCCCTGGAGTGAGCCGCCCTGATTCACAGTCAGCCGCCGGCGCTGAGCTGGAAAGTTCCTGCTCCTGTGGCCAGTGTGGGGGGCGGGGGTGGGAGGGTGAGGGGCACGGGACAGCCACCAGGCCTGGGGCCATGAACCCGCCCAAGTCTGAGCACAGGTCATAACCAGACTCACAACTGCCCCTCGAGGCCGTCGGCCCCAGCCCAGCCGCTCAGTGACCTTGGGGAGCAGTGACCTCGGGAGCAGGGCCCTCGGGAGCAGGGCCCTCGGGGGTGTCTGTGGCTGCAGGGCAAGCAGCAGAAGAGCCCCCCCAGCCCCCGCCCCAGGACAGGCATCCTCTCTCCCTGGCTGGGCTCAGCCCCCGGGGTGGCCACGAAGTCCAGCGCGGTGACCTCAGCATCTGGCCTGGACCCTGGACGGTCCGCTACCTTCCGGCTGTGTGACCGGACGGGCCGCCTGGCATCTCTGAGCCGGCTCTGCACCTGTGACAATGGGTCTCCCGGGGCGGACCCAGAAACTCAGCACGCGCATGCCGTGAGCGCTCCGGACGTGCACCCCCTCTTCCGTCCCCCACGGTGGTCCTATCGGGGGTGACATTCACATAACATCGCAGTCACCACGATACCGAGGACCGGTCGGGGCGTTTAACACACTGACAGGGCTGTGCAACCGCCACCCCTATCTGGTTCCGACGCTTTCCTGTCTCCCCAACAGAAAAGGGAACCCCCAAGCCACTGTCCGCACAGCCCCCTCCCCCCGTGACCACAATCGGCTTTCAGTCCCTGTGGACTCGTCTGTTCTGGAGCAAGGAGAACAGCAGGCCAAGCACAAGAGTGGCCCGGCCAGGGCGGCTCAGTGGTGGAGCGTCGGCCTACGAACCAGGAGGTCCCCGTTCGATTCCCCGTCAGGGCACATCCTGGGGTGGGGACACAGCTGTCCTAGGGGACAGGCTCTCGCCACGAACGTCACCCTCCCCAGGCAACCTTCGAAAGGCCTGGCCCTTTAAAGAAAGCCTGCCAGCACCGACCCAAACACTAGCTTTCTTTCTTTTCTTCTTCTTTTTTTTTTTTTTGCCGTCACTTTCACGTATTTCCAGTCCCGAAAGGATTCTGCTCTCGCTTCTCTCGAAGCTGCACTTACTCATCCTGCGTGGGAGCCGCCAGCCCGGCCTCCTCTCACTTCCCGTTACACCGCGGGGGGCGGGGGGCGGGGGGATCACAGGGATCTGTGTTGTTGTTACTTCCGTGCAGTCAAGGCTGCACTGAGGAGGCATCTCAGAGCCAGAGGCAGGGGCGTTTCGCGTAGAGTGTGTAGCTACCAGCAGAGTGTGCAGCTACCGTCAGGGTTTGGGGGGGGGGTGCCGGGGTGCAGGGCACAGGGTGGCGCTGGGCAAGTGCCGATGGCGGCGGCGATGGCGGTAGCTCCTGAGATTGAGAGAATCGAATGGATGAGAGCGGCATGTGTGGCCGCTATGAGATCCGTGTGAAAAGCGCCCGGTCCCCAGGCCGCTGCAGCAGCTGACGGGGCAGGGGGCTGGGGGCCGGGGGCTGGGGGTCGGGGGCTGGGGGCCGGGGGCCGGGGGCGGGTGTGCCACAGCCCCAGCACGGGCCCCAGCTGGGCAGGGCGGAGGATAAAATCCCGCACTCCCAGCCCGGGCCAGGTGGCTCGCTGCCCGCCAGGCTTTCATCTCCAGGAGATAAGCCGCCTGCTCAAGTTCACGTTCGGGGATCAAATGAACCCACTTAATCGCCTTAGGGATCTCCTCTGAGCCGGCTCCTCAGGGGCCTGGGGAGGGCAGCCGAGGCCCCTCCGGCACAGCCCCCTCCCACACCGGCACAGCCAGGCAGAGAGGGGGTGCCCACACCCCCGGGGCACCACCCACTTCCGCGACCCCAAGGGCAGATCCGTGCACACTGGCCTTCATCGTCTGTGCCCAGGCCGTCCATCCGCTCGGGGTCACAAAGCCCCTACTGTGCGCCACATGCATGGGGCAAAGCGACACCCTTAATCCCCACGGCCACCCTCGAGGCATGTGCCACCACAAACCCCTCTCCGGACGGGGAAACTGAGGCCGGCAAACAGCCAGCCCAAGGTGACCGAGCTCCTCCCGGGATCACCTGCGAGCCTCATTCCATTTCACAGACGGGAAGACCGAGGCAGGAACGGGCTTCGATCCCCACCGTTTCCCGATGTGGGTGGGGAGGCGGGGCACGCGCCTGCCGTGGTCCCCACCGGGCCCAGCACCAAGGACAGCTCCCGGCGCAGAGTAGGCGCTTCTCTGAGAGAACCGAGCCCACACTCTGGGCCCAGACTCCAAAGAAAACGCCTTATTGGGGCCCCTCTGCCCTCCGGACAGTCCTCTCTGAGACCCCTTCCTGTGCCACCAGGGCCTGGGAGGGGGTGACCGTCCGCTGCAGAGGACGACGTGTGGAGTCAGAAGCCCAGCTCGGCCAGCTCGGCCCTGCTGCCTGCCGCCTGCCTGAGCGTGGGGAGGCCATGACGAGGTCGGGTTCTATAAAACCTGCTGACCGCTCTGGACCCACAAAGCCGGCGATGACAGCAGAGCAGCGCCCCCAGGCCACACAGCCACCTGCGTCCTCCCCCCAGGGCCGGCACGTGGGAGCCCGAAAACGAGGGTGCGGACGCCACTCCCGTCAAGAAGTGGCTGCCCCAGCGGAGGGGACCCAGGGGGCCCAGGAGTCACCTGCAGGTGGTTGTTGGGTTTTGTCTTTTTTATATTTTTATGGATTTCAGAGAGGAAGGGAGAGGGAGAGAGAAACATCAATGAGAGAGAATCATAGACCAGCTGCCTCCTGCACACCCCACACTGGGGATCGAGCCCACAACCCGGGCCTGTGCCGAGTGGGAACCGAACCGTGACCTCCTGGTTCCTAGGTCGATGTTCAATCACAATCACGGAGCCACACCGACCTGGCTGTTTGCTTGTTTGTTTGACATAAAAGGCAGCTGCCTGGACCTGGACCGAGGCTGGCGGGTGCACGTCCACCCTCTCCCCTTGCCCACAGGGGCCTCACTGGCCCCCAGACCCCAGGCCAGGTGGGAGCTGCGGGTCCCTGGGGCCTGGTCCCCCAGCCCCCCGGCCAGGAGACGCTCCGGGCACCTGAGGACCGAGTTTCATTTAATTGCGAGCTTCAGGTTCCTGGACGCAGGCCCAGCGGCCCCGGGGCCGGGACGAAGCCGGGAAGGAAGCTGCTGTGGTGTGGCCTTGGGCTCCGCGAATCTGGAACACAGGTCCCCCGGGGACAGGGCCGCGGCCAGAGAAACCCGGTCGGGACACTCGCTCCCGGCGCATCACGGGAGAGGCGGGCTGCGGGCTGCACCCCGGTGGGTTTCGCCGGCCATTCCTTGGGGCCAGGTACCCACAGTGGATCTGAAGGAACTAAGGAGTCAGGGAAAACGACCAGAAGCACACATCCCTGCCTCACGCCCCCCTCCCCGCCCCCCTCCCCGCTCTCCTCCCCGCTCTGGCTGCTCCTTTCTTTTTCCTTTTTTTAATCCTCCCCGAGGATATCTGCCCATCCATTTTTAGAGAGAGTGGAAGGGAGAGGGAAAGGCAGAGAAATATCGAGAGAAACGCATCGATGGGTTGCCTCCTGCACGCACCCCGACCAGGGCCCGGGCTGGGGAGGAGCCTGCAACTGCGGTACGTGCCGCTGACCGGGAATCGAACCCGGGACCCTGCAGTCCGCAGACCGACGCTCTATCCACTGAACCGCACTGGCCAGGGCTGGCTGCTCCTTTTGCGTCTGGTCTTTCCGCCCAGCACAGCCTTCACCGTGGGCAGCCCCTCCCTCCACTCTGTGCCCCTCATCCACTGCCCCCGGTACAGGCCAAGGTCACGGGCGGCAGGGACATGCCACGTGGCTCCGGCCGCTGTGGGCTCCTCCACACCCAGGCTAGGTGCCCCAGCGCCACGCCTGGCCCCGGGAGGGGTGGGGGGCCTGGCGGAGACACCGCGGGGGGACCTGCAGCGGGGCAACGTGTCCCCGGCTCCCCCTCGGCCCAGCAGGCTCGCCTCGTTAGCCTAACGAGCAGGCCCCGGTGCCAGGCGGTTGCCATGGCCACGGAGACACACCACTCAGCAGCGGGGAGGCCCCCAGAGGGTCTGCTGCGGCCTGCAGTTCAGAATGAGGCCGAGCAGGGCAAGGAGGGGCCCCCAAGGCACCCCTCCTCTAGGCACCTCGGGGCCTGGCCTCCAGGACTTGCAACTGACAGCGCTCCCAGGGAGGCCCCTGGGCCACAGAGAAACACACACCCCCAGCCCCCCACCCTGCCCCTCCCCACACACACCTGCCTGCTCAGTGGCAGAGAGGCCGCAGGGCAGCTAGCCAGGGGCGCTGGGGGGTGGCCGGGGCCTGGCAGACACCCCAGGCGGGGAGAGGGGTCTGCAGGCCGTGCAGGAAGTGGTGGGAAGCCCTGTGGGGCCGAGTGAGATCAGGGGGTACCCACTGGGGCCCCCCTGGCCGCTGCGTGCGGAGAAGGGCCACAGGGGCAGACAGACTGGAGGCCACGCAGGCTGCAGGCGGGAGGGCGGGCGGGAGACCCCCACACCTGTGGCCCGGGTGGCACACGCCAGGAGGCGGGGCCGGGGTGCGGGGGACCGCAGGTCCCCTTCGGGACAGGCGGGATTGGAGGCCCCTGGGGGACACCCGTGAGCAAGGACAACTCTGGAGGCCGCGGGCCCCACCCGCTCAGCCCCGGGGCAGCTCCATGGGTCTGTGGGCCCTGGACACGGGGTTGGACACCGCTTCCCGCCTCCCACGGCCCCTCATGCCCCCATTCCGCTGCCATGTAAACCGAGGAACCCTGTCTGCTGAGCCTCCGGGACTGTCCGAGGTTGCGCCATGCAGCCTGCACAACATCCACGCGGGACCTCAGACTCGTGGCTTGTTCGAGCCCGGCTTGTGAGCCCCAAGACATGACCTGGGTCCCGACCCCAAGCCCAGGCCGGTGGGGGCTCCTCCAATTCCCCCTCCCACCACCCACCCCTGGCTTCCTCCCTCCTCCACGTCCTCCCAGCTCAAAGTGACACGGCGGGGGGGGGGGGGGGGGGTGCGTCCGAAAGCCTCGGCGCCACGGCCAGGCCGGTCCCCACGGCACGGACGCCCCTGCAGGGCTGCCCAGATCCCTGAGCCCCGGTCCCCGGATACGGAGCAGGCAGCATCACAGTGCACCCCGGTGAGCTCACCGTCTGCCCCGCCCCCCCAACCCTCCGCAGGTCAGTGGGTCTGAAAGGACACGGGCCTCCAACAGGGCCACCTTTCACCGTCCAGGTCCCTCACTGCCCTCTTCCCGCAGCCGGTGGACGTCCGCAGGCCCCGGTTCCCGCCCAGGCCCCGGCCCTGGCCCTGGTGGAGACCTGGCATCTGCTGCCGGAGACCAGCCACCCCGACGGGCACTCAGGGGACAAGCAGGCAAACACCTTGCCAAGTGTTCTCTTCACTCCCGCCCGGTTCCAGTCCCCCCCTCGAGAGCGAAGGAACCTGCAGGAATGCACGCCGATAAGATAGCATCAGAGAGCAGAGGGGACGGAGCCTCAGCCACCTGCAGTCAGGACGGGCCGCCTGCCCCCGCAGCACAGGCCAGGCCACGCTGCCTAAGGCAAGGCGGCCACTGCGGCTCCGAGCTTCCTACCGGCCAAAGCAACGAGGGAAACCAGATGGGTCGCACGTAACTTTGCAAAAATCGCGGAAACCGGGCAGCGTGGCCCAAAGGTGCCCGCAGCCCTGGACGGAGGAGGTCAGAGCCTCGGGCATCAGCTGAGGCCAGAATCATGCCCAAGGTCAGCCCGACTGTCTGCTGCCCTGACCACCCCTCCCCCCACCGCATCCCACGACAGCATGTTCTCACCGTGAGCATCAGTCCAGCTTGGCAGGAACAGTGAGCCAGGCCAGGAGCAGGCAGGGCCTCAGGGCCCCCGGGGTGACCCTCAAACTGACAATCCTCGCGGCGTCCGTTCCCCCCACAGTGAAAACCCTGGAAGGTTATGCTGGAATGTTCCTCAGCCACAAACAGGAATAAAAATCTCACCATTTGCGACAGCACGGGTGGGCCTGGAGCAGTGATGGCGAACCTGTGACACGCGTGTCAGAGGTGACACACAAACTCTGTTTTTTTGGTTGATTTTTCTTTGTGAAATGGCGTTTAAATATATAAAATACATATCAAAAACATAAGTCTTCCTTTTACTATGGTTGCAAAGATCAAAAAAACCAGAGTGAAGTTAGTGTTTCTCAAAATGCGGACACACCGAGCTCAGAAGGTTCGCCATCACTGTTCTAGAGGGTACTGTGCTGAGTGCAATAAGTCAAAGACAAATATTACATGATCTCAATTATGTGAGGAATCTAAAGAACAAAATAAGTGAGCAAGTAAAAAGAACAGACTCAGATACAGAGAACAGACCGATGGCTGCCCGATGGGAGGGGGCTGGGGGCTGAGTGAAAAAGGTGAAGGGATTCAGTACAAATGGGCGGTTACAAAATAGTGACGGTGCCCGGCCGGCGTGGCTCAGCGGTTGAGCGTCGACCTAGGAACCAGGGGGTCAGGGTTCGATTCCCGGTCAGGCCACAGGCCCGGGTTGCGGGCTCGATCCCCAGTGTGGGGCGTGCAGGAGGCAGCCGGTCCATGATTCTCTCTCCTCATGGATGTTTCTCCCTCTCTCTCTCCCTCTTCCTTCCTCTCTGACATCAATTCAGGCGGGCACTCGGCCAGGGCATGCCAGAGGGGAAGCCGCCCGCCCGGTGTGTGTCTGCCCCGGACAAAAACCCAGAGGGCAGGACCGGGAAGGAGGCCTCCCTCGACACCTTTCCGTGCGGATTTAAATCCTTTTTAATTTACTCTTTTTTTTAAAAATAGCCGAAACCGGTTTGGCTCAGTGGATAGAGCGTTGGCCTGTGGACAGAAAGGTCCCAGGTTCGATTCCGGTTAAGGGCATGTACCTGGGTTGTGGGCACATCCCCCGTGGGAGATGTGCAGGAGGCAGCTGGTCGATGTTTCTCTCTCATCGATGTTTCTAACTCTCTATCTCTCTCCCTTCCTCTCTGTAAAAAATCAATAAAATATATTTTAAAAAAATATATATATATCTTCCATGATTTCAGAGAGGAAGGGAGAGGGGGAGATAGAAACATCAAAGATGGGACCTCAATACAGGACGAGGCCCAGGCCACGGGCTCTAAAGAACTGGCTGCCAGCCCTGGTCGGTGTGGCTCAGTGGATAGAGCGCCGGCCTGTGGACTGAAGGGTCCCGGGTTAGATCCAGTGAAGGGCATATGACCAGGTTGTGGGCTCGATTCCCAGTGGGGGGGAGGGGGCGTGCAGGAGGCAGCCAATCCATGGATTCTCTCTCATCATGGATGTTTCCCTCTCTTCCTTCCTCTCTCTGAAATCAATAAAAATATACTTGAAAAATATATATCACAAGTGAAAGTCACCCCACTGTGCGGCCTTGGGCCAGCCTGCCCTCCCCCCTGCAATGGGAAAAGGCCGACCCCCCAGGACCTCTCGCGGTCTCCAGCTCCCAAGTCCCCCGGGGCGGCAGGCCAGCCTGCAGGTGCGCGCACGCCTGGGGCAGCTCCCGGGAGCCGGGCTCTGCGACAGCTAAATAATTCAGAGCCACGTTTCCATTTCCAGAGAAACACAGCCCGTCGCCAAAGGGAATGCCAACATGTGCATGACTGTTTAAAATAAAATAAGACTTCAGAGAAAGGCCAGGCTGCGGCTGGCGCTGGCCCCCTCCCCGCCTCCTGCAGGGGCCGGGCTCTCCGTCTGCCGCCCCCCCCGCCCCCCCGCCGCCCCCGGGGGCAAAGATCTTCAGGTGCTCAAGTAAGACACCATTTCTCCACCGCAGAGCAGATCTGCAGGAAATTCTTGCTGCGCCAACTCGACCTTGAATAACCCCAGGCCTTGCCTCATCCAAACTGTATGACTTTGGGCAAGTCCCTTAACCTCTGGGCCTCACTTTCACCCTCCATACAATGGGGCAGAGACGGCACTGACGCCTGGAGAATCACCGGGGGGGTCCTGTGGAGCGGAGGCCGGGGCACACACTACATGCCTGATGCGCGTTCGCTGGGATCGCCTGTAGGTAACGCATCACGGATGCACTTCCCGGTTCCTGGACTGAGAGGTCGCTTGGCAGGTGATGGCGCCCATTCCCACCGCCAGCATCCTCAGCGGCTGCCCGCCCCGCCTCCCGGGCATCACTTCCCTGGGGCCTCCCAGACCCGCCCTCGGAGAGACAAGGCCTTTTCAGATGCCACTCCTGGCCCAGCCCCCTCCCCGGGCGCCCGAGCAGGAACTACCAGCTCCTGCCAGCTCCTGCCAGCTGTTCTTTCGGGAACCCAGTCTCCGGGTGTCACCCAGGAGGCAGCTGTTGGCTTGGAGAGATGAAGAGGAAACCGAGGAGGGAACGCACACAGACACACACACAGAGATGCACACAGACACACACAGCACTCACAGACACACACACAGTGCACGTGCGCGCGCACACACACGCCTGCACACACATGCACAGACACACAGCACTGGCAGACACGCACACACATACGGATGCATACACACACACAGACACACACAGAGACGCACACAGACACACACACACCTGCGCACACATGCACAGACACACAGCACTGGCAGACGCGCACACACATACGGATGCATGCACACACACACACAGAGACGCACACAGACACACACAGCACTCACACACACACACAGTGCACGTGCGCACACACACACGCCTACGCACAGATGCACAGACACACAGCACTGGCAGACACGCACACACATACGGATGCATGCACACACACACACACAGAGACGCACACAGACACACACAGCACTCACACACAGTGCACACACACATGCGCGCGCACATACACGTGCACGCACATGCACACACACACACACCTGCGCACACATGCAGACACACAGCACTGGCAGACACGCACACACATACGGATGCATGCACAGAGACACACATAGCACTCACACACATGTGTGCACATACACGTGCACGCACATGCATACACACATAGCACTCACACACAGTGCACACACGCACATACACATGTGTGCGCACATACACGTGCACTCGCGCACACACACACAGCACTCACAGACACACATGCGCACGCGCGCACATACGTACACACAGGCGCGCGCACAGGCGCTCAGCCCCCTATTGTCGGAGGCAGCGTTGGCTGTGGGACTGGGGTGGGGAGGGCTGTCGGGAGGGAGGGGTGGCAGTTAGGTGTAGGTGCGAAACCCTCTCCCCCCAAAAATCCGAACCAGCCGCCCACGTCTCGGCCCACAGGCCTCAGGTGGGGGGTGGGTACAGAGAACAAGGCGCCCCCCACGCACACAGTCAGGGGGAACAGCCTGGCAGCCTCCACATCCCGCCTGAATGGCAGGACGCCGGGGGCCAGGCCTCCTGGGCCTCTTTCCCACGCGCCCGCCGCCCTCCTTCCCTCCCTCCCTCCTGCCCGCGGGTGCGTGCCAGGCACCCCCCAGCCTGCGCTGGAACAATCGGCCTCCCCAGCCGGCTTCACAGCGAGGCCGCGTTTGCAGAGCTCTGTCTCGGAAACCTTTCGGCGGTGGGAGGAGGCGTATTAATTGGGGGGAAAGAGCAGATTATGCCAAATAAATCCTTCCCACGTAGCCAAACCCCGGCCGGGGAGGGAGGGGGCGCACACAGCTGCACGAGGGGTCTCCATCCCTCACCGGGGCCTGACAGCCACATTACCATCTACATGGATCCATCAATAGTATTGATCCGAGCAGGCGTAAATAGCTCGGTGGGAAGAGGCCAGCCAGGGGCCCACTCGCTCCCGCCCCCACGTCTGGGCTCCACAGACTCCCTGGGCACCGGCGGCGGCGGTAAATTTCCAACAGGGACAAGGCAGCGGGCGCGGGGAAGCCAGGCAGCGGCGCCCAGATGCCCCTCACAGCCCGGCCACCGGGTCACCACGCACAGCCTGCTCCAGGCATGGCGGCTCCAGGCTCCCAGGGTTCATCAGACTCGGTCTGTGCCTCTGTTCAATGGGCAGAGGGCACCACCGGCCCTTCTCCATTCTCCAGGGTAACAGCCGAGGGGATGGGCTGAAGGCCGCCCTCCCTCGCCGAACCCCCCACCCCCACCCCCCAGGCACCATCTCACAGGCTTTCCTGGTCACTGGGTTAAAGGCCAGGCTTCGGAACCCTGGGAGGGTGACCACCCTGGTCACGGAGACACACACAGACCTTCTGTGCATCCTCTCACCTTCAGCTCCCACAGCCACCCGTGGCCGGGGTTCTAGCCCACGTGGCAGAGGAGGGACCTGGGCACAGAAAGGTCAAGTGGTTTGTCCGAGGTCACACAGCCAGTCCAGTGGCCAAAGGGAAGCTGAACCCAGGGAGCTGAGCTGCAGGGTGGGCTCCGTTGGGATGGGCGATGGCCGGCTGCCCCAGCTCACCCCTCTTCCCACCCCTCAAGGGGACAAAGAAAAGTCCACCCGCAGGGTCTCGCAGACACGGTGCCCTCGGACCCCCTCCCACCTCCCCTCGGGCCCAAAGGAGCCCCTCCGATCACAGCAGCCGCCAGGGCCAGGTCTGGTTGAAAAAGGGCAAAGTCACGGCCGCTGATAACACAATCCACCCGCCCAGGTCTCCCCGTCCAGCCCGCGGGGTCTTCTCTTCCCTCTCCCGCCCTCCCTCGCACATCCTTCCTCCAAATCTGCAAAAGAAAAAAAAAAAATCATAATAAAACCAGTTCTCACCGACAGGGGGGGAGAGGGGGGAGGAAGGGAGGAGGCCGAACCGACAGAACAGACCCGCCTCCGCCGCCGGCACCAGACCCACAGGGCGCAGGAGCGCGGACAGGCGGCGGGGGAGACACTCGCTTCCCCCAAAATAAGCCTCAATGTAACAATAAGGCGGGCGCCCCACGCTCACCGGCCGCCGGCGGCTCCGGGTACAGCGTGTCTCTCGCGCCCGCCCCGCCTGCTTCCTCCCTCCAGCTTTCTGCTGCCAGCACCTGGGGGAGAGGAGGCGCGCCCCACGGGTCCCCCTCGCCCTGCAGGTTCCCCCGCAACGATGGCCCGGGGCCTCGGGGTCCGGCCCAAGTGGGATCAGCTCTGAATTCCAACTTCCCAAACTAGCGGCATCCCAAGTATCTGCGCAGCCGGGGGAGGGACCAGGAAGCGGCCCAATGAGGCGTCACGGCCGCGGGAGGCAGGCCCCGGCACCAGGAACACCGGCCGCGGGGGAGGGGGGCGCAGGCGCCTCTCCCGGGGGACCCCCGCCCAGCGCCCTCGGGTCCCGTGCCCAGGAGCGCCCGCGGCCAGGGCCACCCGCGCCCCCGCCGGCTGGCAGAACCACCCCCCCCATGCGCCCCTTCCATAGCAGCCAGGCCGGAGAGCTGGGGGTGCCATGTCCAGGGGCTCCCCAAACCCGCCGCGCCCGCTGAAAAACAAGGCGCAGTGTCACCCCCAACTCTGGGGCTGCTACGCGAGGAGGCAGACGCATGGCGGCCAGGCCTCACAAGGTGGGGGGCTGACCTCCGCATTTCCAGGGCGCCCTCCCGCCGGCCCACCCCCCACGCCACTTCCCTCCTTCCCGCCCCCTCGCGGGAGAGCTGGAGTTCCCCTAAGTTCCCCGGCGCCCCCACGCACGCGGGCTGCAGCGCTGATGGGGCGCCTGGCTCCCCAGCAGGCCAGCCCCCGAGAGCGCCAACTCCGGAGCGCAGGGCCCCGCCAACTCCGCCGCGTGCGCCGCCGCTCCGCCCGCGGCCCCCGGAAGCGCGCCCCGCGCCGCCCCACCCGCCCTCCGCGGCGACCCGCGACCCCAACTCACCTCGCCGAGGTGGCGGCGGCGGCGCGCAGGCTCGGGGCGCGCTCGGGCCGCCCGGGCGCTCAGGCAAGTGGCGGTGCAGCCAGGACGAGGGGCGCAGCAGGCCCCGCCGCGAGCCGAGGGGCGAGCCGCCCGCCGCCGCCTCCTAGGGCGCCAGCCCCGGGTCCCCGGCCCGCAACTTGGCGCGCATCGCGGGGCGCAGGGCGCGGGCGCACGGCTGGGGCGGGGCACGGGCGGACGCGGGGCTTCGTGGCGGCCCGGCCTGCCCGCGGCTCCGCTCCCCGGCGGCGACGGCGGGAGGGGGAGCAGGGGGCGGGGCGGGAGCCCGGGAGGCGGCGGCGCGGCCTCTCAGCTCCCGGCTCCCCGCCCGCACCGGCGCGCCCGGCCCGGCCCCCTCTGGCTCCTTAAAGGGCCCGCGTCGCCTCCGCGGGTCCTGCGCGCACTCACCGGCGCGCGCGCACGTTGCCACTCAGACGCACACGCGGGGGCGCGCCGCCGCGCTCTCTGGCCCGCCCCTCGGGGGAAGCAGGAGGAGGGGCAGCGGAGCGGGAGGAGAGCACCTCCGGGCCCTGCCCCTCCTCCTCCGGCGGCCGCGCGGCGCCCTCCTGCTCCCCGGCCCCCGCCGCTTCCCTGGCATCGCGTTTCGGCCATTGAATTACAGCTCGGGAGCGGCCGGCGGCTGGCGAGGGGACGCACGGGAGGGCCACACACGGGGCCTTTTAGGGACACGCACAGCCGCGCCGGGATCCGCGCGGTGGAGCTCGCTCGGGGACTATTGCACACAGTAGGACTCTCACCAGGGGGCATGCACACTGGGCCTCAGCAGATGGAAGATGAAGTTCAAGTGAACGCGGGGACGCAGGGCCCCCGCGCCGGGGGAGCGCAGGCTGGGCCCCAGGCTCCGGTGTAAGGTCACCCACAGGCCGTGCCTGGGACACGCGCGCGAGCTCCCACCCCCCGGGCCACGCACTGCGGTGTCCGGCTCTCGAGGGCGGGGATTTCAGTCGGTCTGCGGCTCTGCCACCGCGGGGACCGAGACTGCGTCGTGCGTGCACGGCCGGCGGGGACATTCGGGGACACGGTGCACAGACTCGCTGCGCCAGGCTGGCTGGGGCCGGGCGCACGCACTCGGGCGCGCCCCTCTGGAGGAGCGGCGGCTCCCAGACGAGCCACGCGTGGACGCTCCCCGCGCGCGCACAGGCGTTCAGCTCCCCCGGGAGCCCCTGGCCGCCCTGACAGCGCTGTGTCCTCACTCGCCCCCTCCGGTCCCTCCCGGGGGGCCTCCCAAACCCGGGAGGTCTTTCCGGACAGAGGAGGGCACGGGGCGGGCCAGGCCGCAGCTCTCTCCTCTCTCCTTCCCCTAAATGTGGAAGAGTTTTTTTTCAGTTCAACTTTCCTTTTTTGGAGCGACGGCTCAGCAGATTCGGTTCTGCCATCTGCCAACATCTGAGAACCCCTGGGGGAGCGGGGAGCGGACGGCTGCGGCGGGAGGGGGCGGGGCAGTTTCCAGGGCCGCGCAGGGGGTGGCCTGCTTCCCCTGCAGCCACGCGTCCCTCTGGGCCCCCTCAGGCTGCCAGCGTTCTTGGGGGTGGAGGGGAGGCAGTGGGGGGGGGAGCACCTGGGGCTCAGGAAGTCTGGAATGAGGGAAGTGTATGCAGAGGGGCGCGTTTGGAACAGGATGGGGGTCACAGGTCAATGTCCCCACCAGCTGCCAAGCAGACCGTGGGAACCACAAGCAAAAAGCAAGACCTGCAGAAGGCCCAGCCTGGGGGTGGGGCCAGGGTCGGGTGGGAGGCCAGAAGAGGGGCGCCCTACCCCCCACACACCCAGGCAGCCTCTGCAGTCCCCACCCCAAGGTGGGCCGGACCAGACTAGAAGTGGGAGAGGGGATGTTGCATGCCGTCTTTCCCTCCTGAACACTCAGCCAAATCGTAAACCCCTCCCTGCCTCAGGGCCTTTGCACGTGCTGCCCCTGCTGCCTGAGACAGCCATCTCCTAACCTCAGGTCCCAGCCCAAGGTCCGGTCCTTAGAGGCCTTAAGCGGACCCTCTACCCAAAACCCCAAGGCACTTGCTAGCACTCACCCTATCCATGTCCTTCGCCCTTCCTCACCAACTGGAACTCCTGGATCACATCACATGTATGGCCCTTTGTCACCAAAATGTCCGTCCGCGCTCTGCCCCAGAGACCTCCTCTCACCAGCTCACTGCTGTAGCTCAGCACACAGTAGGCACTCAGTTAGAACGCGTTGGGAGTGAATGAACCAAAGCATCCATGCCACACCCACACCGGCGAGAAGGGAACTGTCTGGCTCAGGCCCGGGCCCTGCACCCCTGTTTTCGAACACGCTCTCCTCTGGTATGTTCCAGAGGCGAGCCTTCTCCTCCCTCCATGGGCCTCCACCTCTAGGCAGGCGGGGGAGCTCCTGGGGCGTAGCCCAGGTCTGAACACCCAGGAGGTGCCCATTCAAGACGAGTCCACCTGGGCCACAAGGTGTCATCGAGCCTGCAGGCCCTCCCCCCAGTGCCCCTGGGCAGCCCAGCGAGGCCAGGCTTCTAGAGGGAGCGCCCTGAGCCTCCTGGACCCCAGTGTCCCTGAGCCCCACCCTGGGCTGGTCCGGCCCTCGTACAGGAAACTGCTCGCTCCCACAGCCTCAGGCACTGACGACCCACAAGACGCCCTGGGAGCACCCAGGGGCAGGCCCAGACCCTGTGCGCACAGGACGCGTGTTTTTCTTCCTTTCTTTGTTTAAGGTGCATTTTTATTTTACTTATTTCCCATCACCGCTTTCTCTTACTTTTGATGGCCTTTATTTTTTTAATATGTTTTTATTGATTTCAGAGAGGAAGGGGGAGAGAGAGAAAGAAACATCAGTGATGAGAGAGAATCACTGATCGCCCCACACTGGGGATGGAGCCCGAAACCTGGGCCTGTGCCCTGACCGGGAATCAAACCGTGACCTCCTGGTTCATAGGTCGACACTCAACCACTGAGCCATGCCAGCAGAGCTTGACGGCCTTTAAAACAGGGGGTGAAACTCAGAAGCTCGCAGGGCCTGCTCCGGGCATTGGAGGTGGATGGGGCCTGGGGCGCACCCCCACGCCTGTCCCCACACCTGTCCCCAGCTTTCACAGCCACCCTCTGTTCACAACATGAATGTGGCCACGCCTCCAAGTGCCTGAGTGTGCTGGGGGGGGTGGGTGGTGGGGGGATTTGTGACCCCTGCAAAGAGCGGTAGTTCCCAGGCCAGTTTTCCACTCCCACGATTTCCATGCAAAATGGGGGGCGGGGAAGGCGGGCGGAGGCGGGGTAGGAAGTAGAACCTTATTTTGTGGGCAGGGAGGGGACCCTCCTTCCAGAATGCAGGCAGGAGGAGAGAAAACCTGCTGGCAAAGCGTGCATCCCCGCTTTGCTCATTCTGTCCTACTGTGTGCGGGCATCGGTCCTACTGTGTGCGGGCACCGTGGGAGTCAATGGCGCAGGAGATCAGCCCAGCCCTAAAGCATGGGCATCTGATGGGGCTCTGACGCTCCCAAGTGATGGCAAGGCCTGTTCACGGGAAGCCCTGGGAGGGCCGTCCTGGTGTCCAAGCCAGTCTGCAGACACAGGAGAGGGAGGCCACGGGCGCTCCCCAGCTCCTGCCCTGGCCTGCAGGGGAGGCGGGCCCCCTTCCGGTCCTCAGTCCTGCAAAGCCTCCCTGAGCTGTCCCTCAGAGCCCCCCAGCAGCCGGAACCCCAGCTGCACAAAACTGCTCGTCACCCCGCGGCCCCTGTGAAGTCTGCACCTTATTTATGACACTTCAGAAAGAAGGAAGCGGAGGGAGATCACACCCGGTCTGATAAGCCTGATTATCTCCGAAGATAAACAACCCGCTGTCTCCCAGCGCATGCTTCTGGGGTGTTCTCCCCACCTCACCGCCACCCCCCACCCCCACCCCCACCCGGGCCTCGGGCCTCTGTCTCAGGCGCAGGAGAGCTGGGAACAGCCTTGAGGGGAGCGGAGCTGGGCACAGCCTGGGGGGGCAGGGGGGCGCTCTCAGCGATCTGCAGCGGCTGCGTGGGTCCCGGGCGCCCCTCCAGGGCAGCAGTGGCAGCTGTGGACGAGCCGAGAAACAGGCCGAGCCTGGGAGGGGGGCAGGCGCCAGGGTGCATGGCTCCGCGGAACAGCAGGTGCAGAGCCGGGCGTGCAGCGCGGCACCTTTTGTGCAAAATGTTTGTGTGCGGGGGGGTGGGGGGGGGTGTACTGAGCTTGTCTGTGTGTGGATGCTTCCGGGAGGGTAATCTTTAGTTCAATAGCACCTACTATGTGCTAGGCGCCACTCTAGGGGCAGGGAACTCAGCAGGGACCACGCCCGCCTGGAAGACGCTCTAGGGAGAGGTGCCCACGGAAATGAAAAAGTACAGCAGCGTGGCCCAGCCGGCGTGGCTCAGGGGCTGAGCGTCAACCTATGAACCAGGAGGTCAGGGTTCAATTCCCAGTCAGGGCACAAGCCCGGGTTGCAGGCTCGATCCCCAGTGGAGGGGCATGCAGGAGGCAGCCGATCCATGATTCTCTCTCATCACTGATGTTTCTCTCCCTCTCCCTCTCCCTCTCCCTCTCCCTCTCCCTTCCTCTCTGAAATCAATAAAAACATATTTGAAAAAAAAGAAAAATCAGAGTGGAGAGAGGTGGAGAGGCCAGACGAGCAGCGACCCCGTAGAGCTGAGGGCGGGAATGACTCGGGATGTGGGCACAGCCAGTGCAAAGGCCCTGGGGTGGGAACACACCGGCACATTCAAGGACAAGAAGGAGGCCGGTATGAGAAGAGCGGATGGAGTGGGCAGTGAGGAGGGAGGGACGTGGTGGGCGCTTGGAGAGACCACGGGACACGGGACAAACGGACACCTGAGCTGCCAGGAGCTGGGGTTGACATGGGGGTGGGGGGAGCCACGTACGTGGACCATCTCCCTGGGGAGGGGCTGTCTGAAGATGCATCACGGAAGGTTTTCTTTCTCTCCTTTTCGAGCTTGGACATCTGGTTTGGGACACCCGTGCGTGTGTTTCTGGAGTTTTTTCTTGAGATTCAAGGAGGTCTCCTTTCCGGCATCTTTGCAACACATTGGCCACTTCTCAGCCTCCCGGGGAGCGTCAGAAATTAGCCCTGGGTGGCCTGCCACGCCTCACCCCGGCTGGGCCCAGCCACCCGGGAGGCAGAGTGACGGGTGGTGGGGGAGAACCGCTCTGCAGCGGCCACGGCCCCCGGGGCTGGGAGCAGCCCTGGCCTGACCGGCCCTGCATCCGGGCCAGAGCTCAAGCCCCTGGTCCAGGCGAGGTCAGAACCCTGAGACCAGTGTGGCTGGAGTGTGCGGATGGGCCACTCGTGTTACCTCCCCGAGCCTCAGTTTTCCTCATCTGTGAAATGGGCTGGACTCCCTGCCCAGCGGCTTCCCGGGGTGGTTGCAGGAATTCGGCGAGCTCATACCGCTGAAGACCATTGAGGTCCCTGCAGAGCGAAAGCACTTCAGAATCTTAAAGGGTCATTTTTCAAGAGCTCCTATAACCGGCCCTGGGCCGGCTGCGCGTCTTACAAGGATCACCGGTCCAGACCGTCCGTGTGGCATGCTGGCGAGGCACACACAGCCGGGAGCCAGGCGGTCTGGCTGTGTGACCCTGGGCGAGTCCCTCAGCTTCTCTGAGCCTGGCTCCTCACCTGCAAAATGAAGACACACAGACCCTCCCTCACAGAACCACTGTGGCAAGCAGATGCCTGTACAGCAGTGATGGGCACAGGAAGAGCTGCACAAGCCTAAGCCGTGTGCTGCGTGTCCCCCAGGCCCTCACAACCTGATCGGACCAGGACAGCCCTGGAAACCAGGTCTGGGGGAGGCAGACGACCGGCCTCTCCCATTGTCTTGAGTGAAGAGCGAGCCAGCCACGAGAATGTCCACGGAAAAGGCACTTCCAGCTGGGGAGACGGCATGTGCCAAGGGCCTGAGGTGCGCTGGGTGGGCCTGGCCAGCACGAACGTCCTAGGAGGCCCCAACAAGGAGTCCAGCCTCCCCCATCAGCCCTGGGGAGACACCGAAGGGGTTCTGTGGGACTGTGGCCGGGCTGGGTCAGGTCTCAGAGCGGTTCTCCCTTGAGTAGCAGGAGGTTGGAGGCCTCATAGTGAGAAATCATGTGTCAGGACGGGCAGTGGGGGCGGGGGAGGGGAGAGAGGGGAGAAAACAGAAGCCAGAGAGGTTCCAAGGCGAGATACAGGGACCGATCTCCCCTCCCCACCCCTCCCCCGGGCCCCCGCCTGGGTCCCAGCACAGAGGGGAGGCCTGTGGGGCTGGGTGTGGAGGCGAGTCCGGGCCAGCGAAGGGCGTGGGGCCTGTCTGCACCTGCACACAGTGGCTTTGGCGGCAGCTCCAAGCAAACAGCCCACCACCTGCTCCCACCATTCCTTCAAAGGTATCTGCGCGCAGCACACTGTAGGGCTGCAAGGCCGCCCTGTCCTCAGGACTACCCAGTTTCCTCTCCACGGCCCAGGTTCCTTCCTCAGAGAGAGAGCCAGGAAGGGATCAGACCTGGCCACGGGGCTGGCACGGCTGCACCTAGAGGGGGTGGATGTCCCCGCACACCCCCCCTCCCAGGGATCCCCTTAAACAGGAGGACGTGAACGCTCCTCGCTGGAACTCATCAATAATACACGCCACGGAGCAGGAGACGCAAGCCCGGGTCGTAATTTATGCAAAAGCTGTGTGTGGCCAGCTAGCATTTCCAGGGGCCGCGTCGCATCGCTTGCAGAATCAGAAACTGCCGCGTCTGGAAAGTTCTGGGCACGAGGAGAGCAGCTGGGACCAGCCGAGCCCTGGGGGGTGGCTCGACCACAAGGTCAAGGGCACTGGTGGAAGGAGGGGTGGCAGGAACAAGGAGAAATAGGTCTTGCCCGGCCAGCGTGGCCCAGTGGTCGAGGGTCGACCTATGAACCAGGAGGTCAGGGTTCCATTCCCGGTCAGGGCGCAGGCCCGGGTTGCGGGCTCCATCCCCGGTGGGGGGCGTGCAGGTGGCAGCCGATCCATGATTCTCTCTCATCATGGATGTTTCTCTCTCTCCTCCTCCCTCCCTCGCTCTCTCCCTCCCACTGTCTCTCTGAAAATAGAAAAATATCCTCGGGTGGGGAGTAAACAGAAAATGTTTCTAAATAGGCTTAATAGACAAATATAACTCCCTCACTGACACAGGCCGGCCAGTAAGCACCAGGCTGCAAAGTTCCTGCCCCCACAGTTTACACTCAACTGCACCCTAAACATGGCGGGGGGGGCGCCCCCTCTCGTCGGCACCACAGGGCACATGCTGTGTTCCTTCTTGGTGGTGGTAATCCTCACCCAAGAGCATTTTTCCCATTGATTTTTAGAGAGAGTGGAAGGGAGGGAGAGAGAGAGAAACATGGTCGATTGGCTGGGGATCGAGCCTGCAACCAAGGTACGTGCCCTTGATGGGAATCGAACCCGAGACCCTCCAGTCCTGGGGCCGAGACTCTAACCACTGAGCAAGACCTCCAAGGGCTTAGTGTGTTCTGTTCGCAGCACGCTGGGGAGACGGGGGAGAGGGCAGCCTCGAGGAGGCGACGTGAGAGCGAGAGACAGCAAGCTGACACGCAGGACACTGCGGTGAGGGCCGGGGTGCAACGCAGAGTGGTCCAGAGGGGAAGGAGCCCCCGGGGTGAGCGAGTGAGCGAGGGCTGTGCCTCCCCAGCCCCAGCCCCAGCCCCCACCTGCCAGGCCCGCAGCCTCCAGGCCGTGCAGCCCGGTTCTGGGAAGGAGCCCTTGCTCGCACCTCCTGATGCGAAGCTCTGACCTCAGCTCCGAGCACTCAACAACACCTGCTCTGAGGCCACTCTGGGTGCCACACAATCACCCCTTTGTGCTTTTATGGCCCCTGATAGTTTACTTTGTTCTCCTGCCCAGGCCTGCGTCAGGGGAGGGGGAGGAGGGTGGGGGGGCAGGAGCACAGCAAGATGGTGCCCACTTGGTAGATTAGCGACGCGGCCCTGCATGGCCAACCTGCCGTGTTGCATCTGGGCTTCCCCACCCACCCTGCCGTGCACCCCAGCCCCGGGGGGAGGGGGGCTTGGGAGGGGAGACAGGGCCAGGGCCAGCCTCCTGAGTGTGTCACCTGTGAGGTCACACAGGGACCCAGCCTCAGGAGGGCCCGAGCTTGGGTCTACCTGCCGCTGTCGCCATCTTGAAGTGCATCATCGTTTTGGTTTTGGTTTTTTTAATATATTTTTATTGATGTCAGAGAGGAAGGGAGAGGGAGAGAGAGAGAGAAACATCCATGAGGAGAGAGAATCACGGACCGGCTGCCCCCTGCACGCCCCGCACTGGGGATGGAGCCCGCCACCCGGGCCTGTGCCCTGACCGGGAATCGAACCCTGACCTCCTGGTTCACAGGTCGGCTCTCAGCCCCTGAGCCCCGCCGGCCGGGCTCCCCTCTGGGGCGCTAAGACTGTTTATTCTCGCAAACATGTGACCTGTGTGCTCAGCTCAGCCTCCCAGTCCGAGCGCAGCGCCCAGTGGCTGGGTGGTTGCTCTCGGCTGGGATACCCCAGCCCCTCCCTGTGTTGTGTTTGTTTTGTTTGTTTTTAATAAAATAAGACTCCTCAGAGCCCGTGCGTCCTGCTGGCGTCTCACAGGTGGGACTCGCTGTCCTCTGCAGCCTCTGAGGCCGCACCAGGCCAGCAGGGAGCCGCCGGCCGGAGGGGAGCGAGGGTTCCCTGCAAAGATGGCCTCTCTCGGGCACCTGCAGCCCCTCCCACCAGGAGGCGGGGTCTCCTGAAAGGGGGTGGGCTCTGTGAGTGTTTTGACCAATAGGAGGCAGTAGAAGTGATTCCATGCCAGTTTGGGACTGAAATCCTGGGTGAGAAGGGGCAGCTTCTGCTCTCCCCGTCCCAGGATCCAGCTGCCACCAGGCAAAACGCTTAGGCCGGATTCCAGAAGGCCAAGAGGGGCCTCCAGCCCTGGTCCCTCCAGCCCTGGCCCCTCCAGCCCTGGCCCCTCCAGCCCTGGTCCCTCCAGCCCTGCCCCCTCCAGCCCTGGCCCCTCCAGCCAGCCCAGCTCAAGTGCCAGAGGCTGTGGGGGGAAAGCCACGTGGGTCATCCAGCCCCAGGCAGCGAGCCCCGAGGGTCAGCCTTGCACACAGCACCCCCACACTCCCTCCCCCCACACCCCCAAGCGCCTGCCTGCTTTCCCAACAGGTGTTAAAATAACGACCTCTGGGCTGAAAAGGAAGCTGTGTGCCCGGGTGATAAGAGGGTCTGGCAGCCTGGAAGGGAAGCAGGAGGGAGGGCACGGAGGGGGAGCAGAGGAGGGGGGGAGGGTTGGCATCTTTCCCGGAGGGCTGTCACCTGGGCAGGGGGTGGGGCACAGTGCTCCCCTTTCTTTCCTTCCCTCTCAGAAGTCAGCCTCCCTCTCTTCTTCATGAGCAAGGTTTGCAGGGAAAACAACAGCAAACCAAGGTTTGCAGGAAGCCAGGGCCCGAGACCACAGCCCTCTCCTGCCCCAGGCCCTTTGCACGTGCCATTCCCTCTGCCTGGAATGTTGTTGCCTCGCGCCCCCCCACCCCGCCCTCCGTTCTGAATTGAATTGTGTTCCCCCAGGATGACGTGGTGAAGCCCTAGCTCCCAGGACGTCAGAACGGGAACTTATTTGGAAATAGAGTCGATGCCCACGGAAGTAAGTAGTTAACTTGAGGTCATACTGAAGTAGGAGAGTCCCCAAATCCAAGAAGAACCAGCGTCCTTGTGAGAGAGGAGAAAGCCACCGGGAAGACACAGAGGCACGCCGGGAAGGCATCATGTGGCCACAGAGGCTGACACTGGAGTGATGTGGCCACAAGCCAAGGACGGACGGCCACCACCTGAGCTGGAGGAGGCGGGGAAGGCGCCTCCATTAGACGCTACGGAGGGAGCACGTCCTGTCAGCACCTTAATCCTAGACTTCGGGCCCCAGAGAACGCGTCTGAGAGGACCAGTTCCTGTCGTTTGGAGCCGCCCTGTCGGTGGTTCTCTGTTACAGCAGCCCCCAGACACTCGTTCACTCCCATTGTGCCACGGACAGACTCTGCCTTTAAAATGCACCCAAATCTGCCCCTTCTCCCCACCTACAGTGAACTTCCGTGTCCAGCCACCATCCTCTCTGCACCAGTCCAGCCTGGACCACTGCAATAGCCTCCTCCCTGGTCTCCCGACAGCCACTCTGCCCCATTGTCCCCCCAGCAGCCAGAGGGATGGATCCCTTTAAAACTGACATCAGGGCCACCACCAGCCCTTGGAAGTTCCCCCGTCTGTACACAACACGATCCCCTTTCCTTGCAGTGGCTGAGCCGGGCCCTTCACTTGCGTGGCTCCAACCCCCTGTCCTGTCACTGGTCCTCAGACCCGCCAGGCATGGTCCCACCACAGGGCCTTTGCACGTGCTGCTGCTCTGCCTGGAACCATCTCCCCCAGACACTGGCATGGCTCCCGCTCTCTCCTTATTCATGTCTTTACTCCAATGTCACTTCCTTAGAGAGACTCCCTCTGACCCCCTTCAGTAGAACACCTAAGCCGAGCCCCACCCCCACCCCACCCCACACACACCACCTCCCTCCTTCCCCCGTGGCGTCAAACCCCAGGGCCGCCCTTGCACAGGCGTCTGAAGCAACGGCTCCATTCTAGGAGGCGACCTGCAGAGATGCTGCACGGCGAGCAGAGCACAGACCACAGAGCCGTGCACGGCGGCTGCTCCCAGCTCAGAGGCCTGAAGGCAGTCCTGTGCCCCGGGTGGGGACCCTGTGCGTCAGGCGAGGGACACTACTCACCCGCAAAGGGCGGGGCTGCCCACAGCCAGGCACTGTGTTCCGGGCGCTGTTCCTCTTCTGTATTTTTTAAAAAATATACCACGTGTACTGGTTACTAATGGGGAGTTTTATCAATCGGTGGAGTTACACGTATGCTGATATACATGCGATTTGATATGTGTGCTATTTTGTTGTATGGACAACAAGCTTCAGAACTTCCTATGTCAAATTTTCTGAAGGTGTTAACATCATAGATGTTTTTACGCTTAAAAATGTCAAATTTTGTGCCAAAAAAATAGCATTTGCGGGAAGTTTCAATTCATTACTTTATTTTGAAGAAAAGTGCTGCTGAAAGTGATCCTATACTTCGGGAAGCTTATGGTGAACACGCTCCGTCTCAAGATACCTGTGGACGCTGGTTTAAACGCTTTAAAAGTGAGGATTTCGGTGGGAAAGACAAAGAACGTCCAGGTCAACCGAAAAAGATGGAAGACCAACAATGACAAGCATTATTGGGTGGAGATGCGTGTCCAACTCAGAAACAACTCGCAGAAAGATTCAGCGTTGCTCAGCAAACCATTTCCGACCGTTTACAAGCAATGGGAAAGGTTTTAACGGAAGGAAAATGGGTGCCACAGCAACTGAACGAAAAACAAAGGGAAAACCGAAAAGTCATCAGTAAAATGGTGCTTCAACGGCACGAAAGAAAGTCTTTGGGCATCGAGTGGTGACTGGCGATGAGAAGTGGGTTTATTCTGAGAATCCCAAACGCACAAAATCACGGGTTGACCCAGGTCAACCATCCACATCGACTGCAAGGCCAACTCGCCTCGGAGAGGAGACACTGCTCTGCGTTTGGTGGGATCGGGAAGGTGTGGGGTATTAGGAGCTTCTAACACCAGGTGAAACCGTTAGTACTGATCGCCACCGACAACAGATAATCAATGTGAACCAGGCTTTGATCGTGAAACGGCCAGAATGGGCCAGAAGACACGGCAACGTAATTTTGCTTCATGATGAGTCACCACCACACACTTCAAACCAGTGAAAGACACGTGAAAAGATCCTGCCCGGGAAGTATGCACCCACCCGCCGTGTGCACCGGCCCTGCTCCTTCCGATGACCACCTGCTCCCATCGACGGCACATGCGCTCTCTGAGCGGCCCTTCAACACGTGCGAAGACGTGGGAAACGGGGTCTCTGAATGGTCGGCCTCAAAACAAGGGAAGTTCTATTGGGACGGTCTCCACCAATCACCTGAAAGATGGGGCAGCCTGGAGCCTGAGCCTCAGTGCTCTCCTCTGGGAAAGGGGACCATAGTCATTTCCAGAGCAGACTTTTTTTTTAATGAACGTTCAGTGGCTTTCATCCACTCACCAGGCTGTGCAACCATCACCTCGATCTATTCCATCCCCCAGAAGGAGACCCGGTCCCCTTCGCCGGCACTCCCTTCCCCGCCCCAGCCCACGGCCCGCCAATCCGCTTCCTGCCTGTGCGTTTGCTGGTTCTGGCCATTCCATCAAAGAAGAATCCACACCATGAGGCGCCCAAGGAGCGGGGGGAAGGGAAAGATCCCCAGCAGAGACCCCAGGGGGAGGATGGGGGTCCAGCTGTTGGAACCCCCAGAGGGATGGCCGGCCTTCACTGGTGGACAGGACAGCAGGTTCCTCCATCCCCACACGTCTGTGGGCACCGGGCACAGCCCCGCCCCTCCACTGGCCGAGGGGCTGCCCGGAGAGGGGCCTTTCCAAAGATTCCCTGGGAAACGTTCCCTGCTGTTGTCCGGAGTCCTAACTGCTAACCGCTGTGCCCGGAGCAAAAGCAGTTCCGGTAACAAATGCGGAATGCTCCAGGCTGACCTGACTGAACTGGACAGACGGGCGCTGCCCCAGGCAGCAGGCATCTGCCCCCCCCGCCCCTACCTGGCAGGTGCTGGGGCAGCTGGCTGGCTGAGCCACCCGCAAAAGGGGGGACACGGTCTGGTGGGCAGAGGTCTGCGGGCTGCGTGCCCCTGACCGTGCCCCTGACCTTGGGGCGTGGTGAGCTCCCTGCAGTGGCTGCTTCTGCTCCGGCCTGGATGGAGCAGCTGGCGGGGCCCAGAGCTGTCCGCCTGGATGGGACCCTCCGCCCTGAGCAGCCACCTCCCTCCTCTCTGTCCCCGCCTGCCCCCCCCCACCCCCCGCCAGGGGCTGGGAAACGGGCTGATAGAGTGCCCACCCCCACAGTGTCCTGGAGGGTAAAGCCAAGCACACACCTCACGTTAGCAGGTGCTCAGCCCACAGTCCTCAGCGAGGCCCCCAGGCCCGGCTGATCCGGGAGGAGAGGGGGTGCAGGAGGCAGGACACCCCCAGAGGCCTCTGCCTGCCCCTGCTCTCTTCTCCTGGGGCTCATCCCAGCCCTGGCTCCAGCTGTCTCGTCCCTGGGAGGGGCCCAGGGAGGAGGGGCCCAGAGATGCTGGAGCCCAGGAGGGAGGAGGGAGGAGGGAAGAGGGAGGAGGGAGGAGGGAGCTGCTATTTCCCTGATAAGAGACTGACTGGAGCTCCTGTGAGGGCCCAGCCCCCCTGGGGTGAGCAGGCCCAAGCACATCCCTCCCGCTCTCTGCTCCATGCCTGCCTGGAGGGGCCGGGGGACAGGGTGTCCAGCCGCAGGACAGTGGTCAGGAGAGCAGCCTGTGTCCTGCGTCCCGAGTCCCCAGCCCCAGGGCCTCGGCAGGAGGTGGACGTGCAAGGCTGTTACCTGTCCACCAGCAGGCACCCCTCATCTCTCCCTCTGACGATAACAATCTGTTGGCCGAAGGGAAGGTTGCTGGGAACCGGGAACAGCAAGAATTAGTCACCATGGCGATAAATAGCGAGACCTCAAGGTGCCCAGGGCTGTGTCCTGCCCCAGTGCATGCTGGGTCCTTGATGCCCACCTGTTGCTTCCCAGGCGCCCGAGGGGGACGCTGGTGCCTGGGGGCTCTGGGTTCAAACAAAGCAAGAGCCTGTGGGGGTGGGGACCGCCCAGCCCAGCACTTGGGTTTCCCGCTCAAGCACGCCATGGCCTGGGGCCTGGCCGGCCCCTTTGGGCCTCAGTTTTCTCATCTGGAAAGTGGGTATAAGGATTCCATATGTCATCACAACAAGGCCACCACTGATGCAAGCTGTAAGGCACTAAGGACATGGGCCTGAAAGATTAGTCGGGTTAGTGGTTGCTTTCCCCAGGAAAGCAGGGAACAGCATTGTCGCCAGAGGGACTAGCATCTGCTAAGGTGGACAGCAGCTGGGAGTGTGGGAGAGGCTGCTGGCTGCCGCCCGAGCAGGTGGCCCCGGGTGGCAGAGAGGGTCCCCACAGGGACCAGCTCCCCCCAGGCCCTTCTCCCACTCTCTGCCGGGTGCACCGAGCCCTTCCTGGTCGCTGTAACGGTGAAATGCAATCAAACGCAGTTGGCTCTTACCCGCACCCAGTCCTTCCTCCCTTCCACTCAAGTTCAAAGAAACGGCCCCCAAACCACAGAGCCAGGAAAAACCTGCTCGCGATAAAGCCGATTGGAGAGGCCTGGCGCCTCCCACTCCACGCGGACCCATTAGCGCGCACAGCCGTCTGCTGGCTCTGTATTCAGCGCTCCCAGGGGCTCCAGGGGCCCACGGGGGAGCCTGCCTCCCCACAGCTGTGGAGGGAGCAGCGATTTCACGATTTCACGTTCACACTCTGAACTACACCCCCCTCATCACACCCAGAGGCATGGCCCGGGGAGATGGGGGAGCTGGCTCCTGTTAGTAAAACTGTTCTTTCTTTTGTGTCTCTCGCTGGCGATAACAGATCAGAAAAGAGAGAACGCCGAACGCCCACAGAAACACATGCCGGGGGGTGAGTTGTGACGGGCGAGCGGGGAAGTGGCAAGTACATGCACACACGCACGCACACACATACACACACAAACACACATGCAGATGCGTGTCTCTGCCGACGGGCGGTCACGGGTCCCACACCAGCCTCGCGGGGCGAAGTGAAGCGGTTGTCGGGGCCTGCACCTCCTGGAGCCTCCGGAGGACTGGGGGCTCCAGGCCCTTCCTCGCCTGGGGCGGCCCAGGGCACCCCTCTTCCTCATCCCGGGACTTCTTCCCAAACCACCCAACCTGGCACCCCCACTCTCACACCCACTTCCTCGTCTGCAGTCAAGTGTCTGTCTCTCTCTTCCCAGGACACTTGTGGCTTTATTTATTTATTCATTTATTTCTGATGTCAGAGAGGAAGGGAGAGGGAGAGAGAGAGAAACATCAATGCTGAGAGAGAGTCATGGATCGGCTGCCTCCTGCACGCCCCCTACTGGGGATGGAGCCCGCAACCCGGGCCTGTGCCCTGATGCCCCGGTTCATAGGTCCATGCTCAACCCCTGAGCCATGCATCTCCCAGCGGTTCTCAACCTGTGGGTCCCGACCCCTTTGGGGGTCGCTTAAGACCATCCTGCATGTCAGATGTTTACATGACGATTCCTAACAGTAGCAACATTACAGTAAGGAAGTAGCAACGAAAATAATTTTATGGTTGGGTCACAACATGAGGAACTGTATTTAAAGGGCCAGAAGGTTAAGAACCACTGCAAAGCGAATCACATTTGCAAAGTCCAGTCTGCCATGCCCCGCTGACAACGGGCACAGGGACCTTCAGGGGCCACGATTCTGCACCAACACAAGCCCATTCGCTCCTTTCTCCTCCGCCTGACGGGCACCCGCCCCCACGGCCTGTGGCCTGCTGTTCGGGGGACCGGCCAGGGCCCCGGGCTCCCCTGGGGGCGGGAGGGGAGAGCTGCCCAGCCCTGGGAAAGCTCTGGAAACGGCCGCTCCTGGAAGCGATGCCAAGGCCTGAGTCCCCAAGACAGAGGCAGACGGCTGGCGCAAGAGGTGACGACGTGACCCCGAAGCTGGGATCGGGGACAAAGGTGGCCTGGGAGCCCGGGACCGCATGCACTGGGACAAAGGGGTGTCCTCAGCTTTAGGTCATTGCCACGCGCAGGGCAAAGGGGCCCTGCCAGGACCTGCTTGAAACCGAATCCTTTCCTTTACCTTTACCTTTTCCATTTCCATTTCCATCTCCATAGCTTCCTGGGAAGCGAGCTGATTATCTTCCCATGGCCTCCCCCGCCCTCCCGCGGCTATGGACTACATTTCCCAGGCTCCCTTGCACTGTGGCTTCCTGCTGGGTCCAGCCAATGGGAGGCACAACTGGAACACTGGGGGCGGGAGGAGAGAGAGAGGCGGGGCGTTTCACGGGGATTGGCACAGGGGTGCCTTCAGCTGAAGGTCACTCCTCCCGGCGCCCCCCGCGCTCCAGGTCCCTCCCAGCCAAGGCGGTGCCAGCTCCCTGCTCGTGCCCTGACCCTGCACCCCTTCTTCTCGGTCCCCCCACAAACACCTGCCTCACCTCTGTCCACTGCCCCTTCTTTCAACCCTCCCTTTACCCCACCTGAGGGCTGGGACGGGGACGGGGGGTGATGTCTGTAGAGGAGTCAGCCGGGAGGGTGGGGCCCCCAGGGCATGCCAGGTGTGGTTCCTGAAACGGGAGCTAGAAGTTGGCCCGCACCAGGAACAGGTGCCAACCAGATGTGTGTGGGGGGTCCGGGGGAGGGGGTCCGGGGAGGGGGACAACCAGCCTAGGATGGACGTCGCCCGTGACCAGCGGTAGTTCTCCTGGGAGTCAGTCCATGTTCACGGCTCTGCCTGCAGGATGCGCAGCTGACTTGTGCTTTGCTGGAATTTCCTCGAAGAGGAGTGTTTCTGTTTGCATTCCCCCGGGCACCAACTCCGAGGAAGAGGTTGTCTGTGAAGGCGAGCTTCCAGGCCTAGCCAGTGTGGCTCAGGGGGTAGAGCGTCGGCCTGTGGACTGAGGGTCCTGGGTTCCCATTCCGGTCAAGGGCTTGCATGCCCGGTTGCAGGCTCGATCCCCAGTGTGGGGCTTGCAAGGAGGCAGCCGATGCATGATTCTCTCTCATCGCTGGTGTTTCTCTCTCTCCCTCTCCCTTCCCCTCTCTCTGAAAACCAATGAGCTTTTTTTTTTTTCACCAGCTTCAACCTCTAATACGGTAAATACCAAATAATAGGACCCACATGAGCACAAGCTCTTTGGGGTCCTGGGTCATTGGTGAGCGTCGCGGGGCCCAGAGAGCTGCTCCCTTAAACCATGGCCTGACTCTCTCTGCTCCTTAAATTAAAACATACGCGGCACTTTGCGGGCGCCTGGCATCTGCCCCGACGTTCTGCGTAGACACTGTTAACAGATGTGTACGTAGGTATCCGTTTAATAGCACACAGCCCCCCGAGGGGAGTTCCAGTGTACCCCATCCTGTCCTACCAACCGGACACTCAGGGGCTGGAGGGCAGGTCCCTGTGGGAAGTGAGGGGAGGGCATAGACTGAGGGCATAGGACCTCTGGCAGCGGGAGCCTGACCACTAGGGGGCATTGCCTCTGGGGAAACCCATATGGAGACCAGCCAACTTGGTCCAGAGGAGGCCAAAGACGGAGTCAGGCCCCCTGAGGTCCTCACAGTTGCACCCCACTGGCTGGATCACCCAGAAGCTAAAGCAGCAATGGGCTCCACCCGGGTTACCCCAAACCCTGGCCTGTCCAGGTTACCTGCCCCAAAGAAGACCTGGCCACCTCTGGTCCAGCCATGCTGGCCTTCCTGCTGCTCCTCTAACACACCAACCAGCCCCCGGCCTCCAGGCCCTGGCACCGGCCCTCCCTCCAGCTGGGACCCCCTCCTCCGCTTTGGGGTCCTTCCTCCCGCTCAGGCCTAAGGTGTCAGCCCTTCCCTGGCCCCCCCCTCCCCAGCCCTCTCCGCCCCCTTTCCCTGCTACATAATCCCTTGAGACTCCATATTACACATGTGCTGGCTTAGGGGTTCACGTCTGCCCCCCGCCCTGTCCCCCGCTTGGCTATGGAAGGACCCTGGCCCAGCGACAGGCGCCAACACTGCCGCATGGGTGAGTGAACCAACGACCCTGGGGACAAAGGGGCCATCAGGGGCTGCGGGGAGCCGCCCGCACCCCAGCCCCCGCTGAGCGTGGCCGAGCAGCCGCGCAGGCCCTTCAGATGTTTCCATTCCTCACAAGAAGCTGAACATCCAGATTTTCTTAGTAGAACCTCCTGGGTTGTATTTTTTATGCACTAGCAGCGCCTTCACATCACCAACAAGGAAAATCGCGGCTCTGGGAGCCAACCCGTGGGCAGACACACTCCGCCGAGCTTGGCAACGTGGGCGCGCCTTCCCGGGGAGGGGAAGTGACATTTGCGCGGACGCAGGGCCCTCACTGGGGGCCCTTAGGCACGGGCCCCCGGGGGAGGAGGGGAGTGGGGAGCCCGGCCAAGCGAGAGGGGCGGGCCTGGGGGTGCGCTCCCCGCTCTCGGAAGCGCCCCGCCCACCCTCCGGGCCCCAGCTGGCCGCCAGCCACGCACTGGAGCGCAGGCGGGTGTTTGGAGAAAGGCGCGCACAATACGCGCAAATCAGGCTGCTCGCCCGTCTGGCCGGGCGCTGCGCGCTGCGCCAGATGGTCCCTCCCGCCTCGCCAGCTGCGGCCGCTTTGTGCGGCCCGGGCACAGGCTCCTGCCTCCCTCCCGGCGCGGCCTGGAGGACTGCTCTTGGCCCGAGGACAGGAAGGCAGATTCAGCTGGGAACCTTCTGGATTTACAACCCCTGGCGCCCCATCCCCGGTGACCCCCAGCCCCAGCGCGCTGGCGCTGATGGCTAATGGCTTTCAGACAGATGGCATGGCCCCGGGTCTAACGCCCCAGGCTGGGGGGCGGGGGCGCCGGGAAAGGAGGCCACGCCCTTGACCCCTGGCTTGCATTCTTGAAGAAAAGACTCAGGATTGGGGGGGGGGGGAGTGGAGTCGGGGCTGTGGGCAGTGACCCCAGTGAGGGCGCTAAGGGGCTGTGTAAGGGCTTTGGGAAGGGAACAGGGGAGGGGAGGAGGCTTTGAAAGGTGGTAGCCAACCCTGGAGCCTGAGGGGCTGAAAGCTGGAGAGAGAATGCCGCCTCCTCCAGGCAGCCCTCGACCCTGTCGCTGCTGGGACACTGGGCAGCACCCCTGCACCAGCAGCCCCTGCTATGCGGGCCCCCTCCCGCCCGGAAGGCCACAGGATGGACTGCAGAGGCTGCGGCCTCCTTTGATGGCTGTGGATGAAAAGGGGGCCACACAGGAACCCTGACAAGCTCAGGGAGGCCTGCGTGGCGGCCTGACACACTCAGGGGCCGAAAGCACCCACAGACGACGGTCGGAAATGAACACTTTCTCCCTGAAAGTGAGTCCCAGTGGGCAGTGGAGGCCCCGGCCGGCATCTCCCCTGAGAGAGGCCAATCCTGACGGTCACTGAGCCTGTCTGTTGTCTTTTTGCCTACGATGACCTCAGAGTCATCTTCCCTCCAGACCCTCAGGGCACCGTCTCCCACCAGAGCAGCGACCAAGAACCCTCGTGTTGTCCTGCTCATTGCTGGCCGGGGCCTGTCCTGTACTGCCCACCCCTGTGAAAGACGTGTGTGTGTGTGTGTGTGTGTGTGTGTGTGTGTGTGTGTGTCTAGTCGTCTCATTTTTTACCCAATCCCACAGATTTCCCCCACTTTGCTTTCTGCCGCCTCCCTAACCTGTCACCAATCGATTTCATAACCCCCTCCGCACCCTCCTTGGATTCTGGTCTATAAAATACGTGGTAAAAGCCAGCCAGCGTGGCTCAGTGGTTGAGCGACGACCTAGGAACCAGGAGGTCACGGTTCAGTTCTCAATCCATGGAGATGTTGCTCTCCGGCACCTGTCGTCACTTCCCCGGCAGCCTGGGTCCAAATCGGGCCTCTCACCGGAGAGCACTGTGCCCTTGACCAGATCACATGACCGCTCCCAGCCTCAGGCATAGACAATGGGGATTAAATGAGATACTATATTCCAAGTGCCTGGAACAGTGCCTGACACACAGTGCGTGAGCAATGCCTGCTGTCCTGATGGGGACTTACCGGCTCCTGGGCATTTTCCTGCCCGGCTGTAGCTGGGGGGGGGGGGCCTTGCCTGGGGCAGGGCTCACCTGGTTTGCAGGTGCACCTGGTGCTACCCGGGGTCCGGACCAGAGGGAAGGCCCGATCGCCCCAGGCTGACTGAGGGATGTTTTGACCTCCAGGCCCTGTGGTTCTCCTTCCTACACCCATGCGGTCCCCCCTTTCTCCCCTCCCCACCCCCCAAGGCGGACTCCCCTGACCCTCCCCGCTCCCGGCCCCTCTAACCACCCAAGTATACCAGGAAGCCGCACTCCTGATTTAAGACCTTGATAAAGGCGCGAAGCGCGTCCTCTAATATCAGCTTATATATTTTTAATCCGCCGTTAACGTGATTTAAAACGGAGACCTGATGGATGGGGCGACGGAAATTAAAAGTCTCCATCACCTGGCGCCTGGCTGCGGCGCCCCCGGTGACAAGGCCGCGGGGACCTCATCCCGCTGACTCCGGGAACGTGGCCTCCCGCCCACTCTCTCCCTCCCGGGCTGGCGGGTAATTACAGGAGACGCGGCGGGTGGCGGGGTCTGCGGAGGAGACGGGATAGCTGCTTGGCCGTGTAATCAATGAGCCTGGGCGGTGGCGGGACCCGGGAGCTGGGGCGGCAGCCTGTGCAGACAGGATGGAGATGTGCAGATCACCCCCGCCCCCCCCCCCCCCCGCCTCCTTTTAAAACCAGGGAATGAACCGGCTCCTGCCGCCCCCCCCACCGGCACTTTCCTGGGACTCATTTTGTGAGCTTCCTGGCGGGTGAGGGAGCGCCCACCCATCCTCCCCGCCTCCCGCCCCTGCCCTCCACCCACTGCCTGTCCACAGCGTCTGACATCAACCAAGGTGATGCAAAGCCGGGGATCCAGCCAGGAAGGGAGAGGGAGAGAGAGAGAAACATCCATGATGAGAGAGAATCACGGACCGGCTGCCTCCCGCACGCCCCCCACTGGGGATGGAGCCCGCAACCCGTGCCTGTGCCCTGACGGGAGTCGAACCCTGACCTCCTGGGTCCTGAGGGCACTTCCTGCCGACAGGGAAGCATTTCGAGTCCCAAGAGAAAGAAAGTGCACGGACTGCACATGGTTGTGGAGAAGCTGACGGGAGCGGGAGCCGAACCCAGGTCTGGGCGACCAGCCCCTCCCGTGGGAGGCCCTCCTCTTTAGGCAGCCTGGGTCTCGGCGGGCAGGGGCTGGTGGGCAGCGAGCCCCGCGGGCCTGGGGATCTGCCCTGCAGCTGGGCCCACCCCCTGCAGGCTGGCCGCCCTCTGAACAAGAGCCCAGTGTGTTTCCTGGGCCGGGATCTGGCCGGGGTTCGCTCCTGGGGAGCCCGGTGCAGACGGGGGCCCTTTGAAGGCGGATGAATTGGGCTCAATGTCTCCATCCAGCGGAGGGCGGGCGGGGCCAGCGAGCTGCCTGCAGAGGGAGAGACGGAGAGAGAATGTGAGAGAGACACATCCACTGGCTGCCTTCAGCACACTCCCCGACCAGCCGGGACTGGGGACCGAGCCTGCAACCGAGGTTCATGCCCGTTGACCCTACCGCCCACGGGCCAACGCTGTAACCACTAAGCCACACCAGCCAGGGCACCAAATCTGCTCTGTGTCCTGCAGCGCCGAGACCCCAGCTTCCCCCTGCTCTGCAGACTGGGCACTGAGCCGCCTGAGTCAGGGCAGAGGCCCCCCGCAGCCCCCGGCCACCCCAGAGCCCCCCACCCCCTGGTGCTGGCGGAGGGTGGCGGGGTGGCCTCCTCGCTGCTGAGATGCCCGGCTGCTCTTGGCTCCGCCAGGCCCTCCCGCCCGAGGGTTTGGGGAGATGATACATCACGATGACAGGGAGTCGTGCGCGCGGCCTGGGCTGTGTCCAAGCACTTCCAGTCACTGCTGGTTCCGTCGTCCAGGCAACACTCCCCCCCCCCCCCCCGCACCCGGCCGGGCGGGCGCAGTCACCTCCACGGAGGCTCAGAGGGTGTCATCCACACACGGGTCCACACACCCACTCATGCACACTCTCAAAGCACACCAGCTCATACACATGCATTTACACATGCTCATGTATAGACATGCATACACACACGATCATTCTTTGGCACACATGTGACCACTGAATGCATGTGTGAGCACATGTGTGCCCACACCCATGCACACACAAGCGCGTGAGTGCACGTGTGCGCGTCAGGCACACCTGCCCCTCATATAGGCATGTTCACTGTGTGCGTACACACATGCCACACACATGAAGACCACCTGTGTAAGTGCCCCTGGGACAGCACGCACATGCACAGGAAGACATGTATGTATCCTGGTACAGTCACTTGTACCAGGAACTCAATCACAAACAGGAAAACACGTAACTCAAATAGGGAAAAGTCAAAATGCAGGAAAACTCAACATTCCATTTTCTACCCGCCGGCGTGGCTCCGTGGTTGAGCGGCGGCCTACGAACCAGGTCCTCCTACTGGGGCAAAACCCGGGCTTGTGCCCTGCCTGGGGACAGAGACCGTGACCTCCAGGGTCATAGGTTGACGCTCAACCACGGAGCCACGCCGGCCGGGTTGGGCCGGGCCAGTTACTTTTCTAGGAACCAGGATGCAACCCTGAGCAAAACCAGTATATACTAGACCCTCGCCATGTGCCCAGCGGCACCAGGCTGATCCCCACAGCGACCCGACAAATGGTGGTGGTGCACCTACTGTGCGCCAGGAGCTGTCCTTGGTGCCGGGAATACAGCCGTGAACAGACTAAACGTTTGTTGAGCACCTACTATGTGGCAGACACTGGGGTAGGGTGGTGGCCAAGAAGGAGGTGGTCCCTGCCGTTGCGGCCTCGGGGACAGAGGGCACAGGTGAGCAGCCGTGAATGCCCAACAGAAGCAAACTGGAGGGTGAGGGGCAGGGCAGTGGAGTCCACAGCCATCTGCTCCTTGTGGATGGGGCAGTCAGGCAGGGCTTCTCGGTGGAGGGGATATGGAGCAGAGACCTGGATGGAGCAAGGAGCCAGCCCTCATGCTCCTTGGGGAAGAAGGTTCTGGCACAGCGAACAGCCAGGGGGGTTTGGGGCCCCTGGGCCAGAGCAGTGAGCCCCCCGGGGTGGCGGGCTGGTGAGGAGTCTGGGGGACAGTGAGGTCTAGGAAAAGACCCCAGAGGTTTTGAGGGGTGGGGTGCAGTGGGCACGTGAAATGAGGACCCCCCCTTTCCAGGAGGTGCTTGGGCCCACCCTTGTCCCAGGGAGTCTGGGAAGTGAGAACGAGGGTGAACCCATTCCGCAGCCAGGAAGGTGGAGGCACGTGGGAAAACCGCAGTCTGGGCCCGAGGAGGCCCCTGATCCATCAGAGAGAAACCAAAGCAGCCCCCTTGGCTCCCGCCCCCCCCCCCCCGCCCTGGGGCCCCAGGGTGGCTGGGCTCCAGGCCGATCCCTTTAGCCCAGGGCTCTGGGCTCCGGGCACGTCCCTATCCCTGGCCGACCCTCTGCTGGCGCCTGAGGCTGTTGGCCTGGTCCCCTGCGGGCTTAGTCACCCTGTGCGGTGACATTTATTCATGCCGCACGCAGAGCGTGGGGAGAATTAATTATTCAGGCCGAGGAAGCACTTTGAACGTGGCAAGTGCTGAGGGTGGCCATGACATTGCAGAGAATATTGCTCCCTCCTCAGCGCCTGCAGCCCTGGCAACGAGCTGGTCCCGCCCGCCTGCCCAGAGGGGCGGAAACTGCGAGGAAAAGCCAGTCCTCTGAGCTCAGGACTGCTTTCTGTGAAAGGGGGAGGGCGGGAGTGAGGACAGCAGGGGTAAGGGGGGGACAGGGAGGGGGAGGGGGACAGGGACGAGGAGCAGGAGGAGGAGAGGGGAGGGGTGGGAGGATGGTAAGAATAAAGGAAGGGAAGGCCTGGGAGGGTGGCTCGGGAGTTGAGCATCGACCTATGAACCAGGAGGCCACTGTTCCAGTCCCGGTCAGGGCACAGGTGGGGCAGCCGATGATTCTCGCTCATCATGGATGGTTCTCTCTCTCTCCCTCTCCCTTCCTCTCTGACATCAATCACAATGTACGTATTAAAACAAAAGGAGAAGGGGAGGAGGGGAGAAAGTTTCACCCTCGAATGTTTCGGCCACGCCACGCGGTGAGGGAGGGAGGGTAGGATGAGTCACAGCAGAGTTTTGGTTTATAAAACACTTTCTCTTCCTCATTTCCCCGTGTCCTTACCACGGGGCAGCGTGGGGGGTAGAGCTGGGCTTGGCTTTTGGGGATGAGGAGGCCAAGGCTGGGAGAGGAGGGGCTGGGGTGGCTGGGGTGGCCCAGGGGCTGGGAGTTCTCACTTGGGGGGGGGGACAGGCCCCAGCCCCCCAGGCACCCGGACCTCTGGGCCCAGGCTCGCAGAGGTCAGAGGTCAGCCCTTGACCTTGGGCCTCTCCCCGCATGCCCGAGGACCTGTGCATTCTGGTATTGGGGGGTCTGGAAGGAGGCAGGGAGGGGAGACCTCTCTGGGGTGGGGAGGGAGGCGTTGGGGGGACACAGACAGGTGTCGGGGAGTTTGAAGTGGGAAACTGGGCCTCTGAATGGTCGGCCTCAAAACAAGGAAAGTTCTGTTGGGACGGGCTCCACCAATCACCTGGAAGATGGGGGATGTGTAGCCTGCGATGGCCATGACCTTGAACACAGCACTGTAGGTGTTTCTCTTGAAATTATCGTGTTTCCTGTGATGACAAAATCCGCGTTTTTAACCGGTACCCGCACTTTTAACCGGTTACAGCTAATCCCCATACCGGTTAAAAGTGCGGGTACCGGTTAAACATGCGGATTGCCTCCGAGCGGTGTCTCCCTCCCCTGCCCCGCCCTCTCCCTCCCTCTCCCTCCCACTCTCTCTGAAACTCAGCGGGACCAATGTCCTCCGGTGAGGATGGACAACAACAAAAATAAATACATTATTTTTTAAAAAGCAGGCAGCTGGCCCTGCTCCTTCCGCGCGCACCTGCGTGTGCCGGCTCCGCGCCAGGGGCGGCCTCGGGCCGGAAGGAATCACGACTCGCGCGGGGAGGAGGCTGTGGGTGGACCGGGCCCCCGAGCGGGCAGGTGGGGGGCCGCCCCGCCCCCCGCCCCCCGCCCCTACCTGCCCCCGCCCCCACCCCCGCCCCGCCCCCACCACCACCCCCGCCTGGGCCCCAGCTCAGACCATCGCTCCGCTTCCTCCCTGGATTTAAATCGCTTTTCTTGAATGACTGCGTTTGCCAGGATCCATGAAGCTGAGCGATTGCTGTATGGGGCCTTTTGGCGAACATGCGGGGAGCCACGTCCCGGGGGCGACCCGTTCAGCGACCCCCCACCCTCCCGCGGGAGGGCCGGGCCTGGGACCAGGTGACAGGTGACCGAGCGAGGACAGGCAGGTGCAGCAGGGAACACGGAGGAGCATCCCTCCGCTCCCCTCCAAAGACAAGGAAGCCACATGTACCTGCCGGGCCCTGGCCGATGTGCCCAGTGGTTAGAGCATCGCCCAAGCACCAGGGGTTGCGGGAGTGATTCCCTGTCCAAGGGCACGAACCTGGGTTGCAGGTTCTCTCCCCGCCCCCACCCATCGGGCCTGTGGGGGAGGCAACCAGTCGATGTGCCTCTCTCACATCTGTGTTTCTCTCTCTCTCTCCCCCCACTTCCCTCCCTCCCTCCACTCTCCCTGAAAAGCAATGGGAATAAAGCATCCTCCAGTGAGGATTAACAATACAAACCCCCCAAAACCCACACACCTGCCCACACCCTGCCCTCCGGGCTTCCTACGGGGACAGCTGGCCAGTGAGCTCGCCCTGCCCACCTCCTCATCGTCAAAGGAGAATTTAAATGGGACTCCGAACCCCAGGGCCTGAGAGAAGCGAATCTGTAGATGTCAACCCTTCCCCAGCTGCTCTGAGATTTCGCATTCAGGCGCCAGATCCCTTAAAGGTTCAGAGAGAGAGAGAGAGAGAGAGAGAGGCCTGGCTCCACTGTTTCAGCCGTGCAGCCCTGGGCACGGAACTCCTTCAAGCCTCAGTTGTCACATCTGTGCAATGGGCATTTCCACCATACCTGCCTCTACGGGTCGGGGTGCGGGGGACACAGGAAGTTCAGCCCAGGGCCGGCCTGGGGGAAGCAGGCTGAGTTAACTAGTGCCCCCCCAAATTCGTGTCCACCCAGAACCCGGGAGTGTGACGTTATTAGGAACCGGGGAGAAGAGAGCCAGGGCTGCCATGCGAGCCAGGCAGGCCCTGGGTGCCTGCGCCCACCCAGGTCCCGGCCCCCCCACTCTTTCCCGAAGGAGGGGACCTGGGCAATCGCTTCAGATTCCTCTGCGATGATGCTGATGCGCTGCTGGGCGGTCGGCACATTCCCTGACACATGGCGTCAGCGGGCTGCGGCCTCAGCGGGCTGCGGCCTCAGCGGGAGGGAGGCAGAGGGAGCAGATGGAGGCCCACCTGCCCGCTCTCTCCTCGCTGCTGGGTCTGGGTCCGGCTTTGACCTCCCCTCCTCTCCCCCCTCTCCCCTAAACCTGCTCCTGCAGATTTGTCAGCAGGAAATGCTTCAGGGTCAAGCTCAAGGTCAAACCAATTTGCATGTGAGCACCTAGCAAAGGCTCCATCGCAACTGGAGGGGGGCCCTCAGGAGGCAAAGCTGAGGGGTCCTCGGTGTCCCTAAATCCCTCACGGCGATGGCACAGAGGCCCCAAACCTCTTCTTCTAAAAATACATTTTTACTGATTTCAGAGAGGAAGGGAGAGGGGGAGAGAGAGATAGAAACATCAATGATGAGAATCATGGATCGGCTGCCTCCTGCACGCCCCACATTGGGGATCGAGCCCGCAACCTGGGCCTGTGCCCCGACCGGGAATCGAACTCTGACCTCCTAATACATAGGCCGATGCTCAACCACTGAGCCATGCTGGCCGGGCTCGAACCTCTCTTCCTGCAGACACTCCACGGAGAGTGTTAACGTCCAAGGCGGTGCATACAGTCAGTGCTCAGCAAATGCACACCCAGAGAAGGACCTGGAAAGGGACAGAAGGAGCCTGCGTCCGAGCGCACACTGTCTGCCCATCTCTCTCCAAAGCCTCCTGGGAAGGAAAAATATGAATGCGTTCCCCCCTAATCAAATCCGGGCACCTTCGCTGGAAACCTTCCCATAATCTCATCAGCGCTAAGGATTACAATAGCAACAAATTAAACCGACAGGCAGGAACTCAGCTGCTCAAGGGGGAAATGGAGCTTGATTTAGAAACGGATGTTACAGTTTATTAACCGATCTAAATTAATTCGATTTTAAGCCGCCGTTAAATATACATCAGGATGTATTGCCCGAGAGCGTGGCTGGAGGGGGGAGTGGGGGGAGAAAGGAAAGCACGTGAGGCCCACAGGAGCTTGGTCCCCCCCCTCCCCCGCGCGCGCGCGCGCGCGCGCACACACACACGCACACACGCACACACGCAACACGGCATGTTCATTCTGGGGGTTCAAAATTGGGGAAATTGGGGAGGGGAGGACCAGCCGGGACTCCCAGCAGCAGGAACTGGAAACCCAATTCAAGCTGGCCTAAGCCACATGGGGATTCTGATCTCAGTATCTGAAGCAGCCGTGCCAGCTTCAGGTTCAGCTGGATCCAGGCGCTCGTGGTCAGAGGACTTGGCCTTCCTCGGTTTCCTAGTCTGCTTTCCTCTGTGTGGAATTCATGCTCCAGCAGGGTCTTCCGGGCTGGAGGCCGGTTTTCCATCTACCAGCTTAGCCGCCCGGCAGAGTAACCACCGCCCCAAACCCAGGGAAGCTCTCACCGGCCGCCCCGTCACGCCCCACGCTGATGGCTAGGCCGGGGCCCTCTGCCCATCCGAGAGCGGGGAGGAGGGGAGGGCGGTCAGATCCACGTGAAGCACAGGGACCAAGCGCAGGAGAGGAGAGGCCCCCCCAAAACACAGAGGTGCTGGGTCCAGTTGGGAAGAGAGAGAAGGGGGCGACGGCCCCACGAGCTCAGAGGCGAGGAGCAAGTTCTCCCTGGAGCCCCGCGGATACGGCCACTCCGGACCCACAGGACCGACTCGCTGTGCGTTTCTAACCCCAGACCCATAAGAGGACCCACACGCATTGCTTTAGGACCCACATTCGCCCGGCAGCCTGGCTGGGCGGTTGGGCCTCTATCTACCCATTTCACCAGGTGGTCGCCAGCTGGTACCCAGTAGGGCACATGCCCGGGTTGCAGGCTGGATCCCCGGTGTGGGGTGCGCCCTGGGAAGATCGAGAGGGAAACAAAGAGAAACGAGTTCCGCTTGGTTGCCCCCCTAAGGCCTCCTTGTTGGAAAGGGGCAGCTTCCCGTGTTACAGCTCACGCTGGGCTGCAGCCTCTACTCAGAATTACACAGCTGAAGGCGAGGGGGAGGGAGGAGTGGGGACGGGAAAGAGGGGGGACAGGAGGGAGGGGGCTGGAGGAGGAGGAGGAGGACCTAGGGAAGGGCAGGATTCTCCCAGGCCCCAGGGCGGTGAGGTGCACAGCCCTGTTGGGGAGCAAGCCTGCGACCGAGGTACGTGCCTTTGACCAGAATCGAACCCGTGACCTGCAGTCTGCGGGCCGGCGCTCTACCCACTGAGCCACCCCAGCCAGGGCTGCAGCAGCTGTTCTTACCCTGTGGCCGGTGCCGTCCTCGGGGCTGTGTCTGCATTTAATCCCTTGGTCCCCGTGACACTCCTGTAAGGGAATAGATGTCAGCTCCATCCCCATTTTCCAGGTGAGGAAACTGAGGCACGGAGAGGTGAGGCAGCATGGCCGAGGCTCCACAGCTCAGAGGTGGGGCGGGGGGGACTCCAGCCCAGGGCCCTGAGCCCTCAGCCCCTGCTCCGCACCGCCTGTCCAGGCCTTTCCGAGGGCCAGGCGCTGGGCCTTACCCGCTTTCTTACCCTGTCAGCCATTCTGTCTGACCACCAGGCTCGCTGCCGCGGCCCCTGGGCCACCTGAGGCCAGGCCGGAGCCACAGCCAGGCTGGCCCGACAGGCCGAGGCGGACCCCGCCCTCCGGGCCCATCACCACTGTCTGCTGAGATAATGCTGACCCACCAGGCCAGAGGCAGCCGGCGGCTTGCTGCTCTCACATCTGCCGCTGGCTCAGCGTTCCTGCTGAACTTAAAGGGGGTAAACATCCCTGAAAAATGACAGAATCAGGGCGGCAGCTTGCTTAGAACAAAAAAAAGAAAAAAAACTGATCATGTCAGGACTCTTTCTTGCAAGCCGGTGCAAATCCAAACGGCTTAAGCAGAAAAGGCAGATGGATTGTCTCGAGCAACTACAATTTCAGTGTCAGCTTCAGGCATGGCTGGATCCAGGGGCCGAGGTGACATCCACAGGCCTGAGTCTCTCCTGCTCTGGCTTTTCCTCTCCGACCTGTTGGCGTCATTCACAGATGCCACCTGGTGGCAAGATGCTGCCCGGAACTTTCTGCTACATCTCAGATTGGGGTCCAGTGGGAGGAGAGGCCCCTTCGTGCCCTGCCGCTAAGTCTCCAGGATCAGCCCTCATTGGCCGCCAGGAACCATTCACAGAGGCCAGGAAAATGCAACACGCTGATTGGCCAAGGCCCGGCTCATCGGCTGGTGGTCCCTGGAATTGGGGGTGCATTTTTAAAAAATATATTTTTACTGATTTCAGAGAGGAAGGGAGAGGGAGAGAGAAACATCAATGATGAGAGAGAATCATGGACCGGCTGCCTCCTGCACGCCCCACACTGGGGATGGAGCCCGCAAACCAGGCATGTGCCCTGACCAGGAATCAAACCGTGATCTCCTGGTTCATAGGTCGGCGCTCAACCACTGAGCAACCGGCCAGGGTTACCATAATTTTTAAAAAAATTTTTAAAAAGGAAAAAGAGCCTGACCTATGAACCAGGAGGTCAAGGTTCGATTCCCCATCAGGGCACAGGCCGGGTTGTGGGTTCGATCCCCAGTGTAGGGAGTGCAGGAGGCGGCCGGTCCATGATTCTCTCTCATCATGGATGTCTCTATCTTTCTCTCCCTCTCCCTTCCTCTCTGAAATCAATAAAAATACATTTTTTAAAAATAGAAGGAAAAAGAGCCAGACGCACACACCCTCCCCCACCCCGTGGCCCATGGCTGACCCCGCCCCCGTGGGGTTCTGGGGAGCCCAGCCCGGAGGGAGGTGCGGGGCACGGGGGCAGGAAGGTGGCCCCTCCCGGTCAATGGCAGAGGAATCCACGTTGTGCGGGGAGAAGGAGGCGCCGCTGACTTCCTGCCAGGGAACCTGAACTTCAGATGCCCCCAGGCCGCGGGCGCACTGATGCAAGCGTTTCCGTGGCCAGCAGGGCGGTGTCCCCTCGCCCGGGCGGGCGGCAGGGAAGGGTCCTGGCAGAGGCTAGCTGGTAGAGGCCGCGATGACAGGATCCCAGCAGGAACTGAGTCACCCCGGCCCCGTGCCTACCGCCACCCCCCCCCGGGGCAGGGAATGCCCGGCTCTGAGGACAGATGCCCACGGTCAGCCAGGCAACAACCCTTCGGCGGAGGCACAGGACCCAGCGCACAGCAGCCTGGTTCTAAGATGGTGCTGAGAGCCCTGAGCCCCTGGACCACTCCCCGCCTCACCCAGCTGGCGGCCCAGAGGGTGCGGGGCTCCGGCCACGGATGGGATTTAAAATCCCCTCGGATGCCCTGACCGGTGTGGCTCAGTGGATAGAGCGCCGGCCTGCGGACTCAAGGGTTCCAGGTTCGATTCCGGTCAAGGGCATGTACATTGGTTGTGGGCACTTCCCAGTGGGGAGTGTGCAGGAGGCAGCTGGTTGATGTTTCTCTCTCATCGATGTTTCTAGCTCTCTGTCCCCCTTCCTCTCTGAAATCAATAAAAACATATTTAAAAAATAAAGGCCATCATTGATTTTTTAAAAATATATATTATTGATTGTTTACAGAGAGGAAGGAAGAGGTTGCCCTCTTTTCCTGTCTGGCTTCTTTTTTTAATGTTTCTGTTGATGTGAGAGAGAGAAACGTAGATCCGGTGCCTCCCGAAAGCAGCCCCACCTGGGACAGAGGTTGAAACCTGGGCCGCATCCTGACGGGGGTGGAACCAACGACCCCTCGGACGCTCGGTCACCTGAGCCCGGCCGCCCCGTGTGCGCGTCCACAGCTCACGCCTTGCTCTTGCTGAGCCGTGTCCCGGGGCGGACACACCGCCACCCATGCGCCTGTCCCCCCGTCCAGGGGCCGCTGGTTGCCTCCCAGTCTTGGGCTGTGACCAGCAGAGTGACTATGAAGCTCACGTGCAATCGTGGACGCGCCTTCGTTCCTCTCGGGTAAACACGTGCGCACACACATGCATATATGTGAGCACACGTGCCTGCACCTGTACACACGCTCACGCGTGCACACACACACACACACACACTCTGTCAGAAAGGAAATGGAGGGAGTGGTTGCCAGCAAGGTGACCCCCAGGGCTGCTGGCTCCCAGGTTACTGTTTATTTATTTTATTTTATTTTAATCCTCACCCAAGGATATTTTCCCACTGATTTTTAGAGAGAGTGGAAGGGAGAGGGAGAGACAGAGAGAAATATCGATGAGAGGCACATCAATTGCTTGCCTCCCACATGCACCCTGACCAGGGCCAGGAGCCTGCAACTGAGGTCCATGCCCTTGACCGGAACCGAACCTAGCACCCTTCAGCCCGCAGGCCAACGCCCTACCCACTGAGCCATACCAGCCGGGGCTCACAGATGCTGTTTAACTGAACTGGCCGCCACCTCAGGAATGTGTAGGATGTGGGCCTGGGAGAATTCGCCCGAGGGGACATGGCAAACTCCGAGGGGACGGCCTGTCCAGGACACCCAGATTTAATCCTCAAAGGGCCCTTGAGGCCACCACAGGGCCCAGTGCGGGAGAGGGGGGGCCGTGGGGGGGGAGGGGCCACAGCTGGGATCAAGGCGTCAGTCCCAGGAGCCCCACCTCCGCTCGCTGCGTGGGGGTCCGGGCCTCTCCGTCCGTCCCACCCGCCTGGGAGGCCTCCGCAGGGGAGCTGGGGGCAGGCGGGTGGCTGGTCCTGGCAGAGGCCCCAGCCCAGCCGAGCTGGCGCGGAACCAGCCCAACCAGTTCCCTGCCTCTCTCCTTGCTCAGCTTGCTTTTCACTTCCCTGTGGGAAACGTCTCAGCAATTTCAGAGCCGGCTCCGCGGAGAAAGGTCACCTGGAGCAGGAACGAGGTCACCTCCCCCGCGGAGGGGGCAGAGCAGGCGGGTGTGACGGGGACAAGAACACTGCGTGAGCCCGGCCGGCGTGGCTCAGCGGTTGAGCCTCTACCTGTGAACCAGGAGGTCGACCTGTGAACCAGGAGGTCAGGGTTCGATTCCTGCTCAGGGCACAGGCCAGGGTTTCGGGCTCCGTCCCCAGTGGGGGGCATGCAGGAGGCAGCCGGTCCATGATTCTCTGTCACCATTGATGTTTCTCTCTCTCCTTCTCTCTTCCGCTCTGAAATCAATAAAAATATATTTTTTAAAAACGCAATTAAATAAAAGAGCATCACAGAAGACAGATGCCTGGGCCTGAGTGCACAGGGCCCGCGGGCCGCGTGGCTGCTCCTCCTCGCTCCTCTCCCCCGGGACCCGTGCTCCCGGGCATATTGATCCCCAATGCTGCGTGACAAGCCCCCCTGGCTTCGCAGCCCCCACAGCACACGGGCGCTGTCGCCCAGGCTGGGGGCAGACTGAAAGCCGGGTGTCAGCCGGGGCCACGGGGCTGAGGTTCCCGTCCCTCCTGCCAGCGCCGTCGGCCGCACCGAGCGCCCACATCCCGGCCGCTCTCAGCTCTCAGGGCCCCAGCTCACCCCGGGCCTGACTTCCTCAAGTCCAGAGGGCGTCGCTCCTGTTCGCCTCAGAGCTTGTACGAAAGGTAACCGTGGGGACGGCCGTGCCTTCCCACCTGTGGACACATCATCTCACCAGGGCGCCTGTCCCACCCTCTTCACACTCCTAGGGTGTGGCTTACGCACCCAGGAGGGACCATCTTGGGGTCTTTTTTTTTTTTACATTTAATACATTTTCATTGGTTTCAGAGAGGAAGGGAGAGAGAAATAGAGAAACATCAATGATGAGAGAGAATCATGGATCAGCTGCCTCCTGCAGGCCCCACCCTGGGGACGGAGCCCGAAACCCGGGCCTGTGCCCTAAGCAGGAATCGAACCCTGACCTCCTGGTTCCTAGGTTGATGCTCAAGCTCTGAGCCACGTGGGCCGGGCTCTGAGCCCCTTTTCTGGATGGGGGGGAGCGGGGAGGCTCTGGCCAAGATGGAGGGGGCCTCAAACACATCTGCAAGTCAGTGACCGAGGTCACGCCGCCCAAATCCGCCTGAAGGGGTGACGTTATAAACATTTAGCTCAACACCCGGCCTGGGCGCCCATCCACCGGGGGAAGCCGCCCCAGACACGCGGGACGGGGAGCGGGCGTCGAGCCAGGCAAGCAGGCCCTGGGCACCTGCTACCGTAGGGATGAACGTGGACACCAACCTGCTAGACTTTCTAGGGTATTTCCTGGGTTTGAGGGAACGAGGGTTTTGTCCCCTCCGCCACCCCAAAAAGAAAGAAAGAAACAAGAAGGGGAGGAGACAGAGAGAGGGGGAGCGAGGGGGGAAGGGAGGGAGGAGAGAAGGAAAAAGTGGGGCGTCAGTCCCCTTAACTATCCAGTCCCCTTAACTATCGTGTCCCCCAGGGTCAGCAATGACAGGCAGGAGCCAAACCAGCCGGGGCCTGCTGTGCAGCCGATGAAGTGAGAATGGTCTTCTACATTTTTCCATCTTTACTGTTGGGAGTATTACAACGTCCCCTCCTCCCCCCATTGCCTCCCTCCACCGTTCCCGCCCACCTCGGGCCCTTTTCACATCTTTTGAAAAGTTGCCGAAAACAAGCAAGAAACAGAGAGCGTGCAGGCGGCCTTGGGCCCCGGGCCTGAAGCATTTGGCCTTCACAGAAGCAGCCAGCCCCCGCCCAGCCCCGCCGGCCTGAGCCCACCACCACGTCCCCCACCCCCGCCTGGGCCAGCTGTGTGAGGGCAGGCCAGACAGCCTAGAACTTTCCATTCCCGCCCAGGAGGCCGCACGCCATCCGTCAGAAGCCTTCCCAAGCCACGGCCCAGATGGTGAAGCGATTTCTGCCCCAGCGCAGCGAGGCGAGGTCGGCACCGCGGGAGAACGGACGGACGGACGGACGGACGGACGGACATCACACACGGAGGAGAAAGGAGAGGTGGGGCAGCCTGCCCCGTTGTCCGTTTCTCAACCGCTTTTTAGGAAACAGGGGAATGCGTTTTCCCTGTCCCGCGTGGCACCTGGGACTTCTGTGTGAGGAAATGAGGGGAGAGAAAGGGCCCGTTTAGGAGTCAGGGCTCTTGGTTCCAAGTGATGAAATCTCAATGCAAACTGGGAGCAAAGAAGGCATCAGCCCGGGTACTGAGAAGTCCAGGAGCTGATCCAGCTTCAGGCACAGCTGGCTCCAGGCGCTCAGAATGGCACCCGCAGGACGCATTCTGTTCCTCTCCTTTGGGGTGGGTTTCATTCTCAGGGAGGCAACTCAGGGCCAGGGGCCCACATCCTATCCACTTACCAACCCCACAGGGAGCGCTCCTCTGGCTGCAGGTTCCAGATGGCATCTCCTTGAACCCTGCCTGGATCACATGACTCCCCCTGAGGCGGTCAGGAGATGGGGTGATCTGATTGGCCAGGTTGGGTCATGTGCTCCTCCAGGAGGGGACAGGAGGAGTCAGCCCAGCTGAGTTGCAGCTGCTGAGGGAAGAGGATGATTCCCCCAGCAAGATCAGGCGGCTGTTACCAGGAGGAGGGAGAGGGGTGGAGCCATCAAAAGCAACTACTGAGCCCTGGCTGGTGTGGCTCAGTGTTTCAGCATTGAACCAAGAGGTCACCGGTTCAAATCCCGGTCAGGGCACATGCCTGGGTCGCGAGCTCAAGCCCCAGTAAGGACCGTGCAGAAGGCAGCCGATCAATGATTCTCTCTCATTGTTGACATCTCATTTCTCTCTCTCCCTTCCTCTCTGAAATCCGTAATAAAAATATACTTAAAAAACAGTTAAAGTCACCTGTTACTTGTGAGATGCAAAATATATGCATACAGTCCTTGCATTCAGCGCATAGTAGGTGCTCCACAAATACTTGGTAAACAGAGGTGCAAACATGTGGATAAACTGGTTCCCACACAAACCTGGTAAATGAATGAGAGCATCTCTAGCGCCTGCACACAGTAGGCGCACCACAAAGAGCTGGGAAAAGAACATATCCGTGCCCGCGCATAGTAGGTGCTTACTACAGAGTGAACAGATGAATGAGTCTCAGTGGAAGCCGAGCTGCCTGGCTGCTCAAACATTCCCAGCTCACTGAGCAGATAGAGGAGACAGAGAGGTGGGGGAGGAATGAATGAATGAATGAATGAATGAATGAACGAACGAACGAACGAACGAACAGAAACCTTTTCTCGCACTTGGAGTGCTTCTAGGAGAATCCTCGGTCCCAGGCAGTGAGAGCGTCAAGGTTCCTTGGAGAGCAAACCGGGGTTTGGGAAAGGGATGCTGGGGCTTTGTGAGCCAGTAGGCTGGGGGGCGGAGGGGGGCGAGGGAGGGCTGGCAGGAGGAAGCCAGGTCAGCCAGAACCCAGCCAGCGGCCCTGCCAGGGACGCTGCCCCGCCCGCCTGGCCCTGACCTTGCCTCAGCCCACAATAGAGCATCCATTGTAAGTGGGTAATTGGGTTCCGGCTCATCCCCTCCCTCGCCTGGGGGTGGAGGCGAAGGGAAACACAGTCTGTTTTCTATTTGTCGGAGCTGCCAAGACTCCCTCCCTCCCTCCCCCGCCCGCCCTGGCCCTGCAGAGCCGCAGCCCCTGTGGGTGGACTAGAGCCGCCTGAGAAACCACAGGACAGGACAGGACAGGACAGGAGACCTGAAAACAGCTGAGAAGCCAGAAACAGAGCCTTCACTGCAGTGTCTCCCCACAAAGGAGGGTTCCCGCCTCCTCCTGCTCCTCAGAGCCCCGTGACCCTGGGCCCATCTCTCCGGGCCTCAGTTTCCTCATCTGTGAAATGGGAACGGAGTCGTCGTTTCTAAACGTCAGAAGAGCGTGGTGGTGAGTGTGGAGTTCCGCGATTAGACATTTCCAAGCCACGCCAGTGATTCTCGCCCGCGGCAGGTTCGCCTCCAGGGGACGTTGGGCAGGGGCTGGAGACACTTCTCGCCCGTGCTGGGGAGGGGGTGCTCCATTTCTCTGGGTGCCAGAGGGGGACACGCTGGGCAGAGCCCCCAGCCTTCCCGCCTTGGGCACTAGCACCAGGGAGGCGTGAACGCTGGCAGCCGAAAGCCATGAGAGCTGGGGGCTGTTTGTTACTGCAGCATCGCCGCGCTGGTACTGACCAGCGCATCCCCATTTCACTGATGAAGGAACAAAGCCCGGGAGAGGTCACGCAGCTCACCCAGAGTCAGAGGTCAAGGCACAGCCCCGGCTCCAAGCCAGGGGGGCCCATGGCTGCGACCTTCCCGGAGGTGGGGTGTCCCCCTTCCGAACAAACCCCTCACCGCGCACCCCTCCAGTTAAAGCCAATGTCAGGGACTCCTGGCTCCTACGCGCACAGCCCTGATCATGGTGGGAAAGGCCCTGTCCGCCCGGCGGCTGGTCGGCCAGGAGCCTCCAGCGAGACAAATGCCCGTGACTCACTGCGGCCGCGAAGCCGCGGCAGGTGGCAGCGGATGCCGGAATCGATCACGACTCATCTCCCAGAGACCATGACCGGGCAGAGGACCCGAGGGGTGGGGGGGCAGCAGGGAGGCCGGGAGCAGCCCTGCATCCGGGGGCTTCACCCAGGACACGCGCTGCTGCCAGGCGACCCCAAGGGCCGGGTCGGCACTGACACCTACTTCCCCCGAAAGGAAAAGAGCTGCTGTTCAACCTTGAGAAGCCGCCCTGGCCGGTGTGGCTCAGTGGATAGAGCGTGGGCCTGCGCGGACTCAAGGGTCCCGGATTCAACTATGGTCAAGGGCACAGGCCCGGGTTGCAGGTTCAATCCCCAGTAGGGGGCGTGCAGGAGGCAGCCGATCCATGATTCTCTCTCATCATTGATGTTCCTCCCTCTCCCTTCCTCTCTGAAATCAATAAAAAATAATAATTTAAAAAATAATAAAATAAAAAAGAAGCCATAGCCAGTTTTCTCAGTGGTTAGAGCATCAGCCCGTAGACGGAAGGGTCCCGGGTTCGATTCTGGTCAAGGGCACGTACCTCAGTTGCAGGCTCCTCCCCAGCCTGGGCCCTGGTTGGGCGTGTGCAGGAGGCAACCCATCGATGTGTTTCTCTCATATGGATGTTTCTCTCTGTCTTTCCCTCTCTCTAAAAATCAATGGAAAAATATTCTCGGGTGAGGATTAAAAAAACACACAAAAAAGGAAAACAGCATTCACCCGGCCCCCCCCTCCCCCCTCCCCGCTCCCCCGCACGCAGGGAACCGCGCTGCCGCCCACTCCACTCCAGCACAAAGCCGCCCCCCCAGGCCCGGCTGCGAGAACCGAATGTTCCCTGTTCTGCAAGCTCACGTCTCTTCCCGCCCCGAGTTGCCTCTGCAGGGAAGCCGCTCCTCTGAGTCAGGGAGTGAGCTTCTGCAGCAGGAACCTTGCCGCCTCTGCCCGCCCGGCCCCCACCCCACCCGCGGAGGGGGTGCTGTGTTGGCACCTGCCCCCAACACCAACCCAGCCACCCGGGGCTCACCGGGGAGCCCTGGGAGCGGGGCAGGGACAGAGGCGGGACCCCAGCCTAGAGCTCCGGGGGGTCATTCCCTGAGCGGGTGCTGGGCCCGGCCCTGGTCTCAACACCCCATCTTTTGATTGTCACCATCTACCAATAGAGGCTGGGGTCCCCGGGCCCCCGAGGGCGGAACTGCGGCTCAGAGCGGGGACTTCACTGAGAACATTATTATTTTTGTTGTTAATCCTCACCCCAGGCTATTTATTTCCGTGGATTTTTTAGAGAGAGTAGAGGGAGGGAGGGAGGGGGGTGAGAGAGAGAGAAACATGGATGTGCGAGAGGCCATCGATTGGCTGCCTCCCACACGCACCCTCACTAGGGTCCGGGAGAGAATCTGCAACCCAGACACATGCCCTTGACCGGAAATCGAACCTGCAACCCTCGGTGCACTGGCCGCCGCGCTGACCACTGGGAAACACCAGCCCGGGCAGCGTTCTGTGTTTTTATCCCCAAACGCGCACACCATCCTCATCACTATCGGAAGAACTGCTGTTCTAAACGCCCGCACGCCGTTGTAAGAATTTGACTTAAATTCACGACAGGTTCCCAGCCTCACGAGGCAAATAAATGCCCGCTGTTCGCGGCCACCGCCCCGTGGGGCCATTTGTTATGCGGCATTCTCTTTTTTGTTTGTTTTTTGATCTCAGAGAGGAAGGGAGAGGGAGAGACAGGAACATCAATGGTGAGAGGGAATCATTGACCTGCTGCCTCCTGCACACCCCCCACTGGGGACCGAGCCCACAACCCAGGCCTGTGCCCTTGACCGGAATCGAACCCGGGACCCTTCAGTCTGCAGGCTGACGCTCTACCCACTGAGCCAAACCGGCCAGGGCTGTTCCGCGGCATTCTTGTGCCAATGGGTAACCGATACAACGCCCTGTGAAAGGCCTCCGTGCCTTCACTCACTCACCGCACGGTTCCAATACCTACTTACTAAGCATCTACTCCGTACCCGGGCCGGAACTGTGGGCAAGGCCTGCGTGGAGCCCACAGTGGGGCGGGGGGTGGGGGTGGGGGGCGGGGGAACCCAGTGCTTATGTGAATCCAAGCTGTGAGAGGCTTTGGTGCAGGGGCTGGGGAAGCAGCATGTCCAAGGCTGGGCGGTCAGGGAAGGCTTCCTGGAGGAGGAGTCCTGGAAAGGGACACCTGGAAAGGTGAGAGGCAGCTGGTGTGTGTGTGGGGGGGGGCTGTGTGCTGGCAGGAGGGGGTCTCAGGCGGGAGGGAGGAGGGAGGAGGGAGGAGGGGGCAGGGGCGTGGCTGGCGGCAGGCCGGCACCTGGCTGCTGGGAAGAGCTGCAAGGACCCTGGGAACGTTTTGCTGGCCATTTCGCAGCTGGGACTCGATCCCGAGGGTCCGAGGGGCCTCAGCCTGCGCGCCTGGTCAGACCAGCACGGGAGGAAGGTCACGGGCAGCCGCGGGGGCGGGGAGGGCGGGTGTCAGAAGAACCCATGACAAAGCCCAGCCCGGCGAGGCTGCCTGGAGAGCAGAGGTCCCTGTGCCAAGCGCATTGCGGGTGGGGACGTCCCGGAGCCCGGCGCGCAGGTCGCCGCTGTCCGGCTGCCCGCTCCCCGCCCAATCGGCTGGCCCCACCCGCTGCAGACGCCGCCCCGCCCCCCCAGGAGCCAGGACCCCCCGCCCCCCGCCCCCCCCCATCCCTGGAGAGGGAATTCGCTGATTGGGGCAGTGACCGAGGGCAGCCAGCCCTCCAACTGTGCCACCTGGCCCTGCAGCGGGCACCCCACCCCGGCAAGGCCCCCCCAACCCATAGCAAGACCCCCCCCCCAAGTCGCACCGCCCGCCTCCATCACTCCCGGGAAGGGGCGCGCCGGTCGCCGCCGTCCGGGGTTCAGGTCCCGCTGCGCGAACGCTCGGCGCGCCTCCCGCCAACGTGCGTTTTCGATAAACGCTGTGACTTCGCCTTGACATTTAGCGGCAGCGGGAGACCGTTACCCGGCGCAGCGTCCGCTCCCACGACATTATTTCTTAATTATCAGAGGCGGCCGCGCTGGGAAGCGGCCCGGAAACCCCGCTCCGTTCCGAGGGGCCGCCTCCGGCCTGCGGGGCGCGGGGCACTGCATTCAGCCCTCCAGCCCGTGCGGGGAGGGGGGGCACAGGGGTGCGGGGCGCGGGGCACTGCATTCAGCCCTTCAGCCCGTGCAATGGGGGGGCACAGGGGGCCGGGGCGCGGGCCACTGCATTCAGCCCTTCAGCCCGTGCAATGGGGGGGGGCACAGGGGTGCGGGGCGCGGGGCACTGCATTCAGCCCTTCAGCCCTGTGCAATGGGGAGCACAGGGGTGCGGGCGCAGGCCATTGCATTCAGCCCTTCAGCCCGTGCAATGGGGGGGCACAGGGGTGCGGGGCGCAGGCCATTGCATTCAGCCCTTCAGCCCGTGCAATGGGGGGGCACAGGGTGCGGGGCGCAGGCCATTGCATTCAGCCCTTCAGCCCGTGCAATGGGGGGGGGCACAGGGGTGCGGGGCGCGGGGCACTGCATTCAGCCCTTCAGCCCGTGCAATGGGGGGGGGGCACAGGGGTGCGGGGCGCGGGCCATTGCATTCAGCCCTTCAGCCCGTGCAATGGGGGGGGGCACAGGGGTGCGGGGCGCGGGGCACTGCATTCAGCCCTTCAGCCCGTGCAATGGGGGGGGGGGCACAGGGGTGCGGGGCCGCGTGCGTCCTGCCTGGGCCGCGGCGACAGGGCGCGGGTGGCAGGGGTTTTAGGACATCGGCCCGCCCCAGGCCCCTCCCCGCCCCTCCCCACGCATCGCAAAGCCACAGGGGCCGCCCCCACAGCACTGAGCCCCCGGCCCGCACCCGGTTTGCTGCTGGGCAGAGGGGACAGAGGGGAGAGGAAGAGCCGGCTTCTCCCTCCGGCCAGGGAAGTTCCTGGAGGAAATCCCACCTGCAAGCCCTCTGGGTCTTTAGGAGCCAAGGAAGGTCCCCCCAAGTTCAGAGGGGTCAGTTCTGGGAAGGGGTCTCGGGGGACAGGGGGACAGGAGGACAGGGGGGAAGGACACGGGACACGCCTTTAGACCGGTGGACAGCGGAAGAGCTTTTTTTGCTTTTTTTAAAAATATATTTTTATTGACATCAGAGAGGAAGGGAGAGGGAGAGACAGAAACATCCACGATGAGAGTCATGGACCGGCTGCCACCCGAACGCCTCCCCTGGGGGATGGAGCTCGCACCCTGAGCCTGTGCCCTGACCCGGAATTGAACCCTGACCTCCTGGTGCCTACGTTGGCACTCAACCACTGAGCCGCACCGGCCGGGCTGCAAAGGCCCATTTCTTGCTCCAGCTGCACAAGTCCACGGGCCTGCCCTGCGCTGGCCTCCTGGTGGGAGCCAGGCTGACGGAGCAGCCGCCACCTCTGCCTTGCCTGTCACCCGAGAGGGAAAGGGGTTCTGAAGGTCGTCACCCCAGCAGTTCAGTGCCGCAGCCCACAGCGCCGACCAGCGATATCCACTCTCAGGCCGTGGGCCAGAGTGAATAACGGGGTCCCACTCCACCCGAAGGGGGCCCAGAGGGAGGAGGGGAGGTGTGGTGCATGCACCATGTTAGTGTTTTCATTATCCCCAGGTTTGCACAGAAGGATGTTGAGGCTCAGAGAGGTTAAGTGGCCTGCCCAAGGTCACACAGCGAGGGAACAGTGGCCCTGGGATTCACACCCAGTTCTGTCTGGCTCTGTCAGTCTCTCAGCTGTCACCACTGATAAGCCCTGAAGTGCCGCCTGTTTAATCCTGTTTGTGCAGAAGATAAACGCCCGCAGGGAGGTCAGAGGATGGAACCACCCACCCCGCCCCTCCAGCAGGGGGTGCACCGCCCCAGAGGTGCACACAGAAACCACACAGCCACCCGAGAGGGAAGCACTGGTCCAACACTGGCCGGCTCAGTCCTGTCCCAGACACGTTTCCCGTGGCCCCCATAGTATTGAACTTAAATGGAATTTGTTGCCAATAATGAGAAATTAGATTCCAGAGAGGACGGGAGCGGGAGAGAGAGAGAGAAACATCCATGATGAGAGAGGGTCACGGATCGGCTGCCTCCTGCACGCCCCACACTGAGGATCGAATCTGCAACCCCGGAATCGAACCCGGGACCCTTCAGTCTGCAGGCTGACACTCTATCCACTGAACCACACCGGCCAGGGCTTTATGGGTTTTTAGAGAGAGTGGAAGGGAGGGAGAGGGAGAGAGAGAGAAACATCCATGCGAGAGAGACACATTGATTGGTTGCCTCTGCTCCTGCCCCGACCGGACGGGGACCGAGCCTGCAACCGAGGTCCGTGTCCTTGACTGAGAATCGAACCCGCCACCCTTCGGTCCGGGGCCGGCGCTCCAACCCCTGAGCCACCCCGGCCAGGGCTGTAGGGCGCTTTTCTGTGCGGAAAGTGTTACCGTGTGAAATGTGCACATACGGGGAGCGCCGTGCGGGAGGCCCTGGTCCACCCACTCCTGGCTGTTGACGGTCCCTGAACCCAGAGCCGCAGAGCACAGCCCCCCGGCTCCGCCCGCAGGGGTTCGGTGGGCACCGGCCTTCGCGCCCTGGACCCTGCGGAGGGCGGGCCCACAGCGCCCCCTGGCGGCCGGGCCTGCACTGCCGGCCTCGGGAGGCCCTGGGCAGGACTCGGCCTGAAAACGGGAGGGGGAGGGGGAGGGGGAGGGGAGAGGAGGGGGGAGGAAGGGGAGGGAGAGGGAAAGGAGGGGTGGGGAGGTTGGGGGAGGGAGAGGAGGGAAAGGGGAGGGAGGGGCAGGTTGGGGGAGGACAGAGGGAGGGGGAGGGGGAGAGGAGAGGAAGGGGGAGCGGGAGGGGTGGGGGAGGTTGGGGGAGGGTAGAGGGAGGGGGAGGCACGGAGAGGGGCAGCCACACCAGGCGGCTCTGCGCCCTCTCCTCCTGCAAGTCGCCCCCATACCCCGCTGCTCCCCCACCATTTATTCAACAAAGACTTGTTCCCACGGCGGCGGAGGCGGAGCCAGGCCTGTGCCAGGCGCTGGGGCGCAGGGGTCACCCAGAGACACCGCCGGCCCAACCTCGGGAGCTGGGGGTCCCCGGACCCAGGCGGCGCGAAGCCAGTGAAGATCCGCATGCGAAGGGCAGGTACCCGGGCGCCTTGGAGGGCAAAGCGCGGGGAAGCCAGGGGCGCGGAGCGGCGAGGCCTGGGCCTCGGTTTCCCCGCCTGTCACGCTCGCCTCCTTCTCCTGCCGGGGCGTCTCACCGGCGCTCCGGGTCCGGACAAAGCGGGGGGAGCAGGAGAGGTTTTCCCAACTGCAGCCTCCGGGCGGATTCTTCCGCACCCACACCTGCTGGCACTGCGGTCCCACCCCATCCGCACCCACACCTGCGGGCACTGCGGTCCCACCCCATCCGCACCCACACCTGCGGGCACTGCGGTCCCACCCCATCCGCACCCACACCTGGGGCTCTGCGATCCCACCCCCCACAGCCCAGGAGGATCCGGCCCTGCCCCCGTTCCCATTGTAGTTAAGACCCGAACTACCGCCCGACTCTCCAGCGCCCTCGCCCGCCCTCTCCGCTCACTACGCTCCATCCACACGCTCCCACTTCCAGCCTGCGTGCTGCTGCCTCAGGGCCTTTGCACAGCCAGACCCCGTTCCTAAAGGGCTCTTTTCCGGATTCCTTCCAATCCCTCAGGACATGGCAGAGGACACTTCTAGAAACACTCATCTCAGTGGCACCCCCCCCCCAACACCTCCTATGTCATCTCGCTTTTCCTTCTTCCCTGCCACCCAGTGCTCTCTGCAGGCATCTGACCTACTCGAGTACCTGTTCACTGCCCCACCCCACCCAGGAGGGCAGGGACCGCTCCTGCTTTGTCCGCCACAGTATTTCCAAGGTGGGGAACACTGGGCGCTATCAGATCCAAACAGACCCCCTCCCACTGCTTCTGGGGACCCCGGCTCCCACATGCTGTCACGTCCCAAACCCAGAACCTGCGGCTCTTCCTTGGGAAGCTGAAAGCCCTGGGACAGCCCTTGGCCAAGAATTGTTGCCTCCGCGTCTGCAACTGGGGGACCCAACCCCACACAAGTCCCAGATATACACAGAGGGTCTGACACAGGGCAGGGCGGGAATGCATCTGTCGGATGGATGAATGAGCAAATGAATGAATGAACGGACGATGCATCTACATGGCCCTCTCAGAGCTCGACTCCTCAGTCCCCAGCAAGCGCTCTGCACACAGTAGGTATCTAATCCATGCTTGCTGGGGGCCCTGCACCTGAGACCTTCTGTAACAGTACTCAGCCCCACAGAGCAGGCTCCATCTCCATGGCACCCTCAACGGGGAGCTCAGAGAATCACGCGTCTGCATGCCCATGATTCCATTCCATGCTGAGCCACGGCAACTTCACATACGTGGCCCTGGCTTCGATTTTACGGGAGTTATTCTTGCCCACACGATCCACGGAGAGAGGGTCGAGACCCCTTTGAAAATCTGAAGACTATTCAGTAAACGCTTCCGGGGGGGGGGGGATGCCCGGACACGTGCGTGAAATGCAATCTCCTAAGGTTACACTTCCTGGAGCCAGGCTGTGACCTCCGGCCACCCCCACCCCCAATTTAAGGAGGTCGCCTGCAGCCCCTCTGAGAGCGCAGGTCCCAGGACAACCTGCGGGGACAGCTCGCCCCCAAGTGGCTGAGCCGGGAATGGCCCGGAAATGAACCTATTTCTGTAGGGCCCTGAATTGGGACCTCGGACCAGGCCCTGTGCCTGCTTTGCCCTGGTTTATGGGACGGAAACCCAGCTGCCCATCCCCAGTCGGGAGCCCACCCTGTGATGTAAGAAATGCACAGAACGTAGAGAGTCTCTGAGCCAAGCGGACGGCCACTCCCAGGAGGCAAGCTCAACTGCGAAAGTGTGCGTGCGAGTGGCAGGTTTACAGCCTTAAAACAAAATCTCTCTCTCTCTCTGTCTCTCTCTCTATATATATACATATTTCAGAGAGGAAGGGAGAGGGAGAGGGAGAGATAGAAATGTCAATGATGAGAGAGTCATGGATGGGCGGCCTCCTGCACGTCCCCCACTGGGGATGGAGCCCTTGACTGGGAATCGAACTGTGATTCGTGATTCAACCCCTGCTGGGCTGTTTAGCAGTTTTCATGTCCAGACCATCCTCTGTGGTTACTTTCGGTCTCTGGGTCTGCAGGGCTCCCCTGAGCGTGTCGGGTGAGCACCGTTATTGTCCACAAGCCTCACCCCCAGGGCCGTGGAAGGAGGCGGGGGCCCCATCCCAGAGGCTGACGTGGATGCTCAGTGACCGACATCCCACCTGAGTGTTTGCCCTGGAGGAACGCGTCCGCCCAACCGTGTTTTGGTCCCTGACACGTCCCAGCCCCTGGCACGGCGCCTGGCGTCCTGTAGGGAACGGAGGGAGAGGATGCTGGGAGAGTTCGCCAGAGGGGCCGACGGGAGACAACTTCTATCCGTGGGGAGGGACCCTGGGGTCATGTGTACCTTGGAGACCATGCAGCCATTCAAAGGAGAGTGGAGATTTGCCCGGCCTGTGTTGCTCAGTGGTTGAGCATCGACCTGTGAACCAGGAGGTCACGGTTCGAGTCCCGGGTTGTGGGCTTGATCCCCAGTGTGGGGCGTGCAGGAGGCAGCCGATCCACGACTCTCTCATCATTATTGTTTTTCTCTCCCTCCCCCTCGCTTCCGCTCCGAAATCGGTAAAAATGTATTTTAAAATAAATAAATGCATACAGAAAATGTGAAATACACGCCACGTGGACATTTTAAAACAACGGAGAGGCAGCCCAGCCTGATCAGCTTCCGGAAAAGAGATCTTGACTCAGAGCCCAAAACGTCCCAGAAAGCTGCCCCCACCACCCCCCACACTCCTACCCCCACCAGCAAACAGGCCATCTCAGACTCGTGCTCGCTTTTGTAAAAGGTTTATTACTCCAATAGTGAATTCTTTTAAAAAGATGATAAAACTCATTTTTCTTCCAGTAGAAAAGAGACAGAGGCGCTCTCGGGGCGGGAAGCCGTGAGTGGACAGGCCCTCCCCAGGCCGGGCCCCCAGGCTGCAGGGCCCTGACCTCCCCGCCTCTGGCCTGGCACCAAGACCGGGGCCCTCATGGGGGGCAGCTGGGCGGGGCCTCCGCCACCCCAGGGGCCGGCTCAGGAATGCAGCTCCATGTCAGTGTCCCGGAGAGAAGGGGCTCCCCACCGCCAGCCCCAGGAGACCCGAGTCCTGTGGGGGTGGGGGGCCGGCCCCGAGGCCTGTGCGAGGGGCTGTGCCCACGGCCCCCCTCCCCGGCTTTGGCACGAGAAGTCCGCGCCCCCGGGCTGGGCTTCGGGACAGCGGCCACCCTGGAAGGAGGAGCCCTGTCTTGCTGGCTGGTGGACCAGGCGCTGGGGCCCAGTGGTCCAGAGGCTGACCGACTCGCCCACGGGCCCCTGAGGGCCTTGGGGAGAAGGTTCCAGAACAGTCCCCGCTGGTGTGCCGCTCCCCGAGCCCCCTCGGCAGCATCCCCATCCCTGAGCGTGTCTGACACACCTGTGCACACGGCCAGGTGTGGGGGTGTGCGTGTTTATCACACGCGTGCAGTCAGACGCCGGGGCCGGCAGGCTGTTCGCCGAGAGCGTCCTGGAGAAGCGGGGTGCCGGGGCTGGGGAGCCGGGCTGGCTGAGCAGCAGGGCTGGGCTGACACTTGGTATCCCGGGGAACCTGTGGGGAAAGGGGGAGCTGGGTCAGGCCCCGCCCACCCCAACCCAGCCCCGCCCACACCTCCAGCGATACCGTTATCACAGCCAAAACGCCACCAGGAAGCCAGCAGCAGTGACACATACACTCTGACACCCAGACAAGGCGGAATGCGGCAAAACGTTAGCCCTGAGCTTCGGCAACATTAATGATCTCAGTGCTGCCGGCCGGCGAGGCCCAGGGGTTGAGTACAGGCCTGGGCTGTGGGCTCGATCCCCAGTGGGGGGCGTGCAGGAGGCAGCCGATCCATGATTCTCTCTCATCATGGATGTGTCTGTCTCTCTCCCTCTCCCTCTCGGAAATCAATAAAAATATATTTAAAAACATATCCTTCTGGACTCGTGGAGGCCGCATTTCCTGCCTTCTCCCAAGCAAGGCCGCCCCTCGGGCCACCCCAGCACCCGGGTGCAGGGCAAGCTCCCCAGGGCCTGGCTGGGGACACAGCTGTTCACCCCTTCCCCTCCCTCCTCCCTCCCCCACCCCATCCTCCTCCTCCTCCTCCTCCTCCTCCCCCTTCCCTCCCCTCCCCCTCGCAGGGCCTGCAGCACCTGCCAACACAAACACACCGGCTCCCACCGCTTCTCATCTTCTATTTTATTTCCTCCTCGGCCCGAGGACGTTTTCCCATGTATTTATTTTTAACATTTAAAAAATATATTTTCTACTGATTTCAGAGAGGAGGAGAGGGGGGGAGAGACAGAAACATCAGCGACGAGAGAGAATCCTGGGTCGGCTGCCCCCTGCAGGCCCCTGACCGGGGATCAGACCGTGGCCTGGTCCATAGGGCGACGCTCACCCACTGAGCCGCCCGCGGGGCCGTTTTTTTAAGAGAGAGCGGAAAGGAGGGGGAGAGAGGGCGCGAGAAACATCGATGTCAGAGAGACACGTCGATTGGTTGCCTCCTGCAACCGGGCCGGCTATCCAACCTGCAGCCCAGGTATGTGTCCTGGACTGGGAATCAAACCCTTAGGTCCGTGGCCGGCAAACCACAGCTTGCGAGCCACATGCGGCTCTTTGGCCCCTTGATTGTGGCTCTTCCACAAAATATCAGCTCTTCCATAAAATACCGACCTCTGCACATGGGCCACGAAGTTTCAATCACACTGTACGTGCACGCCCACACGTGGTATTTTGTGGAAGAGCCACACTCAAGGGGCCAAAGAGCTGCGTGTGGCTTGCGAGACGCAGTTTGCCGACCACGGCCTTAGGTGCATGGATGACACTCTAACCATTGAGCAACACCGGCCAGGGCGAGGCTGTCGCACCCGAGCTGAGAGGCCGCCTTCCCACACCTGGATCCTGCCTTCGCCAACACAGCCCCGTCGATAAGACACCAGCCCAGAGAACAGGAGGCGCCCCGGGTGGGGATAGGAGGATGGGGGGGCGGGGGGGCTGCTGACATTCGCTGGGAACCTCAGAAGGGCGGGAGGTGCGGCCAGAGCAGAACAGACAAACGGGTCTCTCGGTACCTCGACCCTCCAGGGGGATCCGGGCCGAAGAAGCCGACCAAGCCCACCCCTGTCCGGGGTTCTACTCGCTACGGGCGGGGTAGGGCGGGCGGGCGTACCTGGTACCCACCTACAGTCTGGCCTCCTGCAGCACCGTGCCCTTGGGAGCTGCCGCCACCAGGGCCTCGGAGTAGGCCTGCATGGCCTCCTTGTCCCGCGAGCCCTTTTTATCGCGGCTCCAGAACAGGTAGCACCGCTCCTGGAAGAAACCAGCGCGGTTACGGGCGGCGGGAGGCCGTGCGGGAGCGGGTTAGGCCGCTGGTTCCCGGAGGTCCCGGAGGCCCGGGGGAGGGGGCGGGGTTCTAGAGTCCGACACCCGAGCGAGGGGGGCTGGCCGAGATGTGGGGAGTCGCGCTGCCCTTCCCCAGGGACAGGAGAACCCGTGTCTTTGGGAGACACATCGTGGTGCCTGGGACAGGCCGTGCTGAAAAGCATGTGTCCACTGGAGAATTTGGGAACTGAGGTGGGAGGAATGGGCCGGGAATCGGCGGGTGGAGCAGGTGGCATTTTAAATCAACCAGAAACAGAGATTTTTCTGCTAAAAGACTTGTGATTTGTCCGGTTGGCGTGGCTCGGTTGGTTGAGCATGGACCCATGCACCAGGAGGTCACAGGTTCGATTCCCGGTCAGGGGGCATGCCCGACTTCCCGGCTCATGCACCAGTAAGGGGGTGTGCAGATGGATGTTTCTATCTCTCTATCCCTCTCCCTTCCCCTCTCTTTAAAATCGATAAAAACATATTTTTTTTAAAAAGCGAGTCCTACATTAAAAAAAATAGACTTTTGATTCTTTGTAAAGAGTGAATGGAGAAGAAACACTTCTCTGAAATTAAAATATGTTGAGGTCACCAGCAGGCGACCCTTTTGCTGCTGGTTTTTAAAATACATTTTTATTCATTTTTAGAGAGAGAAGAAGGGAGAGGGGGATATAGGAACATGGCCGATGAGAGAGGAACGTCAATTGGCTGCCTCCTGCACGCCCCCTACAGGGGATCGAGTCCACAACCAGGCCGGTGCCCTCCCGGTGCATGGGACAGCGCTCAACCACTGAGCCACCCTGGCTGGGCATGACCCTTCTCTTTCTATTAATCAGAACAAGCATAGCAACATTTCAGGCAAAGCCGAGACCTACATCACGGGAGAAACTTCCACCCAGGGGCGTCCAGGGAGACCTGTGGGGAGGGAGCCCATGGAATAATGGAAGCAACGGCCTTCCACTGGGTTTGGGGGCCGGACTCGGAGCTGGGGGGTGAGGCAGGGGAGGGGCCCACGCCAGCCTGTCCTGTGGGTCCTCGCCCTCCTCCTGGGTCCCCTTCCGATGGACGATGAGGAGAGACAGAGGGGACAGGAGCCCAGCCCCTCCCCGGCTGCCCCCCTGGGAACCCCCACAGGGGGCTGTCTGTTCACGAGTGGAAACCCACGCAGGGAGGCAGCCACGGGCTCGGGGCTCTGCTCTGGCCCCGTCCGCCCTCCCAGCGTCATTTAAGCCGAAAACCTGTAGGGGTTCCCTTCTCATGGGAGTGACAGCCCCGCTCGGCCTGGCTGGGCCCGGAGCAGTAACAGGGCTCAGGGGCCCCGGCAACATCCCTCGGGGCTCGGACACCAGGGGCCGCGGCGTCACCCTCGCTCTCGCCAGTGTGAACCCTCCCCCACGGGAGGGGCGTCTGAAGGCCCAGGCTGAGCCCCGAGGAAGGGTCGTTAGTGCCCAGCAAGCAGGCGAGCGAGCAAGGTGCCCTGAGAAAGAGGAGAGAGAGCGAGAGAGAGGGAGCTCTGAGGCAGAGAGTGGGCGTTGCAGAGGGCCCGGGGCAGCCGGAGCTGGGCGGCACCCCCAAAGCCTGGCCTGGGGCCCCAGGGCGAGGAGGGGCCACCAAGGTGGCTTTCTGGTTCGTGGATCCCCAAGGGCTTCTCCAGGCTCCCTGCCACGGAGCCATGTCCTCTCCCGCCACGCAGGTGCCACCCCTCCCCACAGCCCCCGGAGCCCGGCACTCACAGAGCCACCCCGTGCCAGCCATTTCTGTGTCCCCCAGGCTGCACGGAGCCTCAGAAACGGTCCGCCGCCCACTCACCGGAGGGGGGTCCATGCCATGAATGAATAACGAATGGCATCGAGTCAAGAAGGGGTCCTTCTTGTCACCCCCTCTTCTCCTTGCCTCTAGGGGTTGGGTGCCTTCAGAGCCCGTCTCTGACTCGGCCTCTTCCAAACCCAACCTGTGCCCACCCTGGTCCCAGCCGCCACCTGGCTCACTGGCCCCGGCGTCTGCCCCTCCCACCGAGGACCTCCTGGCCGCACGGCCACGGGCCCAGCCCTGCTCCCCTGAAAAGCCTCCAATAGCCCGGCCCGGGGGCTCAGTGGCTGAGCGTCGACCTAGGAACCAGGAGGTCACAGTTCAATTCCCGGTCAGGGCACAGGCCCGCGTTGCAGGCTTGATCCTCAGTGGGGGGCGTGCAGGAGGCAGCCGATCCGTGACTCTCTCATCGTGGATGTCTCTCTCTCTCTCCCTTCGTCTCTGAAATCAATAAAAACATATTAAAAATAAAATAAAACTGCACACGTGGCCCAGGCGTGTCCCTCCTGGGCAGCCCTGCTCTAGCCCCTCCCGTTCGCCATCGCCTTTCTCATCTATGACTTGATCTCGTTGATTTGCCCGGCCTTCCCCTGTCTCCCGGCGGGAATGCCAGCCCCCGGCCCTGGGAGGAGGGGCAGCGTCTGCCTGTTCACCGGCCCGCACCCCGCCCCTGACAGCCTGGCTCCCAGCAGGTGCCCCTGTGATGAACACGCCATTCGGCCCCAGGCCTCCCAACCCCAAAGCCCACCGCAGCCCCCCTCGGCCGGGTCCCAGGCCTCCAGGACAGGTGGAGAAGTGGCAGGCAGGACAGGAGACGCAAGCACCCAGCGACAGCACCCGTCCCCAGCACAGACCCCGGGCGCTGCCCGAGGTGGGGCAGCAGGAAGGGATGGCCGGGGGGCGCCCGCCCGGCCACACTCCGGCCACCACTTACTTGGCTCCGGATCTGGTAGATGACGGGGACCAGCAGCAGGAGGCCGCCCAGGGCCAGGAGCACGTACTGGGCGTAGTGCAGCACCGTGGGCAGCAGCACCAGCTGCAGGTAGAACTTCTGCAGGGGCTCGCCCTCCATGGCCCCCCTCTGCGGAGGGAGAACGGCACACACGTGGGCTGGGGCCACACACGTCCCTGTCCCCCAGGCCCCTCCCCCATCTCAAGCCTGCAGGGCCACACGGAGAGACTACATTTCCCAGGCTCCCTCGCGGTTGGCAGGGCCACGTGACCGCATTCTGGCCAATGGGACGAGGGCACGGTGATGGGAGAACTTCGACACCTGGCTGGTGAAACCCTCCCGGGGTTCGCTCCATCGCTATCCCCACCCACTGAACTCGGGTGGATTCGGAGGGTCTCAAGGAGGGTGGGCCCCAGGACGGGAGGAGCCTGGCCGCCCGAACGATTCGCCCGTATCAGACTGGGCCGTGAACTTGACATTCTGAGGCTGCCTGAGTTCACTCTAGATTTTTTTGTTTTGTTCTGGGTTTTAAATATATTTTTATGGATGTCAGAGAGGAAGGGAGAGTGAAAGAGAGAGAGAGAGGGAACATCAATGATGACAGAGAATCATGGATCGGCTGCCTCCTGCACGCCCCCCACTGGGTATTGAGCCCGCAACCCGGGCCTGTGCCCTGACCGGGAATCAAACTGGTGACCTCCTGGTTCATGGGTTGATGCTCAACCACTGAGCCACGCCAGCTGGGCAGGAGATCACCCTGGTTTAAAATGAACTAGGCCAGGCCCTGGTCCGTGTGGCTCCGTGGTTGGAGGGTTCGATTCCTGGACCAAAGGGTCACGGGTATGATTCCTGGTCACGGGTGTGTACCGGGGTCGCAGGTATGATCCCGGCCCTGGTCGGGGCATGTGCAGAAGGCGCCGTGTCTCTCTCTCATCAATGTTTCTCTCTCTCTTTCCCCCTCCCTCCCTTCCACTCTCTCTCTCAAAAAAAAAATCAATGGAAAAACATATTCTCGAGTGAGGATTACAGTGAACTGGGCCAGCCCTAGCCGGTGTGGCTCAGCGGATAGAGCGTCAGCCTGTGGACTGAAGGGTCCCAGGTTCGATTCCGGTCAAAGGCATGGACCTTGGTTGCAGGCACATCCCCAGTAGGGGGTGTGCAGTAGGCAGCGGATCGATGTTTCTCTCTCATCGATGTTTCTAACTCTCTGTCCCTCTCCCTTCCTCTCTGTAAAAATTCAATAAAATATATTTTTTTTAAAAAATGAACTGGGCCAGGCCCTGGGCAGGGTAGCTCCGTTAGAGTGTCATCCCGATACACCAAGGTTGCGAGTTCAATCCCCGGTCAGGGGGCACATAAAGAATCAACCAATGGATGGAACAACTCAGCGTTGCCCTCTCGCTTTCCCTTCTCACACAACGAGCGAGGCCAGGGGAGCCCCGAGAAGCCGGGAGGAAAGACGTTCCTGCGCGGAGCTGACGCCCTGAAAGCAGTGGCGGTCCTTCCAGAAAGGACCCCGCCCTGGGGCTGGGCTGCCCCGTTGGGGGAAGCTCCTGTCTGCGATGTGCGAGGTTTCTCTCTCTGGATTGTTCTAGGTCCCACCGCGGCTCCCCGGGCCCCACCCTCCTCCAGCCTCAAGTGCCCGCACGGCCTCCCCGCTGTGGCACCAGAGGCCGCTCGCGAGGAGCCCCGTGCAGGGACCGCCAGGCGGCCTCACCTCCTCAAACCACACCAGGGGCAGGACCACGGGCGCGATCTTCCTGGTTTGCCTGGAAATAAGGGAGACGGAGCCAGTGAGAGGTCTCCTCACGGCATAATCCGTGGGTGCGGACGCGGTCGGACACCCCGTCGGACGCTTGGGGCAGGAGGGCTCTAGCAACGACTCCACGGTGCCGGCTGGAGGGGTGGGCCTTTCCTGGCAGGAAGATCTTCTTCAATTAAAAACTCACAGCCAAAAAAAAAATAATAAAAAAAAAATAAAAAATAAAAACTCACAGCCAGCCCGGCCGGCGGGCTCAGGGGGTGGGTGAGCATCCACCCATGAAGATCAGGGTTCGATTCCCAGTCAGGGCACAGGCCCAGGTTGCGGGCTCAGTTCCCAGTGTGGGGCGTGCAGGAGGCAGCCGATCCATGATTCCTTCTCATCATTGATGTTTCTCTCTCTCCCTCTCTCTCCCTCTCTCGCTCTCTCTCTCTCGCCCTTCCTCTCTCTGAAGTCAATAAACATATATTTTAAAAAGGGAAACACGAACGGTGGGAAAAGAGCTCCGAGTTGACCATTATCGTCCCGTTAGCTAGTCTGAGCCGCTCCCTACGGGGTGCTGAGAGGCCCGCTGCACAGATGGCGGGGGGGGGGCAGGCTCAGCACAAAGCCACAGCCCGGCCACAGCTCCCCACACTCCCTGGGCCACCCGCGGCCCGGCCTCCTGCAGGGCGGCGAGTTCACAGCGCGGCCCGGCCTCCTGCAGGGCAGCAAGTTCACAGCGCCGCCCGCAGAGCAGAGGCTCGGAGGGCACCACAGACACACGCCTGTGTTTCTAAAAACCAGAGGAGTTCAGGGCAAGCAGACCTCCCCAGCGGGCAGCCCAGCAGGTCCCACGCCGTCCCGCCCCCGCCCTCCAGGGGGCGCTAAGCACCGTGGGGAGACCAGCTCCCCCGAGAAGGCTGTGCCAGCGGCAGGGAAATCGGCTGCGGTGTGGCCCCCTCCTGTCACAGGGACACAGAAGCCCAGGAAGGTCAGGGTACTGCCCCCCCCACCCCCCCGACCCCGCCATAGGTTCTGTGGCTTGAACTCTGAGCAGCCCCCCATATGGGCCAATGAAAAGCCCAGTGAGGCCCTGAAGGGTCTCAGGTTCCATTCCCGCTCAAGGGCACACGCCTGGCAGGTTGCAGGTTAATTCCCGCCCCATTGGGGGGAGGGCGGGGGGACATGCGGGAGGCAGACACTCAATGTGTCTCTCACATCGATGTTTCTCTCTCTCCCTCCCTCCCTCGCTTGCTCTCTAAAAATCAATGGAAAAAACATCCTAGGCCCGGCCAGCGTGGCTCAGTGGTGAGCGTCGGCCTATGAACTAGGAGGTCAGGGTTCAATCCCTGGTCAGGGCACAGGCCCGGGTTGCGGGCTTGATCCCTAGTGTGGGGCATGCAGGAGGCGGCCGGTCCATGATTCTCTCTCCTCGCTGATGTTTCTACCTCTGTCCCTCTCCCTTCCTTGTCTGAAACCAATAAAAATATATTTTAAAAAATGAAAACTGAAAACAAAATCAGTGCTTAAAAAAATCCCCCCACGAAGTGAACTGTCCCAGCGGAGAACGCTGTCTGGTGGTTCCATTGTCACACACTTGGTTTTGCCGGGTTTTGTTTCTGCCCCTCGCTGGGCACCAGGCACGCAACTCAGCGGGAAACTTGGGGGGGGGGGCAATGGGAGGAGAGAGTGGGGGTCCTGGGGCGGGGCCCCCGGCAGAGCTCAGGCTCCCATTAGGGGAACGATGGCCCGGACCGGAGGCCACACCCAGGGCCGCCCCTCCCGCAGACCCCGTCCACTCACCCGATGCCTGGCACGGCCTTGATGTACAGGCTGAGCTGCAGCTTCACCGAGCAGTTCATGGGGATCCCCGTGACCTGCGGCAACACGCACAGTGAGGGCCTGGCCCCGGGCGCCGGGACACCCGCCGAACCCCCTCCCTGTCCCCGTCCTGCTCCGGACGGGCCTGTCCCAGCTCCCTGGCCCCCCTCCACCCGCTCTAGAGCAGGGGTGGGGAACGTCCGGCCCTCGGGCTGTACAAGGCCCTGCCAAGCCATTAGGGGTGAGCTAATGAAATGTTTGACCGGCCGGTGTGGCTCAGTGGTTGAGCATCGGCCGATGAACCAGGAGGTCAGGGTTCGATTCCCGGTCAGGGCACAGGCCCGGGTTGCGGGCTCCATCCCCAGTGTGGGGTGTGCAGGAGGCAGTGGATCAGTGATTCTCTCTCCTCATGGATGTTCCTCTTTCCCTCCCTCTCCCTTCCTCTCTGAAATCAATAAAAACATATTTAAAAAGTGTTTGACCAGCACTGGCCGGGGTGTCTCTGGGGTAGAGTGTTGACTCGTGCACTGAACGGTTGTGGGTTCGATTCCCAGTCAAGGGCGCATGCCTGGGCTGCCCGCTAATTCCCTGGCCCCTGTCAGGGTGTGTGCGGGAGGCAACCCATCCATGTGTCTCTCTCACATCGATGTGTCTCTCTCTTTCCCCCTGCGTCCTTTCCACTCTCTGTAACAATCGATGGGAAAGAATGCTCAGGTGAGGATTCGCCACAACAAAAGCACATGTTTGACCAAATACAGCGGCTGGTGTTTAAGCTGGTCAGCACGTGTGGCCCTCGAAGGGTGTTATAAACGCCCCCATGGCCCCCGGCAGACGGAAGCTTCCCGCCCCGGTTAACGCTCCTCTCCCGCGGCGCCCACAGCACCGGGAACGAGGGCCTCTCCCTCTCCGGCCTCTCCCTCTCCCGGCCTCTCCCTCTCCCGGCCTCTCCCTCCCGGCCTCCACGCCGACCTGGAGGAGAGACTGGAGAGGCCGCCCCTGGAACTGCCTGGTCCTCAGGGTGGGGGCGGGGGTGGGGGCCGGAGGGAGACCCACCCACAGGAGTGAGGGCCCTGCGAGAACCCAGGGGACCTCGCTCTCGCTCTCGCTCTCGCTCTCGCTGGAATTCCCCCGACGGCTATTATCTGCAAGGCATCCCGGCCCGGCTGGCACCTGGAGAACTTTCTGGTAGGTCGGCAGCCTCTGGTAATTGGCAGGCTGATAAGTCCTAATTAATTTACTGTCTTATGATCCTTTTACAGACATCCCTCCCTCACTCAGAGATAACCAAGCTCTTGAACTATGGAGTCGGAGCAAAGGAGGGACCTTTGACGGTTTGATATCCCAGAAGCTGTGGAAGCCAGAGCGAGCCGGGCTGCCCCTCCCCGTCCCCGTCCCCGTCCCCGTCCCCCTCCCCCTCCCCTGGAGCCTCGGGGAGGGGTGGGTCGGCTGGGCACCAACCAGGAATCCCCCCAGAAGCCCCCCTCAGGCTGCCGGCGCTCACCGGGTGGATGTCCAGGAAGAGGGAGTGCTTCTTCTCGCTGGGGTGCAGGCCCAGCACGGCCTCGGCCAGGGCGGGGTCGGCGTTGTAGAAGTGCGGGTGGGAGAGGAACAGGGGTGCGTCTGGAAGGCAGAGGGGGCGTCAGACGGGCAGAGGCGCTGGCACGTCCCGAGGCTCACGCCAGTCCCGGAGCCAGACACGGGGATGCGGGACGAGGACACGCAGCCACCCCCTGCCGAGCGTGCTGCGACGATGACAGGATGCAAACGACAATGACGAGACGGAGAGGGTCCCTCCGTTCGGTCTGGAAGCCAGCAGGGGGCGCGCTCTGTGCCAGGGGCGAGGGCGCGGGCACCTTCTGAGGAAGGACAAGGAGGCGCCAGGCGGAGGGTGGAGGGCGGCGGCATTCCAGGAGGAAGGGGGGCAGGGGCAGGTGCAGGAGGTGGGAGGGGCACGGGGAGCAGGTGGTGTGGAGGGAGCTGTGGGAGCTGAGGCTACAAAGGTGAATCGAAGCCAGATTGGACCTTTGGGGGGAAGGAGGGGCGGAGGGAGCATCGCCAAGCCGCCAGGATCACAGGGGCTCCGGTGTGCATGCCCACAGCCAGGTCTCCCGATGCCCGCGGGAGGGAAGAGACACACCTTTGCTCTCGCCCGGCGGCCGGTCTGCGGGAGGGACGCCAGCGGGTGTGAGCGGGGCCTGACCCGGCTCCTGAGCGGGAAATTCCCACCCAGAAACGTGAGGTCAGACGTCTCCACCAGCTGACCCGCGAGGCAACCCTGGCACATCCACCCGAGGTCAGGACAAGGTCAGGAACACACACCCAAGCCAGGACAAGGTCAGGACAACGGCGGTGCCGCCGGACAGGGCGTGCCCGTGGAAAAGATGGAGCTGGCCTCTCAAACCTCCTGAGGAGGCCCAGGCTGGTGTGCTCAGTGGTTAGAGGCCAGCCAGCTCACCAGCGGGTGCTGGGTGGCAGGTCCAATGTCCAGCCCTGGTTGGAGGGCAGGCGGGAGGCGATCTATCGACGTGTCTCTCACATCGATGTCTCTCTCTCTGCCTCTCCCCCTCCCTTCCACTCTCTCTGAAAATCAATGGGAAACATTTCCCTGGGTGAAGGTTAACAAAAAGAGAGAAGATGCTCGTTGGAAAGCTGCTCGAGCCTCGAAGCACCAACAGACACTCTCCTGGAGACGGTCAGACAGACAGACAGAGCACGGGGAACAGACCCTCCTCCCCCGTGTGGGTCCCTGGTCTCCACAGCCACCTCCCGGCACCTGTGACGCCACCGCGCACACCCAAGGGCACTGTCCCGCCACCCGGACGGCCCATGTCCCATCTTCCCATCTGCACCGCGGAACGAACGCCGGGACCCCCTTCTCACAGGGGGCGCAGCGCGGGGGCTGTCGGTGAGGGAGGCGGTCCCCCAGCCCGGCCCTTGAAGGTGGTGCATCTCCACCAGACCCCATGGCCACGCCCCCAGGGCTGGGGGAGCGCAGTGGGTGGGGTCAGGTTGCCATCACCTGCCCCGGCTCCCGCCCCGGCTGCGGACAGACAGCCCACCTGGCGTTGTGCCAGCACCCAGGCCTGTGCTTCCTTCTATTTTATCACCAAACAGCCCAGAGGACCGCCCAGGTTTGCAAGTGCTAATTAATTTATAGCTTTAGGGCGTCTGGCTTATCTAATTGCCTGGATCACCTTTGATTGTGATGGGGGGGGGGGGCGGTATGTGGAGCCTGAGGCCCTGGGTCCAAGAGCTTGTCCCTGGGAAGGGAGGTTGTGGGTGTCTTATCTCCAGATAAAATGCCACAGGAAGGCAGGACCACGCGCCCCGAGACACGCACAGTCACGTCCCCGCCGCCCCAAAGGTCACGTTTTAAAACCCCAGAAACCAGGTGCCCCTGAGCATAAAAGAGGCGAGGAACACGAGGTGTCCCCGATGGAGCACTATACAGCCAGGAAGAAGGCACTACCCTCCCAGGACCACAGGATGGGCCTCACGGATGAGACAATGGGCAGAGGGTCCCGGAAAGAGGAAAGACAGAGAGTGCACCCCGATTCCATCCGCACGAGCCCGAAGGCGGGCAAGGCAGGGCCCACCGCCCCCCCCCCCCACTCGCTGCCACACTGGCTGAGGGAACAAAGGGGGGGGGAGCTGCCCCCAAGCGTCCACATGGAGCCACTGAGGCCGGAGAGCACTGTGCCCCCCCCACAGCCGCACGGCCACTCGGCCGCCCGGCGAGATGTCCCAGAACCATCGGACCGGCGTCTTTCCCTCCGGGGACACGGGACACGGGACACGGGACGCGGTGCAGGGGGCCTCGGGAGCCTCGTTCCCAAGCCCCAGGTCGGGTGTGGAGGCCGGACGAGCTCGGGAGGGGACGCGGCCCCGGGGAACCCGCCTTCGGTGGGCACGCGGCCTGGACGACCGGGCGCTGCCGGGCCCTGGGCTGCACCGAGGTCCAGGACGCGGCCACAGGGCGCGCGGGGACCTGACGCGGGACGCGGAGCCACAGGGCTGTTTACAGTCGCGTTTGCGTCCCAGGTGACGCAGGTCCTGGGAGTTTGCTGCGCAGGCAACAGACGGACGGATTCTTTCTCTCAGATTATCTTTCTGCGCTGCCTTATCTCTGGCTGGACGGCTTATCAAGGGCACAGGGGCCGGGATGGAGCGCACCCGCCCTCGGGCCTGAGGTCACAGGGCCTGGGTGACCGTCCCAACCTCGGGGCCTGGGGTCAGGGGTCAGGGTGACCGCCCCACCCTTGGGCCTGGGGTCAGGGTGACCGTCCCACCCTCGGGGCCTGAGGTCAGGGGTCAGGGTGACCGTCCCACCCTCGGGGCCTGAGGTCAGGGGTCAGGGTGACCGTCCCACCCTCGGGGCCTGGGGTCAGGGGTCAGGGTGACCGTCCCACCCTCGGGCGAAGACACGTACTGAACCTGCAGGTGCTGACGTTCTGGATGCCCGACTCCAGGCACGGACAGAAGCCCTCGTTGGGCGGGTAGACGGACCCGTTGGCAAATAAGGTGCTGGGGGCCTTGAACCTGAAGGTGGGGATGCCCTCGAACACCCCGGCCTCCTCGTAGATCAGCTTCATGGACCTGGGGGGACAGACGGGTGGGGTCACCCCCGGAACGTGGTGCTGCCACCAGCAGGAGGCAGCCCGTCCATGATTCTCATCATCGCTGTTGCTGTTTCTCTCCCCCTCCCCCTCCCTCCTCTCCTTTCCTCTCTAAACTCAATAGAAACATTTTTTTTAAGTGGCCCTAACTGGCGTGGCTCCGTGGTTGAGCGTCCACCTATGAACCAGGAGGTCACGGTTCGATTCCCGGTCAGGGCACAGGCCCGGGTTGTGGGCTCCATCCCCAGTGGGGGGAGTGCAGGAGGCAGCCGATCCATGATTCTCTCTCATCATGGATGTTTCTCTCTCTCTCCCTTTCCCTTCCTCTTTGAAATCAATAAAAAAGTATATTTTTTAAAACTAAAATAAAAATTTAAAAAGTGAATACACACAGCACAATCCCCTCCCGCTCTGCCCCCGGGGCACACTGGCCTGGGCCCCCAGCCAGGACACAAGCTCTGGGGATCAGGGGCCTGTCCGGCCATGTCCCCAGCGCCTCGCCCACCCGGGAGGCAGGGGAGCCCCTGCTTACGCTGGAGAGTTCCCATGGGAAGGGGGACAGACAGGATCCCTGCCCGGTCGCCCCTGAGCCGGCCTTCGCGGCTGCACCTCCCCAGACCCAGAGGCCCAGGCGGACGCATCCCAGGTCCTTGCACCCAGGACCCAGGTGGGAACTAGCCCAGCCAGACGGCACCAATCGTGGCCTCGTTTCACCGCCCCCCGCAGCCCTGATGTTTTCCTGCCCACAGCCACCCACGCCCCACGGCTGCCCGTGGCCAGCTGCCTCCCTTGCCCTGTCCCTGCTCCAGCTGCCTCCCTCGCCCTCTCCCTCCTCCAGCTGCCGCGGCCGGAGCCTGGCTCCTCCAGGTGAACCAACGGAGCCCGCGAGGGCGCGAGGGCTGGCGAATGCCCGGGGAGCCCACGCTCTCTCTGAGCCACGACAGAGGCCGAACCCCCCCAGGGCCCGGCGGGCGCTCACCGGCAGGCCTCGGGGCTGTAGAACTCCAGCGGGCTCTCAGGAGTCATGAACGGCGCCCACATCTGCCCGGACGTCCCGTTGATCATGTTGCACTGGTCCGAGTGCCAGTAGTTGACCTGCGGAGGCATCCAGGCCAGAGGGTCAGCGGTGACGGGAAACAGCGCGGCACCGGGAGCAGCGGAAGGTCCGGGCGGGGCTGATGACCAGGGATCCCGTGGGCCCGGGAGGGGCTGATGTCCAGGGATCCCGTGGGCCCGGGCGGGGATGATGACCAGGGATCCCGTGGGCCCGGGCGGGGCTGATGTCCAGGGATCCCGTGGGCCCGGGCGGGGATGATGACCAGGGATCCCGTGGGCCCGGGCGGGATGATGACCAGGGATCCCGTGGGCCCGGGCGGGGATGATGACCAGGGATCCCGTGGGCCCGGCCGGGGCTGATGACCAGGGATCCCGTGGGCCCGGGCGGGGATGATGACCAGGGATCCCGTGGGCCCGGGCGGGGATGATGACCAGGGATCCCGTGGGCCCGGGCGGGGATGATGACCAGGGATCCCGTGGGCCCGGGCGGGGATGATGACCAGGGATCCCGTGGGCCCGGGCGGGGATGATGACCAGGGATCCCGTGGGCCCGGGCGGGGATGATGACCAGGGATCCCGTGGGCCGGGGGGGGCTGATGACCAGGGATCCCGTGGGCCCGGGCGGGGATGATGACCAGGGATCCCGTGGGCCCGGGCGGGGATGATGACCAGGGATCCCGTGGGCCTGGCGGCCGGGGATGATGACCAGGGATCCCGTGGGCTCGGGCGGGGATGATGACCAGGGATCCCGTGGGCCCGGCGGCCGGGGCAGGGCCAGTGAGGAGGGACGCACGCACTTCCCATCTGCCTGGGTTATAAGCAGAGGCGCGTGCTGGGCGGCCCCGCGGCCCCGGCGCTCACCTTGCTGAGCCCGTTCCACCTGTCCACGAGGTGGACACGGCTGAAGTTTTTGATCCCCGTGTACACGGTGAAGAGCCCGGAGTTGGAGTTGTTGAGCTGCGGACACAGCAGAGAACAGCTGCTGTGAGCCTCAGGAGCGGAGGGGGGCGGGGGGGAGCGCACCCAGGGGCTGGCCTGCAACCGCCCCCTCTGCCCCCCCCCGTTTCGTCCTAGGCAATCCCTGCGTCCCCAGCACCAGGGGATCGAGAGGAGAAGGACCAGCCCGGCTGGCGTGGCTCCGTGGCTGAGCGTGGACCCAGGCACCAAGAGGTCGCCAGTTCGATTCCCGGTCAGGGCACGTGGCCTGGCTGCAGGCTCGGTCCCCAGTGGGGGGTGTGCAGGAGGCAGCTGATCAATGTTGCGCTCTCCCCCTCCCCCCACCCCCATCTCCCTTCCCCTCTCTGAAATCCATAAAAACATATTTGGAAAAAAAGAAATAAAAGAGAAAAAGAAAAAAAAAAAAGGAAAGGAAAACCAGGCAGCTCGGATCAGCGCTATCGTCGCCAATCACATCACGGGAGCCTGGATCAAACTGTGCCTGAACCCATCCTTTGGGTTTTCAGGTCCATGAGCCAGGAACTCCTCTGTGTGATTTAAGCCAGTGAGAGGAGCTGGGCTTTCTGCCAGGGACAACCCGCGGGCCCAGGCCCCCCCGCCAGCCCCCACGGCAAGCCGGTGGCTGGAAACGGGAGCTCTCCGTGACACTAGCTAGCAACAAAAAAATATATATTTTTAAAAAGCCGGCAACTGGCCTCCGGGACGTGTGGACGGAGGACGGGGGAAGGTCTCCGAGCCGCGCCTACCTCCGCGAACAGCCCGAACTTGCCCTTGATGGGGAAGGTGCCCGGCAGGTACTTGTTGACCAGGCTGACGAGGGGGTCGTCGTAGCCCCACAGGACCTCGCCCACCGTGCGGTTCATGAAGGCGCGCTGGCGCAGGCTGCTGAAGGCCAAGGTCAGCAGCATCTTCAGGGGCATCGGCTTCTTCTCCATCATCATGGCCGCGCTCTGCAGAGCGAGGGGGCAGCTGGGGTCAGAGGCTGGGTGTGGCCGGCCCATCCCCCCCTCCCCGCTCCCCCGGGCCTTGGAGCCCGGCCTCAAGGCAGAGAGCCCCGGGGGCACCCGGCCGGCGGGCTCAGGGGTTGAGCCTCCACCTAGGAACCCGGAGGTCACGGTTCAATGCCCAGTCAAGGGCACAGGCCCGGGTGGCGGGCTCCATCCCCAGTGCGGGGCGTGCAGGAGGCAGCCGATCCGTGATTCTCTCATCGTGGATGTTTCTCTCTCTCTCCCTTCCTCTCTGACATCAGTAAAAATATATTAAGAGAGAGAGAGAGAGAGAGAGAGAGAGAGAGAGAGAGAGAGAAGAGCCCACCGGGAAACCCGTCTGGCTAGGGCCGCTGCAGTGGGCATGGCGAGGGCGGCCGCGGGCTCCTCACCAGCACCAAGATGTTGGGCATGTTGATGTAGTCGCTCTCCAAGCCGTTGGACTTGTGGGGCTGGAACTCGAAGCTGCGGTACTCGAGGAAGGACACCGTGTCGTTGTCGTTGAAGGTGATGTTGTCCTTGTGCCGGTACTCCCTGCGGAGAGGGGCCGGTCAGCGCCCCGGGGAGGGGGCGACGCCTGGCTTCCTGGGGGGCCCGTGCGTGCGCGTCTCTGCACATCGCCAACCTGCCGGCGCCACAGCCGAGCCTGGACGCCCCCCCCAGTCCGTCCTCCCGCCGTCTGTCCACGGCAGGACATGCGAGGCGCATGGGTGCCCAGGAGAGCGCCCCAAAGCCCGACACGTCCCCTCCACCTGGCCAGTCCGCCTCCGTGAGTCTCTGCTCACGTGTCACCTTGTCCGAGAGCCCACGTGGTCGTCTCAGCCCTAACGTACCGCACCCGACACAGCCCTAGGCCCCCTTCCCCGTCCCCAACACTAACATAGGATTTTACTTATTCGTCGTCACCCGCCCTCCCCCCTCGGCTGCAGGCAGCTCTGTGCTTCTGTCCATTTTGGGGTTCCCTATGCCTAGAACAGCTACAGAAATCCACTGGGTGAACGAGTGAGCAAATCAATGAATAAATGACTAAATGAGTGAGTGAGTGAGTGAATGAGTGAGTGAGTAAAGGACTGGATGAGTGAGTGAGTGAAGGACTGGATGAGTGAGTGAGTGAGTGAAGGACTGGATGAGTGAGTGAGTGAGTGAAGAACTGGATGAGTGAGTGAGTGAATGAAGGACTGGACGAGTGAGTGAGTAAAGGACTGGATGAGTGAGTGAGTGAAGGACTGGATGAGTGAGTGAGTGAGTGAAGGACTGGATGAGTGAGTGAGTGAGTGAAGGACTGGATGAGTGAGTGAGTGAGTGAAGGACTGGACGAGTGAGTGAGTGAATGAAGGACTGGATGAGTGAGTGAGTGAAGGACTGGATGAGTGAGTGAGTGAATGAAGGACTGGACGAGTGAGTGAGTGAATGAAGGACTGGATGAGTGAGTGAATGAAGGACTGGATGAGTGAGTGAGTGAAGGACTGGATGAGTGAGTGAATGAAGGACTGGATGAGTGAGTGAGTGAATGAAGGACTGGATGAGTGAGTGAGTAAATGAAGGACTGGATGAGTGAGTGAGTGAATGAAGGACTGGATGAGTGAGTGAGTGAATGAAGGACTGGATGAGTGAGTGAGTAAATGAAGGACTGGATGAGTGAGTGAATGAAGGACTGGATGAGTGAGTGAGTGAATGAAGGACTGGATGAGTGAGTGAGTGAGTGAAGGACTGGATGAGTGAGTGAGTGAGTGAAGGACTGGATGAGTGAGTGAGTGAATGAAGGACTGGATGAGTGAGTGAGTGAGTGAAGGACTGGATGAGTGAGTGAGTGAATGAAGGACTGGATGAGTGAGTGAGTGAGTGAAGGACTGGATGAGTGAGTGAGTGAATGAAGGACTGGATGAGTGAGTGAGTGAATGAAGGACTGGATGAGTGAGTGAGTAAATGAAGGACTGGATGAGTGAGTGAATGAAGGACTGGATGAGTGAGTGAGTGAATGAAGGACTGGATGAGTGAGTGAGTGAATGAAGGACTGGATGAGTGAGTGAGTAAATGAAGGACTGGATGAGTGAGTGAATGAAGGACTGGATGAGTGAGTGAGTGAATGAAGGACTGGATGAGTGAGTGAGTGAATGAAGGACTGGATGAGTGAGTGAGTGAGTGAAGGACTGGATGAGTGAGTGAGTGAATGAAGGACTGGATGAGTGAGTGAGTGAATGAAGGACTGGATGAGTGAGTGAGTGAAGGACTGGATGAGTGAGTGAATGAAGGACTGGATGAGTGAGTGAGTGAATGAAGGACTGGATGAGTGAGTGAGTGAATGAAGGACTGGATGAGTGAGTGAGTGAATGAAGGACTGGATGAGTGAGTGAATGAAGGACTGGATGAGTGAGTGAGTGAAGGACTGGATAAGTGAGTGAGTGAATGAAGGACTGGATGAGTGAGTGAGTGAGTGAAGGACTGGATGAGTGAGTGAGTGAATGAAGGACTGGATGAGTGAGTGAGTGAATGAAGGACTGGATGAGTGAGTGAATGAAGGACTGGATAAGTGAGTGAATGAAGGACTGGATGAGTGAGTGAATGAAGGACTGGATAAGTGAGTGAATGAAGGACTGGATGAGTGAATGAGTGAAGGACTGGATGAGTGAATGAGTGAATGAAGGACTGGATGAGTGAGTGAATGAAGGACTGGATGAGTGAGTGAATGAAGGACTGGATAAGTGAGTGAGTGAATGAAGGACTGGATGAGTGAGTGAGTGAGTGAAGGACTGGATGAGTGAGTGAGTGAATGGAGGGCTGGATGAGTGAGTGAGTGAATGAAGGACTGGATGAGTGAGTGAGTGAATGAAGGACTGGATGAGTGAGTGAGTGAATGAAGGACTGGATGAGTGAGTGAGTGAAGGACTGGATGAGTGAGTGAGTGAATGAAGGACTGGATGAGTGAGTGAGTGAATGAAGGACTGGATGAGTGAGTGAGTGAAGGACTGGATGAGTGAGTGAGTGAATGAAGGACTGGATGAGTGAGTGAGTGAATGAAGGACTGGATAAGTGAGTGAATGAAGGACTGGATGAGTGAGTGAGTGAAGGACTGGATGAGTGAGTGAGTGAATGAAGGACTGGATGAGTGAGTGAGTAAATGAAGGACTGGATGAGTGAGTGAGTGAATGAAGGACTGGATGAGTGAGTGAGTGAATGAAGGACTGGATGAGTGAGTGAGTAAATGAAGGACTGGATGAGTGAGTGAATGAAGGACTGGATGAGTGAGTGAGTGAATGAAGGACTGGATGAGTGAGTGAGTGAATGAAGGACTGGATGAGTGAGTGAGTGAATGAAGGACTGGATGAGTGAGTGAGTGAAGGACTGGATGAGTGAGTGAGTGAATGAAGGACTGGATGAGTGAGTGAGTGAATGAAGGACTGGATGAGTGAGTGAGTGAATGAAGGACTGGATGAGTGAGTGAGTGAGTGAGTGAAGGACTGGATGAGTGAGTGAGTGAATGAAGGACTGGATGAGTGAGTGAGTGAAGGACTGGATGAGTGAGTGAGTGAATGAAGGACTGGATGAGTGAGTGAGTGAAGGACTGGATGAGTGAGTGAATGAAGGACTGGATGAGTGAGTGAGTGAACGAAGGACTGGATGAGTGAGTGAGTGAACGAAGGACTGGATGAGTGAGTGAGTGAACGAAGGACTGGATGAGTGAGTGAGTGAACGAAGGACTGGATGAGTGAGTGAGTGAATGAAGGACTGCATGAGTGAGTGAATGAAGGACTGGATAAGTGAGTGAATGAAGGACTGGATAAGTGAGTGAATGAAGGACTGGATGAGTGAGTGAGTGAATGAAGGACTGGATGAGTGAGTGAGTGAATGAAGGACTGGATGAGTGAGTGAGTGAATGAAGGACTGGATGAGTGAGTGAGTGAATGAAGGACTGGATGAGTGAGTGAGTGAAGGCTTGCCACTGACGCTGACTCGAGTGTCTGACTCCCAGGCCTCGGGCACAGCTGTTGAGTTTCGCGCCTGGTTGCCCAGAGCCCGACTGTGCACGGAACAGCCAGCGCACTTCCCGCCCGCGCTGTCCCCGAGCCAGGGCCTGCTTCTGGAGTCACCCCAGGGGCTCAGCGTGGCAGCCCCCGACCCCGTCTGCCCCGCCCCCGCCCCCCCCCTGCTCACCTGTACACGTAGGGCCCGCGCTCCCGCACCTGCGGCTTCTTGCCCTGCAGGACCTCGCTGGGGTTGACCACGTCAAAGAAGTAGACGGAGAGGTAGAAGGGGACAGGGATTTCCTTCCACATGTTGAAGGTCAGGCTACTGGGGTCGATGCGCACGTTCTGGGGGCGAGACACACGTGCGGTGAGCAGTGAGGAGAGCGACCAGGGCCTGGCGCCCGCCCACCCGCCACATAGACCTGGCCGCCACCCCCGCCCCCACAGCACGTCCGGAAAGGGGTTCGCACGATGGAAGTTAATGGGGACTCTAGTCAGCTGGTGTGTGTGGGTGTGGGTGTGTTTTATTGATTTCAGAGAGGGAGGGGGGAATAGAAACATCAATGATGAGAATCACTGATCGGCTGCCCCCTGCACGCCCCCCACTGGGGATCGAGCCTGCAACCTGGGCCTGTGCCCTGACCGGGAATTGAGGGTGACCTCTTGGTTCCTGGGTCAATGCTCAACCCTGGAAATTGAGAGAGACTCATTGATCAGCCCACACCCTGAGCAGGTGCCCTTGACCAGAATCGAACCCAGGACCCTTCCGTCTACAGGCCGACGCTCTATCCACTGAGCCACACCGGCCAGGGCTGTGCTCAGCGCTTCACCACCGGACCCCTCCCTGGGCAGCGCCTCCACCCCCGCCCGGCAGCCCCAACCAGTGTTAGGATTGTCCTCGCTCCCCCGCCCCCCACTGGGAACGGGACCTACGTGAGCGAGCCGCCTCCGCAGCCGGACCCTGACCTTTGTCCAGGAGGTCCTGCTTCGGGGGGGGGGGTAGCGGGGACCTGCTGACCCCCTTGGCTGCGAGGTGAAGCCACAAGATTGGGGTGTGCGGCGGGGGGAGGGGGGTCCGTGTGCCAGCCGTGGGGAGCGAAAGGCCCGTCTCCAGCTCAGTCCTAATGTGGACGTGGTATCTGGGACCCAGAGGACCACTGGTGTGAGGGGGGGGCTGTGGGGCACTGATGGGGTCACCCCCAAACCAAAGGCATCAGCGGCCATCCCCCTTCCAGGCTCCTGCGGCCCTGAGGGCTCGGTTCTGCCAGATCCCCCCCATTTCATGAGCTTCTTTTTCCATGTATCTTTATTGATGTCAGAGGAAGGGAGAGGGAGAGAGACATCCATGATGAGAGAGAATCATGGACTGGCTGCCTCCTGCAGGCCCCACGCTGGGGATCGAGCCGGTGCCCCGGGCACGTGCCCCGACCAGGAATCGAACCGTGACCTCCTGGTTCCTAGGTCGATGCTCAATCACTGAGCCACGCCCCACTTCTTCAGGCCACAGCTGGCTCACCAGCTACCCTGGCATCGCCTCCCGAAGGGGGTAACCTTCCGGTGAGGAGAGGGGTGACCCCGGTCTGGACGCCACCCCCTCTTGTCAAACCCTTCCCTGCACAGGCAGGAGGGCTGCCCGGACAGGGGGCAGTGAGCTGGGCGCCGGCACCTGAGCAGGGCTCTGCGAGGAACAGACCGGGCGGGGGGGGGTGGCGGCGGGGGGGGGTGATCTTGGCCGGGGACTCAGCTGGGCAAAGGCCAGGAAGGAAGCCGGACGTATCCACACGTCCGCCAACAACGAATGCGCTTTAAAAACAGGTCTTAAAATAACCCGAGTGGCCATCAACAGGTAACCGCCGTGGCCCCGAACAATGGACACCCCTCAGGAACAGGAGGGAGCCCGCTGCCGGGAATGCCGCTGCGGGCGGGCGGACGGACGGACGGACAGATGGATGGACTGACAGACGGACGGAGCCGAGCAAGGACCGGGGCAGGTCCAGGAGGTCCCCAGGCGGAGAGCCCCAGCCCTCGTGGGGACAACCCCTGCGGGCGGGACCTCGCCCCGGGCGACCCTCCTCCCCAGAGCATCTGGGCCTGCGGTTTGGGGTCCGGACCCCCTGGCCTTTCCTCCCTGAGACGCCATCGAGGCCAGTGACGGCAAACCTGAGCTCGGCGTGTCCGCATTTTGAAAAACCCTAACTTAACTCTGGTGCCGTGTCACACAGAGAAATTTTTTGATCTTTGCAACCACAGTAAAACAAAGGCTTATATTTTTGGTATTTATTTTATATATTTAAATGCCATTTAACAAAGAAAAATCAACCAAAAAATGAGTTCGTGTGTCGCCTCTGACACGCGTGTCACAGGTTCGCCATCACTGAACTAGGAGGTCACGGTTCGATTCCCAGTCGGGGCACCTGCAGGAGGCAGCGATCCATGATTCTCTCTCCGCACTGACGTTTCCATCTCCCTCTCCCTTCCTCTCTGAAATCAATAAAAATATATTTTAAAAAGAAAAACACAACAAACACCAAGCAGGGGACACACGACCACAGGTGGCGGCTTGCACGTGGCAGGAGGTTTGCACGGCCCACGAACCCGTCCACTGTGAACGTCTGGGAGCTCCGGCCGACGTCCGCCGTGTCCCCGCCTCCCCGGGCCTGGGCCGCGCGTGGGCCCAGCAGGCCCTCAGCACGCGCCGCAGGCGGCCGGCCGCGTGAGCCCTGAGCACGGAGTCGCCCGGAAGCATCGGGCGCGGTCTGCCACGTTCTCCTTTGCCTATGTTTTCGTGACTCACCGTGAAGCGTAAATGTTTTCAAAATGCAGAGTACGGCCGGGCAGTGGCTCGGCGACCACGTGACGGAAAAGAATGAAAATTTCATCCACGTTCATTTTTTAGCTCTTAGCCTACTTGTCTGTTCTTTTTAAAAATATGCTTTTATTGATTTCAGGGAAGATGGGAGATGGAGAGATAGAAACATCCATGACAAGAGAGAATCACAGGTCGGCCGCCTCCTGCACGCCCCGCACTGGGGATGGAGCCCGCAAGCCGGGCCTGTGCCCTGAGCGGGAGTCGAACCCTGACCTCCTGGTTCATAGGCTGACGCTCAGCCACTGAGCCATGCCAGCCGGGCATGTGGCATCGACTGATGATGACGACAGCGGAGCCGAGCCGCTCAGACGGAACCGCGGGGCTGGCAAAGCCGAGCACGAGCTCTGTCCCTTCCCAGACAGCGCGCCGCCCGGCCTCCCCTCCCCGCTCCCGACTGGCCACGCGGATGCCGCCCCTTCCTCCCCGGTGGAGGGAGGTGACAAGACACCCACCCGCCTGCGCCGACGAGGGCAGCGGGCGGATCTGTCACAAGGACGATCGCCCAAGGAGCCGTCCTCGGCGGCCGTGGCCGTGTCCCAGGAACACGTGGTGGGGTCGCCAAGGCCGCGCGAAACGGGACAGCGGCTCCGCCTGCAGGGACCCCCGGCCCGGGGCTGCCTCCCCCAGAGGCTTCGCCCAGCGATCGCCAGCCTCTCCCTCTCCCGGCACACGCACACACGCACGCACACACACACACACACACGCACACACGCACACACGCACACACGCACACACGCACACACACACATGGCACACACACATGTGCGCGGCACCGAGAAATACACGCTTTGCCGATCTGACCAAAACACTAGGTCTCGGTGTGAATTGCGCCCTGGGCGGCTGTTTGTTGGCTGTTGGCTTTATTTTTTTAACAACCGAAGGGAAGGGGGTCCGTGCCCCTGACTAAACAGTCCGCCAGGAATCGCACATTTTATAAACGCTGGGGCGCGCCCGCCGCTGGAAGCCGAGGGTTAACCTTTAACAAGAACAAGGGGTGCTGTCATGTCCCCAGGGCCCCGGGTCAGGGCTGGTGCCCACTCCCACCAGGGCGAACCCCGTAGGCCTGGCCAGTGTGCTCAGTGGTTAGAGCGTCGCCCTACGAACCAGGAGGTTTGCTCCCCGGTCAGGACACAGGCCCGGGCTGCAGGCTCGATCCCCAGTGGGGGGCGTGCAGGAGGCGGCCGGTCCATGGTTTTCTCTCATCATGGATGTTTCTCTCTCTTCTCCCTTCCTCTCTGAAATCAATAAAGAAATATATCTTTTTAAATAAATAAATTTAAAAATAAAGTAAAACGGACCCCAACCTCCGTGGCCCCCGGGGAGCGGGGCCTCACGCTCTGTGAGGAGGGACGCAGCTCTGCCCTTGTGGTGTCGCGTGTACGGGGCGGGCAGGGCGCCCGGAGGCCTCCCGCCACCCACAGGCGTGTGACTCCTGTGCCGGAAGGAGGGCGTCCCAGACCCACGAGGCGTCAGCCCGGAGGGGACAGGCCTGAGGGACAAGGGCCGCGAGTCCGGGAGGGGACATCCTGTGGACGAACGCACGGCTTCGGAAGGAAGCCGGACCCGCGTCACCTCCGGGCGAGGAGCGGCCTCTCGCGGGCCTTCCTGTCCCGCGCCCGCGCCCTCTCGCACGCGTCCTCCTCCGCGCCCTCGGCCCCGGGTTCTAGGCCGCTCATCTCGGTCGGTCCCGCCGTCACGGTGCCCTGGCCGCCGAGCACGCCGCCCGCCTGCAGCAGAGGGAGCGGCTTCCAGGCCCAAGTCACTCCCGGGAGCCCAGGCACCGGGGTCGGAGCTGCACCGGCGTCCCGGGGGCGCCAGGGCCGGGCACTCCCGCTGCCGGGGGTCCGACGGCGTCCTCCAGGCTTCACGTCCACCTGGGCCTCAGAGCGGGGCTTGTTTGGACGCAGCCTCCTCGCAGATATAATTAGCTCAGGCTCTCAGATGAGTCATCCGGGCTCATGGGGCCCTGGCTCCCCGGACGGGTGTCCTCATAAGAAGAAAAGAGGCGGCGGCCGGCTCAGCGGCCGAGTGTCCACCCAGGAGCCAGGAGGTCAGGGTCCGATTCCCGGTCAGGGCACAGGCCCGGGGAGCGGGCTCCATCCCCAGTGTGGGGCGTGCAGGAGGCAGCCGGTCCGTGATGCTCTCTCATCATGGATGTTTCTCCCTCTCCCTCTCCCTTGTGCTCTGACATCAATAAAACTATATATATACATATTTTCGAAAGTGTTCTTAAAAAATACAAATAAATGCCATGGATGCCAGCACCACCTCATCGCACCAGCCCCCAGGCCCATGCCCCACCCCCTCTCACCCACACGGATGTGCTCACGTCCACCCCAGGGCACCTCCCAGCTCCCAGAGGGTGGCTCCCAGGGGCCTGGCCGCGCAGGGGGCCCCTCCCGGCCACACCTCCGCCCAGTCCCAGGGGGAGCAGGGCATGCCCGGGCGCTGGGACGGGGCCAGCTGGCTGGCGGCCCTTCCATCCATCGGGACCGCGGCTCCAGGCCTGACAGGAGCCCACGCCGTGTTGCAGAATAAACCTGGCGGCTACACGTCGGGACCGACTCCTCCGCCTCTGCCCGGGCAGGTTTCGGTAAAGGGCGTGCCCTCGGGCACACACCGGAGCCTCCACCGGGAGAGCAGACGGAGCCTGACCTTTGGCACAACCCGGCCGACAGCGCTCCCCGTCCACGGGACACGGCTCCTCCCGACCCGCCGCCGGTGTGGGCGGAGGGAGGACTGGCCGCCCGGCCGCCCGCGGGTGACCGGGTCCCGCTCCCCGGCCCCGCGGCCTCCGCTGCCTGGCGTGACCTCACCCTGGGGTCCCGCCGCGGCCCTGCTCCCCTGGGATTTCTCCCCGAAGGACAGATGGCACCGAGCAAAGCCCCGTTCCCCGCCTGACCAACCACCGGAGGCTGCAGGACCCCGTCCCCGATAGCAAACACTTAGCCGCTGCCCGGCGGCCGGTGTGGCTCAGCGGCCGAGCGTGGACCCCGGTTCCCGGAGGGGCACTGCGCACATGGCCCCCGCAGCGTGTTTACTGCTTCTTGTCTGTCGGCCGTGGGAGGCCCGGGGCCCGGAGGGCAGGGACCGCGGTGCTTTCGTCTCTGTCCCGAGCGCCTGGGCCGCTGCCTGGCACAGGCCCACGGTTCTCAGCTATCGATCGAACGGGCGTTGGGAAGACGGGGCTGGCTGCACGGGGAGGGGAGGGGCGTGGCGAGTGCCCGCTGGTGGCCCTGGGACCGTGGGGCCGCCTTCTCCCCCGGCACGGCCGCTCCAGACTCGGACCACGCCGTTCCCTCTGCGGCCAGACTGTTCTCTCTCTCTCTCTCTCTCTCTCTCTCTCTCTCTCTCTCGTTCCCTCTGCGGCCAGACTGTTCTCTCTCTCTCTCTCTCTCTCTCTCTCTCTCTCTGTTTTTAATCCTCACCCGAGGATACTTTTCCCCATTGATCTCTAGAGAGAGTGGAAGAGCGGGGGAGAGACAGGAACATCCACGTGAGAGAGACACATGGGTGGGTGGCCTCCTGCATGGGTCCCGACCGGGGACGGGATGGAGCCTGCAACCCAGGTAGGTGCCCTTGACCAGAACTGAACCAGAGACCCTCCAGTCTGCAGGCCGAGGCGCTATCCCCTGAGCCCAGGGCCAGAATGCTCTTTTAAAAGAAATGCAGCCCTGACCGGTGTGGCTCAGTGGATAGAGCATCCGCCTGCGGACTCAAGGGTCCCGGGTTCGATTCCGGTAAAGGGCATGCACCTGGGTTGCTGGCCACATCCCCAGTAGTGGGTGTGCAGGAGGCAGCTGATCGATGCTTCTCTCTCATCAATGTTTCTGTCTATCCCTCTCCCTTTCTCTCTGTAAAAAAGCAATAAAATATATTTTAAAAAAATAAAAATAAAAGAAATGCCGATTGGAGCACTGCACGCCCTGGTTGAAACCTCCCCCGTGGTGTACCGCCCACCCGGCCCCACAGCCTGTAAGTACCCTCTTCACAGGCCCCTGCCCACCTCCCAGGCCTTCTCCTCCAACACACCATGCTCCTTCCTGCCACAGGGCCTTTGCACATGCTGTGCTGCTCCCTGGCATTCTGCCCCGCAGCCCCCAGCTCTTACGCTTGGTTCCTATTTCACGAGAGCAGACGTGGGAAAGGGAGGCGGCAGCAAGAAGGGCTGCTGGGCCCTTTGGCCCCGGTCTCCGCACTTCATGCGTTCAGGTTGTGCCTCGGTGCTGACAGTCTTAGAGATGAATTTGTTAGACTCTATCCAAGACCTCTTTAGGAGGTGGTAGCTGAACAGCTCATTCATTTTTTAAAATATGTTTTTACTGACTTTAGAGAGAGAGGAAGGGAGAGGGACAGAGAGAGAGAAACAGCGATGATGAGAGAATCAGCGATCGGCCGCCTCCTGCACGCTCCCTCCTGGTGATCAAGCCTGAAACCCCGGCCTGTGCCCCGACTGGGAATTGAACCGTGACCTCCTGGTTCATAGGTCAATGCTTAACCACTGAGCCACACCGGCCGGGCCTGGGTCTGTTTTGAAGCCTTAAAGCCTCCTGGTGGTTTGCGCTGGCGGGTGCCTCTCAGTGGTTACATGTCAGCCTGAGGACCAGGGGTCGTGGGTCCACTTCCCAATCAGGGGCCTGTCGGACCTGGGCCGCAGACCAGATCCCCAGCCCCGCTCAGGACCCGCTCAGGAGGCAGCCAACTGCTGTGTCGCTCTCACATCAATGTTTCTCTCTCTCTCCCCCCACCCCTCCCGCCCTCCCTCCTCCCTCTCTCTCTCAAAATCAATGGATTTTTTCTCACCTTCCAAGCGGCGTGAGGGTCCCCAGATCATGTAAATCGGACTTCGATTTCCCCGATTAATTAAAACATTAACATGCGCACGAAAAACCAACGGGGAGAACACCCGCAGCGGAGGGTCAGCAACAGAACCAGCACCTGCGGGCGGTTCCGCGGGAAAAGCGAGGTCAAGGCTGTGCCTGAGGCTCTGGGTGCGAGCGGAGCCGCCACTGAGATGGGACCCACTGAGATGGGACCCACAGAGATGGGACCGAGGCCGGAGGGGTGGGCCGTGGGCAGCGATGAGCAGGCGGGCGTGGCCGGCTGAGCCCCTCTGACCACCGGCGGGGGCTGGGCTGGAGCTGGGGCTGGAATTCAGGGGGAAGGTAGGGCCGGGACGCCCGCTGGGGACAGACGGCGGCGTGGACAGAGTGGTGCGGGCCGAGCTCACCAGGGAATGCGTGAGGACAGCGGGCGCCTGCGTCCCTGACGCCCCAAGGTCAAGGGGTCAAGGAGACAGGGCCGGAGGCACATTCAAGCGTCGGAGGAGCCGTCCGAGCGCCTGGGGTGGGGGGGGGGACCTCCTGGGATGCGAGAAGCGAGCAAGGGTCAGGCCACTCCCGTTCCTTCCCTGCCCGGGCCGGGACAGGAAGAAACGGGGGGCTGGGGGGGGGGGTGAGAGAACAGAAAAGGAAGAGGGTGACGGGGTCACAGTTCTCTGGGGCACAGGTCGTGGCCTCCGGGCTCAGGGGCTCCCAGCTGCAAACCAGAGCGAACCAGCCCCCGGCCGCCCCCTACCCGGCCCCCAGGAGCCACGGCCTGTCGTCCTGCTTCTCCTCCGGCCTCAGCTCCCGCCGGCCTCTCCCGGGCCCGGCCCCGGCGAACGGAGGGGAGGCGGCTCACAGAAGGCGGCCTGCTGTTCTGTGCGCTTGTGTTTCTTGGTGGAGCCGGCCCTGGGCTCTCCGCAGAGGAGGGCGCTCCGGTGCGGGCCTCGGCGAGTCCTCTGTCAGCTCCGCACGGGAAGTCTGTCCCGTGGCTGCGGCAGGAAGCGGCCTGGGGTGGCTGTGGCCCCCGGGGCCCCTCTGCGGGGGACACGGATGTGGGAACAGCCTCCGGGCACCAAGGCCCGGCGAGCCTGCAGCCTGGACGGAGCACACGCCCAGCACACGCCCAGTACACGCACAGCGAGGGCCCTGGGCAGAGCACACGCCCAGCACACGCCCAGTACACGCACAGCGAGGGCCCTGGGCAGAGCACACGCCCAGCACACGCCCAGTACACGCACAGCGAGGGCCCTGGGTAGAGCACACGCCCAGCACACGCCCAATACACGCACAGCGAGGGCCCTGGGTAGAGCACACGCCCAGCACACGCCCAGTACACGCACAGCGAGGGCCCTGGGCAGAGCACACGCCCAGCACACACCCAGTACACGCACAGCGAGGGCCCTGGGTAGAGCACACGCCCAGCACACGCCCAATACACGCACAGCGAGGGCCCTGGGCAGAGCACACGCCCAGCACACGCCCAGTACACGCACAGCGAGGGCCCTGGGCAGAGCACACGCCCAGCACACGCCCAGTACACGCACAGCGAGGGCCCTGGGCAGAGCACACGCCCAGCACACGCCCAGTACACGCACAGCGAGGGCCCTGGGCAGAGCACACGCCCAGCACACGCCCAGTACACGCACAGCGAGGGCCCTGGGCAGAGCACACGCCCAGCGAGCCGGCAGCAGCGCGTTCTGCCCGTCGGCCGGGGGCGATGCCAGCAGCCACCAGAGGCGAGTTCTGAGTGACCCACTGCCTCTCCCGGCAGCACGGAATCCCTGGGAACTGTTCCCCGAAGGAGAAGCGCCAGCCTGGGGAGGCCAGGCCCCGTTGGGATACACAGCACACGTGTGCACCCCAATACAGAGACATAGATCAACATACATATGCATGTGTGTTCCGTGTGTGTCCATATACCGACACAGAGGCTTATGTCAACACTTGTGTGCATGTGCCCACGTGTGTGGTCATGCACAGCGACGTCAATGTGTGCACACACTTGCCCACCCATGTAGTCACATGCGCACATGCACCGGCACCCATTGCCACATGTGTGCACACGCCCACACATACAAGCACATGGACTCGCACGTGTTGTGTTGGTGTGGGGGCCCATGCCAACACATGTATACACACATTCCGTGTACACACCAATGCAGAAACACGTGCCTGTGTGTGCTTTGGCATGTGATCACACTAAAACACACAGGTGCACGTGCTCTCACAGGTTCACGGGCCGCCAGCCACGCATGCACAATTGGCCCACATGTGCACACATAACACCCATGTGTCACCTACATGGTGCAGCTGAGAGAAGCAAATCCCCGGGAGCAAAGCAGGAACCGAAAATGGACGACTCAGGCCCATGTGCTGTTCCCGGCGGCACCACGGAGCCTGCGTGGCCCTTGCACGCCCGGGGATAGGAAGTGCCTCCGGGGGCGGAAGAGGAAGAAAACGGAGCAAACGGAGCCGGGCGGGAGCACCTGGCCACAGCCCTGACCCACGGCCCTGGCCAGAGGCACAGCTCAGTTCCCACGGCCACGGCCCCTGAGCCACGGCCACAGGCACAGCTCAGTTCCCACGGCCACGGCCCCTGAGCCACGGCCACTGCCCAGTCCTACGGCCTAGTCCCACGCCCACTGCCCAGTCCCATGGCCACAGCCCAGTCCTACACCCACAGCCCCAGGCACAGTTCAGTTCCCACGGCCACGGCCCCTGAGTCACGGCCCAGTCCCACGCCCGCGGCCACTGCCCAGTCCTACAGCCACAGCCCCGACCCACGGCTTCCCTAAGCGGCCAGGCACGGGGCCTGCAGGAACCACCCGGCCATCCAGGGCCTGGGAGCGGTCCGTCTGCCACCGCGATGCCCTCGGCCCCGCTGACCGAGCAGGTCCTGCAGGGCGGCCAGGCCAGGCCCAGCGGGGCCACAGCAGGAGAGGCTGCCTCCCAGCTCCCTGGGCATCGGGTCGAGAGCGCGGCCCTGAGGGAGGGGAGGGGCACGCGTCCCAGCTGCTCTGGAGGGAGAAACGCTGAGGAGAGAGGCCGGGGACCCACCCTCCTGGCCGCGCGGGACAGGAAAGGGGAGGCGGACCCGGGCCTAGACCGTGGGCCCTGCCCCCAACATCCAGGCCAGCTGCTGGGGACACAGAGGAGGGGCACGGGGTCGCCCGGGCTCCCTGGATGGACCACCTGGTTCTACCTCTTCGGCCGTGTGACCTGGGGCAGGTGACTTCCCAGTCTGCGCGCCCCCCTCCCCAGTGCACAGAGCGCCGTGTCCCACACAGTGACCCACACAGAAGGCACAGAGCTGGCACCGTCCGTGTCCCACACGGTGACCCACAGGGAAGGCACTGGGTGACGGTGCCTGGCGGACTCCGCGCTCATTACTGTTATCTCCGAAGCCTCACCTTCTAACTGACGGCCAGGCTCTGCCAAAGGGCACGGAGGGCGGGGAGGGCGGGGAGGAGGTAGGGAGCAGGTGATCTCACAGCGCTGACCTCTGCTCACGCCGCCGTCCCGCCGCCAGCCCACCTGGGCCGTGGGGACGCCGCGGGGACCGTGACAGCCCAGCCCCGTCCCAGCAGGCTCCCTGCTCACGCGGGAGAAAGAGAACCCACGAGTAAACACATAGAACAATGGGGTCGACTCCCAGGGAAAGAGGGGTGAGCTACGCAGACATCTCGGGGGGTGAGCCTTCCGGGCGGAGGGGAGAGCAAGCCAGAGGCTCCGAGGGGGACCAGGTGCCAGGACCCCCCGGGAGATGAGCGCGGCCCGGCCGGCGTGGCTCAGCGGTGAGCGCCGACCCAGGAACCAGAGGTCAGGGCACAGGCCCGGGGCGCGCAGGAGGCAGGCGATCCATGATCCTCTCTCATCGTGGATGTTTCTGTCTCTCTCCCTCTCCCTTCCTCTCGGAAATCAATACAAATATATTTTAAAAATACAAAGGTGATCTCCCTTTAAAAAACACACACACGCACATGTCCGCCCGGGGCCCTGGCTGTGCCCTCCCTGGGCGCTGGAGGCCAGGGGCCAGGCACGCAGGCTCGGTCCTAGGTGGTGGGTGCAGAACTCCCCAGCCCCCGGGTCTGCCTCCAACACAGTCTCTCTCTCTCTCTCTCTCTCTCTCTCTCTCTCTCTCTCTCCCCCCTCCACCCCCGCCCCCAGGCACACACACATACCAGCGAGGTCACCTGAGGCAGGTGACTACCTCAAGCTTCTATTTCCCAACTGTCGATGATGATGGGACGTACGTCCCAGAATCGCCCAGGACTAAAGGAGGGGACAGTCACAGAGACCCTGCTCCCTGCCTGGCGCCAGCGATAGGGGACCCTGCTCCTCGGGGGTTAGGTCTGAGCACCTCTCATCTGGTCCTACCCACGGGGGGGACGGAGGGGTGGGGTGGGGGGGTCTCGCTTGCTCCCCCAGAGCTTCTCCTGGAGACCTCGGGGCATGGCGCTCCGCTCGGGCCTCCTGGTTCGGGGTCTGATCCATTTGGCCATTCTTTGCAGAAAGCGACGGATTTGCTACTCTTTTACTTTATTTTATTTTATTTAAATAAGTTTTTATTGCCCTAACCGGTTTGGTTCAGTGGATAGAGCGTCGGCCTGCGGACTGAAGGGTCCCAGGTTCGATTCCGGTCAAGGGCATGTACCTTGGTTGCGAGCACATCCCCAGTGGGGAGTGTGCAGGAGGCAGCTGATCAATGTTTCTCTATCATCGATGTTTCTAACTCTCTATCCCTCTCCCTTCCTCTCTGTAAAAAGTCAATAAAATATATTTTAAAAAAATAAAATATTTTTATGGATCTCAGAGAGGAAGGGAGAGGGAGAGAGAGAAACATTCATGATGAAAGAGAATCACGGACCAGCTGCCTCCTGCATGCCCCCCACTGGGGATGGAGCCCGCACCCCAAGTGTGAGCCCCCGTGGGTGGGGAATGGGACCAATGGGACCGCGACCTCCGGTTCATAGGTCGACGCTCAACCCCCGAGCCAGCGGCCGGGCCGGAGTTCTGTTCTAAACGCGTGAGTGGCACCAGCGCTCTTCCCGGTCGCCGTGCGCGCGGCCCTCCCGCTCAGACGCCGACAGGCACGTCCAGCTCTCCAGCCCCTCCCGGGCCCGCCTGCCTCCGGGACGCCCACCGGCCAAGGGCTCCCGCTGCACCTCCTGTGGCCCAGGTGTGGCGACGAGGCTGCTGCCCCACGGCCACAGCTGTGCCGCCCGCCCGCCCGCACTGACCTCTGCTCTGCCTCAGTCTCCTCATCCGCGGGAGGATCACACCACCTCCTCCGCCTGTTGCACAAGAGGCTGTGCCCGGATTCCAACGAGAACCGAGGTGCACCCCGGGTGTTTCCACACACGCACACACACGCACACACTCACGTGCACATGCACGCACACACACATGCATACTCACACACACGCGCGCACACACATGCATACGCACTCACACGCACGCACACACACATGCATACTCACTCACACGCACGCACGCACACATGCACGCACTCACACGCGCACACACACGCACACACACACTCACGCGCGCGCGCACAGCCGCCTTTGTAGTCACAGTGTCGCCAGCAGGCAAACTGGATGGGCCCCTGACTGACAGGTGACATGACGAGCCCAAAGTCCCCCTGTCCCCCCCCCCGAACCCCCAGAACACGGCCCACCGGGTCAGCAGCCCTGGCTCCGGGAGCTGGCGGGGGCTGCAAAGCTCCGTGTCGCTACCCAGCCCCGTCAGCACCCTGAGAACGTACATCGCGGGCACCAGAGTAACAGACAAATAACATACGAGCCCGGCCGGCGGGCTGTGTTGGACCGTCCACCTGTGAACCAGGAGGTCAGGGAGGATTCCCGGTCAGGGCACAGGCCCGGGTTGCGGGCTCCATCCCAGTGTGAGGCGCGGGAGGCAGGCGATCCATGATGCTCCCTCATCATGGATGTTTCTCTCTCTCCCTCTCCCTTCCTCCTGAAATCAATAAAAATACATTTTAAAAACGTATTCACGCGTAGAAGTGAGTGCTCGCCAGGTCGCTATGGTCAAGGTCTGGGAACGAGGGCGGACGGCCGATCTGAGCGGGAACGGAATGAGGAAAACGTTTATTGTCCCCGTTTGGATTTTTCTTTAAAGTAAAGGAGCCCGAAAACATCAAAACAGAGAAATCAAAGCACAAACGCCCCATTCATGTTGCCGCGGACGTGCGCAGCCAAAGGAAACACGGCAGCCCCTCCCGCCCCGTCCGAGGCCCTGAACACTGGCGGCCTTCTTCCTGAGGAAGCCGGGCCGGGGGCCTCCGAGCCGGGCGGGGGGCGCGGGCTGGGCCGGGCCGGGCCGCCTTCACGCCACTCGGCCTCGGACCAATCGCCGTTGAGTCACGGAGGATGCCGGTCGCTCTCGCTCCACTTTCAGCCCAGGAATCCCAGCCCCGGGACAGCTGGGGCCGAGGCAGAAGTGGGGAGTCAGGCGGTGCCCGGGCACACACACACACACACACACACACACACACACACGCACACGACACATGCTTAACTGAATCCGAAGCCGTAGAGAGAAAACCCCACTGAAACAGGCAGGCCCAGGAATGACTGAGCTGCCAGCTTTCTTCCCCATGACCCACTCGCCCCCCACTGTCACCCCCAAAGCAAGAGGCCCCCCACGCTCACACACTCACGCCACCTGAGCGCCAGCCCCTCCCTGCACCCAGCACACAAACCGCAACCCCGGCGGGGTTCGCCGGGGGCTCCCGGAGATGGAGCGCTCACTTCGAAATCACTTGGAAAAGGATGGCCCGCATCCACCCCCGGCCGCCCGGGCAGGAAAGAAGCCAGTCTCCGCTCTGAGGGCCCCACTCCAGCTTTCCCCACCATCCCCAGCGGACGAAACGAAAAAACAAAGAACCAAACACCAACAAGACTCACACACAGAAAACACACACAGACCCAAACCGAGGAGGAACTCGGTGACATCACAGGGATCTCCACGCCATCAGATTACAGGACTCAGGACAGATTTGAAAACCAAAAAAAAACACACCAAAAAACTGAACAATGTGGCCAAGATGACTCAGATCACACAACCGCTCCCCAGAGGCCTTGAGAAAGGCCCAACTTTGTCCCTGCCTGGCGGGGTCCCAGGAAGGGTGGGCCAGGTCTAAGCAGGTCTCCCTTCACTCACTCATTCATTCATTCATTCATTCATTCCTTCTCCAGGCCCCCAGCGCTGGGCACGGGGCACGGAGGGGGCGTTCGGGCAAGTCTCTGTTCTTGAAAAGTCGCCTAAAGCCACGCAGGCAGAGGGAGAGAGAGGTCACCTGGCGAGGGACAGGCAGCATCCGCCTCCACGCAGCTCTGGGCCGGCGGCGGATCGGCGGGACCGTGGGCAGAGGTGAGCCTGCGGCTTCCCACCTGGGCCAGGAGCGGGTGCTGGCTGTGGGCTCACAGCTCGGAGCCACTTGGACTCAAGCGCAGCCTGCAGCCTCCCTCGCCCTCAGTCGACTCCAGACTCATTCGAACAGGTCGCCGGCCTCGCCGGGCAGGACCCGAGCGGCTGAAGGCCACGGGCCGTCCTGGGGCCGGTTTAAAGGGCAGGATTGTGCAAGTGGGGGAGCCTGGCCGTGGGCTCCAAGGACCCTGCCTACTACTCAGCCCTGGGCCTGCGCCCGCCCCTGCGTGAACCCGGAGAGAAAAGCCGCTTATCCTCCGCGCCTGGGAGGCAGCGCAGGGGAGGAGGGAGCGGTGGGCCTCCGAGAGGGGCGCCCCTGGAGAGGGCCCCCCCGGAGGGGCTGGGCAGCAGAGAGAGTGGCTGCTGGCACCGACTAGGCCTGGCACCCAGGGGCGCCCCTTAGGCGCACATGAGCGCTGGGCTCCTGGCCGGCCCGGCTCCCGGGGAACAGGCGGAGGCAGCCCTGGTTTGAGCAGACACCCCCGCGGGCGCGCTCCCCGTCTCCCCGCTCCAGGCCCGGCCGGGTGGGGGCAGCCCCGAGCGCGAGGTCGGGCTCCCGCGTGGTGGGCCACCCGGGCCTCCCCAGCGCGCCTCCAGCCCAGCCCCACGGCGCTCCCACCCTCAGCCAGACGGGGGGCGCCGTGGGGAGGGGGGCCGCGCCGCTCCCCCGCGCGCCTCCCCCGCGCCCCGCGCCCAGCCCGCCAGCCCCGCCGCCCCCGCCCCCCGGCGCCCGCGCCCCGGCGCCCACCTTGAGGATCTGCTCCCTGATGAGGGACGGCACCGACACGATCATCACGGCGCCCAGCACCGCGCACAGCAGCCCGAGGACGCCCAGCGCCGCGGCCGCCCAGCCCGCCTTGGCGCAGCCGCCCATGTCCGCGCGCCCGGGGCCCACGCGGCGCTCCGGCAACTGCGCGCCCGAAGGGAACGGGGTCCGGGCGCAGAGGCGGCAGAGGCGGCGACTCCGGGGACGCGGCGCGCGGGGACGAGGAGCGGCCCGGCAGGCGGCCCGCGGCTTTATGCGCCATCGGGGCGGGCGCCGCCGGACCGCCCCCGGGCGCGCGGGGCAGCGGGATTCGGGCCGGCGCCCGCGGCGGGGGGCGGGCCCGGGGGCGGGGCGCGGATCGGACGGTCGGGGGGGCGGGACGGCCACGCCTTCGCTTCCCTTTTGGAGGCCGGCGTCCCGGGGCCTGGGCGTCCGTTGGGCCCGGCCCCCCTCCCCCTTCCTGCTCCCCCTCCCTTCCCACCTGCTCCCCGCTCACCCCTCCCCCACACCCCCTCCCCGCCCACTTCCCCAGCCTTGATCATCGTCATGGTTCACTTTTTTTTAAAAAGAGGGTTTTTTAAAAAAATAATTTTTTACTGTTGAAAGTATTACCTATGCCCTCTTTGTCCCCATTGGCCCCCTCCAGCCCGCCCTCCCCACCGCGCCAGGCCTTCAGCGTCCTATTGTCTGTGTCCACGAAGGGCTTGGGGTTTTTTTGTAAGATTTTTTTATTCATTTCAGAGAGGAAGGGAGAGGGAGAGAGAAACATCAATGAGAGAGAATCACCAATCGCTGCCTCCTGCGCGCCTCCTGCTGGGGATCAATCCCACAACCCGGGCCTGTGCCTCGTTGGGAATCAAACCTGGGACCCTCCAGTCTGCAGGCAGACGCTCCATCCACTGAGACACACCGGCTGGGGCCTGGTTCACTGTTAGTCAGACTTTCCCAACCGAGAGGGGGGCCTGTGCACCCTCATCTCTGCCCCCTCCCCCCCTCGCTCACACACACACACACTCACACACACACATACATACACACACACACACACTCACACACACACTCTCACACACACACACACACACACACACACACACACTCACACACACACACTCACTCACACACACATACATACACACACTCTCTCACACACTCACACACACACATACATACACACACATACACACACACTCACACACACACATACATACACACTCTCTCACACACACACTCACACACACACACACTCACACACACACTCACACTCACACACACACACACACATTCACACACACTCACACTCTACTAGCCTCTCCCTGCAGAGCCTGGGACTCCTGCCTCGGGGTCCGACACCCTGGACTTGGAATTGCACCCCCAGATATCTGCCTGGTTCCTTCCTTCTGGGCTGCGGGAAGCCACCTTATCAGCGAGGCCTCCTGCCACCCTGAGTCAAAGGAACTCTCACCCGCTGGCCCAGCCCACCCCCTCCCTTCTCGCCTGCGCCACCTGCCGCCTGGCCCACTGGTGTTCGTGTTTTGCATTCGGACCTTGCACCCCGCCCCCCCACCCCACCCCCGACTTGAAGGCTGCGGGCGAAAGCCGGCCCCTGCCCTGTCCACTGCCAGGAGGGACCCCATGCACCCCGTGCCCGCTGCAAAAAGAAGGAGCCAAGGAGGAGTCTGCCGGGTGCTGGGCCCTGAGCCAGGGGCCTTGCCCGGGTGGCCCCGGTGACAGAGAGGGGAACAGGCCCACAGGGGCGCACAGAGCTAGGTCTCTGCTTCCTAGTGAAGGGGCGATGGATGACTAGGCGTGAGTTGAGGAATGGTGGGTATTTGCAGGTAGGGAGCGCCCCAGGGAATTAAAATAGGTGGGCGCGTGTCCCCCCAGTCTTACCCAGGCCTGCCCTGAGTTCTGGACCCCGGATGCAGTCCTTTCTCCTCCTCCTCCTCCTCCTTCTCCTTCATTTATTTTTATTGATTTCAGAAAGGAAAGGAGAGTGAAAGAGAGAGAAAAACATCCATGATGAGAGCGAATCATGGATCGGCTGCCTCCTGCACGCCCCACACTGGGGATCAAGCCTGCAACCCGACCAGGAATCGAACCCGGGACTCTTCAGTCCACAAGCCAACGCTCTATCCCCTGAGCCACACCAGCCAGGGCCAGGGCATTCCTCTCATTCTTAGGTGGGGTTCCACGGGGATGGAGGAGGGTGTCCCCGATACCTGGGAAGGCAGGCCAGGCCCCGAGGGCTCAGAGCCAGGCTTCTGGAACTCTCTTCCACCTCGGGGGGCCAGCAGCGTTCCCCAGGCCTGTCTCTGGCGGCCTGCCCTGCCTGAGTCCGTGTCCACTGAGCACCTACCGTACGTTGGCAGAGAGCCTTGCCTGGCGCTGCCTTCGCCGCAGGAGACCCAGCCTCGCCCAGGTGCCAGGAGCAGGGCCCCACCCGGACCCCGATCAGGGTGGCTAGGGCACGGCTGGGTGCCCGATGGGAACAGACTCCCCCAAAAATCCATCCTCCTGGTGTTCCCACCCCAAAGTCCCGGGGCAAGTGGCTTGGCCAGCTCTGTGCCTCAGTTTCCTCATCTGTCCAATGGGGAGAAGGGCCTCTCGCCAAGGGTTGTGGTGAAGATGAAAGGGGCTGGGCCCTGGCTGGTGTGGCTCAGTGGATAGAGCATTGGCCTGTGGACTAAAGGGTCTTGGGTTCGATTCCGGTCAAGGACACACGCCTCTAGCTCTACCAATGGATGTTTCTCTCTCTCTCTCTCTCTGGCCCGCCCCCTCCCTTCCACACTCTCTAAAAATCAATGAGGGAAATATCCTCGGGTGAGGATTAAAAATAAATAAAATAAAACCCCTGCTTAAAAAAGAAAGAAAGAAAGGTGAAAGGGGTTGGGAAACGGTGACAGTCGTTACCCAATAAACACCGAAGTCACCCACTGGCTAGTGAACGCGTCCCTCATCAGGTCGCACACGGATTCATTCACAAACATGTCACTCGCGTTCTGGAAGAGGTCAGGGGCAGCGGCCCGGGGGCAGCAGCCAGGGGACGTCTCATTTACGCGTTTCATCTTACATGTGTCCTGCTTGGGGCGGCACCGACTCCCCACAAGCTGGCCCTCTGGCCTTGGACGTCTCCCCCATGTCCGTGTGATTTATCGCCGCGTCTCCAAGGTCGGAACGTGCGTGGTGCTTACCCAGCCGCCCAAGGCCACGGAGGGAGGCCGTCATGTCACGCCACGCCGTCACCTGACCGGAGGGAGAGGCAGAGAAGAAAGGAGGTGGGACCCGTGACCACCCGTGACCTCCATGAGTGGAGGCCCTCCCGATGGGGGGGTCTCAGGAGGGGGAGCCGGGGTCAGGTTTTAGAGGGAGGCCGTGGGGGAGGAGGAGGCAGGGCCAGGGTGCGGGGTGACGGGGACTCGCTCACTGCCTCTGGGCCCGGCTTCCCCATCGAAGCAGCAGGGACGGGGCGCCCACCGCCGGGGCGTCAGGAGGGTTAAGGGCGCCCACCTGGTCACACACGGGGCAGGTAGAAAGGTGGAACCCTCGCGCCCTGCGGCCACCCACCCACCCCATCGGGGAGTTTTCCTCCCACAGGCACCATCGCCAGGTCACCAGCTGGTGCAGGCGGGGCCTGAACCAGGTCACTTGGCCCCGGAGCCCAGGCAGATCCCTCGGTCTGCGCTGAGGAGGAGGAACCAGGGGGGAAGGGGAAGTGATAGAAGGAAGAGCGGCGAGAGGGGGCGGGGGGCAGGCGTCAGGGAAAGGCCACCAGGAAGAGGAAACCATCGCCTTTGGCCACATCTGGGCCCCAGCCCCGGCGAGGACAGAGCAGGAGCTCCCGTCCCTTCGTTCTTGCAGCCCGTCCTGGCTGCGCACCTACTGTGTGCCGGGAGCCGAGCTGGGTGCCGGGGCCACAGCGGTGGACACGGGGAAGCGCCCAGGCCTGGCGGATCTCACTGATGAGCAAGATCGGCCCGTGATCAACCAGCTGATGAGCAAGATCGGCCCGTGATCAACCCGATCACCGGTCATTTTATAACAGGTCGGAGCTGTGCTGTGTGATCCGGTAGCCGCTCGCGTGGGGAACGGCCCTGAGTGTGAGAGGCGCAGGAGGAGAGCGGGGTCCCCATCCAGTCTTAGTATTTTGGGTCGATGACATGTCGGGGTCGGACATGGTGGGTGAAATAAATCTTGCTGGTTTCGCCTTTACTTTTTAAAATTAGCTACTAAATTTTTTTTGAATATTTGTATTGAAGTCAGAGAGGTAAGGGAGAGGGAGGGAGACAAACATCCATGATGAGATAGAGTCATGGATCGGCTGCCTCCTGCACGCCCCACACTGGGAATGGAGCCTGCAACCCGGGCCTGTGCCCTGACCTGGAATCAAACCGTGACCTCCTGGTTCATAGGTCGAAGCTCAACCACTGAGCCTTGCTGGCCGGGCAGGAGAACTCCATTTAAAGGGGGTGGTTCGGGGGGACCCTGTGAGAAGACGGCATTTGAAGGCCCTGGCCATTTACTCAGTGGTTAGGGCATTGGGCCTCATACCAAAGGGTTGAGGGTTTGATTCCCAGTCAAGGGCAGATACCTGGGTTGCAGGTTCAATCACATCAAAGTTTCTCTCTCTCTCTCTCTCTCTCTCTCTCTCTTCCTCTCCCTCCCCCGTCCCTCCAAAAAAATCAATGGAAAATATATCCTCAAATGAAGTTTAACAACAACAAAAAAGACCCAAAGAAAGTGCAGGAAGGAGCCCTGCAGAAATCTGGGGAAGAGCTTTCCACAGCCCGTGCAAAGGTCCTGGGGCAGGAGAGGCCCTGCGAGCCTTTCATTAGGTGCTAGTTTCTCACGCGGAGGCAGGTGGCTTCTGAGCACCTGCTTTCCGTCAGCAGGTGAAATGCCCCTCCAATTTTGTGACCATCGGTGGAGGCCTCCACAGCTGCCCGCCCCCCCCCCCCCCCCGCCCGGGGGAGACCCAGCCCGGCCCCTGCAATCCCGGGTCCCGGGAGTCATCTCCGCCGCCCCTGCATCTCTGGCCTCTTCTTATCTAAGAGCTGGCAGCTGAGTATCACCTTTGCCCCCAGCTTTCGGGCCTTGAGACATCGCCTCTGTCAAGAGTGAAGCCTCCAACCAACACAAAACGAATTCCAGGACAAAGGTGCGAGTGCGTGGGGCCCTCTGCCCACGGCCGTGAGCACACAGCTGCTCCATTTCTGCAGGAGGGAGCGGGCCCTATCCGCCCCTCAGCCCACAGCAGCCGGAGACAGGAGCCTGGCTCCTGAGGGCACCCGGCCCGGCCCCCCGCTGCAGAGAGGAGAGGCACCTACTCACTCACTCACTCATTCATTCATTCACTCCTGCAGCACAGACCTGCTGCCACCCACTCTTTGCCAGGCCTACTGTGTGCTGGGGACAGGCCATAGCATCGTGAGCAACACAGACAGATCCCCGAGGTCCTGGCTTTCCTTTTTTCTTTTCTTTTTGTAAACATATTTGTACTGATTTCAGAGAGAAAGGGAGAGGGAGGGAGAGAAACAGCCATGATGAGGGAGAGTCATCGATAGGCTGCCTCCTGCAGGACCCCTACTGGGGATCGAGCCCACAACCCGGGCTGTGCCCTGACCAGGAATCGAACCGTGACCTCCTGGCTCAACCCCTGAGCCACACCGGCCCGGCTGGACCCGGCCGTCCTTAATGAGCGGAGGAGAGAGGTTTAGGAACAAAACCACAACCACATAAATAAATAAACAAGGACTTACGCTGCTGGAAGCGCTCCTGGGAGAAACGAGTGAAGTAATTCCGCAGAGAAACGCGGGGGCAAGGCCCGGAGGGTACGAGTCGGGGGAGGACGTTCCTGGCAGCACGACGAGTCGGGGCAAAGGCCTTGGCTGCAGGGCCAGACAGCGCTGGTTCACGGAGCAGACGCGCCGGGATGCGCCCTGGGGACCCTCAGACACACGCCACCAGCTGCTGCCTCTGGTCCAACGGCATCTTCTTTTTTTCTTTTTTTAAATATATGGATGGTGTCTTTACTGACTACAGAGAGGAAGGGAGAGGGGGAGAGAGATAGAAACATCCATGATGAGAGAGAATCACGGACCGGCTGTCTCCTGCACGCCCCACACTGGGGATGGAGCCCACCACCCGGGTCTGTGCCCTTGACCAGAATCAAACCCGGGACCCTTCAGTCCACAGGCCGGTGCTCTATCCACTGAGCCACACCAGCCAGGGCCAAACAGCATCTTGACAGCATCCCTTTCACCCTCAGTGTCTGCGCAATCAGTTACGTGGTCCCCTCTTCCCAGACGTGGCAGAGAATTCGGATTTCAGTCCTGGTAGCCTCGCAGCGGAAGGGTTCCCTGACCCGATGTAGGTTTTAAGGCATCTTTCAGCCCTGGCTGGGTAGCCCAGGGGTTAGAGCGTCGCCCCCCCATACACCAAGGTTACAGGTTGAATCCCTGGTCAGGGCACCTACAAGAAGCAACCAATGAATGCACCAATAAGTGGAACAACACATCGATGTCTCTCTCTCTCTCTCTCTCTCTCTCTCTCTCTCTCTCTCTCTCTCAAATCAATCAATCACAAATAATGGTGAGCGCGGCCAGTGTGGCTCAGTGGTTGAGCATCGACCTATGAGCCAAGAGGTTCGTCTCCCGCCCTCCCCCCGCCCCCCCCAGTCAGGGCACACACCCTGGTTGTGGGCTTGATTCCCCGTAGGGGGTGTGCAGGAGGCAGCCCATCGATGCTGTCTCATCATCGATGTTTCCATCTCTCTCTCTCCCTCTCCCTTCTGTATATATGTCATATCTAAATTAAATATTTAATTTTTTTTTAAAAAGAGCCAGTGAGATGAGGGTGGGTCTTGCCTGTACCCGGAGAGCATTCGGGGGCAGGCACAGCGAGCGCGAAGGCCCTGAGGGGGAGGGAACTGTGTGTCCCGGGAGCAGGGATGTGGGCCGGGTGGGTGGCGTGATGCTGGCAGCAGCTACACAGAAGGCCGCAGCCCCAGGCCTCTCCTCCCTCCCTCCCTCTGTCTCTCTCTCTCTCTCTCTCTTCCTTTTTCCTTCTTTTCTGAAGGCTCTTGTCCCCAGGCCCGCAGTGGAGGAGGGCTGGTTGGTGAGATCTGGGCTTAGCGCTCAGCCTTCCCCTCCTAACAGGAGGAACCGCCCCTCCCACTCTGCGTGGGCCTCCCTGGACCGCCCCACGGGCAGCGGGTCCCCTCTGTTTGCTATTCTTCCTGCCAGAGCAGCCTCTGCCCTGCCCAGGAGGCTGTGGCTCCGTCACGGAGGCCACCCCCACCCCCCTCCCCCCGCAACCCCCCCTTCCACCCACACCCCCACACCTCAGCCAGGCCGCCAGCGCCTGGGGACAGGCCACAGCAGGCCAAGGTTGGTACAAAGAATGCCTTTGAGTCCTGGCCAATGTAGCCAAGTGGTTAGAGTGTCAGCCTGCGCACAAAAGGGTCAAGGGTTCAATTCCCAGTCAAGGGCATGTACCTGGGTTGCAGGTGCGATCCTGGTGTGGGAGGCAGCCCCCCCCCTCCCCTTCCCTTCCACTCTCTCTAAAAATCAGTGGGGAAAAAATATCCTTGGGTGAGAATTAACAATTTTTTAAATTTTTTAAAGGAACTGGCTTTCACCCTCGCCAGCTTTGCTTTGTGGGCAGAGCGTCGGCTGCGGACTAAAGGGTCCCGGGTTCGACTTCTGGGTAGGGGACATGCTCGTGTTGTGGGCTCCATCCCCAGTGGGGGGCGTGCAGGAGGCAGCCGATCCATGATGCTCTCTCACCATTGATGTTTCTCTCTCTCCCTCTTCCTCTCGGAAATCAATAAAAATATATATATTTTTTTAAAAGAGCGCTTTCAGTAGGGAAGGCCTCTGTCCTCTTAAGAAAAAAATCCCCCACAGAACTGTAGCAAAGGTGCCAATCCCCCCCGCCCCCAGGGCTTCAAAATTGTCCCTGGCTCCGGGCGGAGGCGGATGGCAGGGTGGCTGGAGCCCAGGTGGCGGCGGATCCTAAAAATAAAATGCTCTCCGGAAAGCAGTGCGCGGCCCAGGGCAGGGCGCCCGCCAGCAGCCGGGACCTGGCCGGTCCTGGGGGGCGGGGGGGCATTGCTTACGGGCAAGGGGGCCCTGGGAGCAAGAGCCCTGGCCTCCCCCGTCCCGCGCCCCCGCCCGTGGGAACAAAGACATTCCTCCCGGGCCAGTGAGTCCATAGTGACACCTGAGAAAATGCTTCAAGGGGGGGACCCGTCGGTGGGGGAATCTTACCGAGGCCACGGCCAGGGCCACGGGCAGACCCAGACCGGCCTCAGGGCCAACAGGATCGTGTTACCTCCTGCCTCACCCTCCTCCGGTTCCCTCGCAGGAGCATGAAATTCAGACCCAGCCCGGCCCGCACGGCTCAGGGCTTGAGCGTCGACCTAGGAACCAGGAGGTGACGGTTTGGTTCCCCGTCAGGGCACAGGCCCAGATTGTGGGCTCCATCCTAGTAGGGGGCGTGCAGGAGGCAGCCGAGCCATGATTCTCGCTCATCATGGATGTTTCTCTCTCTCTCCCTCTCCTTTCCTCTCGGAAATCAATAAAAATATATGTTTTTCAAATCAATAGAAACATATTTAAAACAAAGAATCGCTCCTTCCCGATCCGAATCCCACGCTCCGGGGTGAGCCCAGCGAGAACAGACCCTGGGCCGTGGGGGGTGCGGGGGAGGAGGGACACATTCTTCCAGAGCCTGGCCTGGGTCCGAGGGACTCCAGTGCCCAGCAGCCGGCCCTCCAGCCCCTCCCCCGGGGACAGGCCCTGGCTGCCTCCACCACGTTCCTTCCCCGGAGGCTGAGGAGCCGAGCTTCCCTGTCCCTGGTCCCCAGGCCCCTGGGACCTGGCGCTTGCTCTTGGCTCTGAGGTGTCCCCTGAGCTGGTGCAATCCGTTGCCATGTGTGGGTCACGCCCCCCCCCCCAGCCCTGCCCCACGCGGAAGGGGAAAGGGCAGCAGGGGGGGAGGAGCCCGTCTCACCTGCCTGTGTACCGGTTCCCAGAGGCTGACTCGGGTTCCGGAAACACTATCGCCAGGTGCTCACCAGGGCCCAGTGCGACAGGGATTGGTATCAGCAGGCCCTCCCGGGGCTCCTCTCCGTCCAGTCACCTCACTCCCCGTCCTCCCTCCCAGCCCTAAGATTGCTCCTTTCGCTCTCATGTCAATGTTTCTCTCTCTCTCTCCCCAAATCAATATTTTTTAAATATATTGTATTGGTTTTTTACAGAGAGGAAGGGAGAGGGACAGAGAGCTAGAAACATCGATGAGAGAGAAACATCGATCAGCTGCCTCCTGCACATCTCCCGCTGGGGATGTGCCCGCAACCAAGGTACATGCCCTTGACCGGAATCGAACCCGAGACCCTTCAGTCCGCAGGCTGACACTCCATCCACTGAGCCAAACCAGTCAGGGCTCCCCAAATCAATTAAAAAAAAATTTTTTTTTAAAGAGTAAGCCTTTAGGAAAAAAAGAGTGAGTCTTTCATGTAAACAGCATGTTAGAAACCTGTAGTTTTTAAAAACCAATATGGGCCCCATCACTGTAGCTCAGCGGTTGAGCGTCGATCTATGAACCAGGAGGTCACGGTTGATTTCGGGTCAGGACACAGGCCCGGGGTTGTGGGCTCCATCCCAGTGTGGGACGTGCAGGAGGCAGCCAGTCCATGATTCTCTCCCATCGTGGATGTTTCTCTCCGTCTCCCTGTCCCTTCCGCTCTGAAATCAATAAAAGTGTATTTTTAAAAACTGAATGCATTGGGATGACATTGATTAATAAAACGTCGGTTCCAGGTCCCAGCTCCTGATGCTTGCAGGCCGCACAGGCAAGGAGCGCTCCCTGCCGCGTCGCCCTTCTCTTCGCCCCCCGGAGGCCCCCGGGCTCCCCATGCTGACGGCCACTTGTGTGTCTCCGGGAACAGGTGGTGGCCTCCGGTGACCCCACCCCCGCGGCTGGCTTGTGGGCCTCTTTGGGCAGGAGGGACATCGATTCGGCGCCTGGCACGGGAGCTGCAGACCCGTTCTCCCCTTTGCTTGGGCTCTCTGATGTTTTGCAAAAACAGGGACTTTGCTTTTCCTCGTGACCAGGGTTGCTGTCCCTTTGACGTCTGGGTGTTGCGTCACATTCGGAAGAGCCTTCCAGAGTATGGCTCTTCCCATCTCCCTCTCCCCTGTTTGTATTTTCCAGCCTCTGTTCCGCTTGGGGTTGATGGTGTCTTCAGCTGTGGAATAGGAATCCAGGGGTCCCACCCAACGTATTTCCGATTCTTCCCCCACGGAATGAAGTGGCCGTCGTCCACACCCGTTTCTCTACATACTTTGGTCTCTTTCTGGATTGTTCTCTCTTATGACAGCTCAGCCTGCCCACTCCTTCTCTACGGCCAACTGTACCTCATACTCCACCTTTTTATCACAGTATTTGGAGCCCCGGCTGGCATGGCTCATTTGGTTGAGCGTCGTCCTGGGCACTGACAGGTCGCTGATCCGATCAATGTTCCTCTCTCTCTCTTGCCAATAAACCTATTTTAAAAATATATATTTGGAAAAGCTAGTGTTCCCTCACTACTCTTCACTTTCAGAATTTTCCTGGAAATGTTTATATATTCTTTTCTCTCTTTTTTAATGTACTTCAGCAGTATTTTCTCAAATTCCCCCCAATTTTCTGCTGGTTATTTAATTGGTGTTGCATTGATTTCTGGCTACCTTTAGGGAACTCTGGCATCTTTTCAGCACGATCCCTCCTCTCTAGGAACAAAGACTGCCTGGCCGCTCATCCACGCCTCCTTTTTATACCGAACAGTAAATTCCAACACTTTTCACATTGCTTTGCTCTGCATTGCTTGGGAAGCTCACTGCTACACATCTTCTCCTCAGGGTCGCAGGTGTAAACGGGGTCTTTGCTCCCATTATAAGTGACATTGGATACTTATAGGCAAGTTCAAAGGGGTGGGTGGAGACCCCAAGAGCCCTGCATGGTTTTGTTTTGGGGTTTTTTATTGATGATTGAGAGAGAGAGAAACATCGATTTGTTATTCCACTTTTTCATGCGCTCAGTGGTTGGTTCTCCTATGTGCCCTGGTGCCACCTGTCACGTTCTATGTAATTTCTGACAAATGAAGAAGTGAAATTAGAGCGTGACCCAGCACAGAGCTGACAAGAGGAAGCGACTTCTTCTCTAAGCGACACAAGCCATGAAGTCTGATATTCCTGCACAGGAGCAAGCAGCCCAGACCCCGCTCAGAGCAAAGGCTTTCACCTTTAACAAACCGCCTTCCCAGGCGAGGCCAGACCTCCAGACACCCGAGCTGCTGTCGAATGAGTTTTGGTTTTAGTTTTGCAGGATGTGAAGGATCGGGCGTGCATCCGTGGCGCCAGTGAACGGCACTTCAAAATGGGTAAGAGGGTATGTTTGACGTTATGTGCTTTTAACCCCCTTTTTTTTAACCACTGTTTTTAAAAAATAGCAAAAACAACACAGCTGGTGTGGCTCAGTGGTTGGGCATCAACCTATGAACCAGATCATGGTTCAATTCCCAGCTGGAGCACATGCGCGGGTTGTGCGCTCCATCCCTAACAGAACCATGACCTCCTGGTTCCTGGGTCAACGCTCAGCCATGGAGCCACCCTGACTGGGCACAAACTTAAAACCCTTTTAAACGGAACAAGTCAGAACACTCACCATGTTCAGCCTCCCCCTCTAGTTCCCCAGCATTCTATCCCCAAACACATCCATCCCTGTCCCCCTTCCACACTTACGGCCATTCCGCCCCGGCCCCCGGCCCCAGGCAACCCCCACCTGCTTTCTGTCTCCATAGACTGGATGGTTCTGGACATTTCAGATCCGTGGACTCACGCAAATGTGGCCCGTGGCTCCGCTTGTCTTTAAGGAATGAAGGCCGAGGGACACACTTGAAGGCTGAGCTGAAGCCCAGAAATCATAAAGGCTTTTTTTAAAAAAACAAAAAACAAAGGATGTTTCCAAGAGGTAGTAAGACTCAGCGTTGTCAAGAACTGGAGGAAGGGGGGCGGTATCTAAGGGGGAGGAAAGGAGAGGCTGTGATGCTCGGCCGCCTCCTCCCGCCCCCTTGTGGCTGGTGAAGCCTTGGCGAGCAGGACGCGCCCACGTAGCCAGAAGATGATGCGGGTTTGGAGCCGTGGAGTCTGCACTTTGGTTGTATAACTATTACCCAGCGTCCCCCTCGACCCGCCCCCCACCATGCACCGTCACCCCCTGGGCCTGCAGAAACGGGGTGACCACTGGATGGCTCATCTCCTAGGCAACACTTAGAAATCCTCCCCAGTGGGAGACTCCGACCGTCTCGGTTTCTGCACCTAAACTCCTAGACACCCTCCCATGCCTTGTCCCCGTGCACATCACTTTCCCCCCATTTTAACCATTCGCAAGTGTGTAGCTCTGCGGCACCAAGAACACCGTTGTAACGCTCTAGCTGGTGTGGCTCAGTGGATAGAGCTTCGGCCTGTGGACTGAAAGGTCCCGGGTTTGATTCTAGTCAGGGCACCTGCTTCCATCCCCGGCCCGGAGGCAACCAGTGGATGTGTCTCTCTCACATCAGTGTCCGAAGAGACAAACATGTCTCTCCCACTCTCTCTCTAAAATTCAATGGAAAAAAATATCCTTGGGTGAAGATGAACAAAAACATAAAAATCAATGTTTAGAGGAGGACGGAAGGAAACATAGGGAGGAACACATTCCTTGCTCAATTACAACCGCTTGGGGGCGCTGCCGGCCTCCCGGCTAAAGCGGCCTGTGCAGGGGCTCCCTCTCCCGGCCGCGGTGAACACTGCAGGCCAACGGCCCGAGTCCCAAGGCCCTGCCCACCCGCAAGCAGCACCTCGAGGAGCCCCGCGCGCCTGGCGAGGGATTTGTACCTTCGGACAAAACACAGAAACACGTCCAACAACTTACAAGCCACACCTTTGCCCTCGGGGCTCACCGCTGCGTTCACGTCCGCGCGCCCTCGGCGTGGCTGTGACAGGACTCCCCGCGGCAGGACCCGGGCCGGGCCATGGCTGACAGGCTGGCATCTGCGGGCGGAGGGCCCCGTCGCTGTTCGTAGGGATGGGGTTGCCCTTTGCTGTTGAGAAAATGACATCAACGGTGTTTGCCTTTGTTCAAAACGCAAGGTTAGAACGGTCGGAACTACTGAAGATGTGGGCGGGCCGGTGCCCGCGCCCTCCCACGAGGGGCTGCCGTCCGCGTGTGGGAAGGGCACGCAGGGCGCCTGCAGGTCTTTTCACTGCACGTTCCCGTAAGCTCCCTACACCCCCCAACACGGGAGGGCATTCCCTTTCAAAGAACTGAAGGAAGTAGGAGGCAGCAACCAATACAGCAATCGCCACTTAGTTACAGACATAAGCTCTACGGCTGATTTTTAAAATTACGGACGCTCCACCGATGCCCGCGTCACCCTTCGCAGGAGCCGTGACCTCCGCACCTTCCCCTGCAGAGTAGGTGCCGCCCGGCGGGCGCCCAGACCAGTGACTCCTCCTGACTCCCCAGGACCTTGCTAGAGACGCGGCATCTATGCTGCCCTTTCAGGCAGATGCCCCGGGCACCCGCACCAGAGCAGCCGCCACCTGGGCACGCTGGTCGACGGGCCGAGCACACGTAAGGCCACCGTCCGGCGGGCCACCAGCAGGAATGCCAACGAGGAGGACGACGGAGACGTGCTGGTTCGGGAAAGACGCGCTGGTGGTGCCATGCGGTCCAACCCTGCGATGTGTGCTGGGGCTGCAGTTTGGTGACATGTAAATAATGTGTAAAGCAAGTTTTTATGGTTAAGGAAATCTGTTGAATTTCCTGACTTGAAGTTGAAACTTAACATGAAAGGAGACTATACTCTTCCCATGGGCTGTTTTAAAAAACTGTTGTGAATGATCCTATTTGTGTTTGTGCATGCGTGTATTATGGTATATATATTACACAGGGGGTAGACCCAAAAAAGTGCAACTTTAATTAAAAATAATTACTGAAATTAAAAAAAAATCAATACTCAAAAAAAAAAGTAATCACTGAGAAGTAAAAATGGCTCACTCGGGAATTTAGATGGGTTATCTTTGCATTTATAAAACCCACACAATATATGTATGTATAATAAATAACGAGGCAAATATATTCTCATCTTGTTCTTTCCTGGAAATAAGCTTGTATTCAACTCCTTCTACATCTGGTTTTTAATGTGTTTGCATTGGTTTTTTTATTGTAATTAATTCCTTTCACACTTGCCCTGAAGCTGCACTTCAAGGAGCCAAGTGTTTGAGCGCCCCCAGCCCTGAAACACCCCCAGCTTTATTAGGCTAATGCTCTAGGGCACCAATGCCCAGGCCCTTCCAGCTCGGGGGGAAGGCAGGCAGGGTCCCCACTGATCGTCAGCCTATCAGGCTGCCACAAGATGACCAGCCACGTTTTTTCAACTGTTAGACACCGGCCCACTTGTACCGACTCTAAATGCCTAGTCAACACTTAGGAACTTGGCAACGCCTGTCCTGCAGTGGTTACTTTCAAGAAGCGACTGGTTCTTTTGTTATGGCCCTTCATTTCACACACAGGTATTTATTTCAGAGGGAGGGAGAGGGAGATAGAAACATCATTGAACCATCCATCTGTTGCCTCCTGCACGCCCCCTACTGGGGCTTGAGCCGCAAACCAGGACCATAACTGAACCCAGGACCCTTGTCCACAGGCCAAGGCTCTATCCGAGCCAAACCAGCTAGGGCCCTTCATTCTATAATGATTATCAAAATTACACAACTCACCCTAACCGGTTTGGCTCAATGGATAGAGCGTTGGCCTGTGGACTGAAGGTCATGTATTCCGGTCAAGGGCATGCACCTTTGGTTGCAGGCACATACCCAGTAGGGAGTGTGCAGGAGGCAGCTGATCGGTTTCTATCCCTCTCCCTTCCTCTCTGTAAAAAAACCCAATAAAAAATATATTTTAAAAAAAATTACACAGATCCGAACGTGACTCCAAGCGGTTACAGGTGCTGGTGGGGTTTCTGAGGATCTTGTGACATTGCTCAACTTACATGACTTGCAGTGAGTCACGGAAATTCACTGATCTATGCGTTACCTCCTTACGTCAACACTGAGAAACTCACCAGAATGGATTTGCCTACAACTTCTGGATTTTCTAGTTATACTCCCCTAAATCTAGTACTTAAACCTGTTGACTTCAGGCATTTTACGATTAGCAAGTGAATACACCAATTTTCCTCTACTCCATGAGGACTAGTGCTCTTTGGAGACCAGACTTCTGGGGACCAAGGGCAAATTGCTTCATTCACAATCAGTTATACAGAAACTCTGCATCTGCTGTTACATGAAATTGAGGAGTATTGAATATATTTCAACCAATAGCTTTAATTCTCTAAAAAACCACTAGCATAATGTGTAACATTACTTTCTTTAAAAATCTGGTCAAAGAACCTTCTATATACAACTTTTGATTTTAAATAGAGCTATGTATTTTAAAATTGATTTCTACTGTAAGTTCCCTTCAACCACTCCCACCTTTTTAAAATCTCCTTGCTGGTATTCCAGAAACTTTCTTCATTCTCAGGTACCCAACACGAAACTCAGTATTTGAGTCAGTAGTTTATTATACCTCCTTACTACAAAACAACCTTAGTTTAAAAACCTTGATCCCTCACACCCCACACTAAATAAAAATAACGATACTTAGCACTGATTAAAAAAAGACCACACTACTTGGGAATGCAACAACTTTATTGAAAGAAAAGTGCAATTTAAATTGGTTGAAAGCTTAAAAGGGATTAACTTAGACACCCCCTCTCAAGCGCAGGACCAGGTGCAGAGTGGACTCTTTCTGGATGTTGTAGTCGGACAGGGTGCGCCCATCTTCCAGCTGTTTGCCGGCAAAGATCAGCCGCTGCTGGTCAGGGGGGATGCCCTCTTTGTCTTGGATCTTGGCCTTGACATTCTCGATGGTGTCACTGGGCTCGACCTCGAGGGTGATGGTCTTGCCGGTCAAGGTCTTCACGAAGATCTGCATCCCACCTCTCAGGCGCAGGACCAGGTGCAGAGTGGACTCTTTCTGGATGTTGTAGTCGGACAGGGTACGCCCGTCTTCCAGCTGCTTGCCGGCGAAGATCAGCCGCTGCTGGTCTGGGGGGATGCCCTCTTTGTCTTGGATCTTGGCCTTGACATTCTCGATGGTGTCACTGGGCTCGACCTCGAGGGTGATGGTCTTGCCGGTCAAGGTCTTCACGAAGATCTGCATCCCACCTCTCAGGCGCAGGACCAGGTGCAGAGTGGACTCTTTCTGGATGTTGTAGTCGGACAGGGTACGCCCGTCTTCCAGCTGCTTGCCGGCGAAGATCAGCCGCTGCTGGTCAGGGGGGATGCCCTCTTTGTCTTGGATCTTGGCCTTGACATTCTCGATGGTGTCACTGGGCTCGACCTCGAGGGTGATGGTCTTGCCGGTCAAGGTCTTCACGAAGATCTGCATCCCACCTCTCAGGCGCAGGACCAGGTGCAGAGTGGACTCTTTCTGGATGTTGTAGTCGGACAGGGTACGCCCGTCTTCCAGCTGCTTGCCGGCGAAGATCAGCCGCTGCTGGTCTGGGGGGATGCCCTCTTTGTCTTGGATCTTGGCCTTGACATTCTCGATGGTGTCACTGGGCTCGACCTCGAGGGTGATGGTCTTGCCGGTCAAGGTCTTCACGAAGATCTGCATCCCACCTCTCAGGCGCAGGACCAGGTGCAGAGTGGACTCTTTCTGGATGTTGTAGTCGGACAGGGTACGCCCGTCTTCCAGCTGCTTGCCGGCGAAGATCAGCCGCTGCTGGTCAGGGGGGATGCCCTCTTTGTCTTGGATCTTGGCCTTGACATTCTCGATGGTGTCACTGGGCTCGACCTCGAGGGTGATGGTCTTGCCGGTCAAGGTCTTCACGAAGATCTGCATCCCACCTCTCAGGCGCAGGACCAGGTGCAGAGTGGACTCTTTCTGGATGTTGTAGTCGGACAGGGTGCGCCCATCTTCCAGCTGCTTGCCGGCAAAGATCAGCCGCTGCTGGTCAGGGGGGATGCCCTCTTTGTCTTGGATCTTGGCCTTGACATTCTCGATGGTGTCACTGGGCTCGACCTCGAGGGTGATGGTCTTGCCGGTCAAGGTCTTCACGAAGATCTGCATCCCACCTCTCAGGCGCAGGACCAGGTGCAGAGTGGACTCTTTCTGGATGTTGTAGTCGGACAGGGTGCGCCCATCTTCCAGCTGCTTGCCGGCAAAGATCAGCCGCTGCTGGTCAGGGGGGATGCCCTCTTTGTCTTGGATCTTGGCCTTGACATTCTCGATGGTGTCACTGGGCTCGACCTCGAGGGTGATGGTCTTGCCGGTCAAGGTCTTCACGAAGATCTGCATTGTCTATTAGAAAAGATGAAACAACAAAAAAAAGAACCGGAAAGTTTAGCAGGCAATTCACCCATGAACACATTCCTAAGGCTAAGTGTCATTTTTTTATTGGCCCAATGGCTAAAATAAACACTTGCCTAGGGCAAGGAACCAAAAAAAAAACCACAACAACTTGCCCTGACCGGTTTGGTTTTGCTCAGTGGATAGAGCGTTGGCTCTCGGACTGAAGGGTCCTTGGTTCGGTTCCGGTCAAGGGCATGTACCTTGGTTGCGGGCACATCCCCAGTAGGGGGCGTGCAGGAGGCAGCTGATCGATGTTTCTAACACTCTATCCCTCTCCCTTACTCTCTAAAAAGTCAATTAAAAAAACAAGAAAAATTGCCTAACACAATACAGGTCACGTGTATAGACGTGGCCATTGAAAACCCGCACAGCGTCACTAACCAGTGTCACCCCGATACATTGAAAAAGGGAAACCTGGCCACACACCCTCAGAAAGGGGACCGGAACCGGAACCTTCCTGGCTAAGTCAACCCCCGCGCCGGGCGCTCAGCAGAGAAAGGCCGGGAGACTGGCCCCGAGGACGATCCTGGCCGCGTACGCCCCTCCCTGCCCGTCCACCTCCGTCAGCTCAGCCCTGGCACCAGCCCTGCGTCCCGCCGTCCAGCGTCGGGGAAGGGAACCCTAGCGCCCCCCCCAGGGCAGGCGGCCCCGCCCGGCATTGTGCGCCCACAGCGGGGTGACGTCACGTGAGCGCGCCCCCGCCGTGGGTGCGAGTCGGTTCCGTAACCCTTGTCCCGCGGGGCCTTCGGGCCCGTTAGGCCGTGACAAACTCCACGGTGGACCCACGCACCGCCCAGCCCCGTGCGGCCGCAGCCGCGCTCCCCGTGTTTCCCCGCCCGCCGGCCCCACGGCCGCCTCACCGGCCGCCATTTCGCGGCGGCGCTCTCCCCTCAGGGTCCGAGGCTCGCGGGACCCGCTCGACTAAAGGCCCCCTCAGCTGCCCTGCCTCCGCCCGCAGCGGACACCCCGCCTGCCACCCTCGCCGCCCCCGAAGGAGCGGGACGGTCCCGGGACCCCGGCCGCGGCCGCCGCTCACCAAGGGCGGTGAAAGAGGCTGCGAGCGGAGAGAACGGCGACTGCGTTCCGACGACCGCGAATGCGCGCGCCACGCCCGGCGCCCCCTTATATAGCCGCGCGCCTGGGATCCCTCCGCGGACACAGGCGGAGGGACTACTTTCCCCGCCCCGCCGCCCGCGGCATACCCAGCGCCTCCGCGTCCTCTGACTCCCCTTCGGGAATGTTCTGTGGCGAAGGCTGGCGTTCGGGGCGGAACCGGCTGCGGCGGGGCGGCTCCTCCGAGGGCCCGCGCGGAGGGATCGGCGCGTCGGCTGCGCTGCGTCCGCGGACGGGCGGGGGGAGGGGCGGGGGGAGGGGCGGGGGGCGCCCGCGGCGGGAGCGAAAACCCGGCGCGGAGTCGGCGGGCGCTCGGAGCGGGTGGGGAGCCCGCGTCCCCCCGCGACCCCGCTTCCCGGCCCGACGTCCCCTTCCTTCAGCCCCAACCGTCCCCCGCGGCTCCCGGGACCCCCCTCGCTTGGCGGACAGGGTTCCGGCCCAGCGCCTCGTGCGGAGTCGGGGCCCCGCTCCCTTCCCCCCGCAAACAGGAGGGGGTCTTTATTTGGGGGTCACAGTGGAGATCTGGATAGTGATTGTGTTTCCCTAAAGTTCTGTGCACCCCACTCCCCAGGCGCGTCGCGAGGGCTTCGGGGAGCCGCGGCCCCCTCCCTTACCCCACCCCCACCCCACCCCACCCCACCCCACCCCCACCCCACCCCACCCCCACCCCACCCCACCCCACCCCACCCCACCCCACCCCCACCCCCACCCCACACCCCACCCCCACCCCACCCCCACCCCCACCCTCACCCCCACCCCCACCCCACCCCCACAGGCCGGGCGGCGGCCTCCCCCGCGCGGGCGCCGGGACAGGGCGGATGACTCGGCAAATGTCCGCGGGGCCTGGACGCCGGCCGAGGCCGAAGGGCCGCTCAGGACACGCGGGGCGGGGGGGGGGGGGGGGGTTCTCGCGGAAAACTGTGCGTGGGAGGCCCGCCGGGGCGTGTCTGCGCTGGATTTTGGAAAAACAGGTGGACGGGCTTCATACTTTTAAAAAAGAAAAATAAAACCAAAACGATTTCCCCCAGTAAGTTATCTAAAAGGCTACAAAAGAAAAAACACAAACCACACAACGATTTGCGCGGGACCTGGAAGCTGGAAGGCCTAGAACCTTCTCGATGGTTCTCGATGGTTCTCGAAGGTTCTAGAAGGTTCTAGACTGTTCTAGAGGGTTCTTTCCCCTTCCGGATGGGGGGGCACAGGGTCCTGGAGCCCGTTCCAGCCTGAGGCTTTGGGAGGACGGCCGGGCAGCTGGGTGGGTCCGAGCGGGCAGAACCAGAACCGGTAACCCCGCACACGAGCTGTGGCCTGCGGGTCGGCCGGGGCAGGAGGAGAGAGAAAGTGCTTTCAGGTGAAGCGGGGACCTTGAGAACAGGGTTTTTATAAGTTCCCAGTAAAAACTCCCGGGGTCACCCCCTTAGTCACTGTTCCTCGGGGCCTCCCAGGAGGACGAGCAGCCCCACGGAGGGGGAGGCGGCAGAGGTAATGTCTACCCTCTGGGCGGCAAGAAGAAAAAATTAGAGGCAACAACAAAAAAATACGACTGACCTTGGGCCCACCCCCCGGGCCTGCTGGCCAGCGACTGAGCAAACAGACAAACAAACAGACAAACGCCATCAGGGCGGCGCCATCCCGCTCGGGGACCGCAATGGCCGCTCAGGAGCGCGGGCCACGGGCCAGCAGCTCACAATGATTCCACCCCGCCCCGTGGTTTTTAACATGTTTCCAAGAGAATGAACTCATGAGGGAAATGGAGACAAATAAAATGTTTTCCGGGGTAGCAGCCCCCCCACTCCCCGGACTTCCAATACAGGCTTCTGTCAAGGTCATTTCTAAGCAATGGGCACAGACCGTAGAGGGGTGGGGGGTGTGCTGGGGGGTGAGGGCATGTGCTGGGGGTGGGGGGTGCTGGGGGTGAGGGCGTGTGCTGGGGGTGGGGGTGTGCTGGGGGTGGGGGCATGTGCTGGGGGTGGGGGTGTGCTGGGGGTGAGGGCATGTGCTGGGGGTGAGGGCATGTGCTGGGGGTGAGGGCATGTGCTGGGGGTGGGGGGTGTGCTGGGGGTGAGGGCATGTGCTGGGGGTGAGGGCATGTGCTGGGGGTGGGGGTGTGCTGGGGGTGAGGGCATGTGCTGGGGGTGAGGGCATGTGCTGGGGGTGAGGGCATGTGCTGGGGGTGGGGGTGTGCTGGGGGTGAGGGCATGTGCTGGGGGTGAGGGCATGTGCTGGGGGTGGGGGGTGTGCTGGGGGTGAGGGCATGTGCTGGGGGTGAGGGCATGTGCTGGGGGTGAGGGCATGTGCTGGGGGGTGGGGGGTGTGCTGGGGGTGAGGGCGTGTGCTGGGGGTGAGGGCATGTGCTGGGGGTGAGGGCATGTGCTGGGGGGTGAGGCGTGTGCTGGGGGTGAGGGCGTGTGCTGGGGGTGAGGCGTGTGCTGGGGGTGGGGGGTGTGCTGGGGGTGAGGGCATGTGCTGGGGGTGAGGGCATGTGCTGGGGGTAGGGGGTGTGCTGGGGGTGAGGGCATGTGCTGGGGGTGAGGGCATGTGCTGGGGGTGAGGGCATGTGCTGGGGGTGGGGGTGTGCTGGGGGTGAGGGCATGTGCTGGGGGTGAGGGCATGTGCTGGGGGTGAGGGCATGTGCTGGGGGGTGGGGGTGTGCTGGGGGGTGAGGGCATGTGCTGGGGGTGAGGGCATGTGCTGGGGGTGGGGGTGTGCTGGGGGTGAGGGCATGTGCTGGGGGTGAGGGCATGTGCTGGGGGGTGGGGGTGTGCTGGGGGTGAGGGCATGTGCTGGGGGTGAGGGCATGTGCTGGGGGTGAGGGGTGCTGGGGGTGAGGGCATGTGCTGGGGGTGAGGGGTGCTGGGGGTGAGGGCATGTGCTGGGGGTGAGGGCATGTGATGGGGGTGGGGGTGTGCTGGGGGTGAGGGCATGTGCTGGGGGTGAGGGCATGTGCTGGGGGTGAGGGGGTGCTGGGGGTGAGGGCATGTGCTGGGGGTGAGGGGGTGCTGGGGGTGAGGGCATGTGCTGGGGGGTGAGGGCATGTGCTGGGGGTGAGGGCATGTGCTGGGGGTGGGGGTGTGCTGGGGGTGAGGGCGTGTGCTGGGGGTGAGGGCATGTGCTGGGGGTGAGGGCATGTGCTGGGGGTGGGGGTGTGCTGGGGGTGAGGGCATGTGCTGGGGGTGAGGGCATGTGCTGGGGGTGAGGGCATGTGCTGGGGGGTGAGGGGGTGCTGGGGGTGAGGGCATGTGCTGGGGGTGAGGGCATGTGCTGGGGGTGGGGGTGTGCTGGGGGTGAGGGCGTGTGCTGGGGGTGAGGGGGTGCTGGGGGTGAGGCGTGTGCTGGGGGTGAGGCGTGTGCTGGGGGTGAGGGCATGTGCTGGGGGTGAGGGCGTGTGCTGGGGGTGAGGGCGTGTGCTGGGGGTGAGGGCGTGTACTGGGGGTGGGGTGTGTGCTGGGGGTGAGGGCGTGTGCTGGGGGTGAGGGCATGTGCTGGGGGTGGGGGTGTGCTGGGGGTGAGGGCGTGTGCTGGGGGTGAGGGGGTGCTGGGGGTGAGGGCATGTGCTGGGGGTGAGGGCATGTGCTGGGGGTGAGGCGTGTGCTGGGGGTGAGGGGGTGCTGGGGGTGAGGGCATGTGCTGGGGGTGGGGGTGTGCTGGGGGTGAGGGCGTGTGCTGGGGGGTGAGGGGTGCTGGGGGGTGAGGGCATGTGCTGGGGGTGAGGGCATGTGCTGGGGGTGAGGGCATGTGCTGGGGGGTGGGGGTGTGCTGGGGGTGAGGGCGTGTGCTGGGGGGTGAGGGGGTGCTGGGGGTGGGGGCATGTGCTGGGGGTGATGGGGTGCTGGGGGTGAGGGCATGTGCTGGGGGTGAGGGGGTGCTGGGGGTGAGGGGGTGCTGGGAGGTGAGGGGTGTGCTGGGGGGTGGGGGGTGTGCTGGGGGTGGGGGTGTGCTGGGGGTGAGGGCATGTGCTGGGGGTGAGGGGGTGCTGGGGGTGAGGGGTTGCTGGGGGTGAGGGCATGTGCTGGGGGGTGGGGGTGTGCTGGGGGTGAGGGCGTGTGCTGGGGGTGAGGGGGTGCTGGGGGTGGGGGCATGTGCTGGGGGTGAGGGGGTGCTGGGCGGTGAGGGGGTGCTGGGGGTGAGGCCATGTGCTGGGGGTGAGGGCATGTGCTGGGGGTGAGGGGGTGCTGGGGGTGAGGGTGTGCTGGGGGGTGGGGGTGTGCTGGGGGTGAGGGCGTGTGCTGGGGGGTGAGGGGGTGCTGGGGGTGAGGCGTGTGCTGGGGGGTGAGGGGGTGCTGGGGGTGAGGGGGTGCTGGGGGGTGAGGGGTGTGCTGGGGGTGGGGGTGTGCTGGGGGGTGGGGGGTGTGCTGGGGGTGGGGGTGTGCTGGGGGTGAGGGCATGTGCTTGGGGGTGAGGGCATGTGCTGGGGGGTGAGGGGTGTGCTGGGGGTGGGGGGTGTGCTGGGGGTGGGGGGTGTGCTGGGGGGTGGGGGTGTGCTGGGGGTGAGGCGTGTGCTGGGGGGTGAGGGGGTGCTGGGGGTGAGGGCATGTGCTGGGGGTGAGGGCATGTGCTGGGGGTGAGGAGCATGTGCTGGGGGTGAGGGGGTGCTGGGGGTGGGGGTGTGCTGGGGTGTGGGGGTGTGCTGGGGGTGGGGGTGTGCTGGGGGTGAGGGCGTGTGCTGGGGGTGAGGGGGTGCTGGGGGTGGGGGTGTGCTGGGGGTGAGGGCATGTGCTGGGGGGTGGGGGGTGTGCTGGGGGTGAGGGCATGTGCTGGGGGTGGGGGGTGTGCTGGGGGTGAGGGCATGTGCTGGGGGGTGAGGGCATGTGCTGGGGGTGAGGGCATGTGCTGGGGGTGGGGGGTGTGCTGGGGGTGAGGGCATGTGCTGGGGGTGGGGGTGTGCTGGGGGTGAGGGCATGTGCTGGGGGTGAGGGCATGTGCTGGGGGGTGGGGGGTGTGCTGGGGGTGAGGGCATGTGCTGGGGGTGAGGGCATGTGCTGGGGGGTGAGGGCATGTGCTGGGGGTGGGGGGTGTGCTGGGGGTGAGGGCGTGTGCTGGGGGTGAGGGCATGTGCTGGGGGTGAGGGCATGTGCTGGGGGGTGAGGGCATGTGCTGGGGGTGCGGGGTGTGCTGGGGGTGAGGGCGTGTGCTGGGGGTGAGGGCATGTGCTGGGGTGTGAGGGCATGTGCTGGGGGTGGGGGTGTGCTGGGGGTGAGGGCGTGTGCTGGGGGTGAGGGCGTGTGCTGGGGGTGAGGGGTGTGCTGGGGGTGAGGGCATGTGCTGGGGGTGAGGGGTGTGCTGGGGGTGAGGGCATGTGCTGGGGGTGGGGTGTGCTGGGGTGAGGGCATGTGCTGGGGGTGAGGGCATTTGCTGGGGGTGAGGGCATGTGCTGGGGGTGGGGGTGTGCTGGGGGTGAGGGCGTGTGCTGGGGGTGAGGGCATGTGCTGGGGGTGAGGGCATGTGCTGGGGGTGGGGGTGTGCTGGGGGTGAGGGCGTGTGCTGGGGGGTGAGGGCAGATGGGGAGAGGGAGGTCAATGGGGGGAAGAGAGAGACTCATGTAATACTTTAAACAATAAAGAATTTAAGTTAAAAAGGAAAAAAGAATACTCATGTAGGATAATAAACAATAATTTAAAAATAGATGACTTCTTTCTAAATTTCTGGAAAGAGGTTCGAAAGGAACAAGACACGGGGGCTCTGTCCGGGGTCATTGCTCCCCGTTTTTCAGGTTTTCAGGCCGAAGTTGAGAGGTTTCAAGAGGAGCAGACAGTGGCCTCCTGTCTCCCAGCCACACCCTGTTTGCTCTCGGTGTCGTGTTGGGTGTTGTTTTGCGGGGAACCTTGTGATGGGGGTGCGGCAAGGCTGAGTCAGGAGCTGCGTGGAACAGCTTTTTCCAGAGTCCAAAGGTGCCCAGGGGCCGAGGAGGGAGGCGAGGGCAAGAGGAGGAGAAGGGCTCAGGGCCTGGGGCGTGGGGGGACAGGAGGAGCTGGGGGGACAGGAGGAGCTGGGGGGACAGGAGGAGCTGGGGGGCAGGAGGAGCTGGGGGGCAGGAGGAGCTGGGGGGCAGGAGGGGCGGGGGGGGCAGGAGGAGCTGGGGGGGCAGGAGGAGCTGGGGGGGCAGGAGGAGCTGGCGGGGACAGGAGGAACTGGGGGGGCAGGAGGAGCTGGGGGGGCAGGAGGAGCTGGGGTGGACAGGAGGAGCTGGGGGGACAGGAGGAGCTGGGCTGAAGTCCCGCAGTGTGTGCGGTGCTGGTGAACAGGAGCAAACACTGGCCAAGGGCCCTGAGATAAGGAGAGAAATGATGAGCATCGCCAGTGGACGGGGGGCGGCCGGGGAGAGGTCAGTAGGGGAAAGGAGACTTCTGTATTTCATTAAACAGCAAAGAACTTAAAAAAAAAAGGAGATGACCTTGCCCTAGACTAGTGGCTGCTGTTTTTCCGGAAAGAAAGGCCACTCTCACCCAGGAGGCACGGGGTCCCTCGGGGCACCTGGCACCGCGGGGAGATACTATTTTGGTCGTCACAACTGCGGGAGGGGGGGGGGGCGGCCAGGGATGCCGCTGAACTCCCTACAATGGACAGTCCCCCCACCACACAGCCACCTGGCCCCCATGTCCAAAACGCCCAAGTTCGGGGCCCCAGGTCTCCAGAGGCTTTTTGGGGTCCCTGGAAAGTCTGTATGTCCTGCCGGGGCTCGGGCATCGGGGCTCAGGTCACAGGCCACGCTGCTCCCAAACCCACAGGCCCCTGACCTAGAATGCCGGGTGCCAGAATGTGCTGGAGGCAGGGTGAGTCACGCGATCCATTTCCAGCTCCTCCCTGACTCAGATCCTTCCTTTGCAGGCGCCCCAGAAGCGAGGGCGTCGGAGCTGCCACCAATGGCAGCGTGACAGAGGCCCAGCAACAGGGCCGGATTGGCCAGTCCCCCCCCCCCCGAACCCCCCAACCCCCCCCACCCCCACCCCCACCCCCGGGCACATGATGCACTGAGCTCACAAAGGCTGGGTGCCAGGCAGCCGGGTGGGGGCGGGCTGGGGGGCAGAGGTGGGTCTGGTGCCTGCGTGTCTGCTGAGCTTCCTCTCTGGCAGAGGACTCAGCTGCCAGGAAGGTGACAGCCTCGTGTGGCACTCACCACTCAGCGTCCAGGGAATGTCCGCAGACACGGTGCCCGCAGGCCTGTCCCCGGAGAGCTGGGTGGGAAGGGCTTGCCTTGTCTTGTCATGGGTTTTGCCACCGTAAATGGGAGTGAAGGGAATCAGCCGCTTAGGGGGCGGGGGGGGGGGGGTGCGGAAAACACCACGAAAAAGGAACCCCACACAGAACACAGCGGCCAGGGCCCTGCTGTTCTCCTGTCGGCGTCTGAACATTTGCATCATGAGCAGAACACAACCGCTCCAGCTTAAAAACAGCCGGTCCCACCCCCTAACCTCCTGGGGCTTTTAGAAATCACCATGGCAACACAGACATAACAAAACTGAACCATCGTCATTAACCATTTAAGTTATATATATATATGTATTTATTGATTTCAGAGAGGAAGAGAGAGCGAGACAGCAATAGCAACGATGAGCGAGAATCACCGACCGGCCACCCCACACTGCCCTGACCCGAATATAACCACGACCCCCCGGGTTCGAGGTCGATGCCCGGCCCCTGAGCCACACTGGCCCGGCTTACCCTGTTTTACGAGCACAGCGCAGCGTGTCCAGCGTGTTGAGGGGAGGGGGTTCTTAGAGACCCTGGCATTGAAGGAGAGTGACAGGAGGAAAACCCAGGTGGTCACTGACTCCAATGCCGTCTCCTTGGGGGTTACCTGGGGACCAGGAGTCACTCAGAGCAGCCGACTTAGATCTGAGGCCTAAATGCCACAGGGAGAGGGGAGACCAAGGAGGCCTCTTAGGAGAGAGTGACTGATTGTAGGAAAGAGGACGGGTGGGAGACAGGATCGCTCGTGACCAAGTGGGGTGTCCTTTCCTAGCCTCAGTCCTGCGACAGGAGTTTGCTGGTCCGTGGAACCCCCAGAGGGGACCTCGCGCCTCTCAGCTCCTGGGGGAGACTGTCGGGCAGCTAAGGGGACCCGGGAATGACTCTCCCGCGTTTGCTGTTTTCCAAGTGCCTTCAGCTCAAAATCATACCCAAGCGGTTCAGTTGGCTGAGTCGCCCCAGCAACTAGAAAGTGTGTGGTTGGATTCCCGGTGGTCGGGCAGGGCACAGGCCCGGGTTGTGTGGGTTTGATCTCTCTCTCTCTCTCTCCTTGTCCCCTCCTCTCTCTCTCAAACCAGTGAAAGCATTAAAAAGAACAACAAAGTGGCCTATTTGGGGGCGGCACAGTCTACTACCTTCCACATCCACACTGTTACGCAGCCACCTCCACACCTGTGTTCGTCTTGCAACACTGACCTCTGGCCCATTAGCCAACTCTCCGTTGCCCCATCCTCCCGCCCAGGGCAGCCGCCACCCCATTTCCCGTCTCTGGTATGAAGCTGACGTCTCCAGGGATCTCATCGCAGGGGTTTTGTGATGCTGTTGATGTTTTTTTTATGTAAAATAAAATGGTGTTAGACATGATTTTTCCCCCAAGATTCACGACAACTTTTCTAGGAGGCTCTGTTTCCCAGCACAGGCCTGATGTGATTTTTTTTTTTTCTCTCTTTAGGGTATTTTTCCCCCCTTGTCATTGTGTATTGATAGGGGGGAACCTATCATCTGATAGATAGAGCACCTGAATTAATCTGAAAAATAATCCTACTCTTTTAAATCTTAGGACACATATACTTACATGAACCGGGGGTTAAGTTTCTCATATGAGAAGAAGGGGTGAGGTTTTTCCTAAGTTTCCCTTTCAAGGCCCGTGCAAAGCGATTGAGGAGGTGACCCCGCTGTGAATCCAGCAAGCAGAACCGATAAGCAGGGTCAGACTGACCCCCCAGGAGTCAAAACGTCATCTCACCCACATCATCTCCTCACCATCATCTCATCCACATCATCTCACCCACATCATCTCCTCACCATCATCTCATCCACATCATCTCACCCACATCATCTCCTCACCATCATCTCCTCACCATCTCCTCATCATCATCTCATCATCATCTCCTCCACATCATCTCCTCACCATCATCTCCTCACCATCATCTCACCCACATCATCTCACCATCATCTCATCCACATCATCTCCTCCACATCATCTCCTCACCATCATCTCACCCACATCATCCCCTCACCATCATCTCCTCCACATCATCTCCTCACCATCATCTCACCCCCATCATCTCACCATCTTTTCATCCACATCATCTCCTCCACATCATCTCCTCACCATCATCTCCTCATCATCATCTCACCCACATCATCCCCTCACCATCATCTCCTCCACATCATCTCCTCACCATCATCTCACCCACATCATCTCCTCACCATCTTCTCACCATCATCTCACCCACATCATCTCCTCACCATCATCTCACCATCATCTCACCCACATCATCTCCTCACCATCATCTCACCCACATCATCTCCTCACCATCATCTCACCATCATCTCACCCACATCATCTCCTCACCATCATCTCCTCACCATCATCTCACCCAGATCATCTCCTCACCATCATCTCATCCACACCATCTCACCCACATCACCTCCTCACCATCATCTCACCCACATCATCTCACCCACATCATCTCCTCACCATCATCTCCTCACCATCATCTCACCCACATCATCCCCTCACCATCATCTCCTCACCATCATCTCCTCACCATCATCTCACCCACATCATCTCCTCACCATCTTCTCACCATCATCTCACCCACATCATCTCTTCACCATCATCTCACCATCATCTCACCCACATCATCTCCTCACCATCATCTCATCCACATCATCTCCTCACCATCATCTCATCCACATCATCTCCTCACCATCATCTCCTCACCATCATCTCACCCAGATCATCTCCTCACCATCATCTCATCCACATCATCTCACCCACATCATCTCCTCACCATCATCTCACCCACATCATCTCACCCACATCATCTCCTCACCATCATCTCCTCACCATCATCTCACCCACATCATCCCCTCACCATCATCTCCTCACCAGCATCTCCTCACCATCAGCTCACCCACATCATCTCCTCACCATCTTCTCACCATCATCTCACCCACATCATCTCCTCACCATCATCTCACCATCATCTCACCCACATCATCTCCTCACCATCATCTCATCCACATCATCTCCTCACCATCATCTCATCCACATCATTTCCTCACCATCATCTCACCATCATCTCATCCACATCATCTCCTCCACATCATCTCATGGCCAGACAATAGCTGACGTCTGCGGACCCCCACGGCTGCCTCACCCCCACCCCTTCCCCTTTCCAGTCCCGCCCCCTGCACCTGCTGAAAGGCAGGTTTTGATGCCTGAAAGCGCCCTGTCTTCATGATGGGCCGGCCTCCTCAATAAGCGCCTCATAGGATTCAACCTGCCTTCGTGGCCGGACACAGCGACAGGCAGCCCGAGCCCACCCGGGGGTTCCCGGTGACACCATTCGAAATACGGAATGGCCAGCTACAAAGTAAAGCAGAAGCCTGTCATTAGTTTCGCGTGAGGCCTCATCAATTTAACTTCAACCTTTGCTTGTTTACAAACTGGAGCTGCCACCCCTAAGCCACCAGCCACCGCCCAAGGGTGAGTCACTTCAGGAATTTCAGTTTCATCTCAGAAATGAAGGCTTTGCAGCGTCTCTCCAGATCTAAGGTGGGATGTTTTTAATTTTTTGGAGGGTGGGTGGGATGTTTTAAAATGTGAGCTGGCCTGGCTGGTGTGGCTCAGTAGTTGAGCATCTACCTATGAACCAGGAGTCACAGTTCCGTTCCCGGTCAGGGCACAGGCCCGGATCTCGGGCTCAATTCCCAGTGGGGGGCGTACAGGGGGCAGCTGATCAATGATTCTCTCTGATCATCGATGTTTCTATTTCTCTCCCTCTTCCTTCCCCTCTGAAATCAATAAAAATATATTAAAAAAACACACAAGTGTGGAGTCAAATGAGACAGATTGATGGACAAGGATCCATTATTACTGCAGACAAAGAACTGGACTCGTAGGATGCAACAGGACCCCTTCATTTAATGAAAAATAGCTTTCATTTTTAGTGATTAAATGCAGTGTACACGTATAAAGAGTTCATGCACTTCATTCATTCATTCTTACATTCATTCATTCTGGTCCTGTTACTGATGAAGCAGGGAGCAAGCCCCCTGCTGGGAATGCCAGTCTCCTTTTGGGCGGCTCCCTCTGAAAAAGGCTGTTGCTGGCAGCACAGAGGGCGAAGGGCAAGGCTGGCACAGACCTCTGACCTCCGACTCCACATCACCCCGGCGGCCGGGAATGAGCCCCACGCCGCAGGCCTCGCTACAGGCGCTGTCACTGCCCAAGGGGACACTCTGCCCAGGGTCGCTGTGGTTCCCACCATCACGCCCGTTCTGCCTTCTTCACGTTGTCCTGCGAGTTGCTCCCGTTCGCCTCCTCCAGCAAAAGCACCTCTGGAACGTTCCAGGCTTGAGGAAGGACCGATCTCGACTGTGGGGGAAACCGCACCTCCAGGTGGTGGCAGGAGGAGCTACACCTGTTATCGCCGCATCCGGGTAGGCGCTTTCAGGATGAACAGGAGAAAGAATGAGAAAAATAATGTAATGGAGATGCCGGGGATCGAACCCGGGGCCTCATACATGCAAAGCATGCGCTCTACCACTGAGCTACATCCCCCAGCCCTGTCCTGCTGCTTTCTGGAATTCTCTGCTAGAGTCTCGTCTTAAAACCTTTTGTCCTGAATAAATTTTATACATTTACATGTGCAGTGCCCTTTTTTTTCTAAGTAAATTCTATACATTTAACCCCTTCCCCGGCAGAAACGTGTATACACGTTTTCACAAAATGTTCTTTTTCAGTTGCCGACGAGTATACTAAGAAAATATGGTAAAAAAATATGGTTTATAGGAAGACGAGTTACAAACTGTTTTCATAACCAGCATCAAAAATACTATATAGAACCAAAATAAAAAAATTAGTCTGAAAAAGAAACGTTTTTAACAAAAAAATTGTTGGGGAAGGGGTTAAAGGCGTAGTGCACCCAGGCTGCAGGCTCCATCCCCAGTCAGGGCACAGACAAGAAACCACCAGTGAAGGCATGAATACAAACTGAGGAATGACACAGACCCAGAGGCACAGAAGCAGGGGACAGATGGGCCGGTCTCAGAGAGAAGGCGTGGGTGGGAGAGGTTAATAAAGACCTTGTTTGCATGTATGCAGAACCCCTGGACACCGACAATGGTGTGGTGAAGGCCTGGGGGGGCGGGGGCAAGGTGGAGGGGGGCAATGGGAAAATGAAAAGGGGGGGCATCTGTGATATTTTAATCAAGAAAGATAAGTTTAAAAAAAAAACACAGTGAGGGGAACAACAAATCGATGTTTTTTTCTCCCAAAGAGGCCCGTTTCTCATAACCCCACAGCCGGAGTTCTAGCCGATGCTGGAACCGGGAGCAAAAGCGAAGAGGCCTCGTCTTTTTTTTGTTTGTTTTTGGTGGAGGTGCAGGAACGAATTTAAAAAAAAAAATCAAATCTCTAGGGGAACGCTGGTGAATAACAGTATATAAAGCTCTGCCTACTCCACTGTGTGCGCACCAGCAGAAGGCCGGTCCCCTTCCGCCACCGCCTCTGACCCCCGACCTCTTCCCCCTCCAGCCCCCTCTGCTCGGGTGACGCCATCCGGGTGCACACAGGCCTGTTCTAAGTTTGGTTTTTGTTTCACAAAACAGAACTATCCTTACTGTACAGGACAGGCTCTGGTACTCCATTCCATACTATTTTCCTTTTAATCCTCACCCAAGGATATGTTTTCATTTATTTTATGTATTTGTTTACTTATTTACATAATCGTAATCGTTATTGTTAAAAGTATTACATATGTCCCCTTTCTTACCCTCTTGACGCCCCCCCCGTCCCCAACCCCAACCCCCGGTACCCCGGTTTCCCCCATCCCCCCAGTCCCCCCGGCCCAAGCCCTCACCACCCCTCTGCCTGCGTCCGTGAATTACGCATCTATACATACCAGGCAAACAGGCCTACTATGGGACGTTGCTCCTACAAAACCAAACAACCAGTAAAAGGTGCACAGCCTCCCCGTCGGGGAATCGAACCCCGGTCTCCCGCGTGACAGGCGGGGATACTCACCACTATACTAACGAGGACGAGCCATGCCGGGGCGCCTCCACGCCTGTCCCTATAGAAACCGCCTCCCTCCGCTGCCGCGCGCAGCGCTCCCCGCGGTCTCCGCCTGCGCCCGGGGCGGGCGGTTCTCCCCTGCGCGGAGGGACCTGCTCCGGTCCTCGGCGGCGCTGAGCACCCCGAAAGGAAGGAACACGTGCACGTGGCGAAAGGCCGCCACTGCCTGCATCCGCGGGGCTCGAGGGCGGGGGATGTAGCTCAGTGGTAGAGCGCATGCTTTGCATGTATGAGGCCCCGGGTTCGATCCCCGGCATCTCCAACCTTTTATTTTAAAATCTCTCCCTTGAGGAGTTTAGCTGTTCACATGCCCGGAGCTCGCCCGCCTTATCTCCTCCCGCAGGACCGCGGGCCTGATGTAGCCGCGCCCGCTCCCGCGGCAGAAATGACCTCAGGCGGCGGGAATGGAGGAGCCGCCGACAGACACGGGGCGGTCCATCAGCTTTTACGACATAAAATAAATGAGGGTCAAGGAAACGCTTGCTCCTGTTGGATTTCCCCAGACGGGGCGCACCGAGAGGTTTCCAGCCGCTCGGGCTCCCGGGGGAAACTCGGAGCTGTTTCAAACAAGAAAGCGAAACCCCCTTTATCCTCTCCACTCGCTTATTTCCACCGCGCTCGGGGGGAAAAGAAAGAAAAAAGGAGAAGGAGAGCTGCCGAAACCCGGGATCGAACCAGGGACCTTTAGATCTTCAGTCTAACGCTCTCCCAACTGAGCTATTTCGGCCGCTGTAGTCAGGCGCCGCCTGGTCCCTCCCATGTTGTTCTCAACGGCGCAGCGTCATCGCATCCGCCCTGGAACCCGGGCGGCGAGACGAAATCAGCCGCATCCACCCTGCGGGTAGGCCCCCACCTGCAGGCAATGCCCCTTCCCGGCCTTCAAGGCCACCGCCTCCCGGAAGCTTTCCCTGATCACGCCTCCCAGCACGACCTCAGCCCCATATTGGGGATTGTTCGCTTAGTTATTGGTGGTCCCCCCCCCCCACCCCCCCGCCCCAGCAGGAAAGCCCTCTGTCTGGGTCACTGCAGGCCGAGAGCCGTGCCTGGAACATGACCTGTGCTCCATAG